>QXEO01001034.1:2400000-3700258 GCA_007115705.1 Dactylis glomerata
TGGTATGTGAAAGTTGGTGGGCACCCGATGGAATCGGCTAGCCATGGTTTGAGAAAGGAAAAGTAGGGAGGAGTGCCAAAGCTTTATAAAAGAGCACCAATGTGCAAAATTTTCAAAGAACTCGGAACCGCTCTCACTTGTTTAGTATGGAAGATAGCAAGTACCCATTGCCAATCGTTGACATGAAACAACCACCTCTCAAAATAAATTTTTTATCTCTGTTTTAGAAATGAAATGCTCTAGCACATGTTAAATCACTGCTTCCCTCTGCGAAGGGCCTGTCTTTTACTTTTATGTTGAGTCTTCATCTTCTAACTTTAAGCACTTTCTTGAGAGCATAGCTGTTATTCTTAGTGTAATGTGCTTGTCCCAGAACACGGTTAATTGTGGTATAACTTTGAGGCTTGTATCTTTGATATTTTTACTTCTAGTCTTCCCTTGAACTTCAGAGGTGCCTCAGCATTTATGTTTTGCTCCACAAATAAAGGCAAGCGGGATACCACTCTTCCATATCTTATTATGAACATTGCAATCTTGTAGCTTCTTATGTTCATGTTGCTTGTTATTAGTGCATTGGCACTCTTTCATAGTTTGCTTGACTATGAGGTAACATTAGTTGCATATTTCTTATTATGAATTGCCTAAGTACTTGATTATATAGTGAGAATATATACATCTTATGAAGCAAATGTGTTCGTGAAAGTTTCTTTTATCGCTCTCAGTTGTTAACTGAATTGCTTGAGGACAAGCAATAAGCTAAGCTTGGGGGAGTTGATACGTCCAAAACGTATCTACTTTCCCGAACACTTTTGCTATTGTTTCTCCTCTAATTTGTGTGTTTTGAATACAACTAACACGGACTAACGCTGTTTTCAGCAGAATTGCCCTGGTGTCTTGTTTTTGTGTAGAAATCCAACTTTCAGGAAAAATCCCGGAAAATACTGCAAAATTCCTATTTTACCAGAAGACCCACGGAGCCAGAAGACGAGATGGAGAGGGGTTGGGAGCCCACCTCACCACCTGGTGGCGCGGCCCAGGCCTAGCCACGCCAGGGTGTGGTGAGGCCACCCAGCCGCCTCCTCGAGCCCTCCTTTCACCTACATATACCCTTCGACCTGAAACTATCGGGGGTTCGGTGTTTTTCCCAGATAGACTTCCGCTGCGCCGCCACCATCAGAAACCGCGATTTGGAACCAGAAACTCCATTCTGGCACCCTGCCGGGACAGGGATTTGGAGGAGATCTTCATCACCATCATCACCGACGTCTCTCCATCAACCATCCATGACTCCCCCATCCATGTGTGAGTAATTCCCGCTGTAGGCGAAGTGGATGGTAGGGATTGGATGAGATCATTCATGTAATTTGCTTTGAGATTGTTAGGGCATGGTGCCTAGTATCTATTATTAGTGCTTATGACATTGTTACAACTTGTTGTGCTTAATGCTTGTCACTTTGGGCCTGAGTGCCATGATCTCAGATCTGAACTTGTTATTGTTTTATGATGATACTTGTTGTTTATGATCTTACCTGCAAGTTGTATACACATATCTTTGTCTGGAACTCGAGGCCCCAAAGTAAGAGCAATTGGGATAACCGGAGGGGATGGCTATGATGTGAGGATCACACGTGTTCACCGAGTGTTAATGCTTTGCTCCGGTACTTTATTAAAAGGAGTACCTTAATTACCAGTAGATTCCCTTGAGGCCCTGCTGCAAACAGGCTGGTAGGACAGAAGATGTCGTGCAAGTTTCTCATTGTGAGCACGTACGACTGTATACAGAACACATGCCTATGGTTGTTTAGTACTAGGATGCTTTATCATTATTTATCTACAATTGCCCATGTCTTGTTGATTTCATGAATTATCTTATACATGCAACGCCCATACATACATCCCTATGCCAACAGTATTTAGTCCTGCTGTTTGCTATTGCTACTATTTCTGTCTTTACTTTATTATTGTTGCTACTATTTTACTACTATCACCACTGTAAAAATTTTGCGACTGATAAACCGCTGCGAGCAAGTCTGTTTCCAGGTGTAGCTAAATTGACAACTCATCTGTTAAGGCTTATAAATATTCTTTGGCTCCCCTTGTGTCGAATCAATAAATTTGGGTTTTACTTCCCTCGAAGACTGTTGCGATCCCCTATACTTGTGGGTCATCACTTTGCACCAGCAGCAACGTGGAACCTGCACACAACACAACCAAGTACTTTGCCCCAACTTACGATGAGGTTGTCAATCTCACCGGTTTGCTGTAACAAAGGATTAAGCGTATCGAGTGGTAAAAGGTAATAGTATGCGAGAAAGTAAATAAGCGAGTAAAGTAAACGGTAATAGCAATGTAAAGGAATTGGACCGAGGTCCACAGTTCACTAGTGGTGTCTCTCCATAAGATAAATAACAACATGCTGGGTAAACAAATTATAGTTGGGCAATTGATAGAATAAAGATAACGTACATACGTCATTAGGATCACTATGAGATTCACTCTAGGCATTACGACAAAATACATAGTCATGAGGATCACTATGAGGAATTTCCCCGGCAGATTTCTTCCTACCGGAGAGCTTTTCTCTCTCGGTGTTTCCTGCCCCGCAGAGGCGGCGGAGTCTATCTCTGAGTCCCCCCCCCCTTTGGCTTAGGTTTTTAGGGACGATAATATACGCTAGAGGGCGATGCCAGAAGTGGGTCAGGGTTGCCTCACCCCAGGGTGGCGCGGCCTGGGGCTGGCTCGCGCCACCTGGTAGTGTGGGGCCCCTGCTGCACATTTCGCTCTCCCCTTTTGGCTACTTCCGTCTTCTGGTAATATATGAATTTCTAGGTATTTTCCTAGAATTGTCGATCTTCAGAAATATGGTGTCTTGATTGTCCTTTTTCCAGCAGAATCCTGACTCCGGCAGCAAGTTGTCCATTCATCATCAATCATGCAAAAACAAAGGAAACAACATAAGTATCACCTCTAAAAATGAAATATATCAATGAATAACAGTAAATTATGATATAAAATAGTGATGCAAAATGGATATATCAATGAGATGAAGTATGGACAAAAGCTCAAGCTTGGGGATGCACATGTCACCCCAAGAAATATCCAACAAGTACAAGCGTCAAAGCTTGGGGATGCCCCGAGGCACCCCTTCTTCATCAACAAAATATCAGGTCATCTTTCAAGACACTATATTTTTATTGCTTCGTATGCTATGCATTTTTCTTGGAGCATCTTTATTTTTGCTTCCAGTTTTCTTTTGTTTGGTTTGCTACAATAAATGGTTGGACCCCAACATGTTTCTTTTGGAGAAGATACACTCCATTGATGGCGTGTAGATTACACCCCGTTGGGAACCCCAAGAGGAAGGTATGATGAGCACAGCAGCAAGTTTTCCCTCAGTTGTGAAACCAAGGTTTATCGAACTAGTAGAAGAAAGCAAAACTTCAGAAGGTTGATGCTCGCAAGCTTCACGATAGCTCTGAACAATTTATATGGCGCCTCATCCAGGGCTTAGCTTTGCACCAGCAGCAACATGGAACCTGCACACAACACAACCAAGTAACTTGCCCCAACTTACGATGAGTTTGTCAATCTCACAGATTTGCTGTAACAAAGGATTAAGCGTATCGAGTGGTAAAAGGTAATAGTATGCGAGAAAGTAAATAAGCGAGTAAAGTAAACGGTAATAGCAATGTAAAGGAATTGGACCGGGGTTCACAGTTCACTTCATAAGATAAATAACAATATGCTGGGTAAATAAATTATAGTTGGGCAATTGATAGAATAAAGATAACATACTGATACGTCTCAAACGTATATATAATTTTTTATGCTCCATGCTTGTTTTTACACCATTTGCCATGTGTTTCGTTACACTTCGTGGCATTTTTATGCGATTTCCGGAACTAACCTACTAACAAGATGTCATAGTGCCAGTTCCCTGTTTTCTGCTGTTTTTGTGTTTCAGAAAAGCTACACAGGAAATATTCTCGGAATTGGACGAAACAAGTTCCAGAACTCCTATTTTTCCTGAAAGAGGACCGAAGACCGAACGAGAGCTGGAGGGGGGCCAGGGGCTGCCCACACAATACGCCCACCTATGGTTTGACCACCCTGATCGCCTCCTGACGACGCCCCTTCGCCTATAAAAAGCCTCCCGATGGAAAACCCTAGAAGAGGGGGCGAAATTTCCAGAACAGTTCCGCAGCGCCGCCGCCGTCGAAGACAAATTTTGGGGGATAGAAGTCTCTGTTCCGGCACCCTGCCGGGACAGGGAAGTGCCTCCGGAGCCATCTCCATCGGTCTCCATCGCCGTCTCTGCCGTCTCCATCGACCTCACCGCCATCTCCATCAACCTTGTTGTCTCCTATGATGTGGAGGGAGTAGTTCTTCCCCGGGGCTGAGGGCTCTACTGGTAGCTATGTGGTTCACCTCTCTCTCCCATGATGTGATCTTTATGTGATCGTGAGCTTTGTATCTAGTTGAATTGGTAGATGTTATTATTCAGATATTATGCTACTCCCGTGCTTTATATTTGTAATCTCCGGAGATACCTTGTATCATGGTGTGAAGGTGACTAGTGTGCGCATCATCTGTATCTTTTTGGTTAATGTCTCTATGAATTGTTGGTGTTTGTTGGAACCATCTAGTGCATTCATGGTGATAGTGTGGGACAATCTAGTTTGGGTACATACGGACTTTGAGGAGTGCTTCATAGCCCTACGCATGATTAGTGTTCGTTTTCCATTGGAGAATTGTTTTGAGTTGCATATTGATGATAGTATCTATTGGTTCAATTATGTTATATTTGTTGGGAGTGTATCCACTAGTGAAAGTATGATCCCTAGGCCTTGTTTCCAAGCATTGCACACCGTTTTCTTTTAGTTTTGTTACATGTTTGCTTGCAGCGATATTTATTTCGGATTACATTTACTACTTATAATCATCACTACTACTTGTATTTCACTATCTCTTCGTCGAACTAGTGCACCTATACATCTGACAAGTGTATTGGGTGTGTTGGGGACATAAGAGACTTTCTGTATCGTAATTGCAGGGTTGTTTGAGAGGGATAGCTTTGACCTCTTCCTCCCTGAGTTCGATAAACCTTGGGTGATCCACTTAAGGGAAACTTGCTGCTGTTCTACAAACCTCTGCACTTGGAGGCCCAACACTGTCTACAAGAACAGACGCGTGCGGAGACATCTTTTGTTTCTAAGTCTTTTAGTTGCTAGTGAGTGCTCGAAGATATTTCCTTTAGATTCTGCAATTATATCTTTTGTTTCTTGTTTTTATTTTTACTAGTTAGGCTTAATGGAAAGTAAAGAGTTCTTTAGTCTTTTTCCTCCTGAGTTTAGATTTGAAGAGAAAATTGAAAAACCTTTGGAGTTTAATTTGCATGCTAATAGTGTTGTTAGTATGAATGCTTTGAACACCGTTATTGCTAATGCTATAGAAAAGTCTAAGCTTGGGGAAGCTGGTTTTGTTAAGCATGATATTTTTAGTTCCCCAGCTTTAGTGGAGAAAGTTTGCTCTGATGATATTTTATCTCCCATATGTGATGTTTCTAATGATGCTTGTGCTCCTCATCCTTTTAAAATACCTATGAAGATTGTTGAACGTGCTATGGATAACTGCTATTTAGGAGATGGAACTGTCCATCCTGGTGATCATTTGCTCTTTATACATGAATTATGCGAGTTGTTCCAGTGTGCAGGTATTTCAATGAACCGAGTTAAGAAGAAGCTATTCTCTTTATCACTGAAGGGCATAGCTGTGGAATAGTATAAAACACTGAAGGATGGCCGACCTGTTGAGTGGGAGGAAATTGTACCTCTCTTTTATTCCAAATTCTATCCTTCTAGTGAAGTTTATAAAGATAGGAATTATATTTATAATTTTCATCCGCATGAGGGAGAAAGCATTGCCCAAGCGTGGGGAAGATTGAAGTTACTAATGCACAAATGTCCTATTCATGATCTTCCCCGTAATATTGTTATTAATAATTTTTATGCAAGGCTTTCAGGATATTACAAGGACTATCTAGATGCATGCTTTGATGGGTCTTTCACAAGCAAGGATGTTGACACCAAGTGGGATCTGCTTGAAACAATTCAAAACAATATTGAAGGTTGGGATAGCGACAAAGGTAAAGGATCAGGTATGAATTACGAGTTTGATTGCATTAAGTCTTTCACTGAAACTGCTGATTTTCAAGAGCTTAGTGCTAAGTATGGTCTTGATCCTCAAATTATGATTGATTGTTTTAAAGCCTTTGCTTCCCATATTAATGTTCCTAAAGGAAATGGGGACGTGTATCATGAACCTTTTAAGGACACTTGCATAGAAAGTGATATTGTTGTTGATGATTGCAATAAACATGCTCGAACTTCTGAAAGTCCTATTTCTTATAAGCATGTTAATTTTTGTGGAGTACATAGACCTTGTGAACAGAGTCACAACAAGGAAGATTATTGTGTCCACCATGCAAATGAAGAAACCCGAATGTGGCACAAGGCTATAGGCGAGCTTGGTGAAAAGGATTGCAAGCTTTATCCTTTTCTTTGTGAGTTTTGCGATGACATAGGTCATTTTAATTTTCAATGCTCGAGCCCTAATAGTCACCTTTCTAATCAAATGAGCACCGCAAATTTGTATTGTGATGACAAGATTACTCTCAATCAGCATGATGAGCTTACTTTGTTTTTGGGGTGTGAAGAGATATCTAGAAAGACTTCTTTGATAGATATGAGTGATTTTGATATTAATAGCACCCTTCGTGGTTGTAGTCTCTATTGTGTTAAAGATTGCCTCGCAAATACTTACTTACAAAATCTTATAAAACATGATGTTTTGCCAAGCTATGACAGGACTGATAGATGTTTCTATCTTATTAATAGAGAGGAGGAATCCTCCAAAGTTTCTTCTGTTGTTTCTGTCAGTAAACCAGATTATGTGGAGAAGATGCCTTTCCCTCCTAAAGGATATGTGGAGAAGATGCCCTTCAAGTCTCTCCCTCCTAAAGGAGAGAGTAAGAAGAGTATGAAGAAGAAGAAGAGGAGTAAAAGGCGAGAGGAAACGGTATCTTCCCCTAAGCATTTTGATCCTATTATAGATTATGATAATTCTGATTGGGATGATGTTCCTATGCCTGTTACCTATGTTATCATGATTGGGAAAAGCACTCTACTTTTGATATTGAAAATCTTTTTGGTACCGATTCTAAGGTTAATAATTGTTGTACCATTAGTACTATCCATGTTCCTTCTTATGATGATATGTTTGATGAATATGCTTTGCGAAATAGCTGTTCTCTAGCTTGTGATGATACTAAACCTCTAGTTTATGATGGTTACAATGATGAGTATAATATTTCTAGTTCACCTATTTTTGAGGAGAAAATTAGTTATGATTACAATATGCTTCCTGTTTTTGATGATTATGGTGATGAGAATAATTATTCTGTCGGATCTACTCCTACTACGATTGTTCATGTGGGAAGTATTAATTCTTCTATGCATGTGGCTCATGATAGGGATGTTTTATGTGATGGTTATATTGTTAGTTCTATTCATGATGCTACTGAAAGTTATTATGAGAGAGGGAAACATGGTTTGATGGATCTCAACAATATTGAGTTTCCCCTCTTTATGTTGCAACTCTTGAAGTTGTACTTGTTTTGCCTTCCTATGCTTTTTGCTTTGCGCTTTCATGACTTGTCTCTTTACAAGATTATTTTTCAGAGGAACTGGTTCAGATTTAAATGTCTTTCACAATTGCTTTTTGATACTCTCTATTGCTTCAAGTTCTTATATGGCGCCTTTGCCTTAAGCTCTTATATGACGCCCATATGAGCATCTTTGCAAATTACTGCGCCTAGCTCAAAGGCGTTAAAGAAAAGCACTCTTGGGAGATAACCCAATATTTTTACTTCCAGTTCTTTTTATTTTATTTGAGTCTTGGAAGTTATTACTACTGTAATAACCTCTTCTTATCCTTTTTATTTTGTTGTTGTGCCAAGAGAAGCCTCTAATTTGAGTGAGGTAAGATTTGGGGATGTTGCTGTCCTGAAACAGATTTCGGTGCTGCACCGTAAAAATTCGTGAAAATTCTCAGAATATCTTTTGGACCTGCGATTTCTTGTGCACATGCCCCAGATTATATCCAAACTTTCATTAGTTATACACTTTTTTATTTGAGCAACAGAAAACCCTCTAAAAATTCGACCTTTGTCAGCTGTTCTGTTTTGACAGATTTCTGCCATTATTAGTGTTTGCCGCTCGATCGCTTTGTTTTTTAGTTCTTTTGATCACGGAACTTTTGGGGAAGTTGCTGCAGTAGTATATGCTTTATATGTGGTGGTTTTGAGTTGAAATCTGAACCGAAAAGGATTGATTCATTATTATGTTTATGCTAACGTTGCTAATAGAATTGTGTTAAGTTTTGTATGAAGGAAGTTTTCAAGTGTAGGGATTGGAGAATGATGAGATGAGATGAAGAATGGACAAAAGCTCAAGCTTGGGGATGCCCATGCAACCCCCAAGAAATATCCAAGAGGTACAAGCATCAAAGCTTGGGGATGCCCCCGAGGCACCCCTTCTTCATCGGCAAAAATTAGGTCACCATTCAAAACACTATATTTTTATGGGATTTCTATTTTCGTGCCCTCGGGTCCTTAGTTGTACTCAGTTTTCCCCAGTTCCTTAGTTTTTCCTCAGTTTTACCCAAGCCCTTGTCTGAAACCCTCACAAGGAGGTCGGACGGAAGGAATCCCGTTCAGTTGACCGTTCCATGCTGACGAGTGGGGCCGCGTCGTGTGGGGCCGCGTCATGTGGGGCTGGTAGAAAGGGACCGCGTGGGACAGGACGAGACCGTGTTTGGTCATACGAGCGGAGCTGGGGCCGTAGCGTGTGGGGCCGTAGCGTGTGGAGCCGTGTGGGTCCAGGACGTGGGCACGAGTGGTTTCTGTCCCATTCGCCCAGATTAGCAGTTTACAATGCACCTTTTTCCTCTCTCTCGCTCGATCTCATTCATTCTTGATTGCCCAAATTGGTAGCAAATGTAGAGCAGCTTCTCCTTTTGTTTCTTAACGCCATTCATTTCTTTATGCCTTCGTTTTTACCCAATCAGGTACTCCCTCCGATCCATATTACTCTTCACTAATACGAATGTATCAACCACTAAAATGTGTTTAGATACAACCACATTAGCGAAGAGTAATATGGATCGGAGGGAGTAGGAAATCTAGGGCACAAATCCAGAGAAAATATACGATAAGATGCATACAGCAGCCAACATAGCATAGATAACAGTAGCTACCGACCGAGATCCAACATAAGCTACAATTTACATGAATGGGATTAAGCTTGGAGGCTGCGCAGGTGAATCCCAAGTGCTTTGTGTTTGGCCATGAACGCATGCACGTTCACGGTCGTTCCAACTCTAGCGCCGCCAATGGCTCTGCCAATGGATTCGGCATGGTTCACTAGGCAGTTGAAGTCGGTGGCGCGGAGCCTCCTGGTGCAGAAGGGGCACCTGTAAACGCCTCGAGCAAAGTGGCGATCATAATGGCCGGACTGCAGCCTCCTAAGGACGTGACGAGTCTTGGTGTGGAAGGACTCATCGTCGCTGTTGACGTCGCTGCTCTGCACCTGTCACGTAGCACCAAAGATCGAAAAACACGGAGTCAATTGCAGCGATGATGGAACAGAGAGTGAACAAAAGATCATGCATGATAATATGGGCACGAAAAAAAGAGGTAGCCTCAGTTACATTGGACACACTTATATCCAGGATTTGGGTCAGTGAACCAAAGATCATGCACAACAAATTTGTACACACCAATTGTTCACTGACCAAACCCTGAATCAATTTGTGCCCAAATATTCATCATCATCGGCACAAATTAACCGGATGGGATTGCTTACTCACATAAGTTAACCGAATCTTAAACAAAAGGAAATCACAAACACTAATAACGCAAAGATCTAGAACTAGGAACAGATGAACCCTAATAATGCAAGATCTAACACGCAAGATCTAGAACTAGGAACAGACGAACCCTAATGATGCAAGATCTAACACAAAAGGATTGAACTAGGAACAGACGAACCCTATTAACGCAAGATCTAACACAAAATGATAGAACTAGGAACAGACGAACCCTAATAACACAGGATCTAACACAAAAAGGATTGAAATGGAATAAGAACAAGGGAACAAAGGGTTACCTCCTCGTCGTCGACGATGCTGGTGTCGTAGGGTTTCTCCGGGGCGACGTACGGATCTTGTTCATACGGGTCCCAATCGATGGGGAACTGGACGGGGGCGGCGGCCGATGTGCCGACGGCTGATGCGCCGGCGGCTACGTCGGAAGCAGTGATGGGGGCCTGGACGGGGGTGGCGGCCGATGCGCCGGTGGCTGATGCGCCGGCAGCTACGTTCGAAGCAGCGACGGAGTACTGGACGGGGGTGGCGGCCGATGCGCCGGCGGCCGATATGCCGGCGGCTGATGCACCGGCGGCTACGTCGGAAGCGTCGACAATGGGCATCTCATTCTTCTCCATCGCCGGGGTTTTTTCTTTGGGGTTTTTTCGATGCGAAGTGGAGAAGATGATGGGACAGGAGAGGCGGTTGCAGTGAGAATGAGAGAGTGCGCAAGCATCGAGGGAGAGAAAGAGGGGCTCTATAAAGACGAAGGTGGCGTTTGGTGTACCGCAACACGCGTCCACTATGCACGGCTGCAGCGTGCACCGCGACACGAGGCTAACCCTTCGACGTTTGGTGTACTCAGTTCTAACCTCGGGCCTTATACATAAATTTTATCTGTACTCAGTTTTCCCCTCGAGTACTTAGACTGGCAAGTGCAATATACTCAGTTCTACTCTCAAGTAGCTGGTCAACAAAGAGTCAACAAATGAGATTAACATAGCTAATTGAGTCATTTCATGCGCAAAAAAATCCAAAAAAATAAAAACATAGTGGCACCTACTCATGGAGTCTTCCTACGCAACCTGCCACCTTGAACAAACATAGATAAATCATGTTTTACCACAAATTGCCACTTCTCAGAATCACTAGTAGCTATGAAGATGCATGGTTTTCCACTCAAACCCCTTTGCAAAACATCTTCCCCAAAACATAGTTTGTCTAAATGAGGCCATAATTGTCACACTCATGTATATTTGAATTGCAAATAATTTGATGTAGCCCAATATGAATTATATTTTACAAACACGCATTTTTCATTTTGTAATTCTTTTGTTTGAATCCCTTAGTCTATTTACTATTTATGTGCCCTTGGTTTCTTTGTACTACTCAGTTTTGCCCTCAAGTACTGTCACAAATGCTCACAGAAGCCCAAACTTATCCTGATTGGTTGAGCCATTGTCACACGGATCGACTCCACCAACCGTTGATCCACTGATCTAACAGGCAGTATACCCCTATCTGTTTCTTCGTGGCCACCCCTCTCTCTCTCTTCGTGGCCACCCCTCTCTCTCTCTGTCGGTGGATCAATAGTTGGTGGAGTCAATCCCTCTATTTATGCATTATTTTCCACGATTTAAAAATGGATTTATCCCTCTGTTTATCCCTCACAAGAGACATGCATTTATGGATTATTTTGCCACGTAACTATATTCCCTCTATTTATGCATTATTTTCCACGATTTAAAAATGTTAAACTAAAAAGTGGTATAATTTTGGTGTAAACAAGAGACATACATATTTGCGGATTTCGGTGAATGGATTATTTATCACCCCTCTAACAATTATCAACTATCTTTAGCATTCCTTTTCTTTTAGGGAATATAGTTTTGGTAATTTGAAATGGCCCAAAAGTGGTATAATTTTGGTAGAAACATGAGACATACATATTTGGCATATTTGGGGGATTTCGGTGAATGGATTATTTATCACCCCTCTAACAATTATCAACTATCTTTAGCATTCCTTTTCTTTTAGGGAATATAGTTTTGGTAATTTGAAATGGCCCAAAAATGGTATAATTTTGGTAGAAACATGAGACATACATATTTGGCATATTTGGGGGATTTCGGTGAATGGATTATTTATCACCCCTCTAACGATTATCAACTATCTTTAGCATTCCTTTTCTTTTAGGGAATATAGTTTTGGCAATTTGAAATGGCCCAAAAGTGGTATAATTTTGGTAGAAACATGAGACATACATATTTGGCATATTTGGGGGATTTCGGTGAATGGATTATTTATCACCCCTCTAACAATTATCAACTATCTTTAGCATTCTTTTTTTTAGGGAATATAGTTTTGGCAATTTGAAACGGCCCAAAAGTGGTATAATTTTGGTAGAAACATGATACATACATATTTGGCATATTTGGGGGATTTCGGTGAATGGATTATTTATCACCCCTCTAACAATTATCAACTTTCTTTAGCATTCCTTTTATTTTAGGGAATATAGTTTTGGCAATTTGAAACGTCCCAAAAGTGGTATAATTTTGGTATAAACATGAGACATACATATTTGTGGGATTTCGGTGAATGCATTATTTGTCACCCCTCTAACAATTATCAACTATCTTTAGCATTCCTATATTCCCTAACACTTTTTTGTGGTAATTTCAGTGAATGCACACACTAACTTTGAAAACAACTACAAGTACATGTAACTGACTAATGGATTTGTAACAAGGGATCCCTTGTAACAACTTCTAGCGCTTGATGAGCAATGATAAGAATCCGATCGCAATTATACAACCAAAAAAACAACCAGCCATCAGATTAGCTTGCTTCTTCAACTCGATCAGCTGCTTTAACTGCTTGTTCATTTTCTTCAGTTCTCCCTTCACTTCCACCAGTTCTGCATTGGGAGCATTAGGCATAATCAGAACGGCTCCTCTCTCCGCCGCATTCTCTATAGCAAGTCCCCCCTCCCAAATTGCGCTCCCCAATAGCGCCAATTGATTCCTGCAATTTAAGCCTCTGAACGTACACATCGATCCACTCGAAATACCTGCATTTCTTGAGGATTTGAAAACAACAACGTGAACCCTAAATCCCAAATTCGAGGGAATAACAAGAAAATCGAGAGAAAATAGAGCAATTGGAGCGAGATCTAACCTTATCCCCCTCTCTATATGGCAAGCTCTCGCATGCAAGGAACTCACGTCCATGGTTGTCGTTGTCGTCCGTCTTACAGATCGACCGCTTCAGAGGCTCCTGGCGTGGGCAGTCAAGGCATTTTGTCAAAGGCACGGGTCCATACTGCGGCCATGAAGAACGAGAGGTCAAAGAGAAACTAGACATCACCCGCCTGCCGGAGAAGGGCTGCCGCTGGTGGAGAAGAAGAACAATGGGGAAAGAAAGGGGAAGCAATGGCACGGGCACGGGCGCGAGGCTGGCTCGGGCTCCCATTTTGCAACGGTCACCTGGGTAAGCTGTGGGTCCGGCGCGCTAACGTGGACAAGTTGTGGGTCCCACGATGATCTGGATAAGTGGAGACGTGTCCACTGCGGGGCACCAACAGCAGCCCCACTTGCCAGCACCAACAAATGGTCAACTAAACGGGATTCCTCCCGTCCGAGCTCCTTGTGAGGGTTTTAGACAAGCGCTTGGGCAAAACTGAGGAAAAACTAAGCGGCTGGGGAAAACTGAGCACAACTAAGGACCCGAGGGCACGAAAATAGAAATCCCTATTTTTATTGCTTCATGCACTATGCGTTTTTCTCAGAGTGTCAGTTGTTTTTGTTTTCAGTTTTCTTTTGTTTTGTTTGCTGCAATAAATGTTTGGATCACATCATGTTGTTTTGTTGAGAGACTTACTCTGTTTTCCATTGCCAAGAACACTCTAGTTTTCACTCTTATCGTTCAACGAGTGTTCTCTTTTTCTAGACCTGCGTTTAGCTTTTATTTTTCGCCTTGATTTTTGTTCAGATCTTGCTATATCTTTGCATCAAGGTGTATTTGGACCTCTGGTCTATGTTGGTTTTCATCAAAAGAGTTGTTTCAAAAGGGTTCGAATGGTGTTGGAAAAGAGAAAAGGCTTTATGCAAAAAAGTGGTACAAAAGGAGCTTGTGTAGACTGCGGCCTAGGCTTTTGCATGTCGTGCTTGATGTCTTTTTGATAGTATGCTTAGTGGTTTTGCTGTAGCATGACTTGTCTCAAATGACTGAGATTGCTTAATGAGCCTTTGAAAAAATCATGCGTAGTTTTAATTATTTGGACGCATTATTTTGGTTTTCTCCTTGATGCTTTATTTGGGTTGACTTGGCACATGCTTACACATGTTGACTACAAAATAAGTCAACTATAGCCTCTATGATCATTTGGTTTTTGACTTTTGATACCACTTTATGCTTCTTTCAATGATGTTTTGTCGCTATGTATGATTATGGCCGTTATTGCTCTCTTAGTTGGTCGCTCCCAGTCTTTTGCTAGCCCTCATTTTGTACTGGGTATGAGCTCTACTCATGCATCCAACTCCCAAAAACCAAGTTTGCCAATGTGTCCACTATAAATTCCTATGCATGGTATCTGCAAGCCATTCCAAGTAAATTTTCATGTGCTACCTTTCAAAAAACCTTCAAAACACTTCTCGTTTTGTGACACTGTTTTTAGCTCATGGGGACGTAGTGGTCGGATTTGCTATCTTCCATATTGTCTTATTCCAAAAAGAAAAAAAAAAGAGAAAAAAAGAAAGAAAAAAGGCACTCCTCCATGGTATGTGAATGTTGGTGGGCACCCGATGGAATCGGTTAGCCATGGTTTGTGAAAGGAAAAAAGGTGGGGAGGAGTGCCAAGCTTTATAAAAGAGAACCAAAGTGCCAATCCCTCTCTCAAAAACTTGCTTACTTTTTGTATGGAAGATAGTAAGAACCCCATTGCTAGTCGTTGACAAAGACAACCACCTCTCAAAATCCAGTTTTTATCTCTCTGTTTTACAAATGAAAAGCTCTAGCACATGTTTAATCACTGCTTCCCTCCGCGAAGGGCCTTTCTTTTACTTTTATGTTGAGTCTCCACCTTCTACCTTTATGCACTGTCTAAGAGAGCATAGTTGTCATTCTGAGTATAATGTGCATAGTCCCAAAGTTTATTATTGATTGATTCATGATTATGGTTTTGCTTGTTCTTAAATTACTTGTATCTAGTCACCCTCTTAAACTTGAAGGTGTCCTATGCATTTATGTTTTGCTACTCCATGAGGGACAAGCTAAAAACCATTTTCTATGTTTTCCATATGATTTGAACACACGTTTGACTTTCATTGTTTCATTATTCATGCTCTTTCGTTTGTGTTCTTCTTCATGTTATAACATGGTTGCTAAGTTTCTATTATCAAGATTATGTCTTTCATGCCCATGTTTTAAGTTCTTTGATCTCAGCACTCAATGCTCTACCTCGTTGATCAAATTGTGATGGTGCATGTCACCTCAAAAATTATTCTTTTGTTATCACTTACCTACTTGAGGACGAGCAGGAGTTATCACTTACGTCTCAAACGTATCTATAATTTTTGATGCTCCATGCTTGTTTTTAAACCATTTGCCTTGTGTTTCGTTACACTTCGTGGCGTTTTTATGCGATTTCCAGAACTAACCTACTAACAAGGTGCCACAGTGCCAGTTCCCTATTTTCTGCTGTTTTTGTGTTTCAGAAAAGCTACACAGGAAATATTCTCGGAATTGAACGAAACAAGTTCCAGAACTCCTATTTTTCCCGGAAGAGGACCGAAGACCGAACGAGAGCCGGAGGGGGGCCAGGGGCTGCCCACACAATAGGGGGGCATGGCCCAGCCCTTGGCCGCGCCCACCTATTGTGTGACCACCCTGGTCGCCTCCTGACGACGCCCCTTCGCCTATAAAAAGCCTCCCGACGGAAAACCCTAGAAGAGGGGGCGAAATTTCTAGAACAGTTCCGCAGCGCCGCTGCCGTTGAAGACAAATTTTGGGGGACAGAAGTCTCTGTTCCGGCACCCTGTCGGGATGGGAAAGTGCCCCCGGAGCCATCTCCATTGGTCTCCATCGCCGTCTCTGCCATCTCCATCGACCTCACCGCCATCTCCATCAACCTTGCTGTCTCCTATGATGAGGAGGGAGTAGTTCTTCCCCGGGGCTGAGGGCTCTACCGGTAGCTATGTGGTTCACCTCTCTCTCCCATGATGTGATCTTTATGTGATCGTGAGCTTTGTATCTAGTTGAATTGGTAGATGTTATTATTCAGATATTATGCTACTCCCGTGCTTTATATTTGTAATCTCCGGAGATACCTTGTATCATGGTGTGAAGGTGACTAGTGTGCGCATCATCTGTATCTTTTTGGTTAATGTCTCTATGAATTGTTGGTGTTTGTTGGAACCATCTAGTGCATTCATGGTGATAGTGTGGGACAATCTAGTTTGGGTACATACGGACTTTGAGGAGTGCTTCATAGCCCTACGCATGATTAGTGTTCGTTTTCCATTGGAGAATTGTTTTGAGTTGCATATTGATGATAGTATCTATTGGTTCAATTATGTTATATTTGTTGGGAGTGTATCCACTAGTGAAAGTATGATCCCTAGGCCTTGTTTCCAAGCATTGCACACCGTTTTCTTTTAGTTTTGTTACATGTTTGCTTGCAGCGATATTTATTTCGGATTACATTTACTACTTATAATCATCACTACTACTTGTATTTCACTATGTCTTCGTCGAACTAGTGCACCTATACATCTGACAAGTGTATTGGGTGTGTTGGGGACACAAGAGACTTTCTGTATCGTAATTGCAGGGTTGTTTGAGAGGGATAGCTTTGACCTCTTCCTCCCTGAGTTCGATAAACCTTGGGTGATCCACTTAAGGGAAACTTGCTGCTGTTCTACAAACCTCTGCACTTGGAGGCCCAACACTGTCTACAAGAACAGACGCGTGCGGAGACATCACGTACATACGTCATGAGGATCAGTATGAGATTCACTCTGGGCATTACAAAAAAATACATAGACCGTAATCCAACTGCATCTATGACTAATAATCCACCCTCCGGATGTCGTCCGAGCAACCATCAGGTATTAAGTTGCAAGCAACAGATTATCGCCTTAAGCAAAGTGCGTAATGTAAACATTGCAAATGTCCTTGAACACAAGAATGTTGTTTTCTCCCTAGTGGCAATAGCACATCTACAACCTTAGAGGTTTCTGTCACTCCCCCAGATTACTAGAGGCATGAACCCAACTATCGAGCATAAATACTCCCACTTGAAGTCACTAGCATCTACTCGGCCAAGATATCTACTAGCAACGGAGAGCATGCAAGATCATAAACAACATAGGGATAACATAAAGATAATAATTCAGCACATCAACTTGACATTGTACCAATACTCATCGGATCCCAACAAACACAACATGTAGAATTACACAAAGATGATCTTGATCATGTAAGGCAGCTCACAAGATCTAAACATGAAGCACATGGTGGAGGAGATGACCATCTAGCTACTGCTATGGACCCGTAGTCCAAGGTAGACTACTCACACATCACTCCGGAGGTGACCATGGTGATGAAGAAGGCCTCCGGTGGTGATTCCCCTCTCCGGCAGGGTGCCGAGAAGAGCTTTTGGAGCCTCCCGATCTCGCGTCGACGATGGCGGCGGCTTGCAGTATGTTTCGTGGAAAATTGGTCGGGTCTTAGGTTTTTCCCATCGAGGGGAATATATAGGCGGAAGTGTGGCGTCAGAAGGTGGACCAGGCGGTCTCACCCCTTGGTGGTGCGACCAGGGCCTGGGTCGCGCCACCCTAGGGTGTGGCCGGCCTGTGGCGCCCCTCCGTCTCATCTTCGGTCTTCGTGAAGCTTCGGTAAAAATAGGAGGTTCTGCTTTTGTTTCGTCCAATTCCGAGAATATTTCCTATGTAGCTTTTCTGAAACACAAAAACAGCAGAAAACAGGGAACTGGAACTATGGCGTCTCGTTAGTAGGTTAGTTCCGGAAAATGCATAAAAATGCCACGAAGTGTAACAAAACACAAATCAAATGGTGTATAAACAAGCATGGAGCATCAAAAATTATAGATACGTTTGAGACGTATCATCCATTTTTCATTGCCAAGAACACTCTAGTTTTCACTCTTATCGTTTAACGAGTGTTTTCTTTTTCTAGTATTGCATTTAGCGTTCGTTTTTTGCCTTGATTTTTGTTCAGACCTTGTTAGTTATTTGTAGCTAGGTGTGTTTAGACCTCTGGTCTTTGTTGGTTTTCATCTTTAAGAGTTGTTTCAAAAAGGTTGATTGGTGTTGGAAAAGAGTAAAAGTTTCATGATTATAGTGGTACAAGTGGGAGCTTGTTTAGACTGTGGCTTAGGCTTTTGCATGTCATGCTTGATGTTAATTTGATTATATGCTTAGTAGTTTTTGCTGTAGCATGACTTGTCTCAAATGACTGAGATTGCTTAATGTGCCTTTGAAAGAATCATGCGTTGTTTTTATTATATGGGAGCATATTATTGTGGTATTCTCCTTTGATGCTTTATTTGGGTTGACTTGGCACATGCTTACACCATTTTTGACTTTAACCAGTCGCCTTAAGCCTCTATGATCATTTGGTTTTTGACTTGTGATAACACTTTATGCTTTGGTTAATAATGTTTTGTCGCTATGCATGATTATGGCTGTTATTGCTCTCTTAGTTGATCGCTCCCAGTCTTTTGCTAGCTGATACGTCTCCAACGTATCTATAATTTTTGATGCTCCATGCTTGTTTTTTACACCATTTGCCTACTGTTTCGTTACACTTTGTGGCACTTTTATGCATTTTCCGGAACTAACCTATTAACAAGTCGCCACAGTGCCAGTTCCCTGTTTTCTGCTATTTTTGTGTTTCAGAAGTGATACACAAGAAATATTCTCACAATTGGACGAAACAAGTTCCTGAAGTCTTATTTTGTCCGGGAGCTTCCAGAGATCCGAAGAGAAGTAGGAGAGGGGCCACATGCCGCCCTCACGCCTGGCTGGCGCGGCCCAGGCCCTGGCCGCGCCGCCATGGTGTGAGGAGGCCTGGGGCCACTCCTAACATCGCCCCTTCGCCTATAAAGACCCCCCGACGGAAAAAACCTAAGTATCCGATCACTTTTCCAGAACACATCGCGATCCGCCGCCGCCGTCGACCCGAAGATCGGGAGGGTCCAGAAGCTCTTCCCGGCACCCTGCCGGAGAGGGGAATCGCCACCGGAGGTCTTCTTCATTGCCATGCTTGCCTCCGGAGCGATGAGTGAGTAGTCTACCTTGGACTATGGGTCCATAGCAGTAGCTAGATGGTTGGCTTCTCCACCATATGCTTCATGTTTAGATCTCATGAGCTGCCCTACATTATTGAGATCACCGTTATGTAATTCTACATGTTTGGTTTGTTGGGATCCGATGAATATTGGTGTTATGATTGAGTTGCTATACTGAAATATATCTTTTGTTATCTCTATGTTGTTTATGATCTTGCATGCTCTCCGTTGTTAGTAGCTATCTTGGCCGAGTAGTTGCTAGTGACTCCAAGAGGGGGTATTTATGCTCGATAGTGGGTTCATGCCTCTATTTAACCTGGGGGAGTGACAGAAACCTCTAAGGTTGTTGATGTGCTGTTGCTACTAGGGAGAAAACAACATTCATATGCTCAAGGGCATATGCTTTGTTTACATTACACACTTTGCTTAATGCAATTATCTGTTGTTCGCAACTTAATACTTGTGGAGTTCTCGGATTGATTCGCCACAAGTGGATTATTAGTCATAGATGCAGTTGGATGGCGGTCTATCTATTTTGTTGTAATGCCCAGAGTAAATCTCATAGTGATCTTCTTGACATATCACGTTTATCTTTATTCTATCAATTGCCCAACTGTAATTTGTTTACCCAGCATGTGTTATTTATCTTATGGAGAGACACCACTAGTGAACTGTGGACCCCGGTCCTATTTCCATCATATTGCTATCACCTGTTTACTTTACTCGCACTGTTTACTTTACTCGCATACTTCTACTGTTTTCCACTCGATACGCTCATAACCTTTGTTTCAAGCAAACCGGTGAGATTGACAACCTCATCGCAAGTTGGGAACAAAGTACTTGGTTGTGTTGTGTGCAGGTTCCGCGTTGCAGCTAGCAAGCAAAGCTTGGACGAGGCGCCATATATAAATTGTCCGAAGCTGTCGCAAACTAGCAAGCATCACCTTCAGTCGTAATTGTCTGCTCTTCTCCTGAACGATAAACCTTGGTTTCTTAACTGAGGGAAAACTAGCTGCTATACTCATCACACCTTCCTCTTGGGGTTCCCAACGGGCTGGTCATTCACCACGCACAAGCAATAGCTATTTTTCTGGCGCCGTCGCCGGGGACTGAAGAAGAAGTTTCCACATCAACTACACTCTCCCACGTCAACTTGGCACCAGCAGTATTTTTCTAGCGCCGTTGCCGGGGAAGAGTGGAAGACTTCTGCGAGGGGAGTTTTTCACACGCACATCCTTTACTTTGTTATTGTTTTGCTTTACTTTATTTTTACTTGCATTGTTTTATATCAAAAATCCAAAAAAATTAGAATCCTTGGTAGTTTCTATTTCTTTACTTTAGTTTATTATGTCTAGTTCAGTTGCTACTACTATGTCGCCCGAGGATATGATTTTCACTTTTAAACAAAAGGATGAGGAAAGTTTTAAAGAAGCTTGGTCTAGAATTTATGATTGGCATGGAAAAACTGAACCTAAAATGACTTTGAGTTTGCTTCTTAGTAGCTTTTACTTTGGACTCGCTCTTCTTTATAGATATGCTTTGGATGCTACTGCAGAAGGAGATTTCCTTCATTGTGATGGAGATCGAGCCTTCAATATTACAAAAAAGTTGATTACAATTTATAGCATGCCAACCTATTTTGATTCCTCTCTTGTGTGCATTTTTAATAGACTTGATACTCTTGAGACTCGCACTGCTAGTTTGAATACTTGCTATAATACTTTGCGCCAGCATTTTGATTATGTGCCAACAAATTCTGAACCTTCGAGTTGGTATCCTACGGTAAAAATCACTATTGATGGTAAAACTTTTCATGCTCGATGTGATATTATGTCTGAATTTTGTGTTATGCCAAAGGATGTCTATGAATCTTTGAGTCTTTGGAAGCTTTCTGAGGGGGGAGAAGGAATTTCTCTTACTAATAATGCCATTATATTTCCCATTGGAGTTGCTGAGGGAGTCTTTACAAAAGTCCTAGGAAGAATGATATCTACTGATTATCTTGTTATTGAATGTGTAGGAAAAGGACAAATCACACTTGGAAGATCTCTATTAAAGCTCCTAAGCGCCGTCATTGATGTGGGAAAAGGCAACATAAGATTTATCTCTCCACCTTGCAATAGCCATGTCTTTCCTAGAGTTAAGAGCAAAGGTAATAAAGGAAGACGTAAGGCACCCGCTGATCCTAGCACTTCATCTATTGATATTACCTGATTCGCAATTTTCTGCGCCTAGCTCAAAGGCGTTAAAGAAAAGCACTCTTGGGAGATAACCCAATGTTTTATTTTCAGTACTTTTTCTTTTATTTGAGTCTTGGAAGTCATTACTACTATAATTACCGCTCCTTATCTTGTTTATTTTGTTGTTGTGCCAAGAGAAGCCTCTAATTTGAGTGAGGTAAAGATTTGGGGATGTTGCTGTCCTGAAACTGTTTTCGGTGCTGCACCGTAAAAATTCGTATAAATTCTCTGTATATCTTTTGGACCTGCGATTTCTTGTGCATATGCCCCAGGTTATATCCAAACTTTCGTTAGTTGAACACTTTTTGATTTGAGCAACAGAAAACCCCTAAAAAATTCGACCTTTGTCAGCTGTTCTGTTTTGACAGATTTCTGCCAATATTTGTGTTTGCCGCTTTATCGCTTTCTTTTGAGTTCTTTTGATCACGGAACTTTTGGGGAAGTTGATAAAGTAGTATTTGCTATATATATGGTGGTTTTGGGTTGAAACCTGAAGCAAAAAGAGGTTGATTATACGTTATGCTACACTAATGTTGCTAATAGAATTGTGTTTAGTTTTGTATGAAGGAAGTTTTCAAGTGTAGGGATTGGAGAATGATGAGATGAGTTGAAGAATGGACAAAAGCTCAAGCTTGGAGATGCCCATGCAGCACCCCAATAAATATCCAAGAAGTACAAGCGTCAAAGCTTGGGGATGCCCCGAGGCACCCCTTCTTCATCGGCAAAAATCAGGTCACCTTTCAAGACACTATATTTTTATTGCTTCATGCACTATGTGTTTTTCTTGGAGCGTCAGTTGTTTTAGTTTTCTTAGTTAGTTTAGTTTTTTTTGCTGCCATAAATGGTTGGACCCCAACAAATTTCCTTTGGAGGAGATATACTCGTTTTCATTTGCCAAGAACACTCCGTTTTTCATTCTTACAATTTCACCGGGTGTTCTTCTTTTTCCGCTACTGCTTTTGGTTTTCGTTTTCACCTTGATTCACGTTCAGACCTTGTAATATCTTTTCATCAAGGTGTATTTTTGCCTCTGATCTTTATTGGTTTTCATCAAAAGAGGTGTCTTTAAAAATTTCAAATGGTGTTGGAAAAGAGAAAAAGCTTTATGCAAAATAGTGGTACAAGAAGGAGCTTGTGTAGACTGCGGCTTAGACTTTTTCATGTCATGCTTCATGTCTTTTTAATAGTATGCTTAGTGGTTTTGCTGTAGCATGACTTGTTTCAAATAACTTAGATTTCTTAATGAGCCTTTGAAAAAATCATGCGTTGTTTTAATTGTTTGGAAGCATTATTTTGGTTTTCTCCTTGATGCTTTATTTGGGTTGACTTGGCGCATGCTCACACATGTTAGACTCTTACAAAGTCGCCAATAGCCTCTATGATCATTTATTTTTTGACTTTTGATGCCATCTTATGCTTCTTTTAATGTCGCTTTGTCGCTTTGCATGATTATGGCCATTATTGCTCTCTTCGTTGGTCGCTCCCAGTCTTTTGCTAGCCCTCGCCTTGTACTGAGTATGAGCTCTACTCGTGCATCCAACTCCTAAAAGCCAAAGTTTTCCAAAGTGTCCACCATACATACCTACTAGCAATTTGCTATTCCAAGTAAATTTGACTTGCTTTTATTTTCTCTTCAAATTAAACTCTTACCAGTGTTATGCGAAAATCAGTCAGTAAAGCTCCCACGAACCAGAAGGCACACTTTACTTTTTCCTGTTCTTAAAAATTTGACATTCTGGTCTCTTATGTTGAGTTGTTTTGCTTGCAAGTTGTAAGTTGGAGACTAGCCCAGCCATGCAATCATGGGCAAGCTTTCAACATTGCACTTCTTATTTGAGTTGATATCGTGATCTTTTGTTTATGGACGCCCGCGGTGTGAAATGAATTGGGAATCTTGTGGGGATCATGGAGTTTGTATATGTGTTAGGGAAACGCCTGGGCCGCCAATCTAAGCCATGCATAATTCATGGTGGAAATTTGCAGCATACCCATGGTGGACATTCGATGACGCATCTCACAATAAAAAGCTATACAAATGGTAAACAAAAGAGATGTCGAGGTGTTCATTGTCTGCTTGTCCTGTCATTTTGATGTGGGCTTGTTCCATGTCATCGGGCACGGAGGTACCCCGTTGGCGGTTTTCGATGATACATATATACTTACAATGACAAGAGCCTTGCTTGGGACTCTAAGTAAAGTAGCATGAGGTTTGGGTACTCGTATTCACGGGACACGAGGTTTTCAACTTATGATTTGTCAAGCATATGCATCATAATTGTTCTCACATTAACTCTAACCATTCAAGATGCTTATGATGGGGGCAATGAGAGCTCAAAGCCGGTAAGTACCATAATTTTTGAAGGTTATAAAACTTGCAATCACTGCTTCCCTCTGCGAAGGGCCTTTCTTTTACTTTTATGTTGAGTCACCACCTTCTTTCTTTATGCACCATAAGAGAGCATAGTTGTCATTCTTAGTATAATGTGCATTGTCCCAAAGTTTTCATTGATTGATTCATATTGTTGGTTTCACTTGTTCTCAAATTATTTGTATCTAGTCGCCCTCTTAAACTTGAAGGTGTCCTATGCATTTATGTTTTGTTCTCTTTGAAGGACAAGCTGAAAACCATTTGTATGTTTTTCCTTATGATTTGAACACACGTTTGACTTTCATTGTTTCATTTTCATGATCTTTTGTTTGTGTTCATTTTCATGTTTACAACATGGTTGCTAAGTTCTTATTGTCAAGATTATATCTTCATGCCCATGTTTTAAGTTCTTATGATCCCAGCTCACAAATGCTTACATATATGATCAAGATTGTGTAGGTGCATGTCACCTCAAAAACTTATTCTTTTGTTATCACTTACCTACTCGAGGACGAGCAGGAGTTAAGCTTGGGGATGCTTGATACGTCTCCAACGTATGTATAATTTTTGATGCTCCATGCTTGTTTTTACACCATTTGCCTACTGTTTCGTTACACTTCGTGGCACTTTTATGCATTTTCCGGAACTAACCTATTAACAAGTCACCATAGTGCCAGTTCCCTGTTTTCTGCTGTTTTTGTGTTTCAGAAGTGATACACAGGAAATATTCTCGGAATTGGACGAAACAAGTTCCTGAAGTCTTATTTTGTTCGGGAGCTTCCAGAGATCCAAAGAGAAGTAGGAGAGGGGCCACAGGCTGCCCTCACGCCTGGCTGGCGTGGCCGAGGCCCTGGCCGCGCCGCCATGGTGTGAGGAGGCCTGGGGCCACTCCTGACATCGCCCCTTCGCCTATAAAGATCCCCCAACAGAAAAAACCTAAGTACCCGATCACTTTTCCAAAACACATCGCGATCCGCCGCCGCCGTCGACCTGAAGATCGGGAGGATCCAGAAGCTCTTCCCGGCACCTTGCCGGAGAGGGGAATCGCCACCGGAGGTCTTCTTCATCGCCATGCTTGCCTCCGGAGCGATGAGTGAGTAGTCTACCTTTGACTATGGGTCCATAGCAGTAGCTAGATGGTTGTCTTCTCCACCATGTGCTTCATGTTTAGATCTCATGAGCTGCCCTACATGATTGAGATCACCGTTATGTAATTCTACATGTTTGGTTTGTTGGGATCCGATGAATATTGTTGTTATGATTGAGTTGCTATACTGAAATATATCTTTTGTTATCTCTATGTTGTTTATGATCTTGCATGCTCTCCATTGTTAGTAGCTATCTTGGCCGAGTAGTTGCTAGTGACTCCAAGAGGGGGTATTTATGCTCGATAGTGGGTTCATGCCTCTATTTAACCTGGGGGAGTGACAGAAACCTCTAAGGTTGTAGATATGCTGTTGCTACTAGGGAGAAAACAACATTCATATGCTCAAGGGCATATGCTTTGTTTACATTACACACTTTGCTTAATGCAATTATCTGTTGTTCGCAACTTAATACTTGTGGAGTTCTCGGATTGATTCGCCACAACTGGATTATTAGTCATAGATGCACTTGGATGGCGGTCTATGTATTTTGTTGTAATGCCCAGAGTAAATCTCATATTGATCTTCTTGACATATCACGTTTATCTTTATTCTATCAATTGCCCAACTGTAATTTGTTTACCCAGCATGTGTTATTTATCTTATGGAGAGACACCACTAGTGAACTGTGGACCCCGGTCCTATTTCCATCATATTGCTATCACCTGTTTACTTTACTCGCACTGTTTACTTTACTCGCATACTTCTACTATTTTCCACTCGATACGCTCATAACCTTTGTTTCAAGCAAACCGGTGAGATTGACAACCTCATCGCAAGTTGGGAACAAAGTACTTGGTTGTGTTGTGTGCAGGTTCCGCGTTGTAGCTAGCAAGCAAAGCTTGGACGAGGCGCCATATATAAATTGTCTAAAGCTGTCGCAAACTAGCAAGCATCACCTTCAGTCGTAATTGTCTGCTCTTCTCCTGAACGATAAACCTTGGTTTCTTAACTGAGGGAAAACTAGCTGCTATACTCATCACACCTTCCTCTTGGGGTTCCCAACAGGCTGGTCATTCACCACGCACAAGCAACACTAGCCTTCATCTGTAATGAGAGGGAATACTTCTCGTGCATCCAACTACCAAAAATCAAGTTATTTCAAAGAGTCCACTATAAATTCCTATGCATGGTATTTTCAAGTCATTCCAAATAAATTTTCATGTGCTATCTTTCAAAAAACCCTTATACCTGTTTTACAAATCAAAACTCTAGCACATGCTAAATCCCTGCTTCCCTCTGCAAAGGGCCTTTCTTTTACTTTTATGTTGAGTCTTCACCTTATACCTTTATGCACCATCTAAGAGAGCATAGTTGTCATTCTGAGTATAATGTGCATGGTCCCAAAATTTATTATTGATTGATTCATGATTATAGCTTTGCTTGTTCTCAAATTATTTGTATCTAGTTGCCCTCTTAAACTTGAAGGTGTCCTATGCATTTATGTTTTGCTACTCCATGAGGGACAAGCTGAATACCACTTTGCTATGTTTTTATATATGCTTGAAACAAACAATTGACTTTCAATGCATTATTACTCATGATCTTTTGTTTGTGTTACTTTTTATGTTATAACAAGGTTGCTAAGCGCTATTGTCAAGATTATATCTTTTATGCCCATGTTTAGAGTACTTTGATCTCTGCACTCAACGCTTTACATCGTTTTGATCAATATTCTGTTGGTGCATGTCACCTCAAAAATTATTGTTTTGTTATCACTTACCTACTCGAGGACGAGCAGGAGTTAAGCTTGGCGATGCTTGATACGTCTCAAACGTATCTATAATTTTTGATGCTTCATGCTTGTTTATGCACCATTTGCTTTGTGTTTTGTTTACACTTCGTGACGTTTTTATGCATTTTCCAGAACTAACCTATTAACGAGATGCCACAGTGTAGTTCCCTGTTTTCTGTTGTTTTTGTGTTTCATAAAAGTTACACAGGAAATATTCTCGGAATTGGACAAAACAAAAGCTGAAGTCCCTAATTACCTGACACGAAGACGGAGTCCAAAGGAGAGCAGGAGACGGACCAGAGGTTGGCCGCACCTACTGGTGGCGCGGCCCCCCCTGGCCGCGCCACCAGGGGTGTGACCGCCTGGTCCACTCCCTGACATCGCCCTTCCGCCTATATATTCTCCTCGACGAGAAAACCCTAGGGGCCAGAACTCTTTTCCAGAAAACATACTACAAGCCGCTGCCGTCGTTGACGCGAGATCGGGAGGGTCCAGAAGCTCTTCCCGGCACCCAGCCGGAGAGGGGAATCACCACCGGAGGCCTTCTTCATCACCATGCCTGCCTCCGGAGTGATGTGTGAGTAGTCTACCTTGGACTATGGGTCCATAGCAGTAGCTAGATGGATGTCTTCTCCTCCATGTGCTTCATGTTTAGATCTTGTGAGCTGCCTATCATGATCAAGATCATCGTTATGTAATTCTACATGTTGTGTTTGTTGGAATCCGATGAATATTGAGTACTATGTCAAGTTGATTTGTGATTTATCATATCTATGTTGTTTATGATCTTGCATGCTCTCCGTTGCTAGTAGATATCTTGGCCGAGTAGATGCTAGTGACTCCAAGAGGGAGTATTTATGCTCGATAGTGGGTTCATGCCTCTAGTAATCTGGGAGAGTGACAATAACTTCTAAGGTTGTAGATGTGTTGTTGCTACTAGGGAGAAAACAACAATCTTGTGTTCAAGGACATTTGTATTGTTTACATTACACACTTTGCTTAAGGCGGTAATCTGTTGCTTGCAACTTAATACCCAACGGTTGTTCGGATGATATCCGGCGGGTGGATTATTAGTCATAGATGCAGTTGGATTACGGTCTATGTATTATGTTGTAATGCCCAAGTGAATCTCATAGTGATCCTCATGACATGTACATGCATTGCTTGCATTCTTTATTCTGTCAATTGCCCAACTGTAATTTGTTTACCCAGCATGTTATTTATCTTTATGGAGAGACACCTCTAGTGAACTGTGGAGCCCGGTCCATTCTTTTACATTCATATTACCGTTTACTTTCTACAAGCATTATTTACTTTCTTGCAAACAAATATCTTTTACCACACGATACGTTTAATCCTTTGTTTACAGTAAACTGGTGAGATTTACAACCTCACTGCTAGTTGGGACAAAGTACTTTGGTTGTATTGTGTGTAGGTTCCACGTTGCTGCTGGTGCCAGAGCTACGCCCCAGATAAGGGGCCATATATAAATTGTCTGGAGCCGTCGCCAAGCCAGCTAGCATCAATCTTCAGAAGTTGGTTCTTTCTCCTACTGGTTCAATTAAACCTTGGTTTCATACTGAGGGAAACTTGCCGTTGTGCTCATCATACCTTCCTCTTGGGGTTCCCAACTGGGTGGCTAGCACTGCCAATCAGCCGCCACGAGTGCTGCTTCGGGTGTTTTTGGCATAATATTTCCTTGCTCATCGACTGATAAGAAAGATGAGTCAAGGTTTCTAGAGAGGTTTCATCTATCTGAGTGCTCGAGATTTTCGACTCGCGATCTGTGCCTGTTGTGCCTCCTGCTGTTTTTATGTGATGCGTTGCTGCGCGCTTCGTGCATAGCTTTACTTGCTGCACTTACTGATTCTCTTCTTTTCCTTATCTCGCTTTTCTCTTTTGCCAGCTCTCTTGCTTGCCGATGTAAGGCATAGTGGTATCCTTGAAGTACTTCTTTACTTGCGTCCATTGGAATGGTTGTGCCATTGTCGATGGCTAGGCTAATTTTATTCCACTCATCGGTCGATAGCCGAATTTTTGCTCTAGTTGTCATGGAATCTGCAGTATCCCCTTCTGCTAAATGGTTTGCTCCTCTTGTTACGTTTGCTGGGTTGAGTACTAGGTTGTTGTTGTCATCGAATTCTTCTGAGCTGTCTCCTATGATTGCGAGTATCTGGTACTGGTTGTCGAATTTGCTGCTGAAGCTTGAGAAGATAGTTTGGTCGTCCTCATGAAGCTCCAATCCTGTTTTCCATGAATCTATGGATTTATCTAAGATGCTACCACAACAGATCATGATATCTCCTGATTGCTCTCCTAAGTCGAGGTTCTCCATGGTTTCGTCGAGTTCTTCAATTTTGTCTTCCATATTCTCCGTCGTCGTGAAGCTAGCCGGCGAGTTTACCTCGCTAGAAGAGCCTACCGATGATTCTGATATTGTCATAGTTACGGCTTTTCCTGATGATGGATCCGATTTCGACAGATCTGAGAGGCGAATTGATCCTAGGGAACCGACGCGAAAGTTTAGGCTTCCAATCGTCAGGTCCATCTCCTGATCCAAGCTTGCAAAGACCAGAGTAAGGGTTGGTGGATGAGGTTGAAAATCTACGGTCCCAAAGGATATCTGGTTTTTGTCGACTTTCGAGTTGCTGTTGGCTGAAAGCGAAAATGTCGTCGAGTTCATGATTCCAACGTCAAGGTCCCCACGGTCGGTGCCAATTGATGAGGATTAACTCGGCAGATATCCTAGATGGAGGACTTAGGATCGGGGGAAGAGGGCGTCAGATGAACTCAAAGGTAAAGATCAGACAAACAAGGCGAGGTTCGATGTGTATCGAGAATAAGTGTGGTACTCAATTGGCTCAATCTCAATCTTTCCCTGGCTGGCCTCTCTTGGCCCCTTTATATAGGTGGCCAGGTCTCGATGAACCGGTCAGGTTCAATACAAATTACAGTGTCTATATACGATGTTATCTCGTATTTCGACTATATCTATGCTTAGGCCTTCCTAACGGGTCCCAGGTATACTAATATAATGGCCTTATTACTATACTCTTGTCACCCCGCCTAAGGCAATGTGGATAGATAGAAGTACCTTTTCCCCGCCTTGATCAAACAACACTCTGTTGTTAATTTAGTGAAAGGAAAACAGGTTGTCTCATGTGTGCAGGTTTTTGCAAAACCTATGCAGGGTTTCCAGGAGATGAAACACCAGGAGGATGGAGGTAAGAACGTGCGACAGAAGGGGCAAGCACCAGAGTCGGGGATGGTGAAAGCTGAACACTAACGGCGCCTTCAGGACTGATAGCACAATGGGCACTGGTATGGTCTTACGCAACCATGTAGGCAAGTTCACCGTCGCGGCTTGCCGACAGCTGCAGACGTGCACGGATGCTCTGGAATCGGATCTCACGACGATGGAAGAAGGGCTGACACTTGCTCTGAACTAGACCCAGCTGCCCATTCTAGTAAATTTAAACTGTGATGTAGCAGTCAAGCTGATCAAAGGAAGCATCTTTTTTTCGATGAGGAGACGGAGCTCCAGCCTCTACATGGATAGATATATGCGGCTATTTATTACTTTTATTCCACAAAGAACTTAGAAAGATTATATATATATATAACCTAAAGCCACCACACAACACCTACACATCCGACAATGAGCGAAAAACATGTCAACATGACCTAATGCCCGGAAGACACACGAACCCCTCATCAACTAGAAACTAGGAAACATCGCATACCCCGAGACACTCACTAAGTGAAACGGGAGCGCTCATCCGGGCTAGTAGACTCTTAGCGAGTGCCTCATGCACACACTACAGAAACCGCCACCTCTAACGAACCGCCGAGCAATCTTCGGGATAAATATCCGCATATGCTATCGATACCGCCATGGCACCAAACAGCGCCACCGCCCTGCGCAAGTCCATCAAGCCACCTCAAATAACAAGTCCTCGCTGCACCACGCTGCCAAGAAAAGATGCCGATGACGAAGGAGATGTACATCGCTCCGCCCCTTGCCACCTCCATCCAGTGGCTGCTCCTAAAACAATGCTCCCATATGGGAGAGGGACGCCAAGAACGCCGCCATCATCCGATCTAGAAAGATCTAGGGTTTTCGAGGAGTAGCCTGAGCGAGAAGATGAAGTCTGCTTGGATGATGCCTTCAACAAGGTGACGACGTGTATACTCCGCCATCGTCCGCCATGATCGGAGTCGGAGCTCGGTTTTCACCGGCAGCCGCACCACCCCGACTCGTAGCTGGATGAAGCTCCACCAAATTGTGCAGATCAGCTCCACACAAGCCCCCAACCGCGTCGCCATATGGCCAGAAGCCAACACAGCGACGGATCTCGGCGGGAGCCAAGATCCATGGTCAGCCGCCACCGCCACCGCCTCCGCAAGAAGGACATGGGGGCCGCCACCGCCGTCGCCTGGCCGGGGGCGCCGCCCCGACCACCGCCGCCATGAAACACACCGGCGCCGCTCCAATCATCCCAGCGCGTCTGCCGCCACAATCCCCCCTCCCTCCCCTCCCCGAACACCGTTTGGCGCCGGGGGTCCACTGCCACCGTGGCCGGTGCCGACGGCAGCGGCGGCAGGGAGAGATCAAGGGGAGGGACTGGTGGAGATCGGGGACGGGAGGCCCTGGCGGCGCCCTGGGGGGCGGCGCGAGGGGGAGAGAGGGGGAGTTTTCTCAAAGGAAGCATATGTCAACATGTCGCGCCATGCAATGCTGGCCAGCTTGATACGTGTGTTGTATAGGGAAAAAGGAGATAGTAGTAATAAGTAAGAATAGATCGATCGGGAGGCTAATGGTGTGAGCCATGAGCTAGCCTAGTTGGGGAGAGTACAGGGAAGAAAAGCTGTGGGGCTCTGGGGATTCCCTCCATAAATCGCCTCTGCGATTAACACTAATTGTATTGAACCTGGTATTTATATAAAATTTCCTCTCCTGTAAAAAAGAATCTAAAGAAGAAGAGGAGGGAGAGGAAGAGGTTGGGAGGAAGACTAGAAAAAAGATAAGGAGCACTAAGAGACCAAAGTGCTTCCACGTAGTCATTCTATTTTTTTTTCAAAGTATCTGTTCAACCAGATTATAAATTTTGATTCGGTGCCCATTGAAGGTGCTTTCTAATACATTTAGAAATGAAAGTCATATATTTATTCGTGTTATATATATTTTTAGTTTATTTTGAAATGCGAAGAGGCGACACCAACTCCAACATGGCAATGTAAAATGTGGAGTACATAAAATAGTCGTTTGCAGATGCATATTTTTTTTTGTTTGTGCATCGCAACTAGTTGTATTATTGCACTTTTTAAAAAAAGATAGAGCACAAGACTATATTTTCTTGCACGTGTTCAAATATTGAACCTAGTACATATAGGCCAAGGTAGGGGGGTTGAGGTCTATAGAGTTGTGAGGAACAACTTGAGCAACTTGTACCGAGTGTCGCATCTTGTATGTGCTAGTATAATTAAGTAAATCACATCAGGTCGATTTAAAATATTCTCTCTTCATAAATCCTCTTTGAGAAAATTAAGCAAGCTTTTTTACATAGGATAACAAGCTTCCTTGTCAGAAAATGCTATTAGCTCCCGGGCTCACTGGAGCCCTATTTTTCAAACATCAAAAAATTCAAATTTAAAAGTTTCAAAAAAATTCAAAAAAATATATCTTGATGTAGCCAACTGCATACACTATAACCTTGGAAATTTTCAATATGAAATACCTTGTTATGTAGGCTCAGGATAAAAGACAAATTGGACAAATTTTGAAAGGAAAAAAAGCAACACTGTTCACGTTCCTAGATCTGGTTTTTTGTTATTTTTACCAAAGACATCATACAAGGTATTTCGAATTATAAATTTCCATGATCGTAGAGTATATAGTTGGCTATGTCCACATATTTGTTTTGAAATTTTTTAAAGCTTTGAAATTTGAATTTTTTGGAGATTCAAATAAAGGGCTCCAGTGAGCCTGTGCCAAAACGACGCACTCGCTTCCTTGTCGTCTATTCAATTTGCTTATGTTCTTGGTTTTTCCTCTTTTGCCAAAATGTAGTGCATATAAGATTTTTCAAAAGTCAAACCATGTTGATTTTGACTAACGATATAGAAAACAATATCAACAACTAAAATATCTAATATATATCATATGAAAATATACATCACGAGGAATCTAATGGTAGTGATTTGGTGTTCTATATGTTAATATTTTTTCTACGTACTTGGTCAAATTTCACATCGTTTGACTTTAAAAAAATTATATACGCTATATTTTGGCGGAGGCGGGGTATATTGCTTAAACTAAAGCGTGCTTCATCGAAAAAAAGTTGGTGGACTTTACAGGTTCTTTAATTCGATATCTGGACAGAGAGCTGGCTCCGGTGTATATAGATCAGACTGACATTCGCAACAACAAGAAAATCACAGTGACGGCTGGTTGGTGAGTGGTCTTGACTGGGAATTATGCTCTTTCCTCCCTTTGTTCCAAATGCCATTTGAGAACTCTGTTAAAAAACTCTCAAAACAGAATATTTGATATTTGCGTGGTCTTTTGATGTTCACATGATGTTCCAAGAAAAGTTAGGCACTGCACATCTATGCGCATAGTTCAATTCAGATTTCAGATAATGATAATGTGATCCATAATACATTGCGTTATACAATATCTTTGCTTCCCGGGAGGAGGAAACTGCTTGCCATGCATGCCATCGACGAAGCATTATACTTAGCCTCTATAATTTTTGTCGGTTTCATTATTTTTGTCGGATGGGCTCCGAAAATAATGGCATAGAGCCGTTAGGGCGATTCTGGTGCCTGTCGCCGGAATCAGCCGGAGATTCATCTGATCCCGACGAAGAAGATGGGGAGGAGTCCTGCGTTGGTGAGGATCAACGCTCGCCGTGTTCTGATCCGTCCAGAGCGCTCAGGTACGTTTCAAATTCAGTTGTTTCTAACGATGCTTCCTCTTCGGCCAGGCGTTCGAAGAGAGATCTCAAGCGGCTGATGCAGCGGTGGTGGGCGGCAAAGGAACTTGCTGTATCGCCCTCGTCGAGGTGTGATCTGCCTCCATCGCCTGGGAAGATCGGGCGCATTATGCAGAGGTGTAGGACTCCTGTTCTTGAGCCATCGACTTTTGTTCTCGAGAGTTTTGACGCCAACGAGTGGATCACGGTCCTTTGTCGTCGGCGGAGAAGCAAATTCCAGCCGCCTGCATGGCGTGGCTATGCGAAGTTTGTGCCTTGGATGGAATCTGGGCTCCCTTTGAGAAGGTCGAGCAACATCTCTGATCTTGCATCGGTCTCAGGGCAAAAGGCCCATGATCGCATGCTTCCTAGTCCGCGGTTTGGTTTTCGACGGCGTCCGTCGCAGAGAAGGTTGATCAACAGCCCTGATCTTGCATCGATCTCAGGACAAAAGGCCCATGATCGCATGCTTCCTGGTCTGCGGCTTGGTTTTCGACGGCGTCCTCCGCCGGAGTTCTGTATTAGGCATGCTTCATCGATCAGCGATGATTTCGGATCGAGTGATTTTCAAAGTTGCAGGCCAGCAGGGCATAAGGCCCAAAAGAAAAAAGCTGTCGGTGCTGGAAAAAAGCAGGGCCATAAGGGCCTGGATACTATCGCCTGGGTCAGAAAGGATACGTGCTTGAGAGCGATTTCAATAACCCTAGGGTTGCCGGCTGCTGTTTCTCGTAGTACTCTCGCATCGTTCATCTCCACGTCTGTTGGCAAGATGGCAGGACATGCGCCGCCGGGGCAGAGGGCGGCTGGTGGTGGTGGTCCTCCCAGGCAGCCGCCACCACCGAGGGTGTTTGATGGCCGTGGGGATCCTGCTTCTCGTGGTGGAGGGCAAAGCTCGCAGGGTTTTCAGTCAAGGCAAGATGGAGGGCAAGGGTTCCAGCAGCGCCAGGGTAATTCTCAAGATTTCCAGCCACGCCAAGATTCTGGTCGGTTTGAGTTTGGATCATCTTCAAATCAGAATTTCAGAAGCAATAGTGGGGGGAGGAGAAACGATGATCAAGGTTTTCAAGGCCCAGATTTCGGCAGTGGTTTTGGTGAGTTCGATCAAGGTTCTTTTGATGGCAATCGCAACTAGTTCAACAGAGGTAATTATCCATACCGTCGGCCTTATAGGCAGCAATACAATAACTATAGGCCTAACTATCGTGGAAATAATTATTGTGGGAATGGTACCAGAGGCAATCGTAATGATGTGATAAGGGAGGACAGGAAATCTGATGATGCTAATGCCTCTGAAATCGGGCAGGGCAATTCTGTTTCAGTGCCTAATTTGCAGTATAGGCAGGTGATACCCTCTTCTGATACTCCGGTTGCTGAGCGTCCAGTTTCCGCCCAAAAGGGGATTGATAAAATTCTGTGTTTTCGATGTGAAAATAATGGGCATTTTGCGCAAGACTGTACTGTTGTACTTTGTATCTATTGTGAAAAGGCATCTCACCTATCAAAGGACTGTCCTCTTCTTGCTTTGCCAAAACCTACAGCCATTACCTATGGATTATGTCGTCCTCAACTAATGTTTAATGAAGTCCCGGCATCGTCTTATATTTGCTTTAAACATGATAGTGGCAAAGTTGGGAGGATTTCGGTGGAGGAGGGAGCGATGACAGCGGCAGAGATTGTCAAGGAGCTTGAGTGGATTGTACCGGGTGATCATTAGTGGGATCTTAGACCTGCCGGTGACAATTCGTTCAAAGTTGTCTTTCCTTCTAAAGCGGATTTAACCAGGGTTAGAAAGATAAGCAATATCCCTATTGAAGGCACCAAAATGTTTTTGCACTTCGAGGAATGGTCTGCTGCTGAGTTGGATAGGTTTGCAACTACTAGACTTTGGGTCCGAGTGAAGGGTTGCCCCTACAAGGAGAGATGTGACTATTTGGCCCTTTTTGCTGTGGGCTATCTAATTGGTAAAGCTGTGGAAGTGGATATGGAGTTCACTAGGGAACGGTCTATTGTGCGCATGTTAGTGGATGTGACAAGGCCTGAACTTATTCCGAAAACAACAGTTGATCATGTCTATGAGGGGGATGGATATGGTCTGTTATTCAAAGCTGAAAATGGCAGTGGAGATGTTGATGATGACACTGACATGGATGAGGCGCCTTCAGATGATAAAAATGATAACCAAGATGAGCACAAAGATTCTGATGAGAACAATTTTGATGATTCTAAGAACAATGAAAACTCATCTTCAGGGGCGGCAGAGCCTAAGCAGCCAGAGATGTCAGGAAGCAAAAACATTGTTTCAGCGCCTGCTCAAATTCAGTTTGGTACCATGGATGTATCTCCTTTTATGCCCATTGAGGGTTCTTTATCTGAAGGGAAGTTAAGGGTGTTTTTACCTCATAAGTTATGGGGTGATCGGGACGAAGAAGAAGGTCTCCCATCCCCTCTTTCTGAGCCCAATGTTGGTTTTCACACACCGGGCGGGCGGAATGTGTGGACTGCAGATGGTCCTATTTCATATACCACGGTAGAGAAAAGTGACTCTTTTGGGGCTGCGGCAGGCGGCTCTCCTTCTTTGGTATGTGACAGTAAGAACATATCTGATTCGATGTTCTCAAAATTTCTTTATCATGCAAATCAGCATAAGGTTGACGTGCATGATGATGTTCTCTTGCAGGATCAGGAGAAGATAAAAGATTGTGATAAAGTTCTTTGTATCTCACCAGTGCAAGTTAACTCTTTTAGCCCTTCTGTGTCCGAGAGCATAAGCAATGATGTAAGCTCATGTTCATTAGATAATAACAATTATACTCCTCAATTATCTCAACAAAAGGTTGATATGGTGGAGGCCGGTTTTTTGCAGGGTAATATTACTGTGTCTGAGAGTGAGTCTCTTAGCTGTTCAAAAATGTCGCCCCAAGCTGGAGCTTGTGCAGCACCAATTAGCCCAGTGATCTCTGCCGCGGCGGGTTTTTCGCCTGGTTGTGCTGCTGCCGCTGCCCGTGCTCCTGGCGCGGCTGTTTTGCTTGGTGCTGCTGCCGCTGCTTGTGCTCCTGCCGCGGCCGGATTTTTGCCCCATTTTGCTGCCGCGGCAACGGTGAACTCTGCGTGTGCTCCTACCGTGACGGGTTGTTTGCCCCATTTTGCTGCCGCTGTGTGTGCTCCTGCCATGACATTTCTGCCTGGTTGTGCTGCAGCCGCTGCTTGTGCTCCTGCCGCGGCGGGTCTTTCGCCCGATTTTGCTACCGCGACAGCAGCGAGCACTGCTGTTGTATCCACTCCTCTCATCATTCCGGGCGTCTATGGCTCTGATTTTAACTCCAATATGATGGATATGGGTCATGTCATTGGCAATATTAATCCTTTGGTGAGCTCAGGAGGGGCTCACACATCGGAAGGTACTGGTGTTTTTCTTGGGGGCCGTTATTCGATGGAAGAAGTAATCAAGTATGGCGGGATTTCTCAAGCTGATTCTCTGGTTAGAACAAGTGAACGGATTAGAGGCCAAGCAAATGCTGATGATACTCAGATTGATCGTGCTATGCATTTAACCGAAGCTAAGAACATAGGTTCTTCTTCAGGTAAATCAAGCAACTTTAAGTTTTTTTCTGAATTCTATTCCGCATGATCGTGTTATCTCCAATGCTTTTAAGTTGGGTGTGTCTTTAGGGGATTCTCCTAGTGATGTTATTAAAACTATAGACTCGATTAATAGGACCGACTCCAAACGGACATTAATCATGCTCTCAAAAAACCTTGAAGAAAATCTTCCAGAGCAGTCAGTCAATGATCAAAATGTTTTGTATCAAGCAGAGAAGTTATCGTATGACCTGGAAAATGAGTACACTAGAGATTCGGATGACTGCTGACGAGCGTTAACTCGACAAATGTCCTAGATGAAGGACTTAGGATCGGGGGAATAGGGCGTCGGATGAACTCGAAGGTAAGGGTTAGTCGAAATAAGTGTATATCGAAAGTAAACTTGGGTGTTCAACTTGGCTTGCTTTCAATCTGCCCTACACCGTCCCCCCTGGCCCCTATATATAGGTGGCCAGGTCTCGAGGATCGGGTAGGGTCCGATACAGATTACAATATCGACATACGGTAAGAACTCTTATTCGACTATCATTACAATTGGGCCTAGCTTAACGGGCCTCAGGGGTACTCAACTAACGGGATCTATTAACTATACCCTTGTCAGTAGCCCCTGAGATTCTACCAGAATTGCAGATTCGGGTTGAATCTCTAATCTTTAAATCTTCGACTTGAACAATTCTTCGATTTCTTCATATCTTCAAATCTTCGACTTGGTCTTTCGACTTATTTTCATGATAATTTTTTGCAAGGGGTTTTGATGAACAAGCCTGACAACTCTGACGGATCAAGAGGTCAGTTAACTGCCGGAATAGATACTTGTCACCTACTTCAAATTCAATCCCCTTGGACTTGAATTTGGGATACCGGTCAAACCCACTCTTTTGCCGCATTTAGGACTTACAAAGAATGAATCCCAGTGATTCTCAGGGTACCCAGTGCGTCCACCAGGATTTTCTTCGCGTCGTAGACACGGATACATACCAGCAGAGCGCATCCATGTGCGTATACCAGGCCACACAGGATGGATCCCGGGGTCTTACCTTCGTGATAAATCACGGCATTCGAGTTTTGTTGCGATAACGCAACTCGAGAATCTTATATCGCAGCCAAGTTTTGACTGATAAAATCAAAGAAATTCGAACTTAAATTAACTTCTTCCAATTCCCTCCCGATGGGAGTAGCTTCTTTGCATTTTGTCGACTATATAGTCAAAGTTTGTATGATATACTTTCTTTATCTTCGATATTGACTATCTCATCCTCTATCGGGTGCGCGCTCAGCGCTCCCGATGGGAGTAGCCCCCGAGGCTATGTTTGAATACTTGTAGTCAAGCATAGGCTCAAAATTCACTTCGTCTTCTTTCTTTTAACTTCTCCTGTTTATAAGCCCCCGAGCCCAAGGCGAGGTTTTTCATATCGTGCAACCACACTCTTCCCTTCTTATTTTTTCTCCTTTGGTATTTATCGTCTGCTATGTGCAGAATTTAACTCCTTTGTAAAATACGTTTATGGGCCTTGCTTATCACGGGGGCCCGATAATACGTGCTTATAAATAAAGCATCTTTTGGCAAGGGTAAAAACCCTAATCAGATTCCTCCTCCGCCGCATCATCTTCTCTCTTCATCTAGGGTTTCTAGCCTTCTCCCTTGTCCACATGGCTGACGCAGATGGTTCTCGTTTGAACCTTGGCTCTCCGGTGGCACCGCGAGGTCGGGGCCGCCCTCGTGGAAGCAAGAACAACACAACTCCGGCCGCCGCGGGATCGTCATCGGCCGCTCTGGTTAAGCGTCGTCCCGGCCGCCCACCTGGTAGCAAAAACAAGCCCAAGGTGACTGGCGCTGCCCCAGGTCCAAGTGCTCCTCCTCCTGCTGCTCCCGCTGCTCCTGCTCCTCCCAAAATCTTCTCTTTCTTCTGCATTGCCATGGCGCAGTGCCGCGAGATTCAGCGTCTACCGCTGAATTTCACCAAGTTCATGGATCGGCGAGAACTGCGAGAAGCGGTTCTCCATGAACAATCTGGCAGTGGGACTCCATACGAAGTGGAGGTTTGGTATGATGGCAACGGTGAGCAGTACTTTAAGGGTGGCTGGTCGCAATTTGCAGAAGACCACGACATCCATCAAGGCTTCTTCATGACCTTCGACTTCCATATCGGCACGTCAAAGTTCGATGTGAAGATCTATGACGGCACTCAGTGCCAGAAGGATTATGAAGCTGAAGTCCACTTTCATTAGGATCTTCTTTATATGTAATTTCTTTCGATAATGTCCTTGCTGCCGTGCTATATGTAATGAATATTCGTACTTTGCTTTGACGCTTTTATTAGTACCATGAAAACAAATCATTGTTTTGAGGTATGCTTTATATATATCGGGTTCTTTGTGAACCAATTGCTTTGAAGAATATCGGGTTGTCTGCACAACCTTATAGTGAAAAAAGATCTCCATGTCGTGATCAAAGTTTCTTTCGTACGACCCGAGGGTTTAAGCCCCCAAGTGGAGAAGTAGAAATATTTTATACAATTTTGTCGAGTTCAACCCAAGGAACCCGGCCTATGGCCTCATGTTCTGGGTTCAGAAGGTTAACTCGAATTTTACTGATACCACTAGATTTACTCTACGCGTAAAAACGTCGTAGCTGCTCCGCATTCCACGGGTTGCCCTCGTCTTTTCCTGTCTTCTTGTCTTGTAGTCGATATGCTCCTCCTGGTATCACTTCTGTGACGATGTAAGGTCCCACCCAAGGGGACTCCAATTTGCCGTGGCTGTCTTGCCTGAGTCGCAAAACTAGATCTCCCACCACGAAGGATCGTGGACGAACTCGACTATTGTGGTAGTTTCGCAGGCTCTGTTGATACTCCGTGGCTCTTTCTAATGCTTTATCTCTTGCTTCATCTAGTGCATCGACATCGTCTTGAAATGCTTCTGTTGATGTTGTTTCGTCGTATGCCGTCACTCTTGGAGCCTCGTGTGTAACTTCGACTGGAAGCACGGCTTCTGCGCCATGGACCAGGAAGAAAGGAGTTTCTTGAGTTGCTGCATTGGGCGTGGTTCTTAGACTCCAAAGAACGGAGGGCAATTCATCTACCCAAGCGCTCTTGGCTTTCTCGAGAGGTGCTAAAAGCCTCTTTTTTATCCCACTACATATCAGGCCATTGGCTTTTTCGACTTGCCCATTTGTCTTCGGGTGTGCCACAGATGCAAATTTGAGTTTGATTCCTAATCCTTCGCAGTAACTCTTGAATTCCTTTGAAGTGAAGTTTGTCCCATTGTCCGTGATGATGCTATATGGTATGCCGAAACGGAACACTATTGACTTGATGAAGTTGATCGCTGCTGTCAAATCTTGAGTTGTTACCGGGGCTGCTTCCACCCACTTGGTAAATTTATCGACTGCCACTAGCATGTAAACATGTCCTCCTGGCCAGGATTTGTGCAACTTTCCCACCATATCGAGGCCCCATTGGGCAAAGGGCCAGGACAATGGTATTGGCTGTAGCTCTGCTGCTGGTGCATGTGGCCGAGATGCGAATCTTTGGCATGCTTCACACTTTTGGACTATATCTTTCGCGTCTTCGATGGCTGTTAACCAATAGAATCCTGCACGGAACGCTTTTGCCGCTATTGCCCTGCTGCTTGCATGATGGCCGCATACTCCGCCATGTATATCTTTCAGTATTACTTGTGCTTCCTGAGGTGTTACACAACGCTGCAAAACGCCGGTAATACTCTTCTTGTATAATTTCCCCTGCAACACGACAAACGCTTTTGATCATCGAGTTATCCTCTTGGCTTCCACTGCATCTTCTGGTAATTGTTTGTTTATCATGTATGCGAGATATGGCTGCATCCAGGTTTCTTCTATCATCATGACTTCCTCGGGTTCCGGCGTAGCCCCCAAGCCTGCTACAGTAGTCAAACTTTTGACACTTTTTATTGACCTTTCCACTATTTCCTCCCAGAATACTCCCGATGGCACGGGTAAACACTGGGACCCGATATTTGCTAAGTTGTCGGCTTCTTCATTGCTGTTCCTGCTGATGTGCGAGACTTCGCATCCATCAAATGTTCCTTCGAGGTAGTGATATAAGTTCTTGTAGGCCATCATGTTGTCATTGATTGTGTCGCATCTGTTCATAACTTGTTGGACGACGAGGTTTGAATCCCCAAATATTTTTAGTCGAGTTGCTCCACATGCTTTGGCCATCTTCATTCCATGTAGCAGAGCCTCGTATTCTGCTTCATTGTTAGAAGCCTGCGGAAAACTCATCCTTAAGACGTATTTCAGCTTGTCGCCATGCGGCGATATCAAGATTACTCCTGCGCCTGCGCCTTGTACTCTCTTAGAACCGTCGAAGTACATTGTCCAGACACTCGATAAATCTGGCGGTCCCATGCTCTGCAGCTCCAGCCATTCTGCTATGAAATCTGGCAAGATTTGTGACTTGATTGCCCTCCTTTTTTCATACGTGATGTCCATGGGAGATAATTCGATTCCCCACAAAGAGACACGTCCTGCTGCCGAAGGATTGTTCAATATATTCGATAGTGGTGCTTCATTGACCACTATAATTGGGTGCACCGCAAAGTACTGTCGCAGTTTTCGTGCAGTTGTGAAAACACTATATGCAAGTTTCTGATAATGTGGGTACCTCTGTTTTGTCGGAGATAATACTTCACTGATGAAATATACCGGCCTCTGGACGCCGTGGGCTTTTCCTTCTTCACTTCTTTCGACTACTAATACTGTGCTCACCACCTGATGGGTTGCGGCGATGTAGAGTAGTAGTGGTTCTTTTTCTTTTGGTGCGACCAGCACTGCCGGCGTGGAAAGCACTTTTTTAGCTGTGCAAAAGTTGTGTCTGCTTCTTCTGTCCATTCAAATTTGTCATCTGATTTCTTCATAAGTGCATAGAAAGGAAGCGCCTTTTCTCCCAATCGAGCAAAGAAACGACTTAATGCCACGACGCGTCCTGCGAGTTTCTGGACGTCGTGTAGTTTCATGGGTTTCCCCATTGTTAAAATTGCTTGAATCTTCTCAGGGTTCGCCTCTATTCCTCGTGTTGATACCAGGAACCCCAAAAGTTGTCCTGCCGATACGCCAAAGGAACACTTTGTCGGGTTAAGCTTAAGCTTGTACCTGCTCAGGTTGTCGAAGGTTTCTGCCAAGTCGCTGATTAAAGATTTCTCCTCTCTTGTGGTGATGACTACATCATCAATGTAGACTTGAATGTTGCGTCCTATTTGGCTCCCGAGGCAGTTTTGCATTATCCGTTGATAAGTTGCTCCTGCATTTTTTAGGCCGAATGGCATTACTTGGTAGCAAAACACTCCGTACGGTGTGATGAAGGCCGTCTTTTCTTCGTCTTCCTTCTTCAATTTGATCTGATTGTAACCAGAATACGCGTCCAGAAAGGAAAGCCTCGCGCATCCCGCTGTTGAATCAATTATCTGATCGATGCGGGGTAGAGGGAAGGGATCCTTTGGACAATGCTTATTGAGAGATGTGTAGTCGACACATACTCTTTGTATGTCTGTGTTCTTCTTGGGTACGATAACTGGGTTCGATACCCAACTCGAAGTTTTGATTTCTCTGATAAATCCGGCATTTTCTAGCCTGTGCAATTCTGATGCTATCGCCTTTCTTTTAGGTTCATCAAATTGTCGTAATGGTTGCTTGACTGGCTTTGCCTTGGGATCTACATTTAATGCGTGCTCGACGAGTTCCCTGGGAACCCCTGGCATGTCTGATGGACACCAGGCGAAGATTTCCCAGCGCTCACGGAGGAACTCGACGAGCACGCTTTCCTATGCGGGATCCAAGTTCACTGCAATTGATGTCGTCTTGTTTGGATCTGTAGGGTGGACCTGGATCTTCTTCGAGTCCGGAGTTGTGTCGAAAGCCTGATCTGGCAGGGATCGTCCAACGTCGGGTAGCACATTATGATCTGTTTCTCCTTTTAGCCTCTCATATTCTGCTGTCATGCCGAAGGTTTGCGCCATCCTATTGAATTCTCTGTCACATGTGTTGGCTACTTCAAAGCTCCCTTGCACTGTAATTGTTCCTTTGGGTCCTGGGATTTTTAGCGTAAGATACGCGTAATGAGGCACTGCCATGAATTTTGTAAATGCTGGGTGCCCCAGGATTGCATGGTATTGCGACGGCCAGTCCATAACTTCAAATTCCAGCTTCTCTCTGCGGTAGTTGCTACTACTGCCAAAGCAGACGTCGAGTTCTATTCTTCCCAAAGGGTAGTTTGCGGCTCCTGGTACTATTCCATGGAAGGAGCAGTCTGTTGGCTTCAAACTCGACAGCGAGATACACATTGCCTTTAGGGTTCTAGCATATATCAGGTTGATGCCACTCCCTGCGTCCATAAATACTCTTCCAATGTCGTACCCTCCTATTTGTGCCTTTAAAACCATAGGCAAGTGGCCTGGCCTGGGAACTTTCCATGGGTGGTCTGCTCTACTAATCTTAACTGGTTGATCTGACCACCGCAAGTACTCTGTAGTAGCTGGTGGTGACGATATTGCTAGGTTTACTTGCCTGGATATGCTCTTTCGCTCTTTCTTCGACTTAGGCACCGGTTGAATCATAGCTGATATGTAAACTTTTGACTCTAGGTGCCTTGCTAGCCTTTGCATTTGATATCCTTGACTTGTGTGCTTCTCTTCTTGCCATCCTCCTTGGTTTGAACCCATGGCGCTTTGTAGCCTTAGGAACGTTCTACAATCCTTCATCTGGTGATTTGAGACTCTTTTCCCATCAAGATATGCGTAGTGGATTCGACAAGGTCCGTATAACATATCCTCGGCCGAAGGACCGGAGTATCTCGATTTTCCTACTCCTTTTGCCTGAGACCTCCTGTTTTCATATCCTTCCTCTTCTTCGGCTGCGTAGCCCGCGGCTACCTGATTTCGCCTTCCTTGGTTATCCCTGCTGCGGTGTCGTCTCCTCTGTGTGCTTATTCTGTCGACTTCTGGTGAACGTCCTCTTTTGTTATTATATGTGTCCTCTCCATCAGCAAATTTGTTGGTATCTTCCATTAGCTCGGCTACTGTCGTAGGTCTTGTTCTTCCTATTTCTTCCACGAGATCTGAGCGACGAAGTCCGGCCGAAAAAGCGTCTATTGCTTGTTCGTTGGAGACGTCCTTTGCTGAGTTTTTGATTACACTCCATCGTTGTATATAAGAACGTAGAGTTTCGCCTTTCCTTTGCACGCACGCCTTAACTTCCTCCAGTGATGCTGGGCGCTTGTATGTTGAACGAAAATTTCTTGCGAATTGGCTTTCGAGTTCTCCCCAACTTCCAATGGATTCGTTGGGTAGGGTATTCAACCAGGACCGTGCTGCGCCGGTGAGGTGTAGCTGCAAACTTTGCATTGCAGTCGCTTTTGTTCCCCCTAATATCTGCACTGCCTGCAAATAGTCCGATAACCACAGGGTAGGTTCTTGCGACCCGTCATATTTATGTTGATCGTGTGGTAATTTGAATCCTTTGGGTACCCGAGTTTTGCGAACCCTGCGGGTAAAGCATAATGCGCCCATCTCTTTATCGTCGTCTTCATAATTTTCTTCCCTCCAGGCGTGGCGTGATTTATTTACTCAAGCCTGCGCTATTATATTTCTTGCGTCCTCCTTCCTCTTTTGTCGCCTTTCCTCTTCTGATGACTCACTATACTCGTTATCTGCGAAGTTGTATCTGAGCTTCTCCTTTTGCTTTTCCTTGTAGCTTGTCGACTTTGTGTCTGGACCTTTTTCCCTGATCTTGCTCTCCACTATTCCGAGGCTTCGTATCGCGCCTCGGTGCATATCTTCTCGCGGATCCCCGGGTTCTGGCCTTGTAGTTAGTAAATACGCCTGTGCTGCTATCAATGCTGCTTCTGGCGTTTCTTGCATGAAGTCGTCTTTCTCCTCTTCTAGCTGTGGGGTAGGGCTCCTTGAGTACCTTTCCTCTCTGCTGCGTGTTGTTGCCCCCCTGTTGTGTTTTGGGTCTCCACGCCTTTCTCTGCTGTACTCGGAATCCTCACTATGGTCATCCCAGTATTCCTCCCTTGATACACTATTATTGTTTTGAAGAACCGTGTCTCTTTCCTCCCTTAATTTCTTCCTATGTTGGTATAATGCATACTGATATCCCATTAGAACTTCTCTTCTCGATCCTTCGGGTACTTCTGTACCATGATTGATAGCTGACTTGATCATTCTCCATTCGCTAGCTGAAACGTGGACTTTCTCCTTATCCTTTTTGTTGTGTTCTTTTATTTTGTCGACTTGCCTGTCGACCTTTTTACTTCCTTCGTTGTTGTTCTCTTCTTCTGCCTCGGTGATAATGACGCATAGCTGATGTACTTTGGAGACGCCACTACTTCCAACGGCGAAGTCCCTTGCGTTGTTGTATGTTTGACATACCCTTTCTTCTGAGTCGAAATTTTCCTGAATTTTGTCGCCTTCTGCGATTGGTGCTTTTTCCAAGCTGACCGGCGAGTTTACCTCGCTGGAAGAGCCTTGTGATGATTCCAACATTACCTCTGTTTCGGGCTTGCTCGCCGATGGATCTGGTTTGGTGAAACCCGAGAGGCGGGATGAACCCGATGGTCCGACGAAGATGCTCAAACTTCCAATTGTTAACTCCATCTCTTGACTTCCGTTGAGTTCTGAACTGCTGCTGGCTAAAAGCGAAAAAGCCGTCGAATTCATGACTCCAACGCCCAGCTCCCCACGGTCGGCGCCAATTGACGAGGGTTAACTCGACAAATGTCCTAGATGAAGGACTTAGGATCGGGGGAATAGGGCGTCGGATGAACTCGAAGGTAAGGGTTAGTCGAAATAAGTGTATATCGAAAGTAAACTTGGGTGTTCAACTTGGCTTACTTTCAATCTGCCCTACACCGTCCCTCCCTGGCCCCTATATATAGGTGGCCAGGTCTCGAGGATCGGGTAGGGTCCGATACAGATTACAATATCGACATAAGGTAAGAACTCGTATTCGACTATCATTACAATTGGGCCTAGCTTAACGGGCCACAGGGGTACTCAACTAACAGGATCTATTAACTATACCCTTGTCAACTGCCTTGATTTAACTCTCGCTGAAATAAAAAAGAATATTGTCATCAAGAAAAAAGTTCGCTTCAGTAAACCTGTAGTTCGCCGCAGTTCTAGACTTAAGAAAAAATCACGGGCATTATGAAAGGGACTTTTTGGAACAGTGACAAATTTGGGGATATTGCAAAGCATAGATTTGTTAAGGATACAATCCGGGAACACAATTTAGATTTTTTTGCTATTCTAGAGATAGGAAAATTGAACTTTTCGCAACCTTTTTTGAACAACTTGGCGGGGGGTTTAGACTACCAATGGTATTGCTTACCTCCTATGGGTCGCTCGGGGGGAATTTTAGTAGGGATAAATGCAGCAACTTTGTGTGTTCAGGACATTACCATTGGAGATAGGTGTGCAAAATTTCACGTATCATCGAAATGCGATAATTTTAAATGGGCTTTAGTGGCAGTATATGGGGCTGCACAGGATGAGCATAAGGTTGATTTCCTTGCAGAGATGGTTAGAATTTGTGAGAATGAGTCTCTCCCTCTTCTTGTGGGGGGCGATTTTAATATAATCCATCGGAAGGAAGAAAAGAACAACGACAATTATAATCCAAGATGGCCTTTTATATTCAATGCGATTATTGAAAGTCTCGATTTGAGGGAGTTAGATCTCTCGGGGCGACAATTCACATGGGGAAATAGAAGAGTGAAACAAACATTTGAAAAACTTGACCGTATTTTGGTGAGTGTTGAGTGGGAGCAAAAATTTCCCCTTTCTTCGGTTCATGCCTTGACTAGATCAGGGTCTGATCACACGCCTCTCCTTTTGGATTCTGGGGAACATGCTCATTTGGGAAATAAAGCCTTCTTCTCTTTTGAGCTAGCTTGGTTAAAAAGTGATGGTTTCATAGATATGGTGTCTAGAGAGTGGGAGTCGGTGCCTGTAGATGGAAATCCTATGAACTCTTGGCAGAATAAAATTTGTCACCTAAGACAATACCTAAAGGGGTTGGGCAAGAGATCAAAGTGGCAAATATAAACAAGAAAAAGATCGTCTCAGTTTTATTATTGATACCCTTGATCGCAAGGCTGAATCTTGCAAGTTGTCCAATGCGGAGTTAGAATCTCTCCATAGGGCAAATGATGATCTCGCTATTTTGCGCCGAGAGGAAGAGACCAAATGGGCTCAGCGAGCTAAAGTAAAACATATTCAAGAAGGGGGAGATAATACAAAATATTTTCACTTAGTGGCAAACGGAAAGCATAGGCGTAAGAATTTTTTTCAATTAGAGCAAGATGAGGGAACAATTGTAGGTCAAGAAAACTTAAAACAATATATTTCTGAATACTATAAGGGCCTGTTTGGGGATCCGCAACCCAGTACTATTTCTATGGTGGAAAGTTTCAACCATGACATCCCTCAACTTTCTCATGAGGAGAATGATATCTTGGTAAAAGAATTTTCTGAAAAAGAGGTTTTCGATGCCATCATGCAAATGGAAAAAAACAAGGCACCAGGGCCGGACGGTTTTCCAGCTGAATTTTACCAAATGTTGTGGGGAGTGGTAAAAGATGATTTAATGCGGATGTTTCCTGCTTTTTCATGATGGAAATCTGCCGCTATTTCATTTAAACTATGGTACTATTATTTTACTCCCAAAAAAAGAGAATGTGATTCAAATTCAACAATACAGACCAATATGTTTACTGAATGTGAGCTTCAAGATTTTCACAAAAGTGGGGACAAATCGAATTGTACAGATTGCGGAATCTGTAATTAGGCCGACTCAAACTGCCTTCATGCCTGGAAGGCATATTTTAGAGGGAGTGGTGATTTTGCATGAAACCATTCATGAACTTCATAGGAAGAAAATGGATGGGATACTGTTAATAATTGATTTCGAAAAGGCATATGATAAAGTTAAATGGCCTTTTTTGCAGCAAGCTCTTAGAATGAAAGGTTTTCACTCAAAATGGTGTGAGTGGATTAAAAACTTTGTGGAGAAAGGAAGTGACGAGGGGTTAACTCGAAAAATGTCCTAGATGAAGGACTTAGGATCGGGGAGATAGGGCGTCGGATGAACTCGAAGCTAAAGTTAGTCGAAATAGGTGTGTGTCGAAAGTAAACTTGGGTGTTTAACCTGGCTTGCTTTCAATCTGCCCTACACCGTCCCCTCATGGCCCCTATATATAGGTGGCCAGGTCTCGAGGATCGGGTAGGGTCCGATACAGATTACAATATCGACATACGGTAAGAACTCGTATTCGACTGTCATTACAATTGGGCCTAGCTATACGGGCCTTAGGGGTACTCAACTAACGGGCTCTATTAACTATACCCTTGTCAGTAGCCCCTGAGATTCTACCAGAATTGCAGATTCGGGTTGAATCTCTAATCTTTAAATCTTCGACTTGATCAATTCTTCGACTTCTTCTTATCTTCAAATCTTCGACTTGGTCTTTCGACTTTATTTTCATGATAATATTTCGCAAGGGGTTTTGATGAACAAGCCTGACATCTCTGACGGATCAAGAGGTCAGTTAACTGTCGGAACAGATACTTGTCACCTACTTCAAATTCAATCCCCTTGGACTTGAATTCGGGATACCGGTCAAACCCACTCTTTTGCCGCATTTAGGACTTACAAAGAATGAATCCCAGTGATTCTCAGGGTACCCAGTGCGTCCACCAGGATTTTCTTCGCGTCGTAGACACGGATACATACCAGCAGAGCGCATCCATGTGCGTATACCAGGCCACACGGGATGGATCCCGGGGTCTTACCTTCGTGATAAACCACGGCATTCGAGTTTCGTTGCGATAACGCAACTCGAGAATCTTATGTCGCAGTCAAATTTCGACTGAAAATATTCGGGTTTAAACAACCATAAAACTCGCTCCCAATGGGAGTAACATTTCTTCACTTCTCATGCTCTATCATTTGCCAAGAAATATCGTCGGGTGCGCGCTCAGCGCTCCCGATGGGAGTAGCCCCCGAGGCTATAGTTGAAAATTAATTTTTCGAGTATAGGCTCAAAATATAGTGTAATCTATCATACTTCAACTCGAGATACTTTAATAACATCTTGTCGTCGAATACGCGTCCACCACTCCAACAAAGAGTTGCTTCCAATACTTTTGATAGTAGAAGCCCCCAAGGCTATAATCGAAAATCCTTCACATATAATCTTGTCTATAAATTTTGCACTTGTCGGCGCCATCCTTCTTCTTTCATATATCATCTTTATGGCGTCGATGAATACGTCATTCTGTATGAGTGCGAACCGTTTTATGGGCAGCACTGTAATTTTCACGATTTTTTGACCGTTAGTGGGCTGCCGTTTCCGCTCTTTGCGCCATGTCTCAGCCCACGATCCTTCTCCCAGAAGGTATATAAGGGGCGTAGTGGGGGATTTTACTGTTTACCAGCTCGTTCCCTCCGCCGCCTCCATTGCCGATCTCTTCTCCTTTCTCCGCTCGTGCATAGCCCCCAAGCGCGGAGCGATAGATGCGCGTGAAGCACCTAGCCACCAAGAACACCATGGCCAAGAACTCCTCTGCCACCAACTTTGTACGCTCTGCCATTACGCCGAAAGATGTGGAGAAGGCCAGGGCGGATGGCCTCATCTCCGCCCAAGATTCCATCAAGTTTCCCAGTACTGAGCGGATCCCGCAGCCCCCAAACGGCTATCGGGTAATGTTTCTTGCTTTCCTCCTCCGTGGTCTTTCTCTTCCTGCCCACGAGTTTCTCCGTGGGCTCCTCTTTGTCTATGGTGTGCAGCTCCACCAGCTCACACCAAACTCCCTTCTTCATATTGCTTGTTTCGTGACTCTCTGCGAGTCATTCTTGGGCATTGAGCCCCACTTTCTTCTCTGGAGGTCAATCTTTCGGCTTCACCCCAATGTTTCCCTGGCTAGAAAGCCTAAATTGGGCGGAGCCGTTGTCTCTGTGCGCCCTGAAGCGCAGTACCTCGAGTTTTCCTTTGCCGCATCTGTCCAGGGGTGGAGAAAGAAATGGTTCTATATCAAAGATCGCAAAGCCTCCCCTGAAGACCAATATGGGTTAGCTCCTTTCGAAGCCTCCAAGGAAGTGAAGAAATTGGCGTCGTGGGATGCGCTTCCCTCATATGCGGAGATAGCACAAGTTCTTCCTCTTCTGTCTCGTATTCAGGCTTTGAAAGGAGGCCAAGGAGGAGCTCTGTCGGGTATCCAACTCATGGCGTTCTTTCTGCAACGTCAAGTTCAACCCCTGCAGCACCGCCTCACCAAGCTTTGGAATTACTCTGGCTTGGAAGATCCTACTCGCGTCTCTGAAGATTTGATAGAGAAAAAAGATGTCGACAAGCGAGTTAGGAGTCTTACCAAGCTCACCAAGGATCATGCGGTTGCTGACTTGACTGCTGACTACTTCGACTCTGTGCACCCTTTGCCCGAGGTATGCATCTGTGTGTTCGCTTGTTGTCGAATTTTGTTTGCTTAGACTTACGTTTTTCTTTGCCTTTGTACTCTGCTGACTTATTTTATATGCAGGGTCACTGATACGTCTCAAACGTATCTATAATTTTTGATGCTCCATGCTTGTTTTTACACCATTTGCCTATTGTTTCGTTACACTTAGTGGCATTTTTATGCATTTTCCGGAACTAACCTATTAACAAGCGCCACAGTGCCAGTTTCCTGTTTTCTGCTGTTTTTGTGTTTCAGAAGTGATACACAGGAAATATTCTCGGAATTGGATGAAACAAGTTCCTGAAGTCTTATTTTACCCGGAAGCTTCCAGAGATCCGAAGAGAAGTAGGAGGGGGGCCACCAGGGCCCCACACACAGGGGTGGCGCGGCCAGGCCCCTGGCCGCGCGGGCCCCGTGTGAGGGCGCCTGGCCCCTCCTCTGACATCGTCCCTTCGCCTATAAAGACCCCCCGACGAGAAAAACCTAAGTACCGGATCAGATTTCCAGAACACATCGCGATCCGCCGCCGCCGTCGACCCGAAGATCGGGAGGGTCCAGAAGCTCTTCCCGGCACCCTGCCGGAGAGGGGAATCGCCACCGGAGGTCTTCTTCATCGCCATGCTTGCCTCCGGAGCGATGAGTGAGTAGTCTACCTTGGACTATGGGTCCATAGCAGTAGCTAGATGGTTGTCTTCTCCACCATGTGCTTCATGTTTAGATCTCATGAGCTGCCCTACATGATTGAGATCACCGTTATGTAATTCTATGATGTTGGTTTGTTGGGATCCGATGAATATTGGTGTTTATGATTAAGTTGCTGTACTGAATATTATCTTTTGTTATCTCTATGTTGTTTATGATCTTGCATGCTCTCCGTTGTTAGTAGCTATCTTGGCCGAGTAGTTGCTAGTGACTCCAAGAGGGGGTATTTATGCTCGATAGTGGGTTCATGTCTCTATTTCACCTGGGGGAGTGACAGAAACCTCTAAGGTGGTAGATGTGTTGTTGCTACTAGGGAGAAAACAACATTCATATGCTCAAGGGCATATGCTTTGTTTACATTACACACTTTGCTTAATGCAATTATCTGTTGTTCGCAACTTAATACTACTGGGGTGTTCGGATTGATATCCCCGGGAGTGGATTATTAGTCATAGATGCAGTTGGATGGCGGTCTATGTATTTTGTTGTAATGCCCAGAGTAAATCTCATAGTGATCTTCTTGACATATCACGTTTATCTTTATTCTATCAATTGCCCAACTGTAATTTGTTTACCCAGCATGTTTTATCTATGGAGAGACACCACTAGTGAACTGTGGACCCCGGTCCTATTTCCATCATATTGCTATCACCTGTTTACTTTCTCGCACTGTTTACTTTATTGCATTCTCTACTGTTTTCCACTCGATACGCTCATAACCTTTGTTTCAAGCAAACCGGTGAGATTGACAACCTCATCGTAAGTTGGGAGCAAAGTATTTGTTTGTGTGTGTGCAGGTTCCACGTTGCAGCTAGCAAGCAAAGCTTGGACGAGGCGCCATATATAAATTGTCCGCTGCTGTCGCAAACTAGCAAGCATCACCTTCAGTCGTCACCGTCTCTCCTCTCCAAGAACGATAAACCTTGGTTTCTAACTGAGGGAAAACGAGCTACTATACTCATCATACCTTCCTCTTGGGGTTCCCAACGGGCTGGTCATTCACCACGCATCAGTCACCAATTCATTGTTTCGCACCCTCCTCTTCCAGAGGCAGGGCCCCTTCCGGCTGATCTGGCCTCATCTGTATCTGAAGCCCCCGAGGCTGACGAGAATCAAGACGGAGATGATGCTGAAGAATCGGAAGAGGAAACAAGCTCGTCGACCTCGTCTCCCCCCATGCTTGCTGAAGATGCTGGTGTCGACAAGAAAAGGAAGCGAGTCGAAGAATTTGCTTCTTCGAGTTCTGCAGCGGCTGATAAGGCCTCTGCTCCTGCAGGAGACGAAGAGTACTTTGACCTCCTGGCATCGTAAGTGCCTTTTTTTTATTCGAGTTCTTCAATTGCACCTCTCTTGCCTTGTTTCTGTCGTGTTACACATAACTTTTTGCTTCGTGCAGAGATGACGAAGAACCACCAAAAGCTGCTACAGCTACTCCTTCAAGTCCCCCTGTAGTTGATGATGAGCCCCCTGCCCAAGTAATTGCGCCTAGGGTTACCAGGGCCTCTGTAAAGAAGGTTCCTGCGCCCTGATGCGTGGTGAATGACCAGCCCGTTGGGAACCCCAAGAGGAAGGTATGATGAGTATAGTAGCTCGTTTTCCCTCAGTTAGAAACCAAGGTTTATCGTTCTTGGAGAGGAGAGACGGTGACGACTGAAGGTGATGCTTGCTAGTTTGCGACAGCAGCGGACAATTTATATATGGTGCCTCGTCCAAGCTTTGCTTGCTAGCTGCAACGTGGAACCTGCACACACACAAACGAATACTTTGCTCCCAACTTACGATGAGGTTGTCAATCTCACCGGTTTGCTTGAAACAAAGGTTATGAGCGTATCGAGTGGAAAACAGTAGAGAATGCAATAAAGTAAACAGTGCGAGAAAGTAAACAGGTGATAGCAATATGATGGAAATAGGACTGGGGTCCACAGTTCACTAGTGTCTCTCCATAGATAAAACATGCTGGGTAAACAAATTACAGTTGGGCAATTGATAGAATAAAGATAAACATGATATGTCAAGAAGATCACTATGAGATTTACTCTGGGCATTACAACAAAATACATAGACCGCCATCCAACTGCATCTATGACTAATAATCCACTCCCGGGGATATCAATCCGAACACCCCAGTAGTATTAAGTTGCGAACAACAGATAATTGCATTAAGCAAAGTGTGTAATGTAAACAAAGCATATGCCCTTGAGCATATGAATGTTGTTTTCTCCCTAGTAGCAACAACACATCTACCACCTTAGAGGTTTCTGTCACTCCCCCAGGTGAAATAGAGACATGAACCCACTATCGAGCATAAATACCCCCTCTTGGAGTCACTAGCAACTACTCGGCCAAGATAGCTACTAACAACGGAGAGCATGCAAGATCATAAACAACATAGAGATAACAAAAGATAATATTCAGTACAGCAACTTAATCATAAACACCAATATTCATCGGATCCCAACAAACCAACATCATAGAATTACATAACGGTGATCTCAATCATGTAGGGCAGCTCATGAGATCTAAACATGAAGCACATGGTGGAGAAGACAACCATCTAGCTACTGCTATGGACCCATAGTCCAAGGTAGACTACTCACTCATCGCTCCGGAGGCAAGCATGGCGATGAAGAAGACCTCCGGTGGCGATTCCCCTCTCCGGCAGGGTGCCGGGAAGAGCTTCTGGACCCTCCCGATCTTCGGGTCGACGGCGGCGGCGGATCGCGATGTGTTCTGGAAATCTGATCCGGTACTTAGGTTTTTCTCGTCGGGGGGTCTTTATAGGCGAAGGGACGATGTCAGAGGAGGGGCCAGGCGCCCTCACACGGGGCCCGCGCGGCCAGGGGCCTGGCCGCGCCACCCCTGTGTGTGGGGCCCTGGTGGCCCCCCTCCTACTTCTCTTCGGATCTCTGGAAGCTTCCGGGTAAAATAAGACTTCAGGAACTTGTTTCATCCAATTCCGAGAATATTTCCTGTGTATCACTTCTGAAACACAAAAACAGCAGAAAACAGGAAACTGGCACTGTGGCGCTTGTTAATAGGTTAGTTCCGGAAAATGCATAAAAGTGCCACTAAGTGTAACGAAACAATAGGCAAATGGTGTAAAAACAAGCATGGAGCATCAAAAATTATAGATACGTTTGAGACGTATCAAGCATCCCCAAGCTTAACTCCTGCTCGTCCTCGAGTAGGTAAGTGATAACAAAAGAATAATTTTTGAGGTGACATGCACCTACACAATCTTGATCATACATGTAAGCATTGTGAGCTGGGATCATAAGAACTTAAAACATGGGCATGAAGATATAATCATGACAATTAGAACTTAGCAACCATGTTGTAAACATGCAAATGAACACAAACAAAAGATCATGAAAATGAAACAATGAAAGTCAAACGTGTGTTCAAATCATAAGGAAAAACATACAAAAGGTTTTCAGCTTGTCCTTCAAAGAGAGCAAAACATAAATGCATAGGACACCTCAAAGTTTAAGAGGGCGACTAGATACAAATAATTTAAGAACAACTGAAACCAACAATATGAATCAATCAATGAACTTTGGGACAATGCATATCAAACTAAGAATGACAACTATGCTCTCTTAATGGTGCATAAAGAAAGAAGGTGGTGACTCAACATAAAAGTAGAAGAAAGGCCCTTCGTAGAGGGAAGCAGTGATTGCAAGTTTTATAACCTTCAAAAATTATGGTACTTACCGGCTTTGAGCTCTCATTGCCCCCATCATAAGCATCTTGAATGGTTAAAGTTAATGCGAGAACAATTATGATGCATATGCTTGACAAATCATAAGTTGAAGACATCGTGCCCCGTGAATACGAGTACCCAAACCTCATGCTACTTTACTTAGAGTCCCAAGCAAGGCTCTTGTCATTGTAAGTATATGCATATCATTGAGAACCGCCAATGGGGTACCTCCGTGCCCAATGACATGGAACAAGCCCACACCAAAATGACAGGACAAGCAGACAATGAACACCTCGACATCTCTTTTATTTGCCTTTTGTTTAGCTTTTTATTGTGAGATGCGTCGTCGTATGTTCACCATGGGTATGCTGCAAATTTCCACCATGAATTATGCATGGCTTAGATTGGCGGCCCGGCGTTTCCCTAACACATATACAAACTCCATGATCCCTACAAGATTCCCAATTCATTTCACACCGCGGGCATCCATAAACAAAAGATCACGATATCAACTCAAATAAGAAGTGCAATGTTGAAAGCTTGCCCATGACAGCATGGCTGGGCTAGAATCCAACTTACAACTTGCAAGCATAACAACTCAACATAAGAGACCACAATGTCAAATTTTTAGAACAGGAAAAAGTAAAGTGTGCCTTCCGGTTCGTGAGAGCTTTACTGACCGAATTTCGCATAACACTGGAAAGAGTTTAATTTGAAGAGAAAATAAAACCAAGTCAAATTTACTTGGAATAGCAAATTGCTAGTAGGTATGTATGGTGGACACTTTGGAAAACTTTGGCTTTTAGGAGTTGGATGCACGAGTAGAGCTCATACTCAGTACAAGGCGAGGGCTAGCAAAAGACTGGGAGCGACCAACTAAGAGAGCAATAATGGCCATAATCATGCAAAGCGACAAAGCGACATTAAAAGAAGCATAAGATGGCATCAAAAGTCAAAAACTAAATGATCATGAAGGCTATTGGCAACTTTGTAAGAGTCTAACATGTGTGAGCATGCGCCAAGTCAACCCAAATAAAGCATCAAGGAGAAAACCAAAATAATGCTTCCATACAATAAAAACAATGCATGATTTTTTCAAAGGCTCATTAAGCAATCTCAGTTATTTGAGACAAGTCATGCTACAGCAAAACCACTAAGCATACTATCAAAAAGACATCAAGCATGACATGAAAAAGCCTAAGCCGCAGTATACACAAGCTCCTTCTTGTACCACTATTTTGCACAAAGCTTTTTCTCTTTTCCAACACCATTTGAAATTTTTATAAACACCTCTTTTGATGAAAACCAATAAAGATCAGAGGAAAAAATACACCTTGATGAAAAGATATGACAAGATCTGAACGCAAATCAAGGCGAAAACGAAAACCAAAAGCAGCAGCAGAAAAAGTAGAACGCTCGATGAATGATAAGAGTGAAAACTAGAGCGTTCTTTGCAAATGAAAATGAGTACATCTCCTCCAAAGAAAATTTGTTGGGGTACAACCATTTATTGCAGCAAACAAACAAACTAAACCAACTAAGAAAACTAAAACAACTGACGCTCCAAGAAAAACACATAGTGCATGAAGCAATAAAAATATAGTGTTTTGAAAGGTGACCTGATTTTTGCCGATGAAGAAGGGGTGCCTCGGGGGCATCCCCAAGCTTTGACGCTTGTACTTCTTGGATATTTCTTGGGGTGATGCATGGGCATCCCCAAGCTTGAGCTTTTGTCCATTCTTCAACTCATCTCATCATTCTCCAATCCCTACACTTGAAAACTTCCTTCATACAAAACTAAACACAATTCTATTAGCAACATTAGTGTAAGCATAAAATATATTCAACCTCTTTTAGCTTCAGGTTTCAACTCAAAACCACCACATATAAAGTAAATACTACTGTAGCAACTTCCCAAAAGGTTCCATGATCAAAAGAACTCAAAAGAAAGCGATAAAGTGGCAAACACAAATATTGGCAGAAATCTGTCAAAAATGAACAGCTGACAAAGGTCGAATTTTTGAAAGGTTTTCTGTTGCTCAAATCAAAAGGTGTTCAACTAACAAAAGTTTGGATATAACCTGGGGCATATGCACAAGAAATCGCAGGTCCAAAAGATAAACAGAGAATTTATACGAATTTTTACGGTGCAGCTCCGAAAACAGTTTCAGGACAGCAACATCCCCAAATCTTTACCTCGCTCAAATTAGAGGCTTCTCTTGGCACAAAAACGAAATAAACAAGATAAGGAGCGGTCATTACAGTAGTAATGACTTCTAAGACTCAAATAAAAGAAAAAGTACTGAAAGAAAACATTGGGTTATCTCCCAAGAGTGCTTTTCTTTAACGCCTTTAAGCTAGGCGCAGAAAATTGCGAATCAAGTAACATCAAATGATGAAGCATCAAGCTCATAATTTGCTCTAAGAATAGAGTCAAAAAGTAATTTCTTTCTTTTCCTAGGGAAGTGTTCCATACCTTTCTTAAGTGGGAATTGATACTTAATAGTGCCTTCCCTCATATCAATGATAGCACCTACAGTTCGAAGAAAGGGTCTTCCCAAAATAATAGGACATGAAGCATGGCATTCAACGTCCATAACAAGAAAATCAACGGGAACAAGGTTATTGTTAACCACAATAAGAACATCATTAATCCTTCCCAAAGGTTTCTTCTTAGCAACATCAGCAATGGGAACATCAAAATAACACTTTTCAAGCGGTGGCAAATCAAGCATGTCATAAATCTTTCTAGGCATGATAGAAATACTAGCACCTAGATCACATAAAGCATGGCAATCATAACCATTAACATGCATATCAATGATGGGTTCCCAACCATCTTCTAACTTCTTGGGAACAGAGGCTTTTTGCTTCAACTTTTCATCCCTAATTTTTATGAGAGCATTGGTAATATGCTTAGTAAAAGCAATATTTAAAGAACTAGCATTGGGAGTCAAAGCAAGCTTTTGCAAGAACAAAATAACTTCACATATATTGCAGCCATCAACATCAAAATCATTAAAATAAGTAGAGCTATCGTCTCCCATACTCCGAAAAATTTCAGCACTCTTTTGAGAAAAAGTTTTGGCAGTTTTAAGCTTTTTAACACAAGGAGTGGGAGTTTTCTCTGTACCAATCAAAGTAAGAGGGTTGCTATCAGTAGGAGCAACATCATTAGAGGTAGTAATGGTACATACCTTCATCTCTCTAGCCATCTCATCGTCTCTTTCCCACCTGGCATGCAATTCCGCTAACAATCTAATATTTTCATCAATTCCAACTTGGATAGCATTAGCAGTAGCAAAAACATTGTTCTCTTTCACATCATTAGGCAACACTTTTAATTTCAGAAGTTCAACATCATGAGCAAGGCTATCAACTTTAGAAGCAAGAATATCAATTTTGCCTAACTTTTCCTCAACAGACTTATTAAAAGCAGTTTGCTTACCGATGAAGTCCTTGAGCATTACCTCAAGCTCGGAGGGCGCGGCCCTAGTGTTGTTGTAGGAATTACCATAAGAGTTACCATAACCATTACCATTGGTAGAAGGATACGGCCTATAATTGTTACTAGCAAAATTGTTCCTATAAGCATTGTTGTTAAAATTATTGTTTCTAATGAAATTCACATCAACTTGCTCTTCTTGAGCAACCAGAGAAGCCAAAGGAACATTATTAGGATCAACATGAGTCCTATCATTAGCAAGCATAGCCATAATGGTATCAATCTTATCACTCAAAGAAGAGGTTTCCTCAACAGAATTTACCTTCTTACCTTGTGGAGCTCTCTCGGTGTGCCATTCGGAATAATTTACCATCATGTTGTCGAGTAACTTTGATGCGGCGCCCAAGGTAAGGGTCATAAAAGTGCCTCCAGCAGCTGAATCAAGTAGGTTCCTTGAAGAAAAATTCAGTCCTGCATAAAAAGTTTGGATAATCATCCAAGTAGTCAGTCCATGAGTGGGGTAATTCTTTATCATAGATTTCATTCTTTCCCAAGCCTGAGCAACATGTTCATTATCAAACTGAGTAAACTTCATAATATTGCTGCGCAAAGCTATAATCTTAGCAGGAGGATAGTATCTACCAATAAAAGCATCCTTACACTTAGCCCATGAATCAATACTATTCTTAGTCAAAGACAGCAACCAATCTTTAGCTTTTCCTCTCAAAGAAAAAGGAAACAACTTGAGCTTAATAATATCACTTTCAACATCCTTATATTTTTGCATCTCACATAGCTCAACAAAATTGTTGAGATGAGCTGCAGCATCTTCAGTACTAGCACCAGAAAATTGCTCTTTCATAACAAGGTTCAATAAAGCAGGCTTAATCTCATAAAAGTTCGCAGCAGTAGCAGGTGGTGCAATAGGAGTGCAGATATAATCACTATTGTTCGTGCTAGTAAAGTCACACAACTTGGTGTTTTCAGGATTGGCCATTTCAGCAAAACGAAAGTAAACAAGTAAAAATAGCTACCAAGGATTCTAATTTTTTTGGGTTTTTGATATAAAGCAATGCAGGTAAAATAAATAAAGTAAAGCAAAACAATAACAAAGTAAAGGATGTGTGTGCGAAAAACTCCCCTCGCAGAAGTCTTCTCTTCCTCCCCGGCAACGGCGCCAGAAAAAGAGCTTGATGCGTGGTGAATGACCAGCCCGTTGGGAACCCCAAGAGGAAGGTATGATGAGTATAGTAGCTCGTTTTCCCTCAGTTAGAAACTAAGGTTTATCGTTCTTGGAGAGGAGAGACGGTGACGACTGAAGGTGATGCTTGCTAGTTTGCGACAGCAGCGGACAATTTATATATGGCGCCTCGTCCAAGCTTTGCTTGCTAGCTGCAATGTGGAACCTGCACACACACAAACGAATACTTTGCTCCCAACTTACGATGAGGTTGTCAATCTCACCGGTTTGCTTGAAACAAAGGTTATGAGCGTATCGAGTGGAAAACAGTAGAGAATGCAATAAAGTAAACAGTGCGAGAAAGTAAACAGGTGATAGCAATATGATGGAAATAGGACTGGGGTCCACAGTTCACTAGTGGTGTCTCTCCATAGATAAAACATGTTGGGTAAACAAATTACAGTTGGGCAATTGATAGAATAAAGATAAACGTGATATGTCAAGAAGATCACTATGAGATTTACTCTGGGCATTACAACAAAATACATAGACCGCCATCCAACTGCATCTATGACTAATAATCCACTCCCGGGGATATCAATCCGAACACCCCAGTAGTATTAAGTTGCGAACAACAGATAATTGCATTAAGCAAAGTGTGTAATGTAAACAAAGCATATGCCCTTGAGCATATGAATGTTGTTTTCTCCCTAGTAGCAACAGCACATCTACCACCTTAGAGGTTTCTGTCACTCCCCCAGGTGAAATAGAGACATGAACCCACTATCGAGCATAAATACCCCCTCTTGGAGTCACTAGCAACTACTCGGCCAAGATAGCTACTAACAACGGAGAGCATGCAAGATCATAAACAACATAGAGATAACAAAAGATAATATTCAGTACAGCAACTTAATCATAAACACCAATATTCATTGGATCCCAACAAACCAACATCATAGAATTACATAACGGTGATCTCAATCATGTAGGGCAGCTCATGAGATCTAAACATGAAGCACATGGTGGAGAAGACAACCATCTAGCTACTGCTATGGACCCATAGTCCAAGGTAGACTATTCACTCATCGCTCCGGAGGGAAGCATGGCGATGAAGAGGACCTCCGGTGGCGATTCCCCTCTCCGGCAGGGTGCCGGGAAGAGCTTCTGGACCCTCCCGATCTTCGGGTCGACGGCGGCGGCGGATCGCGATGTGTTCTGGAAATCTGATCGGGGCCTTAGGTCTTTCTCGTCGGGGGGTCTTTATAGGCAAAGGGATGATGTCAGAGGAGGGGCCAGGCGCCCTCACACGGGGCCCGCGCGGCCAGGGGCCTAGCCGCGCCGCCCCTGTGTGTGGGGCCCTAGTGGCCCCCCTCCTACTTCTCTTCGGATCTCTGGAAGCTTCCGGGTAAAATAAGACTTCAGGAACTTGTTTCGTCCAATTCCGAGAATATTTCCTGTGTATCACTTCTAAAACACAAAAACAGCAGAAAACAGGAAACTGGCACTGTGGCGCTTGTTAATAGGTTAGTTCCGGAAAATGCATAAAAGTGCCACTAAGTGTAACGAAACAATAGGCAAATGGTGTAAAAACAAGCATGGAGCATCAAAAATTATAGATACGTTTGAGACGTATCACGCCCCGAAACCTCAAGCGCTTGAAGAAAGCTAAAGAACCCGATGCCTCTCTGGAAGCCCATGAATCCTCGGCTTCCCCCCATGATGTAAGCAATGTTTCCTGTTTTGTTTCCCTTGCATACACTTGTGCATCTTGCACGCTCTTTTTCTCAGGCATTATTGGAGAGATTCATCGCCTTGGGCACCCAATGTGCTAAGTACCTAAAGGTTGCGAAAGCTTCCGAAGGTATGTTCTATATCCAGTCACGGTTTTTCTCCCACGCTTATCTTTTGCTGTTTATCTGACTTCCTTTCTTCTTCTACTGTAGCTGCTCTAGCAATAGCCAATGCCCGAATTGCATCGTTGGAGGCTGAGCTTAGTGCCTCAGAGAAGGCATATGATGTTGCGGCCGCTGCCAAAGTAAGCGCTGAGAAGTCGCAAAAATCAGCGCTTGGTAAGGCGAAAAAGGCTGAAAAAGCTTTGGCCGATGCCACCAGGGAGCACGCTCAGCGAGAGCAGGCTGTAATGGAGCGCCTTCACACAATGTCTACCTCTGCTGAAAGTAAGTGTTTCGTCTTGCCTTCTATTTCGACTCCTTGTTATATTGTTGATCTTCGCTAATTCTTTCCTTTACTTTGTCCTTTGTCGCGCAGGATTTACCAAGGTGTCTTGTTCATCCTTGCCATCGGGCGATGATCCTTTGCTTACTGCGGTTAACCTACTTGAGGCAAACTGGATATCTATCCAGGAGACTTTTGAGTTGGTTAGCCGCGTTCTGTCGCGGTTGTTCGTCGGGTTGTGGCCGAAGAAGAAGGCAGAAGTCCCGAAGGATAACTTGGAGAATCTTGCCAAGTCCTTTGATACAATTGAGGACCCGACCCTCCAGCTGAAGGGGCTCTCTCTGAAGCGTGGCGCTGAGGGTGCCATTGCACTTTCTTTTGCGCATGGTGCAGACTTCGACTGGGAGAAGGTGAACTCTCCCCATGGCCGCACCCGCGATGAGATGAAGGTTTTCATCGAGAAGGCAAAGAAGTTAGCGCCTGCACTGGCGGCGGTTATTTCTCCTTCTGCAGCCTCTGCGGCATCTGTTACGCCGGCTCCAACAATGGAAGAGCCTGCACCTCCGTCGACTTCTGGCGATGGATTTGCCATGCCCTCTTCTGCCACGGAGCAAAATGCTGAGGTGGCGTAGACTTCGGCTCTTCTGTAGCTTTTAATTTCTTCTTTTGAATGTAAAAACCTTTAGTTTCGTGCAACCCGAGAACTTTAGCCAAAGGGTTTTGCACTTATGTAAATATATTTCCTTCTCATGAGATCTTGTGCTGCCTCTCTGAAATGTTTCTTCTCTATTTTCTTTTGACTTCCAGTCGATGCATACGAGCGATCCCTTGACTGGCGGGCCTGCTCCTTCCGCTGCCCGCACGTTCAACTCGATGATTTCATCGCCTCCTAGTCGATGCAATCAGTGCACAGAGTACTCTTTAAGGATATCTGATCTTGAAACTCGCCTGACTTTAGCCAAATGCCAGGCTCAGATGGCATTTGACAAAGCCAGCAAGACTTCTAATTTGACGAAGCAGGTATCAATTCTTGATGATAAGGTGTCCAGCTTGACGGCAAAAAATTTGCATCACGAGGAATGCAATTCTTTTCTCCTTGGCATTATTGAATCCGCCTGCGAGATGTTGCGATGTAAGTGTTCTTTCGACTTATCTTTTTCTCTTTTTGTTCCACTGCTGCTTTTATGATACCCTCTTGCCCTCATAGGCACTTGCTTAGATTTTGCTGCTGAAGATCATCGGGTTACCGAGCGAAATGCGGCCCTAGAGAAAATGTCCGCATGTGTTGAAAATTTGTGGTCTGATCCTCGACGCCGGAGTGCTGCTGTATTGCTTCAGGATCGTGCCCAGCACGTTGGCGAAGCGGTGGATGGCTGCAGAAGATCTCTCGTAACTATGCACTCGGTTATGCTTCCTCGCAATCCTGTGCCTGCGACTTTCCCACTACTTCTTGATACTTTTAGATCCAGCCAGCGAATTCATCGATTGATAGAACTGAACTTAGTGGCAGGTGCCAACTTTGCTCTTGGGTGGATACGCAAGTGGCAACCAAGACTCAATTATAGTTCTATGTCGCTGAGCTACCCTCCAGGTGGAGCTAGCCTTCGAGTACACTTGGAGAGTACCTTGCAGCCTGCCCGACGAATCATAGCCAGGCTGTTGCAAGAAGATGTCGCGTTCTTCCGCGAGTTTCACTATTTAGACCCTTTGGGTGTAGATGATTCTGATAACCCAATGTTGTAACACCTATGGGAAATGCGAGAATTTCTTATTTCGCGACTGTATGTCTGAAATATATTTTCAGAGCGTATTTTTTTTATTTGTGTGATTCGTGCGTTTGCCGCATTTTCTCTTTGAAAGACTCGTTAGCTCGAACATGAGGAATGTTTTGTCTTTATTATACTTTGTAATGTAAGATACATGGGGTGACCCAAGAGATCCGGCCTATGACCTGTGTTCTGGATCTAGAGGGCATTGCCCCTGGTATAACTCGTGGCTTTTACAGCCTTGTTCTTCTACCCTACTTTATTGTTCTTTAATGCTTATGCCGTCATGGCTTTCTCTTCCTCTCTTGTATCGGTGTCTTCTCCTGATGCTTCTACTCGTGGTTTCTTCATTTCGGGTTCCGTAACGCGTCCTTCGAGTAGCTTGACGCCTTCTGTAGTCGTGTCTTTCACCTTTTCTGCATAGTTGGCTATCATGCCAAAATTTTGTGCCATCTTATGGAACTCCCTGTCGCCGAGATCTGAGACTTCAAAACTTCCTTTTACTGTAATTATCCCTCTTGGTCCTGGCATTTTGAGTACCAGATATGTGTAGTGAGGCACTGCCATGAATCGCGAAAACGTGGGTCGCCCGAGGATCGCATGATACTGAGATGGCCAGTCCATGACTTCGAAGTTCAGTTTTTCTCTCCTGTAGTTTTGTCGGTTGCCTAATCAAACATTGAGTGCTATTCGACCCAGTGGGTAATTGGCACTTCCTGGTACGATTCCGTGGAAGGAACAATCCGTTGGTTTCAGGAACTCTAGTGATATATGCATTGCTCTGAGTGTTTTTGCGTATATCAGGTTAATTCCACTTCCTGTGTCCTTGAATATTCTGTCGACATCATACGCGCCGATTTGAGCTTTAAGTACCAAAGGCGCGTTTCCTGGCCGAGGTACTGTTATAGGGTGGTCTTCTCTGTTGAACTCGATTGGTTGTTCTGACCAATGCAGATACTCCGTTGCGGCTGGCGGTGAGATGACTGCTAAGTTGATTTGTCGAGTGATACTCTTTTCTTCTTTGTTCGACTTGGGCACAGGTTGTATCATTGCTATGATGTGTCCTTTTGATGGAACGTACCCTTCGTCGTCGTCGTGCCCCTGGTTCTACTGGTCTTGTCCTTGAGGAACTCCGTTGTTTCCTTGTTGTTTTGTCGGAGGATTGTTGCTTCCTTCAAATCCTTGTCGCCTTGCTTCAGTTTGCTTGTTTAGTGCTGCCTCTTGTAATTTTAAGAATGTTGTGCAATCTTTCATTGCTTGCCTTGATACTCGCTTCCCATCGACGAACACTGAGTGTATATGACAAGGTCCGTTGAGCATATCTTCTGGCGACGAGTTGTACTCTCTGGGTTCTCTCGTGGGAAACTTTTTATAGTCCTCCTTTCCGTAGCTTCGATATCCCGAGCTTCTGCGATCACTTCCTTGATAGCTGTTGTCTTTGTATCCTGCGGCGACTTGGCTATGGGAGCCGTAGTTATCGTAATTTCGGGACCGTCTCCTTTGACTTCCATATCTGTTTCTTCTATCGTCCTCTGGAGATCGCGTCCGCTTGTTGTTGCATGCATCTTCTCCATCTGCAAATCTATTTGCTACGTCCATGAGATCTGACACTGTTTTTGGCTTGATTCTGCCCATCTCTTCGACTAGGTCTCTTCGCCTTAATCCAATGATGAACGCATCTATTGCTCTTTCGTCTGAAACTTCGACTGCCGAATTTTTGATGAGACTCCATCTTTGGATGTATGCCCGCAATGTTTCGTCGCGTTGTTGTACACACGCTTTGACTTCTTCTATTGATGCTAGCCGCTTGTATGTCGACCTGAAGTTGCTTGTAAATTGCTTTGTGAGGTCTTCCCAGCTTCCAATAGTTTCTTTCTCTAGTTTGCTCAACCATGACCTTGCGGCGCCGGTGAGGTGTAGTTGCAAACTTTGCATTGCTGTCTCTTTGGTTCCTCCTAATATTTGTACTGCTTGTAGATAATCTGAGAGCCATGATTGTGGTTCCTGTGATCCGTCGTACTTGTGCTGATCATGAGGTAACTTAAATCCTTTGGGAACTGGAGTGGTGCGAACCCTGCGGGTAAAGCACGATGCCCCCATCTCTTTTTCGTCTTCTTCGTAGTCGTGTTTTTCGTTTGGGGATCGCGATCTTCGGGTTCCATCGTGCTGTTTTGGTGAAGGCGATCGAGATCGTTGCTTGCTGCTTCTGCGCCGAGGACTGTTATGACGGCGAGGTGACCTTGCTTTATGCGCTTCCTTGTGGTGATACGCTTCCTCTCCTTTTGCTGATAACTTGTGGCCCACCATGTTAAGTCCGTTCAATGCTGCTCTATGCATATGTTCCCTAGGATCTCCTGGACTTGGTCGAGTGGTAAGCAGATACGCTTGCGCTGCTACTAGTGCTGCTTCAGGGGTTTTTGGTAAGATGTTCCCCTGCTCGTCGACCGATAGGAAGGACGAGTCGAGGTTTTTGGAAATACTTTGCCTGTCGGAGTACTCGAGGTTTTCGTACCTTGAACCGTGTCGACGATTTTTCCTTGCGTTACTATATGATGCGTCGCTTCGCGCTTTACGAGCGGCGTCGCTAGCTGCGATGGCTGATTCCTTCCTTTGTTGGATCTCTATTTTCTCCTTTGCTAGTTGCTTCGCCTGCTGCCTTAGGGCATAATGATACCCCAAAAGCATGTCTTTGTTGGAGTTTGATGGTATTGGCGTGCCGTGCTCTACGGCTTCTCTTATTATCCTCCATTCGTCGACTGATAGTCGAATTTTTTCCCTGGCTGTGAGGGATTCTGTTGTTTGTCCTTCTGCTAGGTGATTTGCTCCTCTGTCGATATTTGCTGGGTTTAGCACTGGGTTATTATTTTCGTCGAATTCTTCTGATTTGTCTCCCACAATGGCGAGCACCTGGCATTGTTTGCCGATGTTATCATTGAAGCTTGAGAAGATCGAGTTACTGTCCTCAGAAAGCTCTAATCCTGTCTTCCATGTATCTGTTGACTTGTCTGAAATATCGTCGAGGCAGATCATAAGATCTTCGAGTTGGACCCCTGCGTCGAAATTTTCCATTGATTCATTGTCTTCTGTGACTTTTCCTTTTTGCACTTCTTCCAAGCTGACCGGCGAGTTTACCTCGCTGGAAGAGCCTTCAGAATATTCCATCGGTGCTACTGTTTCGGGCTCACTTGCCGACGGATCTTGTTTCGTCGGATCTGAAAGGCGAGATGAACCTGATGGCCCGATGAGGATGCTTAAACTTCCGATTGTCAACTCCATCTCTTGATTTTCGTCGACTTCTGTACTGCTGTTGGCTAAAAGCGAAAAAGCCGTCGAATTCATGATTCCAACGCCCAGTTCCCCACGGTCGGCGCCAATTGACGAGGGGTTAACTCGACAAATGTCCTAGATGAAGGACTTAGGATCGGGGAGATAGGGCGTCGGATGAACTCGAAGGTAAAGTTAGTCGAAATAGGTGTGTGTCGAAAGTAAACTTGGGTGTTCAACCTGGCTTGCTTTCAATCTGCCCTACACCGTCCCCTCCTGGCCCCTATATATAGGTGGCCAGGTCTCGAGGATCGGGTAGGGTCCGATACAGATTACAATATCGACATACGGTAAGAACTCGTATTCGACTGTCATTACAATTGGGCCTAGCTATACGGGCCTTAGGGGTACTCAACTAACGGGCTCTATTAACTATACCCTTGTCAGGAACTGTGGGTATTAAAGTTAATAATGATATAGGTCATTATTTCCAATCTAGAAAGGGGCTTCGGCAAGGGGATCCTCTACCTCCAATTCTTTTCAACATAGTTGCCGACATGTTAGCTATCATGATAGCTAGGGCTAAAGAAGATGGTCAAGTCGATGGTCTTATTCCTCATTTAGTGGACGGGGGGGTTTCTATCTTACAGTATGCTGATGACACAATAATTTTCATGGAACACAATTTAGAAAAGGCGCTTAATATGAAGCTGATTTTATGTATCTTTGAGGAGCTATCTGGTTTAAAAATAAACTTTCATAAGAGTGAGATTTTTTGCTTTGGACAAGCCAAAGATGTTGAAAATGACTATAAAGTACTTTTTGGTTGCGAAATAGGTTCGCTCCCTTTCAGATACTTAGGTATTCCAATTCATTTTCGTAAGCTTAAAAATGGGGAGTGGAAATCGATTGAAGATAGATTCGAGAAAAAATTAAGTAGTTGGATTGGTAAATTAATATCCTATGGGGATCATCTTATTCTGATTAACTCGGTCCTAACTAGCCTTCCGATGTTCATGTTGTCTTTTTTCGAGATCCCAAAGGGGGTTTGAAAGAGGCTGGATTTTTTAAGGTCTCGATTTTTTTGGCAGAGTGATGGGCATAAAAAGATATACCGATTGACAAAATGGAATGTTATTTGCCGCCCCAAGGATCAAGGGGGGTTAGGAATCGAAGTTCTTGAAATTAAGAATTGGTGTCTTCTAAGTAAATGGCTAGATAAATTGATTAATCAAGAGGGGGTTTGGCAGGAGTTACTAAAAAATAAATATCTTTACAACAAAACCTTATCTCAAGTTACCGTGCAGTCACATGACTCTCCTTTCTGGCGTGGTCTAATGAAGGTTAAGGATGAATTTTTTAAGCGTGGTTCTTTTATTGTTAACAATGGCGAGAGCGCCAGGTTTTGGGAGGAAACTTGGTTAGGCAACAGGCCTGTAGCGGATCAATATCCATCTTTGTATAGTATTGTGAGGAACAAAAATGTTACAGTAGTGGCAACCATGGCGATAACACCTCTTAATATTGGTTTCCGTCGTAGTTTGACTGGGCATAGATGGGATAGATGGCTCCATTTGGTTCAACGTTTAATGCCCATACATTTAAACTCAAGTAACGATGTTTTCAAATGGAATCTTGTAGAATCTGGTAGATTCTCAGTTAAAAGTATGTATTTGGACATGTTAAATGATAATACGGTTTTTCTAAGGAAATATTTATGGAAAATGAAAGTACCTCTGAAGATCAGAATTTTTATGTGGTTCGTTTATCGAAAAGAAATTCTAACGAAAGATAACTTGAAAAAAAGGAATTGGCAAGGGAGCTCAAGATGTTGTTTCTGTGATCATGAGGAGACCGTGCAACATCTTTTCATTGACTGTCCTTTTGTTAAAATTATTTGGGCAATTGTTCACATGGCTTTTAATATTACTCCACCAAACAGTATCGATCATATGTTTGGAACTTGGCTGAATGGCATATTCAAGTCTGAGAAAGTTAACATAAGAGTGGGAATTTGTGCTCTTTTATGGGCGATATGGCATATGCGAAATGACTTTATATTTAACGGATCGAAGTTTCCCACTTTTTTGCAGGTTATCCCTTTGGCTACCACTGGATCCGTATGTGGTCCTTTCTCCGGCCGGTGGAGCAGCGCCGGGACATGGATACTGGGTGCAACCGTTTGGCAACGGTTGCGCGGGATATTTACAGCCGATTCGGGTGGCGGTCTGATAGAAGATTGACAGGATGAATGCAAGCCTACATTGGTCTCGTTGTATTTTTAGATGACTGATTTATGTATCTACCCTCTCTGATCCGTGAACTGTAATAATGTGGATACCTTAAGATTTTTAATAAAAAGTCGTATGCATCAATTGATGCAGAGGCTGGGACACCCTTTTCGAAAAAAATGATGGGTGGGTAATTTTTATCAGAGAGCAATTAGGTGCTACCGCCAGAACTGTCTCTGGTCCTAAAAAAGTATATTTGCTTAGAGAATGGTCTCACGGAAATGACAATGGGAGGAGCTTCAGGAACATTAGGGAAGACGGACTACAGTTTAGACATGCTGCACCCGTCCGATTATTTGCTATCTCCTTATTTGGCTCTTCTCATTCTTATCATCAGTTTCGCTTTATCGAAAGAAAAAAATCATCAATTTCGGTCTCATTGGTCTTAAACTCTTGATTACTAGTTGCGCTGAGACGACCTATCATTGTTTGAAACTGAAAAAAAGGCAAGTAAAGTTGGAAAAGGGGGCTGTATGCTTGACGTGTAGCCAGAAGATATGCAATAATCATGCAGAATCATATATAACTAAACCTGCTGATTAGTGCATACAAAACTGAGTCATTAGTGGATATAATGATCCCCATGGGTACGGACGTTTCCTCGTTAGTTCTCATTCTATTAGATATATCGGCGAAAGCACAAGCTTTTCTCTAGAAAAAGAAGTGAATGTCACATTGCTAGTTACTTTGACACACTTTCTGAAACTGTTGTATGTTTATGTCAAGCTCTGAATTATCATTGCACCCAGCAGAGCAGAATACTTTTTCTATTTTGTGAGACATTTTTGCACCTTTCAGCAAATAGTTACCAGAAGATATTTTACTTGGTACTATTAGGTACAATAAAGCACTGTGTCACATAAACATATATATTCCAGTCACGTACCACAAAAGAGAAATAGCTCAATTTTCTACGTATGCGAAAAGTTGTGTTGCAATTTTGGCAATTGAGTGTATGCACTGGATGTACATAAACGAACCAACAACCCGGCAACCTTAATTTGTCAAAGGACCTCGAGGATTAAGAGGAGGAAAAGGCTGTCTATTTCAGATGCGTACATGTAGAACGGCATCTTTAATTTGTGAGGAGAGGGGCTATTTTTTCGAAATGGAGGATACCCCGGCCTCTGCATTGAAAAGATGCATACTGTCTTTTTTATTAAATTATTCAACAAAAGTGGATAAAAAGCATACATCATAAAAATATGAAGCCTCCACACAACACCTACAAACCCAACAATGTGTGAAGATCAAGTTAACAGGGCCTTGTGCCCGAAAAATCGAAATTCCTCCATCAGCTAGGAACCAGGACACTATCGCATACCCCGAGACGCCCTCTGGGCAAAACGAGAGCGCTCATCTGATTTAGCAGACTCTTAGCGAGCACCTCATGTACACGCTACACAAGCCGTCATCATCATCGAAACGCCAACCCATCTTCATAGTTAAGATCTGCATAAACTTTGTCAATCCTTCCGGTGATGCCACCATAGCGCTAGACGGCGCCTTTTTCCTGCACGTGTCAAACATCACGCGACTGCCGTTGAGACTCTGTTGTGCCAAGCCGCCGAACCACATCGTTGTCGATGCACGAGAAATAACACCGCTCCTCCAAGAAACCAACCGCTGGTCCCACTTGACCGATGCACACCTCCAAAAATGATGTCCCCAAGGAGGGAGCGACATAGGGACGTCGCCATCATCCGATCCATGGATCTGAGGTTTTCCTTGGAAAATACCCGAAGGACTGGGAGCTTCACCTGAATGATGCCTTCATGAACGCATAAAACATCGCCATCACCAGCTTCGGCCAAAGCCGAGGCCTAGGGTTTCACCCAAATCTCCATGTTGAAAACTCCGTCCAACGGTTGCACATCGGAAGAGGATACCTCCGGTGCTAGATAAGGAGAGGGCCTATAGTTCATAGGTGAAGAAAGGTGAGTACAATTAGAAAGGAACTCCTAGGGCATCTTTAGTTTTCAAAGAGACCATTTCAACATTTTTACTTTTTGCTGGTAAAAAGTTTGATTCTCTAACTTCATGATAGGATGAGGACTCTTCTTCAAAGCTACTCTCCATTCGGTACACCTCATATCAACTGTAATTCCCTGCAAAAAGGAAACTATAATTCCATTGTGCTGTTTCTTAGCTCTCATACCGCCGAGGTATAACTTAGGATATTAATAAGATGGTAAAAGAACTTTCGGTTATGCACAATGGGTTAAGGAAACTTGATTTGGATGAGTCGGTTCACACGAGTGATGAAGAAGAGGAAGCTACATATGATGATCGTCATCTCTCACAAATGGCTTTTCCAACTTCTTACAAATGATGGTGTCTCATAAAACCTTCTGTGGAGAAAGTATGTTGGTTCAAAGGTTATCTCCCATGTTTACTCAAAACTGGGAATTTGCATTTTTTTTTTGCCTCATGGCGACTATGAAACATTTTTGCCACTTCAAATCATTTGTTATCAATGATGGGCTCAGAGTTTCGGTCCTCGGAATATAGGTGGCTAGGTAATACAACCTTCGAGAACACTACTAAAATATTTACCATAATTGCATGTCACAAGAGCGAAACATTTCTAAGGTGTTGGGAAAGTCCCCCATATAATGTGACATTCATATCGGGATTAATTAGGCCTCGTCTTGCGGCATGGAATTCCCTTCATGGAGGTTGACAATGGTCTAATCTCGCAAGGGAATGAGAAGTTGTGACAGTGTCTATACATGAATTTCAAATATTATGTGGATTCCATGTCTAGAGAACGGGACACTTAGATTTTCCATTTACCAACAAGAAATAAACTTGGAAATGGATATACCACTAAGATTAAAATCTTTAACTGGTATCTTCACAAATATGTCATGCTCATTAAGGATAACCTCATAAATCACAACTGAACCGAAGGTAAGAATTGTTGTTTTTATCATTATGACGAGACTATTAGACATCTTTTATTTCACAAAAAATCCTGTTATATAAGGTGATTCACCTAAGTGTCTTAGGATTGGCCTCTAATGTAGAAAATATTTTTGAGGATTGTTTGCAAGAGTCATTCATCACAAGTGCAGGTCACCATTCGGATAGTTGCGATAGTCATGATTTGGTTGATGTCGCTATGTGTATAAAATGATATGTTTCTAAATGCAAATAATCATCTCATATGCGGTTAATTTACTAGTGTACACACTGGTTTTGTTGTGGTCTAATCTTCAGCGACATGAAGCGCTTTTTCTATGGTGATGTGTACGCGATTGGAGAAAGTGGCCAAGGATATCTTTACCATGTGGGTGGATTCATGTGGAACCGTTCACCACCTCTTGATAGATCTGATGACATTCTATTGGGATTTACATGAACTTACTGATGCATCTACATTTTTATTCGGGAACATTGTCTAAAGGTATACATGTTGAAAACAAGGAAAACATTCCTGTTGAGCCTCACTGGGGTTTATGGAGTGGCCTAGAATGACCTAAAACCCACTTTACTAAATGAACTTGTAAAGGTGATACGTTGCAAACGTATCTATAATTTTTGATGCTCCATGCTTGTTTTACACTAATTGCTATATGTTTTGTCTACACTTTGTGGCACTTTTATGATTTATTTGGACTAACCCACTAATAGTTGCAAAAGTGCACAATGTTCTTATTTTACACTTTGATGTGTAGGAATTACCAAGAATACAAGTGGAAACCTTGTTGTAGTCAAATTGGGACTTTCCAGAAATCTGTGCCAGAACTTTTTTCAAAGATGGTCACATTACGGGTCGAAGAAGGCGTCAAATGGAAAACTCCTCAATTACAAAGTTGTAGGGCATTTCACGGCGAACGTCCTGGACATAAAATTCACCTAATTCCCAGTCCGGACGGCCGAGATAAGCCCGCTCCATTGCGGCCCAAGATGGGGAGACGGGAATCCGAGAGACTATATAAAGGGAGGAACCCTAGCTCATCGGGGACACCTCCACCCACGAATTTGCAGCCACCAGAGCCACGTTTTCGCCTCCCCCATGGATCCCATCTCCATGGGGGAGGGCTCCCATGAAGCCATGAAGGAAGGGGGCTAAGGGGCGGCGTTCCCCATGATGTCGGCGGCGGGGGAGTCCCCCGCACCGCCGCCGTCGCCGTCCGCGCCCCTCGCTGCTCATCTCCGCCATCTTCACCGCTATCTCCATCACCAACTCCTTCTATTATACAGTGGTTCATCCTCTCACACACCTCTGTACCGTCCTATGTAAACATGGTGTTTGATGCTATAATACTTATCCTATGATCTATGTCATGCTTGCATAGTTTATTTGTTCTTAGATTGATTTGTTGAATGTCTTTGGTTCATTAGAGTTGTATGTTGATATGGTACTGTCCTTTGGTGTCCATTATATTTATGCGCGCATGGATTAAACATCTTAGGCCTCCTTTGGTAGAGGGGTGTTGACAGGTTTTACCGTGTTTTATCCCGGCCCGATAAAAATTCACCAGAAAACACTACCACATTGTTTGGCAGGCCGGTTTAGACAGGGCTTGGCCCAGGGAAACTCGGCAATACACGTCGACCCGATGTGATTTCGAGACGCTCGCCCCCACTCGCGTTTTGACGCTGGTCACATAGGACGATCGCACAAACACCCAGATCTCCCGATCCTCTCTGCGTTTTGGCATAGAATATTCCTAGGCTTCCAAACAGATGAATTAAGGAAGAGTATTGGTGAGGATGAGGATTAAGGTGTAACCTAGTGTTTTGGGTGGCATGAGTGTTTTCACCCAAAACTCTTAGAAAAATACTCTTAAATACTCCGTGACACACTTCTACCAAACAAGGCCTTAGGGTTAGTAGTATGTGCAAAAGGAAGGGGGTAGTTCTGCCGGAGTGACAGAAACCTGAGGACGCAAACCGGAACGTTGCACGTATGGGAGTAAGAGGACCATTAACTTAAGGCTATGGTTGGGGAAACCTTAATGCATTGTTAGTATTTGCGGATGCTTGCTAACAATCCAATCATATAGTACTTGTATTTCGAAGTAGTGAAGTGCTTGTATATTTAGCCTCTCTCACATAGAAAACTGCATCGAAGACAATGAACCCGATTTATTTGCTAGTTGAACTTAGACAAAGCCACCACTATTACCACCACTTTTCCACACTCATGGTACTGTTAGTTTATGGTTACTTAGTATATTTTATTGCTGCAGCACTAACAATTACTTTCTTGTATTTATTATCTTGCAAAGCTATCTCTCATACCCGTATTGTTGCTCTAGTTTTATTTCCTAGATGATGCAAACGTTTAGTGTGCGTAGATTTGTATCAGCAGTTGATAGAACTTGAGAGAATATTTATCCTACCTTTAGCTCCTTGTTGGGTTCGACACTCTTACTTATCGAAAAGGCTACACACGATCCCCTATACTTGTGGGATATCAAAAGGCATGCATCCAAATGCATATTGGCGAGGATTTTGATATCCTTCGATGTAGGCAAGAAAAATTACAATGATGACTTTGAGATCTGATGTCTATTATTGTTCAACACCATTATCGACATCTACTACTTACGGGAAATATTTTTCTTGGGTCATCAATTTACATGGGTAAACAAGCTCTTAACTTTTTATTTTTGAGAAGCTTAACAGGGTTGAATCCTTTGGAGGCAGCCGAGATTATTCAAATTTGAATTGTGTTGGCTAATCGTGTAAGAGGTTTGGCGATGGAAAAATATGGGACATAATTCCATTAAATATGGAATAATACAGTTAGTTCCATGCGAAACTATCTTAAGGTCATGGGAAACCCATGGTAGTTATGTCAATAAAAAGAGAAAAACAACTTTGGTTCTACCAGTGACTTGACAGATTGGTGGATCCATGGTGTTTATCCAATTAGGAGATTAAAATTTAAAATTATTTAAAATTATGGGATTGAATTACTTCAAGAAGAGGGTTTGAATGTCAGTGTCATCAAATATTGATGATTCAGCACCTCCTTAATGGGAATAATACAAGAGATGGTAATGTGTAATTCTTTATGTGGTTGTCAATGACAAACATACGGAGGGACCCGGATTTTTAGTCTCAATCTAGACATGGGAGTAACAAATGGAGAAGCTAAAGGCACACATTTCAAATTATTACAAAATCATTTTGGTCCATGAGAGGAGAACTTATATTCATTTAATGAATCAAGGAGGACGATGTATGCTTAGTACTTCTGTACATTGTAAAAGGTCTCTTCATCATTCTTTTTGAGTGAAATGTATTGCTTGTTTTGTGTGATGGTGAGATCCCAAAGAGGGAACATAGTTGAGAGACAGTAATAATATGATTGTTCCCTCTATGCTTATCATTATTAGAATGTTCTAGCATATTTCTTTTTAGCCAAAACTTCAAAGATTGTCTAGGAGAGTAACTTCTAGCAGAGTAAATTTAGTCTATGTTGTCTAGTAACGCTACATTGTCATGTCTTTATGTATCTATAATAAGTTTACATAGGTCTAAGACTCCGGAGAAAACTCTTTTACTATTACGCAAGAGACATAAAGAGCTAAAGAACTCTCAGAGTTGCATATATTTATTACTATTATTATTGTTGTGTTTGCATCGAATATTATAAATGGGAGGGATTACTTTTGGATTTGGTGTTATATTATGTGTGGACATAATAAATCAAGATAATAAAAGGGAAGATACAAGCAACACCTTACCTACGTTTGACACTCCTTCTTACTAAATAGAAGCCCTACTACAATAGAATGGTGAGTCCTTCTGATGTGTGTTGTGAGGAGATGGCCAACTGGAACATTTTAGGTGGCCAAAACAGGTGCAAGAGCCTACTATCCATCATGGTCATGACTTAGGGTCATTTTGGATTTGCACACGAACGACGGATGATGTTAAGCATCTCATCCATCCACCATTAGGTAGAGTGATGAAAATCAAAGGTTAGCCCCCACTAGAGAAGAAAGAAGAAAGCCAAGAGAGAAGGGAAGGAAAGGAATTTCAAGGAAGAGGTTGAGATCAAACACAGGGCACTGCCTATGATGTTGTTAAGTCCAGATCCACCACCTGATCTCCTTCAAGTTGTGGTTCCACCATATTTTTCGATAAGGAGTATATATTAATATCACAAATATATCAATTATACCTAGCCTCGGTAACAACGCAGAGCCCTAATAGCATTACGGATGCACATAGCCAAAAAAGAAGAAGAATTACATAAAAGAAATTCCCGCTATAGTGATCTATTTCTTGTAGTAGCAGTACATACACCACCAAGAAAGCACCAGAACTCCATCTTCTCCAATAGTGATGCCTCCAAGAAGGAAACCGTGCACAAGCACCATCGTCACCTGATCATAGATCAAGGTTTTCACCCTGGAGAAAGTCCGCACTCACAAAGAAATGGCTTCAACAAGGTCTTTTCCAGGCATAACCAATTAAGGCCAGACCTTGAATTTTCACCCTCAAAGGTAGGACTTTAAACTTCTCCGGTGTTGTCACCCCACTTGCCGATGCCGTTGCTACAAGTCACGAATTACCAAGAAAGTTCTTCATCACCACGAAGACCCGAACCACCGTTACTAATCCTCGGAACTCGGCTTCCATGTTATTATCCGCATTTGATTCACCATGGACTATACAAGATGTGTCCCATGATGGCAACAGACAATAGAGCTTCGCAATGCTCCCTCTGAAACCAAATAGTCATAAAAAAACATGGGTGCGCACGACTGAATACCATCCAATCTAGCAATCTCCAACCATGAGAAGCATATAGTGAAGTTTGTCGGTGGAGCCTTCTGGAACTTGACACTCTGGTCAGATCAATGAGGGCCGGCATCAAACAAATCTTCGTCTTGGAGCTATAGGAACCCTAGGACCACCTCCTTTACTAGGTAGAACGATGGCCCGCATGCAGCCGCCCGCCGGCTCCCTACAGGCCAAGCCAATGACCAGCCAACCGTCATCGTCAATTCGCCGCCACAACCCACGAGCAGTCCCTAAATCTTGTGCCTCAAATCTTATTGTTGATATCCAAGAACCATGATATTTTGATGTATGACATCTTCTAGTGCTATCTAGAGAATATGTTGTACCCCACACATTTTGATATTAGTGGAAGAAGATTTGGGTGACTTCCGCCCGTAGTTTTTCTCTTAAGTTGGAGGTTTTCCACGTAAAACCTTGTGTCTCCGTGTTGATGCTTTGATGCTGCACTTTGAGTTGATAGCAACTAGTACTTGTACTACGTGCTTGCTTAAATTAGCTATTCCTTGTACTACCTGCAGGCTGTTGTTTGCACATATGACTTGTCCTAGACTCAGGTTGAACCTAGTTTTTCCATATATGTTTGTTACCTATATTTCCTTTCGTGATTAAGCAATGATTCTTATTATTAGTACATGAGTGGTACTAACTGAAGTGAAAATTTATTCTGCTACTTATTTTTTATAGATCACGTGTATGCCAACATTGTCAACACATGTGAACTTGCTAGAACAGTGGTGTCCCGCCGTTATAGTTAAACAACAAGCACTTGTGATCGATCCATGCTTCTAAAGTCAAGCAAAAACTAGGAGCTCTCATTTGGGAGTGGCAAGTACTCTCATGACTACTATGGTGTTCAATTGTGATGCCCCAGAACGAATAGACAAAATACTTATGTGTAATGACCTACACGCTTGACAAGCCGGCATAAATTTGGCACGAGAACAATATGAATTCGGTTGGAATTTGCACTAGCATGGGAAGTTCTCATTTCACTATATGTCTGAGGCGTTTTTGCATAGTAATGTCCCAACAATGAATAGACAACTTTGGAACTTCAAATCCCCCTGAAATGTGAACTTTTATGGTATATGCCAAAGGCGTCATATAATTTTGCCATGGAAAAGTTGATAAGAAGTAATCGGAAAGAAATATGTTTCTTAATTTTGTCAATATGATGCATCACGCCATTATAGATTTGTTTTTTAGTACCAACTTACAAGTTCTAAATGGTAAATCCAGGTAACATTGTGTGTCGTCGGACCTGCCTCGTAGTGTGCAAACATGTATGATTCTTCGTTATGTGGTCCCTGTGCTAGATTAAAGTCATGAATCCTGTCATGTAAGGCTATATGGACAAAACGACATGGTCTTTGGCAAGCGAAAGTTGTTCTTCATTTATACTTTGTATTTGTGCACACAATGGCTCCATGCTTAATATATGGTCTTTGCGCATTAGGAACAGCTGGCTCGTGCAGATTTCACCCTACATTCATGGGTGGCGTTTTAGGCTTCGGATTGATTCTACTTTCCTTAGCTTTGTTCCAAACCCTGTATCCTGGTTAAGTTTTTTGTATTACTCTCTCTATGTTTGGCTGTGTGTAACTTCAAGTGCAGATATTCACCAGATATCAATGGTCAAACTCCTTTGCAGCTGTATCAGATTGATTAGTTGATACGACGGCAAAATCAGTACAAGTTTATGTTGCCGATTAATGGATAATTTTCATCTCTTGAGGGTAGTATTTTTTGGAAAACATCTGAAGACTTCGTACGATCTTTTTTTTGGAAGAACACGTTCTAGATTATCCTTGCCTGCTAGGCGCCACATCATCGGAAGTTATAGAAACCTTGCAAGAAACATTCATGCATGTAAGGCTTTGAAGATGCCTTAGCATTGTCCTATCCGAGAATTTCTGTGGATTGTTCATAAAGTTAATGACCTGCACCAAATGAATGGGGCATGAAATTCAGGTCAAGGAAGAAATAGCATTTGTATAAGAGATTGATGAGAGAACAACCTAACTACTGCTCAAAGATTCTGCAAGTACATTTGCTTCCATCATAGATAGTAACTAAACTCATGGAGCCAGGAATATCTCTCAATCATGTTCTGAATAGTGTTACTACAAAATGCTGCTGCATAGATATGTTCCTTTCGAAGACGATTAGCTCATAAGAAAATAAAGGCTCTTAAAAATTAATGTTCCTGATCCAATGAAATACAACTAAAATGTCTTCAGAAACTGCGTTTTCGGTCACTGGTTTCGAAAAATGATTGGATCAGGAAGAACAACGACATCCACGTCGGAAAAAACAAGTTATGAAGATATTTGTGAGAGTGACTCGTGGAGCTGTGCGAGCCACACATTCATACAACCTGATTAACAACCTGCAAGTTGGAAATAAACTTGTCATGCCTACCTAAAACTATCACCTCTGCGTGCTTCAGCAGCAGTCATTCAGACAGCGCAGAGGCCGGACGGATTGGATTATCAGATTATGTATGTGTCCAGTCAGAAGAAGGGGCAGGCAACGGCAATATAGTAGCCGCCAAGTTGCCAGTGCTGATGCGTAACGTATCCGTTTCAATCTTCCTATAGAGAGAAAATTATCATAGCTTGTGTACGTACCAACAACTTCTACACCTGTACATACATAGACTAGCGACCAATACATACTAGGGGTTAACTGACAGATTCGTCGCCTAGCTCGTCCGATTTTTATTTTGCGTTGCCGCAAATTAGTTGAGTATATACTTAGGTTTCAGTGTGCACATGGATAGGTTAGCCTGCCGCCAAGTCATACTATGCTTCCAAAGTTCCAATCATGCTGCAACAAAACGGTGGGCGCTAAGAGAAGGAATTCGATCGCAGTCGCCGGTGCAACTTGTTACTCGTTACCGCATCAGAATTTGTATAGGACGGCAATTGTAATCTCTAAAACTGGTACTGGTCACACTCTGGCCGGTATAGTCTAGTAACTAGTAATATGTTTAAGCATCATGGCATTGGCATGGCAGAGATCAGCCATACTCTTTTTTCCTTCTTGCAGGAAGCTTTACCATCATCATTCATTCATTGGTGCAAGAGGTAACCGAGCACCAAAATAACCACCTCAGCCTGCACCCAACGCTTTGCTGACAGAAGGAGCTCTGAGGGTGACTGCACTTGTCATGGAAGCCACTGGGTAAATATTGTTGGATAAGGAGAGATTAATTTTATCAACTCAAACCTCACGTCTAAAAAAGAGCTTACACCTCGCCAGCTCGGCCCTTCATAAACCATAACACGATACACACAGCCCTTCCAGCCACACTGAGTAATTAGGTTCAAGAGGGCAACAGGACTTCAGGACCATGTCTCCGATCGAGTCTCCTTGTCTTTGCTTCCCGAACCTTCCAGACCCCAACCTACCGGCTCTGCCTGATTCTCTCGTATGAATCCATCATAATATCTTCGTATATTTCTTCCGTATCAATCGTCTACAGCTTCTTTATTCTGGTCGTTCGTGGGACAGATTGGGAATAGTCCATTGCTCAGGAGGTCAATGTCAATCGTCGAGTGGCATCAGCAGCTTAGCATTTCCAGCAATAGTTTTGGAGCCACTTGTGTTTCGCTCGTCAGGTGCGTCTGCGATCGATCAGATGCAAGAACACAGACAGCACAGCGCATAGAGACTAAACTTATCATGGCTAGCTTTCATATGATGTAGAGAGATGTTAATTTACAGCGTGTTGGGCAAGTTGCATTGATCGTTTCTTTCCCCTTTGGTCAGTCGATGCCGCCGGTGCTCATTGATAGGGTCCGTAAAGACAAACCGAGTTAGTTTTTCTTTCAGCGACAATCCGACTTTAGTTAATAACGGCCAGAAAGAGAAATTATTGCCGACTTGAATACAACATAAAACGAATGAGCGCCGTGGCTGTCGATCTATCATTTGCTTTGGAATATTACGGGTTGCCCATGTGTGCACTGCGCAGAGATTAGATCATGAGTAAGCACTGGGGTTATATAACTGCACATAGGTGGCGGCGGCTACTTTTGCAGATCATTAGCTGGTGGTGATAGGAAGGCCAGATCGCCGGGTTCGATCGATCCCTCGCTAATCATGCAAGTAAATTAAGAACCTAGAGTTGTCGTTTCCACAGACACCCAACCCAAATCTTTTGGTCGTTTTCTTTCGCCCGCTTGGTTGTGAACTTCTGATCAACATACATATACATAGAGTAACAATAGGCAAATAACGAACTATCAGATATTTCATAAGTTCATATGTTAGCTAACGACTGACAGATTTGGCTGGCGCACCCAAGTTTAATGTACCAGTGTATCATGCATGTCTGTTTGTACATATGTAGTGATGATCCTGATCGATAGGGCGTCTGTTGGTTGATGCATGTGTGGGTGCGGCCTCAAGACCGGCGTGGATGTCAGGGTGGCGGCTCCGTATGTTCGCCTCTGCCGCGTTGCGTTGGTGCTAGGGTGTCGGCTTTGGTTGCTAGGGCGGCTTGTGGGGCGGGGCCTCGGGGCCGGCGTGGTGTGTTCTGTGTTGTATGGTTTTCAGATGGTTTTCCTTATAAACGTTCCCACCTCCTAATTCCCCTCTACCTAGCAGTTTGAAATTCATACTACATAGCAAAGTGAATATAACAGTGTTTCATCTTGAGAAAATGTTTTACTCATAAAAGTCCCATCTGTAGCTGAATCTGATAAGTTTCTAGACATATAGTTAACTCTAGCAAAAAGTATGAAGAACGAGCCAAACATGAAATTCATTTGTTGCACATTTCCTAAGCAAAATTTTAATTGTTTTCCAGCCTTGGGCTATACACTTCCTTTCATAATGTCTAAAATTCCTAATATTGTTTCTCAGTTGGTAATTTTAGCGGTGAGGAAATTATCTCTTTGCATGCTCTTCAAGAATTAACACTACTGGGTAGGAAATTAAGAAGTCATTCTCTTACTCTCTATGTGAAGGATAAATGAAACACTTCCAATTTCACAAACTTTTACACATCACATGTTTCACAAATTTAAAGTCGGAATACACATCTTTATGCATAGTCCTGAAAAATTGTTCAAATTTATTAAAGATGGATTAAGTTGTTTCAATATTAGAAGCTGCGATATGAGTACTACTTGTAAATTTTTCATAAGGAGCACATTGGAAGTCACATAGTGTAATACACCCGTACTTTTCTTGTTCTATTTTTTTCTATAAAAAGGGCAGGAGCTTTTGCATCACCCATTGGTTGAGGAGTTAATGACAAGGTTTGCTTCAATGCGCCCCTGCTCCAAACTTAATCTAAACTTAAACACATTAAAGGGTGAGATTGCTCTGTATCCCTTCATAAATCATATCTGATTACCAAAATAAGCACCTCAGTTTGCAGCAAAGCTGAGAAAAGGAAATGCTAGGTACGAACTATGAAGTCTAGAAGCATGACTTCACTTGCCAAGGGAGCCACTCTGCTGAGTAGTTATACGTTCTAGGCGGCAACATATAGAACCATCATAGGTTGCTTGTCTGTGCTTCCTAACCTTTCACACCCCAACCTATCGGCTCTGCCTGATTCTGTCATATGAATCCATCATAATATGTTCCGATGTTTCTCCCGACAGATCATCTAGAGTTGTTTACGCTCTTCGTGGTCGTGGGACAGATTGGGAGTAGTCCATTGCTCAGGAGGTCAATGTCAATCGTCTGAGTGGCATCAGCAGCTTACAATTTTTCAGCAATAGTAACGGAGCAACTTGTTTCGTCAGGTGCATGCGTCTGTTGATCATCAGACGTACGCAAGAACGCACAGCGCGTACAAATACTAAACTTATCCTTACCAGCTTTCACACATGATGTATGTATCTTTACATTGATGGCCCGGTCACTTCCCTCACATCTGCTTAAAAGAAGTGCCGTTTCTTTCCCCTTTGATCAGTCGACGCCGCCGGCGCTCGTTGATAGGGCCCGTGGTGAAGTCGTGAAGACAAGCAGTGCTAGTTAAATAACGGAAACCCATCGGTCATTGCCGACCTGTACAGAGAACCAGACTTGTGCGTAAGATCATTAGCTGGTGGGGATATAGGTGTTGAAGTGTATAAGTAGATTGTACTAGCCCTTTCCATCAGTTCGGACTTTTGGTTCAAGTGGCTAGTGCATGAACCTTAACATGGTATCAGAGCCCCAGGTCTCGAGTTCAAATCCTGGCTTTCACAATTTATTCTAAATTCTCCGCAGCCTCCTGCCGCGCCCGGCCTCCCGCTGTCTCTTTGCCTCTCTACACGTGTTGACTTGTCTTCTCGTCTCCCGTCACACGTGAGAGGGGGTGTTGAAGTGTATAAGTAGATTGTACTAGCCATTTCCATCAGTTCAGACTTTTAGTTCAAGTGGCTAGTGCATGAACCTTAACAATAGGAATAACGGGGCTGAGTTCAGGCTCTGCTAATCATGCAAGTAATGAAGTACATTAAGTCTTTCCGTGTCGTGGTTTTTATATATGATCATGCTAAACGGCCATATGCATTTCATCATTTTTCTTTTCGTTTGATCGATTGTGACCGATGTACATGTACATACCGCTCCACTCACTGAACCTTATTACTTACTCAATCTGTTCATGTTAGAACAACAACAGACAGATCTCCCTAAAAAAAACCTGACTGCTCTTCGGAAGTGATGACTCGTATCGTCTCTCGTCGATCGGGAGTACCTGCTGTGTAGTTTTCTCTCGGTCAGGTAACAGGGGTGCTGTTGGTGCTATCTGTCGTGATCATCGGGGTGTCTACTTGGGCTCTTCAGCAGTTGTTATCAATGGTTTGTCTAATCCGATCAATTCTAGAGACGATTGCTTGCAGAGAAGCCTTTGCACTAGCAGATGATTTTAACATATCAAGGGTTTTTGCTGCTTCAGACTGCAAGGATGTAGTGGCCGATATCCACGATGACACACTGGGAGAAAACGCAGCGGTCATTGAGGAGATCAAAGCAAGAAGTGCAAGGTTCTCGGCATCCTGAGTTCCCCGGATTGCCCCTTTTGTGCGGGTGTGCCGGAGGACGTGCAACACCTGTTCGTGGCTTGCCCCCGCCTCCTCTCCATTTGGGGGCGTGCGTCCCCTGCCTCACCCACCGTGACTCCGTCGTCGCTCGAGGACATGATCGACGCCTTCTCCGACGTTCGTCAGAACTGGCCACCCATCCTACGCAACACGGCGGCTGCCCTGCTCCTATGGATTATATGGAAGACTCGGAACCGCCTAGTTTTCGACGCCATACGTGTGACGGATTCCAAACTCTTCACCTTGATGCAGCGACACCTGATGTTGTGGGTGGTTAGGGCTCCCCGTCGTGTCAGTTGTGATCCCCTAGTCTCATGGTGTGTGTCCCTTGCACCGTGACCCCCCCCCCCCCCCTACGTGTCTCTCTCCTCTCCTTTTGTACTTCTCCTTGCCTCGAACGGCATGATCCCCCCTCTCTCATGCGGTTGTAATGTCATCACTTTGATTTAACACGAAATTCAGGTGGGCTGCTCGCCCTCCGTTGCTTTGCCTCAAAAAAAATTTGAAGCCCATAACCTAACTAAGCATGTTGTTTTTTTAGATTTTGGTCACCACATCTGGTTGTTGTTCCATAGTGTGTAACTGTTACTATGAACATTTTGAATGATCAATAAAGCTTAGCAGGTTTCCCTAAAAAAAACCTGCTATGTAGTGAAGAGTGATACACGGCACTGGCTAATTCCATGATGCCGGTGATGGCAGAAAAGGACGTGCTATCGACTCGGATTCCTTGAACCCAGCCCATTTCAGTATACTGAGTGCTTGAAGTTGAAGCTACCACACTCGTCAACGGCACAACTGGACAGCACGGAACCATGCATGCAAACACTATTTTTCGCCCATTAGCACAAGCTATTACGCTCCGCCCACACGTGTCACATGCTTTGTATTTTCCGCTGGTTGATCCATGTAGCCACTTTGGCCCATCCATGAACTTGTAATAATTGTATCTCAAACTTCAAAATAAAGTAATAAAAAAGGGACGTATGCATCACTTTGATGCAGAGGATAGGGTAGTTCCCTATTTTGAAAAAAAAAACAAAGTGACCGATGGGTTGTTGTGTTCTTCCGAGTAGTTTGTATATACAGTGAGAAGAATTTCATAAATAGAATACATTCACTGCCACAAGGTCACTCTTCCTGGGATATCAGATGCTTATGTTGCTTAATGTGACGGAGAAATGCATACTGAACCAATTATTTGATATCTTCTGAGACAGATATGAACTGTTCTAAAATCTTTGGCCATTTAAATTTCGATCAGACATGAATTAGTTGTCTTTTACGATATTTAAGGTTGAGTGCATATGTAAATAGGATGGCTGTGGCATTTAATTTGTGGCGTTCCCCTAAGGGAAATTTTACAGTGACATACATTGAGAATCCACATAGCAACGTCTTGACAGCTAGTATTTCAATAAAATTCAACCCGTAGCAACGCCGGGCAGGAGTATATCTTGTAATAATACAATAAAAAGGATATATGTATCTTTTCATGGAGACCCCTGTTTTGAAAAAAGCATAAAAGGAACTAATACAACTATGAATCTCGAGGAGAATTCCATCATTCCCAACTGAACGAGGAGTTGATACTTGCCAGATGTTTTCGTTAGTACTATCATCGCAGCTCAAGTAACAAGGCATGCTCGAAGTCTTGTCTTTCTTCCTCGCCGTCCCAAGACGACGGTGGCGGTGCCAATGTGAGAGGCGAGACAAGGCTCGGGCGATAACCCCCATAAATATGCCATTGGCAGTTGGACGGCTTATGCGGGAGCTGGTGTCGCCGGTCACATTGCGGACTGACGAATTCAGGAGACGGCTCCGGTGCGCGACCTCTCGTGCCATGCTTGAGCACGACGTCGGAGTCCCTGTAGCACAGTGTCATCTCGCGGTCGTCGAACCAGGCGCTCCTCGGCTGGAAGAAGAGGTAGGCCCCCTTCTTTTCAGCTTATTTTCCAGATTCTCCCAGAAGCTACCCTCCACCAGCTTCTCCCAGAATCTCGTTTCTAAAATTTGCACAACAATCTAGATAAGTATTGGGAAGACTAATCTAGATTGTTGTGAAAATTTTAGAAACGAGATTCTGGGAGAAGCTGGTGGAGGGTAGCTTCTGGGAGAATCTGGAAAATAAGCTGAAAAGAAGGGGGCCGTAGTCGTGGCCGACGTAGAAGCTGTAGCACAGGTCCCACCAGATCTTGCTGTCGTGATCATGGAGCTGCTGGTCGGGCGGTGGGGAAGACAGCACCCAGAACTGGAGCTTCCAAACAGTGGTCTCCCAACCCCTGAGTAGTTCGACGGCGAGGCACAGCCGTCCTCTCATCTCAAAGGTGTTTACCAGAGGATCCCAGGCCGTGTGGTATTCGTCATTCCCGAACGGGAGACGGAACATGCGGTGCGCCTCGGTGGCCACGTCGACCTCCAACAACCCGTCAGGGTTCCGGGGCGGTGCCGGTTCCAGGCCTGTAGATCCGGTCGTGACCAAGTAGAGCTTGCCATCAACAAGCACCGGCGGCACGGTCTGCAGCAGGGGACACTGGGTACGGTACGAGCGTTGGCGCCACCCATGGCGTGATCCGTCTAAGGTGTGTACGCTCTGGTCGATGCTCATCATGTAGCCGATGCCACTGTAGCCCGAGGAGAACCGGAACAGCTTGTGTTCCTTGGTGGAGGGGCTGAACCCCAAGGCGAAGATATGGCACATGATGTGCTCCAGCTGGGGCGGAGGCGCCTTGGGAAGGGTTGCCGTCTCGCCGGTGATAGGGTTGCAGACGAAGGCCGGCGCGTCGGCCTGGTCGGTGGCGAAGCAGAGGAGGCCGTTGCAGATGTTCGAGAGGCTGTAGCTGCTCGGGATTGTGATGCGGTAGGGCATGGGCCTCGACGAGTTGACGCGCAAGAAGCTCGCCTCGTCAGGCCTCCCGGGCTCACGGGTTTCCGTGACGATTAAGACCTCCGAGGGTGCCGGGGACACATGGTTCCTCTCGATCTCGGCCTTGGCGTGGAGGCTGTTGAAACTAGGGTCGGCGACGACGTCGCGCCATAGCCTGGAGACGCAGCGACAGCGGGCGACGTCCTTGGCCGGCAGTCTGAGAAGAATCTCCAGGGCAATATCTGTATATTCCGGCAGCGGAGCGGGTCCCGTCATCATCGATGCGTGGAAACCAAAGATCGATCGAGAAACTCGGGAACGAAATCGAACACAACGCGGACAGTTTATAGGTAGACACCAGCAAGACGGCATCCCGATCGGATACTCACGCACGGCTTGAATAAATCAGGGCAGGCCGTAGCTGAGCTTGTTGTGCGACCTGATGACGGCCCAGTACCGGCGCAGGTAGGCTCCGATTGATCACAAGATGCACATCTCATGTCAGCGATCATCAGCTCTACAACCCCACCAGTTGATTCTCAAAATATTTTGCCTGTAATCCTCATATATTGTATATATATATTAATTATAAGAATACAATTAATGATAACAATACATGGAGACGACGCTGTTAGAATTGGCTCGACACGCCGCGTTAACTCGCCGAGTACTTTCCGGCGATACGCGCACGTATACAACTAACTCGATTACTTCCGAACTATTCCGGCGAGACGTTGTTCCGGCGAGACGCGCAAGAACACACACGAGTACGTAGCTGCGTTGAATCAACTAGCTAGCTAAGGCAGCTTGATCGATTTCAGTTGGATACGCACGCACACGAACACAAGTCGCTTGTTGCCAGAGGCTCGTGTCGAGCCTCGTAATTGCCTTGCTTTATGTCTTCTAACTTGGTTCTAGATTACAAAGCCTTACGTGCGCTTATATACACGCATCTTATAGGAGCTCTAAGCTCCCTGGAAACAACAAGCTCAGGTTGCTCCAAGTTGCCGATCGAGCTCGTTCCATCGCGTGTCAGGTCGGTTTTCTTCTGGCTTTGACTGAACGGTGATTTTGGGCCTATCTGTCAGTGTGTACGTGAGGCGGTGCTTTTTCTATGGTTCTGTATAAAGTCGGTTTCTATGGGCTTTGACAAAACCGTGTCGCTGGGGTCGCCTGCCGTCTCATATCCTCTCTCTCTCCCGACCCACCTTCCCCGCCACCGGCCCGCCTCTCGACTCCCTCGCTGTCCAATCAGCCCACCCACGTCGTCCTGGCCGACTCCAGCACTGCCCGCTACCCAGTTCGGTGCTCCTCTGCCAACGTCCCGCCTCCTCCCGTCAATTCCAGGTTCATCCCTGAGCCTCTACTAGCTGCTGCCTCCCCTGCGTTCTCCGCTTTCGCTGCTTGCTTCCGTCTCTCCTAGCTCCTAATCCTCTTCTTATGCATCTCCCGGCCGGGTGCCGCCGCCGGCAAACGAGATGGCTGCCAGCTCATGCTCTGGCCCTCCACTACAGCTTCCACATTCTATTGATGAATGGGGTCTTCATCCTCCAGATCGCTCCCCCCTCTCGGATGGAACATTTGAATTAACTTTGGTTGCTCTCTAGGATCAGAGCAATTTAATTGGTCATGGCAATTCATCAAATAAATTCTTACTTGCATGTGCATTACAGGTGTTCGACAAAATGCCCAGGTTCATATTCAAAGTGCCGGTACCAATATAAACTATTTCCTGGAGACATTACAATCATCGATTCTGAAGAAGCGAGGTTAGCGAGTGTGAGACATGTTTTATTCTCTCAGCTATCTCTTAGAATTTTCTGACGATTACTGTTAGTTTTGTACATTTAGCTGAGATTATGATCACTACTTTTTAGTACATTAAAACAAGCATATTTTCTTTAGCTGAGAAGGCTAAGTCTAACTTCTGTTAGAACTTTAGAAATACTCGATATCGTAAATAGGATTGATACCATAATTGATCCATTCATGGTCTAACTAATACTTTTTAATGCCTTTAGGATGGTACGATGGCTGAAACTATATGGCTCTCGGAATTTCTTTGCTCGGCACTACAGTTGTTCCCACAAATGTCCACTTTCCAGGACGCCAAAGCATCCATACACAAAAATTAAATGTTGATACCTACATTTTGTTCTTAAATTTAACTCTACAATAGGGAATCCCTTTTGAACCTCACAGTGACTATTCATGCTATGAGTACTCAAGAAATTGTGTTAATTTGTTATTACCTCACAATACTATTTTTAGTGCCTTGTTTCACTTTTCCAGCTGTACTATACATGATGTTGCTTCTAGCCGAACGCAGCATGGACACTCCAGCTTTAGAAGGCCTTGCAATTTATAAATGTGATGAAAGTTGGTCTTCCAGCTGCTGTTTAGCTTTCTTTTCCAAAAATGTATAGATAAAACATTGAGCTGTTTTACGGTGATTGGCACGGAACATATGTTCCGTTCAGTTCCGTTCAGTCAAAAATATTTGTAACCGCTAGATTAAATCACTGATCGGAAAAATCATAGCAATGATCAACTAAAACAAGCCCTACCAATTAGGCTCAAAAAAAGGTAAAATAAAATATTTCAACTCTTTGTCGCTGGCCATTATCGGGCTAGGGTTAGTTCATGACGCATGGCCTGCTAGGAGAGTAGGAGTCCATCACCGCCGCCGCTCCGATCGAGTGGCCACCAGCGTATCCACTCCTTATCAGCCGGCCGCCGTTGGTGAAGACCGCCGACGCCGCCGTCCGACATCTCCGCGGCCAAGTCCACCGCCGGAGTGCTACGAGCCCATCTGCAGCCGTTCCGGTCCAGCGCCCCGCCGGCATCGGTGAAGACCGCCGTCGGGTGAAGACGGAGGGGACATTGCACCGGCGCTGTACCGCCCCGCCACCGTCAGACGCCTCCACGACTCGCTAGCGCCTCAAGTCCCCGCTGCCCCGTCGGACGCCTCCGCGGCCAGGTGAACGAACCCTCATGATTCTTCCTTTTTTTTTTCTTATTTCACTATCTCCTCTACTTTGCTGCTGTGAGATGTGGCTTTGTCATTTGATTAATGGATGATAATCATACATCAGCGATTTTTGTTGATCAAGTTGCGCTGCAGCTGTTTGATGTAATGTCAGACATGCTGTTTGATGAAATGTCTTGCTTCTAGAATTTGGTCTGCCGCTAGACCTGCACTCGCTAGCAACTGGCTAGTGGCTACTGTAGCATGCTTGGGACGAAGGTAGTTTCTACCTTGGCTGCTTATCTCAATGCACTGACCGGGGAGGGAGTTCATGTAGGTGGATATCGTCGCAGAGAATGTCTTCCGCCCAGCACATGGCGAAAACCTAGTCCCGGCTGCTGCTGTTTAGCCTTCCTGGGTGTCATAAAATACTTTGAAATACTGTTGTTTAGTTCAATTTAGCTTTCTTTTCACCTCGTTCCTTAGTTCCTTCAAGCATGGACTGCACAAATTGCTTTGTTTCATTTCGCGCTTGGTGTCATGTTTTGGTTCCATGCGTACTAAATTTGTTTGTCTATGTGCGAGCACCTGGCAGCCAAGGAAGATAAAATGTCAGCTGTGCCACACCTGACAACAACAATGTTCTGGTTGCAACACGTGACAGCAACATGTTCAGAGATTTTTAGGCTAGAAAGTTCTGAGATTGTTTTTATTTTGAGCAATCCCTTGGTATCAGTAGATTATTCCTAGAATAAACTGTATTAATTTTGGCAGAAAGTTCCACATGTTCTTATTCTTCAGAGATTTGTTGTTCTGATTCTTCATGTTCCCATATGATAATCTAATTGTTGAATTCGTCTGAACATTGCAGAGTAATGAGCTTAAGAAGTTAAGGTCATAGGTGAGCATTGGTCGTCCCTTCTTCAGGTTGTCAGCATTGTGCCAGCGCTCTCCAGGAGTGATCTTTTCACAAACCAAGGGTGAAGGAACCTGTTCCAATACTTCACTTCATGGTTTCTATTAGCATATAAATTTGCAGCCTAAAAGGGTATGTCTGTTATATATTTTCTCCTTTTAATGTTGAATCTTGTTATATGCTTGGTAGTAGATTTCATTAGCATTGTTCCCTGTAGTTATATCGATGGTTTTGGTACTCCTTGAAGATTATCATTGTTCAGGCGTAGCCTTGTCGATCTTTGTTTTTTGTTCCAATGAAGTGCTAGTGCAGTCTGGCATTTTGTAATATGGTGGTATATTTGTAATAAGGTGATTGGCTTAGAACCTAGCAGCTTAATTATAAACAACCAAAGCTGCAATCTGATGGCTTCACACTCTGATACGATAATTGTTGTTCTCAGAGAGTATTTGAAAGAGATGGCTCCTTTAAATCACTGGGGTTAACTTGTACTCCTCATTGTTTAAATCACTGATCAGTCACTTGTAATAATATTTTCTCCTCAATCTTTTGGCTTTATCCTTGTACTGTGATAAAACTTCTGATTGTTTATTTGAATGTGATTTGTAGGAAGATATGACCAATGTGGGTGATGAGTCTAGCGAGTACCATGTCATCGTCATCAAGAAGTTTGCTAGCGAGGATGACGGATACCAGTTCTACAACAGATATGCTCTTGAGAAAGGATTTAGTGTAGGGAGAAGCTATGTTGACTGGAATGGAGCCAGCAAGGAGATAGTTCTGAGGAAACTTGTCTGTAGTCGTGAAGGTTGTCTTGAAGAGAAGCAAATGAAGAGAAAAATAGAAGATAGGAATAGGAGGCCACGAAATATCACCCGTGTTGTACTCAAAGATCTTATTTGAACTCAGTTTCTTCCTTTTGTTCATGTATAAATTCAGTGGATTATGTTTCTGTACTCAGTTGCCAATGTCATGCAATTTATTCACTCAGTTGATTCTTCACATTTTAATTGCTCTTTCTTGCTCTTATTTGAATTTTACTGCAGCAGTATATATACTTAAATTTATGTACAATTCTATGCTCTTATTTGAAGTTTTTGCTGCAGCAGTACACTTCAATTTCTGTACAACTCAGTTGCTATTATTTTTATGTGTACATTCAGTTATTTCAATGCCAAACTTTCATGCATTTAGTCAATCAAATATAGCTACAGCAGTGAAATTTGTCTCAGTTCCTCTGCAAAGGTACACTAAGTATTACTTCGGATTTAGCTGAAACGCTACTCAAATTTCATTTACTTATGCAAGCAACAATACGTTACAATGGCCTGGACATATCCCCTGATGACCAAAGCTAAACATGCATACATTACAACAGAGTACTACACATAGAAATGTCTTCTCCTTCCTATATCTCTTCATTTCTTCCCTATGATTTTTCTTGATCTTTTTCTGCTCTGTCTTCACTTTCCAGTTCACGTATTTTCTTCACAAGCCTCACATTGTCTTCTTGTAATTCAGTACTATTTCTTCTATTTACCGCCTGGTTCTTATACTTGTACTGGTACTGATCAACATCCTTCAGATTTACCTAGACAAAAATAAAAATCCAAATGAAACATTCAGCGAAGCCTGACAAACAGAGCACCCGAGCATGACGAACAGAGCTTTACTCTAACAAACGAAGCAGAGCACGATTGAAGCGATTGTCAAAGCCAACTACCTATGACGAACAAAGCAGAGCAAGATCATGCTCTTGTCGTTGTCGTGGACATCGCCGGTCACCTTCGCCCAGCCGTCGTCGGCGGCGTCCATCCACGGCGCGGCCTGGCCTGCCGCCGGCGCCGCATCCACGGCGCGGCCCGCACTGCCCCGAAGCCGGCCGCCTCGACGGCGTCGTATCACCGCGCTGCCCCGGAGCCGGCAGCCACCTCGGCGACCTTCCACTCCGCCGGCGCCGCATCGACGCCGCAGCCCGCGCTGCCTCCACGCTGCAGCCCGCGCTGCCGCGGCCCGCGCTGCCCCCATGCCGGCCGCATCGACCTCCAACCCAGCCAGGTCGGCAGCCACCTCCACGCCCTCCACTCCGCCGGCGCCGTTCCTCTTCTCAACGGCTCGCCGCCGGTGCAGGGAGAAAGGACAGAGAGAGTGAGGGTTGGGTGTGGGGATTTTTTGGGAGAGAGTGAGGGGATGAGAGGAAACAAAACGACGCTGGAATTTTTTAGGGAGGGTTTTACTAAATAGATAAATTAATATTTTTATTTTTGGGCCGACGTTTTTCAGTTCCGGTCCCACGAATTGTAGCAGCGTTCAGTTCCGTTCATTTTGTTCCGTTCAGTTCCGTTAATTTTAGCACCGTTAAATCGGCTCGATCAACGGTTCCTAAAAATGTCAATCACCGTAAAACTTGTATAAAACATTAGATGCTCTGTCTTTTTTGCAAGCATAAACATTTAAATTCTGAATTTAGTTTAAAATGCATACATCGCACATTATGTCTTACAAGATGGAATTACTTAACCAGTATATGCCTACTGCTAACAGGAAAGCAATATGAATATCAGACCAGATGAAACAGTTGAAGGTTGACATCGAAGGTTCAAATTAAACCAATACTTCTTTTTCTGGAAGGTGTTTATAGTAGAGTATAATGTATTTGCGTCCATCCATGTCACACTAAGCATATCCATCTTTTTTTAGCTTTCCATGCAAATGCACGTCTAGGTGTGATCTAGGCAAAAATCAACAAACTTCGGAATTTAATATGTTCAAGTTTGTACTAGATGTACGTTGTTCCATTGACCATCGTAACTTGGTAATCTTCACCAATACCGTTTGGCTCTCGGCTATTTTGTCTCCTATTCTCACAATATTGTTGTAAGCAATTTAGAGATGCTAAACATAAGAGTGCTTGGCAAAGTAAATAGATGGCAACGGCTCAAGTTCCATAGGTTCATGAAGTTTTAGGCGTGCCCCCTTTTTTTCTTCCAGTCTACTCTAAGGTGAATGATTTGTAGCACCAGATTTGTAAGGAGTTCTGCACTCAAGAATTAGGTATGAATAGAGCAAGCAATATATTTTTTCCTTGTGAATAATTTGAGATAGTGGTTGGCCCTTGTGAGTTTTAGCTGAATTTTTTGAGTCCAAATTGGCAGCGGTTCCTGTATCTTAAAGTAATGGCTGAAAATGCTCCTGTTGTTATGTTCACATCTTTTACGTTACTGTGTGTGTGTACTTTGTAGCTATTTTTTTCACCAATTTATGGTCCCAAGGACATATGAGCTATTCCTTTTGGTTATTGTTTGTGCCTCAACTGGAACTGAATTTATTTATACCAAATGCCTGCATTGCTCCCTGGTTATTATTAGTATGCCTACCTTCACGAGATAAGCTTGTGTTCTTTTTTAGGAGGCTTGGGTTTTGCTATGGAGGAACGAGGCCTAAGGTATGGGCTCAAATATCGCCATCGACCTCGAGAATTTTCTCCCTAAAAGCTGAAATTTTAGTGCGCTAGGGCATATTGCTTAATTAGCAAATGATCCAGGCATAATGATTGTCCAGGCAATCCCTTAATGGTGACACTATTTTTGGCTCATCCATGAGCAGCACCAAAGATCTACATGGAGGTCAGCTATCTTGAACATCACTATTTTCTCCAATGCATCATGACTACAATGAGTTGATGTTTTGCCTTGTGCATCGACATGCTACTGCTTTGATGTTATCATCTGAAGATGTGAGACCCCGGTCCTTTTCGTGCACTATTTCATATATTTTCACTGCATTCTAGGTTAGAATTGTTCATGCTTATTCTCTATTTTTAAAATTAGTGGTTCTACTAGTAGCTATACTAGTTCTAGTCGGTTTTACAAAGCAAGACCTACCCTGACACTACTCCGTGTATGAGTCAAATATGTTATGCGTACGACGTCTTGCCGACGTGACACACACGGATCGTGCTTATTTCTAACAATCACCCCTCTTAGCACGACCGCTTCATTTCGACCTGGGTCCCAAATACGCCACTTGCTTCGCGTAGGTGTTACCCTCGGCACTACTTTCGCCGTCTTGGCCTTTATCATCGGCATTGCTTTCGTCGCTCCTCGTAGCATCCATGTCACCGTCTTTGCTTTCGCCGGCTTCTTCATGGCTTGTCGCTCATCATCCTCCTTGTTGGCGTCATCGATCTTCACCGGTTCCTCGCTGAGCAAATATTGCTTTTCGTGCTTCATCTTCACCGGATTATTTACCGTCTGAAGCGCCTCCTTCGAATAGTAGTCCAACACGCACCGCATGCGTGTTAACATCGGTCGTAGTTGCTTCGGCTCCAGTGCTATCGGAGCAGATACAACGTACTTTTCTGCGCTCTGACATTGCGCTCCTCTCTACACTTTTTGAACCTTCTTTTGCTGGCTGACATCCCACGTCACTCCCCGACGACTCATCTTTGTGCTCTTGCCGAAGTACTTTCTCGTTGAGATACACACCAGCGTGCATGCCCCCGTTACTAGCAAAGCTATCTAGCTCCCTGCTCGATGGATGTGACTCCAGCCGATGCTTTTGGCTATAACGCATCCATATACAAGCTAGCTTGATTAGCTCTAGACACACGTAACCTGCATGCTCTTTCTTTGTAGTATTTCTTGGTAGGACATCTCCTCCCAGCTCATCCAAAACATGTGCTGCTGGACAGCTTCTCTCTTCTGTCTTGGTTCGAACACTGCACCCAGCCGGCCTACTTTCTGGGCTGAGCATCTTTGGACTAACCAGACCGTCTGACAATTTTGCTTGCCAATTTATAGCTTGTCCTTCTTCTGGCCGAGTCGGCCTGCAGTTTCCTAGGTCTCCCGTATGTGTCTGATTCTCAGTAATACTTGCTACAGCAAGATGAAGTACCTCTGAACAAACATAACGTATCTTCCTTTTTTGTGGACCTTCTAGTAGATCTTCTTCCAACGAACCTTTTTCTTTCAGTTCGCCTTCTTCTGGCCATGGTGGCCTACTGTTTTCTGGGCTCTCTTCTGGCTGGCCCAATTTTTCTCCCTCGCAACTTATGTCTTGCGTGACATGCGTGGATTCAACTGGGAACGGGACACTCTGTTGCTCCTCGACTAGAATTCCATCGCATATTGGATCCACCCGATCCAGGTCAAGATAGTAGAGTCTATTCTTCGATCTCTCCACCTTCATGATAAGCTGTCTTTGACGATCATATCCCCATAGATAGTTCTCCTCGAGCACAATCTTGCATCCACGCTCCATGAGCTGTCCAAGACTGATAATATTCTCTCCAACTTGGGAACATAGTACACACTAGTGTGTACCTTATGACCGCTTTGCAACTCAAGCAAGACATTCCCTCGTCCTGCGATGCTGACCGTCGCTCCATCACCGAAGCGAACGGTGCCTCCCACCGAGAGATTTAATTCGGAGAATAGGGCCATGTCGCCAGTCATGTGATTGCTTGCGCCCGTGTCGAGGCACCAGACGTTGTCACCCGTCTTTGTCCCCCGCTTGTCATGAAGGAAAACCTTCTCTTCTACGAGCTTCACAATCTCCATAGTCGGCGTCGGAAGAGCTAACTCCTCCTTGTCATGCTCGCACTCCTCGAGCATCATCATCATGGGTCCATCATCTCCTTTCTAGGCCATAAGAGCCCTCTCCTTCGGTGGTTCTCGACACCTTATTTTCTTTATGTCAAACTTCCTCCGCGGCGGAGCATCATCATCATCATCATCCTGCTCTGCGATGTACTTTCTCGCTGAGCGCTCTTTCTCCTTCTTCTTGCCGCCGCTCGTGGATCCTCCTTGCGCTTCTTTCGAAAGAGTCATCCACTGCTGCTTCGTGAGCATCAAGTGCTCACTCTCTTCCGGGTCGCCGAAGCTAAGCCAGATTCCCTTGTCATGGGCCTTGAACCTTCCGACGAGATCCTCAACCGTCAGTGTATTCAGGTCGAGACATTGTTCGATCGACGTAACGATCTGCATATAGCACGCCGGTGCGGCACGCAAGAATCTTCTGACGTTCTTGACCTCATCCAATTTCTCGCCATATCCCCTGATTCCATTGATGAGGATGACAAAACGGGCGACTGATCAACCGTCTCGCTTTCCTCCATCTTCAGATCTTCATAGCTCTTCGTCAAACTTTGAAGATGCGCTTCCTTCACGCGGGCATGACCTTGGTGCAAGATCTCGATCGTCTTCCAAGCATCCTTTGCTGATTTCTTTCCGACAAGGTGCTGCAACACGTCCTTCGGTACGACGGAATAGAGCGCCGTTAGAGCTTGGCGATCCTTCCGGTACTTCACGCCTCCCTTGGCGTACTCACCACCGCCTGGATCGACGGCTTCCCAAATCTCCTGAGCTTCCATGGCCACCTCCATGTTGACGGCCCAAAGCCCGTAGTCCTTGCGATCGAGGCGCGGATACAAAGCCGCCCCCACCGTCTCCACCACCGATGTCGTTCCCGAGTTCTCGCCAGATTTAACCATCGCCATAATCTTCTAGTACTTTTAGAAAATCACGGACGACAAACATCAGGCTCTGATACCAATTGTTAGAATTGGCCCGACACGCCGCGTTAACTCGCCGAGTACTTTCCGGCGATATGCGCACGTATACGACTAACTCGCTTACTTCCGAGCTGTTCCGGCGAGACGTTGTTCCGACGAGACGCGCAAGAACACACACGAGTACGTAGCTGCGCTGAATCAACTAGCTAGCTAAGGCAGCTTGATCGATTTCAGTTGGATACGCACGCACACGAACACAAGTCGCTTGTTGCCAGAGGCTCGTGTCGAGCCTCGTAATTGCCTTGCTTTATTTCTTCTGACTTGGTTCTAGATTACGAAGCCTTACGTGCGCTTATATACACGCATAGCTATACTAGTTCTAGTCGGTTTTACAAAGCAAGACCTACCCGGACACTACTCCGTGTATGAGTCAAATACGTTATGCGTAGGACGTCTTGCCGACGTGACACACATGGATCGTGCTTATTTCTAACAGACGCTAATAGCGCAGTAATATGTCTGGGTTCAACAAAGAGGTTACAGATTTACAGGTACTAGCAAAATACCCGTGCGTTGCTACGGGCAAAGCTTATCAACAATTTACGTTTTATTAAATAACAGACTGCATATAATTTTGTAGTCCTCAACCGATAATTTTACTTATACCTACTTACTATACAATCAATTTATTATAAATTGTAATAAATGATGCAGATGATACGGATGACATCAAGTGGTAAATTAAATTGTGGGTGGATTATCTAAAGGAAAAGCAACTGACAAACCATAGAACAATACTGATGAGGGCAAAATTTACAATTGATACAAAAAGATTTTTTGAGAATTAGTGTAAGCTAAAGGCTCATAAATACCGGCAATGTATTAATGTATGAATACTCCAACACTGTAAATAAGGTGGGAAAAGGAAACTAATTAATATGATCAGCAGCATCTCAAGTAAACCATCTTCATCGCATAGAATGTCCAAAACAGAGAGGCGTGTAGAATATACTCTCTCCGTTCAAAAATACTACTCCCTCCGACCCATATTACTTGTCGCTAATTTAGTACAAAGTTGTGCTAAATCAGCGACAAGTAATATGGGTCGGAGGGAGTAAGATATTTTAGCTTTCTTATGAACACATGAATCTAGCCATTTTTTAATGTGTAAGTTCACTCATTTTGCTTCAATCCAACACATTAAAAGATAAATAGATAGATACATACATTTATTTTAGAAAAAAATAAAACATCTTATATTTTAGAATGGAGGAGTACAATCCAGTACTGTGACTTGTGACTGCTTCAGCATAGCATTACAAGACATAGTTCCACAGAGTTCCACTGCACTAATTTTGCATTATTGCTTGATATATGGGATGATCTGGTAATCAAACACCATCCTGCAAACATCTAATTATTTTACCCTCTTTACATTTCCATTATACCCCAATAAAGTGACTTGTTTATATGGTAGTACAAGTCAGATCAATTTGCTCAGATATGTGATTATCAAGATCAAGTATTATCAAGCATAAAAAGTAGTACAAATGAAGCTAGAATCCAAACAAAAGAATCTCAAAATTCGAGCGCAGCACAACCGTTCCCACGTACTAATCCTATCCGCCTCCTCCAGCAGCAAAGCAGAGCCATGGAGGCCAACGCGACCACGACAGTACGGCAATTTGCAGCCGAGGCCCATAGAGAGCATGGAGGTGGTCTCCGCACACCTCCCCAGGACCAGCAGGACCAGTGACCTGGAACTTCAGCGCCGCTTCGACAGGCCACCGAGGCCGCCACAGAGGAGGCTCAAGTACGCCCGCCATCGGGAGGTGCCGCATGGATAGTAGCAACAGGAGGAGACACCTCAGGCACGGCCACAGGGCTTCTCGTCGGTGGCCGCTGCGTGTCCCGTCGGGAGGAGATAGTAGGGAGGCCGATACGCGGCGCGACTCTTGTCGGTGGCATCTAAGAGGCCGGAGCACTTGAGGGGATGGGGAAATTAAAATCGATCTGGTAGCATGCCGGCGGCCAGCATGGCGTGGCGCGCCCGTTCTCCCCCTCCATGAGCTCCTTCACGGCGGCCGTGACTTCCTCGCGCGCCACCACGCCGCCGTCCTCCCCCGGACACGCCACCACGCTGCCGTCCTCCCACGCGCGCGGCCGCAGCGCCACCCCGAGGCTCTCTTCCAGCTTGACGGCGTTCATCCTCTGCTCCGAGTGCAGCGGCCACGCGACCATCAGCACGCCAACCATCGCGCTCTCCAGCATCGAGTTCCACCCGCAGTGCCACACGAAGGCCGCAGTCGCCGGATGAGCCAGCACGCGCACCTGAGGCGCCCAGGCCGCCACGACGAGGCCACTTGTAAGGCCCAGATATATCTCACAGCCTGTACTCGGAATTCGCTACGAATCAACAAGTACAAAGAAGGTTCTAGCTGGAAGAGTAGGAGATACAAGGACGAAGAAGCGGAGGAAGACAAAGTTTTAGAGAGACGAGTTCAGGGGATTCATCCTCGACAGTCCCCTCTGTTCCAGCCTTTCGTAGTTTATAGCTCCACGCTGCCGGTTTGGGCCAACCAACCAGCCCGAAATCCACACGGTGGCCCAAGTCGTAAACCAGGGCATGACATTCCCTCCCCCTTGAAAACCGGCTTGTCCCCAAGCCGATCGACAAGAAGAGCCTCCAGGATCCCACAAATGATGTACAATAGATGATAGCCCGTGCAGCTTGTCAGAAGATGACTGTCGAAGTTGCTTGCTGATAGCGTTTGTCAATCCAAAATCTGAACATATGAGCAATGTGAGTGACAAATTGTCCTCACAGCCATCTTGGTTATCATGGCGTGGTCCTGTGATTAGGGCAAAAATAAGTTGAGCTCCTTGATCATTCACTTGATGCACTTGTGGAAATACTTCCAATGGATCACTTAGTTCAGTGAGCATTACTCCTCTACATTCCACTCTCTTGTACTGAGTGTACTCCCCAAGTATAGTCTTGCGTGCAATCAATGGAATTAGCTCAAGAATTAGAGCACCTTCTGGGATCAAATAGTGGTCATTACTTCTGCACATGACTCTTGCTAGCAACGTCTCACGATGGAAAATATAAGCAGTATAGTTATAGTGAGATCCAAGATGTTTTCCAAAATAATTCCAGTATGGGCAATGAGCAAGAGAATCACAGGGTGTAATCCGTATATCTCTCAATGCTTGTTGTGGCGACTCAGGTAGCACCACCTCTCGAATCAGATGGTTGTTACCTCCTGAATCCCAACTCATCTGAATATTGACTGACATCATGACCAGATTACCAATACGATCACCACAAAAAGGCACAACATCAGGGCATGGTCTTGATAATGGAATCTCATCAGCGACACCAGCTGCAATCAGATTTGCAAACATATTTTCTATCGTTGAATGGGCAACTGCACTTAGATGTGTAGGATGCAAAAATACCAGGAACGTAATTATCTTGCCAATGCCGCTGAAGCTGGAGCACCTAGGGAAAGTAATTCTAGGTTCCCACCACTCATCAAGCTTCTGCTGCAACAATATTTTGTAAGAATAGATTTCTGCAGGTAAGCCACATACTGCAGGGGAACTTGTTGACATGCCAGAAAATGATTTTGGGCGCACATCATGATGAAGTTCAAACTTGTGAATATCTGCTACCTTTTCCAAATCACTTGGTAGAAGTTGAACATTACTAGCACTGTCGGCTTGCAGTCTACAGGAATAGCATTGAATTTCCTTGCCAACAATTGCACAAGTATACTCACCTTTGAGTCTCAGATCAGGTTCAATTATCATATAAGCTATAGGAGAAGACATGTGCGGTTCCCACCAAGAGAAAATCCCTTCATGTGACACTGTACTAGCAGCCGAGACAAGGTAGGGCAACATATTTGGACAGTGAAATATACCCCTTGCAGCCCTGCCCTTGAACAGTTTGTCAACCATCTTGTGTCGTAAGGTCGATGCTGGTGTAGGTGGTTTGGTAACATGCTCAGGAAGACACGTTGAGATGTGTAGAGATGCAAGCGATAATGTGCACAATCCCTTCACCCCTCCCAGACTTTCGTCTTTCCCACTCGCTGTTAGTGGTATCAGCCACACCAGGTGGTGTTGTATATCTTCTGGTGGACGCGACAGCACTAGCAGCAACCAAGCGCTTCCACGTATTGTGCAGCACATGGACCACTCCTTCCACTGAGGCCTTGGTGGTGGCCGATCCACAAGTAACTCGGACTGATCTTGAGGATGCGGTGGTGCGATTGCCGGAAGCACTGCAGCTGCAGCAGGGATGGACACCAAGCCTGCCAGTAGGATGCCCATGTCTTGCTTGGTGGTGATGGCGTCAGTGTTGATGCCGAGGACATTTGTTGAACAGGTAATGGGCGTAATCTTGTTTGGCCCGAGGTTGCCAATCTGTAGCAAGGTCAAGGACGACGGGGCTCCCACAGGTACTGGAGTGGTCGAGGATGCGATGTTCGACTTCAGAGATGCTGCCTCAGTCTTAACGTCGTCCTTGTTACTGGGGAAGCATTGCATCGAACATCTGGCGGGCAAGGTGATGTTGAGGTCGTTGGGATCCTTAGCACGGTTGGCGTCGAGTTCCCCTGTGGCCCCAAATGTGACCTTCGGTTGCAGAGGCGAGGCCACCGCCTCAACGCCGCTGACGATGGGGCCAAAACCAACCATCGAACACTTGGCGGGCGCCACCCCACCAACGCTGCTGTTGTCGTTGTTGACGCCGACGCGCACCTCATGCATCACGCCATGGATTGGAGGCCTCCCAGCAACGAGTTCCCTGAGGATACTCTGGGATTCGTCAACAGCGGTCTTCAACGACCCCACGGACTGCGCCAACTCCCGCATCGCCGCCGCAAGATCCTCCATCCTTGCTGACCGCCTCCCCAATCTAGCCTGGCTCTTGATACCAAATGTAAGGCCCAGATATATCTCACAGCCTGTACTCGGAATTCGCTACGAATCAACAAGTACAAAGAAGGTTCTAGCTGGAAGAGTAGGAGATACAAGGACGAAGAAGCGGAGGAAGACAAAGTTTCAGAGAGACGAGTTCAGGGGATTCATCCTCGACAGTCCCCTCTGTTCCAGCCTTTCGTAGTTTATAGCTCCACGCTGCCGGTTTGGGCCAACCAACCAGCCCGAAATCCACACGGTGGCCCAAGTCGTAAACCAGGGCATGACATTCCCTCCCCCTTGAAAACCGGCTTGTCCCCAAGCCGATCGACAAGAAGAGCCTCCAGGATCCCACAAATGATGTACAATAGATGATAGCCCGTGCAGCTTGTCAGAAGATGACTGTCGAAGTTGCTTGCTAATAGCGTTTGTCAATCCAAAATCTGAACATATGAGCAATGTGAGTGACAAATTGTCCTCACAGCCATCTTGGTTATCATGGCGTGGTCCTGTGATTAGGGCAAAAATAAGTTGAGCTCCTTGATCATTCACTTGATGCACTTGTGGAAATACTTCCAATGGATCACTTAGTTCAGTGAGCATTACTCCTCTACATTCCACTCTCTTGTACTGAGTGTACTCCCCAAGTATAGTCTTGCGTGCAATCAATGGAATTAGCTCAAGAATTAGAGCACCTTCTGGGATCAAATAGTGGTCATTACTTCTGCACATGACTCTTGCTAGCAACGTCTCACGATGGAAAATATAAGCAGTATAGTTATAGTGAGATCCAAGATGTTTTCCAAAATAATTCCAGTATGGGCAATGAGCAAGAGAATCACAGGGTGTAATCCGTATATCTCTCAATGCTTGTTGTGGCGACTCAGGTAGCACCACCTCTCGAATCAGATGGTTGTTACCTCCTGAATCCCAACTCATCTGAATATTGACTGACATCATGACCAGATTACCAATACGATCACCACAAAAAGGCACAACATCAGGGCATGGTCTTGATAATGGAATCTCATCAGCGACACCAGCTGCAATCAGATTTGCAAACATATTTTCTATCGTTGAATGGGCAACTGCACTTAGATGTGTAGGATGCAAAAATACCAGGAACGTAATTATCTTGCCAATGCCGCTGAAGCTGGAGCACCTAGGGAAAGTAATTCTAGGTTCCCACCACTCATCAAGCTTCTGCTGCAACAATATTTTGTAAGAATAGATTTCTGCAGGTAAGCCACATACTGCAGGGGAACTTGTTGACATGCCAGAAAATGATTTTGGGCGCACATCATGATGAAGTTCAAACTTGTGAATATCTGCTACCTTTTCCAAATCACTTGGTAGAAGTTGAACATTACTAGCACTGTCGGCTTGCAGTCTACAGGAATAGCATTGAATTTCCTTGCCAACAATTGCACAAGTATACTCACCTTTGAGTCTCAGATCAGGTTCAATTATCATATAAGCTATAGGAGAAGACATGTGCGGTTCCCACCAAGAGAAAATCCCTTCATGTGACACTGTACTAGCAGCCGAGACAAGGTAGGGCAACATATTTGGACAGTGAAATATACCCCTTGCAGCCCTGCCCTTGAACAGTTTGTCAACCATCTTGTGTCGTAAGGTCGATGCTGGTGTAGGTGGTTTGGTAACATGCTCAGGAAGACACGTTGAGATGTGTAGAGATGCAAGCGATAATGTGCACAATCCCTTCACCCCTCCCAGACTTTCGTCTTTCCCACTCGCTGTTAGTGGTATCAGCCACACCAGGTGGTGTTGTATATCTTCTGGTGGACGCGACAGCACTAGCAGCAACCAAGCGCTTCCACGTATTGTGCAGCACATGGACCACTCCTTCCACTGAGGCCTTGGTGGTGGCCGATCCACAAGTAACTCGGACTGATCTTGAGGATGCGGTGGTGCGATTGCCGGAAGCACTGCAGCTGCAGCAGGGATGGACACCAAGCCTGCCAGTAGGATGCCCATGTCTTGCTTGGTGGTGATGGCGTCAGTGTTGATGCCGAGGACATTTGTTGAACAGGTAATGGGCGTAATCTTGTTTGGCCCGAGGTTGCCAATCTGTAGCAAGGTCAAGGACGACGGGGCTCCCACAGGTACTGGAGTGGTCGAGGATGCGATGTTCGACTTCAGAGATGCTGCCTCAGTCTTAACGTCGTCCTTGTTACTGGGGAAGCATTGCATCGAACATCTGGCGGGCAAGGTGATGTTGAGGTCGTTGGGATCCTTAGCACGGTTGGCGTCGAGTTCCCCTGTGGCCCCAAATGTGACCTTCGGTTGCAGAGGCGAGGCCACCGCCTCAACGCCGCTGACGATGGGGCCAAAACCAACCATCGAACACTTGGCGGACGCCACCCCACCAACGCTGCTGTTGTCGTTGTTGACGCCGACGCGCACCTCATGCATCACGCCATGGATTGGAGGCCTCCCAGCAACGAGTTCCCTGAGGATACTCTGGGATTCGTCAACAGCGGTCTTCAACGACCCCACGGACTGCGCCAACTCCCGCATCGCCGCCGCAAGATCCTCCATCCTTGCTGACCGCCTCCCCAATCTAGCCTGGCTCTTGATACCAAATGTAAGGCCCAGATATATCTCACAGCCTGTACTCGGAATTCGCTACGAATCAACAAGTACAAAGAAGGTTCTAGCTGGAAGAGTAGGAGATACAAGGACGAAGAAGCGGAGGAAGACAAAGTTTCAGAGAGACGAGTTCAGGGGATTCATCCTCGACAGTCCCCTCTGTTCCAGCCTTTCGTAGTTTATAGCTCCACGATGCCGGTTTGGGCCAACCAACCAGCCCGAAATCCACACGGTGGCCCAAGTCGTAAACCAGGGCATGACACCACTGTCCTGGGTCCTCTGCAGGAAGCCCTCGGGAATCCACACCAGTGGGTCATCGCCGTCCGCGCCGGCCTGGAAGGCATCAGAGCGGCCGTCCAAGCTTGGCATCCGCACCACCCAGAGGAACCTGTGCCCGCTCGCCTCTAGCCCCGCGGCAAGCTCGACTGTCTGCTCCACGAACAGCGCACCGCCGCTTCCGAACGAGACATAGACCACTGACCTTGCCGGCTGGAGGTCTAGCCAGTATAGCAAGGGCGACGCGCCAGCTGAAGCCTCATCGTCGTTGTTTGACCGGACCAATGGCCCCACGTGGAACACCGGCGGGAACGCGCCTTGCTCCGCGACCTGCTTGAACGCTTCCACGGTGGTAGGTTCCATCTCCTGGAAGATGTTCGACAGGAAGCCATGGGCAAGGCGGTATCGCCAGCCTGCCACGAGCAGCCGCGCGTAAATAGAATCCTTGCAGGAACGAAACCCATCCGGAAGGTCTGCGCGCCCCAGCGACAACCCGCCTAGAATCTCGCTCATCAGTTCCTCTCCCGCACTCCATATCGGAGCCTCGCGTGCGGTCTCCATTGTACGAAAGGAAACCAGAGAGAAACAGATAGGGTGAGATAGAGAAGGACCGCGGGTTGATTATACTTTTGTCCAACAGTTTTTCTGACTTACCAGTGATATTGGTGGGTAATTTTGTGTTTGAACGAAAGCGTACTTTTGGTGGACGGAAACGTATTTTACGACCGCCACGGACCATACCTGTAGCAATATTATTAGTAGAGATTTACACAAGGCAAAACAAAAGCATCTGACATCGGGGCATAAGGAGGCTCAGCAGGTAACACTAGTAGAAAAAGGGTCATCGGTCTAAGCCTTTAGTACCGGTTCCCGTATGAACCGGTACTAAAGGGTACATTAGTACCGGTTCAATTTCCCAGCCGGCCGAGCAAGATCAGTACCGGTTCGATAAGGGCCTTTTGTACCGGTTCATACTGGGAACCGGTACTAAAGGGTTTTAGTGGGCCAGAGCAGAACCTTTAGTACCGGTTCATATGAAGAACCGGTACTAAAGGGCCCCTGCCCTATTTCTTCAAGCGCCCGGTCATCCCTGCATCTCATTTTCCCTTCTTCTCTCTCACATTTCCAAACATTTTGCACCTCTCACACTCCAATAAATCTTCATTTTTATCCACCATTTTATCAAGATTGACGGCACCCATCTATCTAAGGGTTAGCAATATCATCCTTTCTTCCGGCGTTCCTAATTTAGCTCATTTCTTTGCTAGTTTAACTCTTATTATTTTTCTAATGCTAGCAAGGTGTTTGATGAAATGCCTAAGTTAGGGATTTCATTCTTTTTGTATGCAACTGAGCTTAAATTAAAGTATGATTTGTAGGTTTTAGTATCGTCCCCGTCCTCACCGCCGTCGATCGCCAGCGTCTTCCCCTTGCCGGCACTGTACCACCTCGGTGAGCCTCTTTTTTTTAATAAAAAAAACTTAGTTTTATGTGATGAACTTGAATATTAATTAAGTTGGTCACTCATATATCCATGATGTTGTGTAATTAATGATTTTTGATATACTTATATAATGCAGATGAATCGACAATGGATGTACGGTGACCGATGCCATCCCGACTTCATTACTGGCATGCATTATTTTCTCAACGTGGCGGAGACAAACAGGCGGTCGAATGGTTTCATTTATTGTCCATGTAGTTCCTGTAGGAATACGAAGGATTACTCTACCTCAAAGACCCTTCACTTCCACCTGCTTGAGAATGGTTTCATGCCCGGCTATAATTGTTGGACCAAGCACGGAGAAAGAGGGGTTATAATGGAAGGCAACGAAGAAGAAGAGGATAGTGACAACTATCCTATATTCACTGAAGACGGTGATAGTAGTATGGGGGAAGACAAAGCTGAAGAAGAGCCCATTTTTGATGAGCCCATTTTTGATGACCCCGATGACGATTTGGGTCGGGCCATTCTTGATGCGAAGATAAACTGCGGAAGTGAAAAGGAGAGGTTGAAGTTGGAGAAAATGTTAGAGGATCATAACAAACTGTTGTACCCAAATTGCGAAGATGGCCAGAAAAAACTGGGTACCACACTGGAATTGCTGCAATGGAAGGCAGAGAATGGTACTTCTGACAAGGGATTTGAAAAGTTGCTGAAAATAATAAAGAAGATGCTTCCAGGGGAGAACGTATTGCCCTCTAGTACGTACGAAGCAAAGAAGGTTGTCTGCCCTCTAGGATTAGAGGTGCAGAAGATACATGCATGCATCAATGACTGCATCCTCTACCGCGGGGAGTACGAGAATTTGAATGCATGCCCGGTATGTGGTGCATTGAGGTATAAGATCAGGCGAGATGACCCTGGCGATGTTGAGGGCGAGTCCACCCACAGGAAGAAGGTTCCTGCGAAGGTGATGTGGTATGCTCCTATAATACCACGGTTGAAACGTTTGTTCCAAAACAAAGAGCATGCCAAGTTGTTGCGATGGCACAAAGAGGACCGTAAGAAAGATGTGATGCTGAGACACCCCGCTGACGGATCGCAGTGGAGAAAAATCGATAGAAAGTACAAGTCATTTTCAGATGACGCAAGGAACTTAAGATTTGGTCTAAGTACAGATGGCTTTAATCCTTTCGGGGAGCAGAGCTCCAGTCATAGCACCTGGCCAGTGACTCTATGTATCTATAACCTTCCTCCTTGGTTGTGCATGAAGCGGAAGTTTATTATGATGCCAGTGCTCATCCAAGGCCCGAGGCAACCCGGCAATGACATTGATGTGTACCTGAGGCCATTGGTTGAAGAACTTTTACAGTTGTGGCGTGAAGAAGGTGTACCTATTTGGGATGAGCATGAACAAAAGGAATTTAACCTAGGAGCGTTGTTGTTTGTAACCATCAATGATTGGCCTGCTCTTAGTAACATTTCAGGACAGTCAAACAAGGGATACAATGCATGCACACACTGTTTAGGTGAGACTGACAGTATATATTTGAGAAACAAGAATGTGTACATGGGGCATCGTCGATTTCTTCCAAAACAACATCAAGTAAGAAAGAGAGGAAAGCATTTCAGAGGTGAGGCAGAAGACCAAATGAATCCTACCCGCCCTACTGGGGATGTTATATATGATATGGTCAAGGATTTAAAAGTGATCTTTGGAAAGGGTCCTGGCGGACAATCTGTTCCACATGATGTTGACGGACATGTACCCATGTGGAAGAAGATGTCTATATTTTGGGAGCTACCCTACTGGAAAATCCTAGAGGTTCACTCTGCAATCGACGTGATGCACGTGACGAAAAATCTTTGCGTGAACCTGCTAAACTTCTTGGGCGTGTATGGGAAGACAAAAGATACACCGGATGCACGGCACGACCAGCAATGTATCCACGAAGGAAACAACCTGAATCTAGAGAAGTATCAAGGTACTGCCAGCTACGCTCTTACCAAAGAAGAGAAGGAGATCTTTTTTGAAGTCCTGAGTAGCATCAAGGTCCCGTCTGGCTTCTCATCGAATATAAAGGGAATAATAAATATGTCAGAGAAAAAGTTTCAAAACCTAAAGTCTCATGACTGCCACGTGATTATGACACAATTACTTCCGGTTGCATTGAGGGGGCTTCTATCAGAAAATGTTCGAGTACCCATTGTGAAGCTATGTGCGTTCCTCAATGCAATTTCTCAGAAGGTGATCAATCCACTAACTCTACAAAATTTACAGAAGGATGTGGTGCAATGTCTAGTCAGCTTCGAGTTGGTGTTCCCACCATCCTTCTTCAATATTATGACGCATCTCCTCGTTCACCTGGTCGAAGAGATTAGTGTTCTCGGTCCTGTATTTCTACACAACATGTTCCCCTTTGAGAGATTCATGGGAGTCTTAAAGAAATACGTTCATAACCGTGCTAGGCCAGAAGGAAGCATCTCCAAGGGCTATGGAACAGAGGAGGTCATTGAGTTTTGTGTTGACTTTATTCCTGACCTTAAGCCGATCGGTGTTCCTGAATCGCGCTATGAGGGGAGACTGCGTGGAAAAGGCACGCTAGGAAAGAAAGCAACAATGTGTATGGACGGACATTCTTTCACTCAAGCACACTACACAATTCTACATAATTCCAGCTTGGTGGCTCCGTACAAAGTGGAACACAAGAATATTTTACGCTCTGAATACCCGGAGCAACGTGAAGATTGGATTGATGGAGAACACATGAAGACTTTTGGCGGTTGGTTGCAAACACGGCTCATGAATGTCACTGATGAAGAACAGCTATACTTGTTGGCCAAGCAACCATCTTCGACTATATCGACATTTCAAGGGTACGAGATAAATGGGAATACATTTTACACATTCGCCCAAGATAAAAAGAGCACCAACCAAAACAGTGGTGTCCGCTTTGATGCAGCAGAGGACAATGGGAAGAAGGTCACATATTATGGGTACATAGAGGAGATATGGGAACTTGACTATGGACCTAATTTCAAGGTCCCTTTGTTCCGGTGCAAATGGTTCAACCTGAAAAATGGGGTACAGGTAGACCCGCAGTACGGAATGACTACAGGTAGCCAAATGATAAATATAATTGCTATGAAAACTGGGAACATTTGTCAACTTATTTTCAAACCGATGCGATGTTTGAAACGTGGTTGATGGAAACTAGGAATATATATCCGAATGATAAATTAGATGTAAATTGTTATGGATGGAATAATCATACTATTTGTCAACTAGAAATATATATCCGAATGACATGATGAATCAAATAATTGCACTTAATTTTGCAGTGACATTGAGCTATGGAGGACGACACCTTCATCCGAGATGAGGAGCGAGAAGAAATGGTGCAGAAAATGATATTTGAGAGTGCCCGTGGACCGGAACCCAATGGAGAACCCTATGGAGATGACGATGATTTCGGGTCACAATTTTTGAACGATGTCGGTGAGGGACTTGAGTCTGAAGAAAGAAGAGACAACGAAGTGTCCTTAACAAACTTCGGCGAGGTGTATATCAAGGCTATATGTTCATCACTTGATGCATTGATTTATTTGTATTACACTTATTAACGAATCATTTTTCTTTTAGCCTTCTGGATCATCGAGCAAATCTGTTAAAAAGCAACGAGGCCCGACGCAACATCTAAAGGGCGAGGGTAGGTTAGCCCTCACCGCATTTAAGGCTAGTGGTCAACCGGTGGAGCCCAAAGAGCACTGCCGTAAATTCATAAACCAGGCTGGAGTTCTTGTTAGGGACCATGTACCGATCAGCATTGTAGAGTGGCATAAGCCGAAGAACGCGGGGGCTGAAGCTAGTTATGTCAATGATACTCTAAAGCTTTTTCTTTGGGACAGTCTACTGACACACTTTAGCCTACCGGAAGACATGACGGAAGGCCAGAAGAAGAAAGTCAAGGAATGGACTCTTAAGAGGATGGCCACACAATTCCAGACCTGGAAGAAAAATTTATGGGCCAGATATGCAGATAAAGATCCAGTATTCACTGGAAGTCTAGTGAAGATAAAAGATCACTGGCCCGCATTTAAGAGCTATAAGAAATCTTCTACTGCTGTGTCCCGATCAGTCACAAATACGAAAAATGCTTCAAAGAAGGAACATTTCCATCATTTGGGGTCAGGTGGCTACAAGACTGCCATTCCGAAGTGGAGAGCATTTGAAGCTAAACTGATGGAGGCAGGAATCACTCCACAGACATGGGACTGGCCCGACCGGTCCAAGTTCTGGTTGTTCGCACATGGGGCAGGGTTGGACCCAAAGACAGGGCAGATCGTTGCAAAGGGAAAATGGAAGGATAAAGTTAATGCAATCACGACGCAGCTTATAGATGCAATTGAAAAAGTTAGAAAGGGAGAGTACATTCCCGATAGAGAGAATGACGAGCTGACACTCGCTCTTGGGAATGCGGAACACGTTGGACGGATACGAGCCCTCCCAGGTGTCACCATGAAGGAAGCATGGCCGGAGTGCGCTGACACTTATAGAAGCCGTTCGAGAAAGAAGAAGCAGGACTTAGACAGGTTAGCGGAATTGATAAATAGGGTGGAGGTGCTTGAGCAAAATCAGAGGGCACCTGATCAGCCGCTGTTTATACAAGATCCTCAAGCCGATGCCGCCCCATCTCAGCGAAGAAGCAGTGTGGGTTCCTCGCATCTTGAATGTGCAGGAAGCTACCCCATGGATTATGTCACGGAGAAGACAGATTGCGAGCTACATGTGCAAATGAGGAACGTGTCCGTTAAGGTGGCGGTCGGCTATGTTTACCCAAATGAAGATGGAGCAACGCACCATCATATGCCCATTCCAACTGGCTGTGTTCGTGTCGGGGTGGATGACGTTGTTCCGGGTTTTGAAACAATGGAGCTTGAATTTCCTGGAGGTGACGAAGAGAAGACACTGGCCGATGTCAAGCGCGGTTTCGCCATATGGTCCAAGAAATACATCGTCCTTTTGCCAAGGCCACCGACTCCTCCTCGTAGCAGTCCACATGAGCAGCAAATTCCACATGAGCAGCAATGGCCATCGACTCCGCCTGGTAGCAGTCCACATGAGCAGCAAAGTCCACACCTACCGGAGAGGGACCCCAGCGCAAGTCCACCATCTCGAGAGCCTCCGCGTAAGACTGCGTTTTTTAAGCGGAACGGTACGCCGCCTAGGAAGAGACCTAGAAAGGAGAAACCACTGCCGCCTATCGAGAAGTTACCTTGGGAAAGAACTATCGAGGAATGCAGCGAAATCTCTAAGTCCGAGGTGGCAAAACATTTTGCTAAGAAAGTGCCAGAGATACCTTTTGAGAAGACTCTAGATCCGGTGAAAGTTATTCGTACCGTTGAGAATCTATATGACCCTCCACCATCGCCGCCATCTGACTATAGGCGTTCTATTGAAAAGTCGTATGACGCTATGGTGGAGGTGAAAAAACCCGATCAATCGCTGGTCTCGGCGAAAACTACGAAACAAGTGTACCAGCTCGGAGAACAACCCGTTCAATCGGTCCCCCCTCTCAAGGTGTTTGACGAGAAGGCCGTTGAAAGTTCTCGACAAAACACAATTGATTACCCCATCGCTGAAGTAGTATATCAATTTGTTCAAGGGAAAGATCTGGTCGAGAATATCAGGTCGCTACCAACATGTATGCGTAATTTGAATGCGTGGTACACTAATGCCACAAAGAGAGGGATTGATTGTATCATGGTGCGAGTTAAGGATGAGCACTACTTCCAAGAATACTCTGTGAGCGTTGACTTCCTCGAACTTTTTCAGTTATACAATCTCCGGGCCATCGACAAATCTATCATCAGTTGCTATTGTCTGTAAGTGATTTATTAATATAATTTGAGAAGTCTTTAGCTCAGCTCATTCTTTGTCTGCAAATTATCCTCAATTTAATCTTTTGTGCGCTATATTATGCAGATCGAAGAAGCTCGAATGCAAAAGGGATGAAATCACGGACATTGGGTTCATTGACCCAGATACAATACATGAAAAAACCATAGAAGATCCCATCTTTAACAAGGATACACCAGAGACTTTGCTAAGGTTTTTGAAGCGACAACGTGACAAAAAGATAATACTTTGGCCTTACAACTTCAAGTAAGTGTAACTGTCTTATAACACATTCTATTTTGCTCACCATATGTTAAAATTTTAACTGATGACTTATATCTATGACACTGCATATTTAAACGTGCGCAGGTTCCACTTTATTCTTATCGTCATTAAAATGTACGATGGAGATGTTGAAGTCTATGACTCACTAACCAAAGAGCCTATACTATACAAGTCGGCTTTTGATATGCTCAAAAGGTAATTTTAATTCTTATCGGTTTTTTCGTTAATTTCCTGATATCAACAAATTAATAACTCTTTTATGCATTTTCTTTTGTCGGGCAGCGTATGGCAAACGTTCATCCAGGAAGATCCGACCGGTGGATGGAAACCGAAGCTGATATGGCGTGCGAACAAAGTAAGTACTACTACCTAGGTCCACACACCTTTATCATACTTGATTATTATTTGATTGAATTATATTGTTGTACAGAAATGCGCAAAACAACCTGAGGTGACTAATCTATGTGGATACTATGTTTGCGAGAACATCCATAAGATTGTCAGCGAGAGAACGAATAATCAAAGGAATAGAGAGGTAGGAAAACTAGATGGTATCCCTAGGTGTACATACTCCTACCATAAAAACGCTCACGGAACACACTAGCGGGTCCTAACTGCATGCCCGTTAGGCATTATTAATTGAATTAATTAAGTAATTAACTACCGCATGTTATCTCTTTGTAGGATGACGTTGATTTGAAAAGTTGTTCCTTGATGCTAGGGATAGGATTAGTTGACCCTATCTCTACTAATAATACGGCTTGAGGTCGTGATGGTCAAAAAACCATGGTAGGTAAAAAAAATCTTTTTCGTACGTCAAATTAACCGGGTCTATTCTCGTCCGTCAGCGCTTGTCTCCTCCGTGCGGCGGCAGCGGCGGCGGCGAACGGGAGAACTTAGCTAGCGTCCGTCTGGTGGCAGACGTGGTAGGAATCAGGGACGGATCCGAGGCTCGAATCTAAGATCTCGACCTCCGCGGGGCGCGTCTTAGATGCATCTCAATCTGGAGCAGCTCCCATGAGCTCTCCCATCTAGACCGCCTCCTCCGGATCCACATCTTCGCGCATCGGGGCTGGTGGTGCCTGGTGAGGCAGGGTGCTCGCGGCCAGGAACCCTCCCCTTCCATCCCCCAATCCGCTGCAATCCTCCTGCGTGGCCACCGGCCAGGTTCCTCGCCGCCGGCCCGGCTCCTACCCCGTCCCACGGCAGATTCTTCTGCGCGTCGATTCCGGGCGGTGGAGCCTGATGCCAGGTTGGGCATCTGACGTGAGAAAGCAGCTGCGGCATGCAGCGACCTTGGGACAACCGGAGAGGAATGGCGGCGGCCTGGGAGTAGCGACGTTGGCCGGAAGATGAGCTGGTGGAGGAACCGGACGCCAGGGGCGTAGGACGTCGGACCAGCCGGGGTGCAGGCGTGCAGCACAACTGATCTGTGGCTTCACGAACGACGAGGTCTCAACTGCTGGATGTACTGACCCTCAAAAGTTTGCTACACACAAACTAATAAGACTGAAATTGGGAGGCCTTTAAGAATTTGTTTGGATCCTTCGCCCGAGAAATATAGTGATTTAGCCGAATGTAGCAGCTACTGCATATTACATCGATCAAACTTTAGTGGCGATCCGAGCAATGAAATTGGGAGTGTTGGTATTTGGAAAAGTTGAAGAGAACAAAGTGATAATTTAATGGTCTGAATTAAGATATGTAGTACAGTGAAAATCCAAACCTAGATGTAGCCATGTCTCACATGGTTTATCCTTGTATCGGCATTTTATACTGAAAATGTTTAGTTCATCTAGACGAATTTCTTTTAACATGAAAAATACAAGCAATAAATAGACATTCAGATCCTATAATGATCTCTTATGTTGTGCAAAACTAGATATGACCTAGCGATTTTTTTATTGTACTTTTTTGTATTTCTGGCTATACATAAAATCGCATCCGTTGCAACGCATGGGTATTTTGCTATAATATGGTAATCGGACTGGTCCATGTCCGTAAAATACGCTTTCAACCAACTGAAAATACGTTTTCGTTCAACTATTGCGTGGTACCTTGCGTCAGCGCGCACTCCCAGCATCTTTGTAGGTAGTCGAGGCGGTACTAAACCGGTACTAAACCGCACTCGGAACGGTCAAGAGATACATTGGGCCAAGCAAAGTCGCAGCGAGTTTGGGCAATGTATAGTAGAGGTCTAGCGATGAGCAAACCGAATCTGACAAAAAAAAAGTCCGTTCTCTGCCAAGCCAGGCGATCGTAGGCTAGCCAGCAAATTTCAAGAAGCTATCTCATGAATAGCACGTTTAACAGAGATTTTGTATCGCTACTTGCACATGATACGTTGTACCAGAAATATTGGTTTTCATGTAAAAAAAAAGAAACATTGGTTTTCATGATAGCGTTGCGCGTCTATGATTTTTTTTAATAAATTCGTAGCAATGCATAAGCTTGTCGTCTAACATGTTCTTTTGTGATTGTTTGCAAGTTTCAGAATGTATGAAAATACAACATTCTAATTGGCTTAACTGCAGATGAACAACATGAATTATTCGACATGCGACCGCAGCGATAAAATTTCATCAAACTTAGACTGCAACACAATCAACATGGTTCAAATCCCCAATATATTGCTGATACGATATGGCTTTGGATTTGATATGTCTCTTCATAAGTTGATATGTTAAGAGTTTATGGATGAATTAATTAAAACAGGTCTCCATTTTTTGTATGCATTACATTAAAATATTAGCTATACGAGCATGGTGTGCCACTGTATTATTCGTAATCGATCCAGCAAATTATAATGTGAGCTAGAGTATTGCCCATCTAAGCCTGATTATATTGTAGGTTCTATGATTTTCACTATTGCATGGCACAAAATATAGGTCGATCAGTGGAGAAATTTGTGTCATTTCTATTTTATTTTGATTGTCGTACTAAACTAAATATAGTGGAAGGGGCTTCATTTAATTTAATATAAACCCGTAGCAACGCACGGGTTTTGAGCTAGTATATTATAAGCCGGCCAACAAACAACTCGTTCCTCAAAAAATCGATCTCCGGCAAAGCGCAGCTCTCATCCGGTGACCGCCGGCGACACTACCAATCGATCCGCCGATCGTTTGTTCAACGTCGTCGCATCTGAAATGGTTTGATGTTTCAGATCTCAAGCTGCATGTAGAAAAATTTGATGCTAATTATTCCTCTCCTGCTTCTCTAGCTTACTGGGCCGAGCGCCACGACGACGGACATGAGATGCATCGATCGCCGGGCGGCAAGACGGCCAGCCGGCCAGGAGGCACCGCGACGGACATGAGATACATGCAACTGTCGGCTGCTCCACGACGACGCGCGATACGGCCGGGGGTGGCTCGACGTCAAAGCAAGATGGGACGTGATCTACGATGCAGAGCTAGCTTCACATGCACAGAGCTGATCGTCTGCCCCGATCGATTCTCTAGCTAGCTCACAAATCACACCCAAATCAATGTACATATACTTCTTTATTAAGAGCGTATACTTCCAGATTTTGTTAACAACATATACTCCTATCTGGAGGATCTATATATCCCATATGTTCTGCTTCATCTATCTGAAAATGAAGTGGACTGTCCATGAAGAAAATCTATGTATGCAGCCCTTGTCTAGAAATTTGAGTGTATACTCTTCTGCTTTTGTGCAGTATACGTTTGATTAGATGTGTAAAAAGCAGTATATACTCCATTCTAAATACAGTGGTATATACTTTGGCAAAAATGTAGTATATGCTCCATCAGAAAAAGGTATATACTCCATTACATGAAATGAAGTATATATGTACTCCATCACAACATGTGGTATATACTTCTCGGCAAAAAATGTAGTATATACTCCATCGCAACATGTGGTTTATACTCTCGGCAAAAAATGTAGTATATATACTCCATTGCAAAATGTGGTATATACTTCTTAGCAAAAAATGCAGTATATACTCCATCACAAAATGTGGTATATACTTCTTGGAAAAAATATAGTACATACTCCATCGTAAAATGTGGTATATACTTCTTGGCAAAAATGTAGTACATGCTTCATCTCAAGAGGATACTCCATTAGAAAACTAGTATGGATGAACTCATAATTTTTTTATACATAGAGGAATTATATAGATAACGCAAGTCACATATGGGCTTGTTTCCAAAAAGTCACACACAATCTAAAAATCTTCACTCACGCAAAAGTGATCACTAGATTTTAGGATCAGCACATGATGCTCACGCCAATGAAAATGTGTTACATCCATGTGGACAGTCATTGAATCGTCTATGTCACCGGGCGAGGTATCTACCATATCGCCGGGCGTGTGCAGCTTTTCTTTTACTAGTACTAGTACGACTCTCTCACTACATCAACTACTTTCTAGTTTTGAGGACGTCGAGCTGCACACTCCTACCATGCATGCAGGCACATGCAAACAACCAACATTCTCTTTCCTTTTTTTTCCTAAACGGTACGCACATGCAGGTGGCCCATCTTATCCTTCTTTTATTTTTTCGATTGGACGCATGGTGGAAAAAGCCACTAACGGTTACATTCTATCAGTCCATACTTGGCCGGTTGTGGGATGGGAGTATGTACACCTGGGAGTATATAATAGGAGTCCTATATATATATACACAACAAATACACAATACAGCTCTGATACCAACAAATACACAATATAATAAAAACAGTAATATTAATAGTAAAATATGCGGGATAAATATGAACTATGCGTGATAATAAATTCTTTTATATTAACGTTTATGAATACGTAAATTTAATATTCAGATTATAATATTATTTTTTATATATTCTACAGGATCTTTATGGCTGTCGAGGCCAACAATTCGAGCGGGGTGTACGCAGAGTTGTATTGTCCTACTCGGTACTCACCATATTTTTCACCATATTGCTTCAGGAGTAGCTAAGTTTATTTATATAGTTTCTTGCGTAGTTTACAATTCCTAAAAATTGTTGTAAAACCTTTTTATCATTCATGGCATCAGGAAATTGTAATATTTTCTTAGCTATATGCTCTTGCAAATATATTTTTCCTTCTCCTATTTCATGGCCAAGGAAATTAATTTTCTCTTTGCAAATTTCCATTTTCTTTTTAGATAATATTAACCCATTTTGTTCTACCTTTCTAAAGAAAACTTCAAGGTGTGCAATATGCTCTTTATAAGTCTTTGAGAAGACTAACAAGTCATCTACATAGACTAATATGAATGCTTGATTCTCATTGAATATATTTTGCATTTTTCTTTGAAATAATGCAGGCGCATTCTTTAATCCTAAAGGCATAACTAGCCATTCATAATGACCTTGAGGACACGTAAATGCTGTCCACGAAATAGATTCTTCGGCCATTTTTACTTGCCAAAAACCGGCCTTTAAATCAAACTTTGAGAAATATTTGCTTCCTTGTATTCTGTTAATCCATTCTTGCTTATTTGGTATATTATATGCATCATCTATGGTATTATCATTAAGTCTTTTGTAATTAATAACCATTCTAGACTTGCCTCTAACTTCTTCAGCATGATTTCTAACTATAAAAGCTGCGGATCTATGAGGGCTTCTACTTTCTCTTATTGCCTCTTATTGCCCTTAATTTCAGTAATTCTTCAATATGCATTTTGAATTCTTCTATATCTTTGGGAGTAGCTTCTATAGGTCCTGACTTAATTATGTAATCAGGGTTTATAATATTTATTTTGCATACTATAGCATTCTTATCCCAATGTTTCATTGGTATTTCTCCAATGATTTGTATATCTTCTAGCCTTCGCACAATCTTGTCTATATCATTTTTTGATTTTATATCTCTATACCAATTAGGTGAGAAAGATTGTAACCCTATGCACTCTATGCATGTATTTTCTATATGATATTTTTCTATGCTGTCACTAAGCTCTTCTTCATTGCAGATTTCAAGAGGGTCTATACTAGTGCTACCCTCATCTTCCAGCTTAGATATTTCTACATTTTGCAAGGATTTTCTTTGTTTTCGCACCTCAGATATGTATGGAACATTATCTTGGTGTGGGATGAATGTAACTCCTTCTTCATGTATAATAGTGGTTTGCAAGGATTGTTGTAAAAACCTTAATCCTAATATCATATCATCACTTATTACAGATAAATCTCTGATTGTAATTTCATCTATAATGTATTTGGTGCCATTTATGTATGATTCGATGTTATATGCTAGTTGATTATGTACTTTCTTTATTCCTGACATGTCTGTGGATACTTCAGCTTTATTATCATCTATTGTTTTAACTATTTCAGGGCATCTTGCAAAATACTTGTCATGAATTATGTTCTTAGTGCAACCTGTATCTAATAATGCTAATATTTTGTAAGAAATGTTTGGCTTCAAAATTATTTTAACTGGAACCCGTATTCCTAGTACTTCCTTGAATGGTAGGCGTACTATATATTTATTCCCAAAGCTTGTTATAGCATCTTTTAATTGTATATGCCTATCTCCTTTACTTTCTCTTACAGTTACCATTTGATCTTTTAATTCAGTATTTTTGGTTGTATTATCTTCTTGACATTTAACATCATTATTATTATTTTGTAACTTATAATTTATTTCTTCTAATTCTGCTTCTAGTTTATTTATCCTATTTTCTAGATTTCTAACTCTACTTGATAGTACTCGATCTTCTGGTTCATATTCTATTTCTTGTCTCCAACTTTGATTTTTAGCTTTCAAACAAGAAAAACATGCTTGTTTTAAACATATACTACAGGTTGACCTATTTTCTTGACTTGGGTAGTATATGCAAAAAGTACATTTTATATAATAGTCTCCTTTACCTCTAATCCAATCATGCTCACAATCTACTTGATTCATCATTTCAATTTTTAAACCTGCTAGTTCTTCTATTAAGTCTATCTCATCTTCACTTGATTCTTCTTCTCTTATCTCATTTTCTACTTCATCTGTTTCTATGATTGAATATATTGACTCATCATCTTTTATTTCATCATCACATACTAATATATTTTCATTGACACTATCTATGATTAGCACTCTTTCTTGCTCTTCTAATTTACTAGAATATCTTTTCTGATCTTTATTGGGACAAGTTCTACTTAGATGATCAGGTGAGTTGCATATAAAACACCTGCACGTACTATCATATGTTTTTCTGGGATTATATCTTCTTACATTTCTCTTATGTAAGAAAGGGGCTCTATTATCTGACCTTCTTAAGAAATATCTTCTTTTTGTCCTAAAATTTCTATTATCTCTCCTTTGAGGTTTGTAATATTTTTTATTCCTATGCCTATCTTCTCCATATGTTAATGGAATTTTGAAAATATTATTGCAGAAATTATAATCAGATCTCTTCATAGATCGTTGTGCTTGTATACTTGTGCAAACTTTTCTTAAATGTTTAAAAACAAAGGTTATGGCTTGGGATATATTCATGATGAAACCTTCTGTTTCTTTCTTATATTCTTCAAATATTATTGATCCTAAAGGGTCAGGTAATTTATTAAAATATCTTTCAACAACACCTTTGTTGTAGCCTTGTTTAGCAGTGGTAGCATTATATAAATAATGCTGAGAGAATTCTTTTATTCCTTTCCAACTAGTTAAAGTTAATTTTTCTATTTCTCTCAACCTTTCATTTTGTAATGCTGTATTTCCTAATTCTGGGTCTTCTGCTATGATCATATTTGATATAATGTTAGCAAAATTATTTGGGTTACTTCCAGCCCTTTTTAATTCTTCATAATTATTTGGATATGTCTCTACCCATTGTTCCCATAGAACTTTTACTGATTCTCCTAAAAATGTTTCAAGATATGTTAGCATATCTTCTACCTTATTTCCTATATTATGTTGGTTTTGTATATATTTTTGAACTATTAGGTTTTTCCATATGCTAATTATATTTGGCCAATCTGCAGGATCATGGGCTGCTAAGTTTAGTATAGCACCATCATTCCTATAATTTTGAAATTGCACTGGTCTTTCAAAATCTCTTCTTTTAGAACCCATATGCCTATATTGTCCTGGGATGTATGTTGGTTGAAAATCTTCTTTTTCTGGAGGCCATTTTCCGGATGGTCTGGTTGCTCTCTCTCTTTCTCCTTCTTGTTTTACTGAACTATCACCATATGCAGATCTTTTTCTCTTACTATTTTCAACTTCCATGGCTTCCATTGCATTTTCTAAATTATGTAACCCTACCTCATCTAGAGAATTTATAAAATCATCATATTCTTCAGACTCATCGTACTCTATTTCTTCTTCTAGTATTTCGTTTACTATTTTTTCTTCTTCTTCATAACTTTCTAATAGCAATTTATTGTTTATGTCCCATTGCTCATCTTCATCTATAACTTTATCCTTATGACTTTGGTTGATATTGACATTTTTATCTTTGTCTTTGGGCTCAACCATATTTTTTACCATAACTGAACTGCTAACGGTATTATTTTTGTCACTTCTTAATTTTTTAAGTCTTGAAATTTCTCTAATGAAAAATAATTCCTTTTCTCGGATCTTAGGCCAATCTTTTATCATAGAATTATTATATTCCCATTCTATATGTTTTAATTTTCCTTCCCAATGAGTTATTTCATTGTCTAGATTTGCCTTTTCCATGCACTCTGTTGCATCTTTGCACCTATTATCACTGAATTCAGATTCTGACATCAAGTCTTTATTCTTATTTAAACTATGCTCTATATTTTTCCCAATGGATTGTACTTCTTCTTTAATGTAATCGTTATTTCTGCAAACTGTATTCTGTCTTGCCTTTGCTTCTTCTAGCTTATGCAAGGCTATATCAATTTTATTATTCAAACCTGAATATTTTTCTGCAAGCTTATTGTATTCTTTCAATAAACTTTCAAACTTCTGATCTAATATATCTTGTCTTTTTCCCCAAGATATGAAAAAGTTATATATGAGATCAAAAATTATATTCAGCTGGCTATGAGTAGTATGCCAAGTATGCTCTTCAGATGTATTTATTCTACACCTTATATCAATATTTTCCTTAGTTTTTATTATTCTACCTGCGCTAACTTCTAAATTCAGATACCTTAACCTTTCAATGATTAAACACTAGCTCTGATACCAACAAATACACTATATAATAAAAATAAAACAGTAATATTAATATGCGGGCTATATATGAACTATGCGTGATAATAAATTCTTTTATATTAACATTTATAAATACGTAAATTTAATATTCAGATTATAATATTATTTTTTATATATTCTACAGGATCTTTATGGCTGTCGAGGCCAACAATTCGAGCGGGGTGTGCGCAGAGGTGTATAGTCCTACTCGGTACTCACCATATTTTTCACCATATTGCTTCAGGAGTAGCTAAGTTTATTTCCCTAAATTTCTTTAGTCAAATTTATATGGGTTATTTTCTTATCGTCTTCCCAGGCAGTTCCACCCAAAGGGAACACTTCTCTACAACTAAGGTTCTCGTTCTGACGCCATACACAAGGCTTAACAGAGAACTACATGCAGAGGTTTCTCCTATAGGATCCCTAGCATAAGAACCCATCCCATATAAACATGCTGAAAAGATTAAGGGAAACACGAAACTACTTCATTTCCACAATATAGCTTACATATGGTTTTCCCTTTCGGGAAGCCCCGAAGGGTTTACACGAGAAGGAGGATTACCTTAGCTCCTTCGGTACAACACGATTGCCTTCACTATGCAGGCTTATTATTACAAGTGGTGGTGGTACTACTACTACTACTACTACTACTAAGCAGAGAGTTCTCGCAGGAGCTCGCTGCTGGCTGGTGTTTCTTCTGCTGGTGTTTGCTTGCTCTGTGTGCTCTCTGTCTCCCTTCCTTCGCTGCAAACTTCTCCTTTTATAGGCACGAGAGAGCAGCATTCCACAGCCTTCTTCCTCTATTATTGCTTCTTCTTTCTTCTTGCTCATCATACCCCTATATTGTAGGTCTTTTTAGGCCTTCTAGGCTTCATAGCCTTTGTAGCCCTTCTTTATAGGTTAATGAGAGCATGTTGGAGAGAAATGCATATGCAGCCACCACGTTGCCATGGCTGCCAATGGAGATGCCATTATCTTGTTGGATATCTTCCTATGCTTCATGATGGTGTTCTTGGAAATTCTCCTTCACTTTGGCTTGATTTCCTTCTTCTTGTATGCATGTGAAGAACTTTGGACAGCTTCAAATCTTTGGCTGCTTGCATGCTTGACGATGGTGGAGATCTTCATAATAGGAATATTTATTTTTATTCATTCATTAAATATTTCGAAATTTTTTTTTTTTTGAATTTTTCAATTGTTCGGGTATAGGTCCTCCACGCCCGAATAATTGATAGTAATATCAATTCAAGTTTATTCTTATATTTGGGTCCTCCACGCCCGAATAATTGATAGCAATATCAATTCATATTCAGCAATATTTACATGCTTCTATATTTATTCTAGGGGCTGACCATGTCCAGCGATGTCCATGTGGTCATCGTCTAGAAAATTCAGGTCATATTTAGCATCATATTCTCTTTTTAGTGCTTCAAATTTTTCATTAAATTCAGCTTGTAATTCTTTTAAAATTTCTGCTTTTACTTCTTCTTTCCATATTTTTGCAATTTCTTCAAATTTTTGGTCTACCTTCAAGTCTATATGCTCTGAATCCAGAGGATCCACGCCTTTTAAAAGGCACGCCTTATATGTTAGAGTCTGGGGGGACTCTTCTTCTTCTTTTGCCTTCTTTGATGATTCTCCCTTTGCATGAGTTGTATTCAGTGGAGGGGGAGTATTCTTGTTTTTTCCCTTAGCCTTCTCAATATATTCCTTCACTTTAGGGTCTATATAAAAATCTTCTCCAATGATATCTTTTGCATATTTCAATGCTTCATTAATATCTATATATTTTTTCCATGTTAAATCTTCTCCCTTCATTCTTGCTATAGATTTTTGTTTTGCTAATTCTTTAAATCTTGTGTATATGCCTGGCTTGCTTCCATCAAATAAGACATATACTGATATTATTTCTTGCGTTTGAATTCTTGCTGACTTTGGTGAATTTTTATTCATCATGTTGAAATATTCTGCAAGGCTATTCAGAATGGATAATAAATATCCCTTCTCTTCTCTTTTATTATTATATTGGAACCAGAAATTATCCAATATGCATTCTTGAATTTCATCTAGAGCAATATGTCCCTTTGCCTTGAATTTGAATGTATTTGGAGGGAATATTCTCAATGTATTATCAATTCCAAATGTGAATACTTCTGTCCCGTTAGGGAGTATTCCTCTCTTCATTTCTGCAAAATTGATGCGCGAGAAAATATATCAGGTAAGCAATTATCTTTACCTTTAATATGCTCAAAAACTACTTTATAACCATTCCCAGTTATGATATCTTCAAATAAAACCCATCTTCTAGTAGAACTTTTCTTACTATTGATTTGATTGTAATACCTACATATTGCTTCACAATCTGTTCGTACTGTAAATTCTTTAAATCCTAAATATAATCTAAATGCGTTAATGGCATGGACAACTGCAAGAATTTCTCTATCAATATTATTCACAGTTTTTAACTTATAACTCCCTGAGGCATATCTACATATTTTTTTCTTCTGCCTTTGGAGAATATTTATTAGGCTTTTGCTTTAATATAGCACCCCATCCTACCTTAGATGCATCAGTTTCAATTATGAAATAATTATCTTCTAATGGTAATTCTAAGGGTTTCAAGTTTTTAACCTTTTCTTTAATAGCCTGAACTAATTTTATGTCTTCAGAATTAAAATATTTCTGACCATTCTTTCTTAATTTAGCATATAATGGTCTAGCAATCTTTGCTAAGTTATCTATATAGTAAAAACAGTAATAAAAACAGTACACAACAAATAAACAAATACACAACAAATACGCATATATATATATATATAGCTCATGTATTCATTTGAATCTCATTCTTTTACAGTTGGCAAGAAAGCGTGACAGGCTCCCAATCGAACACCGCTTCAAAGCAATTGGCGAGGAATTGGCGGGATTTTTCCTTCGGGACGTCATACCTAACTTCGCAGAGTACCACTATTAATGAAGATCTACATGTACTATATAGTTTGACTCGGAGAGTACCACTATGCTACATGTAATAGATAGTATGCCTCGGAGAGTACCACTATGCATGAAAGATCGATCTTCATGCATGTACTACTTAATTTGCGATCTTATGCAATTACATGTGTTATATTATATGCACCAAGTTCATATGCATTACCTTGATCTTCATGTACTCCTAAATCGAAACACGTTTCTGGCGCATCGACGCGATCCTCGTACGATGAAATGGTCCGATACCCCTAAACCCCTCCTAATTAAAACCCTAAACCCTGAATTCCTTTGGTAGCGGTTCGTGTTACAAACCGGTACCAAAGGTCCCTAGCCTGCACTCCCCTGGGAGCCAACGTGGAGGCCCCTTTAATACCGGTTTGTAAGGAACCGGTACCAAAGAGGGGGGGCCTTTTGTCCCGAATCTTTTGTACCGGTTTGTTTTCCGGTACAAATGTGCCTCTAGAACCGGTACTAAAGCCCTTTTTCCTACCAATGTAAATAGGTCGGCGTCACGACAACACAAAGGTCTATGAAGATATCTCATCACTGCCTCGCATGGCAACCTGGAAGTGGTTTTGGAAGTACACAAAGGATTCTAAGTTATCTTCTGATCACCATCTACAGTGGGCTGCAAATGATGTCGTTTATTGAGTTCCGCTCAGACTTTAGATACACCCTTGTACCCTACAGATATATTAAAACATAAGATAATTTCCTTTATTGGTGAGTATTTACCCAGCTTACAATTTTGTCATCAAGCAGCTACCGTCTCAAATTTGGTGTAACAGCTCCAAGATTGTTAAAGTATGTTTAACAAATCATACAGATTCCTCTCATCAAAAGGCTGTACATGAATGCTTAGCATAAGTGAGAACTACAGCCCGAAAATTTTCAGAATCACCATGGTGCACCGGATGTGCCATCATTTGTTGTATCATGCATAACAAATAACGGGAGATGATGGAGACGTGTGATGCATGTTTGTCGTATCTCAAACACGCCAGAAAAACTATACCATACCGTCAATGAATTATTTTTTTGGAAAAAAATCATACTCCCTCCGACCACTATTATTTGTAGCTAATATGAAAGTATCTAGACACTAATATGTGTCCAAATATATCTACAATAGGGACAAGTAATAATGGTCGAAGGGAGTAGTATTAATTTGGGAAAAAAATTAGTCAATCTATGAGCCTCTCTTCCTCTTCCATGCCGAATTAACAAGCAGACATAGGAGACAATGGGTACGTACAATCAATCGAACTTCCACCATTTTTATATATAATGTCGCTATCTCATTTTTCAGATACCAAAAAAACAAAGCAAACTAATAAATAACACGATTAACCGTTGGAAAACCTCTCGTGTTCTAAGCTAAATAATATGTTGCATGTTTCTCTATGGCTGCATGTAATATCCACATTAATAAACCTCATTTTACGAGGTATAGAACTAATCAATTTTTCTCAGAAAGAGATAGTGGCCTTGTATATATAAAAAAGATATTTGATAGTGACCTTGTATACAAAAAAGGTGTTATCGCCACATTTTGGCCAAATGAGGAGATGGGCCGTAATCAAGATGGGCTTGGAGGCTGGATCGGCCTTGCGCGTGGATTTGGGCTAATTGCCCGTGTATCTGTATATTATGATAGATTACGTTTCGGTTTAAACAAGAGATAGAGTTGTTAGGTTTATTCCAAAGATAGAAAGTCTCCGGACTATAAATGTGTACCTAGGGTTATTGAGAAAGGAGGACGATCACGTTCACAACAAACACAATCTCGGCGCATCGCCACCCCTTGTTTCGAGGGTTTCTTTCAGGTAAGCATCGTGCTGTCTAGATCGCATCTCGCGATCTAGGCAGCATCTGCTTATGTGTTATTTGGTGTTGCTCGTACTGAAGCCTTGTTGATGGCGAGTAATACTGTTATCATAGATCTGTTTGGGCTAGCATCGGTGCTTTTGGTTATGTTTGCTTAGTCATGCTGCCCCTAGAGATCTCGCTGCCTTTGCACCTATTTTGGGTGTAAGGGCAACATCTTGCTTGATCTTTATTCAGTCGATTCAATCTGTCATAGTTGTTCCTTGTTCTCCAAGGATTAGTTTGATATCCGCATGGTTAGGCCTCACAAACGGGTTGAACGATCCAGTAGTACGTAAGGATATGGTTTGCCAATTCGAGAGGAGTTGTTCCGGGAATTGACTCTACGTTGGTTTTTTGGCCTCCTCTAGGGTTAGTTTTCTGTTATCTTTCGTATCTACCAGGCTCAATTACGTGTGGGATGTTCCAATTATGTGGTGAAAGCGTTAAACTGTCGTAGATCGATTTGACTTGTATTGATAAAGCAAAACCCCATGTTATCGTAGATCCAATGCAGATCCATGGGACAATCGGCTACATGAGCCGATTCACAGGGGAACCTGAGAGCCGATCGAGGCTCGTATTTAATGTTTACGTGTCTGCCATGCAGGAAACTAATCGAAGCAATCCATCACCTTCCTGATCAGGTATAGGTCAGGTGGCACGCCCTTGCATCAGCCAGGACGTGTGCCGGAGTTTTGCGGGCCGTTGCCCGAGGGACCAGGGCCCACCAGCAGTTCTGGGAGCCTCCCGGCTCTTCGTGTTGCTCGTCGCTGCTCGCCGGTGGGTTTTGACAGGCAACACATTCTGGCACGCCCGGTGGGACACTCAACAACATCTGCATCAACATCTGACGCTGCGATGGGGGACAGACCAATCACGTACGACAATCTGCCTGATGAGCACAAGAAGAGGTATGATGATATCAAAGCTCTCTTCGAAGCCGATCTCATCGGCTCTTTTGAGAGGACCCGTAAGCATGGCATCAGGTGGAAAGGGTTCTCACCCGAAGGCGCTCTCGATGAGGTGGATCTGTCTGTTCCTTCAGAGGATCGCACCAGAGCTCTGCGACAGGAAGTCAATTACATGGTGGCTCATTCTCTTCACCGCCATTCTGAGAGCCTGGTGAACGCTTTCGAGCGCGTCGCGGTTCGCGTGGTTCAGGAGATCATGAAACATCAGTACTCTCCGTCGGGGCCTACCCTAGGGACTCACCAGGAAGAAAGACCGCTCCAGACCAGGCCACAGCTACCATTCACGCTTGCAGCTCCGGAGCCACCGGGGTCACCGGCGTACGTCGTCTACAAGATTGGAGGTGATCCTGGCGATTACCAATTCCTGTTTGAACCACCTAAAGAAATCCCACATGGATATGTGTGCACATACGTGCCGGACTGCAACAGCCTGACGCGCACGAACCAGATTGCAACCGCAGGGATTTCTGGGGCAGGTGTTTCTGGAGTAGGGATTTCGGGAGCAGGGATGTCCGGGATGGACGCTGATAAACAGGCGTGGCTAGCTAAGTATGCCACCGGAACGAGTCATGAGAATTTAGCCCCTGCAGCTCAAACGGTGGAGCAAATCAGTACCATCTTGAGAGACCAGTTCGGCTTCGTGCCGAAGAGGAGAACAATCGGCTATTCCAAGCCGTACCCCAACGAGTATGATCTGATTCCGCTTCCACCCAAGTATCGGCTCCCTGAGTTCTCAAAATTTAATGGTTCAGAAGGGTCTAGCTCGATCGAGCACGTGAGCCGATATTTGGCACAGTTAGGCATGATTTCAGCATCGGATCAGTTACGCGTAAGGTTCTTTGCGCAATCTCTGACAGGACCAGCTTTTGGGTGGTACACCTCGTTGCCACCAGATTCGATCCGGACCTAGAAGCAGCTGGAAGAACAGTTCCATATTCAGTATCATTCAGAAGCTACCGAGGCTGGCATTGCCGATCTGGCGCAGGTGCGGCAGAAGCGGGGAGAAACGGTAGCCGAGTATATTCAGCGTTTCAGGACTGTCAAGAACCGATGTTATTCGGCTCGTTTAACTGAGAAAGAAGCAGTCGAGCTGGCCGTGTTGGGTCTCTCAGCACCGATCAAGGATCTGGCTTTCCAAGTAGAATACAATTCACTGGCGCACATGGTCCAGAAACTGACAATGTATGAGCAGCGCCACCCTGAGTTGTACCAAGACAAGTTCAAACGTCCGATAGGCCTGGTCGATACAGAAGAAGAGGATCTTGTAGAAGACCAGGAGATAGCCGTGGCTGAATGGGCTCGGGGAGCAGATCCTGTGTCCTGCAAATGGGTGAAACAGCAAGGGCCTGCAAAAGGGTTCGACTTCGATGTAAGCAAAGCTGAGCAGATATTCGATTTACTGCTGAAGGAAAAGCAGCTGAAGTTACCCGAAGGCCATAAAATCCCTACGGCGCAAGAGATGAACGGGAGATCATACTGCAAGTGGCATCACTCGTTCACCCACACCACCAATGATTGCAAAGAGCTACGTCGGCAGATCCAAACGGCGATAGAACAGGGCCGTCTGATCCTTGGGCAGTTCGCCATGAAAGTGGACACAAACCCGTTTCCTGGCATCAACATGGTAGAGCATAGCCACTCCACGAGGCGTCAGCTAGATTTCTCGTTCGATATTAACATGGCAGGGCCTGTGTACCACCATGGCAAGTATAAGGTGGAAAGCGGCCACTCCCGGGGCAAAGAAAAGGAAGAGGCCGGTCCACGCGACCGGCCCCGTTATGATGATAGGCGGTATATAACCGAGGAACAAGTGAGAAGCGTGCGATATCAGAAGCCACACTCCACGCATCTCCTTAACAAGTATGAGCGTCAGTATGACCGACGTCGGCAGTACGACAGAGATGATGAAAGAGATCGTCGGACCGACGCATACGATGGGAGATACCGTCGGCATGATAGAGATGATGAAGGATATGAGCACCGCGCTAGGGGAAGGTCAAAGGAAAAGGAAGGCGTGGATAAACATTGGGATTGTCCTTTCTTCAAGTACTGTTGGGATGCGGGAATGAGCCGATTGCCTACAGTCGACAACTGCCCGGAATGTGGACAGCAGAAGGATGACACAGGTCCAGTTTCAGTGTTCAAGCGTCTAGGGCCTCTCCGGCCTCAGAACAGACAAGAGGAGTCATCTCGAGCAAAAGATCTTGAGGAGTCAGAGGATGAAGAAGAAGATAGATATCACCGGCCAAGGTGGTGTCCCGATGGACTCAGACACACCCAAAAGCGTAGAGTTCAGCGGCTACGTAGCTTGGAGGAAGCCGAAGCGCAGTACCTCCACACTTTAAGGAAAGCCCGGCCTGATCTGGCCGTGAAAATTCAGCAAACCTTGGAGACGGAGGCCCGTCCAAAAAAGAAAGAGTGGCGCCCCAAACCAGTAAAAGCCGATGCGAAGACATCGGCTGACACAAACATGGTGTTCATACTTCCGTCAGAGTTTTGCGCTCCAAGAACCGAAGAACTACCAGTGGCACAGTTTGACTGCGGCCCACGGCCGGTTATCTTTGAAAAGCCACGGGAGAAGGGCTACAAACATCTGAAAGCCCTGTACCTGAGAGGTTATATCAATGGGCAGCCTGTCCGCAAGATGTTGGTTGACACCGGAGCGGCAGTCAATATAATGCCATACTCCATGCTGCGGCGTTTGGGACGCTCCACTGCAGATCTGATCAAAACCAACGTCACGCTAAGCGACTTCAACGGCCAAGCTTCAGAAACGCAAGGCGTTCTGAACGTGGATCTGACCGTGGGTAGAAAAACCATCCCTACGTCGTTCTTCATTGTTGACAGCAAAAGCACCTACGCTGTCTTGCTGGGAAGGGATTGGATTCACGCTAACTGCTGCATTCCATCCACGATGCACCAATGCCTGATACAGTGGGATGGAGATGAAGTGGAGGTCATTCATGCAGATGATTCGATCGAGATCTCAATAGCTGGCATGAACATTTGGGACGCAGAAGACCAAGAGCCGATCTCTGGAGTCAGTCTAGACGGCTGTGAGCGCATTGAAGCTACAAAAAACGGGGTGAGGCTGGTCTTATCCACTGGCCTGACAGAGTAGCAAAGCCCACGATTGTGCGTGGTAAGGCCGATCCCTGCGATCGGCCACAAAAAATAAAAAGCAGTGATCTTACGACAAGCATGTCATGTAGTCGTAGTAGGGAGATTCCCTACCATTGTAGAGCACAAATAAGTTGTAAACCTTCCTTGAGTAATGCAATCAAAAAGGGGGCCGATTCCGACAATCGGCCCAAATTATCTTTGTTATCCTCACCAAACTTTTGGCCTGTGTTCAGCATCGATTTAGCAGGTGACGGAAAGCTGGGGTATGGGTTTACATCCGCTGATGAGCTAGAGGAGATTGACATCGGTCCTGGGGATAAGCCACGCCCGACATTTATCAGCAAAAAGTTAGATCCGAATCTGCGGGGTCCGATGATAGCTTTGTTGAAAGAATATCCAGATTGCTTTGCCTGGGACTATACGGAGATGCCCGGGTTAGACAGGAGCATCATTGAGCGTCGGCTCCCGCTTAAAAAAGGGTTTCGGCCATTCCAGCAGCGAGCACGATAGATGAAGGCCGAAATTTTAGAGGAAGTCAAGAAAGAGATCGAGAAAATGTTGAAAGCTGGGTTCATCAGGCCATGCAGGTATGCTGAGTGGATTTCTAGTATCGTACCTGTAGAGAAAAAGGATGGCCGATGGCGTGTTGCCATAGATTTTCGGGATCTCAATAGAGCCACTCCAAAGGATGAGTATCCGATGCCGGTAGCAGAGACATTGATCAACGCAGCTGCTGGTCATAAGGTCTTGAGCTTTATGGATGGCAATGCCGGTTACAATCAAATTTTTATGGCTCCAGAAGATATACACAAGACTGCATTCAGAGTCCCAGGTTCGGTGGGGTTGTTTGAATATGTAGTCATGATATTTGGACTGAAGAATGCCGGCGCCACATACCAAAGAGCCATGAATTACATTTTCCATGATCTGATCGGCAAGCTGGTGGAGATTTATATCGATGACGTGGTAGTCAAGTCTGCTTCAGTACAAGGACACTTGGACGATCTGCGACGCGTCCTGGACCGAACCAGAAAATTCGGGCTACGGATGAATCCAAAGAAGTGTGCCTTCGGTGTGACGGCCGGTCTGTTCTTGGGTTTCTTGGTCCATGAACGCGGAATTGAGATCGGCCTGAAAAGTCAGGAGGCAGTGCGAACAATGAAGCCACCTACCACGAAGAAAGAACTGCAGTGTCTCATCGGCAAAATCAACTTTGTCAGAAGGTTCATCTCCAATCTGTCAGGAAGAATAGAGCCGTTCATGGGACTGGTGAAAATTAAATCTGATGAGGAGTTCCGCTGGGGGACAGAACAACAACGAGCCTTCGACGAGATCAAAGAATATCTAACGAAGCCGCCAGTGTTGGTTCCACCGCAGCAGGATAGGCCATTCTACATTTACTTGTCGGTGGCTGACACGTCCATCGCCTCGGTGGTGGTGCAAGTTTATGATGGTCTGGAGCGAGTTGTGTTTTACATCAGCAGAAGGATGCTGGATGCAGAGACAAGGTATCCTGAGATCGAGAAGTTATGCCTCTGCCTATTTTTCACCTGCACCAAGCTGCGACACATCTTGCTGTCAGCAGAGATTATCATCATATGCAAATCAGATGTCATAAAACATATGCTGTCGGCTCCTGTGTTGAAAGGCCGACTCGGCAAATGGATGTTTGCATTATCGGAATTTGATATCCGGTATCAACCCGCCAAAGCGGTTAAGGGACAGGCGTTGGCCGATCTTATTGCTGAACGAATCAACACTGATATAGCAGCACTGTCTGTACGTGCATGGGCTATGTTTTTCGATGGATCGGCTTGTGATGATGGTTGCGGCATCGGCATTCTACTCGTGTCGCCCCGGGGGGCAACATATTCCTTCTCCATCAGGCTATCTACCCCTTGCACCAACAATGTCGCTGAGTATGAGGCAATACGCAAGGGAATGGAGTTGCTCATTGAAGCCGGAGCAGAAGCAGTGGAACTTTTTGGAGACTCCAAATTGGTGATTTCCCAACTCACGGACGAATACAAGTGTGAGAGCGAGTCACTCTTCCCATTATGGTTGCAATGCTGTGAGCTGATGGCACAGTTCAGGTATCTAAACTTTAACTGGATCCCGCGGTCGCAGAATACCGAGGCGAATGATCTTGCACAGATGGCTTCAGGCTACAAGGACATAGCAGATGGAACTGATGTTCAGGTATAGTTCCTGGAGGCGGACGACTGGAGAGCCGATATCTTCAATTACTTGAAAGATTCGGCTCGGGGGGCACCTAAACGGATAAGGTACAAGGCCATGAAGTATGTGCTTATTGGGGATGACATGTTCTACAGGACTTTGGAAGGGTTACTGCTCAAATGTCTGGGGCCAACCGAGGCAAATCGGCTTCTACACGAGGTACACGAAGGCGCCTGTGGAACTCACCAATCGGCTCACAAGATGAAATGGTTGATCAGGCGATCAGGGTTTTATTGGCCCACCATGCTTGAGGACTGTTTTAAGTACTATAAAGGGTGTCAAGCATGTCAGAAATTCGGGAAGATTCAGATGGTACCTGCATCAGCGATGAACCCCATCATCAAGCCTTGGCCATTCCGAGGTTGGGGCATGGATATCATTGGCAAGATCAATCCTCCATCAAGCAAAGGCCACATGTGGATTTTGGCCATTACGGATTATTTCACTAAATGGGTGGAAGCCGTCCCTATGAAGTCAGTAAACTCGAAGGATGTTATCAATTTCGTGAAAGAACATGTCCTTCATAGATTCAGGATTCCCCAAACTATCACGACCGATGGAGGTTCGGTCTTCATTTCTCACGAGTTTAGAGAGTTCTGCGAGGACACGGGAATTAAGCTGATCTGATCATCTCCATACTATGCTCAAGCAAATGGGCAAGCTGAGGCGTCCAATCAGAGCCTTATCAAGCTGATCAAGAGAAAAATCGACGAGCACCCTAGGCGTTGGCACGAGGTTTTGTCAGAAGCTTTGTGGGCTTATCGCATGTCATGTCATGGAGCGATAAAAACCTCGCCATACCATCTAGTCTATGGACAAGAAGCCGTATTGCCATGGGAAATGTTATCGCCACATTTTGGCCAAATGAGGAGATGGGCCGTAATCAAGATGGGCTTGGAGGCTGGATCGGCCTTGCGCGTGGATTTGGGCTAATTGCCCGTGTATCTGTATATTATGATAGATTACGTTTCGGTTTAAACAAGAGATAGAGTTGTTAGGTTTATTCCAAAGATAGAAAGTCTCCGGACTATAAATGTGTACCTAGGGTTATTGAGAAAGGAGGACGATCACGTTCACAACAAACACAATCTCGGCGCATCGCCACCCCTTGTTTCGAGGGTTTCTTTCAGGTAAGCGTCGTGCTGCCTAGATCGCATCTCGCGATCTAGGCAGCATCTGCTTATGTGTTATTTGGTGTTGCTCGTACTGAAGCCTTGTTGATGGCGAGTAATACTGTTATCATAGATCTGTTTGGGCTAGCATCGGTGCTTTTGGTTATGTTTGCTTAGTCATGCTGCCCCTAGAGATCTCGCTGCCTTTGCACCTATTTTGGGTGTAAGGGCAGCATCTTGCTTGATCTTTATTCAGTCGATTCAATCTGTCATAGTTGTTCCTTGTTCTCCAAGGATTAGTTTGATATCCGCATGGTTAGGCCTCACAAACGGGTTGAACGATCCAGTAGTACGTAAGGATATGGTTTGCCAATTCGAGAGGAGTTGTTCCGGGAATTGACTCTACGTTGGTTTTTTGGCCTCCTCTAGGGTTAGTTTTCTGTTATCTTTCGTATCTACCAGGCTCAATTACGTGTGGGATGTTCCAATTATGTGGTGAAAGCGTTAAACTGTCGTAGATCGATTTGACTTGTATTGATAAAGCAAAACCCCATGTTATCGTAGATCCAATGCAGATCCATGGGACAATCGGCTACATGAGCCGATTCACAGGGAAACCTGAGAGCCGATCGAGGCTCGTATTTAATGTTTACGTGTCTGCCATGCAGGAAACTAATCGAAGCAATCCATCACCTTCCTGATCAGGTATAGGTCAGGTGGCACGCCCTTGCATCAGCCAGGACGTGTGCCGGAGTTTTGCGGGCCGTTGCCCGAGGGACCAGGGCCCACCAGCAGTTCTGGGAGCCTCCCGGCTCTTCGTGTTGCTCGTCGCTGCTCGCCGGTGGGTTTTGACAGGCAACACATTCTGGCACGCCCGGTGGGACACTCAACAACATCTGCATCAACATCTGACGCTGCGATGGGGGACAGACCAATCACGTACGACGATCTGCCTGATGAGCACAAGAAGAGGTATGATGATATCAAAGCTCTCTTCGAAGCCGATCTCATCGGCTCTTTTGAGAGGACCCGTAAGCATGGCATCAGGTGGAAAGGGTTCTCACCCGAAGGCGCTCTCGATGAGGTGGATCTGTCTGTTCCTTCAGAGGATCGCACCAGAGCTCTGCGACAGGAAGTCAATTACATGGTGGCTCATTCTCTTCACCGCCATTCTGAGAGCCTGGTGAACGCTTTCGAGCGCGTCGCGGTTCGCGTGGTTCAGGAGATCATGAAACATCAGTACTCTCCGTCGGGGCCTACCCTAGGGACTCACCAGGGAGAAAGACCGCTCCAGACCAGGCCACAGCTACCATTCACGCTTGCAGCTCCGGAGCCACCGGGGTCACCGGCGTACGTCGTCTACAAGATTGGAGGTGATCCTGGCGATTACCAATTCCTGTTTGAACCACCTAAAGAAATCCCACATGGATATGTGTGCACATACGTGCCGGACTGCAACAGCCTGACGCGCACGAACCAGATTGCAACCGCAGGGATTTCTGGGGCAGGTGTTTCTGGAGTAGGGATTTCGGGAGCAGGGATGTCCGGGATGGACGCTGATAAACAGGCGTGGCTAGCTAAGTATGCCACCGGAACGAGTCATGAGAATTTAGCCCCTGCAGCTCAAACGGTGGAGCAAATCAGTACCATCTTGAGAGACCAGTTCGGCTTCGTGCCGAAGAGGAGAACAATCGGCTATTCCAAGCCGTACCCCAACGAGTATGATCTGATTCCGCTTCCACCCAAGTATCGGCTCCCTGAGTTCTCAAAATTTAATGGTTCAGAAGGGTCTAGCTCGATCGAGCACGTGAGCCGATATTTGGCACAGTTAGGCATGATTTCAGCATCGGATCAGTTACGCGTAAGGTTCTTTGCGCAATCTCTGACAGGACCAGCTTTTGGGTGGTACACCTCGTTGCCACCAGATTCGATCCGGACCTGGAAGCAGCTGGAAGAACAGTTCCATATTCAGTATCATTCAGAAGCTACCGAGGCTGGCATTGCCGATCTGGCGCAGGTGCGGCAGAAGCGGGGAGAAACGGTAGCCGAGTATATTCAGCGTTTCAGGACTGTCAAGAACCGATGTTATTCGGCTCGTTTAACTGAGAAAGAAGCAGTCGAGCTGGCCGTGTTGGGTCTCTCAGCACCGATCAAGGATCTGGCTTTCCAAGTAGAATACAATTCACTGGCGCACATGGTCCAGAAACTGACAATGTATGAGCAGCGCCACCCTGAGTTGTACCAAGACAAGTTCAAACGTCCGATAGGCCTGGTCGATACAGAAGAAGAGGATCTTGTAGAAGACCAGGAGATAGCCGTGGCTGAATGGGCTCGGGGAGCAGATCCTGTGTCCTGCAAATGGGTGAAACAGCAAGGGCCTGCAAAAGGGTTCGACTTCGATGTAAGCAAAGCTGAGCAGATATTCGATTTACTGCTGAAGGAAAAGCAGCTGAAGTTACCCGAAGGCCATAAAATCCCTACGGCGCAAGAGATGAACGGGAGATCATACTGCAAGTGGCATCACTCGTTCACCCACACCACCAATGATTGCAAAGAGCTACGTCGGCAGATCCAAACGGCGATAGAACAGGGCCGTCTGATCCTTGGGCAGTTCGCCATGAAAGTGGACACAAACCCGTTTCCTGGCATCAACATGGTAGAGCACAGCCACTCCACGAGGCGTCAGCTAGATTTCTCGTTCGATATTAACATGGCAGGGCCTGTGTACCACCATGGCAAGTATAAGGAGGAAAGCGGCCACTCCCGGGGCAAAGAAAAGGAAGAGGCCGGTCCACGCGACCGGCCCCGTTATGATGATAGGCGGTATATAACCGAGGAACAAGTGAGAAGCGTGCGATATCAGAAGCCACACTCCACGCATCTCCTTAACAAGTATGAGCGTCAGTATGACCGACGTCGGCAGTACGACAGAGATGATGAAAGAGATCGTCGGACCGACGCATACGATGGGAGATACCGTCGGCATGATAGAGATGATGAAGGATATGAGCACCGCGCTAGGGGAAGGTCAAAGGAAAAGGAAGGCGTGGATAAACATTGGGATTGTCCTTTCTTCAAGTACTGTTGGGATGCGGGAATGAGCCGATTGCCTACAGTCGACAACTGCCCGGAATGTGGACAGCAGAAGGATGACACAGGTCCAGTTTCAGTGTTCAAGCGTCTAGGGCCTCTCCGGCCTCAGAACAGACAAGAGGAGTCATCTCGAGCAAAAGATCTCGAGGAGTCAGAGGATGAAGAAGAAGATAGATATCACCGGCCAAGGTGGTGTCCCGATGGACTCAGACACACCCAAAAGCGTAGAGTTCAGCGGCTACGTAGCTTGGAGGAAGCCGAAGCGCAGTACCTCCACACTTTAAGGAAAGCCCGGCCTGATCTGGCCGTGAAAATTCAGCAAACCTTGGAGACGGAGGCCCGTCCAAAAAAGAAAGAGTGGCGCCCCAAACCAGTAAAAGCCGATGCGAAGACATCGGCTGGCACAAACATGGTGTTCATACTTCCGTCAGAGTTTTGCGCTCCAAGAACCGAAGAACTACCAGTGGCACAGTTTGACTGCGGCCCACGGCCGGTTATCTTTGAAAAGCCACGGGAGAAGGGCTACAAACATCTGAAAGCCCTGTACCTGAGAGGTTATATCAATGGGCAGCCTGTCCGCAAGATGTTGGTTGACACCGGAGCGGCAGTCAATATAATGCCATACTCCATGCTGCGGCGTTTGGGACGCTCCACTGCAGATCTGATCAAAACCAACGTCACGCTAAGCGACTTCAACGGCCAAGCTTCAGAAACGCAAGGCGTTCTGAACGTGGATCTGACCGTGGGTAGAAAAACCATCCCTACGTCGTTCTTCATTGTTGACAGCAAAAGCACCTACGCTGTCTTGCTGGGAAGGGATTGGATTCACGCTAACTGCTGCATTCCATCCACGATGCACCAATGCCTGATACAGTGGGATGGAGATGAAGTGGAGGTCATTCATGCAGATGATTCGATCGAGATCTCAATAGCTGGCATGAACATTTGGGACGCAGAAGACCAAGAGCCGATCTCTGGAGTCAGTCTAGACGGCTGTGAGCGCATTGAAGCTACAAAAAACGGGGTGAGGCTGGTCTTATCCACTGGCCTGACAGAGTAGCAAAGCCCACGATTGTGCGTGGTAAGGCCGATCCCTGCGATCGGCCACAAAAAATAAAAAGCAGTGATCTTACGACAAGCATGTCATGTAGTCGTAGTAGGGAGATTCCCTACCATTGTAGAGCACAAATAAGTTGTAAACCTTCCTTGAGTAATGCAATCAAAAAGGGGGCCGATTCCGGCAATCGGCCCAAATTATCTTTGTTATCCTCACCAAACTTTTGGCCTGTGTTCAGCATCGATTTAGCAGGTGACGGAAAGCTGGGGTATGGGTTTACATCCGCTGATGAGCTAGAGGAGATTGACATCGGTCCTGGGGATAAGCCACGACCGACATTTATCAGCAAAAAGTTAGATCCGAATCTGCGGGGTCCGATGATAGCTTTGTTGAAAGAATATCCAGATTGCTTTGCCTGGGACTATACGGAGATGCCCGGGTTAGACAGGAGCATCATTGAGCATCGGCTCCCGCTTAAAAAAGGGTTTCGGCCATTCCAGCAGCGAGCACGACAGATGAAGGCCGAAATTTTAGAGGAAGTCAAGAAAGAGATCGAGAAAATGTTGAAAGCTGGGTTCATCAGGCCATGCAGGTATGCTGAGTGGATTTCTAGTATCGTACCTGTAGAGAAAAAGGATGGCCGATGGCGTGTTGCCATAGATTTTCGGGATCTCAATAGAGCCACTCCAAAGGATGAGTATCCGATGCCGGTAGCAGAGACATTGATCAACGCAGCTGCTGGTCATAAGGTCTTGAGCTTTATGGATGGCAATGCCGGTTACAATCAAATTTTTATGGCTCCAGAAGATATACACAAGACTGCATTCAGAGTCCCAGGTTCGGTGGGGTTGTTTGAATATGTAGTCATGACATTTGGACTGAAGAATGCCGGCGCCACATACCAAAGAGCCATGAATTACATTTTCCATGATCTGATCGGCAAGCTGGTGGAGATTTATATCGATGACGTGGTAGTCAAGTCTGCTTCAGTACAAGGACACTTGGACGATCTGCGACGCGTCCTGGACCGAACCAGAAAATTCGGGCTACGGATGAATCCAAAGAAGTGTGCCTTCGGTGTGACGGCCGGTCAGTTCTTGGGTTTCTTGGTCCATGAACGCGGAATTGAGATCGGCCTGAAAAGTCAGGAGGCAGTGCGAACAATGAAGCCACCTACCACGAAGAAAGAACTGCAGTGTCTCATCGGCAAAATCAACTTCGTCAGAAGGTTCATCTCCAATCTGTCAGGAAGAATAGAGCCGTTCATGGGACTGGTGAAAATTAAATCTGATGAGGAGTTCCGCTGGGGGACAGAACAACAACGAGCCTTCGACGAGATCAAAGAATATCTAACGAAGCCGCCAGTGTTGGTTCCACCGCAGCAGGATAGGCCGTTCTACATTTACTTGTCGGTGGCTGACACGTCCATCGCCTCGGTGGTGGTGCAAGTTTATGATGGTCTGGAGCGAGTTGTGTTTTACATCAGCAGAAGGATGCTGGATGCAGAGACAAGGTATCCTGAGATCGAGAAGTTATGCCTCTGCCTATTTTTCACCTGCACCAAGCTGCGACACATCTTGCTGTCAGCAGAGATTATCATCATATGCAAATCAGATGTCATAAAACATATGCTGTCGGCTCCTGTGTTGAAAGGCCGACTCGGCAAATGGATGTTTGCATTATCGGAATTTGATATCCGGTATCAACCCGCCAAAGCGGTTAAGGGACAGGCGTTGGCCGATCTTATTGCTGAACGAATCAACACTGATATAGCAGCACTGTCTGTACGTGCATGGGCTATGTTTTTCGATGGATCGGCTTGTGATGATGGTTGCGGCATCGGCATTCTACTCGTGTCGCCCCGGGGGGCAACATATTCCTTCTCCATCAGGCTATCTACCCCTTGCACCAACAATGTCGCTGAGTATGAGGCAATACGCAAGGGAATGGAGTTGCTCATTGAAGCCGGAGCAGAAGCAGTGGAACTTTTTGGAGACTCCAAATTGGTGATTTCCCAACTCACGGACGAATACAAGTGTGAGAGCGAGTCACTCTTCCCATTATGGTTGCAATGCCGTGAGCTGATGGCACAGTTCAGGTATCTAAACTTTAACTGGATCCCGCGGTCGCAGAATACCGAGGCGAATGATCTTGCACAGATGGCTTCAGGCTACAAGGACATAGCAGATGGAACTGATGTTCAGGTACAGTTCCTGGAGGCGGACGACTGGAGAGCCGATATCTTCAATTACTTGAAAGATTCGGCTCGGGGGGCACCTAAACGGATAAGGTACAAGGCCATGAAGTATGTGCTTATTGGGGATGACATGTTCTACAGGACTTTGGAAGGGTTACTGCTCAAATGTCTGGGGCCAACCGAGGCAAATCGGCTTCTACACGAGGTACACGAAGGCGCCTGTGGAACTCACCAATCGGCTCACAAGATGAAATGGTTGATCAGGCGATCAGGGTTTTATTGGCCCACCATGCTTGAGGACTGTTTTAAGTACTATAAAGGGTGTCAAGCATGTCAGAAATTCGGGAAGATTCAGATGGTACCTGCATCAGCGATGAACCCCATCATCAAGCCTTGGCCATTCCGAGGTTGGGGCATGGATATCATTGGCAAGATCAATCCTCCATCAAGCAAAGGCCACATGTGGATTTTGGCCATTACGGATTATTTCACTAAATGGGTGGAAGCCGTCCCTATGAAGTCAGTAAACTCGAAGGATGTTATCAATTTCGTGAAAGAACATGTCATTCATAGATTCGGGATTCCCCAAACTATCACGACCGATGGAGGTTCGGTCTTCATTTCTCACGAGTTTAGAGAGTTCTGCGAGGACACGGGAATTAAGCTGATCCGATCATCTCCATACTATGCTCAAGCAAATGGGCAAGCTGAAGCGTCCAATCAGAGCCTTATCAAGCTGATCAAGAGAAAAATCGACGAGCACCCTAGGCGTTGGCACGAGGTTTTGTCAGAAGCTTTGTGGGCTTATCGCATGTCATGTCATGGAGCGATAAAAACCTCGCCATACCATCTAGTCTATGGACAAGAAGCCGTATTGCCATGGGAGATTACGGCTGGATCGAGACGTGTCACTTTTCAGAACGATCTAACAACTGAAGAATATGCAGCCCTGATGAGTGACAGTGTTGAGGATTTAACTGAACTTAGGCTGTGGTCGCTTGAGAAAATTAAAGAGAACAAAGCCAAGGTAGCTCGTGCATATAATAAGAAGGTGAGACCAAAGGAGTTCCACGTTGGTGATCTGGTATGGGAAGCTGTATTGCCATTGGGAACTAAGGATGCAGCATACGGTAAATGGTCTCCAAGTTGGCACGGGCCATACAGGGTCGACCAAGTTTTAAGGGGCAACGCGTACATGCTTGAGGAGCTGGACGGTGTGAAATTCCCAGTGGCTGTTAACGGTCAGCATCTCAAGAAATATTTCCCAAGCATGTGGGATGATGGACAGTGAAATATGGGGGCCGATACATGAAATCGGCCAGTAAAAAAAATATCCAGATTAATATTTCCCAAGCATGTGGGATGATGAACAGTGAAATATGAGGGCCGATACATGAAATCGGCCAAATAAATAAAAAAACAATGCACAGCCATCGACTCTCGAGGTTCAGACTGTTACGAGCAGGTGTCAGGTTACATGAATAAGCTACTGAAGGAATGCCTCGAAGGCACGGAGGGCGTCAGCACGGACACGATCCACCTCGGCGATCTCGGCTTCGTCATCATCGTCCTTGCCCGTCACTAGCTGCTTGCTCAGGGCACGTATTTCTGCCAGATCAGTCTTCAGTTGAGCTTTGAGGCCTTCTGCTTCGTCTTGGGAGCGGGCGATGAATGCTTCCTTGTCATGAATGAGCTTTTTAGTCGCCCGGACCTTCTCTTCGAGATCTTCCAATTCCTTTTTTAAGGATGCAAGCTCGGCGGTGCTGACAGAGGTGTCAGTTTTGGCATCCAGAGACGCCTTTTTCTCATTGAGCCGCTGACATTTGGCTGCAATATCGGCCTTCAGTGGGAGTTGGGCGTGGCGTAGATTGATCCTCTCACGAGCCAACTTCACCCTTGACCCGTAGAAAGACAGAGTCACAACTGGCCAAAGCTTCACCTGCAATGCTACCGGGAGTTGGTCCTTGATTTCGTCAAGAACACTCTTCACCTCTTCAGAACCCTCGACCAACTTCTCGATTGGGGAGGACAGCAAGGCTTTGAGACGCTGGAATTGAGGTAGAACAGCGCTTGCTCGTGGTTCATCGTTGGCGGCAGAGGGAGCTGGTTCGATGGATTCAGGGTCGAACGTCAGCAAGCCTGAGATATCACAACCCTGGCAGGCAGAAGTGGCGTCAGTATGCGTCAAACAGGGAAGGATGAGTCGAAAGAAGCGAACATACCTCTCCTGAGATCAGGGGGATAGCCGACGGCGAGACAATCGGCTCGTGTGTTGTTGCTGAGGGCTTGGCCAGATTGGCAACCGTTTCATCTACACCTTCAGGGATTACTAGATCCAGGCTTGCGGAAGGCATCGGCACTTCCCCGACTTTCCCACTAGAAGTGTCATTCGTCTGCATGAAAGGTGCTTAGCCGATGTGAATAGCAATGAATCGGCATAAAAAAGGAGTGGTAAGAGTATGGAGGATAATTACTTTCGAAGCCTCCTGGCTCGAAGAAGAAGTTTGCAGTCCCTTGCGAGCCCTCTTGGGGCTCACAGCTTGCCCCGCCTCGACTGCTGCTCGGGGGGCAACAGGTTCAGGAACAGGCCTTTTCCTGGAAGCCGATGGTGGCACATCTGGCTGGCTCGGTGTGGTGGTTCTCTCAGAGTCTGCTGAGCTTGAATCTCCTCGATTGGATTGTGTTTCCTCGCTGGAGGTGTCTTCGATGGAGACCTGTAAGAAAGGGAGAGTTGGTAAGCACAAGCATGTTTACAAAGATAAATGAGATCAACCAAGGCATGAATCAGCGTACGTGCGAGCTCTCTGGAGAAGGGCTCCGGCGCCTCAAAGTTTTTTTGGCCACTACCTTCCTCACCGCCGTTCTTGTTTTAGTTGGAACTCGGGAGGCAGCTGACCCGGAAGTTGCTTGGCTCTTGGAAGCCGATTTTGGTGATATCGGCTGGTTCTGCATCACGACCTGTTTCAAAGGTGGCGAGTTTTTGCAGAAAAGGACCACAGGAGCTGGTGGGAGGAATTCGAAGGGGGAGCCATCCTCGTTAGTAGGTTCTGGACCATCTTGTTGCTGCAAGGAGACAGAGCAGGATATTAAAAGAATCGTCGTGAGCTGCATCAAGAAAATTTACAAGTAGCAGTACCTGTTCTACGGGGATGTCATATTCAGCATCGAGCTGTTCCAGCAATGGTCCCAGAGCTCTCCTGAAGGCATGAGTCTTCCACATCGACCACCAGTTCTCAAAACCATCGGTTGATGAAGCGAAAGTGAGGTTGTTAGGAATTGGGATGGTCAGAGCATCGAAGAAAGAATAACACCTCTGACTGGTGAGAGGATCGGGCAGGTCAGCTCTGCTCTCTGTGAGGTGGTGGAGAAAGAAATGAGGAGGTACTTGCCCAAGGCCAAATTGCCGAGCTGCTACGACCGGCTGGTAGAACTCGTATCCAGGCTTGATTATTCTGTTGGATGTGCTCATGCCAACTGGGAGGAAGCAGGGACGGATCACGGTGGAGAATAGCTGCCGAGTGCTAGTGTCATCGGCAAAGTTGTCCAGCCTGAAGGAGATTGGATTTTCAAAATTTTCCGATTCCTCCGTGTAAGGAAAGAAGATAGGATTGTCCAGGCCTTGGAAGAAAATGCTGAACCACTTGGATGCTTCATGAGGGATCAGTTTACTACCTGGCAGGCTATACAGAGCTTGGCCGTAGCTGGTGCATCGGATCTGCTTCCCTTTGGCATCTGGAAAGGTGCAACTTTCCAAAAGGGGGAAGTTTGGGATATGGTTTTGAAAGTACAGCTGAGCCCATAGTTGAATAAACCACCAAGGACCTCCTGTTTTGACTGCTATGTGGGAGGATAGTTTGACAGACATCAACTGGAGATATCGATAGACTTCTCCAAGGAACAGTTTGCCGATGCCAAGTTGAGTGCCTCTGGCAAGTTCATAGGCCAAGGAGAGATAATTCTTGGTTGGGGCAAGGGAAGGGCCACAGAATATGAAATGTTCCAGCCAGAAATTGAGGAAGGCCGTGTGTTCTTTCTCTGTGACAGGGCCCTTAGTTTTCATGTGGCTTCGAAGATAAGCACCCCAGTTCGTGCAATCTGTTTTGGAAGAAAGCTTGAAGGGGACTTTTGGCAGCATAAAAGCAGAGGGGCTGGGTGATGTGACGTCTAGACCAGTAATCATCACCACGTCTAACAGAGTTGGTGTCATGGGGCCATGGCCGAACATAAAGCAGTTCAGAGCATCAGACCAGAAATAGCCGATGGTTTTTAGAAGATTTTCATGTTTCTCAAGGGGAGACAATGACAAAGTCAAGGCATCGGCTATTCCCGTGGTTTCCCATTGGGATTGGTAAGTTTTGGCTACCCTACTGTACCAAGAAACCCAATATTCGGGAGGATTAGGCCAGGCTCGTAAGCAGTCGGCCCAAGAATCCAAATCTAAGTTTTGGCTTACGAAGGGGATTCTGTTTGCCTCGCAAGAGATCAGATGGGCAGGACTAGATTCTGTACGGGGGCCAAGGCAGAGAGAATTTGGGAGAGAAGGATGCGGTAGCGGAATGTCTGAAACCTAAAATTTTAATGATGGGATAAAGCATTAATTCAGGTGTTTGCTATTAATTCTAGCACCGAGCTCGGATTGCGAGGAACAGTTAAGGATTACCTTCAGACCGGAGACCGCTGTGTTAGCGCTGGACGATTCCGCCATCTAATTTGCCGGCGGAGATGGATCTATGCGGTGGGGAATCTAGGGTTCGTGTCGCCGTGAGCCCGATTTGTTCAATGAGGCAATTGGAGATCTGAGTTAGCCTTTTTGAAGATGGTTGCAGGTTACCGTTGAAATTGGAAAGTGACCGCTCAGACTTGTCTAAATAAGCGACCGAGTTTGACCTTGCCAACGTTTGTGGGAAAAGCCGATGTGTTGCCATCGGCTCTTTGGGCTTTGACTTGGTTGATCATATCAAGCGTGGTATGGTGAAAGCCGATTCGTTACTATCGGCTTTTGGAACGTTGACCTATTTGACTATCGGCAAAATCAAATTGGGAAAAGCAAGCTTTGTTGATTCCAAAGACGGTTGTTTACAATGAAGCCGATTGCTTACAAAATGGAGATCTACTACTAGTACTACTACTACTAGTTCATAATCTAGAAGGCGGCGTCGTCGTCGTCGCCGTTGCCATTGCCGCCGCCGTCTTCGCTGTCATCGGCGCTGCTGCCGGCGTAGTCCTCACCGCTGCTGCTGAAGTTGTCAGCGGGGGCCTCCTCGTCCTCGTCGTCGTCGTCGGTGTCCTCGCTGGACCCGGCGCGGAAGCGCTTCACCGGCGGGTATTCGTCGGAGGAGGTGTCCTCCTCTGCTTCTTCCTCCTCATCGGAAGAGCCGATGTCCTCGCCCCAGGACACGGCGTCGTCGGCGCTCTCCGCCTCCAGTTCCCCGTCGACGAGGAGTTGGAGGTCCTCCTCGCCGTCGGTCAGGGACTCGTCGTCCTCTGACTGGGCGGCGAAGTCCCAGTCTCTCTCGTCCCACCATTGTGGGGCGAGAGCTTCGTACGCCGCCATTGGCGGGTGCTCCGGCGTCGGCTCCCGGTTGACGGAGTCGGAGGATTGGAAGGAAAGGCCGGATGTGTTGGAGGAAGAAGAGGAGGCCATGGCGGAGGAAGAGGGTTTTTTGGCTATTGGAGAAGAATGAGGATGCAAATGGTTCGGATAGATTTAAATAAGGGGAATAGTGGAAGATGGTTCAATGCCATAGCGGTTTTCGAGAATGTGGTGCCAGAGTTGTCAAATCGTGTACTGCGGAGAAGTTGAGAAGGTGAGGCATCATGATGAGGAGGCGATATGACGGTTCTGCTCTGCAACGCGTGACCCGATGAAGAAAAAACAGAGTGGTTTTGGAATTATTATTGCCAAAACCAGGGGGGCATGTGTTATCGCCACATTTTGGCCAAATGAGGAGATGGGCCGTAATCAAGATGGGCTTGGAGGCTGGATCGGCCTTGCGCGTGGATTTGGGCTAATTGCCCGTGTATCTGTATATTATGATAGATTACGTTTCGGTTTAAACAAGAGATAGAGTTGTTAGGTTTATTCCAAAGATAGAAAGTCTCCGGACTATAAATGTGTACCTAGGGTTATTGAGAAAGGAGGACGATCACGTTCACAACAAACACAATCTCGGCGCATCGCCACCCCTTGTTTCGAGGGTTTCTTTCAGGTAAGCGTCGTGCTGCCTAGATCGCATCTCGCGATCTAGGCAGCATCTGCTTATGTGTTATTTGGTGTTGCTCGTACTGAAGCCTTGTTGATGGCGAGTAATACTGTTATCATAGATCTGTTTGGGCTAGCATCGGTGCTTTTGGTTATGTTTGCTTAGTCATGCTGCCCCTAGAGATCTCGCTGCCTTTGCACCTATTTTGGGTGTAAGGGCAGCATCTTGCTTGATCTTTATTCAGTCGATTCAATCTGTCATAGTTGTTCCTTGTTCTCCAAGGATTAGTTTGATATCCGCATGGTTAGGCCTCACAAACGGGTTGAACGATCCAGTAGTACGTAAGGATATGGTTTGCCAATTCGAGAGGAGTTGTTCCGGGAATTGACTCTACGTTGGTTTTTTGGCCTCCTCTAGGGTTAGTTTTCTGTTATCTTTCGTATCTACCAGGCTCAATTACGTGTGGGATGTTCCAATTATGTGGTGAAAGCGTTAAACTGTCGTAGATCGATTTGACTTGTATTGATAAAGCAAAACCCCATGTTATCGTAGATCCAATGCAGATCCATGGGACAATCGGCTACATGAGCCGATTCACAGGGGAACCTGAGAGCCGATCGAGGCTCGTATTTAATGTTTACGTGTCTGCCATGCAGGAAACTAATCGAAGCAATCCATCACCTTCCTGATCAGGTATAGGTCAGGTGGCACGCCCTTGCATCAGCCAGGACGTGTGCCGGAGTTTTGCGGGCCGTTGCCCGAGGGACCAGGGCCCACCAGCAGTTCTGGGAGCCTCCCGGCTCTTCGTGTTGCTCGTCGCTGCTCGCCGGTGGGTTTTGACAGGCAACAAAAGGAGGGAGTAGTAATATCAACAAATAGTATTTTCACTACGGATCAAATGTCGAACACATCAGCACTCCAAATATTCCTTTGACAATTTTCTACTCAGGTATTGCTCATCATTGCAAAATAAGGAAACCATTATCCACTCCTTTATTTATATTATTCTCATCAATATACATAGCTCAAGATATATATTGAACAGTAAGAGCACAAGTATAAGTAATTATTGTTCATGACGTGCTAGGATTTCAAATTAACCGAACTTCTTTATAAAGTTTATTATGATCTCATTTATTTCATCTGGCTTTTCTTCGTTGATGAAGTGGCCAACATCTTTCATGATCACCACGTCGTCTAGCAAGGGTACAAATTTATTTGAGTCTCCCATGGAAATAAAATCCTGTGTCCATGGAATATGATAAGTCACATCAAGATCTCCAATGATGAACTTGACTGGTGCCTTTATCTCAGCTCCGCTCCATGGTGCTGTCAGCTCCCAAGTCCTAGACATAGATCCAAAACATGTCATGGAAGAATGCATTTACCATGATTTAAGTTGCTTACATCCGACAAGAATGAAGCATTTTTATTGAGCTCATACAAATTTTTATATACACGAAAAGAGCATGAAATTTTTCTAGAAAGATACTAGAGGGAAAGATGATGTAGTGCTTACTTATCCCATGCACGGTAGTAGTTGAGTCCCCCGGTAAAACCAGTTTTGTCGAACTGGCTGGTGTAGTACTTGATATCCTCGTCCGAAATCCAGCTAGGTAGCGGCACCTTGTCGTCCGGCGATCCCCACCCGCCGTATGGGATAATCAAGGGGTCGGCTGACCGGATGGCCAGGAACCTCCTGAGCACCGCCTCCGTGCCCAGCCGAGCAAACTCTGCCTCCATTGCTCCAGGTTCCTGGAAACGGCAGACGTAGTACTCGTCGCCGTAGAGGGACCTCAGCGCGTCCACCGGCGCCTGAGCCGGGTCTCTGGGGAAGAAGGCGACGCTCAAGGCGACCAGGGCGATTACCTTGTCCGGCCGGAACAGGCAGAGCTGCCACGCAATGAGGGCGCCCCAGTCGTGAGCCACCACGAACACCCTGTCGTGGCCGAGGGAGTCGAGGAGGGCCACCAGGTCGCCGACGACGTGCAGGGCGGTGTACTGCTCAGGCCTGACAGCGGGGGCGTCCGAGCCGCCGTACCCACGCAGGTCGGGCGCCACGGCGCGGTACCCGGCGGCGGCGAGCGCCGGCATCTGGTGGCGCCACGTGTACCACAGCTCCGGGAAGCCGTGAAGCAGCAGCACCACGGGGCCGCCCGCCGGCCCCGCCTCCGCGACGTGCAGGCGCACGCCGTTAACCTCGACGTCGCGGTGCGTGATTCCATCATCGCCGGCAGCAGCCATCTCAGTCTTTCGGCGGAGCTAACGAGCTGCGGGACGTACGTGAACAAAGGACGTGAACGAGCTGCGGGACTTAAAAAAACCGAGCGGCGGCGCTGTAATGCAAACACGTGGGACGTACGGCGGCGCGCGCCGGACGGGCGGACGGCCTACCTCGCCAGCGAGAGAGCGACGCTACGCCGGCCGGTGCAGAAGGCGCACGCATTACGCATACGTCGTTTTCCTAGAGCTAGCAGCTGCAGCGTACTGCTCACGGGCAAACGTGTATGGCCAAGAGATGTGCTCGATTGCTTTCGATTTGATTAGGCCGGCATGCGCATTAATGTGGAAAACGAGAGAGTTTGGCAATGGGCCATGAAACCTGGCCAACAGCCGGTAATGCTACAGCTACGGGCAGCATCTTACGGAAAAGAGTTACGGGCAGACGTGGAATGACCAGCGTGGAAGCCACCTCATGTATGTTTACATATAAATCCTCGTCCTTAATCAAATTTTTATCTTCAAGTCCTTTTCGTTTTGCACACAGCACTTTAAATCCGTTCAGATCTCATTGGAGAGAGAGAAAGAATAAACTTCATCTTGAACTAACACAGACGAGATCGTGCACAAAAATTTAATCGAGAGAGAGATTAAAATCACAACCGAGAGAGAGAAATTATAAATCGACTGGAAGACAACCGTTCGTCCTCCAGGCGTCCCCTCCCTTCAAGCCGGCCGGTTCCTCTCGACCCAACGCCGGCCACCGATGCATCCCTTCGAAGCGGCTCTGCTTCCCTCTACCTCGAGTCGCCGTCTTGGTTCCAGCTGGCCACCGCGGGATCACCTCTCACCGTCGCCTCCTTTCCAGATGTTGGTGAGAGGAGCACCACAGGGGACATAACCGACGGGAGGCCTCTTGATCCAAAAGAGACGGGGATTGAGCTGGGACTCGAACCGATTTTTCCTTATCTGCAAATGATTTTCGCTGAGCTTTTATCTGCCCAACTTTTCACGGGAGGTAGATGGGTGAGTTGGCTTCCAGGTAACTTTCCACGTCAGTGCGTAAGCGTTTTCCGTAAGCTTTTTCGCGTAGGTGTAGCATTACCGGGCCAACAGCATACACAACCGTACTTGCACGCTAAACTTTTTTTTTTTTGCGGGGGGAAAGAAATTCATTTAATGCCCTGATTGGTTGGTCGTTTTTGGGCCGTAAATGAGGGGTATTACTCGCTTGTCAGAAAAAACGGCCCGTATGCAAAATCCGTACTTGGTTCGTTGTTTTAGTTTCCCGGTCCGACTGATTTCCGTGCGTAAACACCGGTAATTCCCACGGACCATCCGACGTCCTGCTAAAAATACGGAGGTTTCCTTGTGCACAGCAATTCCGGCCTGGAAGTTACAACCGACGTGAAAATCTACAGAGTATCCAAGCGGGGCCTAAGGCATAACAGAGTTACAGTCGTACAGAATTGTTGCAGCGATTTCTGCCGGGAAGTCCCCTAGCCAGAATTCAGTAATATCCTGTACTTTGCCTATTTTCGCTAGTTCATGGCTAGCATTATTAGCATATCTATTAATTTTGACAAGCTGAATATTTCTTTCCCTTAAAAGTTCACGGATAGCATTGATGTGGAAAGCATATGTAGATAAGTCAGGCCCTCGATTTTGGATCATCTGGATGGCCTCTAGGCAGTCGGACTCCTGTTCGTCTAGTGCAGGCTGAGTTGCAGTCCCTCTTCAATAGCCAGCAGTTCCGCTTCAAGTGCATCCTGGCATTTGTCATGCCTCATGCAAGCTGCGATGATCACCTTTCCTCTGTCGTCGCGTAGGATGATGCCCGCACCCGCCTGTCCTTGGCCGGAGAAGGCTCCGTCCACATTTAGCTTGGCTTCATCTTGGGCTGGAGGACTCCACTTCATGCACACCTTCTTCTTCCCGTCCTCCATTCTACACTGTTTTTTAAACCCTTGGCCCTGGTCAATAACCATCTTCTCCTTAGCTATATCTACATCAGGAACTTGTTTGATTAGCATAAGTGAATCTAGATAGCTTACCAGGAAGCGTCATGAGCCTTCTATACTTGGGCACGGTTTCTCGTGGGTCAATTCGTTGTGGGCATGCCATATCCTCTAAAAGGTTAGCATAGTCCTTGCCCGCTGATCCACCGATATTGCATGCAGAAGTTGCATTAGCCAGTCATATCCAGAAGGTTGGATGCGAGTAATGTCTAGCATATTCCAAACATCCCCATCGATCGTTAAAGTCTCTGGCGTGCGGGCATCGAAGGAAAACATGCATTGTATCCTCCTCCTCTTTGCCACAGATTTGACATATATACCTGTTGTAGTCATATTGGCGACACTGTAGGTTAACCTGCGTGGTGAGTGAATTTTTGCAGAGTTTCCACGCTAAGAGCTTCACCTTCGGTGGTACTGGGCACTGCCATATCAGTTTCCAACTCGGACAGCTGCCATCTGGTCTCGCACTTGTAGCACCACGATCTTGACTAAGCGTCACTAGTAGAAAAAAGGGCTTCCATTCGCTCCCATTAATCCCCAAACTGTTCGGTCGGCGGTTAAAGTGGACATTAGTCCCGGTTTATTTGAAAATGTGGGCCAGAGGGCATTAGTCCCGGTTCAAATGGGCCCTTCGGTCCCGGTTTGCGCCACCAACCGGGACAAATGCCTTTGGACCTTTAGTCCCGGCTCGTGGCGAAAACCGAGACTATAGGGCACCCTTTAGTCCCGGTTTGCTCCACGAGCCGGCACTAAAGGGCAGTTCAAACGAACCGCCGCTCTCCCGCGCAAGTTACACATGGTCGCCGCGATCGTTTCAGAATCACTGCGGCCATTACTCATCGCTTCGGTAATCTGCTACGACGACGCATCGGGAGACCTCGCCGGCGGCCTAATCACACACCGGCGGCTAGCCTCTTCTTCTTCTCCCTCTCTCTAGTATATAAGGAACCTTCTATTAAGCTTATTCTTCATCATCTCCTCTCCTAATCTCTCCTCCAAAACCACCATATAGCATCACCGCCAAAACCACCATAGCACCGGCCGGCGATCGAGCACTCTCTCTCCCTCTCATTTCAATGGAGCCGGCGATGCTACCTCTATCTTGGGTGCATAATATCACTGCCGAAGGGATGGAATTCATCATCACAGAAACTCTCCGTGCATCAATGGTGGAGATGTGGATCCACGCCGTCAAGCAACGGTTCCTCGACGCCGCACCGATCAAATGTGTGGGCTTGGACTGCGAGTTCACCAGCCCTCGCGATAGGCTCCATCAGCGTGCCGCCGTCCTTCAACTCTCGGTGGCGTCCGAGGTTTTGGTCTTCCAAATATGTCGGACTGATCATGTGCCACAGCTACTCAGGGATTTCTTGAGGGACCCCACCATTAGATTCTGCGGCGTGGCTATCGGCAATGACGTACGCATGCTGCAATCATATGGAATTCAAATTTCGTCGGTGTACGACCTCCAAGTGATTATGCCGAACCCCACCAAGAAACCAATTCTGAGTCTATACGATCTGTCCAATGCTACTATTGGGACAAAGCTTGAGAAGTAGAAGAGGAAGAAGAACAAGAAGAAGGGAGACGAGGAAGAAGAAGGAGAAGAGGAAGAAGAACAAGCAAGTGTTGTATGCCGCTCTAGACGTTCGCTTGGGCTTCGAGATTGCTAGGAGTTATTGAAAGCTAAAAGGCTACTAGCTAGATGTGTGTGTGGTGTGGTGTGCGAGTATGCATATATATATGTGACAAGGGTATAGATAATAGAGCCCGTCAGTTGAGTACCCCTGAGGCCCATTAAACTAGGCCCAATTGTAACGCTAGTTGAAAGTCCCACGATAAACCCTAGCCGCATGGAAGGAGATGCAGCAACCGGATAATGACAAAGAAGGCGCCTTGTCTGTCTTATGGGTACTAGCTGAATACCCGTGCGTTGCTACGGGATAACCAAAAATTATATAGATACATAAATGATACCATTACAATCCAGAAACAATTGTCCTAAATTAAAAAAAGGCATATGAAATGTGGTATCTATTCATACATCAAAAAGATCTATTCTCTCTCCAACCTTATTATTTTTAAACTTCCGTCCTCCTATATGAAAACGTCCACCCTCACATACCGTTGCAATCTAGCTGTTAAGAAAAGATCACAAATTAAAATAAATTGTAATTGAATTACAAAATAACAAAGCTAAATGATAGTATTTTGGAAAAAAGCTAAAGAGATAGTTTTCCTATATTTTACCAAATAGCACATTTTCAGATGATCTTGTATTAGTATGTCTTTAAACCTTAGCGTCTGGATTCCATAAAATCGTTGCACTCGATTGATCTACTAACTTAGCAACTTAGCTAAACATCCGTGCGTTGCTAGGGGTGAAGTGTCGCACTATTTTTTGAACGCACAGGTATGGCAATTTCTGACAACACCGTGACAAACATCACCAAATTCAGATTAAAATTACCATGTAAAATTCAGATGATGTTAAAGGTAAAATCCAGATGAAAAATAACAGTTTCATATAAAATTCATAATTCTGCCCAATGCACGGGAACAAAATTAAACAATACAAATAATCTAAAGCTTGTGAGTTCTTCCATATATCAGCAATATAAAACTAAGCAGGGAAATCATCGACACACACGAATACACTAAAATTGATGGTTATTCATGACCGACCAGAGCCAATGTTCATGAGAGAGCACGCCGTCGCGGCCAGGGCACCCTCGCTCTTCTCAGGAAGTTGCTAATGCGCCCCAAATCAATCCATAAAGGATATTCGCATGCGATGCTGCCCATGATCCATTGAGTCAATTGGAGCCAAGCTTGATTTCCGTGTGTGATTGATTCAGTGGCTCATGTGGAACAATAGGTTGATTTTGTACTACAACGAAGCAAAACTTCCATACATATGCAATCAGCTATACAGGAAAATTTTATTCACCGCTAGCAACAATAAACAAATCCGATCCATGAATTGGATGGTGCGCATCTGTATTTAAAAAAAGTTAATGTATGAAATAACAGCTGAAGAAGTCACCAACATGAGCACAGAAGTGCAAAACTGAAAGATCAAGTATTTTATGATGAAGGTAAGTAGTTGATGAATTATAATAACCTTTCGTGCCAAGCCTTCTTGCCCGAATCCTTGAGGAAAGCTTTTCTGAACTATCACGACCATTCTGCAATACATGGCAAAGGTTGATAACTACAGATATTTTTTAAATGAGATGCTTAGTGTCAATATACACAACTCGGCCGTTTAATGCCCCCAGCATTCTGGTAGTGTTTCTAACGGCGCATGCTTCAGACAAAACTGCAGAGTGTGCATGCAAACTTTCAACAAATCTTTACTAAATGTACAACGTAGTAACACAAAGGCAAATAAATGATGTGAAACAGATGACAACGATTTTAAACCATGTGGAGGAAAATAAATTCCTAGATTGAATCACAGTGCATGACAGAACAGCAAAACGATGTTATAATCATGAAATAACTGTAACAGGACCTAAGCATTTGAGGTGAATAAAAACAAATCTGGTCCAACTCTCTTCACGACTCTTAAAAATTAATTGTTGAAATCCAGTAAGCAAGCAAAACTCCAGTGAGCAATTAAAATTCAGGCAAACAAAATGTGAACGATGTGCAGCAGTGCACGAACACACCCGTAGAGCATCACGCTACATATAAAAACCAGGGAATGCATCAAGACACGCAGCAAATCATCTAGTAGCAAGCTTTGTCCCTGCTAGGTTGCTGCATTTATGCCAAATCATGGCTACTCGCCGCCTGCTGCTTCTCTCGAACACACCCCACGCAGTGCTCGCTCAGCTCCCTCCCGCTGAATTTGCTGCTCTTTTTCTTTTCTCTTCTATTTCAGCGATGCCAGGAGATCTGATGGGGAACAGGATCAAACACCACAGACGTGACAAAACGGAACTCGCCTGGATGGGAGAAGCAGGAGGCGCTCGAGGTCGGGATGGCCGCATACTGCACCTGCATGGGGAGGAGGCCGAGCATGGGGAGGAGGCCGGATGCCCGAAACTTATCTGAACGGGATAGGCATCCACATCCACCCGAGACCTGGAGAGGCCTGGCGGATGAAAGGAGGACGCAGAGATGTTGCCTACTTCCCGGCGGCGGCGGCGGAGAACCAAGGAAGGGGAACGGGAAAAGGTCAACATGCAGGCAAGGCCCCAGCCTCGCGTCGCTCCCCTTCCACATCGAGCGCCGCAAGGCCTCTAACCACGCCTCCACCCTAGAATACCTATTCTCCTGTGGAGTCCGGCCCGAACAGACGTACGACTGACAAAGGAAGCGCGAGGATTTTTTTGTGCAATTCTCTAATGCTTCTAGGTTCACTTTGCAAAATGTACCAACAGTCCACCTTGTTGTCTAATCGGATGCCTTCGTTGTCCATCCAAAGGTCCACAATCTGTGGGTGCAGCTGGTTCACAGATTCGTCTGTTTCACAAGATACCTTCTCCATCGTAGAGCTGATGATCGCTGACATGTTGTGCATCTTGTGATCAATCGGAGCCTACCTGGGCCGGTAATGGGCCGCCATCAGGTCGGACAAGCTCAGCTGCGGCCTACCTTCTCTCAAAAAAAAAAGCTGCGGCCTACCTTGATCTATTCAAGCCGTACATGTCGTGCGTATCTAGGGTTGCAGGCGGCACCCGCTTCCTGTCCCGCAAAATAGAAATTAAGGCAAACACGAAATTTAAAGCTAGCAGAATTAAAGCGTGATTAGTAGAATGGCAGTCCCGCAAACCCGCCCCGCTTGACACCCTATGCGTATCCGATCGGGATTCCGTCTTCGTCTTGCTGGTGCCTGCCTATAAATTGTTCGCGTTGTGTTCGATCTAGTTTCTCTGCGTCGTCCCTGCGAAACCCTTCGCACTCGACCGATCTTTGGTTTCCAGACATCGACGATGAAGGGACCCGCTCCGCTGCCGGAATTTGCAGATATTGCGCTCGAGATTCTCCTCAAGCTGCCGACCAAGGACGTAGCCCGCTGCTGCTGCGTCTCCAGGCTATGGCGCGACGTCGTCGCCGACCCTAGTTTCAACAGCCTCCACGCCAAGGCCGAGAGGAACCCCGCGTCCCAGGCCTCGGAGATCTTGATCGTCACGGAAACCCATGAGCGCGGGAGGCTCGACGAGGCCAGCTTCATGCGCGTCTCCTCGTCGAGGCCCATGCCCTACCGCGTCACAATCCCCAGCAACTACAGCCTCTCAAATATCTGCAACGGCCTCGTCTGCTTCGCCGCCAACCAAGATGACGTGACGGCCTTCGTCTGCAACCCTGTCACCGGCGAGACGGCAACCCTTCCCACAGCCCCTCCGCCCCAGCTGGGGCACATCATGTGCCATATCTTCGCCTTGGGGTTTAGCCCCTCCACCAAGGAATATAAGCTGTTCCGGTTCTCCTCGGGCTACGGTGACATCTATGATATGAAGAAGAAGGTCGAGCAGAGCGTATACACCTTAGACGGATCACGCCGTGGGTGGCGCCAACGCTCGTACCGTACCCAGTGTCCTCTACTGGAGACCGTGCCACCAGTGCTTGTTGATGGCAAGCTTACTTGGTCACTACTGGCTATACAGGCCCGGAACCGGCACCGCCCCGGAACCCTGACGGGTTGCTGGAGGTTGATGTGGCGACCGAGGCGCACCGCACGTTCCGTCTCCCGTTCGCAAGCGACGAGTACCACTCGGCCTGGGATCCTCTGGTGAACACCTTTGAGATGAGAGGGCGGCTAGGCCTTGCTGTTGAAATCCTCAGGGGTTGGGAGACCACTGTTCGGAAGCTCCAGTTCTGGGTCCTGTCTTCGCCGCCGCCGGACCAGCAGCTCGACGATCAGGACAACAAGCTCTATTGGGACCTGTGCTACAGCTTCTACGTTGGCGACGACTACCGCTTCAACCAGCCGAGGAGCACCTGGTTCGACGACCGTGAGATGACACTGTGCTACAGGGATACTGAGACCGTGTTCAAGCACGGCACGAGAGGACGCGCGCCGGAGCCATCTCCCGAAATCGTCAGTCCGCAATGTGACCGCCGACACCAGCTCCCGCCTGTGCCGTCCAACTGTCAATGGCATATTTACGGGGGTTATCGCCCCAGCCTTCTCTCGCCTCTCACATTGGCACCGCCGCCACCGTTATCTTGGGACGGCGAGGAAGAAAGACAAGAATTCGAGCATGCATTATTACTTGAGCTGCGATGATAGTACTAACTACTAATGAAAAACATCACATATTCACATTTATGCTCGGCTAACTCAAATCTGCTCGCAAGCATCAACTCCTCAGTTCAGCTGGGATGGATCGAATTCTCCTGAAGATTCATAGTTGTATTAGTTACTTTTATACTTTTTAAAAAAAAGAGGGGTCTGCGTGAAAAGATACATATGACTATTTTATTGAATTATTATTACAGGATACTAGCAAAGGCTGCCCGTGCTATAAATTCCGTGATGCTTTCTCTTCCACACTACTGGTTCCCTTTCATAACGCCCTCTAGCTCGAGGGAAAAACGCCTTGCATGACAGATGACCGTTAAACTATGAGCCGCATTACATGCAGACCATGATTAAATTTATTTATTTTTGAATTGGGGGCAAAAGCTTTGCCCAATCTATTTATTAAGAAGAAGAAAATTATCCAATTAATTAACGGAGAACCGAACACAAAAATCAATACAACAAAACCACACGACAACCAAAACATTGCAAACCTTATAAATCGACAGCTTGTTGGATTTCTTTCTTGGTCCATGCGTGTGTGTGTTCTTTGTGTGTGTTGTGGCTGTGTGTGAGACACAAGTGAGATTTGAGAGAGTTAGAGTTGAAGAAGAAGAGGCGCTGCGAGATGCAGCGCCAACAATTGGTATCAGAGCTTTGTCGATCTGAGGCAACGATGGTGGCGTGGCGGACTCCATGTGAGTTGGAGGTCGTCGGCGTAAGGTGAAGGCTGTTTGCGGCGCGATGCCGCGGGCGGCCGGTTGCGGTGTGATGCCGCAGGATGGTAATGGCATGGTGATCAGCGTCATGAAGACGTCGGCCATATCAAGAGCTGGCCGCAGCGGGCGGCAAGACGGTGTGGGGATGGGCGCTGCGAGGGCGTCGTCCACGATAAGCGACGCTGCGAAGGCGTCATCAACAGCAAGTTTGTTGGGCGCTGCGATGGCGTCGTCAAGTGGCTGAGAATCAAGATTAGGGGGTGAATGTTAGCCTTAATCTTGATCCATGTATTTGCATGTAGTTTTAGCTGGCCGAGTAGCTTGTCGTATGACTGCATATAGGTAGGATGTTAAAGTTTGTTCAGCAGGGATACAAGGTGAGATGCCAAGATGGCCGTGTGATGCGCCCACGATGGCGAGATGCCGTGGTGGCGAGAAGCTACCATACCAGTGCTGAAGATCAACGAGCCTGCATGATGTAGCGTCAGCCGAGAGGTTTGGTTCAGTTCAGTCTGATGGTTATCTAGATGATTAGTTAGTGCATGCATAGGTTAGTTAGTGAGCTAGCTAAAAGCTTGGTTAGTTGGCCGAGAATTAGTCGTAGCTTTGCATGCTAGTTGAGTCTGCATGGGTAGTGGCCGGCTGGCCAAGTCGTCCACTTCGTGGAGTGATTCCTCGAGGTGGTATACTGCATTCAGTTAATGAGAAAAGAAGCCGTAAGGGGCACCAGCAAAAAAAAAACTTCTGTGTAGCCAGGCCCAGGACAGCGTAAGACCCACACAATGCGGCGAACTGTTGAACGTATAAAGAAGTCTGAGTGGCACGGCAATAACGCAAAGACTGGCTAGAACTGTATCCTTTGGGCACCATTTGATGGCAGGTGTCTAGTTTTTTTTTTTAACGAGGCAAAAGCTTTGCCTATCCATTAGTTAAGGAGAAGAGAGTTGCCCAGTTAATTAATGGAAAACCGGGTTAAAATCGATACAACAGGGGCCGAGCCCCACCCAAACACCCGAATAACAAGGGCCAAGCCCAAGCACACCGCACGGAAGACAAGACGACCTCGCACCCAAACCGAAGAGAGAAACGTCGTGACTGCTATGGGAGGAACAGATGCGGGACGCTCCGACGTTGATGAAGAAGCCGATCACCTAACAGCTCAACAAGAACCTCAGCCAATGGCCGCCACCCCTGCACACCCCATCATCACCACCTTCCGGAGCCGCCGCCCCGGCATCCACCGCTCGCACGCGAGCCACAACGCCGGACAACCAGACTATCGCAACCCAAGTTGCACAGAATCATCTGCCTGTAGACCAGGGCCATCGCGCCAAGTCCAGGGCCGCCGCCCCGACATGCAAGCAAAAGCAGCCCAAAGCTGCAATTGTCCGAGCCGACAGACCTTGCCACCCTCGTAGCACCAGATCGCCACCCACACTCTGTCAAGCCGCCACCCCACATCATAGGGTCGCAACCGCATAGCAATTCGGAGCTGCCGCCCGACATGCAAGAACAACCTCGAGGCCGCCGCCTCGACATCCACCGCACCCACGCCGACGGGCACACTAGCTTGGCAACACATAAGCCGACAAAATTACCAAGACTCCAAGGCGACACCCCCAAGGAGGGAACGACGAAGCCGCCACCGTCGCCCGCTTTATAAAAGACAAAGCAGGGTTTTCACCTAGAGAACTTGGGAAATTGGAGTAATACATGGACGGTTGGCACTCCACGACGACACCTCCAAGGAGGGGAACGACGTCCTAGGACACCGTCGTCGCCGGCACCGACCGAGGTCACTGCAAGGATTTCACCTGGAACAAACCAACCACCACTATCACCACCGGCTCCTGCAAGCCGGCCACCACTGGCAGCGGCCAACCACCACATCAAAGCCGAACCACAGCGTGTCGAGCAGGATGCCTGGCCTTGCACATCACCACGGACAGCAGTTGGACATCACCACGACATCGTGCCACCACCAACGAGATGCACGGGCGGCGGATCTGCACATCATGCCGGCCAAAAGTGATGCCACCTCGCCATCACCCTCTCTGAGACAACCTCCGCCTCAGAGTTTGATACGTCCATTTTGCATCACTATTTTGTATCATAATTTACTATTATTCATTGATATATTTCACATTTAGAGATGATACTTATGTTATTTCCTCTGTTTTTACATGTTTGATGATCATTGGAGAACTTGCTGCCAGAGTCAGGATTCTGCTGGAAAAAGGACCATCAAGACACCATATTTCGGAAGATCGGGAAATTCCAGAAAAATACCAGGAAATTATATTTTACCAGAAGACTGAAGAAGCCAGAAGGAGAAGGTGAGAGGAGCAACAGGGCGGGCTCACCACTAGGGGGCGTGGGCCCACCCTTTGCCGCGCCAGCCTGTGGTGAGGCCACCCTGACCTACTTCTGCCATCACCTCTTCGCGTATTTGATCGTCCTCGAAACCCTAAGTGAAGGGGGGCTCAGAGATAGACACCGCCGCCTCTGCGGGGCGGAAAACACCAGAGAGAGAAAATCTCTCTGGCAGACAGGAATCTGCCAGGGAAATTTCTTTCCGGATAGGGGAGATCGTCGCCATCGTCATCACCATTGCACCGGACTTCATCGGAATCTGCCGGGGAAGATGTTGATGTTATTCAAACAGTTTCTCCTGAAGAATTCATCTAGGACAATATGCAGGAACCTGCAGACTTCGTTTTCGAATAGGTAAAAGTTCTAGTCAGAAAAGGTTCGCGTATAACTTTTCCATTAATATTTTTGTTGTTTTTATTAAATATGAAAAATCACGAGATGAAAACGGGCAGGAGACAGAGTCCGGTGGCTCCTCACCACCAGGGGGCGCAGGCCCACCCTTGGCCGCGCTGCCCTGTGGTGAGAGCACCCCGGAGCTCGTTTCCGTCCCGAATTCCTCCTGTGATTTCATCTCGATGTTTAATTTTCGCCTATATAACCCCCTGGAGTACCCCGAGGTCTGTATATCATGTTTCATAGTGTTTTCGTTTCGAGCTGTTTCTGTCAGGAGTTGTTCTCAGTTCTAGGTGGACCATGGCTCCCTCAAGCGATGACAAGGGCAAGAGGCCTAGGGAAGAAGACCACCAAGATCCCAAGCTGAAGGAAGAATAGGAGGCTGGAGGATCAAGGGCGATAAACCCTACTTTTGCAGGATCAATGAACGCCGGACGTACCTTTTCTCATAATATGCGGGGACCAACGTTTCCAGTCTTGGATCTAAATTTCATGCCTATAATAAAAGAGGGTATGCTGGTCACTGACGAGCTTTTTGCCCAATACCGAGTTCTGGAGAGGGAGATACAGATACTTCAAGAAGAGAATCTCAGGCTTCGCAAGATGCTGGAATATTTCATTAACCCAAGGATGATCCCACCACCGCCGAAGGAGTAATTTGTCATTGGTATTGGCATCCCCTTGGCTTGTTCCAAGCTTGGGGGAGTGCCGCGGTATCACATCATTACCCTTTACTTATTTACTTTTCAAGTAGAGTCATATCATGAATAAAGAAGTTATCTTATAGAATAGTTTGCAGTGTGGAAGTATCCTCCTTAGTTGATTATCTATGTATCCCTTGGTGTGAGTTGCGGTAATGAAATATTAATGAGAAGTTTTATCATTTACTTTCCGCACACTTTATTTTAGTTTGCAATCTCTCTTATACGATTAGTATTGGTATCACTTTGGGAGCATGAGTAAATTTAGTTGGTTTTGACAAACTTAGCTTGGTCAGTAGCAACATTACTTTGAGTTTTGAGTAGAAAAAGAAGAAAGAAGTGCTAGTAGATACATCATTTCAGCTTTCCTTCATGTTTAGCTGATAAGCAATAGTATTCTCAAGTTAAAATCGTTGTACTTTCAAGGAAGGTTACATGATTGTTCTTATTATATGTATGTTTGTTTGTTTTATGCAACTCTTATGCTTGCTACCCAGCCTTGCTAGCCAAAAACCTGTATTGAGAGGGAATACTTCTCGTGCATCCAATTCCCAAAAACCAAGTTACTTCCAAAGAGTCCACTATAAATTCCTATGCATGGTATTTCAAGCAATTCCAAGCAAATTTTCATGTGCTACCTTTCAAAAACCTTCAAATACTTCTCATTTTGTGCCACTGTTTTTAGCTCATGAGGACGTAGTGGTTGGGTTTGTTATCTTCCATACTAAATTGAGTACCCCTCGACTAGGCAGCTTCATCTGCTCGTCAATAATTTTGCAAGGGAGCTGGTCAGACCATTGTAATCTAAACAAGAAAAGAAAAAGAGCACTCCTCCATGGTATGTGAAAGTTGGTGGGCACCCGATGGAATTGGTTAGCCATGGTTTGAGAAAGGAAAAGGTGGGGAGGAGTGCTAAGCTATAAAAGAGCACAATTGTACCAACTAATCAAACATCTCAGAACCGCTCTCACTCGTTTAGTATGGAAGATATCAAGAACTCGGTTGCTAGTCGTTGACGAAAGCAACCACCTCTCAAAACAACTTTTACCTCTATTTTACAAATGAAAAGCTCTAGCACATGTTTAATCCCTACTTCCCTCTGCGAAGGGCCTATCTTTTACTTTTATGTTGAGTCAACCTATTCCCCTCTATCTCAAGCAAGCATTTGAGTTGTTATGTTTCACTCATCCATATGTTGATCGGTTCGATCATGTTTACTATCTTCCTTTGTTTAGTGTAATACTTTTACCTGAAGGAATATATCTTTGAAAGCTTTCCATGATTACAAAGAGTTTGTCTTGTTGAGCATATAGTTTTTGCTATATTAGCTCTGTTTTAAAAGGCTCCGTTCAAAAATAAGTATAGTTTGTTCATTGTTCTCTGACCAAGAACTAAGGTTTGCCATCACCAATTACAGTTTACCTTGTGCATCCTTATTTGTGATTCCCTTTTACTTATTGCAAGTCTATGTCATATAAAGGGAAGTTGCTGTCTATTATACTTTGTGACTTGGTAAATGTGATGTTTCTTGTCCGTATTTTGATTATCGACACTTCACTCCATAAACCTGTGATCTTGTTTACCGAGTTTAGTTTTTGCTTGGGGATAAGTGAGGTCTAGGCTTGGGGGAGTTGATACGTCCATTTTGCATCACTATTTTGTATCATAATTTACTGTTATTCATTGATATATTTCACATTTAGAGATGATACTTATGTTCTTTCCTCTGTTTTTACATGTTTGATGATCATTGGAGGACTTGCTGCCGGAGTCAGGATTCTGCTGGAAAAAGGACCGTCAAGGCACCATATTTCGGAAGATCAGGAAATTCCAGAAAAATACCAGGAAATTATATTTTACCAAAAGACTGAAGAAGCCAGAAGGAGAAGGCGAGAGGAGCAACAGGGCGGGCTCACCACCAGGGGGCGCGGGCCTACCCCTGGCCGCGCCGGTCTGTGGTGAGGCCACCCTAGCCCACTTCTGCCATCGCCCCTTCGCATATTTCATCATCCCCAAAAACCTAAGTGAAGGGAGGGCTCAGAGATAGACACCGCCGCCTCTGCGGGGCGGAAAACACCAGAGAGAGAAAAGCTCTCCGGCAGGCAGGAATCTGCCAGGGAAATTCCTTCTCGGAGAGGGGAGATCATCGCCATCGTCATCACCATCGCATCGGACTTCATCGGGATCATCATCATTATCTCCATCACCATCACCTTCATCTCCACCATCACCACGCCATCCCGCTGTAACATCTTGAGTTGAATCTTGTTAAATTCTTAGGGGAAACTTTCCCGGTGTTGATTACTCTAGTGGTTGATGCTATTGAGTGGAACCGTTGAATTAAGGTTTATGTTTAGATTGTTATTTACCATTATTTCACCTCTGATCATGATCCATATGATGTCTTGTGAGTAGTTCGTTTAGTTCTTGAGGACATGGGAGAAGTCAAGATGTTAGTAGTAGAATTATGTTAAGTAATATTTAGTGGTTTGATATTTATTTGTTGTGGTGCTATTTCACTAGTGGTGTCATGTGAACGTCGACTACATGATACTTCAGTATTTATGGGCCTAGTGAGATGCATTGTGTATTTGGCTACTAATTGTGGGGTTGCTGGAGTGACAGAAACCTAAACCTCCGTTAGGAAACCATTGCACCAGGGAGCGTAGGATCTTAGAGTTTAAGGCTGTGGTTAGATTTATCTTAATTACTTTCTTGTATTTGTGGATTCTTGCAAGGGGTATAATCACAAGTGTGTATTTATCCTAGTAAGGGTAGTGCGCTAGCACAGGTTCACCCCCATAACACTTATCAAACCAATAAAGATTATTTAGCGGCATGAAGCGAAAGCTCTTGACAGAAACTCCCGTGTGTCCTCGAGAACGTTTGGTCATCATAAGTTACACAACCGGCTTGTCCTTTGCTCAAGAAAGGATTGGGCCACTTGTTGCAATTGTTATTACTGTCTTTTATTTACTCGTACTTTATTTACTTGCATTACCAAATACCCCTGAAAACCCGTTTGTTAGTATTTACAGTGAATCCTTGATCAAAACCACTTGTCAACACCTTCTGCTCCTCGTTGGGTTCGACAGTCTTATTTATTGAAAGTACTATGATACACCCCCTATACTTGTGGGTCATCAGAGTTGCAGGCACCGGCCGGATCCACCGCGCCCCGGCCAGCCTGCAATGCGCGGTGGTCCCCACAGGACCACCACGGCGCAGGAGCCGGCGGCAGCGGCGGTGGGGGAGCGCCAGAGGGGTGGCTTGGTATTGTGGCGGCAGCGTGCGCCCCCGGTGTCGCTGGGGAGCAACGCGGGGGTAGGTCACGACATGTGTCTAGTGAACATTCACTCATTTTCTACCTAAACACCTTTCAGTCACGCCTCTCTGTGCCACCCCCGAACTAACACACATGTTGTGGGCCGCGCTTCACTGTCTCCAATGACATCCAAAATAAAACCATGGCATATCCATGTCACAGAACTGGCTCAAACACACAGCGTGCTAAATACAAAAAAACAAAGGAAGCACGTGCGTAGCGGCTAAGTTTAGCCTACTGCTTCCACCAGGTCTTCAGCAACATGCACACCACTTCATTGCCACTAGCAGTTGTTTTACCTAGCATGCCGCTCTGCATGCCGGAGGGAGTAATAAGAAGATAATTAATAAGAACACATACATTGAGAGTTTGAGATGATGCTAATATTGTGGTAATATATCTGAGTTCAACACAGAGATTGCAGGTAATATATATGATTCTCAACTCTATGGATGCATGTAATGCCCACATTGATAAGTATCATTGTATGAGGTATAGAGCTAATCATTTTTTTCTCACAAACACATAGTGGCCTTGTATATGTAGAAAATATATTGTTGATAGTGACCTTGTATACAATAATGGAGGGAGTAATAATATCAATAAATAGTATATTCACTATTGATCAAATGTCGAACACATCAGCACTCCAAATATTCCTTTGTCAATTTTCTACTCATGTATTGCTCATCATTGCAAAATAAGAAAACCATTATCCACTCCTTTATTTATATTATTCTCATCAATTTACATAGCTCAAGATATTGAACAGTAAGAACACAAGTATAAGTAATTATTGTTCATGACATGCTAGGATTTCATATTAACCGAACTTCTTTATAAAGTTTATTATGATCTCATTTATTTCATTTGGCTTTTCTTCGTTGATGAAGTGGCCAACATCTTTCATGATCACCACATCATCTAGCAAGGGTACAAATTTATTTGAGTCTCCCATGCATGGAAATAAAATCTTGTGTCCATGGAATATGATAAGTCACATCAAGATCTCCAATGATGAACTTGAATGGTACCTTTATCTCAGCTCCGCTTCATGGTGCTACCAGCTTCCAAGTCCTAGATATAGATCCAAAATATGTCATGGAAGAATGCATTTACAATAATTTAAGTTGCTTACATCTGACAAGAATGAAGCATTTTTATTGAGCTCATACAAAATAGCTTTAATCTCACAATTGTATGTAAGAGTACATATTCTGAGTGGGAGCTCGCTCTATATGTAAGAGTACATATTCTGAGTGGGAACTATGAAAAAATTCATTTATGTGAATGACATATTATGAATAAGTGCATACGGTATCATAATTATTATTTAGAATTAATAAGTGGAAAAATTGACACCATGTTTGAGGCAAAATTTTAAAAGCATTAAGTCAGTATGTATGTTAGTCATAATTCTGAATGTTCAGAATAAACAAAGTCAAAAGGTTTTTGACTAAGTGACTAAGAAAATATTGAGCCTGAACTCAATAATGGCTGACAAAAGCGTCTCATAGTTTGTGCAATCCAAAACCATGTTTTACATAAAGACAAACAATGCATCCGAAGTTCAAATGTTGAAAGGCTATGTTAAAAAAATGATTATAGAATCATTAAACCAAGAAAAAGCCTATCCTATGCATTCTTGTGAAAGAACTATTAGGAATTTCTAGAAAAGTGAGCGTACACTTTGTTCAGGAATTTGGGAAATTAAAACTCCATCAAAGACTAAGCAAAATGAAAGCGTGATTAGGGCATTGAGATTGCATTTTAGGAAATTTCAATTAAAATCTACATAAATTAAAGGCTTCTCTGGTAGTAGCAAGTGTAATGTTTTAGTGTAATGTTTTGGTTTGAGAAAGTTTGACTTCTAGATGAGTGTCTATGTTTTTCGCATGGTTTATGATAAAATCAATGTGATTAATCAGACATTATTGCAAAACTAGAATACAATGTCTCACTCTTGTACCAAACATTAAACTTAAACAACATCATGAGATGGTGATAAAATGTCACACAATGGTGACAAGTTGCAAAAGGTATAAAAGCTCTGATCCGTGCAGATCGCTAAGGTAGGTCCTCACAAGCATGCATGATCAAAGGATCATATAAATGATATGTTCCGAGATCAGTAAACAAAATGCGGCTAGATTATTTTTACTCTAGTGCAAGTGGGAGACTGAAGGAAATAAACCCTAGAGTAACATAATATTGGACTCATTTGCATATTTCATATAGTTCATAATGGATTTAATATTGTGCTAGAACTATGTCAATAGGAAACATTGATATAGGTGTGGTATTAAATGATTAGGAGTCCCTAGTAAATCCTCTATTTACTAGTTCAGTGATCAACTGATGATTGAGGTTTCCCGATCATGGAACATTACGCCAGTTGTCAATGAGATCATGTCATTTGATAATGCCATGATGGACATTACCCAAAGTTTCTATTGCAACACGATCGTGTTATGCTGTTCACGTTGCAATATGAAGAAAGCGTCGTAGCTTAATTCTTAGACCGTGAGGTTATATTTAATCACTATTTCTAGAGGAAACTTTAATTGCATCAACCGTCACACCGTAACAGGGTGACTGAAAAAGGTGTCTCTTGGGTTCTCCAAAGGGGTAGGTTGAGGCGTATAAACAAATAGCGGGATTTTCTCATCTGCATGACGGATATGATACTCTAGGCCCACTTAGTGAGAATACATCAAAGATGCGCAGCATGTGACTAGGTCACGGAGATGGATTATCACGGACGAGTAAACAGCATTAGCTAGTGATAAGATTGAACGAGGTATTGGAACCGACGATCAGATGTTAGGTTATGCTAGTATCATTGAAGCAAAGGGAAAGGCACATTGAATATTATAGTTCAACGACTAAAAGAACTTCATAGAATGCACAGGGATCATCATGGATTTCCAGATCCAATTGAAGATCATTTACCGGAGAGGGTTCTCGGTAATGTCTGTCACATTCTCAAACCATCGGGTAACACACTTAAGGGATTACGATGCTAGAGATGGTTTTGGTATTATCCGGAAACACCGTGTGATGTTATATGAGAGAGGGAAAAGTTCCAACCAAGTCTGAAATAGTTTTGGTGGAGTCCAAAACAGTTTTGGTGAAATCCGAAATAGTTTCGATGGAGTCCGGAATGGTTCTGACGGAGTCCGGAAGTGTTTCGGAGTTGCGGGGAATTAATTATGAGTTAATTAATATTAACTAAATGAATTAATATTAATTATATAATTAATAAATCAATAATTCACCTAATGGCCCAATTTACCGAAAGAAGCCCATGAGGGAAAGAAAAAAAGGGGGTGCCCTGAACCATGGCCCAGGCCGGCCAGGGTTAGGATTTTGGGGGCCGGCTAGGCCCCACAAACCCTAGCCGCCGCCGCTCTCCTCCTCCCTGGCCACCGCCCTTGGCTGCCTTGGGGAGGGGGTAAGGGTGCACCCCTCCCCACTATATAAAGGGGGGCCTTGGAAGGAGAGGACACAGAATTCCACCAGCCCCTCCTCCCTTAGCCGCCCACTGATACGTCTCAAACGTATCTACTTCCTCCGATCCATATTACTCTTTGTAAATATTGATGTATCTACAACTAAAATGTGTCTATATACATCTATGTTAGCGAAGAGTATTATGAGTCGGAGGGAGTATAATTTTTGATGCTCCATGCTTATTTATACACCATTTGCTTTGTGTTTTGTTACACTTCGTGGCGTTTTTATGCATTTTCCAGAACTAACCAACTAACGAGATTCCACAGTGCCAGTTCCCTGTTTTCTGCTATTTTTGTGTTTCAGAAAAGCTACATAGGAAATATTCTCAGAATTGGACGAAACAAAAGCCAAAGTTCATATTTTTCCCGACACGAGACGAAGTCCAAATCTAGGATGGAGGGGAGCCAGAGGGTGGCCACACCCCCCATGGCGCGGGCCACCCCTTGGCCCGCCGAGGCCTGGTGTGGGCCCCTGGTCCACCTCCTGACACCGCCCTTCCGCCTATATATTCCCCTCAACGGGAAAACCTAAAAGCCCCAATCAATTTCCACGAAACATACTGCAAGCCGCCGCCGTCATAGATGCGAGATTGGGAGGCTCCAGAAGCTCTTCCCGGCACCCTGCCGGAGAGGGGAATCACCGCCAGAGGCCTTCTTCATCACCATGCTTGCCTCCGGGTTGATGTGAGAGTAGTCTACCTTGGACTACGGGTCCATAGAAGTAGCTAGATAGTTGTCATATCCTCCATGTGCTTCATGTTTAGATCTTGTGAGCTGCCTATCATGATCAAGATCATCATTGTGTAATTCTACATGTTGTGTTTGTTGGGATCCGATGAATATTGATACTTTGTCAAGTTGATGTACTGAATTATTATCTTTATGTTATCTCTATGTTGTTTATGATCTTGCATGCTCTCCGTTCCTAGTAGATATCTTGGCCGAGTAGATGCTAGTGACTCCAAGAGGGAGTATTTATGCTCGATAGTGGGTTCATGCCTCTAGTAATCTGGGGGAGTGACAGAAACCTCTAAGGTTGTAGATGTGTTGTTGCTACTAGGGAGAAAACAACAATCTTGTGTTCAAGGACATTTGTATTGTTTACATTACACACTTTGCTTAAGGCGATAATCTGTTGCTTGCAACTTAATACCCAACGGTTGCTCGGATGACATCTGGCGGGTGGATTATTAGTCATAGATGCAGTTGGATTACGGTCTATGTATTATGTTGTAATGCCCAAGTAAATATCATAGTGATCCTCGTGACATTTGTATGCTTGCTTTATTCTATCAATTGCCCAACTGTAATTTGTTTACCCAGCATGTTATTTATCTTATGGAGAGACACCACTAGTGAACTATGGACCCTGGTCCATTCTTTTACATTGTTATTACCGTTTACCATTTACTTTCTTTATTTATATTCTTGCAAACTACTATCTTTTACCACTCGATACGCTTAATCCTTTTTTATAGCAAACCGGTGAGATTGACAACCTCACTGTAAGTTGGGGCAAAGTACTTGGTTGTGTTGTGTGCAGGTTCCACGTTGTTGCTGGTGCAAAGCTACGCCCTGGACGAGGCGCCATATATAAATTGTCTGGAGCTGTCGCGAAGCTAGCGAGCATCAACCTTCGGAAGTTGGTTCTTTCTCCTACTGGTTCGATAAACCTTTGTTTCATACTGAGGGAAGACTTGTTGTTGTTCTCATCATACCTTCCTCTTGGGGTTCCCAACTAGGCGGACATCTACACTCCATCAGCCACCTCCACCTCCTGGCCACCGGCCACACCCCTGGCCACCGCCCTCCTCCTCTCTCACTCCCGCGTGGCCTCCCAAAGGGCTGCGTAGGAGAAGGGAATCACCACCGCTACATGCCGTCGTGCTGCAGAATTTCCGGATCCTTGTCCAAAGCCGTCTACTTCCACATCTCAGCTGGAATGGGGGTTCTAGGAGTCGTCGTGATCGTCGTACGTGTGCGAGTATGTGGAGGTGCCGCTCGTGTGACACCGGAGTCATTGCTCCAAGATCTCCATCGACCTTGAGGTTGGCTACGTCGTCTTCATCGTCAACGTTTGTGCGGGAGCGTAATCCCCACATTTTGGTCTACGAGTGTTGCTAGCGCGTGGTTGACGTAGGAGAATGTAATTTATATAGGAGCTTCTTATTCTTCAAGTCCTTGTCAACAGCACCAGAAGATTCCTTGTGCGTGGTGAATGACCAGCCAGTTGGGAACCCCAAGAGGAAGGTATGATGAGTATAGCAGCAGATTTTCCCTCAGTTAAGAAACCAAGGTTTATCGATCAGGAGAAAAGCAGAAAATGACGACTGAAGGTGATGCTTGCTAGTTTGCGACAGCTTCGGATAATTTATATATGGTGCCTCGTCCAAACTTTGCTTGCTAGCTGCAACGCGGAACCTGCACACAAACAACCAAGTACTTTGTTCCCAACTTGCGATGAGGTTGTCAATCTCACCGGTTTGCTTGAAACAAAGGTTATGAGCGTATCGAGTGGAAAATAGTAGAGTATGCGAATAAAGTAAACAGTGCGAGTAAAGTAAACACGTAATAGCAATATGATGGAAATAGGACCGGGATCCACAGTTCACTAGTGGTGTCTCTCCATAAGATAAATAACACATGCTGGGTAAACAAATTACAGTTGGGCAATTGATAGAATAAAGATAAACGTGATATGTCAAGAAGATCACTATGAGATTTACTCTGGGTATTACAACAAAATACATAGACCGCCATCCAACTGCATCTATGACTAATAATCCACTCCCGGGGATATCAATCCGAACACCCCATGAGTATTAAGTTGCGAACAACAGATAATTGCATTAAGCAAAGTGTGTAATGTAAACAAAGCATATGCCCTTGAAAGGATCGTATGAGCGACTAGAGGGGGGGTGAATAGGAGCTACCCAATTTTTTAATACTTTTCAAGTTAAGGCTAAACAAGAAGGTAAATTCTCTAGATGTGATACTAAGTGAATTTACCTAGAGTGACAAGCAAGCTAGCAATAACAATATAAGTAAAGGTACGGGTAAAGGATAGAGGTCGCCGCAATGGAGACACGAAGACACGAGGATGTATTCCCGTAGTTCCTTCCTTGTTACGGGAAGTACGTCTACGTTGGAGAGGTGTGGTGCCACAAAGGCCACCAACGCCACAAAGGCTCACCCTATTCTCCGGTGAACAAGCCACAAAGGCGAGTCCACGCTCCACTAAGCGATGCCCTTGAAGGCGGCACGACACCTTTACACAAAGTATCGGGGCAAGCTCCACAACTCAATTGGAGGCTCCCAATAGGTCCACCAAGCTCTTACACACAAAGTCAAGCTTGGGGGACGGCTTCTTCCGGCTAGTAATCCGATGAAACACTCAAGTAACAAGTCCCTCAACAAAGAGAGGGGGGAAATCAAATCGCCTTGGTGGAAGTGTAGATCTAGGTCTTCTCCCTCAAATCCCAAAAGGGCTTTGAGTTCTATAGGCTAGGGAGAGAGATCTTGAGCTTTGAAGCTTTGAAACAATGGAGGAGAGAGAGATGAAGCCGCAACCTTCACTTGGGGAAGAAGAAGGCTTTATATACTCCTCCTCGAAATGTAGCCGTTGCTGGTCGACTAGGGCCGGAGTCTCCGGCCAGGAGGGCCGGAGTCTCCGCCCTAAGTGACTCCAGGGCCGGAGTCTCCGGCCAGAGACAGAAGTCTCCGGCCCAACTCCGGCCTGGTCACTGCATAGACCAACCCTTTTGCAAACCCTAGCCCAGCCCGACAGACCGGAGTCTCCGGCCACTGGGACCGGAGTCTCCGCCCCACCCGGAGTCTCCGGCCAGAGACAAAAGTCTCCGGCCCAACTCCGGGCTGGTCTCTGCTTAGACCAACTGGGAGGATTGCTAGGGCGACACTCCTAGGCCGGAGTCTCCGGCCACCAGGGCCGGAGTCTCCGCCCTAGAAGTAGCAACAGCAGCACTTCGAGGATCCCCTCTCCACCAATTCCACCTTCGCAAAGCACCCTATAAGACAACTAAACCCTAACTCCACTACTGGACTACGGGCTTCGATCTTTTCTTCCCTTTTTGGGTGAACCTCCGCGAGATTCTGAATTAACCTAGAAAATCTGCATAACTTAAATAGAATGGTTAATTCACCAAATGTTGTTAACAAACACCAAAATACATTTATTAGGGAAATGCCCTTTCAATCTCCCCCTTTTTGGTGTTTGATGACAACATAAGGATTTGCAAGATAAAAACACAATAAAATGAAATATATAGTAAAAGCTCCCCCTACTTGTGTGCACAACACCATTTGCATTTGAACATGAGCCACATAAGTAAGAATCATCACTCCCCCTATATATTTCACAATTATACCAAGTGCAAGAAATAATATATGAGACTAACCAATAAGCATATAAGTAAGACTAACAATATAGCACACATTTAATAGTCTTACTAAGCAACATAAGAACTTAAGTCTCACACACATAACATACCACACACATTTAAAAGGTTCAACACTAAGATAGATGAGACACAACATGAAAGTCCATGAAGTTGTGTCTCGACCAAAGCAAAGCAAACGAAGTGCAAATCCAAATAACCACCCCATGCAAATCCCAACGAAAGACAACCTAGTAGAGCTACTTCTCCCCCTTTGGCATCGAGACACCAAAAAGGGAAAAGAGCGATGCTACACGCCCATGGGATCACTCATCGTCTTCATCCTCGGGCTCGTCCTCGGAACCGGCATGGAAGTCTTCATCTCCTTCTTCAATATCATCAGAAGCCATGGGCTTCTTGCCATGACGCACATTGGAGGTGCCAGAGGTGACCTCCTCAAAGGCTTGCCAGTCAGTCAGTCCCTTGCTCCACTTGCCATAGCTGTGAGTACCGGATGATGAAGAGGAAGGAGGTGATTCCACATAGCCCGGTTGAGACTTTCTGAAAGCCTTGTGAAGAACAGCTTGATTGTCATTGATGTGCTTTTGAGAGATGTAGCTCTCATATTGCTTGTGACGGATGTCCACATTCATGCAAAGCACATTTCTTTGGAACCAATTGAGCTTCTTGTACTCTTGAGCAAACTCGTTGTTGGAGCTAGAGCCGGCATTGCTAGCATGCTTCATCCTTGGGCCCCTTCTAGTGGACACTCCCTCGGCAAAGGCATCAACATCTTCACCTCTCATTGGAGCAAAAGGTTCCTTGGAGTGACCGGTGGGTTCTTTGCGTTGAAGCTTCACAACCTTGTGATCCACAAGGTTTGCATCGAGAAGAGGAAGGTTGAGTCCTTGAGCACGAATGAGCCTCATGATAAATGGGGCATAGAGAGGAGTCTTCTTGCTGAGAATGCAATCGTTGATTTCCTTGTGAATGAAATCCATCACATCAAGCGGCTCAACATGTGCGGTCTCTCCTTGGCAATAGACTTCATGAGAGTAGGCCAAGAGATTCACCAAGGCCTTGCGAATAGCATCAAAGTTGCCGGCTTGAGGGGCAATGGAGGCCCGGAATATGCGGAGCAAGATGTTGGACCGTTTGGACAGCCCAAGAGTGCCCCCAATGACAATCTTCTTGTCATCCCCCGTGTAGAGAGGAGCAAGCTTCTTCTTCTCATAGTACTCCCCATCCACATGCATCCTCATGCCACTAGGAGTAGTAGCACCACGGAACTCATACCCAAGGAGAGCAGCAAAGTCCATGAAGTTGGAGTGACAAACCTCTTCTCCGGTCATCCAAGTCATGGGGATCTCCTCACCATCTCCAAACACCAAGGTAGCAAAGAACTGTTGGACCAATGTGATGTTGTAGGACTCTTGAATCTTCATGAGTGGATGGAGCCCAAGCTTGCGAGTGATCCACACAGCCTCTCCGAAGTATGCACTGTACTTGGCAAAGTGAGAGAAATCCATCACCGTCTGAGGACAAACTGGATACTTCTTGAGGGAAGCATAGAATTCCTTCATGATCAGCTCTTGCTCTTTGCGGAAAAAGCAACGGTCACGGGAGTTCCGCGCGAGAGTGTACATATCCCTCTTCCTCATTTCAACAAACTCAGATGCTGATAGCCCTTCCAGAGTCACAAGACTATCAAACTTGACTTTCTTAGCTGCCTCAGCTCGTTCCTCTTCGGCCATCCTTGTCTTGAGCCTCTTAGCATCTCTAGCTTGCTGAGCCATGACTGATCTCTGAGCAAGCTCCCCTGTGGCGGGATTCACAACCAATTTGTCCTTGCTATGGGCTGTCGGCTTCCGAGAACCACCTGCACCTGTGAATGAGTGAGGAAGATAGCAAGGTTGAGGTGACATGTCCTAGAATCCAAATATAAGCAACTATGCTGTGAAAGAGTGCACTTTGGTCTGATCTAGCCGGAGTCTCCGGGGACTCGGGCCGGAGTCTCCGGCCAAAACCGGAGACTTTGCGTCCAGGCCGGAGTCTCCGGCCACAGGGGCCGGAGTCTCCGGCCGGATGCAGGAGCCCGAGCCTAGGAGACCACATAGAACAAATCGAGTGCAATAATCACAATAAAGTTGCTAAGAAGATGATTGATAGCCACTAGAATGTAATGCACCAGATCAAACTATGGGAAACATGCAAATCTCGTAGATCTAGATAGAACTAGATGAAGGAGATGAGGAGCACATTTACCGGAGTCCATTGGTGCAAATCGGTCGGTGGGGAGGTTCCCACAACCTCAAGGGGAAGGTTGGCCGGTGGCACGGCGGATCCCAGGGCTTGGGAGAGCTCCGGGCGTCGATCTACGAAGAGGGGGCGGCAGGGGGCGAGTGTAGGGCACGGGGGCGGTGGGGAAGAATGAACCGTTCTTCCCCACCCCGTGCCCTAAGTGATTTTTTAAACTGCCTGGGCCGAAGTCTCCGGTACTTACCCCGGAGTCTCTGGCCCACCGGAGTCTCCGGGCTGTAAGCCCCGGAGTCTCCGGCCCCCCTCGACCAGATCAACATTTATGGTGTGAAGGACATGTCATTTAGAGATTAGATTTGTTTTAGGATGAGATGGGCTTGGGATGGACACATTGTCACTGTGTGGTACAACATGCTCATGTTTGCAAACATGCAAACAAAATCGAATAAGACCAAACATGAGCATCTTCCCATAAAAATAAGGCAATAAAATCAAATGGGAAACTCCTCCACTAGGGAGGTTGGTGACCAAAGGGCCACCATGTATGAGTACAAAGGTATGGCACCGCGAAGATATATCTTGGGCCCAAAACCTAGACTCATCGATTAAGCTCAAAAGTGTCACCATTGACAAGATAGAACAATACGCTTACTATTGGCATTATGGGGGGAGGGATGGCCCAATCAATTAGGACCGCACTCCCCCTATATCCATGCCCACGTCTAGAACAACACACACGTTAGAGTATGGGAGTAAATGCACCTAGCTCAAGCCACATTGCTTGAATCAATGATATTTAGTTCATGCCTCAATTCCCGGAATCTTGCTTCATCAAGAGGCTTTGTGAATATATCGGCAAGTTGCTCATGAGTGCCAACATAAGATAGATCAATTTCTCCTCGGTTGACATGATCCCGAATGAAATGATGACGAATCTCAATATGCTTCGTCTTATTGTGTTGCACCAGGTTGTGAGCGATCTTGATTGCACTTTCATTATCACACAAAAGAGGCACTTTGTCAAAAATGACACCGTAATCCTTCAACGTTTGCCTCATCCATAAGAGTTGTGCACAACAACTAGCCGCGGCTACATATTCGGCTTCGGTGGTAGAGAGAGACACACAATTTTGTTTCTTAGATGACCAACACACCAAAGACCTACCAAGAAATTGGCAAGCCCCGGAGGTTGATTTCCGTTCCACTTTGTCTCCCGCCCAATCCGAATCCGAGTAACCTATAAGATCAAAACTTGCTCCTTTTGGATACCAAAGACCAAAGTTAGGGGTATTCACCAAATATCGAAAGATTCTCTTGACCGCCACTAAGTGGCTTTCCTTTGGTGCGGCTTGAAAACATGCACAAACTCCCACACTTAACATGATGTCCGGTCTAGATGCACAAAGGTAAAGCAAGGAACCAATCATAGATCTATAGAGTTTTTGATCCACTTCTTTACCATTAGGATCGAGATCAAGATTAACCTTTGTTGGCATGGGAGTCTTTGCACCTTTGACTCCTATCATCTCGAACCTCTTGAGCATGTCTTGGGTATATTTGGCTTGGTTCACAAAAGTCCCTCCCTTCAATTGTTTAACTTCAAATCCAAGGAAGAACTCCAACTCCCCCATCATAGACATCTCAAACTTGTCGGTCATGAGCTTGGCAAACTCATTATTGAAAGCTTTGTTAGTAGAACCAAATATAATATCATCAACATATAATTGGCAAATGAAAAGCTCCCCATTGACCTTCTTAGTAAAAAGAGTGGGATCGATCACCCCAATTTCAAAACCACGATCAACCAACAACTCTTTAAGGTGCTCATACCACGCACGTGGGGCTTGTTTGAGGCCATAGAGTGCCTTATCAAGTTTGTAAACGTGGTTAGGAAGCTTAGGATTTTCGAAGCCCGGGGGTTGCTTCACAAAAACCAATTCATTTAAGGGACCGTTGAGAAATGCACTTTTAACATCCATTTGTTGAAGTTTAAAGTTATGATGTGATGCATATGCAAGTAAGATGCGAATGGATTCAAGACGGGCAACGGGAGCGAAAGTTTCACCAAAGTCAATACCCTCAACTTGAGAGAAACCTTGAGCCACCAATCTTGCCTTGTTACGAATGACTATGCCATTTGCATCTTCCTTGTTCTTGAAGATCCACTTGGTCCCTATGACATTACGGCAATCTTTAGGCCTTTCTACTAGAGTCCAAACATTGTTGCGCTCGAAGTTGTTGAGTTCATCATGCATGGCATCAAGCCAATCCGGATCCTCAAGCGCCTCATAAACTTTCTTTGGTTCTACACAAGAGACAAAAGCATGATGAGAGGAAAAGTTAGAAAGTTGCCTCCTAGTGGAGACACCTTTACGAACACTCCCAACCACATTTTCCAAGGATATGCTTCTTCGTCGAAGAATGGACTCAAGCTTCTTCTCACGGCGAGTGCGAGCCTCAAGAGGAGATTCTTGAGAGACTACTTGATCATCTTCATGATCACTGTTCTGGTCCTCGCCTTGACCATCAAGTGGATTGCCTTGATCATCAAGTGGCCCATAGCCACGGAATTCCGAAGGATCTTCATCAAAGGCTTGATCACCCCCGGAGACTCCGGTATCCATACCCGGAGACTCCGGTATAGGCCGGAGAGTCCGGACCACAGGGGCCGGAGACTCCGGGCAAGATTGCTCGGTGGGATGATCTTGAGGTTGAGGGTGTGCAGCTTGTCTTTGGTCAATGTCCTGTGTGTGTTCAGCAGGTGAAGGCTCCACATGTGTAGAGCATTGTCCTTCTCCTTCGGCCAAAAGGTGTCCCTCAATGGGCCGGAAGAATCTGACACCCATTCTTCTTATGGCTTGGGGAGGAATTTCGTCACCTACATCACGAACACAACTTTGTCCTACAAAGGAACCATTATCCTCATCGAACCTCACATTACAAGTCTCTATAACATGCCCGGAGGACTTGCTATAGATCCTATAGGAATGTGAGTCCGTGGAGTAACCAACAAAGATACCCTCTAATGCTTTAGAATCAAATTTTGACAAACGAACACCTTTCTTGAGATAGAAACACTTACAACCAAATACCCGGAAGTACTTGATGTTGGGCTTTTGCCCGGTAAGAATTTCATATGGAGTCTTGTTCAAGTTCTTGCGGAGATAAAGCCGGTTGGTGGCATGGCATGCGGTATTGATAGCTTCGGCCCAAAAGTTGTAGGGAGACTTGAACTCCGCCAACATAGTTCTTGCCGCATCCATAAGAGTCCGGTTCTTCCTCTCGGCAACTCCATTTTGTTGCGGGGTATATGCAGCAGAATATTGATGTTTGATACCCGCATCACTAAGAAACTCATTTAAGGAGTAGTTCTTGAACTCGGTGCCATTGTCACTTCTTATAGTCAATATGGTGGTATTGAATTGACGCTCAACTTCGGTGGCAAAGTCTTTGACGTTTTGTTGGGTCTCACTCTTGAACTCAAAGAAATAAACCCAAGTGTATCTTGAATAGTCATCGACAATCACCAAGCAATATTTCTTGCCACCAAGACTTGCATAAGTGGGAGGTCCAAAGAGATCCATGTGAAGGAGCTCCAAGCACCTCTTGGAAGAGATAATAGTCTTGCTTGGATGACTTGTTTCATGCATCTTTCCTTCAATATATGCCCTACAAACACGATCTTTGGCAAAAGAAACATCCTTTAGTCCGAGTATGTGGCCGCCGGTGTAGAGATTTTGCAAAGCTCTCATATTGACGTGGGCTAACCGGCGATGCCAAAGCCATCCCACGTCGGCCTTAGCAATTAGGCATATCGCGGCCGTAGTGGGTTTCTCCGAAAAGTCCACCACATACAAGCCGTTTTCGACATACCCAACAAAGGCAACCTTGAGAGACTTACTCCACATGACGACCACAATATCAACATCAAAATATGTGGCATAGCCCATAGTAGCAAGTTGATGAACGGAAAGTAGATTATAACCAATGGTTTCGACAAGCATGACATTCACTAGGGACACGTCCGGAGTGATCACCACCTTACCGAAACCAAGTACCTTAGAGGATGAATTATCACCATATGAGACCGTGACATTTGAAGTATTGGGCTTTAGATCTTCCACAATATTTTTGCTTCCGGTCATGTGGCTTGTGGCACCACTATCAATAATCCATTTTACTCCTCCGGAAGCAATGTCCTACAAGAGATTAATTCTTGGTTTTAGGTCCCCATCTTTGAATGGGTCCTCTTTTGTTAGTCACAAGAATCTTAGGTACCCAAATAGCATATTCAATGAAACCATTATAGGGACCAACATATTTAGCATAGACATCACCATAATAGTCCCTAAGAAGAACATAATGAGGGTTATATTTTCCTGCAAAATTATTATGAGAAGGGCCGGAGACTCCGGTCTTTGGGGGCGGAGACTCCGGGGTAGATGAACTAACCGGAGACTCCGGAGCCTTTGACCCGGAGACTCCGGTCTCCTCGATTTTGTTCTTTCCATTCAGCTCCTCCCACTCCTCCTCGGTGTAACAAATATCAAAGGGGACATGAGGAGTAGGAGCAGCAGCAGGCTTTGTCTTCTTCTTGTTCTTCTTGTTCTTCTTCTTCTTTGAGGACTCGGCCACCAAACAAAGATCCCCTTTCTTTGAGGACTCGGCAACAAAACCGAGGCCCTCCTTTCCCTTGTACAATCTTTGATTGTTCAAGAGATCATTGAGATTCTTCTCTCCTTGAATGCAAGTGGCAAGGCCCTTAGCAAGATCGGCCTTCAACCTATTGTTCTCCTCAATGATATCACTATGATCACAAATAGAGTTAGAAGGACAAGGAACTTCAATAACTTGCATTGGGGGGACTTTAGATTGTTCAATAGTTAGTTGAATTTGAAGTTGTTCACGAATCTTGGTGAGATGAGAGAATTTTCCCTCCAAAGCCTTGAGAGCTTCTTCAAGCTTCTCAAACTTCTCACGAAGATCATTATGACCAACGTCAAATTCAACTTTCTCCTTTTTAAGCAACTTGACCATAGCGAGAGCATGGTCACGTTCTTTAGTGATTTTTGACAAGATTAGATTATGAGACTCTTCTAGTCCCAACAATTTCTCCTCTAAAGAGACTCTCAAGTTTTGCTCTTCTTCGAGCTCAATTGATAGAGAGCCAATATCATCGGCGGCTAATCTTTCCAACTCCTCCTTCTCCTTGATGGTGTCATGGGCATCACCAAGTTCACACATTAGTGTCTCAACATATATCTTGGTTGGCCCCTTCATGTTAGCAAGAAAATCATCACAAGAAACTAGTTCTTTCTTAATCTTAAGACTACTCACATCATCCAAAGAGGTAGTATTGGAATGTGATGATGAAGGAGTAGGTGATGAGGTTACCTCCGAGGCCTTAGCCATAAGACACTTCTGAGTGGTGATGATGGCGTTCTCATTTAGTGAGTTGAAGAGGGATGTAGGTGGTGTGGAGACAATGGCAATGGCGGCCACTTCTCCATTCTCTTCATCAACGGAGTCATCATCATCGGACTCGGAGTCATACTCCTCATGAACCACCAATACCCTTTCTCCTTTCTTCTTGTTGTCCTTGTTCCCATGTTTCTTGGATGGGTAGAACTTTGATGACCGGCGCTTGGGGACGAGTCGGCCCTCATTGTCCTCCTTGTTCTCATAAGGACATTCGGCGATGAAGTGCTTGATTCCTCCACAATTGTAGCAATGCCTCACTTTAGAGTCACCACCTTTTCTTGGAAAGGATTTGAACTTGGATCCCTTCGTCTTGTGCTTGTTGGCATCCCAAAAGGCATTTGCATTGAGAGCCAAGTGTTCATGGAGTGCAAACTTGAGATCTTCCGGAGACCAACACTCTTCTTCATATATTTCTTCTTCTCCTTCTCCTTGCTTGGACACCACCTTGGCCTTGAGAGCAAGATTGTGAACTCCTTGTCCGGCAAGAACACGGGCTCTAGTTTCTTCCGCGTTCTTCTTCAAGATAGACAAGGCGGTGAACTCACAAAGAACTTCATTTGAGGTCATACTCCCAAAATCCGGTCTTGAACGGATTATTTCGGATCGCATGGGTTCTCTTGGGTTGATGGAGGTGATGAACATACGCTTGATATAGTCATCACCATTGTCTTTGCACCCAAACCCGGTCAAGGCCGTTGCAAGAGCCAAGATCCTTTGGTACATCTCATCGGGAGTCTCATTATCACGCATAATGAAATCCCTTTCTTCACTTTTGAGCTCATCAAACTTGGAGGACCGAATACTTTCATTCCCAATGAAGAGCATAGTGAGATAGTCCCATACTTCCTTGGAGGTGTTCAAGTTGTTGATGTGTACCGCATGAGTATCCGGTACGGCTTGTTGAAGGAGATGCTTGGCGGTGGCATTGAGTTGCTCATCAACTTCTTCCCTTCCGGTCAAATTGAGAGGATCATGAGGTGCAAAGCCATTTTGTATGACCCTCCACAAATGAGTAGAAGAGCTAGAAATATGAGATTTCATTAGTCCTTGCCATTTAATAAAATTGCGAGAATCAAGCTTAGGAGGAGATCCCATGTTGTTAATGTGTGGCATAGGATAATGGACCGGCGGAGGAGAGTAAGTGTTAGGGGGTGGAATGTTAGCACCCTTTGCCGGACCATCATTTTCCTTAGGAGGGTCACCTTTATTCTCGGCGGAGGTGGAGCCATTGTTAGGTGGCTTCACCTTAGCCAAGGAGAGTTCCACACTAGGAGTGGTGTTTGGGTCGGTGGGCCCGGAAGGTTTTCTTCCAAAATATTCCTCAAACATAGCCTTCATCTCCAATCTCATAGTGGTTTGCATTGTGTCCAAGGACGCCAAATGCTCTTCACGTGAGATTGAAGAGGAAGAGATAGATGGAGGAGTATCTTCGGGAGGAGTTTCATTACCCTTATCCCCTTCCATAGTTGCTCAAACTCTTAGGCGGTTAAGCCCGAATAAGAGACCACGCTCTGATACCACTTGAAAGGATCGTATGAGCGACTAGAGGGGGGGTGAATAGGAGCTACCCAAATTTTTAATACTTTTCAAGTTAAGGCTAAACAAGAAGGTAAATTCTCTAGATGTGATACTAAGTGAATTTACCTAGAGTGACAAGCAAGCTAGCAATAACAATATAAGTAAAGGTACGGGTAAAGGATAGAGGTCACCGCAATGGAGACACGAAGACACGAGGATGTATTCCCGTAGTTCCTTCCTTGTTACGGGAAGTACGTCTACATTGGAGAGGTGTGGTGCCACAAAGGCCACCAACGCCACAGAGGCTCACCCTATTCTCCGGTGAACAAGCCACAAAGGCGAAGGCGGCACGACACCTTTACACAAAGTATCGGGGCAAGCTCCACAACTCAATTGGAGGCTCCCAATAGGTCCACCAAGCTCTTACACACAAAGTCAAGCTTGGGGGACGGCTTCTTCCGGCTAGTAATCCGATGAAACACTCAAGTAACAAGTCCCTCAACAAAGAGAGGGGGGAAATCAAATCGCCTTGGTGGAAGTGTAGATCTAGGTCTTCTCCCTCAAATCCCAAAAGGGCTTTGAGTTCTATAGGCTAGGGAGAGAGATCTTGAGCTTTGAAGCTTTGAAACAATGGAGGAGAGAGAGATGAAGCCGCAACCTTCACTTGGGGAAGAAGAAGGCTTTATATACTCCTCCTCGAAATGTAGCCGTTGCTGGTCGACTAGGGCCGGAGTCTCCGACCAGGAGGGCCGGAGTCTCCGCCCTAAGTGACTCCAGGGCCGGAGTCTCCGGCCAGAGACAGAAGTCTCCGGCCCAACTCTGGCCTGGTCACTGCATAGACCAACCCTTTTGCAAACCCTAGCCCAGCCCGACAGACCGGAGTCTCCGGCCACTGGGACCGGAGTCTCCGGCCACTGGGACCGGAGTCTCCGCCCCACCCGGAGTCTCCGGCCAGAGACAAAAGTCTCCGGCCCAACTCCGGGCTGGTCTCTGCTTAGACCAACTGGGAGGATTGCTAGGGCGACACTCCTAGGCCGGAGTCTCCGGCCACCAGGGCCGGAGTCTCCGCCCTAGAAGTAGCAACAGCAGCACTTCGAGGATCCCCTATCCACCAATTCCACCTTCGCAAAGCACCCTATAAGACAACTAAACCCTAACTCCACTACTGGACTACGGGCTTCGATCTTTTCTTCCCTTTTTGGGTGAACCTCCGCGAGATTCTGAATTAACCTAGAAAATCTGCAGAACTTAAATAGAATGGTAAATTCACCAAATGTTGTTAACAAACACCAAAATACATTTATTAGGGAAATGCCCTTTCAGCCCTTGAGCATATGAATGTTGTTTTCTCCCTAGTAGCAACAGCACATCTACAACCTTAGAGGTTTCTGTCACTCCCCCAGGTGAAATAGAGGCATGAACCCACTATCGAGCATAAATACCCCCTCTTGGAGTCACTAGCAACTACTCGGCCAAGATAGCTACTAACAACGGAGAGCATGCAGGATCATAAACAACATAGAGATAACAAAAGATAATATTCAGTACAGCAACTTAATCATAAACACCAATATTCATCGGATCCCAACAAACCAAACATGTAGAATTACATAACGGTGATCTCAATCATGTAGGGCAGCTCATGAGATCTAAACATGAAGCACATGGTGGAGAAGACAACCATCTAGCTACTGCTATGGACCCATAGTCCAAGGTAGACTACTCACTCATCGCTCCGGAGGCAAGCATGGCGATGAAGAAGACCTCCGATGGCGATTCCCCTCTCCGGCAGGGTGCCGGGAAGAGCTTCTGGACCCTCCCGATCTTTGGGTCGACGGCGGCGGCGGATCGCGATGTGTTCTAGAAAATTGATTGGGTCCTTAGGTTTTTTCCGTCGGGGGGTCTTTATAGGCGAAGGGACAATGTCAGAGGTGGGGCCAGGGGCCCTCACCCTATGGCGGCGCGGCCAGGCCCCTGGCCACGCGAGCCTGGTGTGTGGGGCCCTGGTGGCCCCCCTCCTACTCTCCTTCGGATCTCTGGAAGCTTCCGGGTAAAATAAGACTTCAGGAACTTGTTTCGTCCAATTCCGAGAATATTTCCTGTGTATAACTTCTGAAACACAAAAACAGCAGAAAACAGGGAACTGGCACTATGGCAACTCGTTAATAGGTTAGTTCCGGAAAATGCATAAAAGTGCCACGAAGTGTAACGAAACAATAGGCAAATGGTGTAAAAACAAGCATGGAGCATCAAAAATTATAGATACGTTGGAGACGTATCAAGTGTTAAGCCATGGTGGACCATAATCTCAAGAGAATAAAGTGAAGAGAAGAACTCATTATCATCTCAATAGATTGTGATAAAGCATGTAGAAGATCAAGTGGAAGACAAAGTTTTGAATTCTAGAAGGCCTACTCTCAAGCGCATTGGTGCACCATGTGGAGTCAAGTGACCTCATGGTATTATAAGCTTTGTCAATTGAGCTTTATGAAGTAACCTATAAAGTATATGTTTGGTATGTCTATGAGGGTTTGGTGAACATCACATGAGCTTGTATCAAAAAGGGAAGATTTCATGTTGACTCATGAGAGGGTGACATCAAGTGGAGATATGTTCATCAAGGTTGAAGAAGTGAAAGTTTATGATGAGTATGTCAAAGATATTACATGCTTGAAGCTTGGCCTTCATTCCGATAATGGAGGTGTGAAGATATACCATAATGAAGCTTTCCCATCGTGGGGTATGGGAGAGCAATTTGAGACACTTCATTATGTTGGTGCAATAAAGAAAGGTATACCACCTTGGGGAGAGCATGCCGCCCATCATCAAGATTCAGTGGAATGTGCAAGGCAAAGGTATGACCTTGATAGGTTTTCTATTTACCAGTCTTAAGGTGTTTGTTGGGAGACCGGGTTATAGGATAGATAACCGTACTATAAAGAGGGGTTATTTGGATGATTAATTTGATGTTGTCATAGACATAGTGCCCAAACCTTTGCATACCTTGCATCATATTATTTGCTTGATCTTTGGTGTTTCATCATGCTCTTTTCCCACCCCACATAAACCACCAAAGAGCCCCCTCAAATGTTCCAAAGTTTCCATTTCAAACATCTTGCTTTTCTTGCTGCAGGCCCAGAATATCTGGACCTATGTATGGCCTATGTCTGGTTTGCGCCTGGGCGTACCAGATGACTTCCCAGACAAAAGTCTAGACATCACCCAGACTGCTGATACGTCTCCAATGTATCCATAATTTTTGATGCTCCATGCTTGTTTTTACACCATTTGCTTAGTGTTTCATTACACTTCGTGGCATTTTTATGCATTTTCCAGAACTAACCTATTAACGAGATGCCACAGTGCCAGTTCCCTGTTTTCTGCTATTTTTGTGTTTCAGAAAAGTTACACAGGAAATATTCTCAGAATTGGACGAAACAAAAGCCAGACGTCCATATATTTACCGAAGCTTCCAGAGAACCGAAGAGGAGACGGAAAGGAGCCACAGGGCGGCCACACCACCAGGGGGCGCGGCCTGCCCCTGGCCCGCGCCGGCCTGTGGTGTGGGCCCCCTGGTCCACTTCTAACGCTGCCCCTTCGCCTATAAAGACCCCCCGACGGGAAAAACCTAAAGACCTGATCACTTTTCCAGAAACACATCGTGATCCACCGCCGTCGTCGACTCGAGATCGGGAGGGTCCAGAAGCTCTTCCCGGCACCCTGCCAGAGAGGGGAATCGCCACCGGAGATCTTCTTCATCGCCATGCTTGCCTCTGACGCGATGAGTGAGTAGTCTACTTTGGACTATGGGTCCATAGCAGTAGCTAGATGGTTGTCTTCTCCACCATGTGCTTCATGTTTAGATCTCGTGAGCTGCCTTACATGATCGAGATCACCGTTATGTAATTCTACATGTTGTGTTTGTTGGGATCTGATGAATATTGGTGTTATGATTGAGTTGAAGTACTGAATTTTATCTTATGATATCTCTATGTTGTTTATGATCTTGCATGCTCTCCGTTGTTAGTAGCTATCTTGGCCGAGTAGTTGCTAGTGACTCCAAGAGGGGGTATTTATGCTCGATAGTGGGTTCATGCCTCTATTTAATCTGGGGGAGTGACAGAAACCTCTAAGGTTGTAGATGTGTTGTAGCTACAAGGGGGAAAACAACATTCATATGCTCGAGGGCATATGCTTTGTTTATATTACATAATTTGCTTAATGTAGTTATCTGTTGTTCGCAACTTAATACTTGTGGAGTTCTCAGATTGATTCGCCACAACTGGATTATTAGTCATAGATGTAGTTGGATGGTGGTCTATGTATCTTGTTGTAATGCCCAGAGTAAATCTCATAGTGATCCTCTCGACATATGCACGTTGTCTTTATTCTATCAATTGCCCAACTATAATTTGTTTACCCAGCATGTGTTATTTTATCTTATGGAGAGACACCACTAGTGAACTGTGGACCCTGGTCCTATTTCCATTATATTGCTTTCACCTGTTTACTTTACTCGCACTGTTTACTTTACTTGCATACTACTACTGTTTTCCACTCGATACTCTCATACCCTTTGTTTCAAGCAAACTAGTGAGATTGACAACCTCATCGTAAGTTGGGAACAAAGTATTTGGTTGTGTTGTGTGCAGGTTCCACGTTGCTACTAGTTGAAGACGCACTAACAAGTTATCGTTAACGGCGCCCTTGTTGGAGTGTCACTAGGCTAGCAAGCATCACCTTCTGGAGTATTGGCTTTTTCCTACTGGACGGTTAAACCTTGGTTTCATAACTGAGGGAAAACTTGCTGCTATATTCATCAAACCTTCTCTTGGAGTTTCCAACTGGCCGGTCATTTATATTATCAACTACACGCCAACAAAACATCACAAGTTTTCTGGTACCGTTACCGAGGACTGAAGAAGAAGAATCACCCACATCAAGACCGCGCCATCAACAAGTTTTCTGGCACCGTTGCCGGGGAAAAAGAAGACTTCTGCAAGGGGAGTTTCGCACGCACATCCTTTACTTGGTTTTAAGTTTTGCTTTACTTTATTTTTACTTGTTTCATTTTATCAAAAACGCAAAAAAATTAGTATCCTTTATAGTTGTTATTTCTTTACTTTAGTTCATTATGTTGTTCCCTAAGTACGTTTTGGAGGACCTCTCAGTAGGTAGTGGTTCAATTATTGGAAAAAGTAACATTGAGAAGTTATTTAATCATATTAGTATGCATAAAGAAGTTGAGGATAAGTTTTTGGCTGAGCTTGCTCCTAGTTATGAAGTTTCTTCTGCTTATTTAGTTCACATGTTAGAAGCTAGGTTTGCTAGCCTTAATCCTTTTATGCAATACATGTTTCTTAAGCTTCATGATATTGAGGATCCTGAAAAGAAAGCTTTTACCTTGGAAACTTTGCGCATAGAATTTAGAGATGTTGCCATTGAGGCTAGGGAAGTTTTTAAGAAATTTAATAAGCTTGGCTCACCTATAGAGGTTGTTGGTACACCCAATGAAGATTTTAGAGTGCCAATACCTTGTAAACTAGGAGGAATTCATGATGCTTGGGAAAAGAATTCTAGTTGGATTTGTCCTGAAAATCCTTTTGATGAAAGTAGTGTACCAAAGCGTGATCATAAAGGATATTCAAAAACTCATTTGGACACAATTCAATTTATTGTTGAAAAGACTCCTATAGTGGATCTTAATGCTTCTTTCAAAATTACTTGATTCGCATTTTCTGCGCCTAGCTCAAAGGCGTTAAAGAAAAGCACTCTTGGGAGATAACCCAATGTTTTTACATTCAGTTCTTTTTCTTTTATTTGAGTCTTGGAAGTTATTACTACTGTAATGACCTCTCCTTATATTTTTTATTTCGTTTTTGTGCCAAGAGAAGCCTCTAATTTGAGTGAGGTAAGATTTGGGGATGTTGCTGTCCTGAAACAGTTTTCGGTGCTACACCGTAAAAATTCATGAAAATTCTCTGTATATATTTTGGACCTACGATTTCTTGTGCATATGCCCCAGGTTATATCCAAACTTTCATTAGTTGAACACTTTCTGATTTCAGCAACAGAAAACCCTCTAAAAATTCGACCTTTGTCAGCTGTTCTGTTTTGACAGATTTCTGCCAATATTTGTGGTTGCCGCTTTATCGCTTTCTTTTTGAGTTCTTTTGATCACGGAACTTTTGGGGAAGTTGCTACAGTAGTATATACTTTATATTTGGTGGTTTTGAGTTGAAACCTGAAGCAAAAAGGGGTTGATTCATTGCTATGCTTGCACTAATGTTGCTAATAGATTTGTGTTTAGTTTTGTATGAAGGAAGTTTTCAAGTGTAGGGATCAGAGAATGATGAGATGAGTTGAAGAATGGACAAAAGCTCAAGCTTGGGGATGCCCATGTCACCCCAAGAAATATCCAAGAGGTACAAGCGTCAAAGCTTGGGGATGCCCCCGAGGCACCCCTTCTTCATCGGCAAAAATCAGGTCACCTTTCAACACACTATATTTTTATTGCTTCATGCATTATGCGTTTTTCTTGGAGCATCAATTGTTTTAGTTTTCAGTTTTGCTTAGTTTTGTTTTCTGCAATAAATGGTTGGACCCCAACAAATTTCTTTTGGAGAAGTTGCCTTGCTTTTCATTTGCCAAGAACACTCTGTTTTTCACTCTTATCGTTTCAACGAGTGTTCTCTTTTTCTAGAACTGCGTTTAGCTTTCGATTTTTGGCTTGATTTGTGTTCAGATCTTGTTATACATTTGCATCAAGGTGTATTTTTGCCTCTGGTCCATGTTGGTTTTCATCAAAAGAGTTGTTTATAAAATTCTTGAATGGTGTTGGAAAACAGAAATAGCTTTATGCAAAAAAAGTGGTACAAGAAGGAGCTTGTGAAGACTGCGGCCTAGGCTTTTGCATGTCGTGCTTGATGTCTTTTTGATAGTATGCTTAGTGGTTTTGCTGTAGCATGACTTGTCTCAAATGACTGAGATTGCTTAATGAGCCTTTGAAAAAATCATGCGTTGTTTTAATTATTTGGAAGCATTATTTTGGTTTTCTCCTTGATGCTTTATTTGGGTTGACTTGGCGCATGCTCACACATGTTAGACTCATACAAAGTCGCCATTGCCTCTATTATCATTTATTTTTTGACTTTTGATGCCATCTTATGCTTCTTTTAATGTCGCTTTGCATGATTATGGCCGTTATTGCTCTCTTAGTTGGTCGCTCCCAGTCTTTTGCTAGCCCTCATTTTGTACTGAGTATGAGCTCTACTCGTGCATCCAACTCCTAAAAACCAAGTTGTTACAATGTGTCCACCATACATACCTATTAGCAATTTGCTATTCCAAAGTACATTTGACTTGCTTTTATCTATCCTTCAAATTAAACTCTTTTTGGTGTTGTGCGAAAATTGGTCAGTAAAGCTCTCACGAACCTGATGGCACACTTTACTTTTCTCGTTTTAAAATTTTGACATTGTGGCTCTCTTATGTTGAGTTGTTATGCTTGCAAGTTGTAAGTTGGAAATTAGCCCAGCCATGCCGTCATGGGGCAAGCTTTCAACATTGCACTTTCTTTCATTTGAGTTGATATCGTGATCTTTTGTTTATGGATACTCGCGATGTGAAATAAGTTGGGAATCTTGCAGGATCATGGAGTTTTTATATGTGTTAGGGAAATGCCTAGGCCGCTAATCTAAGCCATGCATCATTCATGGTGGAAATTTACAGCATGCCCATAGTGGACATTCAACGACGCATCTCACAATAAAAAGCTATACCAATGGTAAATAAAAGAGATGTCGAGGTGTTCATTGTCTGTTTGTCTTGTCATTTTGATGTGGGCTTGTTCCATGTCATCGGGCAGGAGGTACCCCATTGGCGGTTCTCGATGATACACATATATTTACAATGACAAGAGCTTGCTTGGGACTCTAAGTCGAGTAGCATGAGGTTTGGGTATTCATACTTCACGGGACACGAGGTTTTCAACTTATGGTTTGTCAAGCATATGCATCATAAGTGTATTCGCATTAACTTTAACCATTCAAGATGCCTATGATGGGGCCAATGAGAGCTCAAAGCTAGTAAGTACCATAATTTTTGAAGGTTTATAAAACTTGCAATAACTGCTTCCCTCCGTGAAGGGCCTTTCTTTTACTTTTATGTTGAGTCTCTGCTTTCTATCTTTATGCACCGTCTAAGAGAGCATAGTTGTCATTCTGAGTATAATGTGCATTGTCCCAAAGTTTTCATTGATTGATTCATGATGTTGGTTTCACTTGTTCTTAAATTACTTGTATCTAGTCGCCCTCTTAAACTTGAAGGTGTCCTATGCATTTATGTTTTGCTCTCTCATTAAGGACAAGCTGAAAACCATTTGTATATTTTCCTTTATATTGTTACACCGTTTTACTTTACTCGCACTGTTTACTTTTACTTGCAAACTATTATCCTTTTACCACTCGATACGCTCATTCCTTTGTTTACAGCAAACTGGTGAGATTGACAACCTCATCATAAGTTGAGAGAAAAGTACTTGTTTGTGTTGTGTGTAGGTTTCATTTTGCTGCTAGGTGAAGAAGCTCCTACGTCAACTGCGCACCAGCAAGTTGTCTAGCGCCATTGTCCGAAGTGTCACGAAGCTAGCAAGTATCACCTTCTTAAGTTTGGCTCTCTCCTACTGGATTGATTACCTTGGTTTCATAACTGAGGGAAAACTTGCTGTTGTGCTCATCACACCTTCTCTTGGGGTTCCCAATTGGTCGGTCATTTACATCATCAACACCGCACCATCAACAAGTTTTCAGGCGTCGTTGCCGGGGAGAAAGAAGACTTCTGCAAGGGGAGTCTCGCATACACAATCTTTTACTTTGTTTATTGTTTTGCTTTACTTTATTTTTGCTTGCATCTTTTTATCAAAAATACAAAAAAATTAGCTTCCTTTATAATTGCTTTTATTTACTTGCTTTTAGTTTTGCTAGAATAGGTACTCCTGAAAACACCAAGTTGTGTGATTTTACTAGCACCAAAAACAATGATTTTATCTACACTCCTATTACGCCAGGCAAATTTTTATGAGATCAAACCTGCTTTGATAAATCTTGTTATGAAAGAGCAATTTTCTGGTGCCAGTTCTGATGATGCTGCAGCTTATCTCAACAACTTTGTTGAGCTATGTGAGATGCAAAAGTATAAGGATGTAGATGTTAATATTATTAAGCTTAAGTTGTTTCCTTTCTCTTTAAGAGGAAGAGCTAAGGATTGGTTGCTATCTTTGCCTAGAAATAGTATTGATTCTTGGGATAAGTGTAAGGATGCTTTTATTGGAAACTACTATCCTCCTGCTCAGATTATAGCTTTGCGTAGTGATATTATGAAGTTTAGACAGTTTGATAATGAACATGTTGCTCAAGCTTGGGAAAGAATGAAATCTATGATAAAGAATTGTCCCACTCATGGACTGACTACTTGGATGATTGTCCAAACTTTTTATGCAGGACTGAATTTTTCTTCAAGGAACCTATTGGATTCAGCTGCTGGAGCCACTTTTATGTCCCTTATCTTGGGTGCCGCAACAAAGCTTCTTGACAACATGATGGTAAATTATTCTGAATGGCACACCGAGAGAGCTCCACAAGAATTGCATGCCAGGTGGGAAAGAGAAGATGAGATGGCTAGGAAGATGAAGGTATGTACTATTACTACCTCTAATGATGTTGTTCCAAATATTAGCAATCCTCTTACTTTGATTGGTGTAGAGAAAACTCCTACTCCTTGTGCTAAAAAGCCCAAAACTGCAAAAACTTTTTCTCAAAAGAGTGCTGAAATTTTTTGGAGTGTAGGAGATGATAGCTCTATTTCTTTTAATAATTTTGATGTTGATGGCTGCAATATATCTGAATTTATTTTGTTCTTACAAAATCTTGCTTTGAGTCCTAATGCTAGTTCTTTGAATATTGCTTTTACAAATCATATTACCAATGCTCTCATGAAAATTAGGGATGAAAAGTTGAAGCAAAAAGCTTCTATTCCTAAGAAGTTAGAAGATGGTTGGGAGCCCATCATTGATATGCATGTTAATGGTTTTGATTTCCATGCTTTATGTGATCTAGGTGCTAGTATTTCTATTATGCCTAGAAAGATTTATGACATGCTTGGTTTACCACCGCTTGAAAAGTGTTATTATGATGTTACTATTTCTGATGTTGCTAAGAAGAAACCTTTGGGAAGAATTAAGGATGTTCTTATTATGGTTAACAATAACCTTGTTCCCATTTATTTTCTTGTTATGGATGTTGAATGCAATGCTTCATGTCCTATTATTTTGGGAAGACCTTTTCTTCGAACTGTAGGTGCCATCATTGATATGAAGGAAGGCACCATCAAATATCAATTCCCATTTAAGAAAGGTATGGAACACTTCCCTAGAAGAAGGAAGAAATTACTTTTTGACTCTATTCTTAGAGCACATTATGAACTTGATGCTTCATCGCTTGATATTACTTGATTTGCACCTTTCTGCGCCTAGCTAAAAGGCGTTAAAGAAAAGCACTCTTGGGAGATGACCCATTGTTTTATTTTTAGTTCTTTTTCTTTTATTTGAGTCTTGGAAGTTATTACTACTGTAATAACCGCTCCTTATCCTTTTTATTTCGTTGTTGTGCCAAGAAGAACCTCTAATTTGAGTAAGGTAAGATTTGGGGAAGTTGCTGTCCTGAAATAGATTTTGGTGCTGCATCATAAAAATTCGTGAAATTCTCAGAATATCTTTTTGACCTGCGATATCTTGTGCATATGCCCCAGGTTATATCCAAACTTTCATTAGTTTTACACTTTTTGATTTGAGCAACAGAAGGTCCTTGAAAAAAATCGACCTTTGTCAGCTGTTCTGTTTTGACATATTTCTGCCACTATTTGTATTTGCCTCTCGATCGCTTTATTTTTTAGTTCTTTTGATCACGGAACTTTTGGGGAATTTGCTATAGTAGTATATGCTTTATATGTGGTGTTTTTTAGTTGAAACCTGAACAAAAAAGGGTTGATTCATTATTATGTTTATGCTAACGTTGCTATTGAAATTGTGTTGAGTTTTGTATGAAGGAAGTTTTCAAGTGTAGATATTGGAGAATGATAAGATGAGATGAAGAATGGACAAAAGCTCAAGCTTGGGGATGCCCCCGAGGCACCCCTTCTTCATAGGCAAAAATCAGGTCACCTTTCAAAACACTATATTTTTATTGCTTCATGCACTATGCGTTTTTCTTGGAGCGTCTTTACTTTAGTTTTCAATTTTCTTTAGTTTTGTTTGCTGCAATAAATGGTTGGACCCCAACAAATTTCTTTTGGAGGAGATTTACTTGCTTTTCATTTGCCAAGAACAGTCCGTTTTTCACTCTTACCGTTCAACGAGTGTTCACTTTTTCTAGAACTACGTTGAGCTTTCGTTTTTTGCCTTGATTTTTGTTCAGATCTTGTTTTATCTTTGCATCAAGGTGTTTTTGGACCACTGGTCTATGTTGGTATTCATCAAAAGAGTTGTTTCAAAAAGGTTTGAATGGTGTTGGAAAAGAGAAAAAGTTTCATACAAAAAAAAGAGTGGTACAAAAAGGAGCTTGTTTAGACTGCGGCTTAGACTTTTGCATGCCATGCTTGATTGTCGTTTTGATAGTATGCTTAGTGATTTTTTCTGTATCATGACTTGTCTCAAATGACTGAGATTGCTTAATGAGCCTTTGAAAAAATCATGCGTTGTTTTTATTATTTGGAAGCATTAATTTGGTTTTCTCCTTGATGCTTTATTTGGGTTGACTTGGCGCATGCTTACAACATGTTAGACTCATACAAAGTCGCCATAAGCCTCCATGATCATTTAGTTTTTGAATTTTGATACCATTTTATGCTTCTCTTAATGTTGCTTTGTCGCTTTGCATGATTATGGCCATTTTTGCTCTCTTAGTTGGTCGCTCCCAGTCTTTTGCTAGCCCTCATTTTGTACTGAGTACGAGCTCTACTCGTGCATCCAACTCCCAAAAACCAAGTTATGCCAATGTGTCCACCATACATACCGATTAGCAATTTGCTATTCCAAAGTACATTTGACTTGCTTTTATCTGTCCTTCGAATTAAACTTTTATCGGTGTTATGCGAAAATTGGTTAGTAAAGCTCTCACGAACCTGATGGCACACTTTACTTTTCTTGCTTTTAAAATTTTGACATTGTGGATCTTTTATTTTGACGTTATGCTTGCAAGTTGTAAGTTGGAAATTAACCAAACCATGTCGTCATGGGGTAAGCTTTCAACATTGCACTTCTTATTTGAGTTGATATCGTGATCTTTTTTTTATGGATACTCGCGATGTGAAACAAGTTGGGAATCTTGCGAGATCATGGAGTTTTTATATGTGTTAGAGAAACGCCTGGGCTGCTAATCTAAGCCATGCATAATTCATGGTGGAAATTTACAGCATGCCCATAGTGGACATTCGACGACGCATCTCAAAATAAAAAGCTATACCAATGGTAAATAAAAGAGATGTCGAGGTGTTCATTGTCTGTTTATCCTGTCATTTTGATGTTAGCTTGTTCCATGTCATTGGGCACGGAGGTACCCCATTGGTGGTTCTCGATGATACACATATACTTACAATGACAAGAGCTTGCTTGGGACCCTAAGTCGAGTAGCATGAGGTTTGGGTATTCGTACTTCATGGGACACGAGGTTTTCAACTTATGATTTGTCAAGCATATGCTTCATAAACGTTCTTGCATTTACTTTAACCATTCAAGATGCCTATGATGGGGGCAATGAGAGCTCAAAGCTAGTAAGTACCATAATTTTTGAAGGTTTATAAAACTTGCAATCACTGCTTCCCTCTGCGAAGGGTCTTTCTTTTACTTTTATGTTGAGTCACCACCTTCTACCTTTATGCACCGTCTAAGAGAGCATAGTTGCCATTCTGAGTATAATGTGCATTGTCCCAAAGTTATCATTGATTGATTCATTATTTTGGTTTCACTTGTTCTTAAATTATTTGTATCTAGTCGCCCTCTTAAACTTGAAGGTGTCCTATGCATTTATGTTTTGCTCTCCATGAAGGACAAGCTGAAAACCATTTGTATGTTTTTCCCTATGATGTGAACACACATTTGACTTTCATTGTTTCATTTTCATGATCTTTTGTTTGTGTTCATTTGCATGTTTACAACATGGTTGCTAAGTTCTTATTGTCAAGATTATATCTTCATGCCCATGTTTTAAGTTCTTATGATCCCAGCTCACAAATGCTTACATATATTATCAAGATTGTGTAGGTGCATGTCACCTCAAAAATTATTCTTTTATTATCACTTACCTACTCGAGGACGAGCAGGAGTTAAGCTTGGGGGATGCTTGATACGTCTCAAACGTATCTATAATTTTTGATGCTCCATGCTTGTTTACACACCATTTGCTTTGTGTTTTGTTACACTTCGTGGCATTTTTATGCATTTTCCTGAACTAACCTATTAACAAGATGCCACAGTGCCAGTTCCCTGTTTTCTGCTATTTTTGTGTTTCAGAAAAGTTACACAGGAAATATTCTCGGAATTGGACGAAACAAAAGCCAAACCTCCAGTTTTTACCAAAGCTTCGCGAAGACTGAAGATGACACAGAGGGGGGCTAGAGGCCAGCCACACCACAGGGGGGCGCAGCCTAGGCCCTGGCCGCGCCCACCCATGGTGAGGCCGCCTGGTCCACCTCCTGACGATGCCCCTTTGCCTATAAAGTCCCCTCGACGGGAAAAACCTAAAAGACGGATCGCTTTTCCCATAAACATACTACAAGCCGTCGTCGTCGCTGTCGTGAGATCGGGAGGATCCAGGAGCTCTTCTCGGCACCCTGTCGGAGAGGGGAATCCCTGTCGGAGGCCTTCTACACCACCATGGTCGCCTCCGGAGTGATGTGTGAGTAGTCTACCTTGGACTATGGGTCCGTAGCAGTAGCTAGATGGTTGTCTTCTCCACCATGTGCTTCATGTTTACATCTTGTGAGCTGCCCTACATGATCAGGATCATCTTTATGTAATCATACATGTTGTGTTTGTTGGGATCCGATGAGTATTGGTACTATGTCAAGTTGATGTGTTGAATTATATCTTATGTTATCTCTATGTTGTTTATGATCTTGCATGCTTTCTGTTGCTAATAGCTATCTTGGCCGAGTAGATGCTAGTAACTCCAAGAGGGAGTATTTATGCTCGATAGTTGGGTTCATGCCTCTTTTTAATATGGGGGAATGACAGATACCTCTAAGGTTGTAGATGTGCTATTGCCACTAGGGATAAAACAACATTCTTGTGTCCAAGGACATTTGCTTTGTTTACATTACGCACTTTGCTTAATGCAATTATCTGTTGTTCGCAACTTAATACTCAAGGGGTCCTCGGATGATTCCCCGCGAGTGGATTTTTAGTCATAGATGCAGTTGGATTATGGTCTATGTATTTTGTCGTAATGCCCAGAGTAAGCCTCATAGTGATCCTCGTGATGTATGTATGTTATCTTTACTCTATCAATTGCCCAACTGTAATTTGTTTACCCAGCATGCCTTTATTTATCTTATGGAGAGACACCACTAGTGAACTATGGACCCCGGTCCAATTTCCTTTACATTGTTACACTGTTTTACTTTACTAGCACTGTTTACTTTTACTTGCAAACTATTATCCTTTTACCACTCGATACGCTCATTCCTTTGTTTACAGCAAACCGGTGAGATTGACAACCTCATCGTAAGTTGGGAGCAAAGTACTTGTTTGTGTTGTGTGCAGGTTTCACGTTGCTGCGAGGTGAAGAAGCTCCTATGTCAACTGCGCACCAGCAAGTTGTCTGGCATCATTGTCCGGAGTGTCGCGAAGCTAGCAAGCATCACCTTCTTAAGTTTGGCTCTCTCCTACTGGATTGATTACCTTGGTTTCATAACTGAGGGAAAACTTGCTGCTGTGCTCATCACACCTTCTCTTGGGGTTCCCAACTGGTCGGTCATTTACATCATCAACACCGCACCATCAATGATCTTTCATCTCACTCCCATTACAATGATTTATCTTTGGACTTAAACACATATTGCAATAAAATTGTTTTATCCTCTTGTGTTGATAGTCCTTGCATATCATCGATACATATCTTGAGTACTAATTTAGATGAAATACTTGATATGTCTTGTTGCCATGAAATTTCTTCTATTTCCTCTAGTTGTTGTATATCTAATAATGTAGACGAAACAAAAGACTATATGGGTCAAGACATGAACATGAGTAAAGCTTCAAAGGAAATTTCACCTTCTTTCTCCAAAGGTAATTTTTGCCTTATGGCAAGAGATGTTGGTTCAAGATCCCCTTCTATCTCATGTTGTGTGAGTGATGAGGATAGTGATGATGAGTTGGGCAAGGAACATCAAGATATTGTGGACTTCATGAAGACACTCAAAGGAAAAACATTTATAGGAGTCACGAAGATCGTCAAAATATATAATTCTTATCGTACGGATTTTGAGGAGTTGGATGACCAACTTTGCCAACTTGATGAATGCTGATCCCTTGTAGATGTGGAGCAGACTGTCCTTGTGCGTGGTGAATAACCAGCCCGTTGGGAACCCCAAGAGGAAGGTATGATGAGTGTAGCAGCAAGTTTTCCCTCAGTTTAAGAAACCAAGGTTATCGAACAGGAGAGGAGAGACAATGACGACTGAAGGTGTTGTGGAACCTGCACACACACACAAACAAATACTTTGTTCCCAACTTGCGATGAGGTTGTCAATCTCACCGGTTTGCTTGAAACAAAGGTTATGAGTGTATCGAGTGGAAAACAATATAGTATGCGAGTAAAGTAAACAGTACGAGTAAAGTAAACAGGTGATAGCAATATGATGGAAATAGGACCGGGGTCCACAGTTCACTAGTGGTGTCTCTCCATAGATAAAATAACACATGCTGGGTAAACAAATTACAGTTGGGCAATTGATAGAATAGAGATAACGTGATATGTCAAGAAGATCACTATGAGATTTACTCTGGGCATTACAACAAAATACATAGACCGCCATCCAACTGCATCTATGACTAATAATCCACTCCCGGGGATATCAATCCGAACACCCTAGAAGTATTAAGTTGCGAACAACAGATAATTGCATTAAGCAAAGTGTGTAATGTAAACAAAGCATATGCCCTTGAGCATATGAATGTTGTTTTCTCCCTAGTAGCAACAGCACATCTACCACCTTAGAGGTTTCTGTCACTCCCCCAGGTGAAATAGAGGCATGAACCCACTATCGAGCATAAATACCCCCTCTTGGAGTCACTAGCAACTACTCGGCCAAGATAGCTACTAACAACGGAGAGTAAGCAAGATCATAAACAACATAGAGATAACAAAAGATATAATTCAGTACAACAACTTAATCATAAACACCAATATTCATCGGATCCCAACAAACCAAACATGTAGAATTACATAACGGTGATCTCAATCATGTATGGCAGCTCATGAGATCTAAACATGAAGCACATGGTGGAGAAGACAACCATCTAGCTACTGCTATGGACCCATAGTCCAAGGTAGACTACTCACTCATCGCTCCGGAGGCAAGCATGGCGATGAAGAAGACCTCCGGTGGCGATTCCCCTCTCCGGCAGGGTGCCGGGAAGAGCTTCTGGACCCTCCCGATCTTCGGGTCGACGGCGGCGGCGGATCGCGATGTGTTCTGGAAAACTGATCGGGTCCTTAGGTTTTTCTCGTCGGGGGGTCTTTATAGGCGAAGAGGCGATGTCAGAGGAGGGGCCAGGCGGCCACACACGGGGGTGGCGCGGGCCAGGGGCTGGCCGCGCCACCTGTGTGTGTGGGCCCCTGGTCCCTCACCTCCTACTCTCCTTCGGATCTCTGGAAGCTTCCGGGTAAAATAAGACTTCAGGAACTTGTTTCGTCCAATTCTGAGAATATTTCCTGTGTATCACTTCTGAAACACAAAAACAGCAGAAAACAGGAAACTGACACTGTGGCACTTCGTTAATAGGTTAGTTCCGGAAAATGCATAAAAATGCCACTAAGTGTAACGAAACAATAGGCAAATGGTGTAAAAACAAGCATGGAGCATCAAAAATTATAGATACGTTTGAGACGTATCAAGCATCCCCAAGCTTAACTCCTGCTCGTCCTCGAGTAGGTAAGTGATAACAAAAGAATAGTTTTTGAGGTGACATGCACCTACACAATCTTGATCATATATGTAAGCATTGGTGAGCTGGGATCATAAGAACTTAAAACATGGGCATGAAGATATAATCATGACAATAAGAACTTAGCAACCATGTTGTAAACATGCAAATGAACACAAACAAAAGATCATGAAAATGAAACAATGAGAGTCAAACGTGTGTTCAAATCATAAGGAAAAACATACAAAAGGTTTTCAGCTTGTCCTTCAAAGAGAGCAAAACATAAATGCATAGGACACCTTCAAGTTTAAGAGGGCGACTAGATACAAATAATTTAAGAACAAGTGAAACCAACAATATGAATCAATGAATGAACTTTGGGACAATGCATATCACACTAAGAATGACAACTATGCTCTCTTAATGGTGCATAAAGAAAGAAGGTGGTGACTCAACATAAAAGTAAAAGAAAGGCCCTTCGCAGAGGGAAGCAGTGATTGCAAGTTTTATAACCTTCAAAAATTATGGTACTTGCCGGCTTTGAGCTCTCATTGCCCCCATCATAAGCATCTTGAATGGTTAAAGTTAATGCGAGAACAATTATGATGCATATGCTTGACAAATCATAAGTTGAAAACCTCGTGCCCCGTGAATACGAGTACCCAAACCTCATGCTACTTTACTTAGAGTCCCAAGCAAGGCTCTTGTCATTGTAAGTATATGCATATCATTGAGAACCGCCAATGGGGTACCTCCGTGCCCGATGACATGGAACAAGCCCACACCAAAATGACAGGACAAGCAGACAATGAACACCTCGACATCTCTTTTATTTGCCTTTTGTTTAGCTTTTTATTGTGAGATGCGTCGTCGAATGTTCACCATGGGTATGCTGCAAATTTCCACCATGAATTATGCATGGCTTAGATTGGCGGCCCGGCGTTTCCCTAACACATATACAAACTCCATGATCCCCACAAGATTCCCAATTCATTTCACACCGCGGGCATCCATAAACAAAAGATCACGATATCAACTCAAATAAGAAGTGCAATGTTGAAAGCTTGCCCCATGACTGCATGGCTGGGCTAGTCTCCAACTTACAACTTGCAAGCATAACAACTCAACATAAGAGACCACAATGTCAAATTTTTAAGAACAGGAAAAAGTAAAGTGTGCCTTCCGGTTCGTGAGAGCTTTACTAACCGAGTTTCGCATAACACTGGTAAGAGTTTAATTTGAAGAGAAAATAAAAGCAAGTTAAATTTAGTTGGAATAGCAAATTGCTAGTAGGTATGTATGGTGGACACTTTGGAAAACTTTGGCTTTTAGGAGTTGGATGCACGAGTAGAGCTCATACTCAGTACAAGGCGAGGGCTAGCAAAAGACTGGGAGCGACCAACTAAGAGAGCAATAATGGCCATAATCATGCAAAGCGACAAAGCGACATTAACAGAAGCATAAGATGGCATCAAAAGTCAAAAACTAAATGATCATGAAGGCTATTGGCGACTTTGTGAGAGTCTAACATGTGTGAGCATGTGCCAAGTCAACCCAAATAAAGCATCAAGGAGAAAACCAAAATAATGCTTCCATACAATAAAAACAACGCATGATTTTTTCAAAGGCTCATTAAGCAATCTCAGTTATTTGAGACAAGTCATGCTACAGCAAAACCACTAAGCATACTATCAAAAAGACATCAAGCATGACATGAAAAAGCCTAAGCCGCAGTCTACACAAGCTCCTTCTTGTACCACTATTTTGCACAAAGCTTTTTCTCTTTTCCAACACCATTTGAAATTTTTATAGACACCTCTTTTAATGAAAACCAATAAAGATCAGATGCAAAAATACACCTTGATGAAAAGATATGACAAGATCTGAACGCAAATCAAGGCGAAAACGAAAACCAAAAGCAGTAGCAGAAAAAGAAGAACGCATCGATGAACGATAAGAGTGAAAAACTGAGCGTTCTTTGCAAATGAAAATGAGTACATCTCCTCCAAAAGAAATTTGTTGGGGTCCAACCATTTATTGCAGCAAACAAACAAACTAAACCAACTAAGATAACTAAAACAACTGATGCTCCAAGAAAAACACATAGTGCATGAAGCAATAAAAATATAGTGTTTTGAAAGGTGACCTGATTTTTGCCGATGAAGAAGGGGTGCCTCGGGGGCATCCCCAAGCTTTGACGCTTGTAATTCTTGGATATTTCTTGGGGTGATGCATGGGCATCCCCAAGCTTGAGCTTTTGTCCATTCTTCAACTCATCTCATCATTCTCCAATCCCTACACTTGAAAACTTCCTTCATACAAAACTAAACACAATTCTATTAGCAACATTAGTGTAAGCATAACATATAATCAACCCTTTATTTGCTTCAGGTTTCAACTCAAAACCACCACATATATAGCAAATACTACTGTAGCAACCTCCCCAAAAGTTCCATGATCAAAAGAACTCAAAAGAAAGCGATAAAGTGGCAAACACAAATATTGGCAGAAATCTGTCAAAACTGAACAGCTGACAAAGGTAGAATTTTTGAGGGATTTTCTGTTGCTCAAATCAAAAAGTGTTCAACTAAGAAAAGTTTGGATATAACCTGGGGCATATGCACAAGAAATCGCAGGTCCAAAAGATAAACAGAGAATTTTCACGAATTTTTACGGTGCAGCACCGAAAACAGTTTCAGGACAGCAACATCCCCAAATCTTTACCTCACTCAAATTAGAGGCTTCTCTTGGCACAAAAACGAAATAAACAAGATAAGGAGCGGTCATTACAGTAGTAATGACTTCCAAGACTCAAATAAAAGAAAAATTACTGAAAAGAAAACATTGGGTTATCTCCCAAGAGTGCTTTTCTTTAACGCCTTTGAGCTAGGCGCAGAAAATTGCGAATCAAGTAATATCGATAGATGAAGTATTAAGATCAATAGCAGAGATCTTTTCAACAATGAAGGAAAATATGTTCAACTGAGTTTTTGAAAATCCTTTACGATCACGCTTTGGCACACTACACTCATCGAAAGGATTTTCAAGGCAAATCCAACTGGAATTCTTTTCCCAAGCATCATGAATTCCTATAAGTTCATAAGGTATTGGTACTTTAAAATCATCGGGCATACCAACAACCTTTACAGGCGAGCCAAGCTTATTAAACTTCTTAAAAAATTTCCTAGCCTCAATTGCAACATCTCTAAATTCTGTGCGCAAGGTTTCTAAGATAAAAGCTTTCTTTTCGGGATCCTCAATTTCATAAAGCTTAAGGAACATGTATTGCATAAAGGGATTAAGACTAGCAAACCTAGCTTCTAACATGTCAATTAATATAACAGAAGCAACTTCAATACTAGGAGCAAGCTCAACCCAAGACTTTTCCTCATCTTCCTTATGCATACTAATGTGATTAAAGAACTCCTCAATGTTACTTTTGCCAATAATCGAACCACTACCTACTGAGAGGTCCTCCAGAACGTACTTAGGGATCAACATGATAAACTAAAGTAAAGAAATAACAACTACCAAGGATTCTAATTTTTTTGGGTTTTTGATAAAAAGCAATGCAGGTAAAATAAAGTAAAGCAAAACAATAACAAAGTAAAGAATGTGTGTGCGAAGAACTCCCCTCGCAAAAGTCTTCTCTCCTCCCCGGCAACGGCGCCAGAAAAAGCTCGCTGGATGGTTGATGGCGCTAAGTTGACGCGGGAGGTTTTCTTCAATCTGTGGAAGTATTATTCTTTAGTCCCCGGCAACGGCGCCAGAAAAAGCTTGCTGATCCCTTGTAGATGTGGAGCAGACTGTCCTTGTGCGTGGTGAATAACCAGCCCATTGGGAACCCCAAGAGGAAGGTATGATGAGTGTAGCAGCAAGTTTTCCCTCAGTTTAAGAAACCAAGGTTATCGAACAGGAGAGGAGAGACAATGACGACTGAAGGTGTTGTGGAACCTGCACACACACAAACAAATACTTTGTTCCCAACTTGCGATGAGGTTGTCAATCTCACCGGTTTGCTTGAAACAAAGGTTATGAGTGTATCGAGTGGAAAACAATATAGTATGCGAGTAAAGTAAACAGGTGATAGCAATATGATGGAAATAGGACCGGGGTCCATAGTTAACTAGTGGTGTCTCTCCATAGATAAAATAACACATGCTGGGTAAAGAAATTACAGTTGGGCAATTGATAGAATAGAGATAACGTGATATGTCAAGAAGATCACTATGAGATTTACTCTGGGCATTACAACAAAATACATAGACCGCCATCCAACTGCATCTATGACTAATAATCCACTCCCGGGGATATCAATCCGAACACCCTAGAAGTATTAAGTTGCGAACAACAGATAATTGCATTAAGCAAAGTGTGTAATGTAAACAAAGCATATGCCCTTGAGCATATGAATGTTGTTTTCTCCCTAGTAGCAACAGCACATCTACCACCTTAGAGGTTTCTGTCACTCCCCCAGGTGAAATAGAGGCATGAACCCACTATCGAGCATAAATACCCCCTCTTGGAGTCACTAGCAACTACTCGGCCAAGATAGCTACTAACAACGGAGAGCATGCAAGATCATAAACAACATAGAGATAACAAAAGATATAATTCAGTACAGCAACTTAATCATAAACACCAATATTCATCGGATCCCAACAAACCAAATATGTAGAATTACATAACGGTGATCTCAATCATGTATGGCAGCTCATGAGATCTAAACATGAAGCACATGGTGGAGAAGACAACCATCTAGCTACTGCTATGGACCCATAGTCCAAGGTAGACTACTCACTCATCGCTCCGAAGGCAAGCATGGCGATGAAGAAGACCTCCGGTGGCGATTCCCCTCTCCGGCAGGGTGCCGGGAAGAGCTTCTGGACCCTCCCGATCTTCGGGTCGACGGCGGCGGCGGATCGCGATGTGTTCTGGAAAACTGATCGGGTCCTTAGGTTTTTCTCGTCGGGGGGTCTTTATAGGCGAAGGGGCGATGTCAGAGGAGGGGCCAGGCGGCCACACACGGGGGTGGCGCGGGCCAGGGGCTGGCCGCGCCACCTGTGCATGTGGGCCCCTGGTCCCTCACCTCCTACTCTCCTTCGGATCTCTGGAAGCTTCCGGGTAAAATAAGACTTCAGGAACTTGTTTCGTCCAAGTCTGAGAATATTTCCTGTGTATCACTTCTGAAACACAAAAATAGCAGAAAACAGGAAACTGGCACTGTGGCACTTCGTTAACAGGTTAGTTCCAGAAAATGCATAAAAATGCCACTAAGTGTAATGAAACAATAGGCAAATGGTGTAAAAACAAGCATGGAGCATCAAAAATTATAGATACGTTTGAGACGTATCAATGAAGAGCTCACCAAGGAGAAGACAAAGAATGAAGGGTTGGAATCCAACCTTTTCATAGAGAAGGAAAGATCAAGCAAGCTACTTGAGTTAGTTGAAGGCTTGAAGAAATCAAGAGAAGAGCTTTTGATTTCCCATGAGGAACTAAAAGTTACTCATGCTAAATTAATTGACAAACCTTCTACTAACTCTTATTCTAGTGCCTCTACTATTATTGATGATGCTTGTTCTACTAACTCTATTTCTTTTGAAGCATCCATCTATAAGGAGAATGTTGAGCTAAGAGCTCAACTTGCATTGCTGACAAGCAATTATGGGAAATTGGAAGAAAGTCATGAAAATCTCTTGAGCGCTCATGAGGATATCCTAGTATCCTATGATAGGCTAAAGTTAGCTCATGAGGCTAGTATGACTAAGGTAACATGTTGTGAGCCTCATATAGATATTAGCACTTCTACTTGATACGTCTCAAACGTATCCATAATTTTTGATGCTCCATGCTTGTTTTTACACCATTTGCTTAGTGTTTCGTTACACTTCGTGGCGTTTTTATGCATTTTCTAGAACTAACCTATTAACGAGATGCCATAGTGCCAGTTCCCTGTTTTCTGCTGTTTTTGTGCTTCAGAAAAGTTACACATGAAATATTCTTGGAATTGGACGAAACAAAAGCCGAACATCCAGAATTTTACCGAAGCTTCCAGAGAACCGAAGAGGAGACGGAACCAAGCCAAAGGGTGGTCTCACCACCAAGGGGCGCGGCCCAGGGCCTGGCCGCTCCACCCTATGGTGAGGGCCCCCTGGTCCACTTCTGACGCTGCCCCTTCGCCTATAAAGACCCCCCGACGGGAAAAACCTAAACACCCGATCACTTTTCTAGAAACACATCGCGATCCGCCGCCGTCATGGACCCGGGATCGGGAGGGTCCAGAAGCTCTTCCCGGCACCCTGCCAGAGAGGGGAATCGCCACCAGAGGTCTTATTCATCGCCATGCTTACCTCCGGTGCGATGAGTGAGTAGTCTACCTTGGACTATGGGTCCATAGCAGTAGCTAGATGGTTGTCTTCTCCACCATGTGCTTCATGTTTAGATCTCGTGAGCTGCTTTACATGATCGAGACTACCGTTATGTAATTCTACATGTTGTGTTTGTTGGGATCCGATGAATATTGGTGTTATGATTGAGTTGATGTGCTGAATATTATCTTATGTTATCTCTATGTTGTTTATGATCTTGCATGCTCTCCGTTGTTAGTAGCTATCTTGGCCGAGTAGATACTAGTGACTCCAAGAGGAGGTATTTATGCTCGATAGTTGGGTTCATGCCTCTATTTAATCTGGGGGAGTGACAGAAACCTCTAAGGTTGTAGATGTGCTGTTGCCACTAGGGAGAAAACAACATTCATATGTCCAAGGGCATATGCTTTGCTTACATTACACACTTTGCTTAATGCAGTTATCTGTTGTTCGCATCTTAATACTCGAGGGGTGTTCGGACGATATCCCCGCGAGTGGATTATTAGTCATAGATGCAGTTGGATGGCGGTCTATGTATCTTGTTGTAATGCCCAGAGTAAATCTCATAGTGATCCTCTCGACATATGCACGTTGTCTTTATTCTATCAATTGCCCAACTATAATTTGTTTACCCAGCATGTGTTATTTTATCTTATGGAGAGACACCACTAGTGAACTATGGACCCCGGTCCTATTTCCTTTATATTGCTATCACCTGTTTACTTTACTCACACTGTTTACTTTACTCGCATATTACTATTGCTTTCCACTCGATACACTCATTCCTTTGTTTATAGCAAACCGGTGAGATTGACAACCTCATCGTAAGTTGGGAACAAAGTATTTGGTTGTGTTGTGTGCAGGTTCCACATTGCTACTAGTTGAAGGCGTATCAACAAGTGTCGTAAACGGCACCCTTGTTGGAGTGTCACTAGGCTAGCAAGCATCACCTTCTGGAGTTTGGCTTTTTCCTACTGGATTCAATAAACCTTGGTTTCTTACTGAGGGAAAACTTGCTGCTTTACTCATCATACCTTCCTCTTGGGGTTCCCAACTGAACAGTGATTCACATCAACCGTACCGCCACAAGCAACAAATTTTCTGGCGCCGTTGCCAGGGAAAAATAAGACTTCTGCAAGGGGAGTTTCGCACGCACATCCTTTACTTTGTTTTTAGTTTTGCTTTTACTTTATTTTTACTTGTTTTGTTTTATCAAAAACACACAAAAATTAGTTTCCTTTATAGTCTCTTTTATTTACTTGCATTTAATCTTGTTAGAATGAGTAATCCTGAAGTTGAAGTTCGTACCTTTAAGCAACAAGGGGGAGAGAGTTTAAAAGATGCTTGGTACCGTATTAGCAATGCTCATCATAGGTGTACTAAGAAGCATTCTACCATGATCCTCCTTAGAAATTTTTATGTTGGTATATCTAGTTGGAATAGGTATGTTCTTGATACTCTTGCAGGAGGTAATTTTCTGGGTACTCCCGCTCTTGAAGCATGCACGTTAATTGAAAGTTTAGTGGGAGTACCACCTATTCATGTTGTTAAAACTGATGTCACTTTGGAGGAAATTTTAGAAAAGCTTAGCTCTTTAGAAAAAAGTTTGCCAAATATCATTGATAATGCTAGCCGTGTTAATGAATTGATAGAAAGTATCGGTAAGAGAATCACCATTCTAGAGGCTAGCACTACTCTTGATAGTCAAAACCTTAGGATTGGGAAACTGGAGGAATCTATGGAAATTTTAAGTTCAATTTTCTCTTCTCTTAAGTTTAAGAAGGAGAAACTTTCGTTGGAAAAGAGCAAAAATTTATGTATGTTCCCAAGGTGTCTGTGCCTAAACCGCAGCATGTTTTTAAGATTGGTAAGACTTTTAGTTCAACTAAGAGTGACTTGCAGGTTGAATCATCTTTGGGAACCTCTAAGGTGCCTAGTGTGGTAAGTGGTGATCTTGAGGAAACAGTTGATCTTAATGCTTCTTTCAAAAATACTTGATTCGCACTTTCTGCGCCTAGCTCAAAGGCGTTAAAGAAAAGCACTCTTGGGAGATAACCCAATGTTTTTACTTTCAGTTCTTTTTATTTTATTTGAGTCTTGGAAGTTATTACTACTGTAATAACCTCTCCTTATCATTTTTATTTCGTTTTTGTGCCAAGAGAAGCCTCTAATTGGAGTGAGGTAAGATTTGGGGATGTTGCTGTCCTGAAACAGATTTCGGTGCTGCACCGTAAAAATTCGTGAAAATTCTCAGTATATCTTTTGGACCTGCGATTTCTTATACATATGCCCCAGGTTATATACAAACTTTCATTAGTTTAACACTTTTTAATTTGAGGAACAGAAAACCCTCTAAAAATTTGACCTTTGTCAGCTGTTCTGTTTTGACAGATTTCTGCCATTATTTGTGTTTGTTGCTCGATCGCTATCTTTTTGAGTTCTCGTGATCATGGAACTTTTGGGGAAGTTGCTACAGTAGTATATGCTTTATATTTGGTGGTTTTGAGTTGAAACCTGAAGCAAAAAAGGGTTGATTCATTGTTATGCTTACACTAATGTTGCTAATAGAATTGTGTTGAGTTTTGTATGAAGGAAATTTTCAAGTGTAGGGATTGGAGAATGATGAGATGAGTTGAAGAATGGACAAAAGCTCAAGCTTGGGGATTCCCATGTCACCCCAAGAAATATCCAAGAGGTACAAGCGTCAAAGCTTGGGGATGCCCCCGAGGCACCCCTTCTTCATCGGCAAAAATCAGGTCACCTTTCAACACACTATATTTTTATTGCTTCATGCATTATGCGTTTAGCTTTCATTTTTCGCCTTGATTTGTGTTCAGATCTTGTTATATCTTTGCATCAAGGTGTATTTTGACCTCTGGTCCATGTTGGTTTTCATCAAAAGAGTTGTTATAAAAAGTTCGAATGGTGTTGGAAAAGAGAAAAAGTTTCATGCAAAAAAGTGGTACAAAAAGGAGCTTGTGTAGACTGCGGCCTAGGCTTTTGCATGTTGTGCTTGATGTCTTTTTGATAGTATGCTTAGTGGTTTTGCTGTAGCATGACTTGTCTCAAATGACTGAGATTGCTTAATGAGCCTTTGAAAAAATCATGCATTGTTTTTATTATTTGGAAGCATTATTTTGGTTTTCTCCTTGATGCTTTATTTGGGTTGACTTGGCGCATGCTCACATATGTTAGACTCATAAAAAGTCACCATAGCCTCTATGATCATTTATTTTTTGACTTTTGATGCCATCTTATGCTTCTTTTAATGTCGCTTTGTCGCTCTGCATGATTATGGCCGTTATTGCTCTCTTAGTTGGTTGCTCCTAGTCTTTTGCTAGCTCTCATTTTGTACTGAGTATGAGCTCTACTCGTGCATCCAACTCCTAAAAACCAAGTTGTTCCAATGTGTCCACCATACATACCTATTAGCAATTTTCTATTCCAAAGTATATTTGACTTGCTTTTATCTATCCTTCAAATTAAACTCTTTTTGGTATTATGCGAAAATTGGTCAGTAAAGCTCTCACGAACCTGATGGCACACTTTACTTTTCTCATTTTAAAATTTTGACATTGTGGCTCTCTTATGTTGAGTTGTTATGCTTGCAAGTTGTAAGTTGGAAATTAGCCCAACCATGCCGTCATGGGGCAAGCTTTCAACATTGCACTATCTTTCATTTGAGTTGATATCGTGATCTTTTGTTTATGGATACTCGCAATGTGAAATAAGTTGGGAATCTTGTGGGATCATAGAGTTCTTATATGTGTTAGGAAAAAGCCTGGGCCACTAATCTAAGCCATGCATCATTCATGGTGGAAATTTACAGCATGCCCATAGTGGACATTCGACAACGCATCTCACAATAAAAAGCTATACTAATGGTAAATAAAAGAGATGTCGAGGTGTTCATTGTCTGTTTGTCTTGTCATTTTGATGTGGGCTTGTTCCATGTCATCGGGAAGGACGTACCCCGTTGGCGGTTCTCGATGATACACATATATTTACAATGATAAGAGCCTGCTTGGGACTCTAAGTCGAGTAGCATGAGGTTTGGGTATTCGTACTTAACGGGACACGAGATTTTCAACTTACGATTTGTCAAGCATATGCTTCATAATTGTACTCGCATTAACTCTAACCATTCAAGATGCCTATGATGGGGGCAATGAGAGCTCAAAGCTAGTAAGTACCATAATTTTTGAAGGTTTATAAAACTTGCAATCACTGCTTCCCTCCGCGAAGGGCCTTTCTTTTACTTTTATGTTGAGTCTCCACCTTCTACATTTATGCACCGTCTAAGAGAGCATAGTTGTAATTCTTAGTATAATGTGCATTGTCCCTAAGTTTTCATTGATTGATTCATGATGTTGGTTTCACTTGTTCTTAAATTATTTGTATCTAGTCGCCCTCTTAAACTAGAAGGTGTCCTATGCATTTATGTTTTGCTCTCTCATGAAGGACAAGCTGAAAACCATTTGCTATGTTTTTCCATATGATTTGAACACATGTTTGACTTTCATTATTTCATTTTCATGATCTTTCGTTTGTGTTCCTTTTCATGTTATAACATGGTTGCTAAGTTTCTTTTATCAAGATTATATCTTTCATGCCCATGTTTTAAGTTCTTTTGATCCCAGCGCACAACGCTTACATATATGGTCAAGATTGTGCAGGTGCATGTCACCTCAAAATTTATTTCTTTTGTTATCACTTACCTACTCGAGGACGAGCAGGAGTTAAGCTTGGGGATGCTGATACGTATCAAACATATCCATAATTTTTGACGCTCCATGCTTGTTTTTACGCCATTTGCTTAGTGTTTCGTTACACTTCGTGGCGTTTTTATGCATTTTCCGGAACTAACCTATTAACGAGATGCCACAGTGCCAGTTCCCTGTTTTCTGCTGTTTTTGTGTTTCAGAAAAGTTACACAGGAAATATTCTCAGAATTGGACGAAACAAAAGCCGAACATCCAGAAATATACCGAAGCTTCCAGAGAACCGAAGAGGAGACGGAACCAAGCCAGAGGGTGGTCTCACCACCAGGGGGCGCGGCCCAGGGTCTGGCCATGCCGCCCTATGGTGAGGGCCTCCTGGTCCACTTCTGACGCTGCCCCTTCGCCTATAAAGACCCCCCGACGGGAGAAACCTAAACACCCGATCACTTTTCTAGAAACACATTGCGATCCACCGCCGTCGTCGACCCGACATCGGGAGGGTCCAGAAGCTCTTCCCGGCACCCTGCCAGAGAGGGGAATCGCACCGGAGGTCTTCTTCATCGCCATGCTTGCCTCCGACGCGATGAGTGAGTAGTCTACCTTGGACTATGGGTCCATAGCAGTAGCTAGATGGTTGTCTTCTCCACCATGTGCTTCATGTTTAGATCTCATGAGCTGCTTTACATGATCGAGACTACCGTTATGTAATTCTACATGTTGTGTTTGTTAGGATCCGATGAATATTGGTGTTATGATTGAGTTGATGTGTTGAATATTATCTTATGTTATCTCTATGTTGTTTATGATCTTGCATGCTCTCCGTTGTTAGTAGCTATCTTGGCCGAGTAGATACTAGTGACTCCAAGAGGGGGTATTTATGCTCGATAGTTGGGTTCATGCCTCTATTTAATCTGGGGGAGTAACAGAAACCTCTAAGGTTGTAGATGTGTTGTTGCCACTAGGGAGAAAACAACATTCATATGTCCAAGGGCATATGCTTTGTTTACATTACACACTTTGCTTAATGCAGTTATTTGTTGTTCGCAACTTAATACTCGAGGGGTGTTCGGACGATATCCCCGCGAGTGGATTATTAGGCATAGATGCAGTTGGATGGCGGTCTATGTATCTTGTTGTAATGCCCAGTGTAAATCTCATAGTGATCCTCTCGACATATGCACGTTGTCTTTATTCTATCAATTTCCCAATTGTAATTTGTTTACCCAGCATGTGTTATTTTATCTTATGGAGAGACACCACTAGTGAACTGTGGACCCCGGTCCTATTTCCTTTATATTGCTATCACATGTTTACTTTACTCGCACTGTTTACTTTACTCGCATATTACTTTTGCTTTCCACTCGATACACTCATTCCTTTGTTTACAGCAAACCGGTGAGATTGACAACCTCATCGTAAGTTGGGAACAAAGTATTTGGTTGTGTTGTATGCAGGTTCCACGTTGCTACTAGTTGAAGGTGCGTCAACAAGTGTCATAAACGGCGCCCTTGTTGGAGTGTCACTAGGCTAGCAAGCATCACCTTCTGGAGTTTGGCTTTTTCCTACTGGATTTGATAAACCTTGGTTTCTTACTGAGGGAAAACTTGCTGCTTTACTCATCATACCTTCCTCTTGGGGTTCCCAACTGGACGGTGATTCACATCAACCGTACCACCACAAGCACTACTCAAAATATTATATTATCTTGTGCTAGCCCCAGTATTTCATCAACTCATAATATTGCAACATCTGATGATGAGTTACCTTTTGAGCCTTGTTACTTGAACAATGAAGCTTCTACTTCCTCTAGTACTTGTGTTATTAATAACCATGTAGAGGAAATCAAAGAGCTCAAGGCCCAAGTCACTTCTTTGAAGAAAGACTTGGAAAAGCGTCACGAAGGGAACTCCACACTTGATAATATCTTGACTGTGCAAAAATCTCGCAATGACAAGAGTGGACTTGATTTAAATCCAATAACAAGAAGAAGTCCAAGAGCAAGAAGAATAAGGGCCAAGAACAAGTCAAGAATTTGGCAAATATTATTTGCTTCAAATGCAAGGTTGTCAGGCATCATGTTAGATCTTGCCCATTGAAGATTAAGATGCCTCTTAGTAAGAAGCAACAAGGGAAGATGCCTCAAGTTCAAACTCATAGTCAAAGTCAAGTTGAAGAGAGGCCACTTCCCAATAGTAATCAAGCTAATGCTCCTCAAGTTGAGAAATAAAATAAGAATAAAGGGGGGAGTAAATATTGCTACATATGTCATGAGAAAGGTCACTTTGCTTCTTTATGCACTCTTGGTACCTTCTCAAATCCTCCTATAGTCAATGATCATTATTCTCTTAGGACAGATAAGGTTGGAAATGTTTTTGCCAAATATATTGGTACTCTAAGTGGTGTCAAGAAAGGAACCATTTGGGTGGCCAAGCCTATTGTGACTAACTTCTTAGGACCCAACTTGGTTGGGGACCAACAAGCTAAAATTTGAACAATAGGTGTTGTTGGAGGGCATTGGAGTCTTGGCTATATCAGGAAGAATTAGGGGATCTTCATCAACTATATTGGCTCTAGTCAAGTCAATTGGATTATATTGTTTCTATCTTTTATCCAATGCTTATCCTTGCGATAACATGCACTCAAATTATTTAAATTGAAAGTTACTTGTCCCATTACATGTGTTGGTTTTGTACCTTGCATATATTCTATATGTTGTGCCACCTACTCACTTTATCTTGAGAAATCAAGTCAATGTATATTGGTTGCACTCCATGTACTTGTGTTTGAGCCTATCTTGCATCCTTTTGTATCTTAATTGTCTCTTGTGAGAGATTAATGGGCCATCCCATTTTGGGGGAGTGATATGCTTTGGCACTTCACAATCCTAAAGATGTGTGTACATGAGGAATACAACATAGTGTTGATATTTCAAGATTATCTAGCCTCTATGTGGTATTTCATGATCATGAGAAATTCAAATTCTATAATGTCCATTAATCATCTTTTGTTTATTTCATTTGTCTCTTGTTTTTGAAGTCTAGGATTTGCTTGCACCCCAGAATTTTCGGTGGGGTGTCTCCCGGTATTTCTGGCCCGTAATAATTTTGACTTCATCTACTTGTTCTAAAATTTGGTGTGTGATATGTCCCAAACATATCTATAATTTTTGATGCTCCATGCTTGTTTATACACCATTTGCTTTGTGTTTTGTTACACTTCGTGGCATTTTTATGCATTTTCTGGAACTAACCTACTAACGAGATGCCATAGTGTCAGTTCCCTGTTTTCTGCTGTTTTTGTGTTTCGGAAAAGCTACACAGGAAATATTCTCGGAATTGGAGGAAACAAAAGCCAAACCTTCTATTTTTCCTGAAGCGTCACGAAGTCCAAAGATGAGACAGAGGGGGGCCAAGAGCCAGGCTCACCCTAGGGCGGCACGGCCCAGCCCCTGGCTGCGCCACCAGGGGGTGAGACCAGTTGGTCCACCCTCTGACGGCCCCCTTTCGCCTATATATTCCCCTTGACGGGAAAAACCTAAGGGATGGATCACTTTTCCTCGAAACATACTGCAAGCCACCACCATCGTTGTCGCGAGATCGGGAGGATCTAGGAGCTCTTCCCGGCACCCTGCCGGAGAGGGGAATCCCTGCTGGAGGCCTTCTCCACCACCATGGTCGCCTCCGGAGTGATGTGTGAGTAGTCTACCTTGGACTACGAGTCCATAGCAGTAGCTAGATGGTCGCCTCCTCCGCCATGTGCTTCATGTTTAGATCTTGTGAGCTTCCCTACATGATCAAGATCACCTTTATGTAATTCTATATGTTGTGTTTGTTGGGATCTGATGAGTATTGGTACTATGTTAAGTTGATGTGCTGAATATTATCTTTTTTTATCTCTATGTTATTTATGATCTTGCATGCTCTCCGTTGCTAGTAGATATCTTGGCCGAGTAGATGCTTGTTGGTTGTAGATGTGTTGTTGCCACTAGGGAGAAAACAACATTCTTGTGTCCAAGGACATTTGCTTTGTTTACTTTACGCACTTTGCTTAATGCAGTTATCCGTTGTTCGCAACTTAATACCCAATGTTTGCTCGGACGACATTCACAGGGTGGATTATTAGTCATAGATGCAGTTGGATTACGGTCTATGTATTTTGTCGTAATGCCCAGAGTGAATCTCATAGTGATCCTCATGACATATGTACGTTATCTTTACTCTATCAATTGCCCAACTGTAATTTGTTCACCCAGCATGTTGTTATTTATCTTATGGAGAGACACCACTAGTGAACTGTGGACCCCAGTCCAATTTGCTTTACATTGCTATTACCATTTACTATTTACATGCTTATTTACATTCCCGCATACTATTACCTTTTACCACTCGGTACGCTTAATCCTCTGTTTACAGCAAACCGGTGAGATTGACAACCTCATCGTAAGTTGGGGCAAAGTTCTTGGTTGTGTTGTGTGCAGGTTTCACGTTGCTGCTGGTGCAAAGCAAAGCCCTGGACGAGGCGCCATATAAATTGTCCAGAGCTATCGCGAAGCTAGCAAGCATCACCTTCTGAAGTTTGGCTTTCTCCTACTAGTTTGATAAACCTTGGTTTCACAACTGAGGAAAACTTGCTGTTGTGCTCATCATACCTTCCTCTTGGGGTTCCCAACAGGGTGCCTACACCGCACCATCAGTGTGTCACATTATGGGGGAGTAATATATTTTTTGTATATTACAAACCAAGAGAATGTGAATATTTGAGGTTGTGCCACCAAGAGTTGATATTTTTAATTATCTTGTTCCTATGTGTCTTGTTTGCTCAAACAAGTTTCTTTTTGCTTAAATGGTTCTAGTGCTACTATCTTTTTAGATCTTGTTTGTGAGATAGTTTCTTGGTGAGGTTTTCCTCAAATGTGTGCTTCAATAGATTTTTAGAAAATTGTTTATCTTAAGACATTTTAGCATTGCTTTGTGTGTTTGTTTGACTACTTGAAGCTACCAAGAATCTATCTAAGCATTGTGTTCAATTCTTATATTTTTTAATATGCTTATTTGTTGTGAAGATGATCTTGTATTTATGTGCAAACTATCACCCGGAATTAATTCCAAATACCTCTTGTCCTTGGAAAACTGGGACTCTATTATGTGGTATAAATTATTGATCATCTTTACATTGGCCTTTGCTTTTAATTGCCTTATTCTATGCCAAGAAATGCATTTGTTTTAAATCCGTTTGTCTTCTTTGACTCTTGTGGTTCCATTTGTTCTTGATGAAATTATTAAGTGTTCTATTTGATGTAGGTAGAGGTGATGATCCCATTTGTGTGCATTTTGTATTCAAATGAAAAATCTTAAATAATGCACTAATATTGGGGAGCTCTCCTATATTTGATATAACACACTATTTGTTCTTATTTCAATTGGTATTGTTTTTTTTTGAGACAAATCTTTTCTTTTTTGGTACTTGTGTGCCATCATAAAAAGTGTGGAGAGTTTGGTTTGTTTGTTGGAACCTTACCTTTTTTGGGTCGTTGGTTATCTCATTCATTGATATTTGTTTTACATATTTAAAATGAGATAAGTCTTTGAGCATTTGTGTTTTAGTTATCCTTTATGCTCATTGGTTCTGCTTTGTTCACTTGTTGAACTTTGGAATCAATCTTGTGTAAATTGGATTCTTTGATACAATTTGGACCTTTTTTGTGTCACACTTTTGTGTACCTTCTAGTTTTTCTCGGTGCTTTGTCCAAATTATATCTCCTTTTGGCTCTTGAAATTCTTGCGCATGCACTTTTACTAAATGTATACTCTATTCCATGCTTTGTTTTTGTAGATTCTACATATAGGGGAAACTCCATCAAATACTACATTGGCTAAGATGTGCATGAAATTCAAGTTCATATTTATATGTACATATCTATGTGGAGTTTGTCCTGTGTATTGTATTTTCTCTAACTACTTTGGATCCAGTGAGTTTGGGGACCATCTTGTACTTGAATGTTGTTTTAGGTACATTGGAGATATATTGAATGCGTGTCTCATTAATAAGGAAGAAATGGTGACCAAATGATAAACTAGAGGCAAGCTAGGATTATTGAAGAACTCCTATTGACTATATCCTACTAATGATATCTCGGTAACAAGTATCTACTTCATGCATACTTTTCATGCATCCAACCTCATGTAGGTTGCTTCATGGCATAAAATTCTTTATTTGCAAAATTTGTGGTTCTTTGTGATAAATATCTTGGTGATGTTGTCTACTTAGAATCTTTTACATGAGAGATGATATATCTTTTTCTATCTTAGTTGATTCATGTGTGTTGGGAGGGCATGCTAAGCAAATATCATTCATTGAAGACTATGTGGATGCTATGTGCTCATCCTGGTTTTAATCTTATAATATGTTTTGCCTTTCCTCTCACACATCCCTTTGGCTGAGCCTTTTAATATGATGTCTCTTACATGTTGCTCAACCATTTCTTTTGAAGCAAGTATTAAGCTTAATTTCTTATCTGTGATCTCTTGCAAATGTTTTTGTTTTAAATTGTAATGAGGGAGTGAGGATTCCATGTTGTGCACATTGTATTCAAATGCAACATTCTAATTTTTGCATTTACCTTGGGGAGCTTCCTCATTCCATTTTAAAGCACCATTTTGAGGTTATCATAGTATTTGATTTCACTTGACTATCATTTTGTTTTGAGTAATATTGATAGAGTGATGATTCCATGTTTGTGCACCTTATACTTCAATTCAAATAGAATATTTTGTGCACAAACCTTGGGGAGCTTCCTTATATTATTTAGAGCACCATTTTGATATTATCATAATATTTTTATTCACTTTCTTGTTTGATTGCTCTCTTCATTTGTTGGAATTTTATTCATTGTGTTATCTTATCTTGTTTGCAATCTTTGATTCTCAATACAATTTGATTTTATCCAAGTATTTGTTTTTGGATATGCATAATTTATGGAGGGACTCTCACTTTATTGTCCCTCTAAAGCCTATCAGCCCATTTTGGCAATGGATGCCAATGGGGGAGAAGTTTTGAGGGTTTTAAAGGGAATTGGGTTTTATGCTTTGGTTTTGTTCTTAAGCATTTGCCTTGGTTTGCATCCTTGCTTGTTGCTTTTCATGGTTGAATATATGTAGGAAACTCCACCACAATATTGGTTGGCAATACATGCAATGAAATCAAGTTCATTCACACATGCATAGTGACGAGGGTTAACTCGACAAATGTCCTAGATGAAGGACTTAGGATCGGGGGAAGAGGGCGTCGGATGAACTCGAAGGTAAGGTTAATCGAAATAAGTGTATATCAAAAGTAAACTTGGGTGTTCGACCTGGCTTGCTTTCAATCTGCCCTACACCGTCCCCTCCTGGCCCCTATATATAGATGGCCAGGTCTCGAGGATCGGGTAGGGTCCGATACAGATTACAATATCGACATATGGTAAGAACTCGTATTCGACTATCATTACAATTGGGCCTAGCTATACGGGCCTTAGGGGTACTCAACTAACGGGCTCTATTAACTATACCCTTGTCAGTAGCCCCTGAGATTCTACTGGAATTGCAGATTCAGGTTGAATCTCTAATCTTTAAATCTTCGACTTGATCAATTCTTTGACTTCTTCCTATCTTCAAATCTTCGACTTGATCTTTCGACTTATTTTCATGATAATTTTTCGCAAGGGGTTTTGATGAACAAGCCTGACAACTCTGATGGATCAAGAGGTCAGTTAACTGCCGGAACAGACACTTGTCACCTACTTCAAATTCAATCCCCTTGGACTTGAATTCGGGATACCGGTCAAACCCACTCTTTTGCCGCATTTAGGACTTACAAAGAATGAATCCCAGTGATTATAAGGGTACCCAGTGCGTCCACCAGGATTTTCTTCGCGTCGTAGACACGGATACATACCAGCAGAGCGCATCCATGTGCGTAAACCAGGCCACACAGGACGGATCCCGGGATCTTACCTCCGTGACAAGTCACGGCATTCGAGTTGTGTTGTGATAACATAACTCGAGAATCTTATGTCACAATCAAATTTTGACTGAAAATATTCGGGTTTCAACAACCATAAAACTCGCTCCCGATTGGAGTAACACTCCTGCACAATGCTTGACCAAGAAATATCGTCGGGTGCGCGCTCAGCGCTCCCGATGGGAGTAGCCCCCGAGGCTATAGTCGAAAAAGACTTTTTTCGAGTATAGGCTCAAAATATAGTGTGACCCATCATACTTCAACTCGAGATATTTTAATAACATCCTGTCATCGAATACGCTTCCACTACTCCAGTAAAGAGTTGTTTTCAATATCTTTGATAGTAGTAGCCCCCAAGGCTATAATCGAAAATCCTTCATATATAATCTTGTCTATAAATTTTGCACTTGTCGGCGCCATCCTTCTTCTTGCTTATATCATCTTCTTTATGACGTCAATGAATACGTCACTCTGTATGAGTGTGAACCGTTTTATGGGCAGCACTGTAATTTTCGCGATTTTTTGACCGTTAGTGGGCTGCCGTTTCCGCTCTTTGCGCCACGTCTTAGCCCACGATCCTTCTCCCAAAAGGTATATAAGGGGCGTAGTGGGGGATTTTACTGTTTACCAGCTCATTCCCTCCGCCGCCTCCATTGCCGATCTCCTCTTCCTCCGCCTCTCGTGCATAGCCACCAAGCGCGGTGTGATAGATGCGCGTGAAGCACCTAGCCACCAAGAACACCATGGCCAAGAACTCCTCTGCCACTAACTGGGTACGCTCTGCCATCACGCCGAAGGAGGTGGAGAAGGCCAGGACGGACGGCCTCATCTCCGCCCAGGATTCCATCAAGTTTCCCAGTACTGAGCGGATCCCGCAGCCCCCCAAACGGCTACGGGTAATGTTTCTTGCTTTCCTCCTCCGCGGCCTTTCTCTTCCTGCCCACGAGTTTCTTCATGGGCTCCTCTTTGTCTACGGTGTGCAGCTCCACCAGCTCACACCAAACTCCCTTCTACACATTGCTTGTTTTGTGACTCTCTGCGAGTCATTCTTGGGCATTGAGCCCCACTTTCTTCTCTGGAGGTCAATCTTTCGGCTTCGCCCCAATGTTGCTCTGGCTAGAAAGCCTGAATTGGGCGGAGCCGTTGTCTCTGTTCGCCCTGAGGCGCAGTACCTCGAATTTTCCTTTGCCACATCTGTCCAGGGGTGGAGAACCAAATGGTTCTATATCAAAGATCGCAAAGCCTCCCCTGAAGACCAATATGGGTTAGCCCCTTTCGAAGCCTCCAAGGAAGTGAAGAAATTGGCGTCGTGGGATGCGCTTCCCTTAGATGCGGAGATAGCACAAGTTCTTCCTCTTCTGTCTCGCATTCAAGCTTTGAAAGGAGGCCAAGGAGGAGCTTTGTCGGGTATCCAACTCATGGCGTTCTTTGTGCAACGTCGAGTTCAACCCCTGCAGCACCGCCTCACCAAGCTCTGGAATTACTCTGGCTTGGAAGATCCTACTCGCGTCTCTGAAGATTTGATAGAGAAAAAAGATGTCGACAAGCGAGTTAGGAACCTCACCAAGCTCACCAAGGATCATGCGGTTGCTGACTTAACCGCTGACTATTTCGACTCCGTGCACCCTCTGCCCGAGGTATGTATCTTTGTGTTGACTTGTTGTCGAATTTTATTTGCTTCGATTTTACGCTATTCTTTGCCTTTGTACTGTGCTGACTTATTTATATGCAGGGTCACCAATTCCTTGTTTCGCACCCTCCTCTTCCAGAGGTAGGGCCCCTTCCGGCTGATCTGGCCTCATCTGTATCTGAAGCCCCCGAGGCTGACGAGAATCAGGACGGAGATGATGCCGAAGAATCGGAAGAGGAAACTAGCTCGTCGACATCGTCTCCCCCCGTGCTTGCTGAAGATGCTGGTGTTGACAAGAAGAGGAAGCGAGTCGAAGAATTTGCTTCTTCGAGTTCTGCAGCGGCTGATAAGGCCTCTGTTCCTGCAGGAGATATGGAGTACTTCGACCTCCTGGCATCGTAAGTGTTTTTATTCGAGTTCTTCAATTGCATCTCTCTTGCCTTGTTTCCGTCGTGTTACACATAAGTTTTTTGCTTCGTATAGAGATGAAGAAGAGCCGTCAAAAGCTGCTACAGCTACTCCTTCAATTCCTCCTGCAGTTGACGATGAGCCCCCTACCCAAGAAATTGCGCCTAGGGTTACCAGGGCCTCTGTAAAGAAGGTTCCTGCGCCCCAAAACCTCAAGCGCTTGAAGAAGGCCAAAGAACCCGAAGTCTCTCTGGAAGCCCATGAATCCTCGGCTTCCCCCCATGATGTGAGCAATTTTTCCTGACTTGTTTCCCTTGCATACACTTGTGCTTCTTACACGCTCTTTCTTCAGGCATTATTGAAGAGATTCGTTGCCTTGGGCACCGAATGCGCTGAGTACCTAAAGGTTGCGAAAGCTTCCGAAGGTATGTTCTATATCCAGTCATGATTTTTCCTCCATGCTTATCTTTTGCTGTTTATCTGACTTCCTTTCTTCTTCCACTGTAGCTGCTCTAGCAACAGCCAATGCCCGAATTGCGTCATTGGAGGCTGAGCTTAATGCCTCGCAGAAGGCATATGATATTGCGGCCGCTGCCAAAACAAGTGCTGAGAAGTCGCAGAAATCAGCGCTTGGTAAGGCGAAAAAGGCTGAAAAATCTTTGGCCGATGCCAACAGGGAGCACGCTCAGCGAGAGCAGGCCGTAATGGAGCGCCTTCACACAATGTCTACCTCTGCTGAAAGTAAGTGTTTCGTCTTGCCTTCTATTTCGACTTCTGTTATATTGTCGATCTTTGCCAATTCTTTCCTTTACTTCTTTCTTTTTGACTTCCTTTGTCGCGCGGGATTTACCAAGGTGTCTTCTTCATCTTTGCCATCGGGCGATGATCCTCTGCTGACCGTGGTTAACCTACTCAAGGCAAACTGGATATCTATCCAGGAGACTTTTGAGTTGGTTAGCCGCGTTCTGTCGCGGTTGTTCGTCGAGTTGTGGCCGAAAAAGAAGGCAGAAGTTCCGAAGGATAACTTGGAGAATCTTGCCAAGTCCTTCGATACAATTGAGGACCCGACCCTCTAGCTGAAGGGGATCTTTCTGAAGCGCGGCGCTGAGGGTGCTATTGCACTTTCTTTTGCGCATGGTGCGGACTTCGACTGGGAAAAGGTGAGCTCTCCCCATGGCCGCACCCGCGATGAGATGAAGGTTTTCTTTGAGAAGGCGAAGAAGTTGGCGCCTACACTGGCGGCGATTATTTCTCCTTCTGCAGCCTCCGCGGCATCTACTACACCGGCTCCAACGATGGAAGAGCCTGCACCTCCGTCGACTTCTGGCGACGGATTTGCCATGCCCTCTTCTGCCACGGAGCAAAATGCTGAGGTGGCGTAGACTTTGGCTCCTCTGTAGCTTTCAATTTCTCCTTTTGAATGTAAAAACCTTTAGTCGCGTGCAACCCGAGAACTTTAGCCAAAGGGTTTTGCACTTATGTAAATATATTTCCCCCTCATGAGATCTTGTGCTGCCTTTCTGAAATGTTTCTTCTTTCTTTTATTTTGACTTCCAGTCGATGCATACCAACGATCCCTTGACTGGCGGACCTGCTCCTTCTGCTGCCCGCACGTTCGACTCGACGATTTCTTCGCCTCCTAGTCGATGCAGTCAATGTGCAGAGTACTCTTTAAGGATTTCTGATCTTGAATCTCGCTTGACTTTAGCCAAACGCCAAGCTCAGATGGCATTTGACAAAGCTAGCAAAGCTTCTAATTTGACGAAGCAGGTATCCATTCTTGACGATAACGTGTCCAGCTTGACGGCAAAGATTTTGCATCACGAGGAATGCAATTCTTTTCTCCTTGGCATTATTGAATCCGCCTGCGAAATGTTGCGATGTAAGTTTCCTTTCGACTTATCTTTTTCTCTTTTTGTTCCACTGCTTTTCTTATGATATCCTCTTGCCCTCATAGGCACTTGTTTAGATTTCGTTGCTGAAGATCGTCGGGTTACCAAGCGAAATGCAGCCCTAGAGAAAATGTCCGCAGGTGTTGAAAATTTGTGGTCTGATCCTCGACGCTGGAGTGCTGTTGTATTGCTTTAGGACCGTGCCTAGCACGTTGGCGAAGCGGTGGATGGCTGCAGAAGATCTCTCGTAACTATGCACTCGGTTATGCTTCCTCGCAATCCTGTGCCTGCGACTTTCCCACTACTTCTTGATACTTTTAGATCCAGCCAGCGAATTCATCGATTGATAGAACTAAACTTAGTGGCAGGTGCCAACTTTGCTCTTGGGTGGATACGCAAGTGGCAACCAAGACTCAATTATAGTTCTATGTCGCTGAGCTACCCTCCAGGTGGAGCTAGCCTTCGAGTACACTTGGAGAGTACCTTGTAGCCTGCCCGACGAATTATAGCCAGGCTGTTGCAAGAAGATGCCGCATTTTTCCGCGAGTTTCACTATTTAGACCCTTTGGGTGTGGATGATTCCGACAACACGATGTTGTAATACTTATGGGAAACGCGAGAATTTCTTATTTCGCGACTGTATGTCTGAGATATATTTTCACAGCGTTTTTTGTATGATTCGTGCGTTTGCCGCATTTTCTCATTGAAAGACTCGTAAACTCAAACATGAGAAACGTTTTGTCTTTATTATACTTGTAATGTAAGATACATGGGGTGGCCCAAGAGATCCGGCCTATGACCTGTGTTCTGGATCTAGAGGGCATTGCCCCTGCTATAACTCGTGGCTTTTACAGCCTTGTTCTTCTACTCTACTTTATTGTTTTTGGACGCTTATGCCATCATGGCTTTCTCTTCTTCTCCTGTATCTTTTTCTTCTCCCGATGCTCCTACTCGTGGTTTCTTCATCTCGGGCTCCGCAACGCGTCCTTCGAGTAGCTTGACACCTTCTGTAGTCATGTTGTTCGCCTTTTCTGCATAGTTGGCTATCATGCCAAAGTTTTGCGCCATCTTGTGGAACTCCCTGTCACAGAGATCTGAGACTTCAAAACTTCCTTTTACTGTAATTATTCCTCTTGGTCCTGGCATTTTGAGTACCAGATATGTATAGTGTGGCACTGCCATGAATCGCGAAAACGCGGGTCGCCCGAGGATCGCATGATACTGAGATGGCCAGTCCATGACTTCGAAGTCCAGTTTTTCTCTCCTGTAGTTTTGTCGGTTGCCGAAGCAAACATTGAGTGATATTCGACCCAGTGGGTAATTGGCACTTCCTGGTACGATTCCGTGGAAAGAACAATCCGTTGGTTTCAGGAACTCTAGTGATATATGCATTGCTCTGAGCGTTTTTGTGTATATCAGGTTAATCCCACTTCCTGCATCCATGAATATTCTTTCGACATCATACGCGCCGATTTGAGCTTTAAGTACCAAAGGCGCGTTTCCTGGCTGAGGTACTGTTATAGGGTGGTCTTCTCTGTTGAACTCGATTGGTTGTTCTGACCAATGCAGATACTCCGTTGCGGCTGGAGGTGAGATGACTACTAAGTTGACTTGTCGAGTGATACTCTTTTCTTCTTTGTTCGACTTGGGCACAGGTTGTATCATTGCTATGATGTGGCCCTTTGATGGAACGTATCCTTCGTCGTCGTCATGCCCCTGGTTTTGCTGGTCTTGTCCTTGAGGAGTGATGTCTACGCACTTCTATTCTTGTAGACACTTGTTGGGCCTCCAAGTGCAGAGGTTTGTTGAACAGCAGCAAGTTTCCCTTAAGTGGATCACCCAAGGTTTATCGAACTCAGGGAGGTTAGAGGTCAAAGCTATCCCTCTCAAGCAACCCTGCAATTACGATACAGAAAGTCGCTTGTGTCCCCAACACACCCAATACACTTGTCAGATGTATAGGTGCACTAGTTCGGCGAAGAGATAGTGAAATACAAGTAGTAGTGATGATTATAAGTAGTAACTGTGATATGAAATAAGTATCGCTGCGAGCAAACATGTAACAAAACAGGAAGTAAACGGTGTGCAATGCTTGGAAACAAGGCCTAGGGATCATACTTTCACTAGTGGACACACTCCCAACAATATAACATGATTGAACAAATAAACAACTTCTCTTCACTATGGTACTCTGAATTACTCTCCTATTGAACAACACTAATCATTGCGTAGTGGCTACAGAAGCACCCCTTAAAGTTCATCAAGTACTTGACAAACACCGCTCATAGAGATACCCAAATCAAATCACAACTCAAGATAAATATTATTGCACCTTAGACCAAGTACTAACACGGTGCACACACTGTCAACATTACACCATGAAAGGAGGAATAGATCACTTCAATACTATCATAGTGATAATTATTCTCATAATCCATAAAAGATCACAATCGTAGCCTAGACCAGGTACCACCACGATGCACGCACTGTCACCGTTACACCATGGCAGGAGGAATAGATTACTTTAATAACACACTAGAGTACACATAATATCTGAATAATAACATCTACTTGTTCAACATGATACAAAGCTCACGATCACATAAAGATCACATCATGGGAGAGAGAGGTGAACCACATAGCTACCGGTAGAGCCCTCAGCCCCGGGGATGAACTACTCCCTCCTCATCATAGGAGACAGCAAGGTTGATGGAGATGGCGGTGAGGTCGATGGAGACGGCGGAGACGGCGATGGAGACCGATGGAGATGGCTCCGGGGGCACTTCCCCGTCCCGGCAGGGTGCCGGAACAGAGACTTCTGTCCCCCGAAATTTGTCAACGGCGGCGGCGGAGCTACGGAACTGCTTCTGGAAAATTGCTGACTCCCTTAGGGTTTTCCGTCCCGAAGCTTTATATAGGCGAAGGGGCGTCGTCAGAGGTGGGGCCAGGGGCCCTCACGCCATGGTGGCGCGGCCAGGCCCCTGGCCGCGCGAGCAACGTGTGAGGGGGCCTGGTGGCCCCTCTCCTACTCTCCTTCGGATCTCTGGAAGCTTCCGGGAAAAATAAGACTTCTGGCTTTTGTTTCGTCCAATTCCGAGAATATTTCCTGTGTATCATTTCTGAAACACAAAAACAGCAGAAAACAGGGAACTGGCACTGTGGCATCTTGTTAATAGGTTAGTTCCGGAAAATGCATAAAAGTGCCACGAAGTGTAACGAAACGCAAGGCAAATGGTGTAAAAACAAGCATGGAGCATCAAAAATTATAGATACGTTTGAGACGTATCAGCATCCCCAAGCTTAACTCCTGCTCGTCCTCAAGTAGGTAAGTGATAACAAAAGAATAATTTTTGAGGTGACATGCACCTACACAATCTTGATCATATAGGTAAAACATTGAGTGCTGAGATCAAAGAACTTAAAACATGGACATGAAAGACATAATCTTGACAATAGAAACTTAGGAACCATGTTATAACATGAAAATGAACACAAACAAAAGATCATGAATAATGAAACAATGAAAGTCAAATGTGTGTTCAAATCATATGGAAAAACATACAAATGGTTTTCAGCTTGTCCCTCATGGAGAGCAAAACATAAATGCATAGGACACCTTCAAGTTTAAGAGGGCGACTAGATACAAATAATTTAAGAACAAGTGAAACCATGATTATGAATCAATCAATGAAAACTTTGGGACAATGCACATTATACTCAGAATGACAACTATGCTCTCTTAACGGTGCATAAAGATAGAAGGTGGAGACTCAACATAAAAGTAAAAGAAAGGCCCTTCGCAGAGGGAAGCAGTGATTAAACATGTGCTAGAGCTTTTCATTTGTAAATGGAGATAAAACTTGGGTTTTGAGAGGTGGTTGCTTTTGTCAACGACTAGCAATGGGGTTCTTACTATCTTCCATACAAAAATGAAGCAAGTTTTTGAGAGAGAGATTGGCACTTTTGTGCTCTTTTATAAAGCTTGGCACTCCTCCCCACCTTTTTTCCTTTCTCAAACCATGGCTAACCGATTCCATCGGGTGCCCACCAACATTCACATTCCATGGAGGAGTGCCTTTTTTTCTTTCTTTTTTCTCTTTTTTTTTCTTTTTGGAATAAGCAATATGGAAGATAGCAAATCCGACCATTACGTCCCCATGAGCTGAAAACAGTGTCACAAAACGAGAAGTGTTTTGAAGGTTTTTGAAAGGTAGCACATGAAAATTTACTTTGGAATGGCTTACAAATACCATGCATAGGAATTTATAGTGGACACTTTGGCAAAACTTGGTTTTTGGGAGTTGGATGCACGAGTAGAGCTCATACTCAGTACAAAATGAGGGCTAGCAAAAGACTGGGAGCGACCAACTAAGAGAGCAATAACGGCCATAATCATGCAAAGCGACAAAGCAACATTAAAAGAAGCATAAGATGGCATCAAAAGTCAAAAACTAAATGATCATAGAGGCTATTGGCGACTTTGTATGAGTCTAACATGTGTGAGCATGCGCCAAGTCAACCCAAATAAAGCATCAAGGAGAAAACCAAAATAATGCTTCCATGCAATAAAAACAACGCGTGATTTTTTCAAAAGCTCATTAAGCAATCTCAGTTATTTGAGACAATTCATGCTACAGCAAAACCACTAAGCATACTATCAAAAAGACATCAAGCATGACATGAAAAAGCCTAAGCCGCAGTCTACACAAGCTCCTTCTTGTACCACTATTTTGCACAAAGCTTTTTCTCTTTTCCAACACCATTTGAATTTTTTAAGACACCTCTTTTGATGAAAACCAATAAAGATCAGAGGAAAAAATACACCTTGATGAAAAGATATGACAAGGTCTGAACGCAAATCAAGGCAAAAACGAAAACCAAAAGCAGTAGCGGAAAAAGAAGAACACTCGGTGAAATTGTAAGAATGAAAAACGGAGTGTTCTTGGCAAATGAAAAACGAGTTCATCTCCTCCAAAAGAAACATGATGTGATCTAACCATTTATTGCATCAAAAAAAACAAAAGAAAACCGGTAGCAAAAACAACTGACGCTCCAAGAAAAACACATAGTGCATGAAGCAATAAAAATATAGTATCTTGAAAGGTGGCCTGATTTTTGCCGATGAAGAAGGGGTGCCTCGGGGGCATCCCCAAGCTTTGACGCTTGTACTTCTTGGATATTTCTTGGGGTGATGCATGGGCATCCCCAAGCTTGAGCTTTTGTCCATTCTTCAACTCATCTCATCATTCTCCAATCCCTACACTTGAAAACTTCCTTCATACAAAACTAAGCACAATTCTATTAGCAACGTTAGTGTAAGCATAACATATAATCAACCTCTTTTTGCTTCAGGTTTCAACTCAAAACCAGCACATATATAGCAAATACTACTGTAGCAACTTCTCCAAAAGTTCCGTGATCAAAAGAACTCAAAAGAGAGCGATAAAGTGGCAAACACAAATATTGGCAGAAATCTGTCAAAACTGAACAGCTGACAAAGGTCGAATTTTTTAGGGGTTTTCTGTTGCTCAAATAAAAAAGTGTTCAACTAACAAAAGTTTGGATATAACCTGGGGCATATGCACAAGAAATCGCAGGTCCAAAAGATATACAGAGAATTTTCACGAATTTTTACGGTGCAGCACCAAAAACTGTTTCAGGACAGCAACATCCCCAAATCTTACCTCACTCAAATTAGAGGTTTCTCTTGGCACAAAAACAAAATAAAAAGGATAAGGAGCGGTCATTACAGTAGTAATGACTTCCAAAACTCAAATAAAAGAAAAAGTACTGAAAATAAAAACATTGGGTTATCTCCCAAGAGTGCTTTTCTTTAACGCCTTTGAGCTAGGCGCAGTAATTTGCAAAGATGCTCATGTGGGCGCCATATAAGAGCTTGAGGCAAAGGCGCCATATAGAAACTTAAAGCAATAGAGAGCATCAAAAAGCAAGTATGGAAAACATTTATATCTGAACCACTTCCTATGCATAGGAATCTTGTAAGAAAATAAATCAACGAGGCACATAGTAGCAAGCATGGATAGATAAAACAAGTGCCACTTCAAGATTTGCAACATAAAGAGGGGAAACTTAATATTGTTGAGATCCATCAAACCATGTTTCCCTCTCTCATAATAACTTTCAGTAGCATCATGAATAGAACTAACAATATAACTATCACATAAAGCATCTCTATCATGAGCCACATGCATAAAAGAATTAATACTCACCACAGGAACAATAGTAGTTGGAGCAGATTCAACAGAATAATTATTCTCATCACCATAATCATCATAAATAGGAGGCATAGTGTAATCATAACTAATTTTATCCTCAATAGTAGGTGAACTGAAAATATTATACCCATCATCATAACCATCATAAACTAGAGGACAGCTATTTCGCAAAGCATATTCTTCAAACATATCATCATAAGAAGGAACATCACATATGGGAGATAAAATATCATCAGAGCAAACTTTCTCCACTAAAGCTAGGGAACTAAAAATATCATACTTAACAAAACCAGCTTCCCCAAGCTTAGACTTTTCTATAGCATTAGCATTGACGGTATTCAAAGCATTCGTACTAATGACATTGCTATGCGAAAAAAGCTCCAAAGGATTTTCAATTTTCTCTTCAAATCTAAAATCAGGAAAAAGACTAAAGAACTCTTTGTTTTCCATTAAGCCTAACTAGTGAAATAAAAACAAGAAACAAAAAGATGTAATTGTAGAATCTAAAGGAAATAACTCCGAGCACTCACACAGGAGGATGTGAGTACCTTTTACCTTACCTCCCCGGCAACGGCGCCAGAAAAGAGCTTGATGTCTACGCACTTCTATTCTTGTAGACACTTGTTGGGCCTCCAAGTGCAGAGGTTTGTAGAACAGCAGCAAGTTTCCCTTAAGTGGATCACCCAAGGTTTATCGAACTCAGGGAGGTTAGAGGTTAAAGCTATCCCTCTCAAGCAACCCAGCAATTACGATACAGAAAGTCTCTTATGTCCCCAACACACCCAATACACTTGTCAGATGTATAGGTGCACTAGTTCGGCGAAGAGATAGTGAAATACAAGTAGTAGTGATGATTATAAGTAGTAACTGTGATATGAAATAAGTATCGCTGCGAGCAAACATGTAACAAAACAGGAAGTAAACGGTGTGCAATGCTTGGAAATAAGGCCTAGGGATCATACTTTCACTAGTGGACACACTCCCAACAATATAACATGATTGAACAAATAAACAACTTCTCTTCACTATGGTACTCTGAATTACTCTCCTATTGAACAACACTAATCATTGCGTAGTGGCTACAGAAGCACCCCTTAAAGTTCATCAAGTACTTGACAAACACCGCTCATAGAGATACCCAAATCAAATCACAACTCAAGATAAATATTATTGCAACTTAGACCAAGTACTAACACGATGCACACACTGTCAACATTACACCATGAAAGGAGGAATAGATCACTTCAATACTATCATAGTGATAATTATTCTCATAATCCATAAAAGATCACAATCGTAGCCTAGACCAAGTACCACCACGATGCACACACTGTCACCGTTACACCATGGCAGGAGGAATAGATTACTTTAATAACACACTAGAGTACACATAATATCTGAATAATAACATCTACTTGTTCAACATGATACAAAGCTCACGATCACATAAATATCACATCATGGGAGAGAGAGGTGAACCACATAGCTACCGGTAGAGCCCTCAGCCCCGGGGATGAACTACTCCCTCCTCATCATAGGAGATAGCAAGGTTGATGGAGATGGCGGTGAGGTCGATGGAGACGGCGGAGACGGCGATGGAGACCGATGGAGATGGCTCCAGGGGCACTTCCCCGTCCCGGCAGGGTGCCGGAACAGAGACTTCTATCCCCCGAAATTTGTCGACGGCGGCGGCGGAGCTACGGAACTGCTTCTGGAAAATTGCCGACTCCCTTAGGGTTTTCCGTCCCGAAGCTTTATATAGGCGAAGGGGCGTCGTCAGAGGTGGGGCCAGGGGCCCTCACGCCATGGTGGCGCGGCCAGGCCCCTGGCCGCGTGAGCAACGTGTGAGGGGGCCTGGTGGCCCCTCTCCTACTCTCCTTCGGATCTCTGGAAGCTTCCGGGAAAAATAAGACTTCTGGCTTTTGTTTCGTCCAATTCCGAGAATATTTCCTGTGTATCACTTCTGAAACACAAAAACAGCAGAAAACAGGGAACTGGCACTGTGGCATCTTGTTAATAGGTTAGTTCCGGAAAATGCATAAAAGTGCCATGAAGTGTAACGAAACGCAAGGCAAATGGTGTAAAAACAAGCATGGAGCATCAAAAATTATAGATACGTTTGAGACGTATCAAGGAGCTCCGTTGTTTCCTTGTTGTTTTGTCGGAGGATTGTTGCTTCCTTTAAATCCTTGTCGCCTTGCTTCAGTTTGCTTGTTTAGTGCTGCCTCTTGTAGTTTTAAGAATGTTGTGCAATCTTTCATTGCGTACCTTGACAATCTTTCATTGTGGGGGAGTTTGCACTATATATGGTGGTTATACTAACATCACATACTTTTGTAGTATTTTATGTTAGTACAATGATTATTCTTCTTTAAATTCCTTATATAAACCCTCTCAAAGAGATTGCCATTGATACGTCTCAAATGTATCTATAATTTTTGATGCTCCATGCTTGTTTTTACACCATTTGCCTTGTGTTTCGTTACACTTCGTGGCGTTTTTATGCGATTTCCGGAACTAACCTATTGACAAGATGCCACAGTGCCAGTTCCCTGTTTTCTGCTGTTTTTGTGTTTCAGAAAAGCTACACAGGAAATATTCTCGGAATTGGACGAAACATGTTCCAGAAGTCTTATTTTTCCTGGAAGCTTCCCGAAGACCGAAAGAGAGCCGGAGGGGGGCCAGAGGCCGCCCTCACACATAGGTGGCGCGGCCCAGGCCCTGGCCGCGCCACCTTGGTGTGAGGAGCCCCTGGCTGCCCCCTGACGATGCCCCTTCGCCTTTATAAAGCCTCGGGATGGAAAACCCTAGGGGGTCGGCGAAATTTCCAGAATAGTTCCGTAGCTCCGCTGCCGCCGTCGACGAATTTCGAGGGACAGAAGTCTCTGTTCCGGCACCCTGCCGGGATGGGGAAGTGCCCCCGGAGCCATCTCCATCGGTCTCCATCGCCGTCTCCGCCGTCTCCATTGACCTCACCGCAATCTCCATCAACTTTGCTGTCTCCTATGATGAGGAGGGAGTAGTTCATCCCCGGGGCTGAGGGCTCTACCGGTAGTTATGTGGTTCACCTCTCTCTCCCATGATGTGATCTTTATGTGATCATGAGCTTTGTATCATGTTGAATAAGTAGATGTTACTCTTCTTCATTATGTGTACTCTAGTGTGTTATTAAAGTAATCTATTCCTCCTGCCATGGTGTAACGGTGACAGTGCGTGCATCATGGTGGTACTTGGTCTAGGCTACGATTGTGATCTCTTAAGGATTATGAGAATAATTATCACTATGATAGTATTGAAGTGATCTATTCCTCCTTTCATGGTGTAATGTTGACAGTGTGTGCACCGTGTTAGTACTTGGTCTAAGTTGCAATAATATCTATCTTGAGTTGTGATTTGATTTGGATATCTCTATGAGTTGTGTTTGTCAAGTACTTGATAAACTTTGAGGAGTGCTTCGTAGCCCTACGCAATGATTAGTGTTATTCAATAGGAGAGTAATTCAGAGTATCATAGTGAAGAGAAGTTATTTATTTGTTCAATTATGTTATATTTGTTGGGAGTGTGTCCACTAGTGAAAGTATGATCCCTAGGCCTTGTTTCCAAGCTTTGCACACTGTTTACTTATTGTTTTGTTACTTGTTTGCTTGCTGCCATTTTTATTCCAGATTGCATTTACTACTTATAATCATCTATACCACTTGTATTTCGCTATCTCTTCGCCGAACTAGTGCACCTATACATCTGACAAGTGTATTGGGTGTGTTGGGGACACAAGAGACTTTCTGTATCGTAATTGTAGGGTTGCTTGAGAGGGATAGCTTTGACCTCTTCCTCCCTGAGTTCGATAAACCTTGGGTGATCCACTTAAGGGAAACTTGCTGCTATTCTACAAACCTCTGCACTTGGAGGCCCAACACTGTCTACAAGAACAGACGCGTGCGTAGACATCAAGCTCTTTTCTGGCGCCGTTGCCGGGGAGGTAAGGTAAAAGGTACTCACATTCTTTGGCTACTAAGTCTTTTAGTTGCTGGTGAGTGCTCGAAGTTATTTCCTTTAGATTCTGCAATTACATCTTTTTGTTTCTTGTTTTTATTTTCACTAGTTAGGCTTAATGGAAAACAAAGAGTTCTTTAGTCTTTTTCCTGAGTTCAGATATGAAGTGTTTGAAGAGAAAATTGAAAAACCTTTAGAGCTTAATTTGCATGCTAATAGTTTTGTTAGTATGAATGCTTTGAACACTGTTTTAGAAAAGTCTAAGCTTGGGGAAGCTGGTTTTGTTATGCATGATATTTTTAGTTCCCCAGCTTTAGTGGAGAAAGTTTGCTCTGATGATATTTTATCTCCCATATGTGATGTTTCTAATGATGCTTGTGCTCCTCATCCTTTTGAAATACCTATGAAGATTGTTGAACGTGTTAGGAATAACTGCTATTTAGGAGATGGAACTGTCCATCCCGATGATCATTTGCTTTTTATACATGAATTATGTGAGTTGTTCCAGTGTGAAGGTATTTCAATGAACCAAGTTAAGAAGAAGTTATTCTCTTTTTCACTGAAAGGCAGAGCTGAGGAATGGTATAAAACACTGAAGGATGGTCAATCTATTGACTGGGAGGAAATTGAACCTCTCTTTTATTCTAAATTCTATCCTTCTAGTCAGGTTTATAAAGATAGAAACTACATTTATAATTTTCATCCGCATGAGGGAGAAAGCATTGCCCAAGCGTGGGGAAGATTGAAGTTACTAATGCATAAATGTCCTATTCATGATCTCCCCCGTAATATTGTTATTAATAATTTTTATGCAAGGCTTTCAGGATATTACAAGGACTATCTAGATGCATGCTTTGATGGGTCTTTCACAAGCAAGGATGTTGACACCAAGTGGGATCTGCTTGAGACAATCCAAAACAATATTGAAGGTTGGGATAGCGACAAAGGTAAAGGATCAGGTATGAATTACGAGTTTGATTGCATTAAGTCTTTCGCTGAAACTGCTAATTTTCAAGAGCTTAGTGCTAAATATGGTCTTGATCCTCAAATTATGGTTGATTGCTTTAAAGCCTTTGCTTCCCATATGAATGTTCCTAAAGGAAATGGGGACGTGTATCATGAACTTTTAAGGACACTTGCATAGAAAGTGATATTGTTATTGATGATTGCAATAAACATGCTCAACCTTCTAAAAGTCCTATTTCTTATAAGCATGTTAATTTTTGTGGAGTACATAGACCTTGTGAACAGAGTTACAAAAAGGAAGATTATTGTGTCCACCATGCAAATGAAGAAACCCGAATGTGGTACAAGGATATAGGCGAGATCGGTAAAAAGATTATGTGGAGAAGATGCCTTTCCCTCCTAAAGATTATGTGGAGAAGATGCCCTTCAAGTCTCTCCCTCCTAAAGGAGAGAGTAAGAAGAGTATGAAGAAGAAGAAGAGGAGTAAGAGGCGAGAGGACACGGTATCTTCCCCTAAGCGTTATGATCCTGCTATAGATTATGATAATTCTGATTGGGATGATGTTCCTATGCCTGTTACCTATGTTAGTGATCATGATTGGGAAAAGCACTCTACTTTTGATATTGAAAATCTTTTTGGTACCAATTCTAAGGTTAATAATTGTTGTACCATTAGTACTATTCATGTTCCTTCTTATGATGATATGTTTGATGAGTATGCTTTGCGAAATAGTTGTTCTCTAGCTTGTGATGATACTAAACCTCTAGTTTATGATGGTTATGATGATGGGTATAATATTTTCAGTTCACCTACAATTGAGGATGAAATTAGTTATGATTACAATATGCCTCCTATCTTTGATGATTATGGTGATGGGAATAATTATTCTGTTGAATCTGCTCCTACTACTATTGTTCATGTGGGGAGTATTAATTCTTTTATGCATGTGGCTCATGATAGGGATGCTTTATGTGATAGTTATATTGTTAATTCTATTCATGATGCTACTGAAAGTTATTATGAGAGAGGGAAACATGGTTTGATGGATCTCAACAATATTGAGTTTCCCCTCTTTATGTTGCAATCTTTGAAGTTGAACTTGTTTTGCCTTCCTATGTTTTTTGCTTTGCGCTTTCATGACTTGTCTCTTTACAAGACTATTTTTCATAGGAAGTGGTTTAGATTTAAATGTGTTCCATACTTGCTTTTTGATGCTTTCTATTGCTTTAAGTTCCTATATGGCGCCTTTGCCTCAAGCTCTTATATGGCGCCCACATGAGCATCTTTGCAAATTACTGCGCCTAGCTCAAAGGCGTTAAAGAAAAGCACTCTTGGGAGATAACCCATTGTTTTATTTTCAGTACTTTTTCTTTTATTTGAGTCTTGGAAGTTATTACTACTGTAATAACCGCTCCTTATCCTTTTTATTTCGTTGTTGTGCCAAGAGAAGCCTCTAATTTGAGTGAGGTAAGATTTGGGGATGTTGCTGTCCTGAAACTGTTTTCGGTGCTGCACCGTAAACATTCGTATAAATTCTCTGTATATCTTTTGGACCTGCGATTTCTTGTGCATATGCCCCAGGTTATATCCAAACTTTCGTTAGTTGAACACTTTTTGATTTGAGCAACAAAAAACCCTCTAAAAATTCGACCTTTGTCAGCTGTTCTGTTTTGATAGATTTCTGCCAATATTTGTGTTTGCCGCTTTATCGCTTTCTTTTTCAGTTCTTTTGATCATGGAACTTTTGGGGAAGTTGTTACAGTAGTATATACTTAATATGTGGTGGTTTTAGGTTGAAACCTGAACCAAAAGGGTTGATTCTATGTTATGCTTACACTAATGTTGCTAATAGATTTGTGTTTAGTTTTGTATGAAGGAAGTTTTCAAGTGTAGGGATTGGAGAATGATGAGATGAGATGAAGAATGGACAAAAGCTCAATCTTGGGGATGCCCATGCATCACCCCAAGAAATATCCAAGAAGTACAAGCATCAAAGCTTGGGGATGCCCCCGAGGCACCCCCTTCTTCATCGGCAAAAATCAGGTCACCTTTCAAGACACTATATTTTTATTGCTTCATGCACTATGCGTTTTTCTTGGAGCGTCAGTTGTTTTAGTTTTCTTTATTAGTTTAGATTTGTTTGCTGCAATAAATGTTTGGATCACATCATGTGTTTGGAGAGAGACATGCTCCGCTTTTCATTTGCCAAGAACACTCTAGTTTTCACTCTTATCGTTCAACGAGTGTTCTCTTTTTCTGCTACTGGGTTTATTTTTCGCCTTGATTTGTGTTCAGATCTTGTTATATCTTTTCATCAAGGTGTATTTTTGCCTCTGATCTTTATTGGTTTTCATCAAAAGAGGTGTTTATAAAAAGTTTGAGTGGTGTTGGAAAAGAGAAAAAGCTCTATGCAAAAAAGTGGTACAAGAAGGAGCTTGTGTAGACTGCGGCTTAGGCTTTTGCATGTCGTGCTTGATGTCTTTTTGATAGTATGCTTAGTGGTTTTTCTGTAGCATGACTTGTCTCAAATAACTGAGATTGCTTAATGAGCCTTTGAAAAAATCATGCGTTGTTTTTAATTGTATGGAAGCATTATTTTGGTTTTCTCCTTGATGCTTTATTTGGGTTGACTTGGCGCATGCTCACACATGTTAGACTCTTACAAAGTCGCCAATAGCCTCTATGATCATTTAGTTTTTGACTTTTGATTCCATCTTATGCTTCTTTTAATGTCGCTTTGTCGCTTTGCATGATTATGGCCATTATTGCTCTCTTAGTTGGTCGCTCCTAGTCTTTTGCTAGCCCTCGCCTTGTACTGAGTATGAGCTCTACTCGTGCATCCAACTCCTAAAAGCCAAAGTCTTCCAAAGTGTCCACCATACATACCTACTAGCAATTTGCTATTCCAAGTAAATTTGACTTGCTTTTATTTTCTCTTCAAATTAAACTCTTACCAGTGTTATGCAAAATTCGGTCAGTAAAGCTCTCACGAACCAGAAGGCACACTTTACTTTTTCCTGTTCTTAAAAATTTGACATTGTGGTCTGTTATGTTGAGTTGTTATGCTTGCAAGTTGTAAGTTGGATACTAGCCCAGCCATGCAGTCATGGGCAAGCTTTCAATATTGCACTTCTTATTTGAGTTGATATCGTGATCTTTTGTTTATGGATGCCCGCGGTGTGAAATGAATTGGGAATCTTGTGGGGATCATGGAGTTTGTATATGTGTTAGAGAAACGTCGGGCCGCTAATCTAAGCCATGCATAATTCATGGTGGAAATTTGCAGCATACCCATGGTGAACATTCGACGACGCATCTCACAATAAAAAGCTAAACAAATGGCAAATAAAAGAGATGTCGAGGTGTTCATTGTCTGCTTGTCCTGTCATTTTGATGTGGGCTTGTTCCATGTCATCGGGCACGGAGGTACCCCATTGGCGGTTCTCAATGATATGCATATATTTACAATGACAAGAGCCTTGCTTGGGACTCTAAGTAAAGTAGCATGAGGTTTGGGTACTCGTATTCATGGGACACGAGGTTTTCAACTTATGATTTGTCAAGCATATGCATCATAATTGTTCTCGCATTAACTTTAACCATTCAAGATGCTTATGATGGGGGCAATGAGAGCTCAAAGCCGGTAAGTACCATAATTTTTGAAGGTTATAAAATTTGCAATCACTGCTTCCCTCTCGAAGGGCCTTTCTTTTACTTTTATGTTGAGTCACCACCTTCTATCTTTATGCACCATTAAGAGAGCAAAGTTGTCATTCTTAGTATAATGTGCATTGTCCCAAAGTTTTCATTGATTGATTCATATTGTTGGTTTCACTTGTTCTCAAATTATTTGTATCTAGTCGCCCTCTTAAACTTGAAGGTGTCCTATGCATTTATGTTTTGCTATTCCATGAGAGACAAGCTGAAAACCATTTGTATGTTTTTCCTTATGATTTGAACACACGTTTGAATTTCATTGTTTCATTATTCATGATCTTTTGTTTGTGTTTCTTTTCATGTTATAACATGGTTGCTAAGTTTTTATTGTCAAGATTATATCTTTCATACCCATGTTTTAAGTTCTTTTGATCCCAGCTCATAATGCTTACATATATGATCAAGATTGTGATGGTGCATGTCACCTCAAAAATTATTTCTTTTGTTATCACTTACCTACTCGAGGACGAGCAGGAGTTAAGCTTGGGGATGCTGATACGTCTCAAACGTATCTATAATTTTTTATGCTCCATGCTTGTTTTTACACCATTTGCCTTGTGTTTCGTTACACTTCGTGGCATTTTTATGCGATTTCCGGAACTAACCTATTGACAAGATGCCACAGTGCCAGTTCCCTGTTTTCTGCAGTTTTTGTGTTTCAGAAAAGCTACACAGGAAATATTCTCGGGATTGGACGAAACAAGTTCCAGAAGTCTTATTTTTCCCGGAAGCTTCCCGAAGACCGAAAGAGAGCTGGAGGGGGGCCAGAGGCCGCCCTCACACATAGGTGGCGCGGCCCAGGCACTGGCCGCACCACCCTGGTGTGAGGAGCCCCTGGCTGCCCCCTGATGACGCCCCTTCGCCTATATAAAGCCTCGGGACGGAAAACCCTAGGGGGGTCGGCGAAATTTCCAGAATAGTTCCGTAGCTCCGCCGCCGCCATCGACGAATTTCGGGGGACAGAAGTCTCTGTTCCGGCACCCTGCCAGGACGGGGAAGTGCCCCCGGAGCCATCTCCATCGGTCTCCATCGCCGTCTCCGCCGTCTCCATCGACCTCACCGCAATCTCCATCAACCTTGCTGTCTCCTATGATGAGGAGGGAGTAGTTCATCCCCGGGGTTGAGGGCTCTACCGGTAGTTATGTGGTTCACCTCTCTCTCCCATGATGTGATCTTTATGTGATCGTGAGCTTTGTATCATGTTGAATAAGTAGATGTTACTCTTCTTCATTATGTGTACTCTAGTGTGTTATTAAAGTAATCTATTCCTCCTGCCATGGTGTAACGGTGACAGTGGGTGCATCATGGTGGTACTTGGTCTAGGCTACGATTGTGATCTCTTGTGGATTATGAGAATAATTATCACTATGATAGTATTGAAGTGATCTATTCCTCCTTTCATGGTGTAATGTTGACAGTGTGTGCACCGTGTTAGTACTTGGTCTAAGTTGCAATAATATCTATCTTGAGTTGTGATTTGATTTGGATATCTCTATGAGTGGTGTTTGTCAAGTACTTGATGAACTTTGAGGAGTGCTTCGTAGCCCTACGCAATGATTAGTGTTATTCAATAGGAGAGTAATTCAGAGTACCATAGTGAAGAGAAGTTATTTATTTGTTCAATTATGTTATATTTGTTGGGAGTGTGTCCACTAGTGAAAGTATGATCCCTAGGCCTTGTTTCCAAGCTTTGCACACCGTTTACTTGTTGTTTTGTTACTTGTTTGCTTGCTGCCATTTTTATTCCAGATTGCATTTACTACTTATAATCATCTATACCACTTGTATTTCGCTATCTCTTCGCCGAACTAGTGCACCTATACATCTGACAAGTGTATTGGGTGTGTTGGGGACACAAGAGACTTTCTGTATGGTAATTGCAGGGTTGCTTGAGAGGGATAGCTTTGACCTCTTCCTCCCTGAGTTCGATAAACCTTGGGTGATCCACTTAAGGGAAACTTGCTGCTGTTCTACAAACCTCTGCACTTGGAGGCCCAACACTGTCTACAAGAATAGACGCGTGCGTAGACATCAGTCATCAATTACCAAAATGGGGGAGATTGAAAGTGCATGGAAGCCCCATGTGTGGTTTTGGTAATTAATGACAATCCCTATGGACTAATGGTTTCATTGAATTGTTAATGAAGAATTGTTCTATCGTGATGCTTGAAGACCACGTGTTGGATTCAAGGTTGTACGCCATGAAGACAATGATACACATTGAGTATTGGCATAAAGGATGGTTGTATGTCATAAAGATAATGATGTTGAGTATTGGCATAAAGGATGGTTGTATGCCATAAATATAGTGATATACATTGAATATTGGAATGATGATCATTGAGTTGAAAAGATGAATATTATATGATCAATATGAAGAAAATAAAGAGAACTTCAGAAGATCAAGATGAACTTCAATAAAGTTAGAATTCTTGTGTGGAACTCAAAGTGTTATCATGCTTTGGATTATGTGTTAAGCCATGGTGGACCATAATCTCAAGAGAATAAAGTGAAGAGAAGAACTCATTATCATCTCAATAGATTGTGATAAAGCATGTAGAAGATCAAGTGGAAGACAAAGTTTTGAATTCTAGAAGACCTACTCTCAAGCGCATTGGTGCACCATGTGGAGTCAAGTGACCTCATGGTATTATAATCTTTGTCAATTGAGCTTTATGAAGTAACCCATAAAGTATATGTTTGGTATGTCTATGAGGGTTTGGTGAACATCACATGAGCTTGTATCAAAAAGGGAAGATTTCATGTTGACTCATGAGAGGGTGACATCAAGTGGAGATATGTTCATCAAGGTTGAAGAAGTGAAAGTTTATGATGAGTATGTCAAAGATATTACATGCTTGAAGCTTGGCCTCCATTCCGATAATGGAGGTGTGAAGATATACCATAATGAAGCTTTCCCATCGTGGGGTATGGGAGAGCAATTTGAGACACTTCATTATGTCGGTGCAATAAAGAAAGGTATACCACCTTGGGGAGAGCATGCCGCCCATCATCAAGATTCAGTGGAATGTGCAAGGCAAAGGTATGACCTTGATAGGTTTTCTATTTACCAGTCTCAAGGTGTTTGTTGGGAGACCGGGTTATAGGATAGATAACCGTACTATAAAGAGGGGTTATTTGGATGATTAATTTGATGTTGTCATACACATAGTTCTCAAACCTTTGCATACCTTGCATCATATTATTTGCTTGATCTTTGGTGTTTCATCATGCTCTTTTCCCACCCCACATAAACCACCAAAGAGCCCCCTCAAATGTTCCAAAGTTTCCATTTCAAACATCTTGCTTTTCTTGCTGCAGGCCCATAATGTCTGGACCTATGTCTGGCCTATGTCTGGTTTGCGCCTGGGCGTACCAGATGCCTTCCCAGACAAAAGGCCAGACATCACCCAGACTGTCTGGGATGGTCGAATCTGTGCATAACGGGTAGATTTCGGGTACACTATAAAAGATCTTCTTCCTCCTTGGAATAGAAGTATTCTTTGCCCCTCAACCTCCACACCATTGTTGACCTTAAAAAGGCTTGATTCCTCTCTTTCCCACCACTCAAACTTGCATATTTTAAGGGAAAAGCAAGAGGAGATCTAGATCTACATCTCCACCTACCAAAATCCCCACTCTCATCTTCCAAGTGAAGTGAGTCTTTTGGATCTAGATCTTGGAGATATTTGTTGTCTCCTCCATTGTTCCTCTCCTCCACTCATCTCTCCATAGCATTTGTGGCTTCCGGTGACATTTGTGAGAGAGTGGGACTTGAGCATTCGTGTTCTTGCTTTGCATATGTTGCATTGGTTTGAGCCCTATACATTGATTCAATCAAGTGAAAGTCCAAGAGCTTGTTACTCTTGGAAGCCACCACTTCCTAGACGGTTTGGTGGTTGTTGGCTTGGTGACCTCTTCGTGGATATTGTGAAGAGGACCAAGTGAGTTGTGAAGTGGTTGTGGAGCTTGCCATCTCTGGGGAGGAGGAAGAAGCTATCCATAGTGAAAGTGCTCTCGCTAGGTGTGGAGAGCTCAAGGGTTCTCCTCGGTTTGGAGAGCTAAAGGGAGAATAAGGCTAGATCCGGTGAGGGATCGTGTGGGCTCTGTTTGCCACGGCCTCTCCAACGGAGAGTAGGATATCGGTGGATATCCGAACTCTGGTAAATACATCGGTTGTCTCTTGTCCCCTTTACTTTCCGCAATTCATACTTCTATCTATTGTTATATCTTGTGTAAAGTCTGAGTTGCTAGATTACTTGTATTTTATATATCTTGTTGAGCTATATGTTGTTGGTGCACATAGGTGAGCCTAGTACATTTAGGATTTGTGCTTGAAAAGTATCCCCTTAGTTTAATTCTGCATTAGTATAGAGCCAAATCCGAAGAGTTTTTAAGTCGCCTATTCCCCCCCCCCACTCTAGGCGCCATCTTTGTTCCTTCAATCGGTAGCTCTTGTACACAACGCAATGAGTACTATATAGGAGGACTCGGCAAGTTCCATTTCGATTCTAGGTTAGGCAAATTGTGTGTGTGCTGATCGTCAATGGTGTAGGTATTTAAGTTCTCTAGGAATCCTTCACATGTCTCGTTGTTGGTATCTCCTTTTTGTAGGCTTTTTGTTGGTGTATCCTCTATACGGGTGGGACCTTGCCACCTTGATCTCCATGTATTGGTCGGTTTGGCCTCGTCGTTGAGTTGGTCTTCTATGTGTTCGAGACTCTGGGTCGGACTCCTCTGCGGTGACCTAGCGGACCAGTTTATGTTATCGTGTGCAAGTCAATGACAGAACACTCATAAAACACCGTTACACAAATATTACATCTCTCAGTGGTACAACATAAATATTAGTTCCCCAATATTACACTCTTTATATTAAAAGCCAATGAATACAATGTCAACAAGATCATGCTTGTTACATTGAGGATTATCCCGTAATTAACAACTTAACATAACTTAACAAGTTATAACTAATGAAATTACCATGAGAGCTCTACAACTACCCATTAGTGAACTACAACTACTAGCTCAACTAGACAACTATGGTACTTCTGCTGCTCTGGATCTTCATCATTTCCTTCGGTTCCATAGTCGATAGTGTAGTCTACGTCTTTGAATCCTCCAACAAATCTGGTTCCTCTTAGTAGATCTCCCCTCCGTCTTGAGGATCTCTAGAAGTTTCTCCATAGATGGCCAATTTTGAGAAAAAACAGGTGAATAAAGCATACTTCCTTTAACCATAGGTCATCAACAAAATGCATGTTTTTCAATCGTTTGTTCACAACCAAGTTTTATTCTGAAAAACTATGTCCGTCAATCTTTATGGGTTGTTAGAATCTCATGGGGTTCCTTTCCCATTGCAACCACAATTTGATACACTGTAGAGGTGTGCCACTTCACTCGCAAGTGTTCTTAGCCTTGGAAGTCACCAAGCCATGCCGACTTCTTGCTTGAGACCATAAATATCTGCCCGGTTTAATGTAATATCTGACAACCGCCAAGCATCGGGTGGGCCATATTGGGCCATGGCCCATCATTCTCTCCAGCATTCTCTTAAAATTTGGCATTAATTTGGCTCACTAATGGCAGATAGCCCATTTATAGCCCACTCTTTCATGAGTTGTGGTGAATTGGCCCACCCATTGTTTGGCGTGAGGCTCCGACATTGTAGTACTAGAAATAAGTGAGATCTCACCAAAGTCCTAATTCTAGTTTATTTTATGATTTCTACTTCAAAACTTCATGACAAAATTTGAACTAGAAGTGAGTCTTTCCCTGACACCTTGCACATTACCCTTCCCAAGTACCACCATACATGATGCTGTCACATGTCACCGCAATAAGTTCTGGCCGCATATTCCGTTTGAGAAAGAAAATATGCTTTTCCACGTACGGGCATGCATTCGAGACAGCGTGGTAGTTGCGAACTCGAAGAAAGATCACTGTTCGCCGGTCTAACCCACAAGGAGATGATGGATCAGTAGCAGCTCCTACTAGCTAGTTTGTCATTTGTCACGGTGCAAAAAAAGAATATCCAAACGCATATATTGACCACTGGAACGTATCTCGAATATTCTTCGCACACGGCGGGCTGGGTAACAGCAACAGCACGTCTACTGGATAGCCTTTGCACGCAACGTTGGGAAATACTGTATGAAGAAAAGAAAAATGTCACTGAATTATTTTTTCGCACACACGTACTGTAGTACACAGCAAGATCGATGGAATCTCTCAAAAAAGAAAAAACAAGATCATGGAAGAATACCTGAAAAACATGAAATACCTGAATACTCCAGTTCACTCCCTCCGCCAGTTTTCACCTGTCTGAGCTGTGAACTTCCAACCTGTCCAGGAAGATGCCGCCGCGACGGACGGATCGAGCCTCGTCACGCGCCCAACATGATTACACGGATAGCGCCAGTGGTGTACTTGGCCCTACAATAATGCTCGATCGCACAGTCACATGGCGGGCCAAAATGCCCGGAAATGATTGGCGCGCATGTAGCATAGTTTATGTCGGATTCTCAAACGGTAGTCGTGCTCCCTTATTCTACACGTCGATCGTGATCCACGCAATGAAGAAAAAAAAGGTACACCCTCCGGATCCGAATTATGAAATGTTTTGGACATTCAATGCCACATTCGTCGGTGTCCCCTTATTCTACTTGATCGTGATCCACGCGCACGAAGAAAAAAAGTACACTCTCCGTTCTCAGTTATAAAATATTTTGGATAGAATTGAAATGAGTGAATATACACATGAAAACACAAAAAATCACTTTTAATCTTGGGTGCATATACTCCTACCACCGAAAAAAATATTTTAAAATATTGAGAGAAAAATCCAGACAAAAATATTATGCGTACATCCCAACGTTCTATATTTGCATGCCAAGTTCCGCGGCAAACCGACTTGTTTTGTGTCTTGCGTAAAAAAAGATAAGGAAATATCTCCCGAAGAGCTTTTTCTTTAGCATATCACTTTGTTTTTTACACACGAGACAAAAAATATCGGTTCTTCGTGAATCGACTTTTGCGATCACACAAAACATCAAGATGTATGTGCAGAATTTTTTGACATTTTAAAATATGTTTAAGCTCATTTCAAAAATCAGGAGCATATGCTCATTTTTTGATAAAGGAAATATATTAATATTATGGAGATACCAATTCCACCCAACCTGCAAATACGCCTTGTCCGTTTATATATATGCGATTCAGAAACGACAGAACTTCTAATTCGTAATAGCCAAACCAAGAGTGAGTCAGTCATCACCACCCATAAGGCCTTGTTTACTTCTCTCGTATTTTCATCACAAAGATATGTGAGGATAAGAGGAGATTTGGTATTTATCCAATACTCTATAATCCTCTTAAATACTCTTTTAATCTAGTATGGTGAAGAGTTTTTAGTCTAGACAAAATACACTAGTGTGGAGACAATTTGCGAGGTATCTCGGAATCATCCTCTCCAACCCCAACTTAGTAAACGAGGCTATCATGAATTTTTTTGGATGTGAGATAATTCTCTTCCATCCTCTTAAATACACTAGAAGTAACAAGACCTGAGAGATGAGCGAGCCACTCCAGAACCCTCCAATGATAATGTGCTCCCCCGCGCGTAGCACATGGATGGAAACATGACCTGGATCGTGTTATCGTGTTTCTGTGGATAACACGCAAACAAAAAACAAGATAATCCTGGCGTCTCAAGCGATACAAGTAGCAATAGGAAAATGCTTCCAAACAGAAGCTGGCTGGCCACGCGCCCATTGGGCAGGACAGTGACATCTCGTCGTTTCGCCATCATATCTTTCCTCTCCACGGCTACCTTTTTTTCTTTCTTACCGGCACTTCTCTCCTACCGATCAATTATGCTTTGCGATGCAAGGCATCTAAAAATCAATGGTCACAGTAACCTTTCCTAGTGTGGTGCCCCTCCTCGTGCTCGTGCCACATTATATATGCGGCAGTGCTGTCCGTCACTTTCTTGATACAGGACTATACCTTAACCCCCACTCCTGCCGGAGTAAATAGCATAAAACCACCACTTTTGGTGCAAAATTTACGAAACACCACCACTTTACGTTTGCGGGACAAAATCCCACCAGATTTTGCTAGGTTTTTTGCCAAACGCGCTAAAACTCAATTTGAGGCAAATTGACAGCCGTGCTGACATCCCGACCCCACCCTACTGCCGACGTGGCAATGTCGGGACGAAGCGGGTGCGCGCCCGTTAGCCGTAGAGGTGGGGCCCACTCCGCAGTGGTCAAGATGGTCGAGCCCGACCAGTTAGGGTTCAGTTTCCCCTCGCGGTGAGCTGCACCCGACACTGCCACCGCCGCGCCATTGCCGCCGCCGAAACCGTAGCAGCCGCCGCCGCGTGCTGTCGCCGCCGCCGGTCGTTGCAATGCCCAGCTGGGGGGACGGCGAGGGCTTGTCGACGACTCCGCGGCCATTGCTAGGGGTAAGCAAGTCGATTTAGGGTTAGGGTTTGCTGGTACATTTGGGGATTTCTGGATTTCGTTTCGATTCAAGCTCATTTCTCTTGATTTCCTGTTGATTTAGTTGTTGACGCCCATGGACTACTGTCCCGATACCACCGACGACCCCACGTTCTATGGGTTGGCTGTTGGGTGCCCGGAGGTGTGCGCCACCCATGGTCGTGAGCCGCTGAAGCGCGTTGCTTTTGAAGGATGGAACACTGGCCGAAGATTCTATATGTGTTCAGTGCAGGATGTAAGTCAATTTACTGAATTTGCATTATTTTTGGAATTGTAGATGTATTGGCTGTGAAATTAATTCATTGTGTTAAGTTTTAAAGCAGTAAATAGTCTTTCTTTATTGTTCCTTATTTAGCATATTGTTTATAAATATTAGCAATGCATGAATAAATCCAATGTGTTAAGTTCTGAAATCAGTAAATAGTATTTTTTGCTTGATAAGTAAGTATTAGCAATGAATGAATAAATCCAGTGACATAATATTGGTTATAATAAGTTGGCAGTCTTTCTGAAGAATGCATGTATATTTTCTGATTATTATGCAGGAAGTTGAGAATTGTGGATTTATGACTTGGTTAGATCCTGAGTGGCCACAACCACTGAAAAATGCACTAGCCAAGTTGTGGACCATGTATAATGATACCAGCAGTGCAAGGTTGGATGAGATGATTGAACATGGTAAGGTGATCAAGCAAGTGGCTGAAGAGAAGAGAAAGGTGGACCAGAAGTATGCAAGTTTGATGGATGATGTGCAGAAATTCATGGACAGGACAGAGAGAGATGTTATGGAGAAAAATTATGCCAAGTACAATGATGAGAAGAGGAAGTCCATCAATGAGGAGAAGCTGCAGGCTGTGAATGTTGGACTGGAAGAGGAGGTGAAGAAATTAAAAGCTGAATTAGCAATTCTGCAGGACAGTAAGAAACATGATGAAGATATGTGCTGATGTAGAGTAGTGCATTATGTAGAAATGCATTACTGTTCATGTTCTGGATCTTAAATTATTGTAATGGTTAATTTGAACTTGTAGGTGAGTTTGTGTACCTATATCAGTGGTGAATCTGGACCTAAATATAGTACTGTCTGTTGTGGATTATTAAATGTGTTAAGTCATGTTGTTTGTGCTTATTTTGTGATAACATCTATGGTGTCGAGACCCGTCGACGGTTCTCGAAAACCCTAAAGTGAACATGTATGATAGCATATAGGTTGTCGAGACCCCTCGACGGTTCTCGACAACCCTAAAATAAACATGTATGATAGCATCTAGGGTGTCAAAAGCCCTCGACGGTTCTCGACAACCTTAAAATGAACATACATGATAAACATGTCATTCATAGTCTCAACACATATTTACTTAGTCTCAAACATTTTCAAAAGGACAAATTCATTATCTCAACACATAATGACTTAGTCTCAAACAAATTCAAAAGCACACATAGTCTCAAGCACACATAGTCTCAAGCACACATCAGGTGCTGAATAAAGTCTGAAGCAAACATAAGCATGAAAGTACCATAGTCTTTAGATTACATCACAAAGTAGTTATGCATCAGGTGCATCAGGTGGAGTCTTCTTGTAGGTGAACTTCCTAGCAGTGAGGTACCCTTTCATCTTTCCTGTGAGCAACCTTTTCCTTCCACTTCTTCTTGCAGTAGAAGCTGAATCTGCAGCATCAGTGCATGTTCTTGGTGCAGAAAAAGGTGCAGATGCTCTGGCTGCAGGTGCAGATGGTGCTGGAGGCCTTGCTCTGGCTGCAGGTGCAGATGGTGCTGGAGCTCTTGCTCTGGATGCTGGTGCAGATGGTGCTGGAGTTGCAGATGGTGCTGGAGTTGCAGATGGTGCTGGTGCAGATGGTGCTGGAGCCCTTGCTGGTGCTGGAGCCCTTGCTGGTGCAGGTGCAGATGAAGTGCAGCCATCATCCACAGCCCTTGTACCCTTCAAAGTGCAGAAATGGATCCTCTCTCTGCTTCTTCTGCTCAGCTAGCTTCTCCAGTATATCTGCATCTTCAGGCCTCATCTCTGCTTCCTTCTTCTGCTTCTTTAGCTTCTGGATTAATTCTAGTTCAGCTGCTATACCTCTGGCTCGCTCTTCAGCTCTAAGTTCTGGTCTGTACTCACCAGTATTGAAATATAAATCTTCATCTTCACTGGAAAACACATCTTGCACGTCTCCTTCTATGTCATCCACAGCAATTACTTCTTTTCCCTTCTTCTTCTTCATGTTGCAAGACTGTTGTGTGCCAATGTATAGCACATCGGTGTAGTCAATTGCAACAGGAACTAGATCTGCTCCTTCTTCATCATCTTCAGATATATAAGTGACCCCCTTAGCATCAACTGACAAAACAACAGGCTCCTCAATCACTGCATTCCCTCCATCTTCTTCAGTGTTCAGTCCAACTGGCCATGCAGACTTGTGCTTGATTACTGTAATATTCAGAACCTTATCACTGTCATATAATTCCAGCATCTCCTCAATCTTCTGCATACTATCAATAATCTCCATTCCTTTCTGCCCTTTGCCTTTTTCTTTTATGTAGTACATGTAATCTCTTATTCCATAACCATGTCCTTCAAGCAAAGCTAGCAGATTTAACACTGTTATATCTGATCTGGACAAGGTTCTCTCCAGGTTATCTTGACCAGGGAAATTAAACCTAATCTCCCAAACTTCATCATCCAAACTACATGTAATTTATTTTCATTATTAGTATTTGGTGCAAATTTGTACCTAAATGCTAGAAATTGACAGAGATGTTCACACACTAACAGGGAGATTAAATTATATGAAGTACATATGAAAATAACCGAGAGATCTAGATTACTGTTGCTTGTTCATCCAGAATGTAATGCAATTAACAGAGAGATCTAGATTCAAAAATAAAAACGAGGGAGAGAGCTACTTACTCAATTGCGCCGAATGAGCTTGCCCACCGGTGGCTGCTCTTCGCCGGTGAGGTCAGCACGGCCCGAGCGAAAGCCGTCGCCGCCCTCATCTCCGGCGAGAGCTCCGTCCAGAGCTCCGGCGCATCTGACTGCGCCGCAGAGGGCCGCGCCGGCAAGAACGAGTAGCCTGCCATCTGCCCTTCGCCGGAAGGCGCATCCACACCGCCACCGCCGCCGCCTCTCGGACAATCCCCTCCGGCGCCGGTAGCTGCGCCACCGCCACCTGCTTCTCCGTCGCCGAGATTGCGCGCCGCCATCGGGACAAGGCAACGCTAGCCGCGAGGGGAAACTGAACCCTAACTGGTCGGGCTCGACCATCTCGACCAACTGCGGAGTGGGCCCCACCTCGCTAACGGGCGACGCGCGCACCCGCTCCGTCCCGACATTGCCACGTCGGCAGTAGGGTGGGGTCGGGATGTCAGCACGGCTGTCAATTTGCCTCAAATTGAGTTTTAGCGCGTTTGGCAAAAAACCTAGCAAAATCTGGTGGGATTTTGTCCCGCAAACGTAAAGTGGTGGTGTTTCGTAAATTTTGCACCAAAAGTGGTGGTTTTATGCTATTAACTCCTCCTGCCGTCCTCGTCCGGCCATCCATCCATGGCGATGAGGAGCTGTGCTTCACTGCCCGCCGTGCTCGCGCTCCTGGCCATGGCCGCGCTTCTGTGCGCGCCGGCCGCCGCGGAGCTCGAGCGGCTGGAGCACCCGGCCAAGAACGACGGGTCGCTGAGCTTGCTCGTCGTCGGGGACTGGGGCCGGAATGGCACCTACAACCAGACCATGGTCGCCGAGCAGGTACGCACGATGATCGATCGATCCTTTGCATGATCTCCTCTTGATCTGCTGGTAAGAGCAAGTTTAATAGTAGAGTCAGCTGCTGGCTATAAGATTCTGCCATGTCTTTATAGTCATTTTTATAATCAACAAGTACAATAGTTAGCTGCAGAGTATGCTATTTTATGACTATACTCGCATTCTGGATTGAGTCAAAATCAAATTTTATAAACTTTGACTAAGAATTGAGGAAAAGTATCAATATTCATAATGCCAAATAGACATAATGTGAAAATATGTTTTGAGAAGATTCTAATGCAATAGTTTTATATTATAAATGTTTGTATTATTTCATAAATATTTGGTCAAAATTCGGGAAGTTTGACTTTGACTAAACCTAGAACGCAAAGTATTTGTGAAAGCAGGGAGTATGGTTCACATAACACTCTCACAAAGTGCCTAGAAGCACGTATAAGATCTAGCTCTTGCATTAGAGCAATGACAATAGTATAACCAACTGTTAGCTATAGCAGTGGCGGACCCAGCCCAAAAATTAAGTGGGGGCCCAAGTGAGTGGGGGTCTTATATTTGGGCTGGCTGGGGGCCCAAGTAGTAAAATTGTAGGCTTATAAAGCACAAATACCAGAAATTGAGTGGGGGCCTAGGCCCCCACTGGGCTTAACGTGGGTCCGCCCCTGAGCTATAGCAAGTGACCAACTTCTGGCTATATCAACATTGCGAAGATGTCTAAATAGCTAGCTTGTTATTGTATATGTTGGCTACAGAACTAGCTATAAATAATATGGCAACTTGTTATAGCCAACAGTTGACTATACTATTGTTCTTACTCTAAGAATTTACTTCTCTTCTCTCTTATTCTCTCACCTCCACCTCATTATAAAAAATACTATTCGGGGTGGATTTTGATTGGACGGGAAGGGAATGAGGGCTCCTTTGATTCATAGGATAGGAAAAATGTAGAAATAGGAAATATGTAGGATTGGGATGTCATGTCCACTAGAATCCTATGAGCAAAGGAATTGGTGTAGGAATTTTTCCATGAGGTCCAGCCTCATGTTATTTTCCTATGAAATTTGCACTACAAGATTCCTATAGGATTATTTCCTATAGGATAGAATCCTATGAATCAAACGACTACTGTAGGAAAATTTTCATAGCATCTCAATACTCCACAAATCCTTTAAGAATCCTATGAATCAAAGGAGCCCTGAAACCGCTTGACGTTTGGTCCGCATCGCCACTTGGCATTTCTATTTATTCTAGTATACAAAATGGTGACGCCTTACACATTACCTCTCCCAAGTACCACCATACATGAAGCTGTCACATGTCAGTACGTGTCACTGAAATAAGTTCTGGACGGATATTCCGTTTCAGAAAGAAAATATACTTCTCCGCGGGCATGCATTCGAGACAGCGCGGTAGTTGCGAACTCGACGAAAGATCACTATTCGCAGGTCTAACCCATAAAAGAGATGGATTGGTAGCAGCTACTACTAGCTTTGTGATCTGTCACGGTGCAGCAAAAGAATATCCGAACGTATATGTTGACCCTCGGAAACGTACCTCGAATATTCTTCGCAACGTTGGGAAATATGAGAAAACATGTCACGGAATTATTTTTCGCACACACGTAGGAGTACTACACAGCAAGATCGATGGAAGAATACCAGAAAACATGAAATATCCAAAACTGCAAAGTTGGCGGTAGCTAAGTTGGCCCGCGGCACGGTATGCTACCGTATGTGTGCTTCCTCCATTTTTAAATATAAAATATTTTACCTCTGTGAAGCAAATGTACATAAATATCTTTTAGTGTAGATTTATTCGAATATATACACTAAAAATTATCTACATATGTTTGCTTAACAAATCTAAAACATCTTATATATATTAAGGGAGAGGGAGTACATCTGATCTGCATGTGGTCTGTGGAGTACATAGTGCAGCTTCAACTTGTAACTTTTTTTTGCGGGTAAAAAGGACCTTTATTAAAAAGTCGGGGCTACAAACAGCTCGCTCTCAGCCTCCTGAAAGACAACATCAGGAGCAGAGCCAAGCCAAACGACAGTGGAAGCATCAAGCGTGCATGTGCAGGTGAGACTACTCGAGTTCACTCCCTCTGCCAGTTTTCACCTGTCTGAGTTGTGAACTTTCAAACCTGTCCAACAAAGCCTCGTCAGTCGTCACGCGCCCATCCCAACATGGTTACACAGTGCCAGTGGTGTATGTGGCCCTACAATAATGCTCGATCGCACAGTCACATGGTGGGCCAAAGGAGGGCGTGCATACATTGCGCCCGGAAATGATCGGAGCTGATTGGACCGTATCCATCAGTGTTCCCTTATTCTACACTTTGATCGTGTGATCCACGCAACGAAGAAAAAAAAATACGCCATCCGGATCCGAATTATGCAATGTTTTGGATATTCAATGCCACATTCATCAGTGTTCCCTTATTCTAGTTGATTGTGACCCACGCGACGAAGAAGAAAAATACACCCTCCGTTCCGATTTATAAAATGTTTTGGATATTTGGATGTGGATCATTATCTTCGTTCCAAATTATAAGATATTTAGGGTTTTTCTTAGAAATGGTATCTAAACGTGTCTCAGTGTATAGGTTTACTCAACTCGCCGAGTACGTAATCCATATTGAAATACCTAAAAGATTTTATAATTGAGAACGAATGACACATATGAACTGAAATGAGTGAATAGACACGCTAAAACACGTTAATACGCGGGAGCCAACCCTGTGTCATCACCACCCATGAGAGATAAGAGCCCGAACCACTCCACGACCCTCCAATAATAACAATGCGCTCGGGGCTCGCTCATGCACCGCATGCATGGATCATGGAAGCGTGACATGAATCCTGCTATTGCGTGATGTGGATAAACACTCAACCAAACAAAAAACAAAGATAATCTACTAGCTTTCTTTTAGAGGATATGTGTATGTTTGGAGTAAAATAAGTGAATCTACACACTAAAAAATAGCATATATATATTCTTTAAAAGGATGCTAAAAGATCTTATATTTTGGAACAGAGGGAGTAGAATATTTTTTATACGAACTGAAATGAGTAGACACAATGAGGTCTTGTTTACTTCTCCGGTATTTCCATCCCCCAAAAATGTGGGGATATGTGGGGATTTGGTATTCACCCAATACTTCCAAATTCCCTCAAATACTCTTCCCCAAAAATACTCTACCATGATGGAGAGTTTTTAATCTAACCACAATACAGTAGAGTGGAGGGGATTTGTAGGGATATCTCAGAATTATCCCCTTAAAACCCGGACTAGTAAACAACCTATGGAGGAAATTCTGGGATACGAAATAATCCCCTCGTATCTCCTCAAATATTCTAGAAGTAAACAAGGCCTGAGAGATGAGACAAGCTGCACGAACCACTCCATGACCCTCCAATGATAATGTGCTCGCCCGCGCGTAGCACATGGATGGAAAGACCAACATCGTGTTATCGTGTTCTATGGATAACACGCAAACAAAAAACAAGATAATCTTTGGCGTCTCAAGCGATACACAAGTAGCAGCAATAGGAAAATGCTTCCAAACAGAAGCTGGCTGGCCACCCACGCGCCTCATTGGGCAGACAGTGACATCTCGTCGTTTCGCCATCATATCTTTCCTCTCCACGGCGACCTTTTTCTCTTTCTTACCGGCACTTCTCTCCTACCGATCAATCATGCTTTGCAATGCAAGGCATCTACCTAAACACGAAAGGTGACCAGTAAACCCGTCTTGCTATGTCTCTTTCTTCAAAATAAAGCCTGTGTACCACTGTGTCTACGTGCCACATTATATATGGCGGCAAGTACTGCCCGTCCCTTTCTCACTTTCTTGATAGTGCTATACCTTAACCCCACTGCTGCCGGCCATCCACCCATGGCGATGAGGAGCGGTGCTTCCATGGCCGCCGTGCTCGCGCTCCTGGCCGTGGCCGCGCTCCGGTGCACGCCGGCCGCCGCGGAGCTCGAGCGGCTGGAGCACCCGGCAAAGAACGACGGGTCGCTGAGCCTGCTCGTCGTCGGGGACTGGGGACGGAATGGCACCTACAACCAGACCATGGTCGCCGAGCAGGTACGCACGACGATCGATCGATCCTTCGCCTGATCTCCTCTTGATCCGCCGGCAACCGTGCATGTATTGCGGGTGGATTTTGATTGGACGGGAAGGGAATGAAACCGCTTGGCGGTTGGTTCGCGTCGCCACTTGGCATTTCGGTTTATTCTTTATTCTTGGGGAAAGGTCCTCCTTGTTCTTGCCTGATCCTCATCTTCTGGCTCCTGAATCCTGGCTTCTGCCTCATTCGTGCACCTCCACATGGATCACAGGAGTAGAATTAGAACCTGGAGAAATACGGGCGCTGAACTTTGGTGGATTTCTGTTTATTTTTCATGTAGATGGGGAAGGTTGGTGAGAAGCTGGACATCGACTTCGTGGTCTCTACAGGGGACAACTTCTATGAGAACGGGCTGACGGGCGTCGATGACCAGCAGTTCGAAGAATCCTTCACCAAAATCTACACCGCCAAGAGCTTGCAGAAGCCGTGGTACCTCGGTAAGTTCTTGATCTTATTTTGTATCTATGTTTGATTAAAAGGTGGCTGTTTGATACCTGATTTCTTTTCACAGTCCTGGGAAATCATGACTACAGGGGTGATGCTGTAGCACAGCTTAGCCCAGTCTTCCGACAGATCGAGAGCCGGTTTATTTGCAAGAGGTCATTCATCGTTAATGCAGGTACAGAATAGTATTATGTTCGTACTGAGACACGATTATAGATTTTTCTTGTTCCTCCCATACATCAGACAGAAAGAAAAGTATAGAACTTGTGAGAAACACAACACTGACTCTCTACCAACCATCACGATGTTTTCAGAAATTGTGGATTTCTTCTTCATCGACACCACTCCATTTCAACTCAAGTACTGGACTCACCCTAAAGACGACCACTATGACTGGAGAGGCGTGGCGCCCCGAGGAAAGTACATAAATAATCTGCTCAAGGTGCACATTTGGAATGAAAAAAATCCCATCCATGTTAAACAAAAAGATGTCTCACATAGCAAAAGAAACTGACATTTCTTCTTTTTCTTCTGTAAATGCTACAATCTAGGATTTGGATGAGGCAATGAAGAAATCAACTGCAAAGTGGAAGATTGCTGTTGGGCATCATACCATTAGGAGTGTCAGTGACCATGGGGAGACCAAGGAGCTCCTGGATTTACTTCTTCCAGTCCTCAAGGTCTATTTATAAGTGGCCCCAATATTAAGTTCACAAAAACAATAGATTTCTCATACGTAAATGACATTCCAGGTCAGAGGCATCGACTTCTACATCAATGGGCACGATCATTGCCTGCAACACATTAGCAGCAGAGACAGGTTAACATCGCTTGCGTTTTTTCTGGAAGATTAAACTGAAATATCTAAAGATGAAGTTATCTAACCTTAATCCACTCACTTGTGCTATTCCAGTCAACTCCAATATTTCACCAGTGGAGGCGGTTCAAAAGCATGGAGAGGAGTCTTTCAGTCAACTGCTGATGAGCTCGAGTTCTTTTACGACGGGCAAGGGTTCATGTCCCTCCAGCTAAACCAGGACCAAGCTGACTTCATCTTTTATGACGTCTATGGGAACATCTTGTATAAGTGGAGCTCAAGCAAACCAAACTACCTCCAGCCCTCCACCTATGTTACTGAAGAATGAGGGAAATGCAAACCATGGCAAGAGTATTAGCTTGATAGCGCTGTTTGTATGAGAAATTGAATGTGCCATTGTGGTAAGCGGTAAAGGAAATAGATTGGCATTAAGTATGGTGTGAGGTTCACTGCTGATAGAATATTAGACTGGCTGTGAATTTTCTACAATAAGGAGCAGACATGTTCAGTATAGATATCCATTGGTTCTGATGCATACATCAGTCGCAGGGATCTACTAATGCAGTATACACTTAGAGAAAAGTGGCATAAACTACTGTCTAGGCAGTGACCTTTGCATACTAGTACCAGAGGATTCTACAAGATGGAAAGACCTACGAACTTTCTTCAGCTTTCACAAATAAAGGGCACTTGTGTGTGTGTGTGAAATAACTAATGCATGGGGTATTCAGCTGATATTTTCAAAAAAATCAAGAGCCAACGAAGATCAAATTAATCAACCAGTGGAATACCACAATGCTTAGGGCCATTAAAGAGGTGGCATTGGATTTAGAGATACTGAAATTTCGAATTTGGCTATCTTGGCTAGGCAAGCCTGGCGGATGGGTAACAGGTCACATTTCAAAGTATTTCATGACACCATTTAGATGAATTTTTCTTTCCAAAAACAGTTACCTCAGACATGAGAATTATTACGAAGTGGTAACAAAATACATTTATGGCCAAATCTCCCCCCAAAACAAAAATATGATAACTAGCTTGAGAGACAACAGACTTGCAGAAATATGAATGTTACTATAAAACAAAACAGAACAACATCAATCTGTATGAAAGCCCCGGCCCAACTCCCGTGTCACTACCGAGAGGGCGACCCGGGGGCAACCACCAACCCTTGCCGCCGGGGCTCCTGTGGCCGCCGGAGTCTCGCGGTGGCGGCGGCGCTTGTCTCCCGAAGGGAGCGGGCACCACGCCGCGCAGGCACGCCGGGGCGGTGGTCCCGGAAATCTCGGTGCCTCGGCCGCTTGAGCGGTGGGGTGGCGTCGCGTGCACAGTGGCGACGGCCCGTGGCGAGGTCGTCGTCAAGCTTTGGCCCTGGGGCTTCGTGGTGGTGCGACGGGTGGCTGGAGTGCTGCTGGTGCAGTGTGCACTCTGCCGGTGGTGCTGTGGCGCACGATATGCGGTGCAGGGCGACCTGAGGCTGTGCAGACGTGGTTTGGCACGGGACTATTCCCAGATCTGTGCAGTGAAGGTGGAGTGGCAGTCTGCCTCGCAGCTGGTGAAGCAGATGCCTGGACGGCAGTCCCAGGACATCGGCGACGAGGATGTCGAAGTGGCCAGCCGTGGTGTGCATGGAACGGAAGCCGAGGCGGTGGCCCTGGGACGTGGGGTGACGAGGATGTCGAAGTGGCCACCCATGGTGGATCTTGTTGTGCGGATCCAACCTGGTGGTTGTGCGGCAGGGTTCTTTGCAGCGTGAGATGCTGTTGTGGACGCTGCTTCGTGGTGCTTGGCGGTCAATGACAGAGAGTGTGCCACACAACTTGCTTAGCTTTGTCGCTTGGGCACTCTCAGGTGTTTCAGTCTAGCGAGTCATTCCCTCAGAGAGGAGAAGGTCCGGGCGAAAACTCTGCCCCAACCGTTGGGTCAGTGCCGTTGATGGCGGCGCCTATGGGCGTCGTTTCCATCCTTGGAGGTATCATCGTGGAGCTTGCTTTCTCTTCCGATGAGTATGGCTTGGTCTCTCAGGGTGAAAACCCAAGCTTTGGTTAGCCGGAGCAGGCGACGGCGACGCCATCGTCACCTCCCTCTTGTGGGCGGCGCCTTGGAGAGTCAGCTTTGGTGGTTGTGTGTGGCCTCTCTTGCGTTGGGTCGGTGGATGTTGGGGCAGCGGCCCCGATTGGTGGTTGTGCGTCGAGGCAGCGGCCTCGGAATCCATGGTGGGCAACAGCTTCATGGGGCGGATTTGTTGCTCGCATGGCTTGGGTGAAAATCTTCCGTCGCCAATGCGGCGAGGTTGTTGGCTCGGTCGACGCGTCTCAGAGGAGGCGGCTTGACTTTTAGGTTGGGCAGCGGCCCGTATGTTGGTGCAGCGGCCATGGTATGCGAGTGGTTTACATAAGGAAAGAGCGGTCAAAATGGATCCCTATAATATTGTATCTACTTCGGTCATCTCATCGGGTGGATCGTTATTGGAAAGCTTGTGTAGCTTGGGGCTGTGGGTGGCTGAGTCGTGCGGCGTTGTGCGGCGTTGTGCAGCGTTGTGGCTCGAGTGTGAGCTGTGGTATGGCGGGATGGCGGTCCCGGAAGGTGGTGTTGGTGGTCCGTGCTGGGCGTGGCGGAGCAGCTGGATGTCAGGGCGGCGGCCCCGAATCTTTGGTAGTATTGAGGGCGTTGACCTCGTGTCGTGCAGACGATGGGGTTGCCCTCGATGCTGGTCGGCAGCGGCGTTTTGGCGCAGCTCCTCGAAGGGTTGGCTTCGTCCTATGTCTGCTCCTCCCATAGCAGTCACGGCATTTCTCTGGCGGTGGTGACGGAGTGGTGTTTCAAGCTTGAGTTTGTTGTTCCTGCATCTTGGGTGGGCTTGGCCCTGTGGCGTGTGTGGGCGTGGCCCTGTGGCGTGTGTGGGCATGGCCCCGTGGTGTTCTATTGTTTTTGCCCGGTTTTCCGGTAATTAAGTGGGCACCTTCTTAATTAATGGATCAATGAGTGGTCAACGCCCTACAGAGTGGTCCTAGAATATGTATGATAGCTGTCAGAGACTCAGATATCAATGAGTGGTCCTAGAATGTTTCAAGACCAACTAATTCACCTTGGAGAGTTTATCCTAGTGAGCTACCTTTAGATACAAAGCCCTACACAGCTTCGCTGCATTTAATACTATATAACATCAGGTCAGGTTTAGTTTCCATCACCACGTACCTGGGTAATCCTGGGAGGAATCAACAACACAAATGGTTTCGCTGGACAGCCAAAATGGCAAAAGTGTCGACAACTTTCTCTTTAATTCTTCTGAATAATTCTCCCACATAACAACTGCTAACATGAAGTCATCCCATTCAAGAGTAAACTCCGGCTCCGCATTGACATATGATCCAAATATGGTTCGTGCGTGGCCATGGTTGCACGGTAATGGAAGTTCTGTTCCACTTGATTGTTGAACTTGCATAGTATGATAACAGACTGTTTCTGAACCAGCAGTAGCATGTTTTCTCCTTTCTGCCAGCTCAGGTTCTTTCCAGTAGTAGAACTGCACCACCTAATTAAGAGGCTTGTTATGAATGCAACTCAACTTAAAGGAAGGGTACAAAGATGTAACCAATTTGAAAATGTAAGTAAGAATTGTGTTCTTTGTATTCCCAAAAAATTATTGAATGTTCATATTTCTGTTGTCGTGGCATAATCATGCACTATGGTTGTCAAACATGCAAGGGAAAAGGACCAATGAATAACTGGTATTTTCAAATCAAGTTTTACAATTATGCTAAGTAATGACATGTTAAACTTGCAAGGAATGAGTAGACAAAAAACATTCAACAATATTAAAAGGGAATATAAAATGCCCTTGATAAAAAAATTCTTCACAAACTTTTCAGCAATTCTGATACCACTCGTGTTAAGTTTCTTTTGCATAGATACTATGCTAACACATCCACTCTAGATTGGCAGCATATGTTCTTGACCATTTGAACTTCTTCAAGCTGTCTAATCAGCCTTCTAGATGGGAAAACATATATTCTCGGATTACGTATGGCTAAAGTCGGCTTCAGAACAAGATTTTCATCGAGTTCATTGATTTACAAACAGGGCATCAACTTTAGTCATAAAACCTTGTACAAGTAGAATATTTCTTGGAAATTACCAGCATACACTTTCTGAAATCACTTCCCAGGAGTTAGATGGACCGTAAAATATTCTTGACTAAGTTTGGTTGAATAATACAATAGGATAAATTATTTCAATGTAACTACGGCAGGGACGGATGGCTGTTCACTAGTAAGACTATCAGAGACAAGGGGACAAAGGTACATTCTAAGAAGTATGTTATAACAAGCTACACTATCAGAGACAAGGGGACAAAGCTTCTTTGTAAGACTACTAACTCCCAAGTCCAGACTGCTGACATATATGGTTGAGCAGTTTTATAGTACCCTGGTACTCCATATAGCAGGCCGGGAGTACTAGTAAAATCTGGCCGTTCATTTACAGGGTTACCTCGTGTCACACACGACATCGACGCGCCTTAGCGTGACAGCAGCGTCACAGATGGAAATGTGTTCCTGTGACACTGACGAGTGGGCCACAGCAGTAGGTGTGCATGCCTGAGCTGGCGTGTGGGCCTGAGGCCTTGTGTGCGTGCGTGTGGTAGTTAAAAGAGCAGAGTTGTAACAGAATGGGCAAGCTTGAACATTGGAAATTTGGAATAGAAACTCGAAATCTTCTCGCTATCTCTCTCTTTGCTTTCTTCTGTTCCAAGTCAAGCGAGATCGATCGGCACCTCACGCTGGCAATCATACCAGCAAGGGGGTGATTACACTTGGTATCAGATTCCAGTCCGATCCGCGGGGATCCGGTGCGCGGAGGGTTCCCAATTCGTCAGATCTCGAGTTCTAAAATCCCAACGAGCGGTACGATTTGGGGGAATTTCTCTCTGATTTCTCCCCAATTTCGGTAATCTGGGAGTTGGTTTGCTCAGATTCGACGAGGTTCTCACCACGGCGCCCCCAAGGCTTCTCCGCAGACGTAGCTCATCCTCGAGGCCATGGGTGAAGCAGCGGAAACCACGGAGGCCTCCATCCACGAGCTCAGGGCGAGCCTCGACCTCCTGCACCCACGGCAACATCGCCCGCATCGACACCACACAGCAGCAGCTTGTGGCGCAGCTCGGGCTCATCGCCGACGGGGTGCAGGAGAGCACGCGACGCCACGACGAGGCGGCGCGACCACTCGAGACGCTGGATCACAGCCTCGGATATGTGGTGCCAGCACGTGATCTCTCTCGAGGGTGCCCACCATCTCCGGAGGAGGACGACGCGGATCCAGACAAGAACGCGCCCCACGGCAAGGCCATGCTCCGTGCAGTACACGTGACATGGACGGGCAACGCGCCAGGCGCGTCATCGGCCACATCACTGACAAGAGGCGGCGGCGATGGGGATGTGGCGATGGACTCTGGGGGTGATGGGATTCTGGGCGGCGGTAGACCAGGTGGAGTGGGTGGCGGTGGTCAGGGAGGCGCTGGCGGCGGTAGAACGAACACCAGCAATCAAGGTACCAAGCATCATCTGAAGATGTCATTCCCATGGTTCGATGGAACGCAACCACGCATTTGGAAGGACAAGTGCCTCGATTATTTCAGGTTGTTCAACGTCCATCCCTCTCTCTGGTTGATCTCCAAAACACTGCATATGGATGGAAACGCCGCGTTATGGCTCAAGGCCTACCGTCTGAGGCACGAGATCACCTCCTGGCCTGTGCTGATGGCGGCCGTAGAAGAGAAGTTTGGCGCGGACGATCACCGTAAATTCATGAAGCAACTCCTATCGCTGAAGCAACGTGGCACCGTGGAAGAGTACCAAACACAGTCTGAGGAGCTGTCATATCAAGTGGCAATTCAGAACCCGAACTATGACGAGCAGTTCTACGTGTCGCAATTCATCAGAGGACTCAAGAGTGAGCTCCGGGCGGCAGTTGAATCACAAGTTCCAGAGACCGTGGAGCGTGCCATTCTCTTGGCCATGGTTCAGCAGGAGATTCTTGCAGAGGCAAAACCATGGGCACATCGCCAGCAACTGCCACCAAAACCTGATCATGCTGTGCTTCGTGTCGACGCTCCTCGACTGGCAGCAAAAATAGGCACGGGTGACCTGTGGAAGGACAGGCAACTGCGAGATTATCGCTGGGCAAAGAATCTGTGTTTTCAGTGTGGGGAGAAGTATGATCCGACACATCAGTGTCCTCGCAAGCCAGCTGCCGAACTGCACGCTTTAGCAACTGAAGAGACACAGTCAGATGAGGTCCTCAACATGATCGAGATGCAAGACATTGCAGAAGCGCAGCAGCTCAGCCTTTCAATCCATGCACTGGCTGGCACACTAAGGGCAATGGTGGGCAATCAAGTGCTTCTTATCCTGGTCGATTCCGGCAGCACTGGAAGCTTTCTGAACTCATCTATGCTGTCTCGCCTGAGATGCCCTGTTCAGACAACAAAACCAGTGACAGTTAAATTGGCCAACAATGAAGAGCTCCATTGTGACCAGTTTGTACCTAATCTGTCTTGGTGGGTGCAACTTGCAAGGGGAGACGTTTCACACTCCTATGAGAATTCTTCCACTGGGCGCTTATGATGCCATCCTGGGTGTTGATTGGCTCAAGAAGCATGGCCCCATCAAAGGAGATTGGGAGTTAAAAACCATCAGAGTCACCAACATGGGCAAACGGGTCACATTGCAAGGTGTTCAACAAGCCAATTCAGTCACTGTCAGAGAACTACCTGTGGAGCAGTTGATGAAATGGACCAAGGGCAACGAGGTGTGGGCCATGGCAGTGGTTCATCCTGAACAAGCCGAGCAGTCTGCAATCGTTCCATTAGCAGCGATTCAATCTGTTCTCGACAATTTCGCTGATGTGTTTGCAGAACCAAAAACCCTGCCACCCTCTCGACCTTATGATCATGCACTGACTCTGAAACGTGATGCAGTACCTTTTAACTGTCGTCCCTAACACAACACTGAAATTGAAAAGCAAGTCAAACAAATGCTCGAAGCAGGGATCATCACACCTAGTATGTCTCCAGTTGCCTCCCCTGTACTCTTGGTGCGAAAGAAAGATGGATCCTGGCGGTTTTGCATCGACTACCGCAAGCACAATGAACTGATAGTAAAAAATGTATTTCCCATGCCGGTCATTGATGAACTCCTCGATGAGCTCTCGGGTGCCAACGTGTTCTCCAAGCTGGACCTTCGAGCAGGATACCATCAGATCAGGATGCAAGCAGAAGATGAAGCAAAAACAGCGTTCAAGACTCATCAAGGACATTACCAGTTCAAGGACACGCCCTTCGGCCTCTGCAACACACCTGCTACGTTTTAGTGTGTCATGAACGTGGTGCTCAAGCCATGCCTGCGCAAGTCAGTCCTCGTGTTCATGTATGACATTCTCGTCTACAGCTTGTCCATTGAAGCACATGTGACACATCTCACGGAAGTGCTACAGCTGCTGCGACAGGCGCAATTGTTTGTGAAGACTAGCAAATGCTCTTTTGCGTGCGACAGTCTGGAATACCTCGGCCATATCATCTCTACCGAGGGCGTGGCAACTGACCCGAAGAAAACACAAGCAATGCTCAATTGACAGAACTGCGAGGTTTCTCGGACTCACTGGCTATTATCGCAAATTCGTCAAAAATTACGGAGTGATCGCGAAGCCACTGACCAGTCTGTTGAAGAAGAAAGCTCTTGAATGGTCTGACGAGGCCACTGCATCATTCTTGGAATTGAAACAGGCAATGATTTCCACCCCAGTGCTCCGCCTTCCGGATTTCCGCAAGCTGTTCGTCGTGGAGACTGATGCATGCGATTCAGGAATTGGCGTCGTTCTCATGCAGGACCAACACCCAATCGCGTTTCTCAGCAAACCCCTGAGTAAGCAGCATCTCTCCTTGTCAATCTACGATAAAGAATTACTGGCTCTCTTGATGGCTGTCGAGCGCTGGCGCCCCTACCTTCAGCATGCTGAATTCTTGATCACAACAGCCCACCACAGTCTGTGCTATCTGGACGACCAACAGCTGCAATCCCCTCTTCAGAAGAAAGCCATGGCATGTTTAATGGGTCTCCAGTTTCGCATCACATACAGGAAGGGAGCTGAATATCTGGCAGCCGATGCTCTATCGCGCGTCAGTCACCTGATGACAATTCAGGCACACTCCACAGTACAGCCGGTCTGGCTTCAAGAAGTGATTAATTCGTACATCACTGATGCCGATGCTCAGCGTCACCTGACAGAGCTGGCACTGAATAGCCCGGATGAGCACGGCTACGAATTGCAGGATGGAATCATTCGCTTCCATGGGAGAGTGTGGATTGGAGCAAATTCTGCATTGAAAACAAAGTTGATCAAGAGTTTCCACTCCAGTGCCATTGGCGGCCATTCTGGCGCTGACGCGACCTACCAGCGCATCAAGCGCCTGTTTGCCTGGCCCGGCCTGAAAGCACAAGTCTCAGACTTTGTTCGCCAGTGTGATACTTGCCAACATGCAAAGCACAGCACCACGCATCCAGCAGGCCTCCTGCAGCCTCTTCCAATACCTTCTGGACCTTGGAAGGACATTACGATGGATTTCATCGAGGGTTTACCTCTCTCTGACAGATAAAACTCCATTCTGGTGGTGGTCGACCGGTTTACCAAGTTTGCCCACTTCCTCCCACTGCGGCACCCATTTACAGCTTGTTCAGTTGCTCGTTTGTTTGTGGACTCAGTGGTGAAGCTTCATGGTATGCCTCGCTCCATCGTGTCTGACCGCGATCGCATTTTCACAAGCACATTCTGGAAGCTTCTGTTTCAGCAGCTCGGCACCAAGCTCAAGTTCACCACAGCCTACCACCCTCAAATGGATGGCCAGAGTGAACGCGTAAACCAGTGTGTGGAGATGTTCTTGCGCTGCAATGTACAAGAAACACCAAAGCACTGGAAACGTCTTCTACCAATGGCTGAACTCTGGTACAATTCTTGCTTCCACACTGCTCTGGGTTGTTCCCCTTTTCAAGCTCTGTATGGACATGAGCCTAACTTTGATGCCCTTCAGGGACTGCATCAATGGCATCCAGATTCTACCTCTCCTGTTACTGGCTTCTTCACTGAGCGAACAGCCCACCTTGCAGCTCAGAAACGAATGAAGAAGTACGCAGACAAACAACGCGCGGAAAAGGAATTTCAGGTTGGTGATGCTGTTCTTCTCCGGCTTCAGCCATATGCCCAGAAATCTGTGGTAAATCGACCTTTTCCAAAGATTGCATACAAATTCTTCGGACCCTATTCTATTCTGGAACGCATTGGCAAGGTGGCTTATCGTCTCGACTTACAGGCCAGCAGTCAGATCCACAACGTGTTTCACGTCTCCCAGCTCAAAGACTACCGAGCTGATTACACACCCATCTTGAGCTTCCTAAGATGCCACCTCTGGATGCCATTGATGCAGTCCCTGAAGCTATATTGGACCGTCGAATGATGAAGCGAGGAAATGCACCTGTGATCCAAGTACTGATCAAATGGGCCAAGCAACCTGACGATGCCGCAACCTGGGAAGATTGGGACGTGCTGAAGAGACAATTTCCAGCAGTCCTCACTTGGGGACAAGTGAGTGCTTCTCCGGGGGGGGGGGGGGGGGGGGGGGGGGGGTCACACACGACATCGACGCGCCTTAGCGTGACAGCAGCGTCACAGATGGAAATGTGTTCCTGTGAGCTGACGAGTGGGCCACAGCGGTAGGTGTGTGTGCCTGAGCTGGCGTATGGGCCTGAGGCCTTGTGTGCGTGCGTGTGGCGGTTAAAAAAGAGCAGAGTTGTAACAGAATAGGCAAGCTTGAACACTGGAGTAGAAACTCAAAATCTTCTCGCTATCTCTCTCTTTGCTTTCTTCTGTTCCAAGTCAAGCGAGATCGATCGGCACCTCACGCTGGCAATCATACCAGCAAGGGGGTGATTACACTTTGGACCTTTCCTCTTTCTTTGAACCTATTCCCGTCGGCAAAAAAAAAGACTTCGATCCTACTCTAGTACCCAGATTGGTTCGTCTGTTAACAAGCGCGCCGCCGGTCACACAAACTGCTCAGCGCTGGCCGCATCACGAGCATGCCCAACGCCATTTCTGCGTCGATGGTATCTTATCTCCATGCATCTGGGATCTTGTCGTCGGAACCAGGATGTTGACCTGAGGCGATGCGTGTGGTTTCCATTGAAGATATGATCCATCAGAATTTGAAGGTGCTGAATTTTGAAGTGGTTACCCTCGATATGATTTGCTTGGAATCAGTAATGGGAAGTAGGTATGGAACATTCTGAAAAAACTGGAAATCCCTCAACCATCAGATATTTGCACCATACGGCCATACCATATGATATAAGAACAGACGATCTGTTTTCCTGAAAATATGTTTAGGGAGATTCATGTGGTTTCGATAGAGCGTGGCCAGTAAATTGATAAGATCTATAAATTCAGAGGGAAATCAATGACGATTCTACCCCTCAGATCATGGTACTCCATGATATAAATGCTGGTACTCCCTAATAGGCTAATACTCGTGTTGGAGTACCAATCATTCTGAACCACCGGATTAGTAGGACTAGAGGGCTCATATTAATTTAAGGGTACTGTAAAAGTGCTCATATGGTTTGAAAAACATATATGCACATACTGCTGACATATCTGGTTTCAAAATAAACAATACGTGTGTGCGCAGTAGTCTTAATATGATCTTGATGCTCTCAATCTGACTGCAGAATTCAAATACCAAATTTAAGTACGTAGATACCTGAAGAGCATGCAAGCTATTGGCAAATATCTTTCCAAAGATATCTTCTCCCCTCCCAAGTCGCAATGGCTTCCCAAGCAACTCTATGGGGTCTTCAGCTGGTGTAACATAAGGACTGTTACTCTCTTCATCACTGCTTGCATGGAAACTAAACCCAAGAATGTGAACTCTAGCGCATCGTATGTCAAAACCAGACTGGTCATAGGAAAACCAGTACATATTATCTGAGGCTGGCAAAGGAATGCAAGAGTTCTGATCAGCTGGCTCATAGCTCCATGATGTCTGGGATAGAAAATTAAGGAGCTTCGGATCCTCATTATAAGCACTATCTCTGGTTAACCAGAGAGTGAGGGTGAGCCTTTCACCTTCAGTTACCTGTAAAAGACATGATATAGTTTGTGGATAAAGGATAATGTTTGTCGGAAGGTTCAAAAAACTGAAAATATCTTGAGAAGAAAACAAGACGGCTGTAAATGATTGAGTTCTAAAAAGCCTATTCAAGGGAAAAGGATACTTTTTTAACAACGGAACAATTAGCTCATAATTACCTCTTGCTACAGCTTAAATTTAACATGTTTTACATTTGTTTGTAAATAGAAAGTATTAAATAATAGAAAATTCTTATTGTATCTAGTAATGGCAAAAGAATGGTAAGCAACACTACCGAAGGAGAATGCATGCATGTATTATCATACAAGATAAGACTTTGAAATCAGAAACATACCTCATCTACGCAATGGACATTACGATTATCAGCAGTGTAGATGACAACATCCTGAAAACAACGAATATTTCTTATAAAATTTATGAAATTATTCAATAGTTTTTAACTGGTAGAAGATCATATCTACATCGTCAATGATTATTCTGTAAATAAATGCATGTACTGTTCAGGCTTACACCAGCAACTGGAACAACATGGGATGGTTCACCGTCCTGAAACTGCAAAATTCCACCCTTGTAGTCCTTTCCATGACTGTTCAAGTAGCACACAGCCTTTTTATTGAAGATGGTAAAGGTCCGTTTCAGGGAATATTTGAATTCATAAGAAGGAAACAAAGTCAGCATGAGAAAAGGTGAGATATAAAAGATGTGAAAATGCAAGTGATCACTGTGGAGCAAACTTAACAAGTGGTTATCTAGTAGAACTAAAAAAACATCTCCATACTACGAAGGATAGTACCCTCAATGATCCAACTTTCAGTGCATGTTGTTTCTATGAAAGGCATAGTTTCATGGCAGTCGCTTCTTACAGGTGCGTGGAACTATGCAAGTATTCCAGGCTTGCAGCAGTCTAGTAATTTCAAGCAGCATACACAATGGCATGTTCTTTGTGTCTGTGTATGGTACCCCAACAAGTAGGCAAAATTGGGAACTAAATCATCTAACAAAAATGGCAGCTAAGCATTACGTGATATCACTGTCTCAGAGAATAAAAAATTTGGTATACAAAGGGAAAGATAAACCATGCTAACTGACTGAATTCGCGAAAAACAGGATGATCCTCACCGTGAAGGCTCTTTGTCTAAGATAAGGTTTATTGTCATCACTGTGCCATCCAATAGAAGCACCCTTGCACCAACTGCATAGACAATAGACAGGTTTCGAATGAGGAGAGCATTATAGTGTCAAGTAATGTCAGGTCTCCCACAGAAATTATATGCAACGTTTAGGCATACTATTAATAAGGTGACAGCATTTTTTAATAAGGTGAAAACATAGTGTACATCCATATGGAGTTGCTGGAGTGATAAGAGCATGTACATATATGTGGGTGCTTGAAGAGAGAGGATATAACAACACCACTTAGCATCTACCTAAATCTGATCGACTCCGATGAAAGCTTCTCCTTGTAGTTGCTTAGGTGATTGGTACAAATTAAGTTGGTACTAATAATTCATAACCATATGTTAAGCATCACAGCCCAATCAAGGACCCATACTACATAATAAGCAAATGTGTCATCTTAAGTGGCAAAAATGTTGTTCATGTTCAAAGTTTGCACATACGGACTTAATAGAAAAATATAATACAAACTGCTGAAAAAATTGGGGGCAATTTAATTTAATAATTCCTTGAAAACAATCAAAGTTTTAAATGACCTAATGTAACTAAAATGACTACCAAAACATGTCGATGCTGGTGCAAAATTGCTACAGTATCGATCAGACAGAATCAGGGCGTGCAAGAGGTGCCGAGATAATTTCAGCACCTGACGAGTCCAGTGAACTCGACGAAGAGTTCGAAGTGGCAGGAGAAGAAGGACTCGACGGCGTCGCGGAGACGTTCGCGGATGGGCACGAAGGGGAGCAGCAGGTGGCCGCAGCGCGTGGCGGCCAGGTGCGGCAGCGAAGTAGACACCACCGAGGGGCGGTACCCCGCCGTCCCGCAGCTCCGGTGCACGAACTCCAGCTCCTGGCAACGGTACCGTGTCATCAGACAATCGATTTGGATCGCAGCAAGCTAGAGTTTAGGGCTTTGAGAGGGTTCAGAGGAGGTGGATGTACCTTGCAGGTCTCATGCGAGAGGAATCCAGGGATGAGGAGGCGCACGGGGCCCTCGGTGGCGGTCGGCGGCGGCGAAGTGGCGGTGGTGGTCATGGTTAGAAGAGGGAGCCTTCAGACTCGGAGGTCTGTGGAGCCGTCGAGAGGGGAACCGGAAGATGGACTGGGCCCACCCAGCGGAAGTCTTTCAGTTCCCGTTGAGCTTGTGGAGATAATATTACTCGTACTGTAAAAATGTCATAAACTTTTAATTAAATAATGTCTTACTCCCTCCGTTTCAAAATATAAGATGTTTTAGTTTTGTGAAGCAAACGTATTTAGACATCTTTTAGTATATAGGTTCACTCGAATATACACACTAAAACATGTCTAGATACATTTGCTTCACAAACCTAAAACATCTTATATTTTGAAACGGATGGAGTAGTTAACATGAGATAGTTAGTTGAGTGATTGAGTCATTGCTTTTTGTACACATGATGTTTAATTATGCAAAGTGAAATTTTAAGTTTTAGAATATTGTGTGACTATCTTTGGATATGTAAGTGTATTATATATATATATACACATGTGAAAGATGTCGTGGCAACGCACCGACATTCAACTAGTAAGCAGTAGAGTATGATGTTTTTTAAAAATAAAGTTGACTAACATTGGAAAAAACTTTCAGTTATTAAATAACCTACTATTATTTCACTAAGCAATCTAGGTTGACGACAAGCAATGTCACTCTTCGGGAGGGGCAGGTTCACTAAGCCTTAATCAGCTGGCGGCATGGGGCTGCTAGTCTTGATTTAATAATGGCTCCTTGGCCTAGTTCTTCCTGCGCCGAGTTGCTATTATGCTTGACGTCGGCCTTCTTGATCGGGCCTATGAAGAGTGCCAGTCTTCCATGTTGAAGATCTCGTCAGATTAACGCATGAGCCCTAAATATTTAGACCAGGGATATTCTGTTGTGTGCGCCCATTTTACCAGCCAGTGTGGCTTAAAAAGAGCGTGGCGCGAAGCTTCCCTTCATTGTTGGTGCCATGGGACATGTCTAAGGCCATATTCTACCAGTATTGACATATATAGAGAAAGTTCATGGCGGTTGTGATTGGAGTCCTCAAGTTATGGAGGAAGGATGTATTGGATACAGTGAGGACAATGTTGCACAAACTAATGTGCGGATATGGCTTGTAGGCCGATGTATCTGCCCATTCTAGACTTTATACTTGTGTGTTAGGTGTCTGGTGACTTGGAGCAGCGGCCATGGCTAGTGAGGGTAGCAGCACTGAAGGACTGTATTTTGGTGGTGCTACTCGAGTACTGAGTCATGATTTTTATGGTGCCCAAATGTCTGACCTTTATTGGTTATACTTGGCAATGTCCTTATTAAAGGCATTGTTTTGTGAACTCAAACTTTTACCAGGGTGAAAATGTGAGATCTTCAATCAGGCGACAACAAGCTTGTTATTTATTCCCTTTTCTCAAGGCGTTGCTTTTGAAGAACCTCTTTTGTAGTCGGAGTGTTGTCTTAAGCTGTGGTTAGAGTGATGCTAATGCGAGTGATAAATCACCATAGTGGTGTCTTTTTCTCTTTTTAATTTTTTTTTTTTGGTTCTATGCATTCTTGAGATTTTTTGTTATCATGTTGCTGGAGAGGTCCGAAGTAACTGATATCTTCACGATATTGATTGTTTCCTTCATAAAAAAGCTATTATTTCACTGAATGATTTATTCTGTGATGAAGATATTACTTCACAGCTAAGGAGTGTATATTTTTTTTGCATTAATGGGCAGGAAACTTCTCGAGGATAGCCATTCACGGCAGAAAAGACAAATTAACACCTCGCCTTTAGAGGAAGGAGTTGATTCACAGGAATCCAAAAAAAAAAAGGGAGTTGATTCACAGCGTGCCTTGGCCTTCCTCCCAACTTGCCGCTGCAGAGACCAGTACACCGCGCCGCCGCACGGTCACCATTGCGATGAACACGGAGGGCATGACGGACGCCGTCAGGGACCTGGCCGCGCTCTCCACGCGCCTCCTGCTCCACCTCGGCAGCGACCAAACCAACCTGGCCCTCTCACCACTGTCCTTCCACTTCGTCCTGGTCCTTCTGGCTGCCAGAGCCACGGGCGACACCCTCGACCAGATCGTCTCCTTCCTCGGCCCCTCCGGCGGCTCGGCGCATGCATCCCTCACTTCCGATATTGCCTCCCGTATCCTCGCCGGGGAAAAGGGCGCGGATCCCGACGTCCGGTGCGCCGTAGGCGTTTGGGTGGAGAAGTCATTCCGGCTTAGGCCCGCCTTTGCCGACAAGGTCGCCTCCCAGTACAAGGCCGCGGCTCGAGCCATGCCTTTCCAAGAAAAGGTAACTGATGATGATCTAGGAACAATAACATTTCTTCCTACTGTTTTTGCGGAATTTCTTCTAGCTAGATTAGATTCGATCGCTTCTACTACTACTCTGCATTTCTTTGATGTTCATGTTCAATCAATGAAAGGTTGACGAGGCGAGAGTTGAGATCAACCGGTGGTTCGAGGAGAAGACGGGCGGCCTCATCAGAGACCTCATGCCGGACGGACATCTCAGCAGCGACACCGTCCTGGTCATCGGCAACGCACTCTACCTGAGAGGCACATGGCTGGACCCATTCGATCCCGAAGACACCGTGGACGGCGACTTCTTCCTGCCCGGTGCCGAGAACACTACTGTGCGCGTGCCGTTCATGACGACCAAGAACAGCCAGTGCATCAGCTGCCATCCCGGCTTCAAAGTCCTGCAGCTGCCTTACGAGCGCAGCGGCAACCACTGGTTCAGCATGCACATCTACCTCCCGGACGAGCGCGACGGCTTACAGGCGCTGGTCCGCGAGCTCAGCTGTAACACGGCCAGGTTCCTGGACCGCTGCGCCCCCGCCGCTGAACCGCTGGTCAAGGTGGGGGACTTGAGGATCCCCAAGTTCAAGGCGTCGTTCAAGATAGAGGCGTCGGGCCTTCTGAAGGATCTGGGGCTGGAGCGCCTGTTCCGCTTTTCGCATGACTTCGCGGAGATGGTCGACTGCTCGGAGCCTCTTGCAGTGGGCAAGGTGCTTCACGAGTGCATCGTTGAGGTCGACGAACATGGGACCATGGCCGCTGCGGCCACCGAAGCTGATGTGATGATGGGCTTCTCCATCGGGGGAGAGGAGCCTAAACTTGTCGACTTCGTGGCGAACCACCCGTTCCTGTTCCTCGTCAGGGAGGACCGGAGCGGCATCGTGATTTTTTCAGGGCAGGTCGTCAATCCTCTGCTCTAGTTGTGCTGCTGCTGACTAGAAATCCATGAGTGCTACTAGTAACTGTGTTCTGTTCTCTCCGAGTGGAATAATGAATAATCATTTGTTGTTGTCAACAGCTTTGTTTGTGATCCATAAATCAGCATTTGCAATTTCCCATCATTTACATTGTCCTATGTGAAGCAATCAGGATAATGAATAATAATGAAGTTTTTTACTTGACATTGTTTATACGGTTTTGCTAGTTCTAAGGCGTATGAGATTTAACTAAATCACGGTCACGTGCTTAGACATTAAATTTGCCTCACGGTTCGTGCGAATATAACAGTTACAAGTGGGTTATAAGTGAGATTTTCCTAGTTGCAAGCATAGTTTAAAAGCCAGACCAGCGAGTGAACCAATGAGGTGACTGACTCATTGGTTCAACCCAATAAAAAACCACCAAATTTCATAAATAAATAATTTATTTAAAAAAAATATTGAAGCTTATATTTAGTGTTTAGGGGCAGGCTCAACTGAGGTCATAGGAGCAGGCCTTAACCCGAACCCAAACATGTGGGAGTCCCGACTTTGTACATCCTTTGAAGTCCATTCTTTAAAATTGAGTAAAGTCTGTAAAAAACCTTGAAATCGTATACGGTGTCAGAATCAAACCTTGGACTGTCAATCCCGGAAATGAGCACCCTCAACTCACTAATCCCGGTTTGTGGTGACTTTTGCTTTGTTTCCAAACACTGGGATTCTGACGTGGCAAAGTCTAGGTGGGGAGGTGATGTCTACGCACTTCTATTCTTGTAGACACTTGTTGGGCCTCCAAGTGCAGAGGTTTGTAGAACAGCAGCAAGTTTCCCTTAAGTGGATCACCCAAGGTTTATCGAACTCAGGGAGGTTAGAGGTCAAAGCTATCCCTCTCAAGCAACCCTGCAATTACGATACAGAAAGTCTCTTGTGTCCCCAACACACCCAATACACTTGTCAAATGTATAGGTGCACTAGTTCGGCGAAGAGATAGTGAAATACAAGTGGTATAGATGATTATAAGTAGTAAATACAATCTGGAATAAAAATCGCTGCGAGCAAACATGTAACAAAACAGCAAGTAAACGGTGTGCAATGCTTGGAAACAAGGCCTAGGGATCATACTTTCACTAGTGGACACACTCCCAACAAGTATAACATGATTGAACAAATAAACAACTTCTCTTCACTATGGTACTCTGAATTACTCTCCTATTGAACAACACTAATCATTGCGTAGTGGCTACAGAAGCACCCCTTAAAGTTCATCAAGTACTTGACAAACACCACTCATAGAGATATCCAAATCAAAGCATAACTCAAGATAGATATCATTGCAACTTAGACCAAGTACTAACACGGTGCACACACTGTCAACATTACACCATGAAAGGAGGAATAGATCACTTCAATACTATCATAGCGATAATTATTCTCATAATCCATAAGAGATCACAATCGTAGCCTAGACCAAGTACCACCATGATGCACGCACTGTCACCGTTACACCATGGCAGGAGGAATAGATTACTTTAATAACACACTAGAGTACACATAATATCTGAATAATAACATCTACTTGTTCAACATAATACAAAGCTCACGATCACATAAAGATCACATCATGGGAGAGAGAGGTGAACCACATAGCTACCGGTAGAGCCCTCAGCCCTGGGGATGAACTACTCCCTCCTCATCATAGGAGACAGCAAGGTTGATGGAGATGGTGGTGAGGTCGATGGAGACGGCGGAGACGGCGATGGAGACCAATGGAGATGGCTCCGGGGGCACTTCCCCGTCCCGGCAGGGTGCCGGAACAGAGACTTCTGTCCCCCAAAATTCGTCGGTGGCGGCGGCGGAACTGCGGAACTCTTTCTGGAAAATTGCCGACTCCCTTAGGGTTTTCCGTCTCGAGGCTTTATATAGGCGAAGGGGCGTCGTCAGAGGGGGAGCCAGGCGCCCTCACGCGGGGCCCGCGCGGCCAGGGGCCTGGTCGCACCACCCCTGCGTGTGGGGCCCTGGTGGCCCCCCTCCTACTCTCCTTTGGATCTCTGGAAGCTTCCGGGTAAAATAAGACTTCAGGAACTTGTTTCGTCCAATTCCGAGAATATTTCCTGTGTATCACTTCTGAAACACAAAAACAGCAAAAAACAGGGAACTGGTACTGTAGCAACTCGTTAATAGGTTAGTTCCGGAAAATGCATAAAAGTGCCACGAAGTGTAATGAAATAGTAGGCAAATGGTGTAAAAACAAGCATGGAGCATCAAAAATTATAGATACGTTGGAGACGTATCAGCATCCCCAAGCTTAACTCCTGCTCGTCCTCGAGTAGGTAAGTGATAACAAAAGAAATAATTTTTGAGGTGACATGCACCTACACAATCTTGATCATATATGTAAGCATTGTGAGCTGGGATCATAAGAACTTAAAACATGGGCATGAAGATATAATCATGACAATAAGAACTTAGCAACCATGTTGTAAACATGCAAATGAACACAAACAAAAGATCATGAAAATGAAACAAGGAAAGTCAAACGTGTGTTCAAATCATAAGGAAAAACATACAAATGGTTTTCAGCTTGTCCTTCATGGAGAGCAAAACATAAATGCATAGGACACCTTCAAGTTTAAGAGGGCGACTAGATACAAATAATTTAAGAACAAGTGAAACCATGATCATGAATCAATCAATGAAAAATTTGGGACAATGCACATCACACTAAGAATGACAACTATGCTCTCTTAATGGTGCATAAAGATAGAAGATGGTGACTCATCATAAAAGTAAAAGAAAGGCCCTTCGCGGAGGGAAGCAGTGATTAAACATGTGCTAGAGCTTTTCATTTGTAAAACAGAGAGATAAAAATTGGTTTTGAGAGGTGGTTGTCTTTGTCAACGACTGGCAATGGGGTTCTTACTATCTTCCATACAAAAATGAAGCAAGTTTTTGAGAGAGAGATTGGCACTTTTGTGCTCTTTTATAAAGCTTGGCACTCCTCCCCACCTTTTTTCTTTCTCAAACCATGGCTAGCCGATTCCATCGGGTGCCCACCAACATTCACATTCCATGGAGGAGTGCCTTTTTTCTTTCTTTTTTCTTTTTGGAATAAGCAATATGGAAGATAGCAAATCCGACCACTACGTCCCCATGAGCTGAAAACAGTGTCACAAAACGAGAAGTATTTTGAAGGTTTTTGAAAGGTAGCACATGAAAATTTACTTGGAATGGCTTACAAATACCATGCATAGGAGTTTATAGTGGACACAATGGCAAACTTGGTTTTTGGGAGTTGGATGCACGAGTAGAGCTCATACTCAGTACAAAATGAGGGCTAGCAAAAGACTGGGAGCGACCAACTAAGAGAGCAATAACGGCCATAATCATGCATAGCGACAAAGCAACATTAAAAGAAGCATAAGATGGCATCAAAACTCAAAAACTAAATGATCATAGAGGCTATTGGCGACTTTGTATGAGTCTAACATGTGTGAGCATGCGCCAAGTCAACCCAAATAAAGCATCAAGGAGAAAATCAAAATAATTCTTCCAAATAATAAAAACAACGCATGATTTTTTCAAAGGCTCATTAAGCAATCTCAGTTATTTGAGACAAGTCATGCTACAGCAAAACCACTAAGCATACTATCAAAAAGACATCAAGCACGACATGCAAAAGCCTAGGCCGCAGTCTACACAAGCTCCTTCTTGTACCACTTTTTTACACAAAGCATTTTCTCTTTTCCAACACCATTTGAAATTTTAAAGACACCTCTTTTAATGAAAACCAATAAAGATCAGAGGCAAAAATACACCTTGATGAAAAGATATGACAAGGTCTGAACGCAAATCAAGGCGAAAACGAAAACCAAAAGCAGTAGCAGAAAAAGAAGAACACTCGGTGAAATTGTAAGAATGAAAAACAGAGTGTTCTTGGCAAATGAAAAACGGAGTTCATCTCCCTCCAAAACAACTTGATGTGATCAAACCATTTATTGCAGCAAACTAAACTAAACTAATACTGAAAACTAAAACAACTAACGCTCCAAGAAAAATGCATAGTGCATGAAGCAATAAAAATATAGTATCTTGAAAGGTGACCTGATTTTTGCCGATGAAGAAGAGGTGCCTCGGGGGCATCCCCAAGCTTTGACGCTTGTACTTCTTGGATATTTCTTGGGGTGATGCATGGGCATCCCCAAGCTTGAGCTTTTGTCCATTCTTCATCTCATCTCATCATTCTCCAATCCCTACACTTGAAAACTTCCTTCATACAAAACTAAACACAAATCTATTAGCAACATTAGTGCAAGCATAACATATAATCAACCTCTTTTTGCTTCAGGTTTCAACCTAAAACCACCGCATATATAGCAAATACTACTGTAGCAACTTCCCCAAAAAGTTCCATGATCAAAAGAACTCAAAAGAAAGCGATAAAGCGGCAAACACAAATATTGGCAGAAATCTGTCAAAACTGAACAGCTGACAAAAGTCGAATTTTTGAGGGGTTTTCTGTTGCTCAACTCAAAAAGTGTTCAACTAACAAAAGTTTGGATATAACCTGGGGCATATGCACAAGAAATCGCAGGTCCAAAAGATATACAGAGAATTTATACGAATTTTTACGGTGCAGCACCGAAAACAGTTTCAGGACAGCAACATTCCCAAATCTTACCTCACTCAAATTAGAGGTTTCTCTTGGCACAAAAACGAAATAAAAAAGATAAGGAGCGGTTATTACAGTAGTAATAACTTCCAACACTCAAATAAAAGAAAAATTACTGAAAAGAAAACATTGGGTTATCTCCCAAGAGTGCTTTTCTTTAACGCCTTTGAGCTAGGCGCAATAATTTGCAAAGACGCTCATGTAGGCGCCATATATGAGCTTGAGGCAAAGGCGCCATATAGGAACTTAAAGCAATAGAGAGCATCAAAAAGTAAATGTGAAAGACATTTATATCTGAACCACTTCCTATGCATAGGAATCTTGTAAGAAAATAAATCAACGAGGCACATAGTAGCAAGCATGGATAGATAAAACAAGTGCCACTTCAAGATTTGCAACATAAAGAGGGGAAACTTAATATTGTTGAGATCCATCAAACCATGTTTCCCTCTCTCATAATAACTTTCAGTAGCATCATGAATAGAACTAACAATATAACTATCATATAAAACATCCCTATCATGAGCCACATGCATAAAAGAATTAATACTCACCACAGGAACAATAGTAGTAGGAGCAGATTCAACAGAATAATTATTCTCATCACCATAATCATCATAAATAGGAGGCATATTGTAATCATAACTAATTTTCTCCTCAAAAGTAGGTGAACTGAAAATATTATACTCATCATCATAGCCATCATAAACTAGAGGTTTAGTATCATCACAAGCTAGAGAGCAACTATTTCGCAAAGCATATTCTTCAAACATATCATCATAAGAAGGAACATCACATATGGGAGATAAAATATTATCAGAACAAACTTTCTCCACTAAAGCTGGGGAACTAAAAATATCATGCTTAACAAAACCAGCTTCCCCAAGCTTAGACTTTTCTATAGCATTAGCAACAACGGTGTTCAAAGCATTCATACTAACAACACTATTAGCATGCAAATTAAGCTCCAAAGGTTTTTCAATTTTCTCTTCAAACACTTCATATCTAAACTCAGGAAAAAGACTACAGAACTCTTTGTTTTCCATTAAGCCTAACTAGTGAAAATAAAAACAAGAAACAAAAAGATGTAATTGCAGAATCTAAAGGAAATAACTTCGAGCACTCACACAGGAGGATGCGAGTACCTTTTACCTTACCTCCTCGGCAACGGCGCCAGAAAAGAGCTTGATGTCTACGCACTTCTATTCTTGTAGACACTTGCTGGGCCTCCAAGTGCAGAGGTTTGTAGAACAGCAGCAAGTTTCCCTTAAGTGGATCACCCAAGGTTTATCGAACTCGGGGAGGTTAGAGGTCAAAGCTATCCCTCTCAAGCAACTCTGCAATTACGATACAGAAAGTCTCTTGTGTCCCCAACACACCCAATACACTTGTCAAATGTATAGGTGCACTAGTTTGGCGAAGAGATAGTGAAATACAAGTGGTATAGATGATTATAAGTAGTAAATACAATCTGGAATAAAAATCGCTGCGAGCAAACATGTAACAAAACAGCAAGTAAACGGTGTGCAATGCTTGGAAACAAGGCCTAGGGATCATACTTTCACTAGTGGACACACTCCCAACAAATATAACATGATTGAACAAATAAACAACTTCTCTTCACTATGGTACTCTGAATTACTCTCCTATTGAACAACACTAATCATTGCGTAGTGGCTACAGAAACACCCCTTAAAGTTCATCAAGTACTTGACAAACACCACTCATAGAGATATCCAAATCAAAGCATAACTCAAGATAGATATCATTGCAACTTAGACCAAGTACTAACACGGTGCACACACTGTCAACATTACACCATGAAAGGAGGAATAGATCACTTCAATACTATCATAGCGATAATTATTCTCATAATCCATAAGAGATCACAATCGTAGCCTAGACCAAGTACCACCATGATGCACGCACTGTCACCGTTACACCATGGCAGGAGGAATAGATTACTTTAATAACACACTAGAGTACACATAATATCTGAATAATAACATCTACTTGTTCAACATAATACAAAGCTCACGATCACATAAAGATCACATCATGGGAGAGAGAGGTGAACCACATAGCTACCGATAGAGCCCTCAGCCCCGGGGATGAACTACTCCCTCCTCATCATAGGAGACAGCAAGGTTGATGGAGATGGTGGTGAGGTCGATGGAGACGGCGGAGACGGCGATGGAGACCGATGGAGATGGCTCCGGGGGCACTTCCCTGTCCCGGCAGGGTGCCAGAACAAAGACTTTTGTCCCCCGAAATTCGTCGGTGGCGGCGGCGGAACTGCAGAACTCTTTCTGGAAAATTGCCGACTCCCTTAGGGTTTTCCGTCTCGAGGCTTTATATAGGCGAAGGGGCATCGTCAGAGGGGGATCCAGGCGCCCTCATGCAGGGCCTGCGCGGCCAGGTGCCTGGCCGCGCCACCCCTGCGTGTGGGGCCCTGGTGGCCCCCCTCCTACTCTCCTTTGGATCTCTGGAAGCTTCCGGGTAAAATAAGACTTCAGGAACTTGTTTCGTCCAATTCCGAGAATATTTCCTGTGTATCACTTCTGAAACACAAAAACAGCAGAAAACAGGGAACTGGCACTGTGGCAACTCGTTAATAGGTTAGTTCCGGAAAATGCATAAAAGTGCCACGAAGTGTAACGAAACAGTAGGCAAATGGTGTAAAAACAAGCATGGAGCATCAAAAATTATAGATACGTTGGAGACGTATCAGGAGGCTGTGTTTGGAGTGGGGTTGGACCAAAAAGGTGAAGAGCTGGGCCAATATCGAGTGCCATTGCGTGTGGCCCATTAACTCCATAAGTTTCGGCGTGGCTGGGGCGTTCCTCAACTCCTCTGTTCCCGTTTTCCTGTTTCACCTCGAGCGGTCCTCCTCTGCATCACGGAGACGGCCATGGTGAGCGGGTGATCGTGGCTGCACGGCAACGATGGCAGCGGACTATGCAGAGGTGGTAACTCCTCCATTTTGCCCCCTTCGCATCCATTCAAATATGTAGATGGTACAGATTGTAGGGTTTCTTCTTGCAGTAAAGTTGCGGTATCGGGGTATGATATCCCACAAGTATAGGGGATCGTGTGTAGACTTTTCGATAAGTAAGAGTGTCGAACCCAACAAGGAGCTAAAGGTAGGATAAATGTTCTCTCAAGTTCTATCAACCGCTGATACAACTCTACGCACACTAAACGTTTGCATCATCTAGGAAATAAAACTAGAGCAACAATACGGGTATGAGAGATAGCTTTGCAAGATAATAAATACAAGAAAGTAATTGTTAGTGCTGCATCAGTAAAATATACTAAGTAACCATAAACTAACATTACCATGAGTGTGGAAAAGTGGTGGTAATGGTGGTGGCTTTGTCTAAGTTCAATTAGTGAATAAATCGGGTTCATTGTCTTCGATGCAGTTTTCTATGTGGGAGAGGCTAAATATACAAGCACTTCACTACTTGGAAATACAAGTACTATATGATTGGATTGTTAGCAAGCATCCGCAAATACTAACAATGCATTAAGGTTTCCCCAACCATAGCCTTAAGTTAATGGTCCTCTTACTCCCATATGTGCAACGTTCCGGTTCGCGTCCTCAGATTTCTGTCACTCCGGCAGAACTACCCCCTTCCTTCTGCACATACTACTAACCCTAAGATGTTTAATCCATGCGCGCATAAATATAATAAACACCAAAGAATAGTACCATATCAACATACGACTCTAATGAACCAAAGACATTCAACAAATCAATCTAAGAACAAATAAACTATGCAAACATGACATAGATAATAGGATAAATATTATAGCATCAAACACCATGTTTACATAGGACGGTACAGAGGTGTGTGGGAGGATGAACCACTGCATAATAGGAGGACTTGGTGATGGAGATAGCGGTGAAGATGGCGGAGATGAACAGCGAGGGGCGCGGGCGGCGGCGGCGCGGTGGCGGCGCGGGTGGCGGCGCGGGGGACTCCCCCACCGCCAGCATCATGGGGAAGAGCCGCCCCTTAGCCCCCTTCCTTCATGGCTTCATGGAAGCCCTCCCCCATGGAGATGGGATCCATGGGGGAGGCGAAAACGTGGCTCTGGTGGCTGCAAATTCGTGGGTGGAGGTGTCTCCCACGAGCTAGGATTCCTCCCTTTATATAGTGGTTCATCCAAAAGAAAATTGTTGGGGTCCAACCATTTATTGCAGCAAACAAAACAAAAGAAAACTGAAAGCAAAAGTAAAGACGCTCCAAAAAAACGCATAGAATATGAAGCAATAAAAATATAGTGTGTTGAAAGGTGACATGATTTTTGCCGATGAAGAAGGGGTGCCTCGGGGGCATCCCCAAGCTTTGACGCTTGTACCTCTTGGATATTTATTGGGGTGACATGGGCATCTCCAAGCTTGAGCTTTTGTTCATACTTCATCTCATCTCATCATTCTCCAATCCCTACACTTGAAAACTTCCTTCATACAAAACTTCACATAATTCTATTAGCAACGTTAGCATAAACATAATAGTAAATCAATCCTTTTTGGTTCGGTTTAAAACTCAAAATCACCACATATAAAGCATATACTTCTGTAGCAACTTCCTCAAAAGTTCCGTGATCAAAAGAACTAAAAAAGAAAGCGATCGAGAGGCAAACACAAATAGTGGCAGAAATCTGTCAAAACAGAACAGCTGACAAAGGTCGATTTTTTCGAGGACCTTCTGTTGCTCAAATATAAAAGTGCAAAACTAATGAAAGTTTGTATATAACCCCGGTCATATGCTCAAGAAATTTCAGATCAAAAAGATATTCTGAGAATTTTCACGAATTTTTATGGTGCAGCACATAAATCTGTTTCAGGACAGCAATTTCCCCAAATCTTACCTCCCTCAAATTAGAGGTTCTTCTTGGCACAACAACGAAATAAAAAATGATAAGGAGGGGTCGTTACAGTAGTAATAACTTCTAAGAATCAAATAAAAGAAAAAGTACTAAAAGAAAATATGGGTTATCTTCCAAGAGTGCTTTTCTTTAACGCCTTTTAGCTAGGCACAAAATAGAGAACCAAACAAAGAAGCAAAACAAAAGGAACTATTTTTGTTGTTTTCAATTTATAAGTGAAAGTAAAGAAGCAATAAAAACAAAATAAAGATCCTAATAAAATTAAATAAGATAAAACCAAGACATATAAAAGCAATTATAATACAAGTTAACACAATACATATCATGTGGATGCGTAATATATAGTATGAAGGAGACAACCTCATGTTAGTTGATGAATAGGGGGATGACTCGGGCATCCCCAAGCTTAGATGATTGTATCTTCTTGGACATGTTCTTGGGATGCACCTAAACATCCCCAAGCTTGAGCTCTTGTGTCTTCTTGTTCATCTCATATCATCATATTGATTACAACTTATAAGCTACATCCACATAAAACTTCACAAAACTCATTAGTCGGGTTAGTACTCATTAAGTAAAATCCACTCATGTTCAAGCTTTGACAATTTTAATTTGAGATTACCTACTGTATACTAACCAATTTATATCATTTATCGATCAAATAAAGATTATAAACATTGAGTATAAGCACAATACTAAATAAGCATGATAATCTGCCAAAACTGAACAGTCTGTAAGGATGACACTCAACGAGATAGTTAGATAGCTCAAATCGAAAAACTCCAAACTAAAAAAAGACAGATCATAATCTCAGGTTTATGCACAAAAAATTTCAGATCAAAACACTATTCTGAGATTTTTTTCACGATTTTTTATAGTGAAGCACAGAAATCTGTCTAAACAGAACAATCGGTGAAAATCGAATTTTTTGAGACAGCTACGTAACTCAAATCAGAAAAAGTTAGTCTAATGAAAGAAAGATAATAAGCATTATTTTGTACTCAAGAAATTTCAGGTCAATATCACGTTTTGATAATTTTAAACATTTTATATGGTGAAGCACAGAAAATCTATTTTTGGACAGCAAAGCAAAATTATCAACTTCCAAGTAACTAGGAACTATAATTATCACTTTACTTTTATGGTACAGAGGAATATGTACAATATATAAAATATACACAATATGTACAAGTTTTTAACTGAAAAGCTTTCATGGAAAGATTTGTTTTGGTTTTATAGGCATGAACACAAGTGTTTAAGATCGACCCCCACTTAACCATTACTCATCTTTCCAATCACTTTCCTTTTTGAAAATGTTTTTAGGTAACAAATACAACTAATTTTTTTGTAATTCGCATTCCCTATCCATACTAAGATAGAGAACAACTTAAAACTGGAAGTAAAAACTACTTAGAAATAAAGCAAACAAGTGCACACAAGAATATTCACCCACACGCTATTGCTCCCCGGCAACGGCGCCAGAAAAGGTCTTGATACCCCACAAGTATAGGGGATCGTGTGTAGCCTTTTCGATAAGTAAGAGTGTCGAACCCAACGAGGAGCTAAAGGTAGGATAAATGTTCTCTCAAGTTCTATCAACCGCTGATACAACTCTACGCACACTAAACGTTTACATCATCTAGGAAATAAAACTAGAGCAACAATACGGGTGCTATGGCGGTGTGTGATGGTGTAAATCACCGTCCAGTTGGAAACCCCAAGAGGAAGGTTTGATGAGTACAGCAGCGAGTTTTCCCTCAGTAAGAAACCAAGGTTTGTCAGTCCAGGAAAAAGCCAAACTCAAGAAGGTGATGCTTGCTAGCTTCGCAACAGCTCCGGACAATTTATAAGGTGCCTCGTCTAGTGCTTTGCTTTGCCAGCTGCAACGCGGAACCTGCACACAACACAACCAAATACTTTGCTCCCAACTTACGATGAGGTTGTCAATCTCACCGGTTTGCTGTAAACAAAGGAATGAGCATAGCGAGTGGAAAGCAATAGTAGTATGCGAGAAAGTAAATAGTGCCAGTAAAGTAAACAGGTGATAGCAATATAATGTAACGTGGTCGTGGGTTCGATCTCCACGGTCGGCGCCAATTGACGAGGGGTTAACTCGACAAATGTCCTGGATGAAGGACTTAGGATCGGGGATATAGGGCGTCGGATGAACTCAAAGGTAAATTCAGTCAAACAAGGTGGCTATGAAAGTAAATGTGGGTGTAAAAACCTGGCTTGCTTTCAATCTGTACCACACCGCCCCCTCCTGGCCCCTATATATAGATGGCCAGGTCTCGAGGATCGAGTGGGATCTGACACAGATTATAATATCGATATACGACATGAACTCGTATTTCGACTAATATTACAATTGGGCCTAGCTTAACAGGCCTCAGGGGTACTTAACTGACGGGCTCTATTATCTATACCCTTGTCAACCGGGGTCCACAGTTCACTAGTGGTGTCTCTCCATAAGATAAATAGCACATGCTGGGTAAACAAATTACAGTTGGGCAATTGATAGAATAAAGACAACGTGCATATGTCGAGATGATCACTATGAGATTTACTCTGGGCATTACAATAAAATACATAGACCGCCATCCAACTGCATCTATGACTAATAATCCACTCACGGGGATATCGTCCGAACACCCTATGAGTATTAAGTTGCGAACAACAGATAACTGCATTAAGCAAAGTGTGTAATATAAACAAAGTATATGTTCTTGGACATAAGAATGTTGTTTTCTCCCTAGTGGCAACAGCACATCTACACCCTTAGAGGTTTCTGTCACTCCCCCAGATTAAATAGAGGCATGAACCCAACTATCGAGCATAAATACCCCCTCTTGGAGTCACCAGTATCTACTCGGCCAAGATAGCTACTAACAACGGAGAGCATGCAAGATCATAAACAATATAGAGATAACATAAGTTTATATTCAGCACATCAACTCAATCATACCATCAATATTCATCGGATCCCAACAAACACAACATGTAGAATTACATAACGGTGATCTCGATCATGTAAGGCAGCTCACAAGATCTAAACATGAAGCACATGGTGGAGAAGACAACCAACTAGCTACTGCTATGGACCCATAGTCCAAGGTAGACTACTCACTCATCGCGCCGGAGGAAAGCATGGCGATGAAGAAGACCTCCGGTGGTGATTTCCCTCTCCGATAGGGTGCCGGGAAGAGCTTCTGGACCCTCCCGATCTCGGGTCGACGACTGCGGTGGATCGCGATGTGTTTCTAGAAAATTGATCGGGTACTTAGGTTTTTCCCGTCGGGGGGTCTTTATAGGCGAAGGGACGGCGTCAGAAGTGGACCGAGGCGGTCTCACACATAGGGGGCGCGGCCAGGGCCTGGGCCGCACCGCCCTATTGTGTGGCCGGCTCGTGGCCCCTCTCTGTCTCCTCTTCGGTTCTCTGGAAGCTTCGGTAAAATTTTGGATGTCTGGATTTTGTTTCGTCCAATTCCGAGAATATTTCCTGTGTAACTTTTCTGAAACACAAAAACAGCAGAAAATAGGGAACTGGCACTGTGGCATCTTGTTAATAGGTTAGTTCCGGAAAATGCATAAAAATGCCACGAAGTGTAACAAAACACTAAGAAAATGGTGTAAAAACAAGCATGGAGCATCAAAAATTATAGATACATTTGAGACGCATCAGCATCCCCAAGCTTAACTCCTGCTCGTCCTCGAGTAGGTAAGTGATAACAAAAGAATTAATTTTTGAGGTGACATGCACCTACACAATCTTGACCATATATGCAAGCATTGTGTGCTGGGATCAAAAGAACTTAAAACATGGGCATGAAAGATATAATATTGATAGAAGAAACTTAGCAACCATGTTATAACATGAAAAAGAACACAAACGAAAGATCATGAAAATGAAACAATGAAAGTCAAATGTGTGTTCAAATCATATGGAAAAACATACAAATGGTTTTCAGCTTGTCCTTCATGAGAGAGCAAAACATAAATGCATAGGACACCTTCAAGTTTAAGAGGGCGACTAGATACGAGTAATTTAAGAACAAGTGAAACCAACATCATGAATCAATCAATGAAAACTTTGGGACAATGCACATTATACTCAGAATGACAACTATGCTCTCTTAGACGGTGCATAAAGGTAGAAGATGGTGACTCAACATAAAAGTAAAAGAAAGGCCCTTCGCAGAGGGAAGCAGTGATTAAACATGTGCTAGACCTTTTCATTTGTAAAACAGAGAGATAAAAATTGGGTTTTGAGAGGTGGTTGTTTTTGTCAACGACTGGCAATGGGGTTCTTACTATCTTGCATACAAAAATGAAGCAAGTTTTTGAGAGAGATTGACACTTTTGTGCTCTTTTATAAAGCTTGGCACTCCTCACCACCTTTTTCCTTTCTCAAACCATGGCTAACCGATTCGATCGGGTGCCCACCAACATTCACATACCATGGAGGAGTGCCTTTTTCTTTTCTTTTTTCCTTTTCTTTTTTCTTTTTGAAATAAAACAATATGGAAGATAGTAAATCCGACCACTACGTCCCCATGAGCTGAAAACAGTGTCACAAAACGAGAAATATTTTGAAGGGTTTTTTAAAAGGTAGCACATGAAAATTTACTTGGAATGGCTTGCAAATACCATGCATAGGAATTTATAGTGGACACAATGGCAAACTTGGTTTTTAGGAGTTGGATGCACGAGTAGAGCTCATACTCAGTACAAAATGAGGGCTAGCAAAAGACTGGAAGCGACCAACTAAGAGAGCAATAGCGGCAATAATCATGCAGAGCGACAAAGCAACATTAAAAGAAGCATAAGATGGCATCAAAAGTCAAAAACTAAATGATCATAGAGGCTTATGGCAACTTTGTATGAGTCAAACATGTGTGAGCATGTGCCAAGTCAACCCAAATAAAGCATCAAAGGAGAAAACCAAAATAATGCTTCCAAATAATTAGAACAACGCATGATTTTTTCAAAGGCTCATTAAGCAATCTCAGTCATTTGAGACAAGTCATGCTACAGCAAAACGACTAAGCATACTATCAAAAAGACATCAAGCACGACATGAAAAAGTCTAGGCCGCAGTCTACACAAGCTCCTTTTGTACCACTTTTTTGCATAAAACTTTTTCTCTTTTCCAACACCATTCGAACTTTTTTGAAACAACTCTTTTGATGAAAACCAACATGGACCAGAGGTCAAAATACACCTTGATGCAAAGATATAACAAGATCTGAACACAAATCAAGGCAAAAAACAAAAACTAAACGCAGTTCTAGAAAAAGAGAACACTCGTTGAACGATAAGAGTGAAAAACGGAGTGTTCTTGACAAATGAAAAGCAAGGCAACTTCTCCAAAAGAATTTGTTGGGGTCCAACCATTTATTGCAGCAAACAAAACTAAACAAAACTGAAAACTAAAACAAGTGACGCTCCAAGAAAAACGCATAATGCATGAAGCAATAAAAATATAGTGTGTTGAAAGGTGACCTGCTTTTTGCCGATGAAGAAGGGGTGCCTCAGGGGCATCCCCAAGCTTTGACGCTTGTACTTCTTGGATATTTCTTGGGGTGCATGGGCATCCCCAAGCTTGAGCTTTTGTCCATTCTTCAACTCATCTCATCATTCTCCGATCCCTACACTTGAAAACTTCCTTCATACAAAACTAAACACAATTCTATTAGCAACATTAGTGTAAGCATAATAATGAATCAACCCTTTTTGCTTCATATTTCAACTCAAAACCACCACATATAAAGCATATACTACTTTAGCAAATTCCCTAAAAGGTTCGTGATCAAAAGAACTCAAAAAGAAAGCGATCGAGCGGCAAACACAAATAATGACAGAAATCTGTCAAAACAGAACAGCTGACAAAGGTCGAATTTTTAGAGGGTTTTATGTTGCTCAAATCAAAAAGTGTATAACCAATGAAAGTTTGGATATAACCTAGGGCATATGCACAAGAAATCTCAGGTCCAAAAGATATACTGAGAATTTTCACGAATTTTCACGGTGCAGCACCAAAATCTGTTTCAGGACAGCAACATCCCCAAATCTTACCTCACTCAAATTAGAGGCTTCTCTTGGCACAAAAACAAAATAAAAATGATAAGGAGCGGTTATTACAGTAGTAATAACTTCCAAGACTCAAATAACAGAAAAATAACTGAAAATAAAACATTGGGTTATCTCCCAAGAGTGCTTTTCTTTAACGCCTTTGAGCTAGGCGCAGAAAGGTGCAAATCAAGTAATTTGAGAAGATGCTCACATAAGAAATATGAATGGAAGGCAAAAAGAGCATCAAGGAGCAAATATAAAACACATTTAAGTCTAACCCATTTCCTATGCATAGGAATCTTGTAAGAAAATAAATCAAAGAAGCACATAGTCACAAGTATTGGTAGATAAAACAAGAGCAACTTCGGAACTTTCAATATAAAGAGAGGTATTTTAGTAACATGAGAATTCCAACAACCATATTTTCCTCTCTCATAATAATTTTCAGTAGCATCATGAACAAACTCAACAATATAAGTATCACACTCATCCTTCTTTTTTAAGCATGGAGGGCTATCAAATAAGGTATTAGTTAAAGAGTTACTCTTATTGGGAGGTAGACATGGGTAGCTCCATTCTCCCTCCTCTTGATCATCACTCTCCTCCTCTTTTTCGTCCAATGAGCTTCCAGTTTCAGCAATTTCTTCTTCCATAGGCTCCTTCAAGGCATTGGTCTCTTCTGTTGGAGAGCATCTATTAAGATATTTAAGAATATAGCCATTTTCTTCCTTGTAATTATCAAAGCACAATGTAAGTATATCATAAACCTCATATTTATAAGGTGCATCATCAATATTTTCAAGCAAATAAGCAAGTTTGAATGCACCCTTCCAAGCAATAAATTCCTCAATTTATTCCACATCATAAAAGTCATAATTTCTATTAATATAAGAAGATATGGTAACATCATCATTATACTCACATTGAAAAGGGAGGTGTTTATACCTCCTACAGCAACAAGATCTATCAAAGCAATAAGTAACATTATAAGTAGAGCACACGTTTCTAGCAATGATATACAATCTATTGATTTGTTCTCATAAGTGTTTCCCTTTATGTGACAAGCGGTGTTCCTCATAATAATTTTGCTGCTCTTCCATGAACCCACCATGCCAAAAAGATTTAGTTTCAAAGAAACCAACTATTGATAGAAAGCATGATAAAGCAAGACAATAACAAACCAACAAAAATAACAACTATAGTAGGAACTAATTTTTTTTATTTTTGATAAAACGATGCAAGCAAAAATAAAGTAAAGCAAAACAAAAACAAAGTAAAGGGTGTGTGTGCGAAACTCCCCTTGTAGAAGTCTTCTTTTTCCCCGGCAACGGCGCCAGAAAAATCTTTGCTGTGGCAATGTGTGATGGTGTAAATCACCGTCCAGTTGGGAACCCCAAGAGGAAGGTTTGATGAGTACAGCAGCGAGTTTTCCCTCAGTAAGAAACCAAGGTTTGTCAGTCTAGGAAAAAGCCAAACTCAAGAAGGTGATGCTTGCTAGCTTCGCGACAGCTCCGAACAATTTATAAGGTGCCTCGTCCAGTGCTTTGCTTTGCCAGCTACAACACGGAACCTGCACACAACACAACCAAATACTTTACTTCCAACTTACGATGAGGTTGTCAATCTCACCGGTTTGCTGTAAACAAAGGAATGAGCGTATCGAGTGGAAAGCAATAGTAGTATGCAAGAAAGTAAACAGTGCGAGTAAAGTAAACAGGTGATAGCAATATAATGGAAATAGGACCGGGATCCACAGTTCACTAGTGGTGTCTCTCCATAAGATAAATAGCACATGCTGGGTAAACAAATTACAGTTGGGCAATTGATAGAATAAAGACAATGTGCATATGTCGAGAGGATCGCTATGAGATTTACTCTGGGCATTACAACAAAATACATAGACCGCCATCCAACTGCATCTATGACTAATAATCCACTCACGGGGATATCGTCTGAACACCCGATGAGTATTAAGTTGCGGACAACAGATAACTGCATTAAGCAAAGTGTGTAATGTAAACAAAGCATATGTCCTTGGACATAAGAATGTTGTTTTCTCCCTAGTGGCAACAGCACATCTACAACCTTAGAGGTTTCTGTCACTCCCCCAGATTAAATAGAGGCATGAACCCAACTATCGAGCATAAATACCCCCTCTTGGAGTCACTAGTATCTACTCGGCCAAGATAGCTACTAACAACGGAGAGCATGCAAGATCATAAACAACATAGAGATAACATAAGATAATATTCAGCACATCAACTCAATCATACCACCAATATTCAGCGGATCCCAACAAACACAACATGTAGAATTACATAACGGTGATCTCGATCATGTAAGGTAGCTCACGAGATCTAAACATGAAGCACATGGTGGAGAAGACAACCAATTAGCTACTGCTATGGACCCATAGTCCAAGGTAGACTACTCACTCATCGCGCCGGAGGCAAGCATGGCGATGAAGAAGACCTCCGGTGGTGATTCCCCTCTCTGGCAGGGTGCCGGGAAGAGCTTCTGGACCCTCCCGATCTCGGGTCGACGATGGCGGCGGATCGCGATGTGTTTCTAGAAAATTGATCGGGTACTTAGGTTTTTCCCATCGGGGGGTCTTTATAGGCGAAGGGGCGGCGTCAGAAGTGGACCGAGGCAGTCTCACACATAGGAGGCGCGGCCAGGGCCTGGGCCGCGCCGCCCTATTGTGTGGCCGGCTCATGGCCCCTCTCCGTCTCCTCTTCGGTTCTCTGGAAGCTTCGGTAAATTTCTGGATGTCTGGCTTTTGTTTCATCCAATTCCGAGAATATTTCTGATACGTCCAAAACGTATCTACTTTCCCGAACACTTTTGCTATTGTTTCTCCTCTAATTTGTGCGTTTTGAATACAACTAACACGGACTGACGCTGTTTTCAGCAGAATTGCTCTGGTGTCTCGTTTTTGTGCAGAAATTCAACTTCCAGTAAAAATTCGGGAAAAATCACCAAAAATCATATTTCACCAGAAGACCCACGGAGCCAGAAGACCGGAGGGAGAAGTGGCTCGAGGAGCCGTCACACATGGGCGGCGCGGCCCAGCCCTGGCCGCGCCACCCCTGTGTGAGGTGGCCCCAGGCCTCCTCTCGACCTCCCCTCTCGCGTACATATACCCCCTGACGACTTATGATCGAAGAGATGGCGTTTTTCCCAGATAGACTTCCGCTGCGCCGCCGCCATCAGAAACCGCGATTCGGAACCAGAAACTCCGTTCTGGCACCCTGCCGGGACGGGGATTCGGAGGAGATCTTCATCACCATCACCACCGACGCTCCTCCATCGACCATCCATGACTCCCCCATCCATGTGTGAGTAATTCCCCCGCTGTAGGTGAGGGGATGGTAGGGATTGGATGAGATTGTTCATGTAATTTGATATGAGATTGATAGGGCATAGTGCCTAGTATCTTTATTTAGTGCCTACGACATTGTTGCAACTTGTTGTGCTTAATGCTTGTCACTTTGGGCCCGAGTGCCATGATTTCAGATCTGAACATGTTATTATTTCTATGATGATACTTGTTGTTTATGGTCTTACCTAAAAGTTGTATACACATATTGTTGTCCGGAACCCGAGGCCCCAAAGTGACAGAAATTGGGATAACCGGAGGGGATAGCTATGATGTGAGGGTCACATGTGTTCACCGAGTGCTAATGCTTTGCTCTGGTACTTTATTAAAAGGAGTACCTTAATTACCAGTAGTTTCCCTTGAGGCCCTGCTGCAACAGGCTGGTAGGACAAAAGATGTCGTGCAAGTTTCTCCTTGTGAGCACGTACGACTATATACGGAACACATGCCTATGATTGTTTGTACTAGGATGCTTTATCATTATTTATCTGCAATGCCCGTATCTCATTGATTTCATGAACTATCTTATCCATGCAACACCCGTTATCCATCCCTATGCCTACAGTATTTGTTCCTACTGTTTACAACCGTTACTTCTACTGCTGCTATTTTACTACTGCTGTTACTGTTTTCCTACTGTCACTGCTATAAAACTGTTGCTACTGATAAACCGCTACGAGTGAGACTGTTTCCAGGTGCAGGTGAATTGACAACTCATCTGTTAAGGCTTACATATATTCTTTGGCTCCCCTTGTGTCGAATCAATAAATTTGGGTAATACTTCCCTCGAAGACTGTTGCGATCCCCTATACTTGTGGGTCATCAAGACTATTTTCTGGCGCCATTGCCGGGGACCATAGCTTTATCTGTAAGTTCACTTGGTATTCATATTGTTCGCTGCAATCCTTTCATCATGGGTAAACCTCGTGATGGAAAAGTTCCTATATTGCCATCCACTACAAGAAGAGGTACGACTCTCAATACCTCTGTTGCTCTTGATTCACCTTCTGTTATGAGTAAGTTGCTTACACCACCACACCCACACGTTACTGCTACTACTTCTGCTGAGATTGAAAGTGCCACTGATAATTTAGATGATGCTTCTACTGTGCTTGATGAGAGAGGTTCACTAGGTTCCTTTTTAGAAGCTACTATTGCTAGAGCTAAGTTGGGAAACACTACTGTTACACCTGTTAGTTCACCTGAGTCTAGGGAATGTCCTAGTGATGATTATGATGATGATGCTTATATTGAGCTTAATGATGATTTTATTGCAGAAGCACGTGCCGCTCGTGATGCAGGTAATATTAAAGAGCTTCTTGCTAGACGTTCTGTTAGATATAATTTGTCTCCTGATCCTAAGTTTGCTGCTTCTCCTATCAATATTAGAGACAAGGATTATGATTTCTCTTTGGATTTATCTTTCATATCTATTGTTGAGAAAACTCCCTTTTGTGGTACTAAAGATGAGAGTGCTATGGAGCACATGAATGAGCTTTCTACTTTGAGTAATTTGTTTTCTGATGATATTAAGCTCCGCACTTACTTTGTTGCTAAGATTTTTCCTTTTTCATTGAAAGATGCTGCTAAAATTTGGTTTAATAGCTTGTCCCCTAGATCCCTTACTAGTCCTATTGCTTTGGCTAATGCTTTCTTTCAGAAATATTTTCCCGCTAGTGCTCAACATGCTGCTGTGCAGAAAATCTTTGATTTTGAACAGGGAAAAGGAGAGAAATTGTCTGAATCTTGGACAAGGTTTTGTTCTTTAATTAGAGCTTTGCCTAAAGAACCATTGCCTAAAAATGAACTCCTTGATATATTTTATAATGGACTAACGGATGAATCTAAGTCATATTTGGATAGTTGTGCTGGTTGTGTTTTCAGGGAAAGAACTCCGGCTGAAGCAGAGGAGTTAATGGCCAAAATAAGACGGAATCATGATGATTGGACTTTAGTTGAGCCAACACCAGCACCAACTCCTGCGCCATCTACAGAGCCTACACCGAAGAAGAGAGGGATGATTGAATTAAATGATGAAGTTATGAAGGAGGCTAAGAAAGTTCTTAAGGAGAAAGGTATTAAGGCCGAAGATGTGAAGAATTTACCTCCTATTGAAGAATTATGTAAGCCAATCCCTCGCTCATCTACTATTGAGGTGCACTCTCTCCAACGCTTTGATGAAAGAGATATTCCCTACGCTAAACCTCCTGATCAATGCTTAGATGAGTTTGATAATTTTATTGTTAAGCAAGAAAATTTTAATAGAATGGTGCATAATCATCTGTTGGAGAATTCTAGAGTTATTAACAAGATGCAGGATATTGTGGAGAGAACTGCCAATGATGTGAAGATACTTGCTAAACATTTTCAAATGATTCAAACACAAATTGATCAGCTTACTAAAGTGCAGCAAGACCTGCTAGTTAATGCTACAAGAGAGAAGCAAGCATGTGAAATACGCACAAGAAGTGGTGCTGCTACTCAAGACCCATTATATCCTGAAGGACATCCTAAGAGGGTTGAGCAAGATTCTCAACGCACTTCAAGTGATGATATTCCTCCCAAGAAGAAGAAGAAGCATAAAACAACTGCAGAATCTTCTGATGCAGGTAAAGATCCTAACAGTGTTTCTATTTCTGATGCTGAAACTGAACCAGGAGATGCTCCCGATAAAGAAGAAGAAGGTAAAGAAGAAGTTGAAGAAGAACCAGAGAAGATTGACAAGAATGCAAAGTACACCAAAGAAGACTTCATTGCCAACAAGCATGGCAAGGAGAGGGAACCTTGGGTACAGAAGCCAATGCCTTTTCCTAGTAAGAAACACAAGTCCAAGGAAGAAGAACACTACAACAGGTTTTGTGAATGGATGAGACCTTTATTTTTGCAAATTCCTTTGACTGATGCTATTAGAATGCCTCCTTATGCAAAATATATGAAAGATATTGTCACTAACAAAAGGAAAATTCCTAGTGAGGAAATTTCCACTCTACTTGCTAACTATTCTTTTGATGGTAAAGTTCCAGAGAAGCTTGGAGATCCAGGTATACCTACCATTCCTTGCTCCATTAAAAATAACTATGTTAGAACTGCTTTATGTGATTTGGGAGCTGGAGTTAGTGTCATGCCTTTTTCTCTTTATAAGAGACTTGATTTAGAAAAATTGGTTTCAACTGACATATCCTTGCAGATGGCTGATAAGTCTACTACTATTCCTATCGGAATTTGTGAGAATGTTCCCGTTCAAGTTGCTAACAGCTGTTTAATATTAACTGATTTTGTTGTGTTAGAAATGCCTGAAGATGATAATATGTCTATTATTCTTGGGAGACCTTTTCTAAACACTGCAGGTGCTGTTATCAATTGCAACCAAGGAAAAGTCACTTTTAATGTTAATGACAAAGAATACACTGTTTATTTTCCTAAGAAGATTGATAGGAGGAATGCTCTAAATTCAATCAAGCATGTTGAGACCATCAAAGTTGGTCAAATTATTTGTTCAGAGCGAAAGCCCAAGGAAGAATGTCAAATTGTTATGGTTGGGACTATACCTATCAAAGTTGAGGTAACATAAGCACTAAGTGATATGCAAAGTTTTGCCTCATATAAAGTTAGTTTGGTAACAAGACTTGATCAACCTTGTTAGCAAAGTGAATTTATATGAAAGAAACTTCGTTTTCACCGCATCCATTCCACCTCACTTGTATTTACTTTCACCAAATTTTATTCTTTCAGTTTAGTTGTATGATTAAGAGTATCTCAGAGCTGCTGCATGCTTAGTTTTGAATTGCTTGAAATCTTTTCATCCTCGGTTTTTCCTGAGTTTTATTGTTATGCCAATTTCTGAAAAATCCTCGAAAATAAAGTTTCTCGAAAAATTCCAGAAAATTCTTTATAAATTTTTATGTCAAAAATGGGGCAGAGATACACCTGGGAGGCACCAGGTGGGGCAGCCACGCCACCACACACACAGGTGGCGCGGCCCAGCCCTGGCCGCGCCACCCATGTGTGAGGGGGCCCCACCAGGCCACTCACTCATCTCTTCTTCCCCTGCTCTTTCTCTCTCCCGAAAAACACCGACCCATTTGCCCAAACTCGAGTTCTTGCTGTTCTTCACCCAGATTTTCGATCTCCTTGTTCAGCCCAGCATTTTTGCTGAAACTTGGATCATTCGCTCTCCGGTATGCGACTCCTCCACTTGTCCAAGTAGATTTTCTTTTGGTAAAGTATTTCTTGAGTATTTTAGTTCTATAGACTGCAGGTGAAATGAGTTTGCATGCTTGTTCTATTGCTTAGAAATGATATTTTGATGCATGTTAGCCCTCTAGTACCTCTCTATATTAGTTTCCTATACTTGTTTGTCATAAAATCACTTTTTATGAGGTTTGTTGAAAAATTTTAGAAATGGAGGAGAATGTGTATCAACTCTCTCAGCATGATCTAGAAGTGCATGATGTTATGAAAGTTCACCGTGAAGAGAAGGTTTTTCCTTCACTCTATCCATGCTCGGCATTCTTGAGTGCCGCTGGAATTCTTCATGATTTTCAAACCTTGCTTTCTAATGCGGGATTAGAATATTTTGTTGAGGGTGAACCTCCCCAATATGTTAAACTAACAATGTCTGTGGTGCAGGATTTCAGATTTAGTTGGTCCGCTTCTAATCCCATGGTTCATTATAAAATTTATAACAAACCTGTGGACTTGCCTCTTGATGTTTTCTGTACAGCTATTAGAGTACCACAGTGGGGATCGCTCGAGAAAATAAGGGGACAACCAAGGCATTTGTTAGAACTATACGAGGAGATTTGTCAAGGAAGAAGCTTCACAGGAGAGGGTGGTAAAATTCGAAACATTCATTTCCCATCCATTCGATATTTCGCCTTCTTCATTACCAAATGTGTTCTTGCTAGGAAGTCTGCAAGTAAGTTATCTCTCCATGATCTAGCTTTTATTGCTGCTGCTTTAAGGCGTGATAGAACTTACAATTTGGGTGCCTTAATAGCTTTCCGTCTAGATATTAACCGTGAAAAAGGGGGAATCTGTGGAGGGCTTATAGCTTCGCGCCTGCTAGCTTTTCATGGTGTTTTGCCCCATTTTCGAGATTTTCAGTTCCCCGAGGAGAAACTTGGCCTTGATGCTATGGTTCAACATAAGTTTATTTCTCCTCCTGCCAGTCTGATTAATCTAACGTTTGAGCTAACCTTTTTCAAGAAGACTACCTGGAAGGTAGTAAAGACTGAACGATCAATCCGTTTGCCTGCACTTCTTTTGTTTAACCTTGATCGCAGGAATGGATGGTCGCTTACTGAAGATGAGCTTGACGCATACATAGGGGAGCACCCGCCACCTGTGCACGATGAAGAAGGCGCCGAGGAGTCGGGGCAGCCTTCCAACACTATGAATTTTCCATATGCACAGCCTTATTATGATTATGCGCCATCAGCTTCATCTTCGCGAGAACCGGAGTACGATTACACCTATGATGACCCACCGGCTTGGAGCAGCTACCAAAGCCGGCATTGACCTCCACTTAGGCCAAAAGCCTAAGCTTGGGGGGAGGTACGCCGACAGTTCACTCATCTATATATCATATTTAGTCGGTCCTTTGTATATTCATGTTTCGCTTTCTTTACTGTTTTGTTCTAGTTTTCATTGCTTCCAAAACACAAAAAGACCAAAAATATTTCCGTTGTTTCTCTCTATTTGGTTCTTTAGTTTTCCACCTTTGGTTTGCTTTACTTGCTATTTTCAGTTTGCTACTTGAAAAATTCAAAATTATTTTGCTTTGTTTGCTTTTTACTTTCGCCTTTACTTTCACAAATCGAAAACTCCAAAAATATTTGTTGTTCTTCTTTGGTTTTGTAAAGTTTGTTGCAGAGTTCAGTCTCCCGTTACTCCATTGGAGCTTGGTATTCACTCTATATTATTCAAGCCACACAAGTGAAGAGCAATAATGACGACATATGACAATCCGAGAGGTGGTAAGAGGCTGGTATGAACTCTATTTGTTTTCATTTTTGTACATATACTCGCCTATGTGGACATGCTTAGTCAGTTCATGTAAGGTATATGTCATCTAATGGTTGCTTTGTAGTTCTTGCTTTCATATGATTAGTTTCAATCTACTATTAGCCTGTAGCATGTCATGTAGACGCTTGCATGCATTGTTTTATTCATAGTATGGTATGATATTGTGGTATCCACCTCTGAAATCTCCATTTGAATCGACTTGGCACATGCTCATGCATGCATATGACTGAACAAAAAGTCAATTAAGCCTCGATGATCTAATTTGCCTCAGAGTTCTTGTATCATTTTTATGCCTATATTAATTTTGTTTTGTCGCAAGCATGATTATGATAGTTATTGCTCTCTCGATTGTCGCTTCCCAGTCTTTTGCTAGCCTTCACTTGTACTGAGTATGAGCTCTACTCGTGCATCCAATCACCAAAAACCAAGTTTTCCAAAGAGTCCACTATAAATTCCTATGCATGGTATTTGTAAGCCATTCCAAGTAAATTTTCATGTGCTACCTTTCAAAACTTTCAACTACTTCTCATTTTGTGCCACTGTTTTTAGCTCATGGGGACGTAGTGGTCGGAATTGCTATCTTCCATATTAAATTGAGTACCCCTCGACTAGGCAGCTTCATCTGCTCGTCATTAATTTTGCAAGGGAGCTGGTCAGACCATTATAATCTTAATTCTAAAAGAAAGAAAAAAGGCACTCCTCCAATGGAATGTGAAAGTTGGTGGGCACCCGATGGAATCGGTTAGCCATGGTTTGAGAAAGGAAAAAGGTGGGGAGGAGTGCCAAAGCTTTATAAAAGAGCACCAATGTGCCAATTTTCAAAGAGCTCGGAACCGCTCTCACTTGTTTATTATGGAAGATAGTAAGTCCCCATTGCTAGTCGTTGACATAGAACAACCACCTCTCAAAAGAAATTTTTTATCTCTGTTTTACAAATGAAAAGCTCTAGCACATGTTAAATCACTGCTTCCCTCTGCGAAGGGTCATTCGTTTACGTTTATGTTGAGTCATCACCTTCTAACTTTTAAGCACTTCTTGAGAGCATAGCTGTTATTCTTAGTGCAATATGCTTGTCCCAAAACACGGTTAATTGTGGTATAACTTTGATGTTTGTATCTTTGATATTTCTACTTCTAGTCTTCCCTTGGACTTCAGAGGTGCCTCAGCATTTATGTTTTGCTCTACAAATAAAGGCAAGTGGGATACCATTTTCTCATATCATTTATGCATATTACAATCTTGTAGCTTCTCATGCACTTGTTACTTGTTATTAGTGTATTGGCACTCTTTCATAGCTTGCTTGACTATGAGGTGACATTGGTTGCATATTTCTTATTATGAATTGCCTGAGTATTTGATCACATAGTTAGTATATATACATCATATGAGCAAATGTGTTCGTGAAAGTTTCTTTTATCGCTCTCAGTTGTTAACTGAATTGCTTGAGGACAAGCAAATAGCTAAGCTTGGGGGGAGTTGATACGTCCAAAACGTATCTACTTTCCCGAACACTTTTGCTATTGTTTCTCCTCTAATTTGTGCGTTTTGAATACAACTAACACGGACTGACGCTGTTTTCAGCAGAATTGCTCTGGTGTCTCGTTTTTGTGCAGAAATTCAACTTCCAGTAAAAATTCGGGAAAAATCACCAAAAATCATATTTCACCAGAAGACCCACGGAGCCAGAAGACCGGAGGGAGAAGTGGCTCGAGGAGCCGTCACACATGGGCGGCGCGGCCTAGCCCTGGCCGCGCCACCCCTGTGTGAGGTGGCCCCAGGCCTCCTCTCGACCTCCCCTCTCGCGTACATATACCCCCTGACGACTTATGATCGAAGAGATGGCGTTTTTCCCAGATAGACTTCCGCTGCGCCGCCGCCATCAGAAACCGCAATTCGGAACCAGAAACTCCGTTCTGGCACCCTGCCGGGACGGGGATTCGGAGGAGATCTTCATCACCATCACCACCGACGCTCCTCCATCGACCATCCATGACTCCCCCATCCATGTGTGAGTAATTCCCCCACTGTAGGTGAGGGGATGGTAGGGATTGGATGAGATTGTTCATGTAATTTGATATGAGATTGATAGGGCATAGTGCCTAGTATCTTTATTTAGTGCCTACGACATTGTTGCAACTTGTTGTGCTTAATGCTTGTCACTTTGGGCCCGAGTGCCATGATTTCAAATCTGAACATGTTATTATTTCTATGATGATACTTGTTGTTTATGGTCTTACCTACAAGTTGTATACACATATTGTTGTCCGGAACCCGAGGCCCCAAAGTGACAGAAATTGGGATAACCGGAGGGGATGGCTATGATGTGAGGGTCACATGTGTTCACCGAGTGCTAATGCTTTGCTCCGGTACTTTATTAAAAGGAGTACCTTAATTACCAGTAGTTTCCCTTGAGGCCCTGCTGCAACAGGCTGGTAGGACAAAAGATGTCGTGCAAGTTTCTCCTTGTGAGCACGTACGACTATATACGGAACACATGCCTATGATTGTTTGTACTAGGATGCTTTATCATTATTTATCTGCAATGCCCGTATCTCATTGATTTCATGAACTATCTTATCCATGCAACGCCCGTTATCCATCCCTATGCCTACAGTATTTGTTCCTACTGTTTACAACCGTTACTTCTACTGCTGCTATTTTACTACTGCTGTTACTGTTTTCCTACTGTCACTGCTATAAAACTGTTGCTACTGATAAACCGCTACGAGTGAGACTATTTCCAGGTGCAGGTGAATTGACAACTCATCTGTTAAGGCTTACATATATTCTTTGGCTCCCCTTGTGTCGAATCAATAAATTTGGGTAATACTTCCCTCGAAGACTGTTGCGATCCCCTATACTTGTGGGTCATCAATTTCCTGTGTAACTTTTCTGAAACACAAAAATAGAAGAAATAGGGAACTGGCACTGTGACACCTTGTTAATAGGTTAGTTCTGGAAAATGCATAAAAATTCCATGAAGTGTAATGAAACACTAAGCAAATGGTGTAAAAACAAGCATGGAGCATCAAAAATTATAGATACGTTTGAGACGTATCAACGGGTATGAGAGATAGTTTTGCAAGATAATAAATACAAGAAAGTAATTGTTAGTGTTGCAGCAATAAAATATACTAAGTAACTATAAACTAACAGTACCATGAGTGTGGAAAAGTAGTGGTAATGGTGGTGGCTTTGTCTAAGTTCAGTTAGTGAATAAATCGGGTTCATTGTCTTCGATGCAGTTTTCTATGTGGAAGAGGCTAAATATACAAGCACTTCACTACTTGGAAATACAAGTACTGTATGATTGGATTGTTAGCAAGCATCCGCAAATACTAACAATGCATTAAGGTTTCCCCAACCATAGCCTTAAGTTAATGGTCCTCACGTCCTTAGGTTTCTGTCACTCCGGCAGAACTACCCCTTCCTTCTGCACATACTACCAACCCTAAGATGTTTAATCCATGCGCGCATAAATATAATGAACACCAAAGGACAATACCATATCAACATACAACTCTAATGAACCAAAGACATTCAACAAATCAATCTAAGAACAAATAAACTATGCAAACATGACATAGATCATAGGATAAATATTATAGCATCAAACACCATGTTTACATAGGACGGTACGGAGGTGTATGGGAGGATGAACCACTGCATAATCGGAGGAGTTGGTGATGGAGATAGCGGTAAAGATGGCGGAGATGAGCAGCGAGGGGCGCGGGCGGCGACGGCGGCGCGGGGGACTCCCCCGCCGCCGACATCATGGGGGAGCGCCGCCCCTTAGCCTCCTTCCTTCATGGCTTCATGGGAGCCCTCCACCATGGAGATGGGATCCATGGGGGAGGCGAAAACGTGGCTCTGGTGGCTGCAAATTCGTGGGTGGAGGTGTCTGAAGGGTTTCGCAGCATAGTAAATCAAAAAATTTCCTCTAGATGCGAACAAGAAAGCCAAGATCTAATCTAGGAGATGTAATCAACAAGAGAGGTAGATGAGATCTTCATACCCTTGAAGATATCGCATAGCGGAAACGTTCAACAGAACGTGGTTGACGTAGTCGTACTCGCCGTCTCCTCCTCGCGATCCGATCCGATCCTACGCCGCAAGTGGCGGCGCCTCCGAGAGATGCACACGTACGGTGCAGCGACGTCTCCTCCTTCCTTGGTCCAGCAAGTATGGTGGAGAGATAGATTGGATCTGCAGCACGACGGCGTGGTGCTTATGGTGGAGAGTTTCTGCGGCAGGGCTTCGCCTACGCACAGTCGCGAGAGAGAGAGAGGTGGAGGGGCAGCAGTTGGCCGGTGGCTAGGGTTGGAGTGTAAGGGGGCTGCGCCCCTGCCCCCCTTATATGGGGGGCTAGGCGGCTGCCTTGGGCCCTCCTCCAAGCCTCTAGGGCGGCGGCTAGGGGGCAAGTCTTCCCCCTCCTCTTCTGGAAGGTTCCCCTAGGGTTTCCCCTAGGGCTGGCCGGCTGGGCCTTTGGGGCCTTGTGCACCTGGCCCAAAGTGGCCAGGGCACTTCCCCTTAGGCCCACGCAGGCCTCCGACAAGTGGGCCCACGTTGGTCCCACTCCGGAACCTTCTAGAACCTTCCGGTACAATACCGATAAACTCCGAAACGATTCCGGAATCCAAAAACTGCTTTCCTTTATATGAATCTTATTCTCCGGACCATTCTGGAACCTCTCGTGATGTCCTGGATCTCATCCGAGACTCCGAACAAAAACTCATAAACCAATTATCCATTCTATCCTAGCATCGATGCACGTTAAGTGTGTGACCCTACGGGTTCGAGAATATGCAGACATGATCTTCTATCAATAATCAACAGCGGGATCTGGAAACCCATATTGACTCCCACATATTCATCGATGATCATATCGGATGAACCACGATGCCAGGATTCAATTAATCCCGTATAAGTATTCCCTTCGTCACACGATATTTTACTCGCCCGAGATTCGATCGTCGGTATCAGCATACCTAGTTCAATCTCGTTCACAGCAAGTACTTTACTCGTTCCGTAATCCGATATCACTTTGTGATTAACTCCTTAACCATGTGCTTGCAAGCGGTGTTGATATCGATTACCGAGTGGGCCCGAAGTATATCTCTCCGACTCGGGAGGGACAAATTCCATCTCGATACATACAACCCAACAAGTACTTTCCGATCACCTGAGAGACACCTTTATGATCACCCTATCATAGGATGATGTTTGATGATCTCAAAGCTTTCTTCCGATACTAGGGAGTTGTATTATCTCATGGTCTAAGGAATACAATACTTGACATAGGAAAAGCTTCGCAAAGATGAACACAATGACACGATCTAATTGCTGTGCTTTATTTGGGTCTGTCCATCACATCATTCTCCTAATGACATGACCTCATTATTAATCGACAACTCATGTCTATGGTTAGGAAACCTTAACCATCATTAATCAATGAGCTAGTCTAGTAGAGGCGTACTAGGGACACGGTGTTGTTCATAAACCACACAAGTATTAATGTTTCCGCTTAATACAATTATAGCATGGAGTATAAACATTATCATGAACAAGAAATATGATAATAACAATATTATTATTGCCTCTAGGGCATATTTCCTTCAGTCTCCCACTTGCACTAGAGTCAATAATCTAGTTAATACTTGCGCATTCAACACCTATGGCATTCCGGTGTTACTCATACGCGTTGCACGTGGTAAACCTTATCTACGGGTCTGACACTTTCAGGTCCGTTTGTATTTGCATATTCTTTTGCGTCAGCACGCATTACTCATCTTGTATGAGATAGCATCGTATAAACTTGGTCTTCTGGTGAGACCTTTGTTTCTTGGCCGAGACTATGTTGTCACTATTGTCATACAATAGGACCACATAGTACTAGCATACTTAGAAAAATAGCGATATCCACCGTGCGTCAAAATACTCATTGGTCCGCACACATCGGTATGTATAATTTCCAATAAGTCCGTTGCTCGCTCCATTATTCCGGAGAACGGGTTTTTGATCATCTTGCCCATGAGGCATGGCTTGCACGTGTCAAATGATTCAAAATCAAGAGACTCCAAAAGTCCATCAGAATGGAGTTTCTTCATGCATTTTATGCCAATATGACCTAGACGCTAGTGCCACAAAAAGTTGGATTATCACTATCTACTTTGCATCTTTATGCCGCTTCTTAAAGCGATTATATACTTAGCCCTCGTTGCAGTGTCCGCCACAAAATTAACATTGGAACTCATCCAAGTCATCATGGAACTTTCTTCCATCTTATTGTGCCACCTTCTAACTCAAAACAAATAGCTTAAAAATTGAGATAAAATTTTACTTGTATGTGTGACAAAGCCAATGTAACTCATTGCAATGAACTATTTGTCACTTCTGCATACAGAACATATTCTTAGTTCTTCTAAAGTACATAAGAATATCTTATTATTGTCCAACAATCATCGTATGGATGCTCGTAACCTTTTAGAGCATCAGACATATCTGGATCTACATATCATGGTATACAAGATTGATAAAATCATTCTTGCGGTTTCACTCATCAAGTGTCAAAACAATTGATTCTTGCTCCAACCTCTTCCATGCAACAAGAACCGTTCTTATTGTTTCCATATTGAACAAATTCAATATTTCATCTATGTACTCTGGTAAAACTATATTGGTGCCTCAATCTATCTGCATAGACATTGATGCTTAATATTCTGGTTTTACCTAAGTCTTTCATTAGAAATCTAATTTTAGTGAAAACTTCACAAATATCAAGAAAAACACATAATTTCCAATGAACGATATGTCATCTACATAAAGCATTAGAAATATGTCTTAGCGCTCCCACTTACTTTCTTGTAAATACAAGCATCTTCAAATATCTTGATGAAATTAACACGTTAACATTTTCATCATTGAAGATTCCAACTTCGCTATGCTTACTTCTACCATAGAAGTTTGCATACATATCTAGCAACCTTTGAATCAACAAAACCCATTGGGTCGTGTCAGGTACACGTCCTTGGTGTGCATTCCGGTAGAGGAACGTTGTTTCGTTTATTCAAATAACATATCTCTATATGTAATTGTTGCTAGAATAATTCATATGACGAAGTCAGGGCCCATCACCGCTTCTTTGTATATTGTTGGTTACTATTATCTAATAATATCTCGTCCTCAAATCTTGCTATTTGATTACGACCAACTTGGTTAAATACGAACTTCGATGCCGTGACTACAACATATTGTAGACGCGTGAGCTATGAATGCAGTTGCCGCTTCCAGAACATATTCTGGTGCTGCGCTACTCTGATCATCTTGCTCAGATTCAATAACCTCATCAAGTCCTATCTTCCTCCCACTTAAACCTTTCGTGAAAAACTCCTTCATAAGAAGTTCACTTCTTTCAGTGACAATCACCTTTAATTGGGTTTATGGCAGAAGAAACACCCATCGACATTCTTTGGGATAACCTACAAAGACTTACTAATCCAATTTTGGTTGTAAACATTTTACACATATGCCTTGCATACCAAAATTCAAGAAAAGACAACTATAATTTGTATGGTGTCATTTCGGCAGATTATGATGGCACTCTATTCAGTGAAAAGCGGTAGTCTCTAAAGCATAATCCACAAATTATATTGGTAGTTTATTGATCTAACCATGTCAAACAAGGTTTGATTACATCCATCGAAAACTCCATACTCCTATGGTGTTTATCACGATGCAAGTTTGTGGAACAATTCCTCTAACTCTTAGATGTTTGCTAAACTTGTAACTCAAATATTCTTCTTTATGATCCAATCATAAAAACTTGAATTTTTCTTGTTACAATAATTTCCACTTCATAAATTGAACAATTTCAATTATTTCATACTTCTATCTCATCAAGTAGATATACAATACATCTATTTGAGTCATTGATAAAATAGAAAATACACCATGATCGACTTCACACCATGGACTACATACATCAACATGTACGATCTCCATTTAGTTAGTCGCTAGTTCTGTCCATGGCCCATGAACGGAGTTTAATCATCTTTAGGAAAAGTCTCACAAGCGTCAATCAATTCAAAATCAAATGACTCGAAAATCTATCAATATAGAATTTCTTTCATGTTTTGTTTCCAATATGACTTAAACGGCGGTGTCATATATAAGTGAAATTCTTTTTGTCTTGCGACCTTTAGCATCAGTGTTATAAATGTTTATTTTACCGACAAGATAATAATAATCTATCCATCGATTATGGAAGACTGTAATAATTTGAACAACCATTGCTCTCATAATACCAGAACAAAATAACAATTATTAAGTTCATGAAATATCTTGAAGGCTAGGTTTGATGTCGACGAGAAGCACAATAACACTTTTATTTGTATCTCGACATGCATCATTACCATATTCTTTTACTAGTTACTTAGGCCATTGTACTTCTTGCATTGTGTTGCTTTGTATGACATTTCATACCAACAAATCAGTATCGAATACCCAAGAATTACATTGTTAATGAGCAAAAGAATTCATCTATAACATGTATATCATTTATATACCTGAGCTGGACAATTCCAGTCTTTTCCTTTTCTACCAAATACCTTTTGCAGATCCTATTTAGCGTTTCCTCTCCTTTTAGAAGAATCTATCGACATCAATAGTGGCATCAATCATTTGACACATAGTCCAAAGGATGTTAGTCAAATACTAATAGCCTTGGATTTTGCACTTTGAAGTGGATCGCCATCATCATATGATTGGTATTCTTCTAGATTCCATTCTTTAGTATTCTTTTGGTATAGCAAAACAATTTAGCCGATACCTTTTCATTCGTCCTATCATGACATCTTTCATGATGAAACTACTATAGCTTATAAGGATGAATGCAAGTATAATATTAGTTCCCAAACTTTTGGGTGATCGGGACGCCTAGCATCTTCAATCTTCGCATATAGTCATACAATATGAGCATATGTTCTTTTACTAAATTATACTTCATCATTTTGCAAACAATCAAAGTCTTAGATATCAAATATCTTTCACTTCTTATTTGTTTCTGAAACAATTCTTTCAGCTCGATGATCACTTTGATTCTCAAACAATTTTGAAGATCAATTTATCATGAAGGCAAACATATGATCTTTAGATACTAAACTTGAATCGTTGCTCTTAGATCAATACAATTTATTAAATTGTATGGAGCAAGCAAGGTTTGCTAAAGTTTGCAATAGGACTTAAACTTTAGTCTTGACATTCTAACTAAACGGCACTAGACCGAAAAGTGATTATCCAGAATTATATAGTTATTTTAACTCAATTAAGCTAAGTGTCGGTGGGAAACGGTGCCAAAGACTACAACGACTTATGCAAATACACTAAGATTTAGTTCATGATAATTAGTTCAAGTTAATCAAATTACTAATGAACTCCCACTAAATTCAACATCCCTCAGAGTTGTTTAGTGAAGCATGATCCAAATTCACTACACCGAGACTGATCATCACGTGAATGATGTAGCTTTAATGGTGAACATCAACATGTTGATCATATCATCCATATGACTCATGCTTGACCTTTCGGTCCGTGTGTTCCGAGGCCATGTCTGTACATGCTAGGCTCGTCAAGTCAAACCCAAGTATCTCTGCATGTGCAAATACTGGCTTGCACCCGTTGTATGTGAACGTAGAGTTTATAGCACCCGATCATCACGAGATGCTTGAACACGATGAACTTTCGCAACGGCGCATACGAGGGGAGAACACAATTTTATCTTGATCTTTTAGTGAGGAATCATCTTATAATGCTACCGTCGTGATCAAAGCATAATAAGATACATAAAAGGATAAACATCACATGCATATAATTTTATGTGACATGGTATAGCCAATCTCCGCGCAATGATCTCCATCTTGTGCGCGCCGGCATGATCTCCATCACTCCACCATGATTGCCTCCACCACAAATAGCAACTACAACTATTGCTAACTACTTAGCGATAACGTAAAGCTATTACATGGCGTATAAGAAGTTGACACGCAGGTCATACACAATTATAAAGACAACCATATGGCTCCTGCCGGTTGTGAACTCATCGACATGCAAGTCGTGAAAGATTACAAAACATGATCATTGCATACATCTCAATTCATACACATCATGTCTTGGGCCATACCATATCACAAAGCACTCCCTGCAAAAACAAGTTAGACGCCTCTACTTTGTTGTTGCATGTTTTACGTGGCTTATGGGAGTAACAAGCTAAGAACGATTCTTACCTACGAAAAGCCTCAACGGTGATATTATGGTTGCTAACATCCGTTGTAAATCTCATGACTACTATAGTGAGAGAAACTGGCATCCACCAGCCGCATGTGTGGAACAAGCCACACGTCAAGTGCGGAGCCGGTCTCGCGAACGAGGTCGCGTAAAGTTGGCCTGGACCGCTTCGATCTCACTATGCCGTGCCATAAGAAGTACAAAACAAAGAGGTTTGCAACAGAAAACATCAACGCCCGCAACAAGCATGTTGCATTCTACTCGTGAAACACATCTACGCATAGATCTAGCTCTGATACCACTGAAGGGTTTCGCAGCATAGTAAATCAAAAAATTTCCTCCGGATGCGAACAAGAAAGCCAAGATCTAATCTAGGAGATGTAATCAACAAGAGAGGTAGATGAGATCTTCATACCCTTGAAGATATCGCACAGCGGAAATGTTCAACAGAACGTGGTTGACGTAGTCGTACTCGCCGTCTCCTCCTCGCGATCCGATCCGATCCTACGCCGCAAGTGGCGGCGCCTCCGAGAGATGCACATGTACGGTGCAGCGACGTCTCCTCCTTCCTTGGTCCAGCAAGTATGGTGGAGAGATAGATTGGATCTGCAGCATGACGGCGTGGTGCTTATGGTGGAGAGTTTCTGCGGCAGGGCTTCGCCTACGCACAGTCGCGAGAGAGAGAGAGAGAGAGAGAGAGAGAGAGAGAGAGAGGTGGAGGGGCAGCAGTTGGCCGGTGGCTAGGGTTGGAGTGTAAGGGGGCTGCGCCCCTGCCCCCCCCTTATATGGGGGGCTGGGCGGCTGCCTTGGCCCCTCCTCCAAGCCTCTAGGGCGGCGGCTAGGGGGGAGAGTAGGGGGCAAGTCTTCCCCCCTCCTCTTCTGGAAGGTTCCCCTAGGGTTTCCCCTAGGGCTGGCCGGCTGGGCCTTTGGGGCCTTGTGCGCCTGGCCCAAAGTGGCCAGAGCACTTCCCCTTAGGCCCACGCAGGCCTCCGACAAGTGGGCCCACGTTGGTCCCACTCCGGAACCTTCTAGAACCTTCCGGTACAATACCGATAAACTCCGAAACGATTCCGGAATCCAAAAACCGCTTTCCTTTATATGAATCTTATTCTCCGGACCATTCTGGAACCTCTTGTGATGTCCTGGATCTCATCCGAGACTCCGAACAAAAACTCATAAACCAATTATCCATTCTATCCTAGCATCGATGCACGTTAAGTGTGTGACCCTACGGGTTCGAGAATATGCAGACATGATCTTCTATCAATAATCAACAGCGGGATCTGGAAACCCATATTGACTCCCACATATTCATCGATGATCATATCGGATGAACCACGATGCCAGGATTCAATTAATCCCGTATAAGTATTCCCTTCGTCACACGATATTTTACTCGCCCGAGATTCGATCGTCGGTATCGGCATACCTAGTTCAATCTCGTTCACAGCAAGTACTTTACTCGTTCCGTAATCCGATATCACTTTGTGATTAACTCCTTAACCACATGCTTGCAAGCGGTGTTGATATCGATTACCGAGTGGGCCCGAAGTATATCTCTCCGACTCGGGAGGGACAAATTCCATCTCGATACATACAACCCAACAAGTACTTTCCGATCACCTGAGAGACACCTTTATGATCACCCTATCATAGGATGACGTTTGATGACCTCAAAGCTTTCTTCCGATACTAGGGAGTTGTATTATCTCATGGTCTAAGGAATACAATACTTGACATAGGAAAAGCTTCGCAAAGATGAACACAATGACACGATCTAATTGATGTGCTTTATTTGGGTCTGTCCATCACATTATTCTCCTAATGACATGACCTCATTATTAATCGACAACTCATGTCTATGGTTAGGAAACCTTAACCATCATTAATCAATGAGCTAGTCTAGTAGAGGCGTACTAGGGACACGGTGTTGTTCATAAACCACACAAGTATTAATGTTTCCGCTTAATACAATTATAGCATGGAGTATAAACATTATCATGAACAAGAAATATGATAATAACAATATTATTATTGCCTCTAGGGCATATTTCCTTCAGTGTCTCCCGTGAGCTAGGGTTCCTTCCTTTATATAGTCTCTCGGATTCCTGTCTCCCCATCTTGGGCCATAGTAATTCGGCACAGATTTCTAGAAAGTCCCAATTTGACTCCAACAAGGTTTCCACTTGTATTCTTGGTAATTCCTTCACATCAAAGTGTAAAACAAGAACATTGTGCACTTTTGCAGCTATTAGTAGGTTAGTCCAAATAAATCATAAAAGTGCCACAAAATGTAGACAAAATATATAGCAATTGGTGTAAAACAAGCATGGAGCATCAAAAATTATAGATACGTTTGCAACGTATCAGGGTATCGGGGAATATATGCAGAATTTCCGAATCAAATCAGTGGTTTACTCTAGAAGACATTCAATTTGGAACTAAAAGTTTGAATCTTTTTGCATTTTAGTGATTTAGGGTTTGGGCATGGATCCAGTGGAGATTCTGACTGTTCGTTTTCATTACGGGGGAGTTCATCTGCATTGGGAAGTCATTGGAATATGTTGGTGGTGATGAAACATTATCTGATATAGAAAGAGACAAGATTTCATTGCCTGAGGTTAAGGGATTTTTGAAAGATCGTATCCCTGTGGTGAAGGATGCGATGAAGTTCTATTTTCTGATACCAGGCAGGGAATTAGTGGATGGACTTCTTTTCTTGTTTGATGATGCAGGCTGCATGAAAATGTCAGATCATACAACTGAAGGAGGTGTTGTGGATGTATATGTGGAGTATCAAGGTAAGCAGTTTGATGGTGGTGAATCAAGTGGCAGTGATTTCGAAGACGAAATCATTAGTTTGGGAGGCAGTTCTGAAGATGAAGAGCCAGAAGTGATAACTGCAGATGATTATGGCAGTGTGGCAACTGTTGGTGCTGATCAGGTTGAACCAAAAGCAATACCTGACAATGTACTAGTGCTAGATGATAGTGGTGTTATCACCCAAGTGCAGAACAGTCCTGGGAACAAAATTAAGCTCGCAAGTGATGGACATAGTTTCCTGAGAAGGGAAAAAGAATCAAGCTCACAAGTGATGGCTGAAAGTTCGCAAGTGATAAATCTAGCACACCATTCTCAAGTGCGAAACCCTGTTTGTGAAGATTTTGTGCTGAGAGATGCTACCAATACTGAAGAAAAAGGTGAAGAATATTCAGATTCTGAAGATGACAGCGACTATGTGCCACACAGTGATGACAATGGAGAGGAGTCAGAGGTTGTGTAACTGAGAAAGAAAGCAAAGCAGTTCAAGAGGAAGATTAGAGCTTCTCAGAGATGGGTAGAAGATGAAAATGCTACAGGTGCCGTTCCTATTGACCTTATAGCCAATGTTTAGGAAGTATTGGAAGAAATCAACAAAGAAGATGAAGTTGAGTCCTCCGATGAGGATTATTCTTATGATGATGAAGAAGAAGGGAATGTTGTTAGGAGGAAGAGCAGATACCATCATTGGGCCAGATCCTTCTTTGCACTTGGTGTGAAGTGCGAATCAGTGGACAACTATCTTTGTGAGTCTTTCAATCATGCCATCATTGATGCTAGGTTCTACCCAATTATTACCATGCTTGAGAAGATTAGGGGGAAAGTCCTTGTAAGAGTTCAAGAACATAGAGAGAAGGGTGCCAAATTTCATGGCACTATTTGCCCAGCCATATTCAAGAAGCTCAAAGTAAGCATCAAAATGACTCAATCCTTAGAAGTCATGTGGAATGGGAAAGATGGATTTGAAGTGAGACATCTAAAAGGGTGTAAACCTGTAGCAGAGAACTTGTTCATGTGGTTACTTTCAGTTGGCAGGGCTACCATGTTGTCATGCAATATGTGCCATCTATAAATGTGGCAAGACAATTGATGAATTCATTGACAAGTGATATTCCATTGAAGTTTTCAACAAGATATATGAGCATTGCCTTGAACCTGTTGAAGGAGAGGAGAAGTGGCTAGTATCACCAAAACCAAGGCCACAAGCACCTGGATATGTAAGTATGCCTGGCGGGCCTAAGAAGAATGATAGGAGAAGGGAAGAAGGTGAAGCACCAAAAGGGAAGAAAATGAGTAGAGCTGGCATAGTGATCACATGTTCATATTGTGGTGTCAGTGGGCACAACAAATCTGGCTACAACAAGAATCCTAAGAAGGGAAAGAAAAAAATGCCCATCTAGTTAAATCTGGCAATAAAATGAAGCAAGCAGAGGTAATAACTAGTTGGTATTTATTTTATGAGTATTTCCATCTGTGACAAAAATTCACTTGACAAAAATTCTGCTAGTAGCACCTCTCTTTTGTGTCATTTGGTATTCTGTGAATTTCCAGGCACTTGACCTACTATTTTTAAGTACTGAGAAGTAGCAGAGAATGCAAACACTGATTTCTAGGCACTTTGCTATTTTCAAGTCATGAGAAGTAGCAGAGAATGCAAACAGGTGGTTACATTAATTTGTTCACTTTATTCAAAATCACATCTGACAAATGTTTACTATATTTCATTTCACACACAAGTGCTGGCAACCAAGTGCACTTTATTGCACAGGCTAGTACATTACATTCTTCCTACAAACTACACTATACTAGCAACATTCCTGCAACTAAACCTGATAAAATAATGACAATTCTATACAAATAATAATTGTACATTGCTTTCATCTTCGTTCTCTTTAATCTTGCTCTATTTGCATCCATGTAGGCATTCTTTTGACCTATCTAGGTTTCTGTCGACTTGCGTAGCCAGATGACAATGCTCTGATCAGGTTGCTTCTGCCGACAGTCCAAGGTTCATGTCTGCCTTCAACCTGATCACGAAGAAATGGCCTTGTCAGATTATCAATCTACTCAATGTAGCCACAACCTCCAGTCTGTCGAATTCAATCAAATAAGAAACAGACAAATAGGGAAAAGGGAGGCAATTTGATAGAAATCTGGACAAACTCACTATGCATCCATGAAATCCACGAGAGCTTTCAGCCTGTGGAGACTTGTACGCCGCCGCTGTGCCGTCCAAACGCGTCCGCCGCCGTGCCATCCAACCGCGTCCGCCGCCGTGCCGTCCAATCGCGTCCTCTGCGGCCGCCGCCGTGCCGTCCAACCGCGCCCGCCGCACGACGAAGATGCACCGGATGAGGACGCAATCGTTGCTGAAGCCACAAAGCATGGCTGCGGCCTCGGTCGCCGCCACCACCGTCATCCTCACTGCCTCGGCTCAATCTCCTGCCTCCTAATCGATTCGACGGAGCGGGCGAGGACCAGGACGATCCACGACCCTGCCAACGTGGACACATCTTAACCAGTGAGTCAACAATCCCAGCACTGACCCTTGCCACGTCTGCGATTTCAGTGCGGAAACGAATGTCACGCAAGACTAACCTAGGAGACTACTAATAGTGGGGAGTAACATAGGGAGTAGTAACATCAACAACATGTAATGTCAACTAAGCATTTTGATGACATGGCATATTATTAATTGAAGAAAAAGAGTGTAATGGTAACTAGCTATGTTACCATCACATCACATATTTCAATACAAAATGACTCTAAAAAGTAATAAATATAGTATTCTATGTTACTAGAACTATAATACTACCCACTATAAAGATAGTAACATAGAGTAGTAACATGTGCATGTTACTGCCTTATGTTACTCCCCACTGTGAGTAGGAGTTGAGGGTGCTCATCTTCTCCAACCATGAGTGACAAATCAAATGCTGCTCTCTCGTTGCTCCCCGTGGTTCTCCAATCAAACAACGACACGTCCCCATAAAAGTGTGGAACGGACCTTTCTTTCTTCTGGCATTTTCTTCGTACGTTTTCTTTTGACATTTTCTCCATCTCTCGCACGCCGCCCTTGCCGCTCATCTTCCATCGCCGAATTCTCCTGCCCAGGGGCTGGTTCCCTTGTTGATGAAGCTGCCTATATTTCCTGACCTGCCACACCTCCTCCACTCCAATCTTAAAAGATTTAGGAACGAGGCTGGGCGACAGTGAATCGGTGAGGCAAGAGCCACGACGGCGAGGACTAGAGGAGGCGCAGAACTAGCTTTTGCAATCACATCAAGGTGCCTAACACTAGCAAGCTCTTCTTGTTTGATTTCAACTTCGCCAATTTTCTACGTCGTTGTTCCATTAGTCTCCTCTCTCCGCTCGATCCCGCGGCATATGTGTCGCCGGCTCGCCGCCGCTTATTCTCCCCCTGCTCTGATCTGCGGCCGGACATGGTGGAAACCGTAGGCTATGCGTGCCGCCAAAAGCTGAGGGGAGGAGGAGGGAGAGAGGGAGGCTACCTGCTCTAATCTGCGGCCGGACATGGTGGAAACCATAGGCTATGCGTGCCGCTGAAAGCTGAGGGGAGAAGGAGGGAGAGAGGGAGGCTAAGGAAGGAGAGCGTGGGGACGAAGGGACCTTCAGCCCCGCTCTTGCAACGGGCCGTCTCGACTCTCGACCGCGTAGCTGGCCCGGCGGTGGTCTACATGCTCTCTCGGCGCTGCTTCCTGTTTCCACTTTTCATCAGTGTCCTATCTACAACGTGATGTAAGCATTGCCAAACTCTCCTTCTTGGTCACGCCTTAATCTCTCCCTTTGAATCTGCGAGCATTGCTAGACTTGTTGGACACAATTGCTGAAGAAGAGAGTTCGGTACATCCTGTGATGCAGGTGTGCACGCCCTCCACCTGTTCGACGAAATTCCCAACCATGTGGGTCATATGAATTTTCGTTCTACACAACGACATCAACAAGGCCATGCCATTCCGTCTTTCACCATGTCAGCACACTACTGCTTGCATTCAGGTCTATGAAGTCCATATCATTTAAGTATGTCACTTCTCTTTTGAAGTTTTTCTTCGGCTTTGAGCATACAACTGTTACTGTCATAGCTTAAAGAAGAAACCTTAATCCTTAGTAATTTCTATGGTAGTTGAGTCAGCCAGATAGCCCAATGATGACTACAAGTGACACACGGTCAGACGTAATGGCAACAAGATGCAGCGGCAGTTAGTAAGAAGCTCATCAATGTATTGGTTGCAATGACCATGATATAAAATTTCTTGACATATGGAGTTTTACTTTTGCAAGATTAATTTTCTCAGTTGTCAGACTAAGTGACCCTCAATTCTATACGCTTTTACATTGAACATGCATGCCATAGATTTTAAGCTAACCGTTTTGTCATGCAAAGTGGAAGTCTAGGCGAACTGAAATCACAATTTCTTTGTTGCTTTTCTGTTCTTGATTTCTGCAGTTTATATACAACAGATTTTTGCCTAAATATGGTTAATATATCAATGTATGTTAAGCTACTACTGAATATGACAGTATATGCTTGCTCATTATATGTTGAAATAGTTTTTTTTCTGCAACCCAACAAATGTTATGTTGAAGATGAAAATTGCCCACATATTTGTTTATTGTATATACTGAACTTTGTTTATTTGAATTATTTCCTTGTGGCACAGCATTAACAGATGGATATGCAAGTTCTTTGTGTGACGGAGAAGACGAGCACCAGAAGTTTATCTAGAAGATGTACCCTCCAAGGTGCCACCAATTTCTAACACCCCAACACTGTTAGTAGACTGCAAAGTTAATCACTGTCAAAATTAGTACAGGTGCTAACAAAGGAAGTGCATACTTTCCTGGTTGGTGACTTAATTCATTCAGGGATGTTTTGTTGAATGGTCTAGGTTACAAGTCCAAACATGGATTCCACTGGAGTCACTGTCTTGGGGTCAAGTTAGTGACCTTTCTAAACTAAATATGCTTCCTGTCAGTTTTTTGTCATTGCTTAAATTTCATTTCACATGCTTGCAAAATGGTGAATAAATGGTGACACCTTTAGGTCATCAGGTGCAGAAGATTTTTTATAAAAATAAGGGAGACATGTAAACCCTCCCAAATGCACCCTTTTTTCTTCTCTAAATCTGTCAGGGAGCATATGAGTATATAATAGGCGGTAAATTCCTTATTAGCTGAAGTAAAAAACTGCATTTGAATGTGAGTACGTGAGATCGTGGCTTCATGAGTTCATGTAATATTTTACAGACATTTAGCTACTGGAGTTTATGCAGTGTCGTTCTGCTATTGAACTGCCAGCTTCTTTCTTCACGTTTTGTTATATAATGTATGTTTACTAAAAAGATAAATGCATGGGTATTTGCGCATTGTCAAACTCCAAAAAGTAGCATGTATTATCATTGTGTTAATTTCGTTACAGAATTGGAATGCACAAAGTACTGCATGTACAATTAAGAATTGCTCTTCTCTTAATACTGGAAGTGTTCTGGTGGAGTGTCACCCTCTGATGTACTTTTGGTTAGAGCTTTGGTAGCCATTAGCATGAAGATTAGAAAGATGGTACCTGTATTGCCTGTTGTTCCTTCCTTTTCAAAATACGGCTCTTCATTTTTACCAAGTTTTGTACATCCGCCTGGTTGTTATACCTGGATTTCTTATTGATAATCCATAGCATCCCGCGGCATGGAAAATGTGGTCATGTACTTTGATTTAGTTTGTTATGTATAATCCATCTCTTTCTTTGGTACTGAAGTTATAAGACATTTTTTTAAATGACATAGGGCAAAATGGGTGCGGCAAGGCGCGCCTTTTGGTTCTAGTTTCCGGGATTGACAGTCCAAGATTCGATTCCGACACCGTATACGATTTCAAGGTTTTTTTACCGACTTTACTCTTTAAAATTTAAGGTGTGATATCAGGATTTTTTAGCAGCCTAGCCAAATCCATCTTAGTAGGATAGACTACTCGAAATAAATTGTCCTCCAAAGTGTGAGATCCTGTTGCAGAACGAGCTCAAGTCATCATCTAGAGAATACACTCATGACTAGGACCTAGGACAAGAAGATTTCAATAAAAAAAGATCTAAAAAAAGACCTAGGACAAGAAGGCATGAGAAAAAGCGACCGATTGTTTACTTTTTTATTACTACTAGTTGAATGCCCGTGCTTTGCCATGGGAAAAACAAAAAAATGATTTGATGTTGTTGTGACCTTTAAGTACACTAATAATTTTCTATTTATAATGTTCAGATACCCCACATGTTTATCAATCTTTTCTATAATAAGCTAACATTGATGCTTAAGAGAAAGTTTGTCCCAAATTATATCTCTTTGTTTTATAGAATGGAACTATAAACTTCGCAAACCACATCAGAGAAGATATAAGAAGTATAATCACGACAAATATGATATAGATTATTCTGTCATTTAATTCCACTTATATACATCTGTCCCAAAATAACAAAGGTTACTTTTTTTTCCAAAAAATGTACTATTGTCTGAACGTTGCAAACCAATGCCAATACAATCCAATCAGAATTTAACATAGCCTTCTTAGTATACATCAATATACTGAATCTACCATAAACAAAACCTCATATGTGCTGAATACTAAATTAGAATATGGGTTTAAGCTAATGGTTTTAAACTTGGGACATCATATTGCCAATCAGACGTTAGTTAAGGAATCAGGACACCTTTAACTGGGTCAAGCAGAGGTTGGACACTCACGAGACCATCACCAGAGACTACAACAGAGACAATAATCTCGAGTGAACTCTCCAATCAGAAGAAAAAAGTAGTTTACATCAACATAGAACGTCACATTTTGCATGATCAGATACTCTTCTTACACTGCAGCATTGAACTGCAACCTTCATCAGAATTCAGAAGCAATGCGTGGATCAAGGAGGTATTCACCAGATCTCAAGACTCAAGACTCGAGAAAGATCATGGCAAGGACACCCCTTCGAAAGAAAACAATGGAAGCGGACTCTTTTATGAAGAGGGAAGCTGCAGAGTGCATGCCTTTTGGTTGCAGTACAAAGACAAATGTTATTTGTGGTCCTGAGATATCTGTAATAAGATGGCATCTAAATAGTTGCAATATTTACTTCATGTATCACGTCAAAACATTGGTCAAACTTACTGTTTTAACAAACTTGGTAAAAAGCACTTTGTCTCCCTTTCTTTCTGCATCTATCAATTAATCAAATTCTGGACCTTGGTTGAGACTTAGCTACATCAGGTTCTGAACCTTGGTTGACATCTATAAATAACTTAGGTAAAGAGCACTTTGTATCTTTTATTTTACACCCAGGTTTATGACGTTTGGATCGGACCATGCAACATCATTATTGAGCAGAAACTGCTCCTTCCCTAGAGGAACTTCTGTTCTAACCTCATATCCTAAAGTTTATGTCATCATTGAGATTGTAACTCGTATATGTGCCAAATATCTATCTACTCACATGGGATAAAAATATTGGATGGATCATGACACAACATGGTGGTTGGTCTTAAAATCATGGGGGGAAATCATAATTGAGCTAATCGATATGATTCTCCTATATGATATTAAAGCACATTCATTTCTGAAATACAAAAAACTGAAGTGTGTAGCAAGGTTATTTCTTATGGCAAGCAATCAAAGTTTGGCCGTAAAATAACAACAGATTATTTTCAATCTGCATCTGAGCTTATAGCAAGTGATTTCTTATATAAAGCTCTAAAATTTTAAATTACAAACAACATCAATTTACAAAAGAAAAGACATATTCAAAATTGCTTTTTGTATAAAAAGTCACTCCCCTCATGTAGGTTGCCTTTCACTACAAAATGCCTAAGAAATATAAAATGGGAAGCTCCCATGATTACTCTCAGCCTCTCCATTGTTGGTGCTCTTTCTCTGAAGCAACAACAACAATGGAATGAGAAGGGAGGTAATGCTCGAATAAAATGGGAAGGGGTGTCCATTTAGTATTCTAAGAATCAAGCAACTTGGAAATCATATTTCAACTGAATATGCGTGCACTTATTATGCGTTTCTACTGCTGCATCCAATTTTCTTCTTTCGAATCTATCAATGTAAAGAGCTGTTTTGGGTTTTCATACATAGACTAAGGCTAGAGGAGGCTGAATTAGTTACAGGTTGGACTATTTTCTATCTTTTTTAAACTACTATACTAAAGAAGGAAGAATTTATTTCAGAATATGCAAGCCTTTAAATAGTCTCATAGCTTCTTCACCTAGCGAAAGCAGAAGTCAGAGACGCAAGAAAGAAAAAAGCAGCAAGTAAGTATATTTCGATGCTAATGAAAAACAGTACTGTTGCAAATTCCATTAGAAATAAAATGGCTCCTTACCTCAAGGAATTCTAAGTGAACGGAAAGTAGCGCTGAAGCATTAGTGTGATCCGCACATAAACCTCATATATCTCTACATCAATAAAGTTTAACTCTAAATTGGATAAATATAAAGTAGTAACCAATTCGAGTAACTGAATCGATTTAACTAAGGAGAATATCATGTAAGCAAGATGATAAATCACAATCAGTGACCTGTACGTTCAGAATTCATTCATGGCTTACCAAAATAAAATCAGATTTGTAGCGGCAACAAAATATGAATATAGTTTCTATCTTTTTCCTTAGATGGGTAAAGGTACCGTATCAGTAGCATGTTGGTCCTAAACTGGACATAGGAGCAACCTAAGCTACAAAATATCATGTTGTACCAGAATATCATGTTGTACATTCCGAATATAGAACCACAATCACAAACAAAAGCAAGGCCCTTACAAACAACATGAAACTTAGACTTACATCTTACATGTACACACCCTCTAGTAGTTGGATTAAACTGGGAGAATAGCCTTTAACAGGTTCTATTTGACCTCCCACATTCAAACAAATCTGCAGGTGATAATCAGTTCTTCAAATAGCCTGTCAGGCAATAATCAATGTATAATAGAGGATATCTAAATTTTACAATTGAGAAACAGGTTACTAAAAGTGATAGTGTGCAAAATATCATGAATGAAGTACCTGAAGGTAAGCCATAACCTCAATCATACAATGAAGGATAGTCAGTACCTGAAGTCGTATTCCCCTATTGATACTAAGAATGTTCCATAGGTTTCTGAATCTGGAAAAAAGGGCAAACTACAAATCTACCCTGTTCTTAGTACAACAGGAGTTAATATACTGAGACGAAGGCGACAACGAGAATATTTGTTGAGACAAACGTTGCATGTGGAAATTAATCATGTCTGGTGTAACTTCAGGGAAATCTGAATTGTTTTGAAATGAAGCGGATCAGCTATTTTCCATTAAATAGTGCACCACTACATAACAAAAGATCGTTTCTACATAACCACACCAGAGACCCATATATATTATTGATTGACGTTTGCTAATCTGTGGTACAGTGAAGGTACACATGCGTTTCAGAAAAGACAAGGTATAAATGTTATACCATACGAAATACATAAGTGCATAAACTTATTCCATTTAAATGTAATAGTAAAGAAGATATTCACTGAACTCCTAGTCTTGTGTGTGTTTCTTATGCTCTCAAAACCTAATAGAAAAATCCAGATCAAAGACGTGAATGATAATTTTAGCAACATACCTTCCAGCCTAGAGACAAAGCATGGATTTGCCAACACCTCGCAGTGAGAAAAAAAATAGGAATCCTACATGAAAGAATATACATAGGAAATAGTCCATGGAACTTTCATATTCGAACTGTAAGCAAGAAGTTCAAAAAAATATTTGCTCGGGCATAGCCATTCTAGTGGACCTTGGTAAACTTGCCAGCACAGATGGAAAAACTGATTTCTGGTATTCTTGTCAGTTAGGCACTGGTGCAAATTTGGCTGGCAGCTATATATTTATATTACAAACATCAAGAACTTGTGAAAATATGTACAAAAATGTTAATGCTGAAAAGAAATCAACTGGATCACTGGATGGCCGCTTAGTTTTAGCAGGCGTCCATTCATCAAATATACTAACCTGTAACTACTTGTAGAAGCAGTGTGTTATGCACAGGCCACATTGGCAATATCACAAACACTTGACCTGCATGGAAGCGACATAGTCATACATCGGGAAAGAAGAGAGGGAGGGAGGCATAAATGGGAATTAGCAGCAGAGCACGATGGTAGAGAGGAAGAGGGAGCACGGTGGCAGGGAAATGAACGCGTGGAGGGCGACGGCTGCGTCTAGACTCTCAAAGAATGTGAGCATGGCGTTGTGGCGGCGACATGTTGTAGCTGGGCAGTATTTAGGGCGGCGGCGGCGGTGTCCATGCCCGCAAGATGGGGGGCGATGCCGTCCAGGCCACCGCGGATCGGTGCAGGGCAGTTTACCCATGGAGCTCGAGGGCGGCAGGGTCCATTCCCGCAAGGTGGGGGATGACCACTGTCAAGGTCGCTGTACTCGTGTGTGGCGGCGGCGTCCAGACCAGCGTGGGTCGCTGGAGGGCAGTCCCCGGCGTGGAGCTCGAGGGCGGCGGCTTGGGGCGACGCCGTCAAGCCAGTGGAGGGGGCGGCGTAATTTTGGGATCGGCGTGATTTTGGAATCGAAGAGATGGTTTGTGTCTTGTGGCTGGACGAAAAAACCAAGGAAAGCCAGGAGAAAAAACCGGTGGGAGAGGTGGACGAAAATAAACCGACGGAATGCTTCGCTGGTGGAATACGGAACGCTTTCGTTCTTTTAAAATAGTAGAGATTTCAGCATCAGTTGGTGGAGAAAGACATAGGTGACTGATCGATCACCACAATCAGTACAAACACAAACACAAGCACACACCAAAGGAAGGATCAGTCGATCACATTCAGCGGATAGCTCGCAATGCTGGCGATCCCGCACATCCCTCCAGGTCGCCGCACCCCACGTCGGACGTACATGTAACCTTTGTCCCCCCAGGAGGTGCCATACGAGTTCTTGACGATCCAAAACGGAACACCGTTGTCGCTTGCTCCGTAGCCGACCACGGTAACGCCATGCTTGTAGTCGCCGCACGGACCTTCAAATATACCTCCACTGTAGTTCTTGAACTCTTCGATCTTCGCCAAAAAGAGACCAGCCACCACTGGCTGCTGCACCACCGCCCTCATCAGATCACCCTCTGTCTTGCGGACTGCTGCGAACCCTGTGATCTTGATCATACTTGCTCTTCTTCGCTTGGTTGCACGTGCCCCGTTGAGCGACGAAAGGGTACTCCGACTGGCTTGTGATCCCGCCGTTCCCGACGATCCACCGGAAAGCCTTCCGGGCGGAACCTCCTTCGCAACCACGGTTGGTCTTGTCACAGTCGACGAGCACCTGCGTGGAAAGACAGATGGATCGTCCAGTCTTGATGCGATACAAGCTCTCGATCGCCGCCGTGGTAGCCATTGCCCAGCAGCACTCTGCATCAAAGGAACGCCGATCATGTCAGTAAGAAAGTGAGAAAAATACCGTGTTCCAAATTGAATCTGCTTACCGCATTGCTTTTGATCCAGCGGTGGCAGGATGACGCCGCGACTCCTCCAGTCCACCGATGCGGGAAGACTGTCGGTCACCATGGGAATGCTCATGTTGCGGCCTTGTGCCATAGGAATGTTGTGGATGCACAGGACAAGACAGAACACGAAACACAATAAGGTGGATCGAAGGTTGGCAAGCTCAGTTTTTGAGCACTTGGAGAATGAGTCTTGCTTTATGGTTGCCATGTTGAATTTTTGATTAGTTCAAGGAGAGAGAATGAAGAAAGAGAGGTTTATCTTTTTTTTTAGCTAAGAGATGATCTCTTATGAAATATAGACTATTTTCCTTATTATACCATATGTCCTCTTTTATAGTAACTAGATGTAGGGGTGCGCCTTGGCGCACGATCCCGTCAAGTTCGTTCGTATGGTCATTTTATAAAGAAAGTTAAATTTGGATATAAATATGATAATACATTGTAAATGGTACGATTGGCGATTCAGTAACTCATGTTTATATATAAAATATATAGTACTTCAAAGTTACTTTCTTACCTAAATATATAGTAACTCATGTTTATATAAAATATATGTAGGAAAAGTTAAGTGATCAAGTGAAATGTGCCTAAAGTGAGCTATATGAAAGTTATGATGAAGAACAGATAAGATTCACAATTCTGAGAACTATTATGTGATGCATGCCTTGATTTCTCATAAGAAACTTGGCCATGTCCATCATCAATTTCTCATTATGTATCAGCAAAACAAATATGAGATAAAGCATTCCTTCTAAAAATCATTTCAATCATCAGACCACTGCCATCCAGCAGTACATATGTGTTCCTCCCCTGTCCTAAAGTAAAAAAAGATAAGGAGGATTTGAAGAAAACATGATAAAGTTACTGAACCTAGCTAGCTCTATGATAAAGAACTTCAATGCCATATGTGGTGCTGACAAACAAAGAGGAAATAGTATGCTAGATTTATGAGCTGGAACTAAATATCAGGAAAATAACATAAACCTTGATTAGGGGGAACTAATTACTAATCTGACATCACTCATGGGAAATGAAATTATAATAAGGCCTGGACACCGCTTGATCAGGAAAATAACATAAACCTTGAAGGTATTACATGGACAAAAGTTGCAATTTTATGTGTGTAAATCAACATGTATCTAAAACAGTATGACAATTAAATAATATTCCGTTAAAAAGTATTATATGGAGAAATAGGTTAGCTCAACATATTTACTACGGACCCATCTTACAAATAGAGCTTCTCTAATTAATAGGTTGGCTCAACAAATATATTACACATTCATCTCTGAAATTTGCCTTCCTGATACATTCTAGTAATGCTGCTATATGTAATCTGTAGAAAATTAAGAGAAATGCTCACAGTGTACCATCCAATGTAATATTAGTTAGGGAAATCAGTCATGAATTTCACCGAAGATATAACATGACAGCTAATCAACCAGACAAAATTATTCAGAAGTAGAAATTGCATGGTAGTTCTAGCAAGTCTTCCTTTATATATGTGGCATAGTCCCAGCAATACAATTCGTATTGAGCTTGAGCTATTTATAGCAAAGAATGTACAAACCACCTACAAGAAAGTAGCAATTTAGCATTATATCAATTACATATTGGCAAGAATTTACCCTAAGGCTCACTGTGTTAATTCAAATAAACTTGAGTTTGATCCAAAGACTTCAGAGAAGCTGACCAGAGTGTAGGAGAGGGCATTTCAAGGGAATGGCTTTATGTGCCATTGAATCAAGAAGCGAGCTACGCACACAAATAAGCCAACGGAGGCATACTATTACTAATACACGGCTGCTTCTTCGGTGCCCTAGTCTCCTATTGCCCCTTTGTGCATGTACAATAAGCATGAAATTTTCTTTAAAGAACTGAACACTATATGTATTACGTGAAAAACAATAAACCCTGAGAAAATCCTAGAAGTCAGCATGTAGGGGATTTTCTAACAAAAGGACCGCAAAATTCATTAGTGATTTTAAGTTAAAGTGACATGAAGCATGAAAAAGCACATTTTTTTCTACTGTCATCTAGGAGTTGTCAGCAAGGCTATAAAATGTCTACTAAACAGAGCAAACGCCTATCAAGGATTAGCACACTTGTCTCCAACATTCAATCTCAATTTCTAGATTTCTATGGCATGAGCATGCAAAGCTGCAAGTGAACATGCACGAAAATGCCTAATAAAAATAAAAATGGGAAATACTACTCCCTCCATCCTATAGCTTAGAGGATAAAAAAGATTGAATTTTAGTCAAAGCTTAAGGCGCAGGTGCATAAAATTAGCCAGCCTTCCTTCTATGCCCCTCCCTCTTGCTAACCACGTCCTAGAAGATCCCCAGGCAGTTATGTCTAGTAACAAAATGATTGGAGGAGACAACGTAATAAGTGGGCTCGAGAAATTAATGTGATGCATGTAAAGATGGTTCACGGTAAACCAGGAGTGTCTCCTAATAACTGCAGAAGAGAAATTTAAGGAGGGAGACTTTTTCTCCAGGGCAAGTTTGGAAACTTCTACCGCTGCTTATCCCCCCTTAATAATCGCGCTAGAAAATATACGCCCTAAGCTATGGGATGGAGGGAGTATTTACATGTACTATTTTTCCGGGTAGATTGAGAGTTGAAACTACCTTCGTGGCCCTCTTTGCACCCAACTGTTTGAAAAAGGGGGCATGATGATCAAGCGATTTGTAGTCAAGCATAATCTAGCATCTGGAGTCATCTGGGTAAAGCATAAAGTAGCCTGCAAATGAAAACCAATAAGACGATTATGTCAGACAAGTTCATAATACAGAAGCAAAATGTATTCGCTTTGGTGAGATATGTGGCTAGTCTTGCAGATTCATATACAGTAAACATCAACACTGTATCAGAAAAATCAGCTGACATATGAGCCATTTCATTGTCAAAGAAATGACACACATTTAATTGAAATGAGTAAATGCAAGTGTACTAAGATATATTGCAGTAGAATGGAGTTCTGTCGTATATTTCCAAACTAATCTGTACAATTTAGTACTGCAAAAATATATAAAAAGAGAACAATATGCATCAATCTGCATATAGCCAGGAATGATATGCACCAGCTAAATACACTTGACACTATCAAATAACGGATATTCTACTGCCTCACATGACACACCTCACATAGTTAATATACAGTTAATTACCTTTCATACATACTCACGCAGAAAGTCAACAGCAAGGTGACTACTTAACCAATGTGAAACAACATACATATATCCAGAGAATACTCGTGCTAACTAAGCTACAGAATATTGTGTAGCTTTTAGTATGAAGTAAAACATGCACAAAACAGGGAAGATAATCTGAAACAAAATTAACAGAAAGCACATTATATTCAAGTACATGTCACCAAAAAAAAACAATGTGGTGCTTTATACTCAAATATGTATAGGTTCAGCGCACATGGTCCGCAAAATCAGTAGGTTAGCAGCAAATAAATCATCAACTAAGCAGAAAGCAGGGAGCACAACAAACATCAAGCAAAGTCCATCAGCACACAAGCAAGCAAGCAATGAAGCACAAGGCATCCAAGCATGCACGCACCAGGTGACATTGATAAAAGAAGCAGCAGCTAGCACCGGCGAGGAAGCTGGAGTCCCTAAACGCTTGGTGCGGAGTGCGGCCGCCCAGGGCCTGACCTTGTCGTCGCCGCCGCTGTTATGGTCATCCGCCCGTCGCCAGTCGCCGCCGTGGACACCCGTCGCGCCCGCGCTGCTCCCAGAGAAAGAGAGATCATTTAACTAAACAAAATAAGTGTAGATGTGGGAAATCAGATTGATGAAAAACATTATAAATGCAGAGTATAGAAGTCAACTAATTAATACGAGAAGAATATTCTACTTTCCGATAAAACCAATTAATTGATAAGACTGAAAATTTCATATCTAGGGGTCTTGTGTTTCCAGTGTAAACCCAATTATACTAAGCAGTAGCATCTTATTCTTGAAAAAACAACATAAAACATGCAAGTTCATGCATAAGATGAAAATGGTCAGGGAAATACATGTTTACAGTTTCGTGCCTAAAAGGTGCTAAAGATACTGGAATAGGCCCAGTGATGTTTCAGCTGATCATAGTACTCACAAATAAGAAATAAGATCAAGATAACATGAATGATATCTAAAAAAGAGGAAAAGAGGCACTGAAGCAATAAAATCCTTTCATGAAAAGTCAGAACCCTCCATGCAGAAACCTTAGCTTCCGATCCATAAAAAAGGCATGTTTTTTCCTAGTATAAAGCCATTAAAGATTACAGTAATTGTAAAAAAACATGAGGATACATCAACAGATCAACTACCTTGGATGGTCCAGGACCTATGCAATTATGCATACCAGACAACTCTTACATACCATTACCCAATAAACAACTAGCAGAAATCAAATCTCAGCAAAAGTATACAAAAAGTCTCCAAGTTTAAAATCAGTCCTAACAAATTTGTACACGAGTAGCTAATTAGTTATTAGTATTGGAAGAATGCAACCGGTGCAAATTTTCAGCAAGCTCTATATATAATGCAACTAATCAGCTTCCTGGACAAAACAAGTACAAAACGCAGGTCTTAAGAAACAATACATACCTGTAAAAATCATTTCCTAGAATACTGCAACTATCTGGCATCTGATTCAAGCTGCCCTTCCATCATGAACAGACAAACCTGACTCTTTTGGGCCTGGTATGATGAAAGAAATTAGTACATTATCATTGGATCATAAAGCATCAACAGGCTGTAACTTAGATTAGATACAAAATAGTAATCGGAAACTGGAAATAAGACGGTAAAAAAATTAGCACCTGCGGATGCAGAAAAGAAATCTAGTTGGTAGCATTCGATCTCTGCACAGCCCCTCCATCCTAGCTTGCCATTATACCTACTACACTGATGATGCCTGAAAATTGAAAACAAATTGCTCACAATGAATTACAGAAGCCTATCTGTAGTGTCTACTACCAGATCTACTTTCCGATAATAGACCTACAAAGCAACAAAAAGAATTTAAATGTTCATCAATAACAAAAGGCGGGAAGAGCTCCAGTATATGATGAAATTATAAGACCATATGGATAATTCTATGTTTCAAAATACATGAAACTATGTAGCTCTGTATAATGCTTAACCAAACTATCTGGACCCTCAAGTTGAAAACAAAATACATACAAAGTGCTACACGCACACAAATCAAGGTATAATACTAAAATGATCTTATATATGATTTTGAACCTTAAAATTATGGCAAGAGAATGTATCGTACTGAAAAGAATTAGCCGTAAACTCAATTTCTCAAAGTATATGATAAAAATATGGATTATAAACTGATTAACCTATTTCGGTAACTCTTTCCATAAGAAGTAATTCAAACTAATTACGGCAAAGAAAGCCTCTAAAGCCGTAACATACTTTAACTTATTTCCTGATCTCTTTTTCAATAAAAATAATTCAAAGTAATTACAGGAAGAAAGTTGTTCACATAGGAACTAAAATACTGGATCTTTAGCATGGCAAGCTACTACTAAATTATGAACTACTCGGTGAGCACCTCACCTACATTTACTCATCTCAGACTTTGGTATACGAATATTCATCTACACACAAATAACCAAAAGAGAGTAGGGAACCGTCCAATGCATAATAATGAATAGTATTTAACAAAGGAACAAGCTTTACCACCTTGAGAGCCATCCAAAGTTGCAAAAGACCAATATCCCCCTCATTCTAGCACATGATCCGAGTTGTGCTCCTCGGTCCTCAGTACTCTATCAATTAGTTGGAATTATTAGTGAGAGGGGATGCACTCCAAACATAATATACAAGTGCTAATCTTTACAGATGATGATCTGCACGACTAAGATGCTTACAGAAAAAAACTGAGAAGTCGTCCCTTGGTGAAACCAAGAAATGATGATCTGCACGACTAAGATACTTACAGTAAAAAGTGAGAAGTCGTCGCTTGGTGAAACCAAGAAATGTTCTCTCCCGGCACATTGTTGTCTTCATCATTCAGAAAGCCTATAACTCAAATAGAAAAACATAAAGCCTCAGTTCATATTAGAAGGCACTACAAAAAATGAGTAACGGAGTAAGTATTCAGAATTCCTAATTGCTCGTGGGAGCAAGGAGGGTCAAATATAAAAATTATAATTCAAACTATGCAGAAGTATCTCATACCCTAAAAAAACGGCAGCTGCATAGAGAGAATAGGTATTTCATGCCACCACAAAATCCACTATACAGAGGGGAATAGGTAAAATATTCAGGCACTGATCAAGATGTACCTGAAGAGTAAACTCTATCCCTTTGTTTGATCGAGATAAATAACCATAACAATTTCAGTAACCACTTCACATACATGGTACCTATTTTAGGAATGTCCAAAAAAACAATAAGTTAACCAACATATATATATAGATTCCCATATTTAGATCAGATTCAAACAATGCCCCTGCATAAATCTACTTCGGTAAGTCACATAATTTGCTACATTAGTACATCCAAGAGCCATAACTAATACATCCATACATCCATAAAGCTTATGTACTGAAAGTGGCTAAATTTCAGGGTAAAATTACTTATTAGACATGGTATGCTTGCAAAAGAATATGTACAGCTGAGATGAGGAGGAGTAGCCAGAGGAGAAGAACGACAGAGCTTATTAGAAACACCTGTAGGCCATCGGAGCCAAATCGGAGTATCCACAGGAGAATAGGCGGAGGGGGCAGGAGCAGTGGTCCAGGCGATGGCCTCGGTTGCGCCATCCGCTCCATGCTCCCCCTGCTGCAGGTTTGACCGGGGCGAGACGAGAGGACGTGCGAGTGGGAGGGAGGACGCCCATGGCGGCGGCTCGCTGGAGAGGCTCCCCGGTGTGGCTGTTGTCATCGCCGGCGTGGCCACATCCGTGGCTGCCGTCGACGCCCACTCTGATGCCGCCCAGTCCACCGCCGCCGCCTCGCGCGGCCACGCACCGGGCCGACGCCACATCCTCGCGTCGTCCCCAGGCCGGGGGCGCCGCCACCTCCTCCTCGCCTCGTCCCGCGCCAGGGGCCGCCGCCACCGCCTCCTCGCCTCGTCCCCGCAACGGGGGCTGGCCGCCGCCACCGCCTCCTCGCCTCGTCCCCGCAATGGGGGCTAGCCGCCGCCGCCTCGCGCGAGCTCCTCGCGTCGTCCCTGCGGGGGCCGCCGCCAACTCCTCCTCACGTCCCGCGCCGGGGGCCGCCGCCACCACCTCCTCGCCTCGTCCCCGCGCCGGGGGCTGGCCGCCGCCGCCTCCCGCGAGCTGGGAGGAATGGGAGGGCAACAATGACGGGCACGAGCCGGAAGACATGGGCGGGCAACGGGAGCTAGGGTTTGCAGGGATTGGGGAAGAAGAGGGACGAGGGGATTGGGGGAGATGTTGACGCTACCGTAGTGGGGATTGGGTGGGCAAGTGGGCAAGTGGTACTGACCAGTGGGACCCGTCTTGCGCAAGTGGGAAGTCAGCCCGCGCTATGACCACTGGGCCACCCGAGTAAGAGGCCCACCCGTCAGCGACCTTCGGGCAGAAAGCCAGAGTGCACAAAAAATCGATGTAGTGTACAGTAAAAGGAAAAGATGCCAATTGGAGGGCTGAGATGCACTGAATGGCACGATCGAACAGCCAGAAATCCAAACGAACGTGGAGGCGAGTTGCATATGCACGAATTATACCTTTAGATATAATTTCCTACCAACACTTATTTTTATTAATTACTAGGGATGATAATAAGAGATACTCCTCTATCACATGTCCTCCTTTATTAATACTTGTATGACTAATATTTAGTATCTTCCATAAATAAGAGAAGATTTGTCTCCTCTACCATTGTAGATGTCCTAGAAAATGGCTATGACCTCCTCCTGCCATTTGGATCCTAGCTTCTCAGTTAATATACCACAGCTCATACAAGGATTAGTGTTTTCCATATCTGCCAAACACTAAATATCTGCAGTTAATGAGTAAAGATTTGCTACATTTTCTTCTACGTCGTATCTGATCAAAATCATGTTGAACATATCCATCATGCCCACAATAACCTGTGCAACAATGTTTTTGTTGACAAACATACCCATGAGATATATAGGTGTTTGGTCTACAAGTTCTGGAGTACAGTACATATTTGAAATGTTTATCTTATTTTGACCCAATGGGCCTCGCCTGTCGATTTCCATTACAAAATCCGCTACAAGAGTTTACAAGTCCAAAAACAAACTAGAAAACATAGAAGGGACCTAACCTAAGAGAGAGCCCTCCAGGCTGCCCCCTAATGCATCAGGCTTGAAATGTTTATCTATCGCTGCGCTTTATTCAGAAATCACATATCGATCAATGTCCGCATCTAGCCAATGGCCGCTAATCAATCATCTAGCTCGGAAATGTTTGTGTGTGTTGGGGGGGTGGGGGTGGGGTGGGGGGAGGGGAGCATGTCCAACACAAGGGGATATGTCCAATACACACATAGAAACATACACAACAATAACACTAGTATCAAATAGTAGGACATAGGTGCCACACGTCGACGCCATCGTGATACGTCTCAAACGTATCTATAATTTTTGATACTCCACGCTTGTTTTTACACCATTTGCTTTCTGTTTTGTTACACTTCGTGGCGTTTTTATGCATTTTCTGGAACTAACCTATTAACGAGATGCCACAGTGTCAGTTCCCTGTTTTTTGCTGTTTTTGTTTTTCAGAAAAGTTACACAGGAAATATTCTCGGAATTGGACGAAACAAAAGCCGAACCTCCTAATATTTAACAAAGCTTCCAGAAGACCGAAGAGGAGACAGAGGGGGGCCACGGGCCAGCCACACCCTAGGGTGGCGCGGCCAGTGATATGTCTCCAACGTATCCATAATTTTTGATGCTCCATGCTTGTTTTTACACCATTTGTTTAGTGTTTCGTTACACTTCGTGGTATTTTTATGCATTTTCCGGAACTAACCTATTCACAAGATGCCACAGTGCCAGTTCCTTGTTTTTTGCTGTTTTTGTGTTTTAGAAAAGTGACACAGGAAATATTCTCGGAATTGGACGAAACAAAAGCCAGACGTCCAGATATTTCATGGAGCTTCCAGAACACCGAAGAGGAGACGGAGCCGGACCAGAGGGTGGCCACACCACCAGGGAGCGCGGCGCACCCCTGGCCCGCACCGGCCTGTGGTGTGGGCCCCTTGGTCCACTTCTGACGCCGTCGTCGACCCGAAGATCGGGAGGGTCCAGAAGCTCTTCCCGGCACCCTGCCGGAGAGGGGAATCGCCACCGGAGGTCTTCTTCATCGCCATGCTTGCCTCCGGCGCGATGAGTGAGTAGTCTACCTTGGACTATGGGTCCATAGCAGTAACTAGTTGGTTGTCTTCTTCACCATGTGCTTCATGTTTAGATCTCGTGAGCTGCTGATACGTCTCCAACGTATCCATAATTTTTGATGCTCCATGCTTGTTTTTACACCATTTGCCTTGTGTTTCGTTACACTTCGTGGCATTTTTATGCGATTTTTGGAACTAACCTATTGACAAGATGCCACAGTGCCAGTTCCCTATTTTCTGCTGTTTTTGTGTTTCAGAAAAGCTATACAGGAAATATTCTCGGAATTGGACGAAACAAAAGCCGAACATCCAGAAATTCACCGAAGCTTCCAGAGAACCGAAGAGGAGACGGAGTGGGGCCACAAGGGCCCCACACAATAGGGCGGCATGGCCTGGCCCCTGGCCGCGCCCCCTACATGTGAGGGCGCCCTGGCAGCCCCCTGACGATGCCCCTTCGCCTATATAAAGCCTCGGGACGAAAAACCCTAGGGGAGTCGGCGTTTTTCCCAGAACAATTCCGCAGCGCCGCCGCCGTCGAAGACAAATTTTGAGGGACAGAAGTCTCTGTTCTGGCACCCTGCCGGGATGGGGAAGTGCCCCCGGAGCCATCTCCATCGGTCTCTATCGCCATCTCCGTCATCTCCATCGACCTCACCGCCATCTCCATCAACCTTGCTGTCTCCTATGATGAGGAGGGAGTAGTTCTCCCCCGGGGCTGAGGGCTCTACCGGTAGCTATGTGGTTCACCTCTCTCTCCCATGATGTGATCTTTATGTGATCGTGAGCTTTGTATCTAGTTGAATTGGTAGATGTTATTATTCAGATATTATGCTACTCCCGTGCTTTATTATTGTAAACTCCGGAGAGACCTCGTATCGTAATGGGAAGGTGACTAGTGTGCTCATTATGTGTGTCTTTTTGGTTAATGTCTCTATGAATTGTTGGTGTTTGTTGGAACCATCTAGTGCGTTCACGGTGATAGTGTGGGACAATCTAGTTTGGGTACATACGGACTTTGAGGAGTGCTTCATAGCCCTACGCATGATTAGTGTTTGTTTTCCATTGGAGAATTGTTTTGAGTTGCATATTGATGATAGTATCTATTGGTTCAATTATGTTATATTTGTTGGGAGTGTGTCCACTAGTGAAAGTATGATCCCTAGGCCTTGTTTCTAAGCATTGCACACCGTTTACTTACTGTTTTGTTACATGTTTGCTCGCAGCAATATTTATTTCAGATCACATTTGCTACTTATAATCATCACTACTACTTGTATTTCACTATCTCTTTGCCAAACTAGTGCACCTATACATCTGACAAGTGTATTGGGTGTGTTGGGGACACAAGAGACTTTCTGTATCGTAATTGCAGGGTTGCTTGAGAGGGATAGCTTTGACCTCTTCCTCCCTGAGTTCGATAAACCTTGGGTGATCCACTGAAGGGAAACTTGCTGCTGTTCTACAAACCTCTGTACTTGGAGGCCCAACACTGTCTACAAGAACAGACGCGTGCGTAGACATCAAGCTCTTTTCTGGCGCCGTTGCCGGGGAGGTAAGGTAAAATGTACTCGCATCCTCCTGTGTGAGTGCTCGGAGTTATTTCCTTTAGATTCTGCAATTATATCTTTTTGTTTCTTATTTTTATTTTCACTAGTTAGGCTTAATGGAAAGTAAAGAGTTCTTTAGTCTTTTTCCCGAGTTTAGATTTGAAGAGAAAATTGAAAAACCTTTGGAGCTTATTTCGCATAGCAATGTTATTAGTACGAATGCTTTGAATACCGTCATTGCTAATGCTATAGAAAAGTCTAAGCTTGGGGAAGCTGGTTTTGTTAAGCATGATATTTTTAGTTCCCCGGCTTTAGTGGAGAAAGTTTGCTCTGATGATATTTTATCTCCCCTTTGTGATGTTTCTAATGATGCTTGTGCTCCTCATCCTTTTAAAATACCTATGAAGATTGTTGAACGTGCTATGGATAACTGCTATTTTGGAGATGGAACTGTCCATCCTGGTGATCATTTACTTTTTATACATGAATTATGCAAGTTGTTCAAGTGTGCAGGTATTTTGATGAACCAAGTTAAGAAGAAGCTATTCTCTTTATCACTGAAAGGCAGAGCTGAGGAATGGTATAAAACACTGAAGGATTGTCGATCTATTGACTGGGAGGAAATTGTATCTTTCTTTTATTCTAAATTCTATCCTTCTAGTGAGGTTTATAAAGATAGGAATTATATTTATAATTTTCATCCGCATGAGGGAGAAAGCATTGCCAAAGCATGGGGAAGATTAAAGTTACTAATGCACAAATGTCCTATTCATGATCTTCCCCGTAATATTATTATTAATAATTTTTATGCAAGGCTTTCAGGATATTACAAGGACTATCTAGATGCATGCTTTGATGGGTCTTTCACAAGCAAGGATGTTGACACCAAGTGGGATCTGCTTGAAACAATTCAAAACAATATTGAAGGTTGGGATAGCGATAAAGATAAAGGATCGGGTATTGATACGTCTCCAACGTATCTATAATTTTTGATGCTCCATGCTTATTTTTACACCATTTGCCTAATGTTTCGTTACACTTCGTGGCACTTTTTTGCATTTTCTGGAACTAACCTATTGACAAGTCGCCACAGTGCCAGTTCCCTGTTTTCTGCTGTTTTTGTGTTTCAGAAAAGCTACACAGGAAATATTCTCGGAATTGGACGAAACAAGTTCCTGAAGTCTTATTTTTCTTGGAAGCTTCCAGAGATCCGAAGAGGAGACGGAGAGGGGCCACAGGCCACCCTCACACCAGGGCGGCGTGGTCTGGCCCCTGGTCGCGCCCCCTATGTGTGAGGCCGCCTCGGTCCACTTCTGACGCTGCCCCTTCGCCTATAAAGACCCCCCGACGGGAAAAACCTAAGTACCCGATCAATTTTTCAGAAACACATCACGATCCGCCGCCGTCGTCGACCCGAGATCGGGAGGGTCCAGAAGCTCTTCCCGGCACCCTGCCGGAGAGGGGAATCGCCACCAGAGGTCTTCTTCATCGTCATGCTTGCCTCCGGAGCGATGAGTGAGTAGTCTACCTTGGACTATGGGTCCATAGCAGTAGCTAGATGGTTGTCTCCTCCACCATGTGCTTCATGTTTAGATCTCATGAGCTGCCCTACATGATTGAGATCACCGTTATGTAATTCTACATGTTTGGTTTGTTGGGATCCGATAAATATTGGTGTTATGATTGAGTTGCTATACTGAAATATATCTTATGTTATCTCTATGTTGTTTATGATCTTGCATGCTCTCCATTGTTAGTAGCTATCTTGGCCGAGTAGTTGCTAGTGACTCCAAGAGGGGGTATTTATGCTCGATAGTGGGTTCATGCCTCTATTTAACCTGGGGGAGTGACAGAAACCTCTAAGGTTGTAGATGTGCTGTTGCTACTAGGGAGAAAACAACATTCATATGCTCAAGGGCATATGCTTTGTTTACATTACACACTTTGCTTAATGCAATTATCTGTTGTTCGCAACTTAATACTCATGGGGTGTTCGGATGATATCCCCGTGGGTGGATTATTAGTCATAGATGCAGTTGGATGGCGGTCTATGTATTTTGTTGTAATGCCCAGAGTAAATCGCTTAGTGATCTTCTTGACATATCACGTTTATCTTTATTCTATCAATTGCCCAACTGTAATTTGTTTACCCAGCATGCGTTATTTATCTTATGGAGAGACACCGCTAGTGAACTGTGGACCCCGGTCGTATTTCCATCATATTGCTATCACCTGTTTAGTTTACTCGCATTGTTTACTTTACTCGCATACTTTCACTGCTTTCCACTCGATACGCTCATACCCTTTGTTTCAAGCAAACCGGTGAGATTGACAACCTCATCGCAAGTTGGGAACAAAGTACTTGGTTGTGTGTGTGCAGGTTCCACGTTGCTACTGGCCGAAGACGAGTCAACAAGTATCGGTAAACGGCGCCCTTGTTGGAGTGTTATTAAGCCAGTTCGCATCACCTTCAATCGTTTGTCTCTCCTCTCCTGAACGATAAACCTTGGTTTCTTAACTGAGGGAAAATCTTGCTGCTATATTCATCACACCTTCCTCTTGGGGTTCCCAACGGGCTGGTCATTCAACTAGGCACCAACTCTTTTCTGGCGCCATCAACCAGCAATCAAGCTCTTTTCTGGCGCCGTTGCCGGGGAGGAAGTAGAAGACTTCTGCGAGGGGAGTTTTTCGCACACACATCCTTTACTTTGTTTATTGTTTTGCTTTACTTTATTTATTTTACCTGCATCATTTTATCAAAAATCCAAAAAAATAGAATCCTTGATAGTTGTTTTTACTTATTTGCTTTTAGTTTTGCTAAAATGAGTAATCCCGAAGTAGAAGTTCGTAGTTTTAAGCAACAAGGGGGAGAAAGTTTAAAAGATGCTTGGTACCGTGTTAACAATGCCCATCATAGGTGTACAAAAAAGCATTCTACCATGATCCTCCTTAGAAATTTTTATGTTGGTATATCTAGTTGGAATAGGTATGTTCTTGATACTCTTACAGGAGGTAATTTTCTGGGTACTCCCGCTAGAGAAGCATGCACTATAATTGAAAGTTTAGTGGGAATACCATCTATTCATGTTGTTAAAACTGAGATCACCTTGGAGGAGGTGTTAGAAAAGCTCAGCTCTTTAGAGAAAAGTTTGCCAAGTATCCAAGAAAATGCTAGCCGAGTTAATGAATCAATAGAAAATATTGGTAAGAGAATCACCATTTTAGAGGCTAGCATTACTCATGATAATCAAAACTTAAGGATTGGTAAACTAGTGGAGTCTATGGAAACTCTTAGTTTAATCTTCTCTTCTCTTAAATTTAAGAAAGAGAAAGTTTTTGTTGGAAAAGAGCAAAAATTTATGTATGTTCCCAAGGTTTCTGCGCTCAAACCTCAACATGTTCTTAAAATTGTTAAGACTTTTAGTTCAACTAAGAGTGACTTGCAGGTTGAATCATCTTCGGAAACTTCCAAAGTGCCTACTGAGGTAAGCGATGCTTCATCACTTGATGTTACTTGATTCGCAATTTTCTGCGCCTAGCTCAAAGGCGTTAAAGAAAAGCACTCTTGGGAGATAACCCAATATTTTATTTTTAGTACTTTTTCTTTTATTTGAGTCTTGGAAGTCATTACTACTGTAATGACCGCTCCTTATCCTTTTTATTTCATTGTTGTGCCAAGAGAAGCCTCTAATTTGAGTGAGGTAAAGATTTGGGGATGTTGCTGTCCTGAAACTGTTTTTGGTGCTGCACCGTAAAAATTCGTAAAAATGCTCTGTATATCTTTTGGACCTGCTATTTCTTGTTCATATGCCCCAGGTTATATCCAAACTTTCATTAGTTGATCACTTTTTGATTTGAGCAACATAAAACCCCTTAAAAATTCGACCTTTGTCAGCTATTCTGTTTTGACAGATTTCTGCCAATATTTGTGTTTGCCGCTTAATCGCTTTCTTTTGAGTTCTTTTGGTCACGGAACTTTTGGGGAAGTTACTACAGTAGTATATGCTATATATGTGGTGGTTTTAGGTTGAAACCTGAAGCAAAAAGAGGTTGATTATATGTTATGCTACACTAATGTTGCTAATAGATTTGTGTTTAGTTTTGTATGAAGGAAGTTTTCAAGTGTAGGGATTGGAGAATGATGAGATGAGTTGAAGAATGGAAAAAAGCTCAAGCTTAGGGATGCCCATGCATCACCCCAAGAAATATCCAAGAAGTACAAGTGTCAAAGCTTGGGGATGCCCCCGAGGCACCCCTTCTTCATCGGCAAAAATCAGGTCACCTTTCAAGACACTATATTTTTATTGCTTCATGCACTATGTGTTTTTCTTAGAGCGTAAATTGTTTTAGTTTTCATTATTAGTTTAATTTGTTTGCTGCAATAAATGGTTGGACCCCAACAAATTTCTTTTGGAGAAGTTGCCTTGCTTTTCATTTGCCAAGAACGCTCCAGTTTTCACTCTTATCAAAAATCGAGTGTTCTTCTTTTTCTGCTACTGCTTTTGGTTTTCGTTTTCGCCTTGATTTGCGTTCAAAACTTCTTATATTTATTTATAAAGGTGTATTTTTGCCTCTGGACCATGTTGGTTTTCCTCAAAAGAGTTGGATTAAAAAAGTTCAAATGGTGTTGGAAAATAGAAAAAGCTTTGTGCAAAAAAGTGGTACAAGAAGGAGCTTGTGTAGACTGCGGCTTAGGCTTTTTCATGTCATGCTTGATATCTTTTTGATAGTATGCTTAGTGGTTTTTCTGTAGCATGACTTGTCTCAAATAACTGAGATTGCTTAATGAGCATTTGAAAAAAATCATGCGTTGTTTTAATTATTTGGAAGCATTATTTTGGTTTTCTCCTTGATGCTATATTTGGGTTGACTTGGCGCATGCTCACACATGTTAGACTCATACAAAGTCGCCAATAGCCTCTATCATCATTTAGTTTTTGACTTTTGATGCCATCTTATGCTTCTTTTAATGTCTCTTTGTCGCTTTGCATGATTATGGCCATTATTGCTCTCTTAGTTGGTCGTTCCTAGTCTTTTGGTAGCCCTCGCCTTGTACTGAGTATGAGCTCTACTCGTGCATCCAACTCCTAAAAACCAAGTTTGCGAAAGTGTCCACCATACATAACTACTAGCAATTTGCTATTCTAAGTAAATTTGACTTGCTTTTATTTTCTCTTCAAATTAAACTCTTACCAGTGTTATGCGAAAATTGGTCTGTAAAGCTCTCATGAACCGGAATGCACACTTTACTTTTTCCTGATCTTAAAAATTTGACATTGTGGTCTCTTATGTTGAGTTGTTATGCTTGCAAGTTGTAAGTTGGAGACTAGCCCAGCCATGCAGTCATGGGCAAGCTTTCAACATTGCACTTCTCTTTTGAGTTGATATCGTGATCTTTTGTTTATGGATGCCCGCGGTGTGAAATGAATTGGGAATCTTGCGGGGATCATGGAGTTTGTATATGTGTTAGGGAAATGCCTGGGCCGCCAATCTAAGCCATGCATAATTCATGGTGGAAATTTGCAGCATACCCATAGTGGATATTCGACGACGCATCTCAAAATAAAAAGCTAAACAAATGGTAAATAAAAGAGATGTCGAGGTGTTCATTGCCTGCTTGTCCTGTCATTTTGATGTGGGCTTGTTCCATGTCATCGGGCACGGAGGAACCCCGTTGGCGGTTCTCGATGATACGCATATACTTACAATGACAAGAGCCTTGCTTGGGACTCTAAGTAAAGTAGCATGAGGTTTGGGTACTCGTATTCACGGGACACGAGGTTTTCAACTTATGATTTGTCAAGCATATGCATCATAATTGTTCTCGCATTAACTTTAACCATTCAAGATGCTTATGATGGGGGCAATGAGAGCTCAAAGCCGGTAAGTAACATAATTTTTGAAGGTTATAAAACTTGCAATCACTGCTTCCCTCCGTGAAGGGCCTTTCTTCTACTTTTATGTTGAGTCACCACCTTCTATATTTATGCACCATTAAGAGAGCATAGTTGTCATTCTTAGTATAATGTGCATTGTCCTAAAGTTTTCATTGATTGATGCATATTGTTGGTTTCACTTGTTCTTAAATTACTTGTATCTAGTCGCCCTCTTAAACTTGAAGGTGTCCTATGCATTTATGTTTTGCTCTCTTTGAAGGACAAGCTGAAAACCATTTGTATGTTTTTCCTTATGATTTGAACACACATTTGACTTTCATTGTTTCATTTTCATGATCTTTTGTTTGTGTTCATCTTCATGTTTATAACATGGTTGCTAAGTTTTTATTGTCAAGATTATATCTTTCATGCCCATGTTTTAAGTTCTTATGATCCCAGCTCACAAATGCTAACATATATGATCAAGATTGTGTAGGTGCATGTCACCTCAAAAATTATTTCTTTTGTTATCACTTACCTACTCGAGGATGAGCAGGAGTTAAGCTTGGGGATGCTGATACGTCTCCAACGTATCTATAATTTTTGATGCTCCATGCTTGTTTTTACACCATTTGCCTAATGTTTTGTTACACTTCGTGGCACTTTTATGCATTTTCCGGAACTAACCTATTGACAAGTCACCACAGTGCCAGTTCCCTGTTTTCTGCTATTTTTGTGTTTCAGAAAAGCTATCCAGGAAATATTCTCAGAATTGGACGAAACAAGTTTCTGAAGTCTTATTTTTCCCGGAAGCTTCCAGAGATCTGAAGAGGAGACAGAGAGGGGCCACAGGCCACCCTCACACCAGGGCGGCGCGGCCTGGCCCCTGGCCGCGCCCCCTATGTGTGAGGCCACCTCGGTCCACTTCTGACGCTGCCCCTTCGCCTATAAAGACCTCCCGATGGGAAAAACCTAAGTACCCGATCAATTTTCTAGAAACACATCGCGATCCACCGCCGTCGTCGACCCGAGATTGGGAGGGTCCAGAAGCTCTTCCCGGCACCCTGCCAGAGAGGGGAATCGCCACCGGAGGTCTTCTTCATCGCCATGCTTGCCTCCGGAGTGATGAGTGAGTAGTCTACCTTGGACTATGGGTCTATAGCAGTAGCTAGATGGTTGTCTCCTCCACCATGTGCTTCATGTTTAGATCTCATGAGCTGCCCTACATGATTGAGATCACCGTTATGTAATTCTACATGGTTGGTTTGTTGGGATCCAATGAATATTGGTGTTATGATTGAGTTGCTATACTGAAATATATCTTATGTTATCTCTATGTTGTTTATGATCTTGCATGCTCTCCGTTGTTAGTAGCTATCATGGCTGAGTAGTTGCTAGTGACTCCAAGAGGGGGTATTTATGCTCGATAGTGGGTTCATGCCTCTATTTAACCTGGGGGAGTGACAGAAACCTCTAAGGTTGTAGATGTGCTGTCGCTACTAGGGAGAAAACAACATTCATATGCTCAAGGGCATATGCTTTGTTTACATTACACACTTTGCTTAATGCAATTATCTGTTGTTCGCAACTTAATACTCATGGGGTGTTCGGATGATATCCCCGTGGGTAGATTATTAATCATAGATGCAGTTGGATGGCGGTCTATGTATTTTGTTGTAATGCCCAGAGTAAATCGCATAGTGATCTTCTTGACATATCACGTTTATCTTTATTCTATCAATTGCCCAACTGTAATTTGTTTACCCAGCATGTGTTATTTATCTTATGGAGAGACACCGCTAGTGAACTGTGGACCCCGGTCCTATTTCCATCATATTGCTATCACCTGTTTACTTTACTCGCATTGTTTGCTTTACTCACATACTTTCACTGCTTTCCACTCGATACGCTCATACCCTTTGTTTCAAGCAAACCGGTGAGATTGACAACCTCATCGCAAGTTGGGAACAAAGTACTTGGTTGTGTGTGTGCAGGTTCCATATTGCTATTGGCCGAAGACGAGTCAACAAGTATCGTTAAACGGCGCCTGATGTCTACGCACACGTCTGTTCTTGTAGACAGTGTTGGGCCTCCAAGTATAGAGGTTTGTAGAACAGCAGCAAGTTTCCCTTAAGTGGATCACCCAAGGTTTATCGAACTCAGGGAGGAAGAGGTCAAAGCTAACCCTCTCAAGCAACCCTGCAATTATGATACAGAAAGTCTCTTGTGTCCCCAACACACCCAATATACTTGTCAGATGTATAGGTGCACTAGTTCGGCGAAGAGATAGTGAAATACAAGTGGTATAGATGATTATAAGTAGTAAATGCAATCTGGAATAAAAATGGCAGCAAGCAAACAAGTAACAAAATAGCAAGTAAAGGGTGTGCAGAGCTTGGAAACAAGGCCTAGGGATCATACTTTCACTAGTGGACACACTCCCAACAAATATAACATAATTGAACAAATAAATAACTTCTCTTCACTATGGTACTCTGAATTACTCTCCTATTGAATAACACTAATCATTGCGTAGGGCTACGAAGCACTCCTCAAAGTTCATCAAGTACTTGACAAACACCACTCATAGAGATATCCAAATCAAATCACAACTCAAGATAGATATTATTGCAACTTAGACCAAGTACTAACACGGTGCACACACTGTCGACATTACACCATGAAAGGAGGAATAGATCACTTCAATACTATCATAGCGATAATTATTCTCATAATCCATAAGAGATCACAATCGTAGCCTAGACCAAGTACCACCATGATGCACGCACTGTCACCATTACACCATGGCAGGAGGAATAGATTACTTTAATAACACACTAGAGTACACATAATGAAGAAGAGTAACATCTACTTATTCAACATGATACAAAGCTCACAACCACATAAAGATCACATCATGGGAGAGAGAGGTGAACCACATAGCTACCGGTAGAGCCCTCAGCCCCGGGGATAAACTACTCCCTCCTCATCATAGGAGACAGCAAGGTTGATGGAGATGGCGGTGAGGTCGATGGAGACGGCGGAGACGGCGATAGAGATCGATGGAGATGGCTTCGGGGGCACTTCCCCGTCCCGGGTGACCTGATTTTTGCCGATGAAGAAGGGGTGCCTCGGGGGCATCCCCAAGCTTTGACGCTTGTACTTCTTGGATATTTCTTAGGGTGATGCATGGGTATCCCCAAGCTTGAGCTTTTGTCCATTCTTCAACTCATCTCATCATTCTCCAATCCCTACACTTGAAAACTTCCTTCATACAAAACTAAACACAAATCTATTAGCAACATTAGTGCAAGCATAATAATGAATCAACCCTTTTTGCTTCAGGTTTCAATCTAAAACCACCACATATAAATTATAAACTACTGTAGCAACTTCCCCAAAAGTTCTGTGATCAAAAGAACTCAAAAAGAAAGCGATAAAGCGGCAAACACAAATATTGGCAGAAATCTGTCAAAACAGAACAGCTGACAAAGGTCGAATTTTTAAGGTGTTTTATATTGCTCAAATCAAAAAGTGTTCAACTAATGAAAGTTTGAATATAACCTGGGTCATATGCACAAGAAATAGCAGGTCCAAAAGATATACAGAGAATTTTCACGAATTTTTACGGTGCAGCACCGAAAATAGTTTCAGGACAGCAACATCCCCAAATCTTTACCTCACTCAAATTAGAGGCTTCTCTTGGCACAACAACGAAATAAAAAGGATAAGGAGCGGTTATTACAGTAGTAATAACTTCCAAGACTCAAATAAAAGAAAAAGTACTAAAAATAAAAACATTGGGTTATCTCCCAAGAGTGCTTTTCTTTAACGCCTTTGAGCTAGGCGCAGTAATTTGCAAAGATGCTCATGTGGGTGCCATATAAGAGCTTGAGGCAAAGGCACCATATTGGAAATTAAAGCAATAGAGAGCATCAAAAAGCAAGTATGGAACACATTTAAATCTAAACCACTTCCTATGAAAAATAGTCTTGTAAAGAGACAAGTCATAAATGCGCAAAACAAAAAGCATAGGAAGGCAAAACAAGTACAACTTCAAGAATTGCAACATAAAGAGGGGAAACTCAATATTGTTGAGATCCATCAAACCATGTTTCCCTCTCTCATAATAACTTTTAGTAGCATCATGAATAGAACTAACAATATAACTATCACATAAAGCATCTCTATCATGAGCCACATGCATAAAAGAATTAATACTCCCCACATGAACAATAGTAGTAGGAGCAGATTCAACAGAATAATTATTCTCATCACTATAATCATCAAAAATAGGAGGCATATTGTAATCATAACTAATTTTCTCCTCAAAAGTAGGTGGACTGAAAATATTATACCCATCATCATAACCATCATAAACTAGAGGTTTAGTATCATCACAAGCTAGAGAACAGCTATTTTGCAAAGCATATTCTTCAAACATATCATCATAAGAAGGAACATCACATAGGGGAGATAAAATATCATCAGAGCAAACTTTCTCCACTAAAGCTGGGGAACTAAAAATATCATGCTTAACAAAACCAGCTTCCCCAAGCTTAGACTTTTCTAAAACAGTGTTCAAAGCATTCATACTAACAAAACTATTAGCATGCAAATTAAGCTCCAAAGGATTTTCAATTTTCGCTTCAAACACTTCATATCTAAACTCAGGAAAAATACTACAGAACTCTTTGTTTTCCATTAAGCCTAACTAGTGAAAATAAAAACAAGAAACAAAAAGATGTAATTGCAGAATCTAAAGGAAATAACTCCGAGCACTCACACAGGAGGATGCGAGTACCTTTTACCTTACCTCCCCGGCAACGGCGCCAGAAAGGAGCTTGATGTCTACGCACGCATCTGTTCTTGTAGACAGTGTTGGGCCTCCAAGTGCAGAGGTTTGTAGAACAGCAGCAAGTTTCCCTTAAGTGGACCACCCAAGGTTTATCGAACTCAGGGAGGAAGAGGTCAAAGCTATCCCTCTCAAGCAACCCTGCAATTACGATACAGAAAGTCTCTTGTGTCCCCAACACACCCAATACACTTGTCAGATGTATAGGTGCACTAGTTCGGCGAAGAGATAGTGAAATACAAGTGGTATAGATGATTATAAGTAGTAAATGCAATCTGGAATAAAAATGGCAGCAAGCAAACAAGTAACAAAATAGCAAGTAAACGGTGTGCAGAGCTTGGAAACAAGGCCTAGGGATCATACTTTCACTAGTGGACACACTCCCAACAAATATAACATAATTGAACAAATACATAACTTCTCTTCACTATGGTACTCTGAATTACTCTCCTATTGAATAACACTAATCATTGCGTAGGGCTACGAAGCACTCCTCAAAGTTCATCAAGTACTTGACAAACACCACTCATAGAGATATCCAAATCAAATCACAACTCAAGATAGATATTATTGCAACTTAGACCAAGTACTAACACGGTGCACACACTGTCAACATTACACCATGAAAGGAGGAATAGATCACTTCAATACTATCATAGCGATAATTATTCTCATAATCCATAACAGATCACAATCGTAGCCTAGACCAAGTACCACCATGATGCACGCACTGTCACCATTACACCATGGTAGGAGGAATAGATTACTTTAATAACACACTAGAGTACACATAATGAAGAAGAGTAACATCTACTTATTCAACATGATACAAAGCTCACGATCACATAAAGATCACATCATGGGAGAGAGAGGTGAACCACATAGCTACCGGTAGAGCCCTCAGCCCTAGGGATGAACTACTCCCTCCTCATCATAGGAGACAGCAAGGTTGATGGAGATGGCGGTGAGGTCGATGGAGACGGTGGAGACGGCGATAGAGATCGATGGAGATGGCTTCGGGGGCACTTCCCTGTCCTGGCAGGGTGCCAGAACAGAGACTTCTGTCCCCCGAAATTCATCGGCGGCGGCGGCGGAGCTACGGAATTGTTCTAGAAATTTTGCCGACTCCTTTCGGGTTTTCCGTCCCGAGGCTTTATATAGGCGAAGGGGCGTCATCGGGAGTGGCCCCAGGCCTCCTCACACCTAGGCGGCGCGGCCAGGGCTTGGGCCGCGCCGGCCTAGTGTGAGGCTGGCATGTGGCCCCTCTCCTTCGCCTCTTCGAATCTGTTTCGTCCAATTCTGAGAATATTTCCTGTGTATCACTTCTGAAACACAAAAACAGCAGAAAACAGGGAACTGGCACTGTGACATCTTGTCAATAGGTTAGTTTCAGAAATCGCATAAAAACGCCACAAAGTGTAACGAAACACAAGGCAAATGGTGTAAAAACAAGCATGGAGCATCAAAAATTATAGATACGTTTGAGACGTATCAACACCCTTGTTGGAGTGTTATTAAGCCAGTTCGCATCACCTTCAGTCATTTGTCTCTCCTCTCCTAAACGATAAACCTTGGTTTCTTAACTGAAGGGAAATCTTGTTGCTATATTCATCACACCTTCCTCTTGGGGTTCCCAACGGGCTGCTCATTCAACTAGGCACCAACTCTTTTCTGGCGCCATCAACCAGCAATCAGGTATGAATTACGAGTTTGATTGCATTAAGTCTTTCGCTGAAACTGCTGATTTTCAAGAGCTTAGTGCTAAGTATGGTCTTGATCCTCAAATTATGATTGATTGCTTTAAAACCTTGGCTTCCCATATTAATGTTCCTAAAGGAAATGGGGACGTGTATCATGAACCTTGTAAGGACACTTGCATAGAAAGTGATATTGTTGTTGCTGATTGCAATAAACATGCTTGAACCTTTGAAAGTCCTATTTCCTATAAGCATGTTAATTTTTGTGGAGTATATAGACCTTGTGAACAGAGTCACAACAAGGAAGATTATTGCATCACCCACGGGAATGAAGAAACCAATATGTGGCTTAGGGCTCTAGATGAGCTTGGTGAAAAGGTTTGTGAGCTTTATCCTTTTCTTTGTGAACTTTGCGATAAAACGGGTCATTTTAATTTTCAATGCCCATTTAATCGAATGAGTACCGTAAATTTGTATTGTGATGACAAGATTACTCTCAATCAGCATGATGAGCTTACTTTGTTTTTGGATTGTGAAGAGATATCTAGGAAGATTTCTTTGGTTGATATGAGAGATGTTGATATTAATAGCACCCTTCATGGTTGTCGTCTCTATTGTGCTAAAGATTGCCTCACAAATACTTACATACAAAATCTTATAAAACATGATGTTTTGCCAAGCTATGACAGAACTAATAGATGTTTCTATCTTATTAATAGAGAGGAGGAATCCTCCAAAGTTTCTTCTGTTGTTTCTGTCAGTAAACCAGATTATGTGGAGAAGATGCCTTTCCCTCCTAAAGGATATGTGGAGAAGATGCCCTTCAAGTCTCTCCCTCCTAAAGGAGAGAGTAAGAAGAGTATGAAGAAGAAGAACAAGAGTAAAAGGCGAGAGGACATGGTATCTTCCCCCAAGCATTATGATCCTGCTATAGATTATGATAATTCTGATTGGGATGATATTCCCATGCCTGTTACCTATGTTAGTGATCATGATTGGGAAAAGCACTCTACTGTTGATATTGAAAATCTTTTTGGTACCAATTCTAAGGTTAATAATTGTTGTACCATTAGTACTATCCATGTTCCTTCTTATGATGATATGTTTGATGAATATGCTTTGCGAAATAGTTGTCCTCTAGCTTGTGATGATACTGAACCTCTAGTCTATGATGGTTATGATGATGGGTATAATATTTTCAGTTCACCTACTTTTGAGGAGAAAATTAGTTATGATTACAATATGCCTCCTGTTTTTGATGATTATGGTGATGAGAATAATTATTCTGTTGAATCTGCTCCTACTACGATTGTTCATGTGGGGAGTATTAATTCTTTTATGCATGTGGGTCATGATAGGGATGCTTTATGTGATAGTTATATTGTTAATTCTATTCATGATGCTACTGAAAGTTATTATGAGAGAGGGAAACATGGTTTGATGGATCTCAACAATATTGAGTTTCCCCTCTTTATGTTGCGATTCTTGAAGTTATATTTGTTTTGCCTTCCTATGCTTTTTGCTTTGCGCTTTCCTGACTTGTCTCTTTACAAGACTATTTTTCATAGGAAGTGGTTTAGATTTAAATGTGTTTCATATTTGCTTTTTGATGCTCTCTCTTGCTTTAAGTTCCTATATGGTGCCTTTGCCTCAAGCTCTTATATGGCGCCCACATGAGCATCTTTGCAAATTATTGCGCCTAGCTCAAAGGCGTTAAAGAAAAGCACTTTTGGGAGATAACCCATTGTTTATTTTCAGTTCTTTTTCTTTTATTTGAGTCTTGGAAGTTATTACTACTGTAATAACCGCTCCTTATCCTTTTTATTTCACTGTTGTGCCAAGAGAAACCTCTAATGTGAGGGAGGTAAGATTTGGGGAAGTTGCTATCCTAAAACAGTTTTCGGTGCTGCACCATAAAAATTCGTGAAAATTCTCTGTATATCTTTTGGACCTGCGATTTCTTGTGCATATGCCCCAGGTTATATACAAACTTTCATTAGCTGAACACTTTTTGATTTGAGCAACAGAAAACCCTCCAAAAAAATCGACCTTTGTCAGTTGTTCTGTTTTGACAGATTTCTGCCACTATTTATGTTTGCCTCTCGATCGCTTTCTTTTTGAGTTCTTTTGATCCGGGAACTTTTTGAGGAAGTTGCTACAGTAGTAGATGCTTTAATATGTGGTGGGCTTGAGTTGAAACCTGAACCAAAAGGGTTGATTTACTATCATGCTTATGCTAATGTTGCTAATAGAATTGTGTTGAGTTTTGTATGAAGGAAGTTTTCAATTGTAGGGATTGGAGAATGATGAGATGAGATGAAGAATGGACAAAAGCTCAAGCTTGGGGATGCCCATGCTACCCCAAGAAATACCCAAGAAATACAAGCGTCAAAGCTTGGGGATGCCCCCGCGGCACCCCTTTCTTCATCGGCAAAAATCAGGTCACCTTTCAAGACACTATATTTTTATTGCTTCATGCACTATGCGTTTTTCTTGGAGCATCAGTTGCTTTTGTTTTCAGTTTTCTTTTGCTTTGTTTGCTGCAATAAATGGTTAGATCACATCATGTTTCTTTTGGAGGAGATGAACTTGCTTTTCATTTGCCAAGAACACTCTAGTTTTCACTCTTATCGTTCAATGAGTGTTCTCTTTTTCTGCTACTACGTTTAGCTTGCATTTTTCGCCTTGATTTTTGTTCAGATCTTGTTTTATCTTTGCATCAAGGTGTATTTGGACCTCTGGTATATGTTGGTTTTCCTCAAAAGAGTTTCCTCAAAAAAGTTTTGAATGGTGTTGGAAAAGAGAAAAAGTTTCATGCAAAAAAGAGGTACAAAAAGGAGCTTGTTTAGACTGCGGCTTAGACTTTTGTATGTCATGTTTGATGTCGTTTTGATAGTATGCTTAGTGATTTTTGCTGTAGCACGACTTGTCTCAAATGACTGAGATTGCTTAATGAGCCTTTGAAAAAATCATGTGTTGTTTATATTATTTGGAAACATTAATTTGGTTTTCTCCTTTGATGCTTTATTTGGGTTGACTTGGCGCATGCTTACACCATGTTGACTACAAAAATAAGTCGCCTATAGCCTCTATGATCATTTAGTTTTTGACTTTTGATGCCATCTTATGCTTCTTTTAATGTTGCTTTGTCGCTTTGCATGATTATGGCCGTTATTGCTCTCTTAGTTGGTCGCTCCCAGTCTTTTGCTAGCCCTCATTTTGTACTGAGTATGAGCTCTACTCGTGCATCCAACTCCCAAAAACCAAGTTTGCCATTGTGTCCACTATAAAATTCCTATGCATGGTATTTGTAAGCCATTCCAAGTAAATTTTAATGTGCTACCTTTCAAAAAACCTTCAAAATACTTCTCATTTTGTGACACTGTTTTCAGCTCATGGGGACGTAGTGGTCGGATTTTCTATCTTCCATATTGTCTCATTCCAAAAAGAAAAAAAAAAGAAAAAAAGAAAGAAAAAAGGCACTCCTCCATGGTATGTGAATGTTGGTGGGCACCCGATGGAATCGGTTAGCCATGGTTTGAGAAAGGAAAAAGGGCGGGGAGGAGTGCCAAGCTTTATAAAAGAGCACAAAAGTGCCAATCTCTCTCTCAAAAACTTGCTTCATTTTTGTATGGAAGATAGTAAGAACCCCATTGCCACTCGTTGACATGAAACAATCACCTCTCAAAACCCAATTTTTATCTCTGTTTCACAAATGAAAACCCAATTTTTATCTCTGTTTCACAAATGAAAACCCAATTTTTATCTCTGTTTCATGATGTTGGTTTCACTTGTTCTTAAATTACTTGTATCTAGTCGCCCTCTTAAACTTGAAGGTTTCCTATGCATTTATGTTTTGCTCTCTCTTGAAGGACAAGCTGAAAACCATTTGTATGTTTTTCCATTTGATTTGAACACATGTTTGACTTTCATTGTTTCATTTTCATGATCTTTCCTTTGTGTTTCTTTTCATGCTATAACATGGTTGCTAAGTTTCTATTATCAAGATTATGTCTTTCATGCCTATGTTTTAAGTTCTTTTGATCCCAGCGCACAACGCTTACATAATGATCAAGATTGTGTAGGTGCATGTCACCTCAAAAATTATTTATTTTGTTATCACTTACCTACTCGAGGACGAGCAGGAGTTAAGCTTGGGGATGCTGATATGTCTCCAACGTATCCATAATTTTTGATGCTCCATGCTTGTTTTTACACCATTTGCCTTGTGTTTCGTTACACTTCGTGGCATTTTTATGCGATTTCTGGAACTAACCTATTGACAAGATGCCACAGTGCCAGTTCCCTATTTTCTGCTGTTTTTGTGTTTCAGAAAAGCTACACAGGAAATATTCTCGGAATTGGATGAAACAAAAGCCGAACATCCAGAAATTCACTGAAGCTTCCAGAGAACAGAAGAGGAGACGAAGTGGGGCCAAGAGGGCCCCACACAATAGGGCGGCGCGGCCTGGCCCCTGGCCGCGCCCCCTACGTGTGAGGGCGCCCTGGCAGCCCCCTGACGATGCCCCTTCGCCTATATAAAGCCTCGGGACGGAAAACCCTAGGGGAGTCAGCGTTTTTCCCAGAACAGTTCCGCAGCGCCGCCGCCGTCGAAGACAAATTTCGGGGGACATAAGTCTCTATTCCGGCACCCTACCGGGACGGGGAAGTGCCCCCGGAGCCACCTCCATCGGTCTCCATCACCGTCTCCGCCGTCTCCATCGACCTCACCGCCATCTCCATCAACCTTGATGTCTCCTATGATGAGGAGGGAGTAGTTCTCCCCCGGGGCTGAGGGCTCTACCGGTAGCTATGTGGTTCACCTCTCTCTCCTATGATGTGATCTTTATGTGATCATGAGCTTTGTATCTAGTTGAATTGGTAGATGTTATTATTCAGATATTATGCTACTCCTGTGCTTTATTATTGTAAACTCTGAAGACACCTCGTATCGTAATGGGAAGGTGACTAGTTTGCTCATTATGTGTATCTTTTTGGTTAATGTCTCTATGAATTGTTGGTGTTTGTTGGAACCATCTAGTGCGTTCACGGTGATAGTGTGGGACAATCTAGTTTGGGTACATACGGACTTTGAGGAGTGCTTCGTAGCCCTACGCATGATTAGTGTTCGTTTTCCATTGGAGAATTGTTTTGAGTTGCATATTGATGATAATATCTATTGGTTCAATTATGTTATATTTGTTGGGAGTGTGTCCACTAGTGAAAGTATGATCCCTAAGCCTTGTTTCCAAGCATTGCACACCATTTACTTACTGTTTTGTTACATGTTTGCTCGCAGCGATATTTATGTCAGATCATATTTGCTACATATAATCATCACTACTACTTGTATTTCACTATCTCTTCGCCGAACTAGTGCACCTATACATCTGACAAGTGTATTGGGTGTGTTGGGGACACAAGAGACTTTCTGTATCGTAATTGCAGGGTTGCTTGAGAGGGATAGCTTTGACCTCTTCCTCCCTGAGTTCGATAAACCTTGGGTGATCCACTTAAGGGAAACTTGCTGCTGTTCTACAAACCTCTGCACTTGGAGGCCCAACACTGTCTACAACAACATACGCGTGCGTAGACATCAGCTGCCCTACATGATCGAGATCACCGTTATGTAATTCTACATGTTGAGTTTGTTGGGATCCGATGAATATTGGTGTTATGATTGAGTTGATGTGCTGAATATTATCTTATGTTATCTCTATGTTGTTTATGATCTTGCATGCTCTCCGTTGTTAGTAGCTATCTTGGCCAAGTAGTTGCTAGTGACTCCAAGAGGGGGTATTTATGCTCGATAGTGGGTTCATGCCTCTATTTAATCTGGGGGAGTGACAGAAACCTCTAAGGTTATAGATGTGCTGTTGCTACTAGGGAGAAAACAACATTCATATGCTCGAGGGCATATGCGTTGTTTACATTACACACTTTGCTTAATGCAATTATCTGTTGTTCGTAACTTAATACTTGTAGAGTTCTCGGATTGATTCGCCACAAGTGGATTATTAGTCATAGATGCAGCTGGATGGCGGTCTATTTATCTTATTGTAATGCCCAGAGTAAATCTCATAGTGATCCTCTCGACATGCACGTTGTCTTTATTCTATCAATTGCCCAACTGTAATTTGTTTACCCAGCATGTATTATTTTATCTTATAGAGAGACACCGCTATCGAACTGTGGACCCCGGTCCTATTTCCTTTATATTGCTATCACCTATTTACTTTACTCGCACTGTTTACTTTACTCGCATACTATCATCACTTTCCACTCGATACGCTCATACCCTTTATTTCAAGCAAACCGGTGAGATTGACAACCTCATCGTAAGTTGGGAACAAAGTATTTGGTTGTGTTGTGTGCAGGTTCCACGTTGCCGCTCGCAAAGCAAAGCTTGGACGAGGCACCCTATAAATTGTCCGAAGCTGTCGCGAAGCTAGCGGGCATCACCTTCAGTCGTATTCATTCTCCTACTGGATTGATAACCTTGGTTTCATAACTGAGGGAAAACTTGCTGCTATATTCATCAAAACCTTCTCTTGGGGTTTTCCAACTGGCCGATCATTTATTACATAATCCCACGTCAACTTGGCTCCAGAAGTTTTCTGTCGCCGTTGCCGTGTATTAAAGAAGAAGCTTTCACACCATCATCACCGCGCCATCAACAAGTTTTCTGGCGCCGTTGCCGGGGAGGAAAGAAGACTTCTGCAAGGGGAGTTTCGCACGCACATCCTTTACTTTGTTTTAAGTTTTGCTTTACTGTATTTTTACGTGTTTTGTTTTTATCAAAAACACAAAAAAATTAGTTCCTACTATAGTTGTTATTTTTGTTGGTCTGTTATTGTCTTGCTTTATAATGCTTTCTATCAATGGTCGGTTTCTTTGAAACTAAATCTTTTTGGCAAGGTGGGTTCACGGAAGAGCAACAAAAACATTATGAGGAACACCGCTTGTCACAAAAAGGGAAACACTTATGGGAACAAATTGATAAATTGTATATCATTGCTAGAAATGTGTGCTCTACTTATAATGTTACTTATTGCTTTGATAGATCTTGTTGTTGTAGGAGGTATAAACACCTCCCTTTTCAATGTGAGTATAATGATGATGTTACCATATCTTCTTATATTAATGGAAATTATGACTTTTATGATGCGGAACAAATTGAAGAATTTATTGCTTGGAAGGGTGCATTCGAACTTGCTTATTTGCTTGAAAATACTGATGATGCACCTTATAAATATGAGGTTTATGATATACTTAAATTTTGCTTTGATAATTACAAGGAAGGAAATGGCTATATTCTTAAATATCTCAATAGATGTTCTCCAACGGAAGAGACTAATGCCTTGAAGGAGCCTATGGAAGAAGAAATTGCTGAAACTGGAAGCTCATTGGATGAAAAAGAAGAGGAGAGTGATGATCAAGAGGAGGAAGAATGGAGCTACCCATGTCTACCTCCCAATAAGAGTAACTCTTTAACTAATACCTTATTTGATCGCCCTCCATGCTTAACAAAGGAGTGTGAGTGTGATATTTATATTGTTGAGTTTGTTCATGATGCTACTGAAAATTATTATGAGAGAGGAAAATATGGTTGTTGGAATTTTTATGTTACTAAAACACCTCTCTTTATATTGAAAGTTCCGAAGTTGCTCTTATTTTATCTACCCATGCTTGCTATTATGTGCTTCTTTGATTTATTTTCTTACAAGATTCCTATGCATAGGAAGTGGGTTAGACTTAAATGTGTTTCATATTTTCTCATTGATGCTCTCTTTTTCTTCAATTCATATTTCTTATGTGAGCATCTTCTCAAATTACTGAGCCTAGCTCAAAGGCGTTAAAGAAAAGCACTCTTGGGAGATAACCCAATGTTTTTACTTTCAGTTCTTTTTCTTTTATTTGAGTCTTGGAAGTTTTTAATACTTTAATAACCTCTCCTTATCCTTTTTATTTCATTTTTGTGCCAAGAGAAGCCTCTAATTTGAGTGAGGTAAGATTTGGGGATGTTGCTGTCCTGAAATAGTTTTCGGTGCTGCACCGTAAAAATTCGTGAAAATTCTCTCTATATCTTTTTGACCTGCGATTTCTTGTGCATATGCCCCAGGTTATATCCAAACTTTCATTAGTTTAACACTTTTTGATTTGAGCAACAGAAAACCCTCTAAAAATTCGACCTTTATCAGCTGTTCTATTTTAACAGATTTCTGCCAATATTTGTGTTTGCCGCTTTATCGCTTTCTTTTTGAGTTCTTTTGATCACGGAACTTTTGGGGAAGTTGTTACAGTAGTATATGCTTTATATGTGGTGGTTTTGAGTTGAAACCTGAAGCAAAAAGGGGTTGATTCAATGTTATGCTTACACTAATGTTGCTAATAGATTTGTGTTTAGTTTTGTATGAAGGAAGTTTTCAAGTGTAGGGATTGGAGAATGATGAGATGAGTTAAAGAATGGACAAAAGCTCAAGCTTGGGGATGCCCATGTCACCCCAAGAAATATCCAAGAAGTACAAGCGTCTAAGCTTGGGGATGCCCCCGAGGCACCCCTTCTTCATCGGCAAAAATCAAGTCACCTTTCAACGCACTATATTTTTATTGCTTCATGCATTATGCGTTTTTCTTGGAGCGTCAGTTGTTTTAGTTTTCAGTTTTGTTTTGTTTTGTTTGCTGCAATAAATGGTTGGACCCCAACAAATTCCTTTTGGAGAAGTTGCCTTGCTTTCGATTTGTTGGGGTTGATTCAATGTTGAGTTTTTATGCTTGCAAGTTGTAAGTTGGAAATTAGTCCAGCCATGCCGTCATAGGGCAAGCTTTCAATATTGCACTATCTTTCATTTGAGTTGATATCGTGATCTTTTGTTTATGGATACTCGCGATGTGAAATAAGTTGGGAATCTTGCGGGATCATGGAGTTTTTATATGTGTTAGGGAAACGCCTGGGCCACTAATCTAAGCCATGCATCATTCATGGTGGAAATTTACAGCATGCCCATAGTGGACATTCGACGACGCATCTCACAATAAAAAGTTATACCAATGGTAAATAAAAGAGATGTCGAGGTGTTCATTGTCTGTTTGTCCTGTCATTCTGATGTGGGCTTGTTCCATGTCATCGGGCAGGAGGTACCCCGTTGGCGGTTCTCGATGATACACATATAATTACAATGACAAGAGCTTGCTTGGGACTCTAAGTCGAGTAGCATGAGGTTTGGGTATTCGTACTTCATGGGACACGAGGTTTTCAACTTATGATTTGTCAAGCATATGCAACATAAGTGTACTCGCATTAACTTTAACCATTCAAGATGCTTATGATGGGGGGAATGAGAGCTCAAAGCCGGTAAGTACCATAATTTTTGAAGGTTTATAAAACTTACAATCACTGCTTCCCTCCGCGAAGGGCCTTTCTTTTACTTTTATGTTGAGTCACCACCTTCTATCTTTATGCACCATTAAGAGAGCATAGTTGTCATTCTGAGTATAATGTGCATTGTCCCAAAGTTTTCATTGATTGATTCATATTGTTGGTTTCACTTGTTCTCAAATTATTTGTATCTAGTCGCCCTCTTAAACTTGAAGGTGTCCTATGCATTTATATTTTGCTCTCTCATGAAGGACAAGCTGACAACCATTTGTATGTTTTTCCATATGATTTGAACACACGTTTGACTTTCATTGTTTCATTTTCATGATCTTTCATTTGTGTTCTTTTTCATGTTATAACATGGTTGCTAAGTTTCTTCTGTCGAGATTATATCTTTAATGCCCATGTTTTAAGTTCTTTTGATCCCAGCACACAACGCTTACATATATGATCAAGATTGTGTAGGTGCATGTCACCTCAAAAATTATTTCTTTTGTTATCACTTACCTACTCGAGGACGAGTAGGAGTTAAGCTTGGGGATGCTGATACGTCTCCAACGTATCCATAATTTTTGATGCACCATGCTTGTTTTTACACCATTTGTTTAGTGTTTTGTTACACTTCATGGCATTTTTATGCATTTTTCGGAACTAACCTATTAACGAGATGCCACAGTGCCAGTTCCCTGTTTTCTGCTGTTTTTGTATTTTAGAAAAGTTACACAGGAAAAATATTCTCGGAATTGGACAAAACAAAAGCAGACGTCCAGATATTTCACGGAGCTTACAGAACACCAAAGAGGAGACGGAGCCGGGCCAGAGGGTGGCCACACCACTAGGGGGCGCGGCCCACCCCTGGCCCGTGCCGGCCTGTGGTGTGGGCCCCCTGGTCCACTTCTAATGCCGCCCCTTCGCCAATAAAGACCCCCCGACGGGAAAAACCTAAATACCCGATCACTTTTCTAGAACACATCGCGATCCGCTGCCGCCGTCGACCCGAAGATCGGGAGGGTCCAGAAGCTCTTCCTGGTACCCTGCCAGAGAGGGGAATCGCCCCCGGAGGTCTTCTTCATCGCCATGTGATATGTCTCCAACAGATCCATAATTTTTGATGCTCCATGCTTGTTTTTACACCATTTGCTTAGTGTTTCGTTACACTTCGTGGCATTTTTATACATTTTCTGGAACTAACCTATTAACGAGATGCCACAGTGCTAGTTCCCTGTTTTCTGCTGTTTTTGTGTTTCAGAAAAGTTACACAGGAAATATTCTCAGAATTGGACGAAACAAAAGCTAGAAGTCCAGATATTCCACGGAGCTTCCAGAACACCGAAGGAGAGACGGAGAGGAGCCACTGGTGGGCCACACCACCAAGGGGCGCGGTCTGAGGCTGGCCCGTGCCCCCTATGGTGTGCCCCACCAGGACCACTTCTGACGCTGCCCCTTCGCCTATAAAGACCCCCCGATGGGAAAAACCTAAAAACCTGATAACTTTTCTAGAACACATCGCGATCTACCGCCGCCGTCGACCCGAAGATCGGGAGGGTCCAGAAGCTCTTCCCGGCACCCTGCCGGAGAGGGGAATCACCACCGGAGGTCTTCTTCATCGCCATGCTTGCCTCCGGCGCGATGAGTGAGTAGTCTACCTTGGACTATGGGTCCATAGCAGTAGCTATATGGTTGTCTTCTCCACCATATGCTTCAAGTTTAGATCTCGTGAGCTGCCTTACATGATCGAGATCACCATTATGTAATTCTACATGTTGTGTTTGTTGGGATCCGATGAATATTGGTGTTATGATTGAGTTGATGTACTGAATTTTATCTTATGTTATCTCTATGTTGTTTATGATCTTGCATGCTCTCCGTTGTTAGTAGCTATCTTGGCCGAGTAGTTGCTAGTGACTCCAAGAGGGGGTATTTATGCTCGATAGTGGGTTCATGCCTTTATTTAATCTGGGGGAGTGATAGAAACCTCTAAGGTTGTAGATGTGCTGTTGCTACTAGGGGGAAAACAACATTCATATGCTCAAGGGCATATGCTTTGTTTACATTACACACTTTGCTTAATGCAATTATCCGTTGTTCGCAACTTAATACTTGTGGAGTTCTCGGATTGATTCGCCATAAGTGGATTATTAGTCATAGATGCAGTTGCATGGCGGTCTATGTATCTTGTTGTAATGCCCAGAGTAAATCTCATAGTGATCCTCTCGGCATATGCACGTTGTCTTTATTCTATCAATTGCCCAACTGTAATTTGTTTACCCAGCATGTATTATTTTATCTTATGGAGAGACACCACTATTGAACTGTGGACCCCAGTCCTATTTCCATTATATTGCTATCACCTGTTTACTTTACTCGCACTATTTACTTTACTCGCATACTATTATCACTTTCCACTCGATACGCTCATACCCTTTGTTTCAAGCAAACCGGTGAGATTGACAACCTCATCGTAAGTTGGGAACAAAGTATTTGGTTGTGTTGTGTGCAGGTTCCACGTTGCCGCTCGCAAAGCAAAGCTTGGACGAGGCGCCCTATAAATTGTCTGAAGCTATCGCAAAGCTAGTGGGCATCACCTTTAGTCTTATTGTCGTCCTCCTACTGGATTGATAACCTTGGTTTCATAACTGAGGGAAAACTTGCTGCTATATTCATCAAACCTTCTCTTGGGGTTTCCAACTGGCCGGTCATTTACTACACACAATCAAGTTTTCTGGCATCATCATCACCGCGCCATCAACAAGTTTTCTTGCGCCGTTGCCGGGGAGGAAGAAGACTTCTGCAAGGGGAGTTTTCGCACGCACATCCTTTACTTTGTTTATTGTTTTGCTTTACTTTATTTTTACTTGCATCATTTTATCAAAAACCCAAAAAAATTAGTATCCTTGATAGTTGTTTTTACTTGTCCGCTTTTAGATTTGCTAGAATGGCTACTCCTGAAAACACCAAGTTGTGTGACTTTACTAGCATGAATCATAGTGATTTTATCTGCACTCCTATTGCACCACCTGCTCCTGCTGCAAATTTTTATGAGATTAAGCCTGTTTTGTTGAACCTTGTTATGAAAGAGCAATTTTCTGGTGCTAGTACTGATGATGCTGCAGCTCATCTCAACAATTTTGTTGAGCTATGTGAAATGCAGAAATATAAGGATGTTGATAGTGATATTATTAAGCTTAAGTTGTTTCCTTTTTCTTTGAGAGGAAAAGCTAAGGATTGGTTGCTTTCTTTGCCTAAAAATATTATTGATTCATGGGCTAAGTGTAAGGATGCGTTTATTGGTAGATACTATCCTCCTGCTAAGATTATAGCTTTGCGTAGCAATATTATGAAGTTTAGTCAGTTTGATAATGAACATGTTGCTCAAGCTTGGGAAAGAATGAAATCTATGATAAAGAATTGTCCCACTCATGGACTGACTACTTGGATGATTGTTCAAACTTTTTATGCAGGACTGAATTTTTCTTCAAGGAACCTACTTGATTCAGCTGCTGGAGACACTTTTATGTCCCTTACCTTGGGCGCCGCAACAAAGCTTCTCAACAATATGATGGTAAATTACTCTGAATGGCACACCGAGAGAGCTCCACAGGGTAAGAAGGTAAATTCTGTTGAGGAAACCTCTTCCTTGAGTGATAAGATTGATGCTATTATGCTTATGCTTTCAAATGATAGTACTCATGTAGATCCTAATAATGTTCCTTTGGCCTCTTTGGTTGCTCAAGAAGAGCATGTTGATGTAAACTTCATTAGAAATAATAATTTCAACAACAATGCTTATAGGAACAATTTTGCTGGTAACAATTATAGGCCGTTTCCTTCTAATGGTGATAATAGCTATCTTGGTAGACCTAAAATGCCTAGTGAAGAAAGAATTTTTGAACTTGAAAAGGCTACCAAGAATTTTATGCAGGCGCAATATGAGCAGAACAGGGCTTTCACCAAGACTATGGAGGAGCAATCAGCTCTGTTGAGGACTATTAGTCATCAACTTGAAAATTTAAACAAGGTTATTCCTGAGTTGCAAGCTAAGGTTTCTAAACCTGAAACCGACATTTCATCTTTGTCTAATGCGCAATCTTCTTTGGTTAACAGAATGTCCGCTAAGCCTAATCCTTTTGCTACTGCTAATGCTATCCAAGTTAGAATTGATGAAAATGTTAGGATGCTAGCAGAATTGCATGCCAGGTGGGAAAGAGAAGATGAGATGGCTAGAGAGATGAAGGTATGTACCATTACTACCTCTAATGATGTTGCTCCTAATGCTAGCAATCCTCTTACTTTGATTGGTGTAGAGAAAACTCCTGCTCCTAGTGTTAAAAAGCCCAAAACAGCCAAAACTTTTTCTCAAAAGAGTGCTAAATTTTTTCGGAGTGTAGGAGATGATAGCTCTATTTCCTTTAATGATTTTGATATTGATGGCTGCAAAATATCTTAAGTTATTTTGTTCTAGCAAAAGCTTGCTTTGACTCCTAATGCTAGTTCTTTAAATGTTGCTTTTACTAAGCATATCACCAATGCTCTCATGAAAATTAGGGATGAAAAGTTGAAGCAAAAAGCCTCTATTCCCAAGAAATTAGAAGATGGTTGGGAACCCATCATTGATATGCATGTTAATGGTTTTGATTGCCATGCTTTATGTGATCTAGGTGCTAGTATTTCTATTATGCCTAGAAAGATTTATGACATGCTTGATTTACCACCACTTGAAAAGTGTTATTATGATGTTCCTATTGCTGATGTTGCTAAAAAGAAACCTTTGGGAAGGATTAATGATGTTCTTATTATGGTTAACAATAACCTTGTTCCCGTTGATTTTCTTGTCATGGATGTTGAATGCAATGCTTCATGTCCTATTATTTTGGGAAGATCTTTTCTTCGAACTGTAGGTGCCATCATGGATATGAGGGAAGGCACCATCAAATATCAATTTCCACTCAAGAAAGGTATGGAACACTTACCTAGAAAGAGAAAGAAATTACTTTTTGACTCTATTCTTAGAGCAAATTATGAGCTTGATGCTTCATCACTTGATATTACTTGATTCGCACTTTCTGCGCCTAGCTCAAAGGCGTTAAACAAAAAGCACTCTTGGGAGATAACCCAATATTTTTACATTCAGTTATTTTTATTTTATTTGAGTCTTGGAAGTTATTACTACTGTAATAACCTCTCCTTATCCTTTTTATTTCGTTTTTGTGCCAAGAGAAGCCTCTAATTTGAGTGAGGTAAGATTTGAGGATGTTGCTGGCCTGAAACTGTTTTCGGTGCTGCACCGTAAAAATTCGTGAAAATTCTCTGTATATCTTTTGGACCTGCGATTTCTTGTGCATATGCCCCAGGTTATATCCAAACTTTCATTAGTTTAACACTTTTTGATTTGAGCAACAGAAAACCCTCTAAAAATTCGACCTTTGTCAGCTGTTCTGTTTTGACAGATTTCTGCCAATATTTGTGTTTGCCGCTTTATCGCTTTCTTTTTGAGTTCTTTTGATCACGGAACTTTTGGGGAAGTTGCTACAGTAGTGTATACTTTATATGTGGTGGTTTTAGGTTGAAACCTGAAGCAAAAAGGGTTGATTCAATATTATGCTTACACTAATGTTGCTAATAGATTTGTGTTTAGTTTTGTATGAAGGAAGTTTTCAAGTGTAGGGATTGGAGAATGATGAGATGAGTTGAAGAATGGACAAAAACTCAAGCTTGGGGATTCCCAGCACCCCAAGAAATATCTAAGAAGTACAAGCATCAAAGCTTGGGGATGCCCCCGAGGCACCCCTTCTTCATCGGCAAAAATCAGGTCACCTTTTAAAATAATATATTTTTATTGCTTCATGCACTATGCGTTTTTCTTCGAGCGTCAGTTTTTTAGTTTTCAGTTTAGTTTAGTTTTGTTTGCTGCAATAAATGGTAGGACCCCAACAAATTTCTTTTGGAGAAGTTGCCTTGTTTTTTATTTGCCAATAACACTCGTTGAACGATAAGAGTGAAAAACGGACTTGATCGTGTGTTCTCTTTTTCTAGAACTGCGTTTAGCTTTTGATTTTTGCCTTGCTTTTTGTTCAGATCTTGTTATATCTTTTCATCAAGGTGTATTTTGACCTCCGGTCCTTATTGGTTTTCATCAAAAGAGTTGGTTATAAAAATTTCGAATGGTGTTGGAAAAGAGAAAAAGCTTTATGCAAAAAAGTGGTACAAGAAGGAGCTTATGTAGACTGCGGCCTAGGCTTTTGCATGTCGTGCTTGATGTCTTTTTGATAGTATGCTTAGTGGTTTTGCTGTAGCATGACTTGTCTCAAATGACTGAGATTGCTTAATGAGCCTTTGAAAAAAATTATGCGTTGTTTCAATTATTTGGAAGCATTATTTTGGTTTTCTCCTTTGATGCTTTATTTGGGTTGACTTGGCGCATGCTCACACATGTTAGACTCATACAAAGTCGCCATAAGCCTCTATGATCATTTAGTTTTTGACTTTTGATACCATCTTATGCTTCTTTTAATGTCGCTTTGTCGCTTTGCATGATTATGGCCATTATTGCTCTCTTAGTTGGTCGCTCCCAGTCTTTTGCTAGCCCTCATTTTGTACTGAATATGAGCTCTACTCGTGCATCCAACTCCAAAAAACCAAGTTGTTCCAAAGTGTCCACCATACATACCTATTAGCAATTTGCTATTCCAAAGTACATTTGACTTGCTTTTATCTATCCTTCAAATTAAACTCTTTTTGGTGTTATGCGAAAATTGGTCAGTAAAGCTCTCACGAACCGGATAGCACACTTTACTTTTCTCGTTTTAAAATTTTGACATTGTGGCCTCTTATGTTGAGTTGTTATGCTTGCAAGTTGTAAGTTGGAAATTAGCCCAGCCATGCCGTCATGGGGCAAGCTTTCAACATTGCACTATCTTTCATTTGAGTTGATATCGTGATCTTTTGTTTATGGATACTCGCGATGTAAAATAAGTTGGGAATCTTGCGGGATCATGGAGTTTTTATATGTGTTATGGAAATGCCTGAGCCGCTAATCTAAGCCATGCATAATTCATGGTGGAAATTTACAGCATGCCCATAGTGAACATTCGACGACGCATCTCATAATAAAAAGCTATATTAATGGTAAATAAAAGAGATGCCGAGGTGTTCATTGTCTGTTTGTCTTGTCATTTTGATGTGGGCTTGTTCCATGCCATCGGGCAGGAGGTACCCCGTTGGTGGTTCTCGATGATACACATATATTTACAATGACAAGAGCTTGCTTGGGACTCTAAGTCGAGTAGCATGAGGTTTGGGTATTCGTATTTCACGGGACACGAGGTTTTAAACTTATGATTTATCAAGCTTATGATTTATCAAGCATATGCTTATTATGAGGGCAATGAGAGCTCAAAGCCGGTAAGTACCATAATTTTTGAAGGTTTATAAAACTTGCAATCACTGCTTCCCTCCGCGAAGGGCCTTTCTTTTACTTTTATGTTGAGTCATCACCTTCTATCTTTATGCACCGTTAAGAGAGCATAGTTGTCATTCTGAGTATAATGTGTATTGTCCCAAAGTTTTCATTGATTGATTCATATTGTTGGTTTCACTTGTTCCTAAATTACTTGTATCTAGTCGCCCTCTTAATCTTAAAGGTGTCCTATGCATTTATGTTTTGCTACTCCATGAGGGGCAAGCTGAAAACCATTTGTATGTTTTTTCTTATGATTTGAACACACGTTTGACTTTCATTGTTTCATTTTCATGATCTTTTGTTTGTGTTCATTTTCATGTTATAACATGTTTGCTAAGTTTTTTCTATCAAGATTATATCTTTCATGCCCATGTTTTAAGTTCTTTTGATCCCAGCGCACAACGCTTACATAGATGATCAAGATTGTGTAGGTGCATGTCACCTCAAAAATTAATTCTTTTGTTATCACTTACCTACTCGAGGACAAGCAGGAGTTAAGCTTCGGGATGCTGATACGTCTCCAACGTATCCATAATTTTTGATGCTCCATGCTTGTTTTTACACCATTTGCTTAGTGTTTCGTTACACTTCGTGGCATTTTTATGCATTTTCCAGAACTAACCTATTAACGAGATGCCACAGTGCCAGTTCCCTATTTTCTGCTGTTTTTGTGTTTCAGAAAAGTTACACAGGAAATATTCTCAGAATTGGACGAAACAAAAGCCAGAAGTCCAGATATTTCACGGAGCTTCCAGAACACCGAAGGAGAGACGGAGAGGAGCCACTGGTGGGCCACACCACCAGGGGGCGCGGCCTGAGGCTGGCCCGTGCCCCTCTATGGTGTGCCCCACCAGGACCACTTCTGACGCCGCCCCTTCGCCTATAAAGACCCCCCGACGGGAAAAACCTAAATACCTGATCACTTTTCCAGAACACATCGCGATCCGCCACCGCCGTTGACCTGAAGATCGGGAGGGTCCAGAAGCTCTTCTCGGCACCCTGCCGGAGAGGGAAATCGCCACCGGAGGTCTTCTTCATCACCATGCGTGCCTCCGGCGCGATGAGTGAGTAGTCTACCTTGGACTATGGGTCCATAGCAGTAGCTAGATGGTTGTCTTCTCCACCATATGCTTCATGTTTAGATCTCGTGAGCTGCCTTACATGATCGAGATCACCGTTATGTAATTCCACATGTTGTTTTTGTTGGGATCCGATGAATATTGGTGTTATGATTGAGTTGATGTATTGAATTTTATCTTATGTTGTTTATGATCTTGCATGCTCTCCGTTGTTAGTAGCTATCTTGGCCGAGTAGTTGCTAGTGACTCCAAGATGGGTATTTATGCTCGATAGTGGGTTCATGCCTCTATTTAATCTGGGGGAGTGACAGAAACCTCTAAGGTTGTAGATGTGCTGTTGCTACTAGGGGGAAAACAACATTCATATGCTCAAGGGCATATGCTTTGTTTACATTACACACTTTGCTTAATGCAATTATCTGTTGTTCGCAACTTAATACTTGTGGAGTTCTCGGATTGATTCGCCACAAGTGGATTATTAGTCATAGATGCAGTTGGATGGCGGTCTATGTATCTTGTTGTAATGCCCAGAGTAAATCTCATAGTGATCCTCTCGACATATGCACGTTGTCTTTATTCTATCAATTGCCCAACTGTAATTTGTTTACCCAGCATGTATTATTTTATCTTATGAAGAGACACCACTAGTGAACTGTGGACCCCGGTCCTATTTCCATTATATTGCTATCACCTGTTTACTTTACTCGCACTATTTACTTTACTCACATACTATTATCACTTTCCACTCGATACGCTCATACCCTTTGTTTCAAGCAAACCGGTGAGATTGACAACCTCATCGTAAGTTGGGAACAAAGTATTTGGTTGTGTTGTGTGCAGGTTCCACGTTGCCGCTCGCAAAGCAAAGCTTGGACAAGGCGCCCTATAAATTGTCTGAAGCTGTCGCGAAGCTAGTGGGCATCACCTTCAGTCGTATTGTCGTCCTCCTACTGGATTGATAACCTTGGTTTCATAACTCAGGGAAAACTTGCTGCTATATTCATCAAACCTTCTCTTGGGGTTTCCAACTGGCCGGTCATTTACTACACACAATCAAGTTTTCTGGCATCATCATCACCGCGCCATCACCATGCTTGCCTCCGGCGCGATGAGTGAGTAGTCTACCTTGGACTATGGGCCCATAGCAGTAGCTAGTTGGTTGTCTTCTCCACCATGTGCTTCATGTTTAGATCTTGTGAGCTGCCCTACATGATCGAGATCACCGTTATCAAATTCTACATGTTGAGTTTGTTGGGATCCGATGAATATTGGTGTTATGATTGAGTTAATGTGCTGAATATTATCTTATGTTATCTCTATGTTGTTTATGATCTTGCATGCTCTCCGTTGTTAGTAGCTATCTTGGCCAAGTAGTTGCTAGTGACTCCAAGAGGGGGTATTTATGCTCGATAGTGGGTTCATGCCTCTATTTAATCTGGGGGAGTGACAGAAACCTCTAAGGTTGTAGATGTGCTGTTGCTACTAGGGAGAAAACAACATTCATATGCTCGAGGGCATATGCTTTGTTTACATTACACACTTTGCTTAATGCAATTATCTGTTGTTTGCAACTTAATACTTGTGGAGTTCTCGGATTGATTCGCCACAAGTGGATTATTAGTCATAGATGCAGTTGGATGGCGGTCTATGTATCTTGTTGTAATGCCCAGAGTAAATCTCATAGTGATCCTCTCGACATGCACGTTGTCTTTATTCTATCAATTGCCCAACTGTAATTTGTTTACCCAGCATGTATTATTTTATCTTATGGAGAGACACCGCTAGTGAACTGTGGACCCCGGTCCTATTTCCTTTATATTGCTATCACCTGTTTACTTTACTCGCACTATTTACTTTACTCGCATACTATCATCACTTTCCACTCGATACGCTCATACCCTTTGTTTCAAGTAAACCGGTGAGATTGACAACCTCATCGTAAGTTGGGAACAAAGTATTTGGTTGTGTTGTGTGCAGGTTCCACGTTGCCGCTCGCAAAGCAAAGCTTGGACGAGGCGCCCTATAAATTGTCCGAAGCTGTCGCAAAGCTAGCGGGCATCACCTTCAGTCGTATTCATCCTCCTACTGGATTGATAACCTTGGTTTCATAACTGAGGGAAAACTTGCTGCTATATTCATCAAAACCTTCTCTTAGGGTTTTCCAACTGGCCGGTCATTTATTACATATTCCCACGTCAACTTGGCTCCAGAAGTTTTCTGTCGCCATTGCCGTGTATTAAAGAAGAAGCTTTCACACCATCATCACCGCGCCATCAGCCAGCCCCTGGCCCACGCCCCCTAGTGGTGAGGCCGCCCTGGTCCACTCCTGACGCCGCCCCTTCGCCTATAAAGACCTCCCGACGGGAAAAACCTAAAGACCCGATCAATTTTCCAGAAACATTTCGCGATCCGCCGCCGTCGTCGACCCGAGATTGGGAGGGTCCAGAAGCTCTTCCCGGCACCCTGCTGGAGAGGGGAATCGCCACCGGAGGTTTTCTTCATCGCCATGCTTGCCTCTGGCGCGATGAGTGAGTAGTCTACCTTGGACTACGGGTCCATAGCAGTAGCTAGATGGTTGTCTTCTCCACCATGCGCTTCATGTTTAGATCTTGTGAGCTGCCCTACATGATCAAGATCATCTTTATGTAATTCTACATGTTGTGTTTGTTGGGATCCGATGAATATTGGTGTTATGATTTAGTTGATGTTCTGAATTTTATCTTATGTTATCTCTATGTTGTTTATGATCTTGCATGCTCTCCGTTGTTAGTAGCTATCTTGGCCAAGTAGATACTAGTGACTCCAAGAGGGGGTATTTATGCTCGATAGTTGGGTCCATGCCTCTATTTAATCTGGGGGAGTGACAGAAACCTCTAAGGTTATAGATGTGTTGTTGCCACTAGGGAGAAAACAACATTCTTGTGTCTAAGGACATTCGCTTTGTTTACATTACACACTTTGCTTAATGCAGTTATCTGTTGTTCGCAACTTAATACTCAAGGGGTCCTCGGATGATTCCCCGTCAGTGGATTATTAGTCATAGATGCAGTTGGATGGCGGTCTATGTATCTTGTAGTAATGCCCAGAGTAAATCTCATAGTGATCCTCTTGACATATGCACGTTATCTTTATTCTATCAATTGCCCAACTGTAATTTGTTTACCCAGCATGTCGTTATTTATCTTATGGAGAGACACCACTAGTGAACTATGGACCCCAGTCCAATTTCCTTTATATTGCTATTACTGTTTACTTTTACTCGCACTGTTTACTTTCTCATATAATACTATTGCTTTCCACACGATACGCTCATTCCTTTGTTTACATCAAACCGGTGAGATTGGTAACATTATTGTAAGTTGGGAGCAAAGTATTTGTTTGTGTTGTGTGCAGGTTTCACGTTGCTGCTGGTGCAAAGCAAAGCACTAGACGAGGCGCCCTATAAATTGTCCGGAGCTGTCACGAAGCTAGCAGGCATCACCTTCTGAAGTTTGGCTTTTTTCTACTAGTTCGATAAACCTCGGTTTCTTACTGAGGGAAGACTTGCTACTGTGCTCATCATACCTTCCACTTGGGGTTCCCAACTGGGTGGTTATCTGCCCGCATCAAGCACTTTTTCCAGAAAAGGTCTTGATAACCCACAAGTATAGGGGATCGTGTGTAGCCTTTTCGATAAGTAAGAGTGTCGAACCCAACGAGGAGCTAAAGGTAGGATAAATGTTCTCTCAAGTTCTATCAACCACTAATACAACTCTACGCACACTAAACGTTTGCATCATCTGGGAAATAAAACTAGTGCAACAATACAGGTATGAGAGATAGCTTTGCAAGATAATAAATACAAGAAAGTAATTGTTAGTGCTGCAGCAATAAAATATACTAAGTAACCATAAACTAATAGTACCATGTGTGTGGAAAAGTGGTGGTAATAGTGGTGGCTTTGTCTAAGTTCAATTAGTGAATAAATCGGGTTCATTGTCTTCGATGCAGTTTTCTATGTGGGAGAGGCTAAATATACATGCACTTCACTACTTGGAAATACAAGTACTATATAATTGGATTTTTAGCAAGCATCCGCAAATACTAACAATGCATTAAGGTTTCCCCAACCATAGCCTTAAGTTAATGGTCCACTTACTCCCATACGTGCAACGTTCCGGTTCGTGTCCTCAGGTTTCTGTCGCTCCGGCAGGACTACCCCATTCCTTTTGCACACACTACTAACAATAAGATGTTTAATCCATGCACGCATAAATATAATGGACACCAAAGGACAGTACCATATCAACATATAACTCTAATGAACCAAAAACATTCAACAAATCAATCTAAGAACAAATAAACTATGCAAACATAACATAGATCATAGGATAAATATTATAGTATCAAACACCATGTTTACATAGGATGGTACAGAGGTGTGTGGGAGGATGAACCACTGCATAATAGGAGGAGTTGGTGATGGAGATAGCGGTGAAGATGGCGGAGATGAGCAGCGAGGGGCGCGGGCGGTGGCGCCGGCGGCAGCGCGGGGGGACTCCCCCGCCGCCGGTGTCATGGGGGAGCGCCGCCTCTTAGCCCCCTTCCTTCATGGCTTCATAGGAGCCCTCCCCCATGGAGATGGGATCCATGGGGGAGGCGAAAACGTGGCTCTGGTGGGTGCAAATTCGTGGGTGGAGGTGTCCCCCACGAGCTAGGGTTCCTCCCTTTATATAGTCTCTCGGATTCCCGTCTCCTCATCTTGTGCCGCACTAGATCGGGCCTAACTCAGCCGTCCGGACTCGGAATCAGGCGAATTTTGTGTCTAGAACGTTTGCCGTGAAATTCTCTACAACTTTGTAGTTAAAGAGTTTTCCGTTTGATGCTGTCTTCGACCCGTAACGTGACCATCTTCGAAAAGAGTTCTGGCACAGATTTCTGAAAAGTCTCAATTTGACTCCAACAAGGTTTCCACTTGTATTCTTGGTAATTTCTACACATCAAAGTGTAAAACAAGAACATTGTGCACTTTTGCAACTATTAGTAGGTTAGTCCAAATAAATCATAAAAGTGCCACAAAGTGTAGACAAAACATATAGCAGTTGGTGTAAAACAAAGCATGGAGCATCAAAAATTATAGATACGTTTGAGACGTATCAAGCATCCCCAAGCTTAACTCCTGCTCGTCCTTGAGTAGGTAAGTGATAACAAAAGAATAATTTTTGAGGTGACATGTACCATCATAATCTTGATCATCTATGTAAAGCATTGAGTGCCGAGATTAAAGAACTTAAAATATGGTCATGAAAGACATAATCTCAATAGAAGAAACTTGGCAACCATGTTATAACATGAAAAAGAACACAAACGAAAGATTATGAAAAATAAAACAATGAAAGTCACGTGTCTGTTTCAACCATATGGAAAACATAGCAAATGGTTTTCAGCTTGTCCTTCATGGAATAGCAAAACATAAATGCATAGGACACTTTCAAGTTTAAAAGGGCAACTAGATATAAATAATTTAAGAACAAGTAAAACCATAATCATGAATCAATCAATTATAACTTTGGGACAATCCACATTAAACTCAGAATGGCAACTATGCTCTCTTAGATGGTACATAAAGGTAGAAGGTGAAGACTCAACATAAAAGTAAAAGAAAGGCCCTTCGCAGAGGGAAGCAGTGATTGCAAGTTTTATAAATCTTCAAAAATTATGGTACTTACTAGCTTTGAGCTCTTATTACCCCCATCATAGACATCTTGAATGGTTAGAGTTAATGCAAGTACAATTATGAAGCATATGCTTGACAAATCATATGTTGAAAACCTCGTGTCCCGTGAAGTACGAATACCCAAACCTTATGCTACTCGACTTAGGGTCCCAAGCAAGCTCTTGTCATTGTAAGTATATGCATATCATCGAGAACCGCCAACGGGGTACCTCCATGCCCAATGATATGGAACAAGCCCACATCAAAATGACATGACAAATAGACAATGAACACCTCGGCATCTCTTTTATTTACCATTGGTATAGCTTCTTATTTTGAGATGCGTTGTCGAATGTTCACTATGGGCATGCTGTAAATTTCTACCATGAATTATGCATGGCTTATATTAGTGGCCCAGGCGTTTCTCTAACACATATAAAAACTCCATGATCCCATAAGATTCCCAACTTGTTTCATATCGCGAGTATCCAGACACAAAAGATCACGATATCAACTCAAATGAAAGAAGTGCAATGTTGAAAGCTTACCCCATGACGGCATGGTTTGGCTAATTTCCAACTTACAACTTGCAAGCATAAAAACTCAACATAAGAGAGCCACAATGTCAAAATTTTAAAAGCGAGAAAAGTAAAGTGTGCCATCAGGTTTGTGAGAGCTTTACTGACTAATTTTCACATAACACCAAAAAGAGTTTAATTTGAAGGATAGATAAAAGCAAGTCGAATGTACTTTGGAATAGCATATTGCTAATAGGTATGTATGGTGGACACATTGGAATAACTTGGTTTTTAGAAGTTGGATGCACGAGTAGAGCTCATACTCAGTACAAAATGAGGGCTAGCAAAAGACTTGGAGCGACCAACTAAGAGAGCAATAACGGCCATAATCATGCAAAGCGACAAAACATCATTAAAAGAAGCATAAAGTGGTATCACAAGTCAAAAAACAAATGATCATAGAGGCTATAGGCGACTTATTTTGTAGTCAACATGTGTAAGCATGCGCCAAGTCAACCCAATTAAAGCATCAAAGGAGAAAACCAAATAAATGCTTCCATATAATAAAAAACAACGCATGATTTTTTCAAAGGCTCATTAAGCAATCTCAGTCATTTGAGACAAGTCATGCTACAGCAAAAATCACTAAGCATACTACCAAAACGACATCAAGCACGACATGCAAAAGCCTAAGCCGCAGTCTAAACAATCTCCTTTTTGTACCACTTTTTTGTATGAAACTTTTTCTCTTTTCCAACACCATTTGAACCTTTTTAAAACAACTCTTTTGATGAATACCAACATGGAATAGAGGTCAAAATACACCTTGATGCAAAGATATAACAAGATCTGAACAAAGATTAAGGCAAAAAATGAAAGCTAAACGCAGTTCTAGAAAAAGAGAACACTCGTTGAACGATAAGAGTGAAAAATGGAGTGTTCTTGGCAAATGAAAACGAGTAAATCTTCTCCAAAAGAAATTTGTTGGGGGTCCAACCATTTATTGCAGCAAGCAAAACTAAAGAAAACTGAAAACTAAAGTAAAAACGCTCCAAGAAAAATGCATAGTGCATGAAGCAATAAAAATATAGTGTCTTGAAAGGTGACATGATTTTTGCCGATGAAGAAGGGATGCCTTGGGGGCATCCCCAAGTTTTGACGCTTGTACCTTGATGACCCACAAGTATAGGGCGTGTATCGTAGTAGTTTCGATAAATAAGAGTGTCGAACCCAACGAGGAGCAGAAGGTGTTGATAAGTGGTTTTGATCAAGGATTCACTGTAAATACTAGCAAACGGGTTTTCAGGGGTATTTGGTAATGCAAGTAAATAAAATACGAGTAAATAAAAGACAATAACAATAATTGCTGCAAGTGGCCCAATCCTTTCTAGAGCAAAGGACAAGCCGTTTGTGTAACTTATGATGACCAAACGTTCTCGAGGACACACGGGAGTTTCTATCAAGTGCCTTCTCTTCAGACCGCTAAATAATTTTTACTGGTTTGATAAGTGTTATGGGGGTGAACCTGTGCTAGCGCACTACCCTTACTAGGATAAATACACACTTGTGATTATACCCCTTGCAAGCATCCGCAAATACAAGAAAGTAATTAAGATAAATCTAACCACAGCCTTAAACTCTAAGATCCTACGCTCCCTGGTGCAATGGTTTCCCAACAGAGGTTTAGGTTTCTGTCACTCCAGCAACCCCACAATTGGTAGCCAAATACACAATGCACCTCACTAGGCCCATAAATGGTGAAGTATCATGTAGTCGACGTTCACATGACACCACTAGTGAAATAGCACCACAACAAATAAATATCAAACCATTAAATATTACTCAACATAATTCCACTACTAACGACTTGACTTCTCCCATGTCCTCAAGAACTAAACGAACTACCCACAAGACATCATATGGATCATGATCCTAGGTGAAATAATGGTAAATAACGATCTCCCCCACGCTTGGGCAATACTCTCTCCATCATGAGACCAAAAGTTATATATCCGATTACGATCTTTATGAATTTCACTCGGAGGATAAAACTTGGAATAAAAGAGAGGTACAATTTCCTCCCATGCAATAGATGGACCATCTTTAAGCAGCCGATACCACTCCTCAGCTCCGCCTTTCAATGATAAAGAGAATAGCTTCCTCTTGACCTGGCTCGGTGAAATACCTGCACACTTGAACAACTCGCATAATTCATGTATAAAAAGTAAGTGATCACCCAGATGGACATTTCCATCTCTAGAATAGCAGTTATCCATAACACGCTCAACAATTTTCATAGGTATTTTAAAAGGATCTAATTGAGCAGGTGGTGGTGGTTCATCCATATGTGCAGCAGTGGTAGAAGTGTTCCCAAATAGGAAACCAAATGGAGAATTCTCCATAGCAAAATAAAATAAAAGCAAAAGACAAAAATAAAAACAATACTCACAGCGACGGTTACCTTTACCAATTCCACTCTTCAATAGCGCTTCACTCCCTGGCAACGGCGCCAGAAAATAGTCTTGATGACCCACAAGTATATGGGGTGTATCATAGTACTTTCAATAAATAAGAGTGTCGAACCCAACGAGGAGCAGAAAGTGACAAGTGGTTTTGATCAAGGATTCACTGTAAATACTAGCAAACGGGTTATCAGGGGTATTTGGTAATTCAAGTAAATAAAGTACAAGTAAATAAAAGACAATAACAATAATTGCTGCAAGTGGCCCAATCCTTTCTAGAGCAAAGGACAAGCCGGTTGTGTAACTTATGATGACCAAACGTTCTCGAGGACACACAGGAGTTTCTGTCAAGTGCTTTCGCTTCATACCGCTAAATAATCTTTACTGGTTTGATAAGTGTTATGGGGGTGAACCTGTGCTAGCGCACTACCCTTACTAGGATAAATACACACTTGTGATTATACCCCTTGCGAGCATCCGCAAATACAAGAAAGTAATTAAGATAAATCTAACCACAGCCTTAAACTCTAAGATCCTACGCTCCCTGGTGCAATGGTTTCCCAACGGAGGTTTAGGTTTTTGTCACTCCAGCAACCCCACAATTGGTAGCCAAATACACAATGCACCTCACTAGGCCCATAAATGGTGAAGTATCATGTAGTCGACGTTCACATGACACCACTAGTGAAATAGCACCACAACAAATAAATATCAAACCATTAAATATTACTCAACATAATTCTACTACTAACGACTTGACTTCTCCCATGTCCTCAAGAACTAAATGAACTACTCACAAGACATCATATGGATTATCATCAGAGGTGAAATAATGGTAAATAACAATCTGAACATAAACTTTAATTCAACGGTTCCACTCAATAGCATCAACCACAAGAGTAATCAACACCGGGAAAGTTTCCCCTAAGAATTTAACAAGATTCAACTCAAGATGTTATAGCGGGATGGCGTGGTGATGATGGAGATGAAGGTGCTGGTGATGGAGATGATGATGATGATGATCCCGATGAAGTCCGGTGCGATGGTGATGACGATGGCGACGATCTCCCCTCTCCGGGAAGGAATTTCCCCGACAGATTTCTGCCTGCCGGAGAGCTTTTCTCTCTCTGGTGTTTTCCGCCCCGCAGAGGTGATGGTGTCTATCTCTGAGCCCCCCCTGACTTAGGTTTTTGGGGACAATGAAATACGCGAAGGGGCGATGGCAGAAGTGGGCTAGGGGGCTCTCACCACAGGTGGGCGCGGCCAGGGGCTGGGCCGCGCCCCCTGGTGGTGAGGCTGCCCTGTGGCCCCTCTCACCTCCTCCTTCTGGCTTCTTCAGTCTTCTGATAAAATATAATTTTCTGGTATTTTTCTGGAATTTTCCTGATCTTCAAAATATGGTGCCTTGACGGTCCTTTTTCCAGCAGAATCCTGACTCCGATAGCAATTCCTCCAATGATCATCAAACATGTAAAAACAGAGGAAATAGCATAAGTATCATCTCTAAATGTGAAATATATCAATGAATAACAATAAATTATGATACAAAAGACATTCAACAAATCAATCTAAGAACAAATAAACTATGAAAATATGACATAGATCATAGGATAAATATTATAGCATCAAACACCATGTTTACATAGGATGGTACAGAGGTGTGTGGGAGGATGAACCACTGCATATGTGATAGAGATAGTGGTGAAGATGGCGGAGATGAGCAGCGAGGGGCGCGGGCAGCGGCGCCGATGGCAGTGCGGGGGACTCCCCCGTCGCCGGCGTCATGGGGGAGCGCCGCCTCTTAGCCCCCTTCCTTCATGGCTTCATAGGAGCCCTCCCCCATTGAGATGGGATCCATGGGGGAGGCGAAAACGTGGCTCTGGTGGGTGCAAATTCATGGGTGGAGGTGTCCCCCACAAGCTAGGGTTCCTCCCTTTATATAGTCTCTTGGATTCCCGTCTCCCCATCTTGTGCCGCACTAGATCGGGCCTAACTCGGCCGTCCGGACTCGGAATCAGGCGAATTTTATGTTCAGAACGTTTGTCGTGAAATTCTCTACAACTTTGTAGTTAAAGAGTTTTCCGTTTGACGTTGTCTTCAACCCGTAACGTGACCATCTTCAAAAAGAGTTCTGACACAGATTTCTGAAAAGTCCCAATTTGACTCCAACAAGGTTTCCACTTGTATTCTTGGTAATTTCTACACATCAAAGTGTAAAACAAGAACATTGTGCACTTTTGCAACTATTAGTAGGTTAGTATAAATAAATCATAAAAGTGCCACAAAGTGTAGACAAAACATATAGCAATTGGTGTAAAATAAGCATGGAGCATAAAAAATTATAGATACGTTTGCAACGTATCAACATCCCCAAGTTTAACTCCTGCTCGTCCTCGAGTAGGTAAGTGATAACAAAAGAATAATTTTTAAGGTGACATGCACCATCATAATCTTGATCATCTAAGTAAAGCATTGAGTGCTGGGATCAAAGAACTTAAAACATGGGCATAAGAGACATAATCTTGACAATAAAAACTTAGCAACCATGTTATAACATGAAAAGAAACACAAACGAAAGATCATGAATAATGAAACAATGAAAGTCAAACGTGTGTTCAAATCATATGGAAAAACATAATAAGTGGTTTTCAGCTTGTCCTTCATGGAATAGCAAAACATAAATGCATAGGACACCTTCAAGTTTAAAAGGGCGACTAGATACAAATAATTTAAGAACAAGTGAAACCATAATCATAAATCAAACAATGATAAACTTTGGGACTATGCACATTAAACTCAGAATGGCAACTATGCTCTCTTAAAAATTTGGTTTTGAGAGGTGGTTGTCTTTGTCAACGACTGGCAATAGGGTTCTTACTATCTTCCATACAAAAATAAGCAAGTTTTTGAGAGAGAGATTGGCACTTTTGTGCTCTTTTATAAATCTTGGCACTCCTCCCCACCTTTTTTCCTTTCACAAACCATGGCTAACCGATTCCATCGAGTGCCCACCAACATTCACATACTACCTCCATCCCATGGCTTAAGGCCTATATTTTTTTTAGAAAGTCAAACTATGTCAAGTTTGACTAAGTTTTTAGCAAAAATCATTAACATACAAACTAGAAAATTAATATCATTAGATAGATAGTGAAATATATTTTCATGTGGTATCTATAAAATATCATATTTGTTGATAGATTCTTCTAAAAATTTGGTCAAACTTTACTTCGTTTGACTTTCTGAAAAAAATATAGGCCTTAAGCCTTGGGATGGAGGTAGTACCATGGAGGAGTGCCTTTTTTTTCTTTCCTTTTTTCTCTTTTTTTTCTTTTTGGAATAAAACAATATGGAAGATAGCAAATCCGACCACTACGTCCCCATGAGCTGAAAACAGTGTCACAAAATGAGAAGTATTTTGATGGTTTTTTTAAAAGGTAGCACATGAAATTTTTACTTGGAATGGCTTGCAAATATCATGCATAGGAATTTATAGTGGACACATTGGAATAACTTGGTTTTTAGGAGTTGGATGCACGAGTAGCGCTCATACTCAGTACAAAACGAGGGCTAGCAAAAGACTGGGAGCGACCAACTAAGAGAGCAATAACGGCCATAATCATGCAAAGCGACAAAGCAACATTAAAAGAAGCATAAGATGGCATCAAAAGTCAAAAATTAAATGATCATAGAGGCTTATGGCGACTTTGTATGAGTCTAACATGTGTGAGCATGCGCCAAGTCAACCTAAATAAAGCATCAAGGAGAAAACCAAAATAATGCTTCCAAATAATAAAAACAATGCATGATTTTTTCAAATGCTCATTAAGCAATCTCAGTCATTTGAGACAAGTCATGCTACAGCAAAAATCACAAAGCATACTATCAAAAAGACATCAAGCATGACATGCAAAAGTCTAAGCCGCAGTCTAAATAAGCTCCTTTTTGTACCACTTTTTTGCATAAATCTTTTTCTCTTTTCCAACACCATTTGAACTTTTTTAACTCAACTCTTTTGATGAAAGCCAATATGGTCCAGAGGCAAAAATACACCTTGATAAAAAGATATAAGAAGATCTAAACAAAAATTAAGGCGAAAACTGAAAACTAAACGCAGTAGCAGAAAAAGAAGAACACTCGTTGAACGATAAGAGTGAGAAACTGAGTGTTCTTGGCAAATGAAAATGAGTACATCTCCTTCAAAAGAAATTTGTTGGGGTCCAACCATTTATTGTAGCAAAATAAACTAAACTAAACTGAAAACTAAAACAAGTGACGCTCCAATAAAAACGCATAGTGCATGAAGCAATAAAAATATAGTGTCTTGAAAGGTGACCTGATTTTTGCCGATGAAGAAGGGGTGCCTCAGGGGCATCCCCAAGCTTTGACGTTTGTACTTCTTGGATATTTCTTGGGGGTTGCATGAGCATCCCCAAGCTTGAGCTTTTGTCCATTCTTCAACTCATCTCATCATTCTCCAATCCCTACACTTGAAAACTTCCTTCATACAAAACTCAACACAATTCTATTAGCAACATTAGTGTAAGCATAACAATGAATCAACCCTTTTTTGTTCAGGTTTCAACTCAAAAACACCACACATAAAGCATATACTACTCTAGCAACTTCCCCAAAAGTTCCATGATCAAAAGAACTCAAAAAGAAAGCGATCGAGAGGCAAACACAAATAGTGGCAGAAATCTGTCAAAACAGAACAACTGACAAAGGTCGATTTTTTCTAGGACCTTCTATTGCTCAAATCGAAAAGTGCAAAACTAATGAAAGTTTGGATATAACCTGGGGCATATGCACAAGAAATCGCAAGTCAAAAAGATATTCTGAGAATTTTCACGAATTTTTATGGTGCAGCACCAAAATCTGTTTCAGGATAGCAACTTCCCCAAATCTTACCTCACTCAAATTAGAGGTTTTTCTTGGCACAACAACGAAATAAAAATGATAAGGAGCGGTTATTACAGTAGTAATAACTTCCAAGACTCAAATAAAAGAAAAAGTACTGAAAATAAAACAATGGGTTATCTCCCAAGAGTGCTTTTCTTTAACGCCTTTGAGCTAGGCACAAAATAGAGAACCAAACAAAGAAGCAAAACAAAAGGAACTATTTTTGTTGTTTTCAATTTATAAGTGAAAGTAAAGAAGCAACAAAAACAAAATAAAGAGCCTAATAAAATTAAAGAAGATAAAACCAAGACATATAAAAGCAATTATAATACAAGTTAACACAATACATATCATGTGGATGCGTAATATAGAGTATGAAGGAGACAACCTCATGTTAGTTGATGAATAGGGGGATGACTTGGGCATCCCCAAGCTTAGATGATTGTATCTTCTTGGACATGTTCTTGGGATGCACCTAAACATCCCCAAGCTTGAGCTCTTGTGTCTTCTTGTTCATCTCATATCACCATATTGATTAGAACTTATAAGCTACATCCACATAAAACTTCACAAAACTCATTAGTAGGGTTAGTACTCATTAAGTAAAATCCACTCATGTTCAAGCATTGACAAGTTTCATAATCTAAACTCAACATTTGCCACTGTATATACTAAGATATTCATGATTTCCGTCGTCCGTCGAAAAATAATAAAACTAATAACAGCAAGTACAATATTGAATAAACTAAGAAATCTGTCAAAACTAAACAGTCTGTAAAGATGACACTCAATGAGATAGTTAGGTAGCTCAAATCGAAAAACTCCAAACTAAATAAAGACAGATCATAATCTCAGGTTTATGCACACAAAAAATTTCAGATCAAAACACTACTCTGAGATTTTTCACGATTTTTTATAGTGAAGCATAGAAATCTGTCTAAACAGAACAGTTGGTAAAAATCGAATTTTTTTGAGACAGCTACGTAACTCAAATTAGAAAAAGTTAGTCTAATGAAAGAAAGACAATAAGCATTACTTTGCACTCAAGAAATTTCAGATCAATATCATGTTCTGGTGATTTTAAACATTTTATACGGTGAAGCTCAAAAAATCTGTTTTTAAACAGCAAAGCAAAACTATCAACTTCCAAGTAACTAGGAACTACAATTATCACTTTACTTTTATGGTACAGAGGAATATGTACAATATATACAAAATACATAATATGTACAAGTTTTTAACTGAAAAGCTTCCATGAAAAGATTTGTTTTGGTTTCATAGGCATGAAAACAAGTGTTCAAGGTCGACCCCCACTTAACCATTACTCATCTTTCCAATCACTTTCCTTTTTGAAAACGCTTTTAGGTAACAAGTACAATTAATTTTTTTTGTAATTCACATTCCCTATCCATAATAAGATAGAGAACAACTTAAAACTGAAAGTAAAAACTACTTAAAGATAAAGCAAACAAGTGCACACAAGAATATTCACCCACACGCTAGAGCTCCCCGGCAACGGCGCCAGAAAAGGTCTTGATATCCCACAAGTATAAGGGATCGTGTGTAGCCTTTTCGATAAGTAAGAGTGTCGAATCCAACGAGGAGCTAAAGGTAGGATAAATGTTCTCTCAAGTTCTATCAACCAATGATACAACTCTACGCACACTAAACATTTGCATTATCTAGGAAATAAAACTAGAGCAACAATACGGGTATGAGAGATAGCTTTGCAAGATAATAAATATAAGAAAGTAATTGTTAGTGCTGCAGCAATAAAATATACTAAGTAACCATAAACTAACAGTACCATGAGTGTGGAAAAGTGGTCGTAATGGTGGTGGCTTTATCCAAGTTCAATTAGCGAATAAATCGGGTTCATTGTCTTCGATGCAGTTTTCTATGTGGGAGAGGCTAAATATACAAGCACTTCACTACTTGGAAATACAAGTACTATATGATTGGATTGTTAGCAAGCATCCGCAAATACTAATAATGCATTAAGGTTTCCCCAACCATAGCCTTAAGTTAATGGTTCTCTTACTCCTATACGTGCAACGTTCCGGTTTGCGTCCTCGGGTTTCTGTCACTCCGGCAGAACTACCACCTTCCTTTTGCACATACTACTAACCCTAAGATATTTAATCCATGCACGCATAAATATAATAGACACCAAAGGATAGTACCATATCAACATACAACTCTAATGAACCAAAGACATTCAACAAATCAATCTAAGAACAAATAAACTATGGAAACATGACATAGATCATAGGATAAATATTATAACATCAAACACCATGTTTACATAGGACGGTACAGAGGTGTGTGGGAGGATAAACCACTATATATGTGATGGAGATAGCGGTAAAGATGGTGGAGAGGAGCAGCGAGGGCGCGGGCGGCGGCGCGGGTTGCTCCTTCCCCGCCGCCGGCATCATGGGGGAGCGCCGCCCCTTAGCCCCCTTCCTTCATGGCTTCATGGGAGCCCTCCCCCATGGAGATGGGATCTATGGGGGAGGCTAAAACGTGGCTCTGGTGGCTGCAAATTCGTGGGTGGAGGTGTCCCCCACGAGCTAAGGTTCCTCCCTTTATATAGTCTCTCGGATTCCGGTCTCCCCATCTTGGGCCGCAATAGAGTGGGCTTATCTCGGTCGTCCGGACTCGCAATCAGGTGAATTTTATATCCAGAACGTTCGCCGTGAAATTCCCTACAACTTTGTAATTGAAGAGTTTTCCATTTGACGCCGTCTTACACCCGTAACATGACCATCTTCGAAAAAAGTTCTGGCACAGATTTCTGGAAAGTCCCAATTTGACTCCAACAAGGTTTCCACTTGTATTCTTGGTAATTCCTACACATCAAAGTGTAAAACAAGAACATTGTGCACTTTTGCAACTATTAGTAGGTTAGTCCAAATAAATCATAAAAGTGCCACAAAGTGTAGACAAAACATATAGCAATTGGTGTAAAACAAGCATGGAGCATCAAAAATTATAGATACGTTTGCAACGTATCAGTACCAAGATCCTCCACAGGTAAATTGTGCTTGATCAATGGTTGTTGACGAAGAAAAATATCGTCAATCTCTTCACTTTCCTTCCTGTAAACATCACTTTCATGGTCCTCCATGAATTGCTGCAAAGCATTATTAGGAGCAAGAGCAATAGAAGCAAGCTGTTCAACTCAAAAAAATTCATCAGACATGTCATTTTCATAAGAAGTCTTAGCAAACTTAGAAAAATTAAACTCATAAGACTCTCCATTAAACTTAGTGAAAATTTTCTCCTTCTTACAGTCTATCACAACACCACAAGTATTCAAAAAGGGTCTACCAAAAATAATAGGACAAGTTTTACTAGCCTCCTTACCAAGTACTAGGAAATCAGTGGGATATTTGGTCTTACCGCAAAGAACTTCCACATCTTGAACAATACCTAGAGGCCAAACAGTCTCTCTGTTAGCAAGCTGAACAACAACATCAATATCTTCAAGTTCACAAGCGTCAATCTCATGCATAATTTCTTTGTAAAGCTCTAAAGGAATAGCACTTGCACTAGCACCAATGTCACATAAACCATAATAGCAATGATCGCCAATCCTGACAGAAATAACAGGAACACTTGTTTTCCTGCGCCTTTTAGGATGTGAGATAATGTTAGAAGCATCTTCACAAAAGAGAATATATTCATCCCCTACATCTTTAGTAACAAGGTCTTTCAATATAGCTATAGGAGATTTAATAGTAATTTGCTCATCAGGCTCTACAGCTTTCTTAGTACTTTTATTAGACACACTTACCAAAGTAGAATACTCTTTTACCTTAACAGGGAAAGGTGTCTTCTCAAAATAAGGTTCAGGCACAATGCTATCAACAGTACAAACTTCAGTAGCTGCAACAGGAATATGACTAATAAAATCTTTATAAGGCGCATGACATTTGTTCCAATCTTTCTTTGGAACATCAAGATAAGAGGCAAAGGCCTTAAAACAGTTAGCAAGTATTTGAGAATCAAGACCATAAGCAGTGCTAACATTATGAAAGTCATCGGTTCCCATAAAAGTTTTAATGCATTCATAATCATAATTTATACCTGACTTCCTACCTTTGTCGTTTTCCCATCCTTCAACATTCTCTTGAATACGGTCAAGGAGATTCCACTTAGCATCTTCCTTCATATGAGTAAATGATCCAAAACAAGAAGCATCCAAATAATCCTTATCAGGAAGGGTAAGCCTCGCATAAAAATTATCAATAACAATATTATTGGGGAGCTCATGAATGGGGCATTTGAGCATTAGTAACTTCAATCTCCCCCACGCTTGGGCAATACTCTCTCCATCATGAGACCAAAAGTTATATATCCGATTACGATCTTTATGAATTTCACTCGGAGGATAAAACTTGGAATAAAAGAGAGGTACAATTTCCTCCCATGCAATAGATGGACCATCTTTAAGCAGCCGATACCACTCCTCAGCTCCGCCTTTCAATGATAAAGAGAATAGCTTCCTCTTGACCTGGCTCGGTGAAATACCTGCACACTTGAACAACTCGCATAATTCATGTATAAAAAGTAAGTGATCACCCAGATGGACATTTCCATCTCTAGAATAGCAGTTATCCATAACACGCTCAACAATTTTCATAGGTATTTTAAAAGGATCTAATTGAGCAGGTGGTGGTGGTTCATCCATATGTGCAGCAGTGGTAGAAGTGTTCCCAAATAGGAAACCAAATGGAGAATTCTCCATAGCAAAATAAAATAAAAGCAAAAGACAAAAATAAAAACAATACTCACAGCGACGGTTACCTTTACCAATTCCACTCTTCAATAGCGCTTCACTCCCCGGCAACGGCGCCAGAAAATAGTCTTGATGACCCACAAGTATATGGGGTGTATCATAGTACTTTCAATAAATAAGAGTGTCGAACCCAACGAGGAGCAGAAAGTGACAAGTGGTTTTGATCAAGGATTCACTGTAAATACTAGCAAACGGGTTATCAGGGGTATTTGGTAATTCAAGTAAATAAAGTACAAGTAAATAAAAGACAATAACAATAATTGCTGCAAGTGGCCCAATCCTTTCTAGAGCAAAGGACAAGCCGGTTGTGTAACTTATGATGACCAAACGTTCTCGAGGACACACAGGAGTTTCTGTCAAGTGCTTTCGCTTCATACCGCTAAATAATCTTTACTGGTTTGATAAGTGTTATGGGGGTGAACCTGTGCTAGCGCACTACCCTTACTAGGATAAATACACACTTGTGATTATACCCCTTGCGAGCATCCGCAAATACAAGAAAGTAATTAAGATAAATCTAACCACAGCCTTAAACTCTAAGATCCTACGCTCCCTGGTGCAATGGTTTCCCAACGGAGGTTTAGGTTTTTGTCACTCCAGCAACCCCACAATTGGTAGCCAAATACACAATGCACCTCACTAGGCCCATAAATGGTGAAGTATCATGTAGTCGACGTTCACATGACACCACTAGTGAAATAGCACCACAACAAATAAATATCAAACCATTAAATATTACTCAACATAATTCTACTACTAACGACTTGACTTCTCCCATGTCCTCAAGAACTAAATGAACTACTCACAAGACATCATATGGATTATCATCAGAGGTGAAATAATGGTAAATAACAATTTGAACATAAACTTTAATTCAACGGTTCCACTCAATAGCATCAACCACAAGAGTAATCAACACCGGGAAAGTTTCCCCTAAGAATTTAACAAGATTCAACTCAAGATGTTACAGCGGGATGGCATGGTGATGGTGGAGATGAATGTGCTGGTGATGGAGATGATGATGATGATGATCCCGATGAAGTCCGGTGCGATGGTGATGACGATGGCGACGATCTCCCCTCTCCAGGAAGGAATTTCCCCGGCAGATTTCTGCCTGCCGGAGAGCTTTTCTCTCTCTGGTGTTTTCTGCCCCGCAGAGGCGGCGGTGTCTATCTCTGAGCCCCCTGACTTAGGTTTTCAGGGACGATGAAATACGCGAAGGGGCGATGGCAGAAGTGGGCCAGGGGGCTCTCACCACAGGTGGGCGCGGTCAGGGGCTGGGCCGCGCCCCCTGGTGGTGAGGCTGCCCTGTGGCCCCTCTCACCTCCTCCTTCTGGCTTCTTCAGTCTTCTGATAAAATATATTTTTCTGATATTTTTCTGGAATTTTCCTGATCTTCAAAATATGGTGCCTTGATGGTACTTTTTCCAACAGAATCCTGACTCCGGCAGCAATTCCTCCAATGATCATCAAACATGTAAAAAACAGAGGAAATAGCATAAGTATCATCTCTAAATGTGAAATATATCAATGAATAACAGTAAATTATGATACAAAATAGTGATGCAAAATGGACGTATCATACCTCTTGGATATTTCTTGGGGTGCGTGGGCATCCCCAAGCTTGAGCTTTTGTCTATTCTTCACCTCATCTCATCATTCTCCAATCCCTACACTTTAAAACTTCCTTCAAACAAAACTCAACACAATTCTATTAGCAACATTAGTGTAAGCATAATAATGAATCAACCCTTTTTGGTTCAGGTTTCAACTCAAAAATACCACATATAAAGCATATACTACTGTAGCAACTTTCCCAAAAGTTCCGTGATCAAAAGAACTCAAAAAGAAAGCGATCGATAGGCAAACACAAATAGTGGCAGAAATCTGTCAAAATAGAACAGCTGACAAAGATCGAATTTTTTCGAAGGTTTTCTGTTGCTCAAATCAAAAAGTGTAAAACTAATGAAAGTTTGGAAATAACCTGGGTCATATGCACAAGAAATCGCAGGTCAAAAAGATATTATGAGATTTTTCACGAATTTTTACGGTGCAGCACCGAAATCTATTTCAGGACAGCAACTTCCCAAATCTTACCTCACTCAAATTAGAGGTTTCTCTTCGCACAAAAACAAAATAAAAATGATAAGGAGCGGTTATTACAGCAGTAATAACTTCCAAGACTCAAATAAAATAAAAAATAATTGAAAGTAAAACAATGGGTTATCTCCCAAGAGTGTTTTTCTTTAACACTTCTGAGCTAGGCGCAGAAAGGTGCAAATCAAGTAATATCAAAAGAAGCATTAAGATTCATTGCAGAAGTCTTTTCAATTAGACATTGTATTGCATCCACATAAGTTTTTGAAGACCCCTTGTGATCACGCTTTGGTTTACTCAATTCACTAAAAAGATTTTTAGGACAGATCCAATCAAAATTATTTTCAAAAGTGATGGCGCGGTATTGAAGGTGCTAGAGAACTTAATTACGTTTGTTGATGAAGTAGATGACCGGCCAGTTGGAAACCCCAAGAGAAGGTTTGATGAATATAGTAGCAAGTTTTCCCTCAGTTATGAAACCAAGGTAATCAATCTAGTAGGAAAAGCCAAATGACGGAAGGTGATGCCCGCTAGCTTCGCGACAGCTCCGGACAATTTATAGGGCGCCTCGTCCAAGCTTTGCTTTGCGAGCAGCAACGTGGAACCTGCACACAACACAACCAAATACTTTATTCCCAACTTACGATGAGGTTGTTAATCTCACCGGTTTGCTTAAAACAAAGATATGAGCGTATCGAGTGGAAAATAGTAGTAGTATGCGAGTAAAATAAACAGTGCGAGTAAAGTAAACAGGTGAAAGCAATATAAAGGAAATAGGACCGGGTCCACAGTTCACTAGTGGTGTCTCTCCATAAGATAAAATAACACATGCTAGGTAAACAAATTACAGTTGGGCAATTGATAGAATAAAGACAACGTGAAATGTTGAGAGGATCACTATGAGATTTACTCTGGGCATTACAACAAGATACATAGACCGCCATCCAACTGTATCTATGACTAATAATCCACTTGTGGCGAATCAATCCGAGAACTCCACAAGTATTCAGTTGCGAACAACAGATAACTGCATTAAGCAAAGTGTGTAATGTAAAGAAAGCATATGCCCTCGAGCATATGAATGTTGTTTTCCCCCTAGTAGCAACAACACATCTACAACCTTAGAGGTTTCTGTCACTCCCCCAGATTAAATAGAGGCATGAACCCACTATCGAGCATAAATACCCCCTCTTGGAGTCACTAGCAACTACTTGGCCAAGATAGCTACTAACAACGAAGAGCATGCGAGATCATAAACAACATAGAGATAACATAAGATAAAATTTAGTACTTCAACTCAATCATAACACCAATATTCATCGGATCCCAACAAACACAACATGTAGAATTACATAACGGTGATCTCGATCATGTAAAGTAGCTCATGAGATCTAAACATGAAGCACATGGTGGAGAAGACAACCATCTAGCTACTGCTATGGACCCATAGTCCAAGGTAGACTACTCACTCATCGCGCTGGAGGCAAACATGGCGATGAAGAAGACCTCCGGTGGTGATTCCCCTCTCCGGCAGGATGCCGGGAAGAGCTTCTGGACCCTCCCAATCTTGGGTCGACGACGACGGCGGATCGCGATGTGTTTCTGGAAAAGTGATCGGGTTGTTTAGGTTTTTCCTATCGGGGGGTCTTTATAGGCGAAGGGGCAGCGTCAGAAGTGGACCAGGGGGCCCACACCATAGGCTGGTGCGGGCCAGGGGCAGGCCGCGCTCCCTGGTGGTGTGGCCGCCCTGTAGCTCCTTTCCGTCTCCTCTTCGGTTCTCTGGAAGCTTCGGTAAATATCTGGACGTCTGGCTTTTGTTTTGTCCAATTCCGAGAATATTTCCTATGTAACTTTTCTGAAACACAAAAACAGCAGAAAACAGGGAACTGGCACTGTGGCATCTCGTTAATAGGTTAGTTCCGGAAAATGCATAAAAATGCCACGAAGTGTAATGAAACACTAAGCAAATGGTGTAAAAACAAGCATGGAGCATCAAAAAATTATGGATACGTTGGAGACGTATCAGCATCCCCAAGCTTAACTCCTGCTCGTCCTCGAGTAGGTAAGTGATAACAAAAGAATTAATTTTTGAGGTGACATGCACCTACACAATCTTGACCATATATGTAAGCGTTGTGCGTTGGGATCAAAAGAACTTAAAACATGGGCATGAAAGATATATTCTTGATAGAAGAAACTTAGCAACCATGTTATAACATGAAAAAAAACACAAATGAAAGATCATGAAAATGAAACAATGAAAGTCAAACGTGTGTTCAAATCATAAGGAAAAACATACAAATGGTTTTCAGCTTGTCCTTCATGAGAGAGCAAAACATAAGTGCATAGGACACCTTCAAGTTTAAGAGGGCGACTAGATACAAGTAATTTGAGAACAAGTGAAACCAACATCATGAATCAATCAATGAAAACTTTGGGACAATGCACATTATACTCAGAATGACAACTATGCTCTCTTAGACGGTGCATAAAGATAGAAGGTGGTGACTCAACATAAAAGTAAAAGAAAGGCCCTTCGCGGAAGGAAGCAGTGATTGCAAGTTTTATAAACCTTCAAAAATTATGGTACTTACTAGCTTTGAGCTCTCATTGCCCCCATCATAGGCATCTTGAATGGTTAAAGTTAATGCAAATACACTTATGATACATATGCTTGACAAATCATAAGTTGAAAACCTCGTGTCCCGTGAAGTACGAATACCCAAACCTCATGCTACTCGACTTAGAGTCCCAAGCAAGCTCTTGTCATTGTAAATATATGTGTATCATTGAGAACCGCCAATGGGGTACTTCCTGCCTGATGACATGGAACAAGCCCACATCAAAATGACAAGACAAACAGACAATGAACACCTCAGCATCTCTTTTATTTACCATTGGTATAGCTTTTTATTTTGAGATGCGTCGTCGAATGTCCACTATGGGCATGCTGTAAATTTCTACCATGAATGATGCATGGCTTAGATTAGCGGCCCAGGCATTTCCCTAACACATATAAAAACTCCATGATCCCGCAAGATTTCCAACTTATTTCACATCGCGAGTATCCATAAACAAAAGATCATGATATCAACTCAAATGAAAGATAGTCCAATGTTGAAAGCTTGCCCCATGACTGCATGGCTGGGCTAATTTCCAACTTACAACTTGCAAGCATAACAACTCAACATAAGCGAGCCACAATGTCAAAATTTTAAAACGAGAAGAGTAAAGTGTGCCATCAGGTTCGTGAGAGCTTTACTGACCAATTTTCGCATAACACCAAAAAGAGTTTAATTTGAAGGATAGATAAAAGCAAGTCAAATGTACTTTGGAATAGCAAATTGCTAATAGGTATGTATGGTGGACAAAATGGCACACTTGGTTTTTAGGAGTTGGATGCACGAGTAGAGCTCATACTCAGTACAAAATGAGGGCTAGCAAAAGACTGGTAGTGACCAACTAAGAGAGCAATAATGGCCATAATCATGCAAAGCGACAAAGCGACATTAAAACAAGCATAAGATGGCATCAAAAGTCAAAAACTAAATGATCATAGAGGCAATGGTGACTTTGTATGAGTCTAACATGTGTGAGCATGCGCCAAGTCAACCCAAATAAAGCATCAAGGAGAAAACCAAAATAATGCTTCCAAATAATTAAAACAACGCATGATTTTTTCAAAGGCTCATTAAGCAATCTCAGTCATTTGAGACAATTCATGCTATAGAAAAACCACTAAGCATGCTATCAAAAAGACATCAAGCACGACATACAAAAGCCTAGGCCGCAGTCTACACAAGCTCCTTCTTGTACCACTTTTTTTGCATAAAGCTTTTTCTCTTTTCCAACACCATTCGAACTTTTTAAACAACTCTTTTTTGATGAAAACCAACATGGACCAAAGGTAAAAATACACCTTGATAAAAAGATATTACAAGATCTGAACACAAATCAAGGCAAAAATCGAAAGCTAAATGCAGTTCTAGAAAAAGAGAACACTCGTTGAAACGATAAGAGTGAAAAATGGAGTGTTCTTGGCAAATAAAAAGCAAGGCAACTTCTTCAAAAGAAATTTGTTGGGGTCCAACCATTTATTGCAGCAAACAAAACTAAACAAAACTAAAAACTAAAACAACTGATGCTCCAAGAAAAGCGCATGATGCATGAAGCAATAAAAATATAGTGTGTTGAAAGGTGACCTGATTTTTGCCGATGAAGAAGGGGTGTCTCGGGGGCATCCCCAAGCTTTGACACTTGTACCTCTTGGATATTTTTGGGGTGCGTGGGCATCCCCAAGCTTGAGCTTTTGTCCATTCTTCAACTCATCTCATCATTCTCCGATCCCTACACTTGAAAACTTCCTTCATACAAAACTAAACACAAATCTATTAGCAACATTAGTGTAAGCATAACAATGAATCAACCCTTTTTTGCTTCAGGTTTCAACTAAAAACCACCACATATAAAATATATACTACTGTAGCAACTTCCCCAAAAGTTCCGTGATCAAAAGAACTAAAAAAGAAAGCGATAAAGCGGCAAACACAAATATTGGCAGAAATCTGTCAAAACAGAACAACTGAAAAAGGTCGAATTTTTAGAGGGTTTTTTGTTGCTCAAATCAAAAAGTGTTAAACTAATGAAAGTTTGGATATAACCTGGGGCATATGCACAAGAAATCGCAGGTCCAAAAGATATACAGAGAATTTTCACGAATTTTTACGGTGTAGCACCGAAAACTGTTTCAGGACAGCAACATCCCCAAATCTTGCCTCACTCAAATTAGAGGCTTCTCTTGGCACAAAAACGAAATAAAAATGATAAGGAGAGGTCATTACAGTAGTAATAACTTCCAAGACTCAAATAATAGAAACATAACTGAATGTAAAAACATTGGGTTATCTCCCAAGAGTGCTTTACTTTAACGCCTTTGAGCTAGGCGCAGAAAGTGCGAATCAAGTAATATCAAGTGATGAAGCATCAAGCTCATAATTTGCTCTAAGAATAGAGTCAAAAAGTAATTTCTTTCTCTTTCTAGGGAAGTGTTCCATACCTTTCTTGAGTGGGAATTGATATTTGATGGTGCCTTCCCTCATATCAATGATGGCACCTACAGTTCGAAGAAAGGGTCTTCCCAAAATAATAGGACATGAAACATTGCATTCAACATCCATGACAAGAAAATCAACAGGAACAAGGTTATTGTTAACCATAATAAGAACATCATTAATCCTTCCCAAAGGTTTCTTCTTAGCAACATCAGCAATAGGAACATCATAATAACACTTTTCAACCGGTGGTAAATCAAGCATGTCATAAATTTTTCTAGGCATGATAGAAATACTAGCACCTAGATCACATAAAGCATGGCAATCAAAACCATTAACATGCATATCAATGATGGGTTCCCAACCATCTTCTAACTTCTTGGGAATAGAAGCTTTTTGCTTCAACTTTTCATCCCTAATTTTCATGAGAGCATTGGTAATATGCTTAGTAAAAGCAACATTTAAAGAACTAGCATTAGGGGTAAAAGCAAGCTTTTGCAAGAACAAAATAACTTCAGATATATTGCAGCCATCAATATCAAAATCATTAAAGGAAATAGAGCTATCATCTCCCACACTCCGAAAAATTTCAGCACTCTTTTGAGAAAAAGTTTTGGCAGTTTTAGGCTTTTTAACACAAGGAGTGGGAGTTTTCTCTACACCAATTAAAGTAAGAGGATTGCTAGCATTTGGAGCAACATCATTAGAGGTAGTAATGGTACATACCTTCATCTTTCTAGCCATCTCATCTTCTCTTTCCCACCTGGCATGCAATTCTGCTAGCATCCTAACATTTTCATCAATTCTAACTTGGATAGCATTAGCAGTGGCAAAAGGATTGTTCTCTTTCACATCATTAGGCAACACTTTTAATTTCAGAAGTTCAACATCATGAGCGAGGCTATCAACTTTAGAAGCAAGAATATCAATTTTGCCTAACTTTTCCTCAACAGACCTGTTAAAAGCAGTTTGCTTACCGATGAAGTCCTTGAGCATTACCTCAAGATCGGAGGGCGCGGCCCTAGTGTTGTTGGAGGAATTACCATAAGAATTACCACAACCATTACCATTGGTAGAAGGATACAGCCTATAATTGTTACTAGCAAAATTGTTCCTATAAGCATTGTTGTTAAAATTATTATTTCTAATGAAGTTTACATCAACATGCTCTTCTTGAGCAACCAAAGAGGCTAAAGGAACATTATTAGGATCAATATGAGTCCTATCATTAGAAAGCATAAGCATAATAGCATCAATCTTATCACTCAAGGAAGAGGTTTCCTTAACAGAATTTACCTTCTTACCTTGTGGAGCTCTCTCGGTGTGCCATTCAGAGTAATTTACCATCATATTGTCGAGAAGCTTTGTTGCGGCGCCCAAGGTAAGGGACATAAAAGTGCCTCCAGCAGCTAAATCCAATAGGTTCCTTGAAGAAAAATTTAGTCCTGCATAAAAAGTTTGGACAATCATCCAAGTAGTCAGTCCATGAGTGGGACAATTCTTTATCATAGATTTTATTCTTTCCCAAGCTTGAGCAACATGTTCATTATCAAACTGACTAAACTTCATAATATTGCTACACAAAGCTATAATCTTAGCAGGAGGATAGTATCTACCAATAAAAGCATCCTTACACTTAGCCCATGAATCAATACTATTTTTAGGCAAAGACAGCAACCAATCCTTAGCTTTTCCTCTCAAAGAAAAAGGAAACAACTTAAGCTTAATAATATCACTCTCCACATCCTTATATTTTTGCATCTCACATAGCTCAACAAAATTGTTGAGATGAGCTGCAGCATCATCAGTACTAGCACCAGAAAATTGCTCTTTCATAACAAGGTTCAACAAAGCAGGCTTAATCTCATAAAAATTTGCAGCAGGAGCAGGTGGCGCAATAGGAGTGCAGATAAAATCACTATTATTAGTGCTAGTAAAATCACCCAACTTGGTGTTTTCAGGAGTAGCCATTCTAGCAAAACTAAAAGCAGACAGGTAAAAACAACTATAAAGGATACTAATTTTTTGTGTGTTTTTGATAAAATGATGCAAGTAAAAATAAAATAAAGCAAAACTTAAAACAAAGTAAAGGATGTGCATGCGAAACTCCCCTTGCAGAAGTCTTCTTTTTCCCCGGCAACGGCGCCAGAAAACTTGTTGATGGTGCGGTATTGAAGGTGCTAGAGAACTTGATTACGTTTGTTGATGAAGTAGATGACCGGCCAGTTGGAAACCCCAAGAGAAGGTTTGATGAATATAGCAGCAAGTTTTCCCTCAGTTATGAAACCAAGGTAATCAATCCAGTAGGAAAAAGCCAAACAACGGAAGGTGATGCCCGCTAGCTTCACGACAGCTCCGGACAATTTATAGGGCGCCTCGTCCAAGCTTTGCTTTGTGAGCGGCAACGTGGAACCTGCACACAACACAACCAAATACTTTGTTCCCAACTTACGATGAGGTTGTCAATCTCACCGGTTTGCTTGAAACAAAGATATGAGCGTATCGAGTGGAAAACAGTAGTATTATGTGAGTAAAATAAACAGTGCGAGTAAAGTAAACAGGTGAAAGCAATATAAAGGAAATAGGACCAGGGTCCACAGTTCACTAGTGGTGTCTCTCCATAAGATAAAATAACACATGTTGGGTAAACAAATTACAGTTGGGCAATTGATAGAATAAAGACAACGTGAAATGTCGAGAGGATCACTATGAGATTTACTCTGGGCATTACAACAAGATACATAGACCGCCATCCAACTGCATCTATGACTAATAATCCACTTGTGGCGAATCAATCCGAGAACTCCACAAGTATTAAGTTGCGAACAACAGATAACTGCATTAAGCAAAGTGTGTAATGTAAACAAAGCATATGCCCTCGAGCATATGAATGTTGTTTTCCCCCTAGTAGCAACATCACATCTACAACCTTAGAGGTTTATGTCACTCCCCCAGATTAAATAGAGGCATGAACCCACTATCGAGCATAAATACCCCCGCTTAGAGTCACTAGCAACTACTTGGCCAAGATAGCTACTAACAATGGAGAGCATGCAAGATCATAAACAACATAGAGATAACATAAGATAAAATTCAGTACTTCAACTCAATCATAACACCAATATTCATCGGATCCCAACAAACACAACATGTAGAATTACATAACGGTGATCTCGATCATGTAAAGCAGCTCACGAGATCTAAACATGAAGCACATGGTGGAGAAGATAACCATCTAGCTACTGCTATGGACCCATAGTCCAAGGTAGACTACTCACTCATCGCGTCGGAGGCAAGCATGGCGATGAAGAAGACCTCCGATGGCGATTCCCCTCTCCGACAGGGTGCCGAGAAGAGCTTCTAGACCCTCCCGATCTCAGGTCGATGACGGCGGCGGATCGCGATGTGTTTCTGGAAAAGTGATCGGGTTATTTAGGTTTTTCCCGTCGGGGGGTCTTTATAGGCGAAGGGGCAGCGTCAGAAGTGGACCAGGGGGCCCACACCACAGGCCGGCGTGGGCCAGGGGCAGGCCGCGCCCCTGGTGGTGTGGCCGCCCTGTGGCTCCTTTCCATCTCCTCTTCGGTACTCTGGAAGCTGCGGTAAATATCTGGACGTCTGGCTTTTGTTTCGTCCAATTCTGAGAATATTTCCTGTGTAACTTTCCTGAAACATAAAAATAGCAGAAAATAGGGAATTGGCACTGTGGCATCTTGTTAATAGGTTAGTTCCGAAAAATGCATAAAAATGTCACGAAGTGTAACGAAACACTAAGCAAATGGTGTAAAAACAAGCATGTAGCATCAAAAATTATGGATACGTTGGAGACGTATCAAAAAGCTTTATGCAATCCCAAGAGTTTGCTAGGTATTGGTACTTGGGTTTCTTCATTGTTTGTACCAACAACCTCTACATGCGAGCCAAGCTTATTAAAACGCTTAAAAACTTTCCTAGCTTCAATAGCAACATCTCTAAATTCTCTACGCAAAGTCTCCAAGATAAAATCTTTCATTTCAGAGTCTTCAATATCATGAAGCTCAAGAAACATGTGTTGCATAAAAGGATTAAGGCTAGCAAACCTAGCTTCCAACATGTGAACTAAATAAATAGAAGCAACTTCATAACTAGGAGCAAGTTTGGCTAAAGACTTATCCTCAACATCTTTATGCATACTAATATGATTAAAGAACTCCTCGATGTTACTTTTCCCAATAATAGAACCACTACCTACTGAGAGGTCCTCCAAAGCATACTTAGGGAACAACATAATGAACTAAAAGTAAAGAAATAACAACTATAAAGGAAGCTAATTTTTTGTGTTTTTGATAAAACGATGCAAGCAAAAATAAAGTAAAGCAAAACTAAAACAAAGTAAAGATTGTGCGTGTGAGACTCCCCTTGCAGAAATCTTCTTTTTCCCGGCAACGGCGCCAGAAAAAGTGCTTGATGCGGGCAGATAACCACCTAGTTGGGAACCCCAAGAGGAAGATATGATGAGCACAGTAGCAAGTCTTCCCTCAGTAAAAAACCGAGGTTTATCGAACTAGTAGAAAAAAGCCAAACTTTAGAAGGTGATGCCTGCTAGCTTCGTGACAGCTCCGGACAATTTATAGGGCGCCTCGTCCAGTGCTTTGCTTTGCACCAGCAGCAACGTGAAACCTGCACACAACACAAACAAATACTTTGCTCCCAACTTACGATGAGGTTATCAATCTCACCGGTTTGCTGTAAAAAAAGGAATGAGCGTATCGAGTGGAAGGCAATAGTAATATGCGAGAAAGTAAACAATGCGAGTAAAAGTAAACAGTAATAGCAATATAAAGGAAATTGGACCGGGGTCCATAGTTCACTAGTGGTGTCTCTCCATAAGATAAATAATGACATGCTGGGTAAACAAATTACAGTTGGGCAATTGATAGAATAAAGATAACGTGCATATGTCAAGAGAATCACTATGAGATTTACTCTGGGCATTACAACAAGATACATAGACCACCATCCAACTGCATCTATGACTAATAATCCACTCGCGTGGAATCATCCGAGGACCCCTTGAGTATTAAGTTGCGAACAATAGATAACTGCATTAAGCAAAGTGTGTAATGTAAACAAAGTGAATGTCCTTAGATATAAGAATGTTGTTTTCTCCCTAGTGGTAACAACACATCTACAACCTTAGAGGTTTCTGTCACTCCCCCAGATTAAATAAAGGCATGAACCCAACTATCGTGCATAAATACCCCCTCTTGGAGTCACTAGTATCTACTTGGCCAAGATAGCTACTAACAACGGAGAGCATGCAAGATCATAAACAACATAGAGATAACATAAGATAAAATTCAGAACATCAACTCAATCATAACACCAATATTCATCGAATCCCAACAAACACAACATGTAGAATTATATAAAGATGATCTTGATCATGTAGGACAGCTCACAAGATCTAAACATGAAGCACATGGTGGAGAATACAACCATCTAGCTACTGCTATGGACCCATAGTCCAAGGTAGACTACTCACTCATCGCGCCGGAGGCAAGCATGGCGATGAAGAAGACCTCTGGTGACGATTCCCCTCTTCGGCAGGGTGCCGGGAAGAGCTTCTGGACCCTCTCGATCTCAGGTCGACGATGGCGGCGGATCGCGATGTGTTTATGGAAAATTAATCGGGTCTTTAGGTTTTCCCCGTCGGAGGGTCTTTATAGGCGAAGGGGCGGCGTTAGGAGTGGACCAGGGTGCCCTCACCACTAGGGGGCGCGGGCCAGGGGCTGGCCGCGCCACCCTAGGGTGTAGCTGGCCCGTGGCCCCCCTGCGTCTCCTCTTCGGTCTTCTGGAAGCTTCGTTAAATATTAGGAGGTTCGGCTTTTGTTTCGTCCAATTCCGAGAATATTTCCTGTGTAACTTTTCTGAAAAACAAAAACAGCAGAAAATAGGGAACTGGCACTGTGGCATCTCGTTAATAGGTTAGTTCCGGAAAATGTATAAAAATGCCATGAAGTGTAACAAAACATAAAGCAAATGATATAAAAACAAGCATGGAGCATAAAAAATTATAGATACGTTTGAGACGTATCACATCGCGTAGGGGAGCGGGCAACCGCTCGCGACAGATTAACATCTCTAGATTTTTCATTGCCCCCTATACAAAAATGCACACTAGTAACCTCTTTTTTTATAATCAATACCATCTTATATTTATAGGAGTAAATAGTACATGGTAGAGATACATAAGCTGTCTCCAACAATTATAAAATGAAGTCTAAAAGAAATGAGCAAATCTTCGAGGTCTTCAAACTCTTTCTTCTTCCATGACATAATCTTGTATTTTTTCAGAAGGCAGCCGAATAAAACCAAACCACTGACCTGAAAATACCAAAGAAGGTTCTCCCATGATTTTAATTTGAGCCGCAATGCTAAAGCACACAGCCATTAAAGTAGTCAATCACCATCGACAAGAGTAACAACACAAGTATACCAGAGAAACGTAACCGAACATCCTGGTCGATATTGCCGGGGAGCCGAGAGCATGAATCACCATTATCGAGGACGTAGCAGTCGGGAAAAATATTGTGAGGATAATACTCCTCGTGGCAACCATGAGAAAAGATCCAAAATCGATCTGGCGAACCAAAATCTGAAGGACCATACCTAAAGAAATTTAATCTTCCAACACTGCCATTGACACTGAGAGCAAGATCTCATCGTCGAAGGAAGGACCGACGATCAATTATTTTAGACGATGCCATATTCATTAACGTAAAGACTAAAAAAATGGCTACCAAAACCTAACTTAATCTATTAGAAAATACTTCACACATAGATTGGGTTCCCCACCCCTCCTCACACGGGCGAGGCCAGTCGGAGGAGGCGGAACCAATCTATGGTGGAGTAGCGACGAGTTTTTCTTGGAGAGACGATGGACTAGGAGTTGGAGTGGGCGTCACTAACCTATCACACTAGAAACCTCTCTTAGTATATCTATTAGACCGTAAAACTTTATATAATTACAAAGACATTTAAGGATATTATATTGAAGCAAACACACACACACACTAGAATATATATATTGTATTTAGGGAACTGACACAAATCAGTCGACAAAAGACATGCAATTTTGTTTTTAAATTTGCTCATACTAAAGAGACTATTTAATATATAAAAATATATCTACTAAAATAATTTTTATAAAACAAACATGCTACATTTGATGGAAGAAACTGAAATGAAACACCAAAAGAACAACCTTCAAAACTAAAAACATCAAGATAATTTAAATGTCATATTCGCTAGCTCTACCAAAATAGAGGCCTATCTTTCGATATAGATATGTTATATATTTACATATCTGTATTTTTTGAACCATAATGTTAGACAGTATAACCAAGGACATCATATTCCATGTTTGCTAACATTGCCACATCATTAATCATGATAAATAAAAACTAAATATTGAACCATTTACTCATAAGATGAGAATGAACTAACAAAGTACAAAAATTAGTATAAATAATTGTTACGCAATGCTTATCCAAATCCAAAAACATTAAACATCCGAGGAAAAGCTTATTAGAGGATGACGATGACAAGAAGCCAAAGACTATTGGCCATGATTATGGCCACACGAACATTTGCGAGGGTGAAAGGCCGTAGTAAGAAGAATAAGCAGTGGTATATTAGCTAACTTTTTTCTATTATTTGTTTGTCTTATTTTCCCTGTAATGACATTTAGTGGTAAATTAAGATCTTGATGTGTTCTTCAATCGATAATAACTTTTTGTTTCATGTCTCGTATGCTTTGTGCGAATTAAACTTTGTGGGTAGAATTCGGGTATTGTTTTGGAACTTCTCATCGCGACTACTTAATTCGGAACAAGCGTGTGCGATGGATTACCATGGCAAACGTTTATTTCTAGTGATCTGATGTATAGCTAGTGGCAAACGAGTAATGCTACACCTACAAAAATTATTTACGGATCGAACTTACGGACGCAACTTGAATCATCATGATTGGAGAGGCGCAACAGTTGGTCCGCGTTTTTCTCATCCCGTAAGCCAGTCCGTAACAGATTTTGCCCGTAAGCCTGCATTTTCGGTGGCAAACATATCTACGTGCGGCGAAATCGGCCCCGATCTCGTGGAGCAAGCCGTCGTTACCCGGACGAGAAAAATGAAGCCATCTTTACGAAAAACGCACGACGCCGCGCCGCACCGCACCGCCGGCCTAGGATCGCCCGCTCACCAACCCAACCCAAAACGGCTCCGCAGCCCGACGCGCAATTTAACGTTGAGCTAATCTGGTCTGCGCGCGCCGTGCCGTGCCGGTCACGTCCACGTCTTCTAACAGCGTACTAGTACAAGGACGGAGCAAACTCCCATTTTGGCCGAGTCAACACAACACGTGATTTTCTCTCCCGCCGAACAGAACCAGCTCTCTTCCAAGTTCGAACGAGCCCTGCTGAACGGAGAAGGCCAAGGTGGCTGACGCGGGGCCCCCACGTGGGCTGGGGTCGGTGTGCGGTGGATGACGGGTGGGCCGCACGCCATGTGCGGACGGAACGGTGGCGTAAAGCGGACAGAATGGCTATCCCGTCCCGTCGCGTGGGCTCCGCCCATCAACAACCTGCATTAAAGCGTGGGCGGTGGGCCTGCCCAACTGACACCAACTCCGTCCTCCGCAGAGACATCCTGGCCGCCCGTCACCGCACGACGTGCATCTCAAGGCCCGTCGCCAGGCGAGCGCGTGGCGTTCCCTGGCCCACACGCGGTAGAGTAGCGCCGTTAGCCTTGGAATAACGGTCGTCTTTCCTCCGTAACCGCACGCCCCTCTTTCCGTTCCGCTTTTTACTGCCACCGGTCAATTTCGAATGATCTCACCGAGCACGCACTCCGCACCGCCGCAGACCCGGGACCCACACGGCAGTGAGGCAGCCTCGCCTCGCGTCCTTCTTTTTGGACCACGAGCGCTCGCGTCCACCTACCGCCACGTCCCACGCCTCGCCACTGCCATACGGGCCCAGGACCCACCTGCCAGACATGCCGTGCGGCGCCTAGGTTATATTTTTTTCACCCGTCCGTGTAGGCAGGTAGCTAGCTCCGCCTCGCATTTCGGGAATCTCGGCTGCCCCAGATCCGCCTCCTCTCCCCTCACATATCTCCTCCTCCCTCTCCGTCTCTCTTCTCCGTCCGTCGCTACACCGGAAACCCCAAGCAGCCGCAACAGAAAAACGCCGCAAAACCCTAGATCTCTCGCCCGCCCCCGACCCGCACGCATTGCCCCTCCCCGTCCTCCCTCCTATGAACTGAGCCCATCCACCAGCCGCAAGGGCCATGGCCTCCGCCGCCGCCGCCATACCCTCCTCCGCCGCCGCCATGGTCGCGGCCGCGGCCGCCGCGCCCTTCGACCAGCAACACCACCCCCAGCAGCAGCCGGCCTGGCTCATGGACGAGCGCGACGGCTTCATCTCCTGGCTCCGCGGCGAGTTCGCCGCCGCCAACGCCATCATCGACCTGCTCGTCCTGCACCTGCGCACCGCCGGGGAGCCCGGCGAGTACGACCACGCCTTCGCCGCGGTCCAGCAGCGCCGCCACCACTGGGCGCCCGTCATCCACCTCCAGCAGTTCTTCCCCGTCACCGACGTCGCCGTCGCGCTCCAGCACGCCGAGTGGCGACGCAGGGCCCCGCCGCCGCCGCAGCAGCAGGGCGTGCAGCACGGCGGGCCGCTCGTCTCGCCGTCCCCGCCGCCGCCGCCCCAGCGCAGGAACAGCTCCTACGCGCCCTCTTCCCACAACAACCATCGCAACCATCGCCCCGATCCGCCCCGGCCTGCCGCCAACGTCGCCGCCGCCGCCGCCGCTGGATCCGATAAAGATGGTGAGATGCGCTCCCTTCTTTCTCTTCTCTTCTATGTTTGATACAACTGCTGGTATTGTCTATTGGGTCCTAAAATTGTCTGATCCATGGAATGCGTTCCTGGTGCAGCGACAATTGCTTGCTACTAGTATTACTATTGAGTAGTCATAATCTTGGGCATGGATGTGGACTAGCTTTTTAATCTTACTTTCAGGTTATCATCTATTAGTTGTAGAAATTTTGCTTCCATTGGTAAAGTACTCCTGTTTGTTTGGTGAAGCTCAATTACTCCTGTTTGTTTCTAGTATTTTCAGCTTTCCCGTTCATTTAGTATTGATGTCTTTGAAGGGTAAGCTTTTCCCGGTTTGTCTGGTCTAGTTCTATACGAATTTCTAATTCCGGAGGTCCTAAGGTACTGGATAAAGTTATCTAAAAATAGCTTTCCCACATAAAGATATGTGTAGGCACGTGCAATCAACCATTTTGGGTAGCTTTATGTGGAAATATTTTTGGTACCGACCATCTCGCCATTCTGTTTGTTCAGTAGCTGAATGAGTCAATGGTATGGTTATTACTTGCGACAAAATATATGGCGTGAATTGAGTTCGGTGAAGCGTTCCACACAGTGGAATGAGTCAATGGGATGGTTATTACTTGCGACAAAAGATATGGCGTAGCTGAATGGGTCAATGAGATGGTTATTACTTGCGACAAAAGATATGGCGCGAAAGTTTGGTGCACCGTCCTTCTGCGTGGCACCCGCCCGCGTTGTCCGGTTACGCCATGCAGCGACACGCTCCTGTTACGTGATGGGATTATGGCTGACGTGGCTAGGGTTACGGCGTCGCGCCATAGCCCATCCGCATTACTTATATTTTTACTTATGTTGGATTTTAAATCTTGATGTATTGTTATATACTAAAGTCGATGACCTGTGTTTTACCAATGCTAGGAAAGATATAGAAGTATTCTATCATTAGCTCTGTGATATGGAAATCCAACATTAATCTATACAAAAATTTGTATATTATATTTTCCGTCATAAAGAGAGAGATAAAGAGTAGTTTCTGTGTCTTCCACTCAACTATTAAATTAGAATGGAATAAGCTCGCATTTTCTGCTTGCACTTTTATTGTGATTCTTACATTATTAGTGTATTCCAAGTTTGCAGCTATCATACTATACCAACCCCATCCCCACTAGTGTTCCTTTTTAATGCATTTCCAGTTCACCATTTCTATTATACTCCAAAACAGTTTCTCATTTACTCTTGATGCTTGTAGGACGTATACTTCATAACAAAGAAGGGAAGGGAGTTAAGGAAGGGGAGAACGTCGTTAATGCTAAAAGTCTACAGTTGGATTCTCCTATTACCGATGGTACACAAACGCAAACATACACACATTTATACATGCTGGCATTGTGTTATATTCAGCTGTTTAGTGCTGGCATGTCCATCATGACATCTTCAGTGATTTGCTGGATAACTTCGCACACTTGATAACTTAATTTGTTAATTTTGTAGAGAAGCTATTTGACACATTAGATACAATTTGAACCAAAGAAGTTTGTGTTAGTGTCTTGCTGTCTTACTATAGTATTTTTTGTTATGCTCCATATTTAAGTCTTGTTTCTTTACTCAACTCCAACGATGTGGAGCTTCATTTTCAGTTTGGGTTAGTTGACAAATTACATTCTGTAATGAAGTGTCTACATTAAATTTTAGGAGCAGCTAGACAAATTAGTGACGTATTTGATCTGAACCCTTCTCCCTTTCTTGATAATTGTGCATTAATTGCTGTGTCACTCTTTTTTGTTTGTTTCTGAAACTTGATTGTCTTTTGAAACTCACAGGAATGCAATTGAATGTTTTTAATAAGAATTGCTAATTACTCTGAGTCTGAACCAGGTTCTTGTATAATGTATTTTGTAGATGGTGAGAAAAATCCTAAACTGCAAACTGATTCAGAAGGAAGCAGCAAAGTCGCCCCAGCTCCTTTAGAATATACAACCAGTGAAATCATGGATGGCAAGCCGGTATGTTAGCCCTGCAATTTAGAATTTCAAGTTCAAGTTCTGCACTCCAATTTCCTTTTTCATGCAGTTCCCTTGGAATCTCAAAGTTGAGTCAAAATCCATGATCTTGTTTGAAAACAGCCAATGATGAAATATGCTCTATGCTTCTTTAGGTTAATACTGTTGAAGGCCTCAAGGTCTATGAAGGGTTGGTAAATACGAGTGAGATAAACAAGATTATTTCTTTAGCTAATGAAACAAAAGCTTCTTTTCGCCGAGGAGGGTTGGAAGGTAATTATGTGGCCTCTAATAGCTATTTGTTTATGTGTTCATGCGCGTTGACTCTTTGAATGTGCGTGCCAATGTAACTGTACATTTTGCCACATTGAATTTTGATTTTTATATCTAAAATGGAAACCGCTTGTTTAACATTGCCTAGCTGAACATCTAGGCAATTATTACAACTTAGCATATACTCTGATTTCTCTAAAGAAAAGGGTCTGTTGCCTTGAATGTTGCATTACAAGGCTTAGTTGACAATTTGCCTCTAGTTGATATATTTTATTTGTGTAAAAAAATATGTCCTAGTCTGTCTTTATCTAATTCTCTGGGATACCGTGACTTAACAATTATATTGGACTTCACCGTTATTTTATTTGGTGCAAGAAGCAGGGCAGACTGTTATTGTTGGTAGAAGACCACTGAGGGGTCATGGAAGCGCAATTATTCAGCTTGGAGTTCCTATCATTGAAGGTCCTCTTGAAGATGAAAATCAAAGAGGTATGTCAAGCTTTTACCACAGAACCTCATGTTTGTATCCTTATATCCTCATATTTTGACGACTTCTTTTTGTGGTTTTAAATGTGAGTTCAGAGACAAGGGTGGAGGCTGTTCCTGGGTTGCTGCAAGACCTGTTTGATCGCTTCTTTCAGCAGGGAATTGTACCTTCTAAGCCAGACTATTGTGTTATCGACTTCTTCTATGAGGTAATTTGTTTTTATGATGTATGACTTTGTTGGCTGAATGTTTTTCTTGAGCAAGAGGGTAATAACTTGCTGAAAGTAGAATCTAATAATGGCCAAATGGTTTTTTCCAGGGTGAATATTCCCATCCTCAGCAACCTCCTCCTTGGTATGGTAGACCTCTTTGTACTCTCTGCCTGACAGAGTGTGACATGGTGTTTGGCCGAGTTATCTTTGGAGAACGAGGCGATAACAGAGGTCCTTTAAAGCTCCCTCTTTCTTCAGGGTAAGCCTTTCCCCAGTAATGTTTCCTATTAGTATGGACCCTTCACTCTCTGGCAAATTGCAGTTTATTTCTTAGGTGGCAGACATCTTACCGTAACACCAGAAGCTAGTGATCTTGTTATGTATTGAATTTCTCAAGTAGGAACAATAAACATAATACAGATCAAAATCAAAATAAAATACTTGTTTGTAATAAAATAGTATGTTAATAACATGTATTTGTACTTGTTATCTTCAGTTGCGAGTCTGTTGTTTTGTTGGGATAGCTTGCTCTATTCATTACTCGCAGCAAGTTATATTGACCATGTAGTAAATTTGATGGGTATATAATGTTGACTATACTTTCTAAACATTTTTCTATGAATTCCAGGTCTCTTTTAGTGTTGCAAGGCAGGAGTGCTGATGTAGCCAAGCGATCTATTCCTGCTACACATAAGCAGCGAATCCTACTGACTTTTGGGAAATCTGTGCCAAGAAAACTTGTACCAGCAGAAAGTGCTGCTCGAGCTACTCCCACATTAGCACCTCCTCCTATGCCCTGGGGTCCACCATCAAGGCCAGCGAACATGAGGCCACATTCTCCGGGTCCTAAGCATTTCGGATATGCCCCCACCAGCAGTGTAGTTCCGGTGCCAGCGGTTGGACCTCATCACATCGCTCCATCTGATGGAATGCAGCCACTCTTTGTAGCACCTGCTCCTGTTGCCGCTGCAGCCATACCTTTCCCAGCAGCTGTTCCATTGCCAAATACAGCACCAGCTTGGATGCCAGAAGCTGCCCCAAGGCCTGCCCCACCTCGTTTGCCTGTTCCAGGTACAGGGGTCTTCCTTCCTCCTGGATCAGGTCACCAACTGCTGCCGCCTCATCAGATGATCCAAGCTTCACATGCTCATGCGGAACCCAACTCTCCAAAAGGTTTGCCAGCTTATGCGCACAACAAGGCTACTGGCATGGAGATGGCCAATGGTAATGCTTCTCCAAGGAGCTCAGCAACAACTAAAAGGCCTGATACAGTCGAGGCAAAACCAGAGTGCAATGGGAGCTCTAATGGTAGCTACGGCTTAGTGGACGAGAAGTCAGCTGTTCGTAAGGAGCAGCAGAACGGTGGTATGAAGAAGGCTGGGAACAGCAAGGCTGAGCCAAGTGCCCTTGCCAAGTAGAATGGAGGTATAGTACATAGAGAAAGCAGAAAGATGAGGTGAGGAAACTTCAAATTTTCAGATCGTGATTGCAGGAATTCGAAGAGAACAAAAGACATCCACTGGAGCAAATTGAGCTCGACCTAGGCCTTGATTGGCAACTCTCATCCGTTGCAAGCACCCTGACGTCGAGTTGTCTAAAAGACTGAACGCCGTCTTAAATTTTGTAGCTGCTGTGTAGCAAAACGTGCTGCGTTAACTTATCACCTGCTATGATTATGGGAATGGTCATTTCTGTGGTGCTTGTTCTGTTAATGTTATGTTCCTCTGATGATTGGTTAGTTCTTGGCTATATGCAGTCGGTTGGTGTGCACTCCTGACTCCTGAAAATCCACGTTTGTGCCGTCTGGATTTTTTATGCTCCCAGTTGATGATCTGATTTAGTTAGCCATGTCAGGTTTCGAGATGTGGTTCTAAAATGTGCACTGACCCTGTCTACTCTGCCAACCGGATTGACAGAACCAAAGTTTTCAGCCAGATTAGCATCGTCAAGACGAGCAGTACGAACTGCCAACTGCAAATGGGTGAATGGCAGCCACTCTGCTGGTCTGCCCACAGCATGGCGCGACCACGAAGGACATCCACGCCCAATGCTGAAGAGCGTTGGAGGGACGGGACCGCGGTAACCTTATCATACATAAATCACGACGCAGTTGTTGGGGTTCTTTTCTCAGGGAATGCGAGTGTACGCCGTTCAACCGCGCCGCTGCCTCAGACTTGCTCCCCTACGACGCCCAATTCTCATCTCATCCGCTGCCAGCTTTGCCCCAGCACTCCTCCCCGATGAAGCCCCCGTTCGACCACGCTTGGGCACCACGCCAGCACTAGGCGGCCACCGGCCGAGCTTCCCATCACCAACAGCAGTCCGGGTTGACCACCGGGAGGCCGGGAGGAGCCACGGCGACGTCAACCTAGCGGCCCACGTTTGCTCATCGTCGGCGGCGCGGGCGGCTTCATTTCAATAATCCTACACCAACGGATAAATCTTACGGAAACTCTTTACGGATGAATCGTGGGCTTGTGCGGTTGGTGCTCTCCAGCCGTGGTGGTCCCATGATTAACCCTCAGGCAAATTGTGTTTTGACACGTCTGTCCGTAACAATTAGTCCGTAGGAATCTGTCCGTAGGGGTAGCATTACTCGCTTCATTTCACCTATGTATGAAATCAGAGCGCTTCACTATTTTTTTTTCCAGATGCACATGCAAGCAATTGAGTGTTTTTGTTCAGATGCGCAATGCAAGCAATTTCAATGCATTGAATGTGTGGATTTGGTGTGCCATCAAATCTAATTTTTTTGATGGATGAAAAACAGTTGCCCTAGATTAAAAAAATCCACTCCTAACATTTGGCGGCAGCATTTTTTGGGTTTTCGACATGTTAAAAATGCATCTGCTTCCAATACGTGTAAACATTCATTTCGAAAAAAAACACGTGTAAATATTGTTGAGAATCTTAGCCGTGTTCAGTTCGCTTCCTGACAGCCGAATGCACTGCTGTTTATTCAGTATATAAATTCTGCTCCCCCCTATTCATTTTTTGTGTGCTACCCACCTATCAATTTGCTTCTGCAATATGTTTATCCTACTTCACATGCTATGCAACCTATTTTTCGTATGCAGCCATCATGGAGCAGGCGGATACAGAGTGTTTGTTGATGAGCCGATTTGCACCAGGTAGGCTTAATGCTGTAGTTTCAGCTATGGTGGAAAACGAAGAGATCACATTCGCCTACGAGGGTGGGGTTCTCAGCACCCAAGGGCCTGCTTGAATGGTAGAATTATAGGCTGAAAAGTTTAACCTTGTCATCTCTATGGTGCTTGTTCTGTTAATCTTTATCAATGTAATGGTCTTTTTGCATAGTCTTTCTTGAGTTATAGTAGTCAGGTAGCCGAAAGATGGTGGCTAACTGAAAATGTTCCTCCGCTGATGGTTATTCCTTGGCTGTATTTTCACGCGTTAGTTTTGGCGCTGCGAATGAACTCTTGACCTCGTGCAGTTATGGCATGCCAGTCGATCCCATGGTATGTGCTCTTGTCTTAGGGTTTTGTCTCTTCGATCGTGGTGTACACTTGGTCCTGATTCCTTTGCGAAAGTTATTCAGTGTTTTGTGCGTGCGCCGCCTTGTTTTGCCTATGATGTTTGACTCTCTCTGTTGTTGCTAGGAGTCATCAGTCGCTCTTGTCATTGGGTTAGGTTGTCTTAGTTAGTACTAGCTGTATCACGTTAAATATGATATATATCATCCGCAAAAAAAATAAGTATCATGCACTCCTATATCTACCCCTGGTATGATTCAACTAATTCGCTGTTGATTTCCTCACGCGAGGCGGCATGCGCAGTTTTGAATTTTTCGCCCGGATGCTCTCCCTCAGTTCCTTGAAAGATTCAGGTATATGGTGGTACTCGTGAAACATGAGTCCTTCAGCCCTACACAAGTTTTGGAAGAGAAGGCCATCAGGATTGAGAAGAGCTACACACATAGTTTCAGTACTGCATGGATGCAAGCAAGTAAACCTTACCACTCAATCGGATGGCAGTAGGTGAGAAGATGATCAGCAATGGTGAAGGGGCGCACGGAGGGGCGGATCCTCTCCACCATGTTGTGTATCTGGCAGTGTTCTGCCAATTGCTCCGACGATCCAGTCGTCAGCGAGTGCACCATGACAGGGTTGCCGTTTATATGTAGAGAGAAGTAGATGGAGTTGCCCCTCAGAGAAGGTAGGTCCCTGGCTGAAACAGACAGGCATCGATCCTTGTTGAGGAACAGCGCGCGATCACCTAGGCACTTGACCGGAATCAGCTTGCCGACGCCGCCGCCGCTGCGCAGGTGCACTTCAAAGAGCCTGAAGCCTCTGTCGTCAGGTGGATGGACAGCGAGCAGCATCTGTCCACCGGAGTCCACCAGGAAATACTCGGAGAATGTTGCGACATGTGGAACATGAGCAACCACCACTGGAGGAGAGCCGTCAGGCGGCGGTGGATATAGCTGCATGATCTGTCTTGAAGCCGAGGAGCCGGCGGCGTAGAGTTTTCCTTGGAACGGCAGCATGCTTAGGAAATCAGGCCCTCGATAGAGAACCTTCCAGTCCAAATCGCCTGGCTCGGCGGCGAGCACCGCCGTTCTCCAGGGGAACCAGACCACGACGGCGATGGAGTTGGCGCTTCCGTATACTACTACCGCGGCATTCATATCGAGAAGGTTGTGCTTCCACCACCGATCGACCTCTGCGCGGTACACGCGGGCGAGGGGCGGGAGATCGACGGCGACGCGCGTGAAGGGGTGGAGCACTCGGACCACGGTGGTGGTCTTGTGCAGGAGGACGACGAGGCCGTCGGTGAAGCCCACGATCCTGTGGCGCCGGATCTCCGGCAAGTGCGCGCGGATGCGCCTGGCCGTGCGCGTGTGGAAGAAGACGATCTCGCAGGCGTCGTCCGGGCGGACCGCGTCGCCGTCGCAGAGCGCCACCCAGCCGCGCGCGTGGAGGCGTCGGTCCCGCAGGGTCGGGTCGCGCATCACGGGCGTGTAGGCGCGCCAGTAGAAGCAGACGGCGCGGAAGGCGATGTAGTCCACAATGTCGCCGCCGCTGGCTAGGAGCCGGCGGAGAACGAGGCCGACCATGTCGATGGGCAGGGACGCCCAGCCATCGCTTGCCCGCGGCGCCGCCAGGCGCTTGCTGGGAGCGAGCGTAGCCAAGGAGGCTCCTTTTCGCTTCTTCGCCGTCACAATCTTCGTCGACGGCCCGGCGGCCGGAGCAAAACGAGGCAACTTAATCTCCATCTTGCATGCACGGAATTGCAACCTCGATCGGCTTTGCTGGGATCTATCTATCCCGTTCCCCAGACCCCAGCTATATATTGGCTCCCTCAGCCAAAGCTCTGCAGGGTTTTTTCTCCTTTATTTGTAGAGAGCCACTAGGGGCACGGCAGGGGGCGCACTGCGCAGGGCGCTCTCCAGGGAGGAAACAGGGGCTCAACGGGGAAGCTGGGTGCCCCCTCGGAGCCAACGGAGCTTTGTTTTTTGACCCGCATAGCGGGCGGCGTTTGTACGCGCGACGGCCTGGCAAATTTGACACGTGTGACCTAAAAACCCAGAGTTTTTTTTGACTCAAAGCAACGCTTTATTTCTCTATTAATAATATTGCTAGAGGTATGGTCCGTGGCTCGCAAGTACGCTTTCAATCCACCAGAAGTACGCTTTCTCTATTGATTAAAATTACCCACCACTGCCACCCATAAGTCAAAAGAACAGTAAAAAAAAGCACATCCCTTGGTAACCGGCCCGACGCTGGCAAAGATTCCCCGCGCGCTGCCCTCGCACACGGCCGCCGACGCCGCTGAAAGTCCCCCAGCTCGGGAAGGTCCAACCATGGACGAAAACCAGTCTGCGCCATGAGGGATCTGATGTGGCAGAGCTTCCTCATCCTCGCTAGGGCTCCCTCTACTCCTTCAGGGAACCAAGCACGTGCCGCACTGGCCGCGCAGAGGTAGCAGCTCGCGATGCACGCATAGGAGGGTTGAGGTGGAGCCCGGAAGGGCAGCGTCGGCAGTCGTGGTAAGGGAGCCAGCGGTATAGGAGGATTCCGGCCCCCGTCGGACGAGGGGATGAAGCAATTTGGGAATTTTCTGTCGTCCTCTTCTAGCTGTGACGTGGTGTCCTCGCCGCTGAGATTCAGTCCCCGCTCGTGCTGGCATCAGCAGGGGCAACCTGTGCGTGGACGGCGATGAGCTCCGCCCAATTACCTGCCAAGTCTGGCATATTTATCCCTCCAAATAGAGATTGCCAGGTTGGGACATCGAATCCCTTCTAAACGAGGAATTAGAACAACTAAGATTCAGAGATTGGATGGACCGGACGTCATCACAGTGAAGGATTCGAAGCCGCCGAGGACGGTGTGCACTCTGCCCCTGTCCAGCTGAACCAGGTTGTCGCAGCTCTCCTCTGTAATCCTCTATTCTGAGCACAATTTCATGCAGCGTGGCCATGAAGTCCTGGTATAAATAATGTTCCCAATAGTTTTCTAGCAATGCCTTAGTCAGGACACAGTTTACAGGCTGTAGGATCTATAATTCATTCTAGACTAAATGACTGGTACTGGCATCGTAAACTATTAGATTGGCCAATATATTTGTATCAGTGGATTACATTGGTAGATGATGTCCCCCCTTCAGTATAGGTTGATTGAGTTTATAGTGGGAGGTGACTTTCTGTGAGGTAACTATCTCAATCTTATCTCAAGGGTAATCTGCTAAGGAGGATTTTGGCTTGGTCAATATGTTGTATTTTAACATTTGATTAATAAACTAGATGCTCTATAACTGAGTAAGCTAGAAGATACGTTCAGGGAGCACACTCCTTTCAGATTGATCTGCTCGTTTCATAGCTAGCTTGCTACGCACATATGTCTCGGCGAGTACAAGCTTGATACCAATCCATCAAGTGCATAGCAGGTTGAGCTACGCTTCTATACGATGTAGGCGTTTCTAATGCACCTACGGGCAAGATAGACGTCACCTAATTAATCTTACCATTTTGGATGGACCTGCTACGTGAAGAGATAGTAGCTGTGAAACAGAAATTATTAAGAGGTTATCTGAAAAGTATTTGGGCCGACTGGTCGATGTTAGTTGCAAATCAGTTGATAAAGCTAGGTCCCTCAGTAACAGCTTTGTCATTTTATGCCTAAGCTATAAAATACTCAGATGTACAATTGCTTAAACATTGTGTTGAACAATTGGTCCGTGGCAACGCACGGGTATTGTGCTAGTATCATATAGAACATCAATACAAAGGGTTCGCCGGATGCAATCCGTAGCAGAACTAAAAACCTCGCTAGAGTTATTGTCAAAAAAAAAAAACCTCGCTAGAGTTCAAACAATTACAAGACTTAGAGTTCAAATGCACTGCTTCATTCAACTCCTGTTTGACATGAATAAACGAGATCGAAGTAAGATCTTTCACCACAAACTTGATTTCCTCCACCAGAACACCAACTGGGGATCGGTCCCTAGCCTCAGAGTGAAGACGTTGCACCAATGAGAGGCAGTCGAAGGCAAAAATAACCTGTCCGAGCCCCTTCTTGCGAGCTAGAGACACTGCTTGACGAAGGGCCATGGCCTCCGCAAATTCTGGCTTTGGGAGCATCGAGTAGAACTGCCGGCAAGCCACCAGGCAAGCCCTAAGGTGATCCCGGACTACGACACCCACTCCCATGCCTCTGATGTCTACGAACGCTTCTATTCTTGTAGACAGTGTTGGGCCTCCAAGTGCAGAGGTTTGTAGAACAGTAGCAAGTTTCCCTTAAGTGGATCACCCAAGATTTTTTGAACTCAGGGAGAAAGAGGTCAAAGATATCCCTCTCAAGCAACCATGCAATTAAGATACAAGAAGTCTCTTGTGTCCCCAACACACCCAATACACTTGTCAGATGTATATGTGTACTAGTTCGGCGAAGAGATAGTGAAATACAAGTAATATGGATGATTATAAGTGGTAATTGTAATCTGAAATAAAAATGGCTGCGAGCAAACATGTAGCAGAACTGGTTGTAAACGGTGTTTCAATGCTTAGAAATAAGACCTAAGGATCATACTTTCACTAGTGGACACTCTTAACAATGATAACATAATTGAACTCATAAATATCTTTCTTCATTATGCTACCCTGAACTACTCTCTGGTTGGATAATGAATACTAATCATGTGTAGGGCTATGAAAGCTCTCCTTAAAGTTCGCATTCCCCAATCTAGATTACCCTACACTGTCACCTTGAGTGCACTAGATGGTTCCAGACAAACACCACAATTCATAGAGACATCCAACTCAAATTATAACTCATGATAAGTATTACTGTAATCTTTAGCCTAAGAGCCACACACGATGTGCACACTGTCAACTTCACACCATGGGACAAGGTGTCTTCGGAGATTACATTAATAAAAGTACTTGAGTAGCATAATAGATGAAGAGTAACATCTACTTATTCAACTAGATACAAAGCTCATGATCACATAAAGATCACACCATGGGAGAGAGAGATGAACACATAGCTACCGGTAGAGCCCTCAGCCTCGGGGGAGAACTACTCCCTCCTCATCATGGGAGTCAGCAACGGCGATGGAGATGGCGGTAGAGTCGATGGAGATGGCTTCGGGGGCAATTCCCCATCCCGGCAGGGTGCCGAAACAAAGACTTCTGTCCAACGAAATTGGTCTCCGATGGCGGCTGCGCTATGAAACTTTTCGTGGATGGATGCCGGACGATTTAGGGTTTTTGCGTCGGAGGCAATTTATAGGCGGAAGGGCGATGTCAGAGGGAACCCGAGGGGCCCACACCATGGCCTGGAGCGGCCAGAGGGGGGCGCGCTGATACGTCTCAAACGTATCTATAATTTTTGATGCTCCATGCTTGTTTATACACTATTTGTTTTGTGTTTTGTTATACTTCGTGGCATTTTTATACATTTTCCGGAACTAACCTACTAACGAGATGCCACAGTGTCAGTTCCCTGTTTTTTGCTGTTTTTGTGTTTCAGAAAAGCTACACAGGAAATATTCTCGGAATTGGATGAAACAAAAGCCGAACCTCCTATTTTTCCAGAAGCGTCGCGAAGTCCGAAGATGAGACGGAGGGGGGCTAGGGGCCAACCACACCCTAGGGCGGCGCGGCCTAGCCCTGGTCCGCCCCACCAGGGGGTGAGGCCGCCTGGTCCACCTCCTGACGCCGCCCTTCCGCCTATATATTCCCCTCGACGGGAAAAACCTAACCGCCTCATCAATTTTCCACGAAACCTACTGCAAGCCGCCGCCGCCGTCGATGCGAGATCGGGAGGGTCCAGAAGCTCTTCCCGGCACCCTGTCGGAGAGGGGAATCCCTGCCGGAGGCCTTTTTCATCACCATGGTCGCCTCCGGAGTGATGTGTGAGTAGTCTACCTTGGACTACGGGTCCATAGCAGTAGCTAGATGGTTGTCTCCTCCACCATGTGCTTCATGTTTAGATCTTGTGAGCCGCCTTATATGATCAAGATCATCTTTGTGTAATTCTACATGTTGTGTTTGTTGGGATCCGATGAGTATTGGTACTATGTCAAGTTGATATGCTGAATTATTATCTTTATGTTATCTCTATGTTGTTTATGATCTTGCATGCTCTCCGTTGCTAGTAGGTATCTTGGCCAAGTAGATGCTAGTGACTCCAAGAGGGAGTATTTATGCTCGATAGTTGGGTTCATGCCTCTAGTAATCTGGGGGAGTGACAGAAACCTCTAAGGTTGTAGATGTGATGTTGCCACTAGGGAGAAAACAACATTCTTGTGTTCAAGGACATTTGCATTGTTTACATTACGCACTTTGCTTAAGGCGATAATCTGTTGTTCGCAACTTAATACCCGATGGTTGCTCGGACGACATCCGGAGGGTGGATTATTAGTTATAGATGCAGTTGGATTACGGTCTATTTATTTTGTCGTAATGCCCAGAGTGAATCTCATAGTGATCCTCATGACATATGTACGCTATCTTTATTCTATCAATTGCCCAACTGTATTTTGTTTACCCAGCATGTTATTATTTATCTTATGGAGAGACACCACTAGTGAACTGTGGACCCCGGTCCAATTCCTTTATATTGCTATTACCATTTTACTTTTACTTGCACTATTTACTTTCTTGCATACTATTACCTTTTACCACTCGATACGCTTAATTCTTTGTTTATAGCAAACCAGTGAGATTGACAACCTCATCCTAAGTTGGGGCAAAGTACTTGGTTGTGTTGTGTGCAGGTTCCACGTTGCTGCTAGTGAAAAACCACACACCAGCATTTATCTGGCACCATTGTCTGGAGTGTCGCAAAGCTAGCGGGCATCAACCTTCGGAAGTGTGGTTCTTTCTCCTACTGGTTCGATAACCTTGGTTTCACAACTGAGGGAAAACTTGCTGCTGTGCTCATCATACCTTCCTCTTGGGGTTCCCAACGGGGTGTCATCTACACGCCATCACGCGCCACCAGGTGGTGTGGCCACCTCGGTGCCCTCCTCCATCTCATCTTTGGACTCCGTCTTCGTGTCAGAAAAAATAGGCGGTTTGGCTTTTGTTTCGTCCAATTCTGAGAATATTTCCTGTATAACTTTTTTGAAATACAAAAACAGCAGAAAACAGGAACTGGCACTATGGCATCTTGTTAATAGGTTAGTTCCAGAAAATGCATAAAAACGCCACGAAGTGTAAACAAAACATAAAGCAATTGGTGTAAAACTAGCATGGAGCATCAAATATTATAGATATGTTTGCAACGTATCAGCCTCCAAGATCTTTAATGATCGCTGCATCGGAATTAAGCATAACAAAACTCGGCGGCGGTGGTGTCCATTTTACAGGTGAAGGACTAGACACACACCTTTTATCCTTTTTCTGCTTGATTAAGTGCAACCTGATTTGATCAACATAAGCAAGAATCTTCCCACACGTCCATTGAGGATTTGGCTTTACTTCAGTATTACAGAGATCATTGAGGGCTTCCCAAATATGCCAGCATCCAACCGCTAGGGTTGTTGCTTGCAGCTCTGTTGCCTTGACGAGGAAGTTGAAGAGCCATTGCCTATGTGAGATAAAGTGCTTCCTCTTTAATTGAAAACTAACAGTCTGCTTCACTTCCCGTCAAACCATCCTGGCGAACTGACATGAAAGGAGTGCATGGACAATATCCTCACTCCGATCACAGAAGACGCAAGGCCTAGTATCCGGAACCTGTCTTTTACTCAGCTCGACACCGCTATGAAGGCAATTATGCGCAAACCGTCACAAGTGAATAATCATCTTGCCAGGCGCCTTGATACGCCACAATGCCTTCTAATCTTTCTCCATCGCCTTAGCATCTGAGGTATTTCCTTTCGCTGCAGTCCCTTGGGCTTGGAAAAATTTGTTAGACCGAGCGTAATAATAGGCAGAGTGAATAGTATAGTTACCATGCTTAGTGTGAGGCCAGCTAACGAAATCCTCGCCGCCATGGCGGGCAATTGGTATCGTAAGAATTTCAGAAGTGATAGCAGGCTCGAAAAAAGCATGGACCATTTCAGAGCACCATTCTCGACTATCCTCATTCAGAAGACAATGCACTTTAGCCATAGAAGGGATAGGTGACACCGTCTTGAACAAGCCAGGTTGGAAGTGAGGTATCCAATTGTCAGTTTTCCATCTCCGATTCCCCACCAGACACCCTGGACAAGAAGGTCCCTCCCATGAACAATACTGATACGTCTCAAACGTATCTATAATTTTTGATGCTCCATGCTTGTTCTTACACCATTTGCTTTGTGCTTTGTTACACTTTGTGGCGTTTTTATGCACTATCCGGAACTAACCTATTAACAAGATGCCATAGTGCCAGTTCCATGTTTTCTGCTGTTTTTGTGTTTCAGAAAAGTTACACAGGAAATATTCTCGGAATTGGACGAAATGAAAGCCGAACCTCGTATTTTTACCGAAGCTTCGCGAAGACCAAAGGTGAGACGGAGGGGGGGCAGGGGCCAGCCTCACCATCAGGGGGCGCGGTCCAGCCCCTGGCCGCGCCCATCTATGGTGAGACCCCCTGGTCCACCTCCTGACGCTGCCCCTTCGCCTATAAAGTCCCCTCGACAGGAAAAACCTATAGGACGGATCGCTTTTCCTCGAAACATACTGCAAGCCGCTGCCATCATCGAAATGAGATCGGGAGGATCCAGGATCTCTTCCTGACACCCCGCCGAAGAGGGGAATCCCTGCCGGAGGCCTTCTCCACCACCATGGTAGCCTCCAGAGTGATGTGTGAGTAGTCTACCTTGGACTATGGGTCCATAGCAGTAGCTAGATGGTTGTGTTCTCCACCATGTGCTTCATGTTTAGATCTTGTGAGCTGCCCTACATGATCAAGATCATCTTTATGTAATCATACATGTTATGTTTGTTGGGATCCGATGAGTATTGGTACTATTTCAAGTTGATGTGCTGAATTATATCTTATGTTATCTCTATGTTGTTTATGATCATGCATGCTTTCCATTGCTAGTAGCTATCTTGTCCGAGTAGATGCTAGTGACTCCAAGAGGGAGTACTTATGCTCGATAGTTGGGTTCATGCCTCTATTTAATCTGGGGGAGTGACAGAAACCTCTAAGGTTGTAGATGTGTTGTTGCCAGTAGGGAGAAAACAACATTCTTGTGTCCAAGGACATTTGCTTTGTTTAAATTACGCACTTTGCTTAATGCAATTATCTGTTGTTCGCAACTTAATACTCAAGGGGTCCTGGGATAATTGCCCGCGAGTGGATTTTTAGTCATAGATGCAGTTGGATGGCGGTCTATGTATTTTGTCGTAATGCCCAGAGTAAGCCTCATAATGATCCTCGTGATGTATGTACGTTATCTTTACTCTATCAATTGCCCAACTATAATTTGTTTACCCAGCATGCTTTATTTATCTTATGGAGAGACGCCACTAGTGAACTGTGGATCCCGGTCCAATTTCCTTTACATAGCTTTACCGTTTTACTTTACTCGCACTGTTTACTTTCTTGCATTACTATTATCCTTTTACCACTCGATACGCTCAATCCTTTGTTTACAGCAAACCGGTGAGATTGACAACCTCATCGTAAGTTGGGAGCAAAGTACTTGTTTGTGTTGTGTGCAAGTTTCACGTTGCTGCTAGGTGAAGACACACCAACAAGTTTCCTGGCGCCATTGTCTGAAGCGTCATGAAGCTAGCAAGCATCACCTTCTTAAGTTTGGTTCTTTCTCCTACTGGTTCGATAAACCCTGGTTTTATAACCGAGGGAAGACTTGCTGCTATGCTCATCACACCTGCTCTTAGGGTTCCCAACTGGTCAGTCATCTACATCAACACCGCACCATCAACAAGTTTTCTGGCGCCGTTGCCGGGGAGAAAGAAGACTTCTGCAAGGGGAGTCTATCACGCACAATCTTTTACTTTGTTTTTGTTTTGTTTTGCTTTACTTTATTTTTGCTTGCATCTTTTTATCAAAAATACAAAAAATTAGTTTCTATTTCAAGTTGCTTTTTATGTCTAGTTTAGTTGTTGTTACTATGTCGCCCGAGGAAATGATCCTCACTTTCAAACAAAAGAGTGAGGAAAGTTTGAAAGAAGCTTGGTCTAGAATATATGATTGGCATGGAAAAACTGAACCGAAAATGACTTTGATTTTGCTTCTTAGTAGCTTTTACTTTGGACTTGCTCTTCATTATAGATATGCTTTGGATGCTACAGCAGAAGGAGATTTCCTTCATTGTGATGGAGATCAAGCTTTCAATATTATAAAAAAGTTGATTACAATTTATAGCATGCTAAGTGATTTTGATTCCTCTCTTGTGAGCATTTTTGCTAGACTTAATACTCTTGAGACTCACACTGCTTATTTGGGTAATTGCTATAGTACTTTGCGCGAGCATTTTGATTATGTGCCAACAAATTCTGAACCATCAAGTTGGTTCCCTACGGTGAAAATCACCATTAGTGGTGAAACTTATCATGCCCGTTGTGATATTATGTCTGAATTTTTTCTTATGCCAAAGGATGTTTATGAATCTTTGAGTCTTTGGAAACTTTCTGAGGGGGGAGAAGAAATTCCTCTTGCTAATAATGCTACTATATTTCCCGTTGGAATAGCTGAAGGAGTTTATACAAAAGTCCTAGGAAGAATGGTATCTACTGATTATCTTGTTATTGAATGTGTAGGAAAAGGACAAATCACGCTTGGAAGGTCTCTACTGAAGCTCCTGGGCGCCATTATAGATGTGGGAAAAGGCACTATAAGATTCATCTCCCCACCTTGCAATAGTCACATTTTTTCTAGAGTCAAGAGCAAAGGTAAGAAAGGAAGACGTAAGGCATCCGTTGATCCTAATGCTTCATCGCTTGATAATACTTGATTTGCACTTTCTGCGCCTAGCTCAAAGGCGTTAAAGAAAAGCACTCTTGGGAGATAACCCATCGTTTTCTTTTTAGTTCTTTTTCTTTTATTTGAGTCTTGGAAGTTATTACTACTGTAATAACTGCTCCTTATCCTTTTTATTTCGTTGTTGTGCCAAGAAGAACCTCTAATTTGAGGGAGGTAAGATTTGGGGAAGTTGCTGTCGTGAAACAGATTTTGGTGCTGCACCGTAAAAATTCGTGAAAATTCTCAAAATATCTTTTTTACCTGAGATTTCTTGTACATATGCCCCAGGTTATATCCAAACTTTTATTAGTTTTGCACTTTTTGATTTGAGCAACAGAAGGTCCTCGAAAAAATCGACCTTTGTCAGCTGTTCTGTTTTGACAGATTTCTGCCACTATTTGTGTTTGCCTCTCGATCGCTTTCTTTTTGAGTTCTTTTGATCACGGAACTTTTGGAGAAGTTTCTACAGTAGTATATGCTTTATATGTGGTGTTTCTGAGTTGAAACCTGAACCAAAAAGGGTTGATTCATTATTATGTTTATGCTAACATTGCTAATAGAATTGTGTGAAGTTTTGTATGAAGGAAGTTTACAAGTGTAGGGATTGGAGAATAATGAGATGAGGTGAAGAATGGACAAAAGCTCAAGCTTGGGGATGCCCATGTCACCCCAAGAAATATCCAAGAGGTACAAGCATCAAAGCTTGGGGATGCCCCCGAGGCACCCCTTCTTCATCGGCAAAAATCAGGTCACTTTTCAACACACTATATTTTTATTGCTTCATGCACTATGCATTTTTCTTGGAGCGTCTTTACTTTTGCTTTCAGTTTTCTTTTGTTTTTTTAGCTGCAATAAATGGTTGGACCCCAACAAACTTATTTTGGAGAAGATTTACTCGCTTTTCATTTCCCAAGAACACTCTAGTTTTCACTCTTATCGTTCAACGAGTGTTCTCTTTTTCTAGAACCGCGTTTAGCTTTTGTTTTTCGCCTTGATTTTTGTTCAGATCTTGTTATATCTTTGTATCAAGGTGTATTTGGACCACTGGTCTATGTTGGTATTCATCAAAAGAGCTATTTCAAAAAGGTTGGAATGGTGTTGGAAAAGAGAAAAAGTTTCATGCAAAAAAGTGGTACAAAAAGGAGCTTGTTTAGACTGCGGCTTAGACTTTTTCATGCCATGCTTGATATTGTTTTGATAGTATGCTTAGTGATTTTTTCTGTAGCATGACTTGTCTCAAATGACTGAGATTTCTTAATGAGCCTTTGAAAAAAATCATGCGTTATTTTTATTTTATGGAAGCATTAATTTGGTTTTCTCCTTGATGCTTTATTTGGGTTGACTTGGCGCATGTTTACAACATGTTTGAATCATACAAAGTCGCCATAAGCCTCTATGATCATTTAGTTTTTGACTTTTGATGCCATTTTATGCTTCTTTTAATGATGTTTTGTCGCTATGCATGATTATGGCCGTTATTGCTCTCTTAGTTGGTCGCTCCCAGTCTTTTGCTAGCCCTCATTTTGTACTGAGTATGAGCTCTACTCGTGCATCCAACTCCCAAAAACCAAGTTATTCCAATGTGTCCATCATACATATTAGCAATTTACTATTCCAAAGTACATTTGACTTGCTTTTATCTATCCTTCGAATTAAACTCTTTTGGTGTTATGCAAAAATTAGTCAGTAAAGCTCTCACGAACCTGATGGCACACTTTACTTTTCTCGCTTTTAAAATTTTGACATTGTGGCTCTTTTATGTTGATGTTATGCTTGCAAGTTGTAAGTTGGAAATTAGCCAAACCATGCCGTCATGGAGTAAGCTTTCAACAATGCACTTCTCTTATTTGAGTTGATATCGTGATCTTTTGTTTATGGATACTCGCGATGTGAAATAAGTTGGGAATCTTGCGGGATCAAGGAGTTTGTATATGTGTTAGAGAAACGCCTGGGCCGCTAATCTAAGCCATGCATCATTCATGGTGGAAATTTACAGCATGCCCATAGTGGACATTCGACGACGCATCTCAAAATAAAAAGCTATACCAATGGTAAATAAAAGAGATGCCGAGGTGTTCATTGTCTGTTTGTCCTGTCATTTTGATGTGGGCTTCTTCCATGTCATCGGGCAAGGAGGTACCCCGTTGGCGGTTCTCGATGATACGTGTATACTTACAATGACAAGAGCTTGCTTGGGACCCGAAGTCGAGTAGCATGAGGTTTGGATATTCGTACTTCACAGGACACGAGGTTTTCAACTTATTGTTTGTCAAGCATATGCTCATAAACGTTCTTGCATTTACCTTAACCATTCAAGATGCCTATGATGGGGGCAATGAGAGCTCAAAGCTACTAAGTACCATAATTTTTTAAGGTTTATAAAACTTGCAATCACTGCTTCCCTCTGCGAAGGGCCTTTCTTTTACTTTTATATTGAGTCTCCACCTTCTACCTTTATGCACCGTCTAAGAGAGTATAGTTGCCATTCTGAGTTTAATGTGCATAGTCCCAAAGTTTATCATTGATTGATTTATGATTTTGGTTTCACTTGTTCTTAAATTATTTATATCTAGTCGCTCTCTTAAACTTGAAGGTGTCCTATGCATTTATGTTTTGCTCTTCCATGAAGGACAAGCTGAAAACTATTTGCTATGTTTTTCCATATGATTTGAACACACGTTTGACTTTCATTGTTTCATTATTCATGATCTTTCGTTTGTGTTTCTTTCCATGTTATAACATGGTTGCTAAGTTCTTATTGTCAAGATTATGTCTTTTATGCCCATGTATTAAGTTCTTTTGATCCCAGCACTCAATGCTTACATAGATGATCAAGATTGTGATGGTGCATGTCACCTCAAAAATTATTCTTTTGTTATCACTTACCTACTCGAGGACGAGCAGGAGTTAAGCTTGGGGATGCTTGATACGTCTCAAACGTATCTATAATTTTTGATGCTCCATGATTGTTCTTACACCATTTGCTTTGTGTTTTGTTACACTTCGTGGCGTTTTTATGCACTTTCTGGAACTAACCTATTAACAAGATGCCACAGTGCCAGTTCCCTGTTTTCTGCTATTTTTGTGTTTCAGAAAAGTTACACAGGAAATATTCTCGGAATTGGACGAAACGAAAGCTTAACCTCCTATTTTTGCCGAAGCTTCGCGAAGACCGAAGATAAGACAGAGGGGGGCCAGGGGCCAGCCTCACCACCAGGGGGCACGACCCAGCCCCTGGCCGCGCCCACCTGTGGTGAGACCCCCTGGTCCACCTCCTGACGCTGCCCCTTCGCCTATAAAGTTCTTTCGACAGGAAAAACCTATAGGACGAATCGCTTTTCCTCAAAACATACTGCAAGCCACCGCCGTCGTCGAAACGAGATCGGGAGGATCCAGGAGCTCTTCCCGGCACCCTGCCGGAGAGGGGAATCCCTGCCAGAGGCCTTCTCCACCATCATGGTCTCCTTCGGAGTGATGTGTGAGTAGTCTACCTTGGACTACGGGTCCATAGCAGTAGCTAGATGGTTGTCTTCTCCACCATGTGCTTCATGTTTAGATCTTGTGAGCTGCCCTACATGATCAAGATCATCTTTATGTAATCATACATGTTGTGTTTGTTGGGATCCGATAAGTATTGGTACTATGTCAAGTTGATGTGCTGAGTTATATCTTATATTATCTCTATGTTGTTTATGATCTTGCATACTTTCCGTTGCTAGTAGCTATCTTGGCCGAGTAGATGCTAGTGACTCCAAGAAAGAGTATTTATGCTCGATAGTTGGGTTCATGCCTCTATTTAATCTGGGGGAGTGACAGAAACCTCGAAGGTTGTAGATGTGCTGTTGCCACTAGGGAGAAAATAGCATTCTTGTGTCCAAGCACATTTGCTTTGTTTACATTACGCACTTTGCTTAATGCAATTATCTGTTGTTCGCAACTTAGTACTCAAGGGGTCCTCGGACAATTCCCCGCGAGTGGATTTTTATTCATAGATGCCGTTGGATGGTGGTCTATGTATTTTGTCGAAATGCCCAGAGTAAGCCTCATAGTGATCCTCGTGATGTATGTACATTATCTTTACGCTATCAATTGCCCAACTGTAATTTGTTTACCCAGCATGCTTTATTTATTTTATGGAGAGACGCCACTGGTGAACTGTGGACCCCGGTCCAATTTCCTTTACATAGCTTTACCGTTTTACTTTACTCGCGCTATTTACTTTCTTGCATTACTATTATCCTTTTACCACTCGATTTACCACTCGATACGCTCAATCCTTTGTTTACAGCAAACCGGTGAGATTGACAATCTCATCGCAAGTTGGGAGCAAAGTACTTGTTTGTGTTGTGTGCAGGTTTCACGTTGCTGCTAGGTGAAGACACACCAACAAGTTTCCTGGCGCCATTGTCTAGAGTGTCACAAAGCTAGCAAGCATCACCTTCTTAAGTTTGGTTCTTTCTCCTACTAGTTCGATAAACCTTGGTTTCATAACCGAGGGAAGACTTGCTGCTGTGCTCATCACACCTTCTCTTGGGGTTCCCAACTGGTCGGTCATCTACATCAACACCGCACCATCAAATACTTCTCCATGTATACGATCATGATCTTGGCTTAGGAGCATGCCAAAAATCAGAGTCAGGGAAACACCTTCCCTTGAGAAACCTTGCACACAAAGATCCCAGGTCTGTTAGGAAATGCCACCCCTGTTTAGCAAGCATCGTCTGATTAAAGAGGATGAGATCTCGGAACCCCAATCCTCCTAGGGTCTTAGGCGATGATAACAATCCCATGATATCCAGTGAATCTTCTTCTTTCCATCTTCCTCACCCCACCATCTGTTAGCAACGATAGATTTCATTCTGTAACAATTAGTGAGAGGGAGCTGGAAGCACCTCATTATGAATGATGGGATGGCTTGAATAATTGATTTCAACAAAGCTTCATTGCCCTCCCTAGACAAGGGCATGTCATTCAAAACACAAATACACTTCCATATGCGTTCGTAAAGGAAACTGAAGGTGGCCGTTGGAGAGCGTCCAATCGAAGTTGGCATACCAAGATAAAATCATTCAAAACTTCACTTTGAACCTCCAATATACCCTTCACATCGTTTTCCACCCGGTCATCACAATGAGGGCCGAAGAAAACCGAGGACTTATCAAGATTTACCTTCTGACCAGAACCATCACACTAGATCTTGAGTGTATTTTTTAGAGCCTCTACACTCCTTATATAACTTCTAGCAAAGAAGATACTGTCATCTGCAAACAGTAAGTGGGATATTGGGGGACCGATTCGACCATTGCAAATACAATAGAACTCACCTCGATCCTCCTGTTGTTGCCGTAAGCATGACAAACCCTCAGTGCAAAGAAAAAACAAATAAGGACTAATTGGGTTGAAGGAATAACCGGTTCAGTCAAGACGCCATTAACACAAACAACATACCGATTTTGAGTCACACATCTCATGACCGATTGAATCCAACTAGGATCAAAACCAAGCTTGCACAAATAACCATGGAGATAATTCCATTCCACCATGTCATACGCCTTCATCATATAAATTTTCAGCGCAAAGAAGGGCTTCTTGGACTTCTGGTTGTGAATAGTATGCAAGCACTCAAAGGCAATAAGGGCATTATCCATGATCAACCTTCCAGGTACGAAAGCACTTTGTTGTTCGGAAATAATATCCAAAAGTATCACTTTGAGCCTATTTTCCAGAACCTTGGAGGCGATCTTGTAGAGGTCATTGCACAAGCTAATAGGCCAAAAATTCTTGAGATGTTTCGGCTTAGCAACTTTAGGAATAAGAATAATGATAGAATCACAAAGTCCTTCTGGAATCTCACTTCCACACAGAAAGCTCTGAACAACATGACATATTTCTGCTTTGAAAAATTCCCAATGAGTTTGATAAAATAAAGCGGGGAACCCATCAGGACCGAGTTCCTTCGTTGGCCCCATTTGAAAAAGTGCAGTCTCGATTTCTGCATCAGTATAGGCCTTGCATAAGTCTGAGTTCATATCAGCTGTAACTTTAACATGGATAGAATCAAGCACTGCATCCGCAAAGTCACAAGGTTCAGATAAAATAGGTACTCATAAAATTGATGCACCATACCTTTGATCTCCCCTTGATCCTCACACTTAGAGCCATCCTCACGCATAAGACTAGAAATCTTGTTTGTACGCCTTCTAGGTGTTGCGATCTCCCTCACGAAGCCACTCGATCCGTGACCTTTGACGTGCCATGCTTTCTTCACATTCAAATAAGTCACACAGTTTGCATTCAATGTCACATTCCTCTTTCACACTTGCTTCTGACACCGGTTGGCCACGTAGGAAAAAGAGCTGCTGCTCTAACTTCCTAATTTGTTTGTGTACCAAACCAAAGGTAGCTCGACTCCAATCTCTAAGCATAGGGGCCATTCGATTCAAATTCATCCATGTCGAATGCAGCGAGGGGAGTCATCGCTCCCAGCTGATCATGCCAACTCCAACGCCTCCATATATCCAGTCGCTTTCTGCCACATTGCTTCATACCAAAAACCTTGTGACACGAAGTGATTAGACTGCCTTCGTAAATCCTTGGCTAGAGTAATCAAAATAGCATAGTGATCCGACGATGTTGTAATGATATTCTCGACATTGCATTCCTCATATAGATTTATAAAATCAGCATTAGCAACAGCCCGATCAAGGCGTACCCGAATATTTGAGTTTGCCTCCAGCCGATTAGTCCAAGTATACTTTGGACCATCGTATCCCAGGTTTGCCAAACCACAGTCCTGTAAACAGTCTCGGAAAGCCAAGAGTTGTGCATCAGACCGATCTCGAGGCCCCAGATATTCATCCTGAGAAAGAACTTCATTAAAATCTCCCCAGCAAAATCCACAGACCATTCCAGGATGATCGCATAGAGCGAAGGAGGTCCCAAAACTCGTGTCGACGATCACGCCTTGGTTCCCCATACACAAAGGAAGCCATCCACGTCACGCCTCCCTCCCCGACCGAACGACGCACACATTGCACGTCGCTCTCAGAAACCGGAGAAGTAACACTAGCCCGTTAAGATTTTCCAGTTTTTCCTTATATGCATTCTGTTGTTAGGGTATGGAAGCGCCTAGCGCTAATTCTTCTTAATTCTCAGTCAATCCATGTAATCACTATTTAATAGATTGAACTCCTCCTCTGTTTCCATCATGTATTGTTTTGGTCTTTGTTTGATATCTTCCTGCAAAATCACTTTGTATAGTTGTAGACTAGAGGCTTGATGCATTTTTGTTCTTTTTTCCTTGTCATGCTAATCTCTAGCATAGTTTGCACATAGAAACTCCTTCATAAAATTAAGAAAAAAAATTAGAGTGGGGGAACCCACTGTGCAGCTTCAAAAACATATTTCTAGAATAAAATATATCACCTTGATCAAATTAAAATTTGGAGGAAAATAGGATGACCTATGTCCTAATGATCTCAGAGCTAAACCTTCCCAATGCTCCTCTTTTGGCTACAGGAGTTATGTGGGCAGTCTATGCTACTAATATTGGGTATAGGAGGCAACTAGGTAATGGAAACAAAATTTTGGTTAGGGAAAAGATAATTGCAAAATATAATACAATTGTGGAAAATATGTTAAACGCCTATCATTTTATGTGATCTGTGATAGATTTTTTCTGCGTGGTTGTTATTTTTACCCCAATTATGTTGATTCTTTCCAATTATCATTTTAGGTTATTGCTCTCTGGCTATTATGTTTTGGGATTCATATGTTATTATCAATGAACATTGTTGCATAGTGGTCTAGGATGGAGTTCCAAATACTAATATCGGGCATACTAGTTGAATGTCATGCATTGCCACATCTCAATATATTTAGACATGGATGCATTATCAAAGCATCTATACTTCACGGTATATGCAAAACATATAGCTGAGACAAACTAATATCCACTTCCATTGCTAGTCCAATGGGCTTAATGGTCAAATGCACCAAAGATTAGCGGATAAAAAGCTATTAATCATAGAATTCTTAGAACCTAATTGGGTTCAGATTTGCTTCCTCACTTCTCATGTAGTATATGTTTTTGAAACCTATACATTATTGTTCTCAAAATAGATACTCCTTTTATACCAATTATATTAGGCCTCTAATGGTTTCAAAAAAATCCTAGAATTAGGCACAATTTGGTATTTATACATTAATTAATTTGTAGAAATCACTGCCTCCCTCGCCCTTTTAAATCAGGGCCTATACATGTGTTTGCACACAAACTCTCTCGCATTCTCTAATTAGACATATGTTTTTACCGATTAGCACTTACCTCAACCACATAACCTCTCCTACTAGTAAGAGTTTGCCACGACTTGCATGACTAACTGGTATGGCCCCATAGGGAGAGAGAGGGGCGGCAATCAAGGCGATCTAGGTTTTCTAAGACTCTCGACAATGGCAACACTGGCTTGTCTCACCTCCGGCGGCCACGACTCCATAGTTTCCTAGTCTAATGTCGATCATGTTGTAGCGTGTGGCTCGTGATTATATTTCTGACCAACGTTGTTTATAATCATGTGTCACACTTCTCTAAAGTGGCATGTTTGCTAGTATAAAGTGGCTTATGATTATATATATGGCCAACATTGTTTATAATCATTGCTCGCATAGCATTAAGTTATTTTCCATCTTCTGCTTCATGGTGTTGTGGTTAAGAACTGAAATGCATGTTATCATGATTTTGGAGGTATGTTCTACAAAATAAAGTGGTCATTGGGAACATGGATCACATGAAATATGTCTTAAGTATAAATTCACCGTGACATCTTTGTTTATGTGCATAAGGTGTGTTGAGATTTGTGAAATCCCTAATGCAACAGTAAGTGTCAAGCCTTGACGTTACCCAATGATAAGTAGTGCGTGTGAACATTCGTCTTAATTTCTTGTTGCCACATAGGATGGAGATTATGAACCCTATGATGCGAGGAACTTAATAGAGTTTCTTGAATGAGTTAGGAAAATGTAGGCTATAAATGGCTCTAGAAAACTAGATGTGACAATGTGGAAATTTTGAAAGGTTCAGATAAAGAATTCCAGATAAAATGTTGTTTCATGGTACTTGTGTTATTGTTATGACATGATCATATGTTGACTTAGTTAAGAATGTTTTGCGTGGCTCAGCTAGAAGGTTGTGTCATGAAGGTTTTGTTATATGCGTTTTGCTTTTAGGGCACAGATATGGAAGCGCCAAGCACAAATTTTTCTTAATTCTCACTCAATCCACGTCATCATTTTATGTATTGAACTCCTCTGTTTCCATCATGTACTGTTTTGGGCTTTGTTTGATATCTACATAGAAATCACTTTGTATAGTTGTAGACTAGAGGCTTGATGCCTTTTTGTTCTTTTTCCTTTTCATGCTATAATATCTAGCATAGTTTGTGTATAGAAACTCCTTCATAAAATTAATAAACAATATATGCAGTGGGGAAACCCAGATTCAAAAAAATCTTCCTAGAAAAAAAATCATCTTGATCAAAATAAAATTTGGAGGAAAATAGGATGACCTATGCCCTAATATTCTTAGAGCTAAACCTTCCCAATGCTCCACTTTTTGGCTGGGTTATGTGGGCAGTTTATGCTACTAATATTGGTTATAAGAGGCAGGTGGGTAATGGAAAGAAAATTTTGGTTCGGGAAGACATTTGGCTGGGCAGAGATAATTGCAAAAAAACACAATTGGGGCAAATACGTATGATTTTTATGTGATCTGTGATGGTTTTTTCTGCATGGTTGTTATTTTTACCCCAATTGTGCTGGGTTTTTCCAATTATCATTTTAGGTTATTGCTCTCTGGCTATTATGTTTTGGGATTTATATGTTACTCCATCCGTTCCTTGATATAAGGTGTATAGTTTTCTTGCACGGATATTAACGCATAGGCCAAAAAGGGCAAATTTCGATACTTTTAGACGTTAATAAAGGTAGGTGATTGATGTGAGAATAGAGGAAAAATATGAAAATCTCGGTATCTTATCTCTCCTAATCAGATTGACTCCTAAATTGTGTAAAACAATCCCACAATTCATCCATACACCTTATATTTTGGATATTTTTAATAGAAAACTATACACCTTATATCAATGAATAGAGGGAGTATTATCAATGAAAATTGTTGCATAGTGGTCTATGATGGAGTTCCAAATACTAATATTGGGGATACTAGTTGAATGTCATGTGTTGCCACATCTGAATATATTTAGACATGGATGCATTATCAAAGCATCTATACTTCACGGTATATGCATAACATATATAGTTGAGACAAACTAATCTCTACTCCCATGCTAGTCCAACGGGCTTAATGGTGAAATGCATAAAAGAGCAGCGGATGACAAGATATTAATCACGGAATTCTTAGCTTATGTTACCAGAACCTAACTGAGTTCTGATTTGCTTCCTCTCTTTTCATATAGTATATGTTTTCAGAACCTATACATTATTGTTCTCAAAATAGATAGTCCTTTTATACCGATTTTATTAGGCCTCTAATGGTTTGGAAAAATTCCTAGAATTAGGCACAATTTGGTGATTAGTACATTAATTAATTTCTAGAAATCATTGTCTTCGTCTCCCTTTTAAATCAGGCCCTATACATGCGTTCACACACAAACTCTTTGGCCTTCCCTAATTAATCATCATAACTAAGGAGATAGAAATGAGTGATTTTGATCTATGTTTTAACGATTAGCGCTTACCTCGGTCACAGAACCTCTCCTACTCGTAAGAGTTTGCCACCACTTGCACGACTAAACGGTATGGCCCCATAGGGGGAGAGAGGTGGCGATCAAGGCGGTCTAGGTTTTCTACGACTCTTGACGATGATGACCCCGGCTTGTCTCACCTCCGACGGCCCATAGGTGCGTTGGAGGTGCGACGGACCTCGGCTCCATAGTTTTCTAGTCTAATGTCGATCATGATGTAGCGTGTGGCTTGTGATTATATTCTGACCAACATCGTTATAATCATGTTTCACACTTCTCTAAAGGGGTAAGTTTGGTAGTATAAAGTGGCTTATGATTATGTATCTTGCCAACATCGTTTATAATCATTGTTGCACATCATTAAGTTCTCTTCCATCTTCTACCTAACGGTGTTGTGGTTTAGAACTGAAATGCATGTTATCAGGATTTTGGAGGTATGTTCCACAAAATAAAGTGTTCATTGGGAACGTAGATCACATGAAATATGTCTTCAGGATAAATTCACTGTAATATCTATGTTTATGTGCATCATGTGCATAGAGAGTTATGAAATCCCTAATGCAACACTTAGTGTTGAGCCTTGATGGTTACCCAATGATAAGTAGTGTGTTCGAACATTCATATTAATGGCTTGTTGCCACATAGGATGGAGATTATGAACTCTATGATGTGAGTAACTTAATAGAGTTTCTTGAATGAGTTAAAAAAAAGGTAGGCTTTAAATGGATCTACAAAACTAGATGTGACTCTGAAGAAATCTCGAAAGGTTCAGATAAAAAATTCTAGACAAAAGGTTGTTTCCTGGTGATTGTGTTATCGTTATGACATGCTCACATGTTTACTTAGTTAAGAATGTTTTGTGTGGCTCAGCTGGAAGGTTATGTCATGAAGGATAAGTTAACATAAGGCATGTTGTCTAAAGAAACACAACTATGAACTAAGACAAGCAATGGAATAATAATACCATATATGATTTTTTTAGTTAACAACCAAGAGAGAAATGAGGGGACGTGGTCAACCACCCCTTATGACGTTGGTGCCTGATCGGGGCACCCAAAACAAATATTTGTTTCGATCCCTGGATCCTTAGCGCTATATAACAGAAGAGGATGTCGTTATTCGGTGTGGACACATGTACGAGTTAATACCACCTCCTAACCCACCGATCATCCTAATAATGCGCTAATAGGGACTGAGACTGACTGTCTCCACCGCCGGCCACCAGGCACCAGGAGGGCAGTGTCAGCGGCGTCCTAGGCAACTACGCCGACCAACAGATCGCCACACCACAGGAAGGCCATGGGCACTCACAGTATTCTGGTTAGTACCATTCTTATCTTCATATCATTAGGCGTAACCAAGTGATTAAGATCTGTTTTAAGTTAGTCCTAAAGGTTTAAATCTAACAAGCCTCTCCTTGATAATTAATAGATTTGCTGATCTTCTCACCTCTCCTAGTAAACCTATTATACGAAACTAAAACTAGGTTGGCTCACTCTTAACTCAGGTGGTGAGGCGTGACCGCGTGAAGTCTCGGTTTGGCACGGCCATATTTTACTGGCCCTCTCACTCCACGCTGCCAAGTGTCAACTACCTGGTTGAGGAAACTTCCAATCCTACAATCCTTCTGGTACTACGAAAACAAAACAGAAAACAGTTGATAAGGTTCTGCTCTAGATAGCTTCGTCAAGAACTCAAGATGTGTACTAACTACCAAGTAGGTGAACGCCACTCACTTTGTACCGCTAATTCTGGTCCACAGCGTGGGTGCGGCACCACCACGACGGACGGAAGGATCCATGCGCAATGCCGAACTGATCAAAACCAACTGCCAGCTCAGTTACGACCAACGATGAAGCTACGATCAAGAGAGGGCATGAGGGATCGCGGGAACCTGAATGATCATACATGAACCACGTCGCAAATGGATACACCGCGAACACACTAGCTAGCTACCGCTGCCGATCAGTCAGTACTCAGTACTCAATCGCGATCATCAGAGGGCGGAGTCTGCGCCGCCGGCACGACGGTGGCGCTTGCCGTGCCTGCGCCGGTCCCACGACCGCGCCTCGCCCGACGGGAGGTACATCGCCGCCTCCGCGCCCACGCTGCACTCCGGCAGCGGCGCCGGGTACCGTGCGCGGTCGTAGCAGTACCCGTACGTCATGTACCTCGAACGGACCTTCTCCATCGCCGCCCGCCGCGCGGGCGACATCGTCTCGTCGGCGCCGTGGTCCGGCTGGAGCAGGAGGTCGGTGAACTGGGCGACGTAGGGCGCGTACTTGTAGTCCACCTTGTAGCGGCCGCCGGAGGTTGCCCAGCTGGAGCCGTCCCAGATGGTGGCGTACAGTGACATGGGCTTGGACGGGAACTGCGCCCCCATCCGCTCGCTCCGCACCACCTCTCTGATCGGTGTCTCGTCGATGTAGAATCTGCACACATACAAAAGAAAAATGGTCGATCAATGAGAGCCAACATAACACACTCACATATATACCATCAAACAACAAGTAGTATATGAGTGAAATTTATTTAGTACTAGACGCGTGTTAATAACAGTCTGAAGCATTTGCAGTGGAAACTTGAACGAGTTCAGACTTTGGGCATGCCTCCATGTGAACGCCGACCCTGAACAGAGCGAGTTGGCTAGGATTTGCAGTGAAAACTGTAAGAAGTTCAGGCTTTGGACACGGTGAACGTGAAGGTCCTGAAAAGAGCGGGTTAGCTCATGTGAAAGTGAATCGCATGGTGAAAAGAGGATGATGCTGCGGTAGAGGTGACTTTCTTCTCCCATCTCCATTAAAAGCCGACTCGCGAGCGATCACACAACTCCTGCAGAGGGTAGCGTAGAAAGCAGGTGGGCGACGCAATTATGCGAGGAAAGGCAGGCACGGGGATCTTGGTGGAAGGATCAGGCGCAGGGTGTGAGACTCCATGCACATGCTGTGATGAATGTTCAGGTTTAGTGGATGGAAACTGTAAAAGCAGACGACCCATTTCTCATGCCAACTTTACTCACAGCGACATGCAGTCTGAATGGGAGTGTGGCTGTGTGTGTAGTAAAAAGTTGCTAAGGTAATTTGCAGTACTGTAAATGAGGCCCATCTATGTTTTCAGTTAATGGATGTGTAAACTGAGCTAGTAATGAATCAGGTGGAAACATGGCTTCTTGGCGAGATTTTGATCTTTGAATGTTTCTCTTTCGAAGCCAACAATCTGAAGCATATTAGTAACGCATTGTCACTTCCATACCCTTTGTGGCAACGCTATCTACTCAATTTTGGGCCCTCGGTACTTGAAATTATTAAAGCGGCAACGGCATAACGAATCTATAAGCTGTAAAGAAGAAGAGCCAATATCGCTCAATCATATCAAGAGAGTGAGAAAAAAAAGGAAGAAAGTGAAGAGGAAGGAAAAGAGAGGTACTACTACCTGAAGCTAATGATAGTGAAGATTAACTACATTGCTCTACCACATTCAGCATTACTAAGTAGTAGCATTGTTAGGAAGAAGAAACAGTGAAACACTTAAACTGTTTCATCGATGGGGTACAAGGATGTCGCTAGTGTTAATGTATACTAATAATCCAGCAAGTAAAGCTAACCAAAGTCAGGTTGCAGTTGTTTCAGCTAAAACTCTTGTACTACATATGCCTGAAGCCTCAGTTCAGCTTCCCTGTGTGAATTGTGGATTTGTGAACTCGTCTACGTACTCAAACTCAAAGTTGAGTTAATGATAATGATAATGTAGATAAACTACATTGTTCTACAACATGCAGAGTTGCTAAGTAGTAGCATTGCCAGGAAGAAGAGAGGAAAAACAGTGAAGCACTGACACTATTTCATCGATGCGGTACGAAGAGCTTACTAATCTTAATGTATACCAAATATCCTGGAGAATAGTGATCCTGCACTGTTGGAGCAAGTAAAGCTAATCAACTTGAGGTTACAGTTGTTTCACCTACAACTCTTCTACACTACATGCTGTTGGGTTAATGTTCCCTGTCAGAACTCTGAATTTGTGAACTCATCATGTACGTATTGAAAGTTTGATCTCATCAATCCTTGCAGTGAATGCAACAACTCAGAGTTGCAACCGTGCAAACGCAGTGCAGTCGATCACGAGTAAATTAAATTCTCCTGAGGAGAGAGCAATAATGGTAGAACAGAGCAGGGCAGGGTTGTTCTTACACGATGGTGCGATTGGTCCAGAGGATGGCGTAGCGGTGGAAGTCCTGCGTGGGGTCGAACCAGAGGCCGTACCTCTCCTCCCTTCCGACCGCCGTGCTGCCGTCGCCGTAGACGTTGGTCTGCACCCTCCACTCCTTCCCCTTCACGTTCCCCAGGAACTCGAAGTCCAGCTCGTCGTGCGTCTTCTCGTACACGTCGCCGTTCGACATCTACCAACCAATCGCAACGCTAAGTTAATCTTTCGCCGATGTCTATGCATCGTTTCCTCTGTGAAAGGATTGCGGCGGAGGTTTATTGACTTACGTAGAAGGCGACGACGACGCCGGCGGTGTGGTCGGCGGGCAGCTTGATGCTGGCGCTGAAGAGGCCGTGGAGGTGCGCGCCCCGCGACGCGAACCCGGAACCTAGAACAGAGCAGAGGCAATCAGGCAGATGCATCAATGGCAATGAGGACCGGAGGGGCGGCGCATCGCACAAGGGGATGGTCCGACCACCGGATTAACTGAACTTGGGGAAGAGCTTGTGGTTGGTTGTAGAGGTACCTGTCCGCTCGTCGAGGGAGATATGGACCCGCTTGCCGTCGCCGTGGAGCCTGAGGTTGGAGTCCCCGAACAGCTGCGTGTAGCCCTCCCCGAAGGTGAGCGCGGGCGTGTCCGGGCGGGGGACCAGGAGGTCGTCCGCGGCGGAGGACGACGCGATGAGGAGGAGGACGACGACGACCGAGAGGAAGCGAGCCGCCATTGGTATCGCTCCGATACCCTGCTTCTCCTCTGTTCCTCCGGTCCTCTGTGTCTCTGTCTGTCTCTAGAGTCTAGCCCGATGGGTTGGAAAGGAAGCTAGCTTTGTACGCGCCGGGGAAGCAGTGCGCGAATGGCGCCTTTATCGGGATTTGCACTCGCAGCGAGGAGCGCGTTAAGTGCGGCCGTGATAGCTGGCAGATTAATTACGGATGGATGCGCCATGCGAGGAGGAGGACAGCGTTCTTCTGTACTGATATTGAAGGAGTATATCACGAAACTCTTGTATTTACCCGCCCTTAATTCGCCAATCAATCGTACTACAGCAGTATACGAAAGCTTCCGCTTCACGCCGCGATTATAGACACCGTGTTGACACGATCTTCTTCCCGTTTCCTTGGCCGCGGCTTGGTCCACAAGTCCATACATACACTGATACGCAGGGCCTGGAGAAGGGTACAAAGGAGGCACGGCTAGCGACAGGCTGGTCGACAGACAGACATTCGGCGTATGACATTGGCGGAACTATCGTATTCGTGGGGCGTCGCATGAGCAGGAACTGGTCCAAGACCAGGTGATCGGGCGCATTTGGATCCGACGAGGGATAACCGGGAAGGTATCCTAGAAATGTTGAACATGAGCACGTACGGCTGCGGCGCTGGTATCATATGCAAATAGTGGTCGTAGGATCTGGTCAGGATCCGTCAATTAATCGGGCGACGCACTGTCGCCGGAAATTTAGGGGGCGACGGATGCGACCGCCGACAGCTGGGGCCTGACTCCGGCAGCTTTTTCCGACGACGTCCGTCGTGTACTACGAATACTACATGGCTGCCTAAGGTCCGTTTGGTTTTTAGCCACACTTTGCCAAGTCAAAGTTTAGCTGCCATAATTTTGCTAAGCCAAAGTTTGGCTGTCAAGCCAAAGGAGCCTTGCTGGCGTCGCCGCCCTTGTACCGTCCCATTGCTGGCCGGCTGCTCGTCCATCTCCATGGCCGGCGCCACTGCTAGGAAGAGGACGTTCTGGCACGGTGCTCGCTGTGGTGCTCCTTGTTGTGCTGGGAGACACATATATATATAGTGGCGGGCCGAAGGGACACATGTCCCTGCACGGGAAACAGCGGTGATGCGGCGAGAAAAAGCCACCACCTTGGCAGGAACGCGCTAGAATGCAGCGGGGACGCACTGGCCAAATTAAAAATATGACCGGCGGACTTGATGCGTCGCGCCGCTGTGCGCGCCGGCTAGGTGCACTACGCCAGCCAACAGCTACGCCGACGGCCTCGGCCGTCGGCCTAGCTACAAAAACCGTCGGCACAGTCCTACGCCGACGGCAACCGTCGGCGTAGAGCCGTCGGCATAGATTTCGTCGGCTCCTCCCGTATGGCCGTCGGCGTAGCTATGGCCATCGGCTTAGCTAGGTAAGGCGACGGCTTCGCGCGGCCATCGGCGTGCCTCGACCGTCGGCAGAGCAGGACTGACGGCGGACAAGGAAACGTCTGTCTGAGCTACGCCGACGGCAATGCCGTCGGCATAGAGCCACGTGTCAACTGCTCTGATCTTGCTATGTGAAGCTACTCCGACGGGCACGACCGTCGGCATACGTGGTTCGGCCGGGAGAGGAGGTAGGCCGACGGCAAAGCGGTCGGCATACGTAGACGTGCGGAATTCTGGTAGCGAGCTAGGCCGACGGCCAAGCCATCGGCGTAGCTTCCACGTGTCCAATTCTGGGAACATTTTGGTTGTCTGATAGCGAGCTAGGCCGACGGCTTTGCCGTCGGCTTAGCCTCACAGGTTTTTCGTTTCTATTTGTTTTCTGTACCATTCCTGCAAATAAAATACCAGATTCAATATTTAATCACATATAAACTAATAATCTCACAAAATCACTGCATCCATGAACATCTCAACAAATCTCCATATAAAACATTTATAACCAAGTCACAAATTCATTACACATAGTTCAAACAATCATAAAACACATAGTTCAAACGATCTCCATATGGTCATGGCACCACGACAAGTTCACATGATGTTATCACGAGCACGATAAATTCATTACATATAGTCCAATGATCACAAAACACCATGTTCCATACAAACCGGTCGACAACGGACTTCAAGCACCGGCACAACACAAGCATCGCCGCCAAGGACATCATCACTACATAACAAAGAAGAACCATTTAGCATGGCAATGAACCACTAATTAAGGTGCCAAAATACGGAGAGAAAATATGTTGCAAGGCCTGTACTGTACTGCATATAGTTACTGTCCCTCTCTCACACACGCTCTTTGTACAGGATGGATAGTGTGGTAAGTAATGTATCAACTTTGTAGTCTCTCCAGGACATTGTCTAAACGCCTGTAGGCTTTGGAGTTTGGACTTGGCAGAAGGAAAAACTATGGGTATCGCAAAATTATACTATATGAAGGGCAGTATGGTCCAGTGAGCTAATAGCCGTACGTGCATGTGTGTTGTACAGAGAGCCACAAGGTCTAAACGCATGTGGACTTCAACTATTTAGTTAGTGAACAACCACACTTTTGTAGAGAGCCACAAGGTCCACAGCCTTGATGTCAGCTACTGCTACAGAACTAGCCCAACATATGCAAAGATCACACTGAAATTAGAAGTGGTTATGTTTTATCCTTAATGTAAAAAATAGCATTATCCTTGGGGAAACTAACTACACTACCCATTAGAGAAAAATGTGTGATTGTAAAATGTGAAATGCAACGCTATCGTTTCTTTTTTAAGCTCTGTCACACACTGGATTGATGAAATTGTATTCTTAATAGAAGTGTGCTCATCTTACTGTCCTTTCCAGACATTGCTGTTTATAGTCTACAATAATTGTGGGTTTGTCAATAAATGTGCTCATCTTACTGTCCTTAACAGAAGTTAGCATGGAACTAACCTGAAACGGCAAACCAAGTGGCGAACCAAGTGGTGAACCAAGTGGCGAACCAAGGGGCGAGGCAGAAGCACCAGGAGGACGACCACCAAGAGGCGTGACAGGAGGTGACTCACGAGCTGAGGGCGAGCACGAGGCAGAAGCACGACCAAAGTGAGTGATACGTCCATTTTGCATCACTATTTTGTATCATAATTTGCTGTTATTCATTGATATATTTCATATTTAGATATGATACTTATGTTATTTCCTCTGTTTTTACATGTTTGATGATCATTAGAGGATTTGCTGCCGGAGTCAGGATTCTGCTGGAAAAGGACCGTCAAGACACCATATTTTAGAAGATCAAGAAAATTCCAGAAAAATACCAGAAAATTATATTTTACCAAAAGACTCTGGAAGCCAGAAGGGGAAGGAGAGAGGAGCCAGGGGGCAGCCTCACGCACAGGGGGGGCGGCCTGGCCCCTGGTCGCGCCGGCCCTATGTGAGGGCGCCCTGATACGTCTCCAACGTATCTATAATTTTTGATGCTCGATGCTTGTTTTTACACCATTTGCCTACTGTTTCGTTACACTTCGTGGAACTTTTATGCATTTTCTGGAACTAACCTATTAACAAGTTGCCACAGTGCCAGTTCCCTGTTTTCTGCTATTTTTGTGTTTCAGAAGTGATACACAGAAAATATTCTCGGAATTGGACGAAACAAGTTCCTGAAGTCTTATTTTGTCCGGGAGCTTCCAGAGATCCGAAGAGGAGTAGGAGAGGAGCCACAGGCCAGGCTCACACCAGGCTGGCGCGGCCCAGGCCTGGCCCGCGCCGCCCTGGTGTGAGGCCACCTGGCTCTACTCCTAACATCGCCCCTTCGCCTATAAAGACCCCCCGACGGGAAAAACCTAAGTACCCGATCAATGTTCCAGAAACACATCGCGATCCGCCGCCGTCGTCGACCCGAGATCGGGAGGGTCCAGAAGCTCTTCCCGGCACCCTGCCGGAGAGGGGAATCACCACCGGAGGTCTTCTTCATCGCCATGCTTGCCTCCGGAGCGATGAGTGAGTAGTCTACCTTGGACTATGGGTCCATAGCAGTAGCTAAATGGTTGTCCTCTCCACCATGTGCTTCATGTTTAGATCTCATGAGCTGTCCTACATGATTGAGATCACCGTTATGTAATTCTACACGTTTGGTTTGTTGGGATCCGATGAATATTGGTGTTATGATTTAGTTGCTATACTGAAATATATCTTATGTTATCTCTATGTTGTTTATGATCTTGCATGCTCTCCGTTGTTAGTAGCTATCTTGGCCGAGTAGTTGCTAGTGACTCCAAGAGGGGGTATTTATGCTCGATAGTGGGTTCATGCCTCTATTTAACCTGGGGGAGTGACAGAAACCTCTAAGGTTGTAGATGTGCTGTTGCTACTAGGGAGAAAACAACATTCATATGCTCAAGGGCATATGCTTTGTTTACATTACACACTTTGCTTAATGCAATTATCTATTGTTCGCAACTTAATACTTGTGGAGTTCTCGGATTGATTCGCCACAAGTGGATTATTAGTCATAGATGCAGTTGGATGGCGGTCTATGTATTTTGTTGTAATGCCCAGAGTAAATCTCATAGTGATCTTCTTGACATATCACGTTTATCTTTATTCTATCAATTGCCCAACTGTAATTTGTTTACCCAGCATGTGTTATTTATCTTATGGAGAGACACCACTAGTGAACTGTGGACCCCGGTCCTATTTCCATCATATTGCTATCACCTGTTTACTTTACTCGCACTGTTTACTTTACTCGCATACTTCTACTGTTTTCCACTCGATACGCTCATAGCCTTTGTTTCAAGCAAACCGGTGAGATTGACAACCTCATCGCAAGTTGGGAACAAAGTACTTGGTTGTGTTGTGTGCAGGTTCCGCGTTGCAGCTAGAAAGCAAAGCTTGGCCGAGGCGCCATATATAAATTGTCTGAAGCTGTCACAAACTAGCAAGCATCACCTTCAATCGTAATTGTCTGCTCTTCTCCTGAACGATTAAACCTTGGTTTCTTAACTGAGGGAAAACAAGCTGCTATACTCATCACACCTTCCTCTTGGGGTTCTCAACTGGCCGGTTATTTACTTCATCAAATCGGTAGCATCAAGCTTCTTTTCTGGCGCCGTTGCCGGGGATCGAAGAAGAAGAAGCTCCCACATCAACTACACTTTCCCACGTCAACTTGGCGCAAGCAGTTCTTTTCTGGCGCAGTTGCCGGGGAAGAGTGGAAGACTTCTGCGAGGGGAGTTTTCGCACACACATCCTTTACTTTGTTTTATTGTTTTGCTTTACTTTATTTATTTTACCTGCATCGTTTTATATCAAAAACCCAAAAAAATTAGAATCCTTGGTAGTTGTTATTTCTTTACTTTTAGTTCAATATGTTGTTCCCTAAGTATGTTCTGGAGGACCTCTCGGTAGGTAGTGGTTCAATTATTGGAAAAAGTAACATTGAGGAGTTCTTTAATCACATTAGTATGCATAAGAAAGTTGAGGAAAAATCTTTGATTGAGCTAGCTCCTATTTATGAAGTTGCTTCTGCTTATTTAGTTCACATGTTAGAAGCTAGGTTTGCTAGCCTTAATCCTTTCATGCAATACATGTTCCTTAATTTTCACGAAATTGAGGATCCCAAAAAGAAAGCTTTTATCTTGGAAACTTTGCGCCTAGAATTTAAGGATGTCTTTATTGAAGCTAGAAAAGTTCTTAAACGTTTTAATAAACTTGGTTCACCTATAAAGGTTATTAGTACAAATGATGAAGGAGCCAAAATACCTATACTTAGCAAGCTCTTGGGATTGTGTGAAGCTTTCGAAAATAATTTTGAGGAAGTTGCTACAGTAGTATGTGCTATATATGTGGTGGTTTTGAGTTGAAACCTGAAGCAAAAAGAGGTTGATTATATGTTATGCTACACTAATGTTGCTAATAGAATTGTGTTTAGTTTTGTATGAAGGAAGTTTTCAAGTGTAGGGATTGGAGAATGATGAGATGAGTTGAAGAATGGACAAAAGCTCAAGCTTGGGGATGCCCATGCGTCACCCGAAGAAATATCCAAGAAGTACAAGCGTCAAAGCTTGGGGATGCCCCCGAGGCACCCCTTCTTCATCGGCAAAAATCAGGTCACCTTTCAAGACACTATATTTTTATTGCTTCATGCACTATGTGTTTTTCTTGGAGCGTCAGTTGTTTTAGTTTTCTTAGTTAGTTTAGTTTTGTTTTCTGTAATAAATGGTTGGACCCAACAAATTTCCTTTGGAGGAGATGTACTCGTTTTTATTTGTCAAGAACACTATGTTTTTCATTCTTACAATTTCACAGGGTGTTCTTCTTTTTCCGCTACTGCTTTTGGTTTTCGTTTTCGCCTTGATTTGCGTTCAGACCTTGTCATATCTTTTCATCAAGGTGTATTTTTACCTCTGATCTTTATTGGTTTTCATCAAAAGAGGTGTTTATAAAAATTTCAAATGGTGTTGGAAAAGAGAAAAAGCTTTATGCAAAATAGTGGTACAAGAAGGAGCTTGTGTAGACTGCGGCTTAGGCTTTTTCATATCATGCTTGATGTCTTTTTGATAGTATGATTAGTGGTTTTGCTGTAGCATGACTTGTCTCAAATAACTGAGATTGCTTAATGAGCCTTTGAAAAAATCATGCGTTGTTTTTATTGTATGGAAGCATTATTTTGGTTTTCTCCTTGATGCTTTATTTGGGTTAACTTGGCGCATGCTCACACATGTTAGACTCTTACAAAGTCGCCAATAGCCTCTATGATCATTTAGTTTTTGACTTTTGATGCCATCTTATGCTTCTTTTAATGTCGCTTTGTCGCTTTGCATGATTATGGCCATTATTGCTCTCTTAGTTGGTCGCTCCCAGTCTTTTGCTAGCCCTCGCCTTGTACTGAGTATGAGCTCTACTCGTGCATCCAACTCCTAAAAGCCAAAATTTTCCAAAGTGTCCACCATACATACCTACTAGCAATTTGCTATTCCAAGTAAATTTGACTTGCTTTTATTTTCTCTTCAAATTAAACTCTTACCAGTGTTATGCGAAATTCGGTCAGTAAAGCTCTCACGAACCGGAAGGCACACTTTACTTTTTCATGTTCTTACAAATTTGACATTGTGGTCTCTTATGTTGAGTTGTTATGCTTGCAAGTTGTAAGTTGGAGACTAGCCCAGCCATGCAGTCATGGGCAAGCTTTCAACATTGCACTTCTTATTTGAGTTGATATCGTGATCTTTTGTTTATGGATGCCCGCGGTGTGAAATGAATTGGGAATCTTGTGGGGATCATGGAGTTTGTATATGTGTTAGGGAAACGTCGGGCCGCTAATCTAAGCCATGCATAATTCATGGTGGAAATTTGCAGCATACCCATGGTGAACATTCGACGACGCATCTCACAATAAAAAGCTAAACAAATGGCAAATAAAAGAGATGTCGAGGTGTTCATTGTCTGCTTGTCCTGTCATTTTGATGTGGGCTTGTTCCATGTCATCGGGCACGGAGGTACCCCATTGGCGGTTCTCAATGATATGCATATATTTACAATGACAAGAGCCTTGCTTGGGACTCTAAGTAAAGTAGCATGAGGTTTGGGTACTCGTATTCATGGGACACGAGGTTTTCAACTTATGATTTGTCAAGCATATGCATCATAATTGTTCTCGCATTAACTTTAACCATTCAAGATGCTTATGATGGGGGCAATGAGAGCTCAAAGCCGGTAAGTACCATAATTTTTGAAGGTTATAAAACTTGCAATCACTGCTTCCCTCTGCGAAGGGCCTTTCTTCTACTTTTATGTTGAGTCACCACCTTCTATCTTTATGCACCATTAAGAGAGCATAGTTGTCATTCTTAGTATAATGTGCATTGTCCCAAAGTTTTCATTGATTGATTCATATTGTTGGTTTCACTTGTTCTCAAATTATTTGTATCTAGTCGCCTGCTTAAACTTGAAGGTGTCCTATGCATTTATGTTTTGCTCTCTTTGAAGGACAAGCTGAAAACCATTTGTATGTTTCTCCTTATGATTTGAACACACGTTTGACTTTTATTGTTTCATTTTCATGATCTTTTGTTTGTGTTCATTTTCATGTTTACAACATGGTTGCTAAGTTTCTATTGTCAAGATTATATCTTCATGCCCATGTTTTAAGTTCTTATGATCCCAGCTCACAAATGCTTATATATATATGATCAATTTTGTGTAGGTGCATGTCACCTCAAAAATTATTCTTTTGTTATCACTTACCTACTCGAGGACGAGTAGGAGTTAAGCTTGGGGATGCTTGATACGTCTCCAACGTATCTATAATTTTTGATGCTCCATGCTTGTTTTTACACCATTTGCCTACTATTTCGTTACACTTCATGGCACTTTTATGCATTTTCCGGAACTAACCTATTAACAAGTTGCCACAGTGCTAGTTCCCTGTTTTCTGCTGTTTTTGTGTTTCAGAAGTGATACACAGGAAATATTCTCGGAATTGGACGAAACAAGTTCCTGAAGTCTTATTTTGTCCGGGAGCTTCCAGAGATCCGAAGAGGAGTAGGAGAGGAGCCACAGGCCAGGCTCACACCAGGCTGGCGCGGCCTAGGCCTGGCCCGCGCCGCCCTGGTGTGAGGCCACCTGGCTCCACTCTTGACATCGCCCCTTCGCCTATAAAGACCCCCCGACGGGAAAAACCTAAGTACCCGATCAATTTTTCAGAAACACATCGCGATCCGCCGCCGTCATCGACCCGAGATCGGGAGGGTCCAGAAGCTCTTCCCGGCACCCTGCCGGAGAGGGGAATCACCACCGGAGGTCTTCTTCATCGCCATGCTTGCCTCCAGAGCGATGAGTGAGTAGTCTACCTTGGACTATGGGTCCATAGCAGTAGCTAGATGGTTGTCCTCTCCACCATGTGCTTCATGTTTAGATCTCATGAGTTGCCCTACATGATTGAGATCACCGTTATGTAATTCTACATGTTTGGTTTGTTGGGATCCGATGAATATTGGTGTTATGATTTAGTTGCTATACTAAAATATATCTTATGTTATCTCTATGTTGTTTATGATCTTGCATGCTCTCCGTTGTTAGTAGCTATCTTGGCCGAGTAGTTGCTAGTGACTCCAAGAGGAGGTATTTATGCTCGATAGTGGATTCATGCCTCTATTTAACCTGGGGGAGTGACAGAAACCTCTAAGGTTGTAGATGTGCTATTGCTACTAGGGAGAAAACAACATTCATATGCTCAAGGGCATATGCTTTGTTTACATTACACACTTTGCTTAATGCAATTATCTGTTGTTCGCAACTTAATACTTGTGGAGTTCTCGAATTGATTCGCCACAAGTGGATTATTAGTCATAGATGCAGTTGGATGGCGGTCTATGTATCTTGTTATAATGCCCAGAGTAAATCTCATAGTGATCCTCTCGACATGCACGTTGTCTTTATTCTATCAATTGCCCAACTGTAATTTGTTTACCCAGCATGTGTTATTTATCTTATGGAGAGACACCACTAGTGAACTGTGGACCCCGGTCCTATTTCCATCATATTGCTATCACCTGTTTACTTTACTCGCACTGTTTACTTTACTCGCATACTTCTACTGTTTTCCACTCGATACGCTCATAACCGTTGTTTCAAGCAAACCGGTGAGATTGACAACCTCATCGCAAGTTGGGAACAAAGTACTTGGTTGTGTTGTGTGCAGGTTCCGCGTTGCAGCTAGCAAGCAAAGCTTGGACGAGGCGCCATATATAAATTGTCCGAAGCTGTCACAAACTAGCAAGCATCACCTTCAATCGTAATTGTCTGCTCTTCTCCTGAACGATTAAACCTTGGTTTCTTAACTGAGGGAAAACAAGCTGCTATACTCATCACACCTTCCTCTTGGGGTTCCCAACTGGCCGGTTATTTACTTCATCAAATCGGTAGCATCACGCCCTGGCCCACTTCTGGTCTCACCCCTTCGCGTACTTCATCGTCCCTGAAAACCTAAGTCAAGGGGGGCTCAGAGATAGACACCGCCGCCTCTGCGGGGCGGAAAACACCAGAGAGAGAAAAGCTTTCCGGCAGGCAGAAATCTGCCGGGGAAATTCCTTCCCGGAGAGGGGAGATCGTCGCCATCGTCATCACCATCGCACCGGACTTCATCGGGATCATCATCATCATCTCCATCACCAGCACCTTCATCTCCACCATCACCACACCATCCCGCTGTAACATCTTGAGTTGGATCTTGTTATATTCTTAGGGGAAACTTTCCCGGTGTTGATTAATCTTGTATTTGATGCTATTGAGTGGAACCGTTGAATTAAGGTTTATGTTCAGATTTTTATTTACCATTATTTCACCTCTGATCATGATCCATATGATGTCTTGTGAGTAGTTCATTTAGTTCTTGAGGACATGGGAGAAGTCAAGATGTTAGTAGTGAATTATTGTTGAGAAATATTTAATGGTTTGATATTGTTGTGGTGCTATTTCACTAGTGGTGTCATGTGAACGTCGACTACATGATACTTCGCCATTTATGGGCCTAGTGAGATGCATTGTGTATTTGGCTACCAATTGTGGGGTTGCTGGAGTGACAGAAACCTAAACCTCCGTTGGGAAACCATTGCACCAGGGAGCGTATGATCTTAGAGTTTAAGGCTGTGGTTAGATTTATCTTAATTACTTTCTTGTATTTGCGGATGCTTGCAGGGGGTATAATCACAAGTGTGTATTTATCCTAGTAAGGGTAGTGCGCTAGCACAGGTTCACCCTCATAACACCTATCAAACCAATAAAGACTACTTAGCGGTATAAAGCGAAAGCTCTTGACAGAAACTCCCGTGTGTCCTCGAGAACGTTTGGTTATTATAAGTTACACAACCGGCTTGTCCTTTGCTGAAGAAAGGATTGGGCCACTTGCTGCAATTATTACTACTGTCTTTTATTTACTCGCACTTTATTTATTTGCATTACCAAATACCCCTGAAAACCCGTTTGCTAGTATTTACAATGAATCCTTGATCAAAACCACTTGTCAACACCTTCTGCTCCTCGTTGGGTTCGACACTCTTATTTATCGAAAGTACTACGATACACCCCCTATACTTGTGGGTCATCAGTGAGCGTTGTGGGATTGGGAAGATCCCTACATAGTTGACCGGTGGACCTTTTTACTTTATTTTGTTTGGTTAGGCAACAGGAGCACATAACAACACCGTGGAGGCCAAGAGCCCCCCTAGTAGACCCGTCGTGGGAGTTTCCCTCCCTACGCTCGAGATTTTTGAGAGTGTTATCGCATGTGTACGTCTAAAGAGGGTGACACCTCGGAGATAGATGTTGCCTCTCTAAGCACCCTAACACATGTAACTACATATATTAGGGGAAAGTGATAGCTTTGGGGGGATTCCTACTCTTCTCAGGCTCCTCGTACATCAAAACTCTAGCCAGGTGTGCCCGCGCGGTCTACCCCTTTGACTTCCCTGCAACGACGGTTGACCGATGGATCTTTTTTACTTTATTTTGTTTGGTTAGGCAATAGGAGCACATAACAACACCGTGGAGTCCAAGATCCCCCTAGTAGACCCGTCGTGGGAGTTTCCCGTCCTACGCCCGAGATTTTCGAGAGTGTTATCGCATGTGTACGTCTGAAGAGGGTGACACCTCGGAGATAGATGTTGCCTCTCTAAACACCCTAACACATGTAACTACATATATTAGGGGAAAGTGATAGCTTTGGTGGGATTCCTACTCTTCTCAGACTCCATGTACATCGAAACTCTAGCCAGGTGGGCCCGCGCGGTCTACCCCTTTGACTTTCCTCCAACGACAGTTGACCGATGGACCTTTTTACTTTATTTTGTTTGGTTAGGCAATAGGAGCATGGAACAACACCGTGGAGTCCAAGATCCCCCCTAGTAGACCCGTCGTGGGAGTTTCCCGCCCTACGCCCGAGATTTTCGAGAGTGTGATTGCATGTGTATGTCTGAAGAGGGTGACACCTCGGAGATAGACGTTGCCTCTCTAAACACCCTAACACACGTAACTACATATATTAGGGGAAAGTGATAGCTTTGGGGGGATTCCTACTCTTCTCAGGCTCCGCGTACATCGAAACACTAGCCAGGTGGGCCCGCGGTCTACCCCTTTGACTTCCCTCCAACGATGGTTGACCGGTGGACCTTTTTACTATTATTTTGTTTGGTTAGGCAATAGGAGCATGGAACAACACCGTGGAGTCCAAGAGCCCCCCTAGTAGACCCGTCGTGGGAGTTTCCCGCCCTCCGCTCGAGATTTTCGAGAGTGTTATCGCATGTGTACGTCTGAAGAGGGTGACACCTCGGAGATAGATGTTGCCTCTCTAAACACCCTAACACACATAGCTACATATATTAGGGGAAAGTGATAGCTTTGGGGGATTCCTACTCATCTCAGGCTCCGCGTACATCGAAACTCTAGCCAGGTGGGCCCGTGCGGTCTACCCCTTTGACTTCCCTCCAACGACGGTGGACCGGTGGACCTTTTTAATTTATTTTGTTTGGCTAGGCAATAGGAGCACATAACAAAACCGTGGAGGCCAAGAGCCCCCCTAGTAGACCCGTCGTGGGAGTTTCCCGCCCTGTGCCCGAGATTTTCGAGAGTGTTATCGCATGTGTGTGAAGAGGGTGACACCTCGGAGATAGATGTTGCCTCTCTAAGCACCCTAACACACGTAGCTACATATATTAGGAGAAAGTGATAGCTTTAGGGGATTTCAACATGGAACAACACCGTAGAGTCCAAGAGCATCATAGACCCGTGGTGCGAACTTCCTATCGTGTCATTTCATGCGATCCCATACATCTTTTTCTGAAATCTTGAAACATCAAAATATCTATATTTTGTTATTTTATGATATATTTTAGTGGTACATAAATTATCATGAAAATAAAAGCAAGAAAAAAATTCGGAAGAATCTAAGCCGACGGCTTTGCCGTCGGCATAGACACCTTCGGTCCGACGACTATGCTATGCCGACGGCTTTGCTGCCAGCGTACGTTTGAAGGCCGACGGTCAACCTATGCCGACGGCTTTGCCGTCGGCGTAGCTATCTAGGCCGACGGCTTTCCTACGCCGACGGTCGTTTCTATAGGAAACCTGTCCAGCGAGATACGCCGACGGCCCCGACAAAAGCCGTCGGCATAGCTCGGGGCCGTCGGCGTAGTGTGTTATTCCCGTAGTGGTGGGCCAGACCACGACCTATTTTTTATCTGAACCTCGATGTAAACGGACTAAGATGGACCATTTGCGTCAGCGGGATGCGCCGGCCGGCTGGCTGGAGATGCCCTAAAACGGACAGGACAAGCACATTTGATCGCCTGCGGTTGTGAACTTGTGATCATTTTCACCGTGCACAGCACTCACATCACACGGAGAGCCAACGGTTGCACCGTGGAAACTCAAGAGAAGGTACTGCTACGTACATTCAGCAGCAGGCAGCGCTACGGCTAATCGCATTTGATTCTAAATCTGAAATCTGACAGTACGTAGGCCGAGGTTAATGCGATGTCTGCCTGCGCCGCAGCGGCCTAGAGACGGGATACGCTATGGGATGGAGAAAAGGGGGATACAGCGGGACCTGGCACTGGCATAGCTAGCGGGTAATCCTTGCCCTCTTCTCCCTTTTGGACCACCGATCCTGGGGCAGGCTGTCGAGCCCAGCCGAACGCGATGAAGATGAACTGGATCGACGGATGGCCATGGGTCGCTGGCCGGACTGACCCGCCGGCTGGCCAACGGCGATCAGCCCCCGGTCGCTTTCTCGCGGAGGCGCGCGCCCGCTTGCCCGCTACTTTTCGCCTGCATTAATCAGTAGGGATGGCCGGATGGGCGACGATGAGTTGGAGCTTTGGCCCCGAGCGTATCTTTTCCTGCTGCATGTTTTGTTTCCTAGCTGCTGCCGTTATCCGTCCGCTCCTACAATGGCGTTATTGGTGTTCTCTCCCTTTCTCCTTTTCTCTCTCCATGTTGGAGAGCACGAGTCTCTTCAAAACTCAAACCTGCGAAGGGTGTGGGAGAGACGTGCCAGATCGTGGCCTGGCCCGCTACTTTTTGTCTGGGGCCGGCATAGCTGACCGTTAAGTTTAGCCCGCGAATCCTAACTCTCGCTCATTGCGGGAGGGATTGTGTCCGGCAAGCGTCGCTCCGCCCGATGGGCCGGCCTAGGTGAGATTGTTTTTAATTTTATTTCTTTTCTTTTCTGCTTTTTTCTCTGTTTCTTTTCTTTTTTTGAATCTAAACAATTTTAAATTTGTTTTCTGGTTTCGTTTTTTTTCAGTTTCGAAATTTGTTCAAAGTAAAAAAAATCTGTTTTGAATTTTTGTTCAATTTTTGAAATTTGCTTAAATTCGAAATTGTTTTAATTTGTAATTTGTTCCATTTTTTAAAATTTGTTCCAATTTCGAAATTTGCTCCCATTCTAAAGTTGTTCCATTTTTGAAATCTGTTCTCATTTTTGAAATTTGTTCCATTTTTGAAATTTGTTCCATTTTCAAAATGTGTTCCAATTTTTGAAATTTGTTCAAATTTAATCTTTGTTTGAATTCAAAATTTGTGCAAATTTTAAATTTGTTCCAACTTTTTAATTTGTTCTAATGTTGTTTGAATCTAATTTCTTTTCAAAATTAAATAATAAAAAGCAAAAAATAGAAGAAAAAAAACTGAAGAAGTAGCCTTACCTGGACCGGCCCAATCCAGACGCTACATCGGCGGAGCGCTGCTCGCTCCCGCTAAAAGCGGGGTATAGTGATACGTCTCAAACGTATCTATAATTTTTGATGCTCCATGCTTGTTTTTACACCATTTGCCTATTGTTTTGTTACACTTCGTGGCACTTTTATGCATTTTCCGGAATTAACCTATTAACGAGTTGCCACAGTGCCAGTTTCCTGTTTTCTGCTGTTTTTGTGTTTCAGAAGTGATACACGGGAAATATTCTCGGAATTGGACGAAACAAGTTCCTGAAGTCTTATTTTACCCGGAAGCTTCCAGAGATCCGAAGAGGAGTAGGAGGGGGGCCACCAGGGCCCCACACGCAGGGGTGGCGCGGCCAGCCCCCTGGCCGCGCGGGCCCCGCGTGAGGGAGCCTGGCTCCACCTCTGACATCGCCCATGCGCCTATAAAAACCCCCCGACGGAAAAAACCTAAGTACCCGATCAGATTTCCAGAACACATCGCGATCTGCCGCCACCGTCGACCCGAAGATCGGGAGGGTCCAGAAGCTCTTCCCGGCACCCTGCCGGAGAGGGGAATCGCCACCGGAGGTCTTTTTCATCGCCATGCTTGCCTCCGGAGCGATGAGTGAGTAGTCTACCTTGGACTATGGGTCCATAGCAGTAGCTAGATGGTTGTCTTCTCCACCATGTGCTTCATGTTTAGATCTCATGAGCTGCCCTACATGATTGAGATCACCATTATGTAATTCTACATGTTTGGTTTGTTGGGATCCGATGAATATTGGTGTTTATGATTAAGTTGTTGTACTGAATATTATCTTTTGTTATCTCTATGTTGTTTATGATCTTGCATGCTCTCCGCTGTTAGTAGCTATCTTGGCCGAGTAGTTGCTAGTGACTCCAAGAGGGGGTATTTATGCTTGATAGTGGGTTCATGCCTCTATTTCACCTGGGGGAGTGACAGAAACCTCTAAGGTGGTAGATGTGCTGTTGCTACTAGGGAGAAAACAACATTCATATGCTCAAGGGCATATGCTTTGTTTACATTACACACTTTGCTTAATGCAATTATCTGTTGTTCGCAACTTAATACTACTGGGGTGTTCGGATTGATATCCCCGGGAGTGGATTATTAGTCATAGATGCAGTTGGATGGCGGTCTATGTATTTTGTTGTAATGCCCAGAGTAAATCTCATAGTGATCTTCTTGACATATCACGTTTATCTTTATTCTATCAATTGCCCAACTGTAATTTGTTTACCCAGCATGTGTTATTTTATCTATGGAGAGACACCACTAGTGAACTATGGACCCCGGTCCTATTTCCATCATATTGCTATCACCTGTTTATTTTACTCATACTGTTTACTTTACTCGCATACTATATTGTTTTCCACTCGATACGCTCATAACCTTTGTTTCAAGCAAACCGGTGAGATTGACAACCTCATCGCAAGTTGGGAACAAAGTACTTGGTTGTGTTGTGTGCAGGTTCCGCGTTGCTATTGGCCGAAGCCGAGTCAACAAGTATCGTTAAACGGCGCCCTTGTTGGAGTGTTATTAAGCCAGTCTGCATCACCTTCAGTCGTCGATGTCTCTCCTCTCCTGACCGATATTAAACCTTGGTTTCTTAACTAAGGGAAAACTCGCTGCTATACTCATCATACATTCCTCTTGGGGTTCCCAACGGGCTGGTCATTCACCATGCACAAGGACTTACTGCTCCACGTTAGCATATAGCAGCTCCCAGTTTAGCCCCACTTGAATGGTCGCGCATGGGCCTGACAAGCTCGCAGGTAATGGGCCTTACGCCTAGTCTGACCAGCCCAAGTTAGCCCAGATAGCATATCTAGTGATATCACAACATACATGATACTACCTTAGTTCCGTTTTAATAGACATCGGTTTAACTGGAACGGAGGAAGTATCTCTTTAAAAATCAAATGTAGAAGCTTTAAAAAATTCTAACATAAATGTATGGATGTTCATAAGTCGTGTGTTAACAGTCCTTAGAAGCTACATAACGAAATTCTAAAAACGCGCAGAGAAATAAATCATCGTTCGTCCTTCTCCCGTTCTAGAAAGGTTTTGAAACTTGATGCATTTGTTTGATATCTACTCTTTATCACTTTTCAGATGAATATAGCGATAAAAATCTCAAATACTAATACCATAGAAGTTTATTATTATTTTTGGATGAATTCTAAGATGCATGTCTCTGTTTTCATAGGTACTATGGTTTGCCCTAAAGCTTTGTGGAGCATCGCCAACCGCTCATGGTTTTGTTTTTGGTAATGTTGCCAACCTTTCATGTTTGTAAACTGCAAGGAAGAAACGCGTGTTCTGAACATCTTCCAGGAACACATTTATGTGATTGGGATGGAGTAAATTCCCTATACCAAGGACAATAGCAGGAAATGATATGGTTTGCTCAAAATATATGTCTTGGAGGGAAAAAGTTCCTGGCTAACAAGAGGGTCTGCCTAGGACATGCAGCCAATTTTAGGGTACTAATTAAACAAGCTCAATCTATATATATAGCTTGGACTGGAGTGATAATATTTTTAGAAAATCTTGTGTTTCTCTCATCAATATTGCCACTATCGGTGCAAGTATGATTAGTATCTATATCGTTCAATGCACTTGGTTCCTTAGATTTTTCATTAAAATATCCAAATGATATACTCTCTCTCTCTAATTAGTGACTAGATCTTCCATTTTATAGAATTAGGATAATATTAACAAAAGGACATTGCAGAAATACTTGCCCAACCGCACCAAGGACGCGGTGTGCCACCGCGTCTAGCTTCCTAGTAAATAATAATGGTCGGAGGGTTTTTCGATTGGAGGAAGTATGACGGGAGGAGTGATACGCCCAATTTGCATCACTATTTTGTATCATAATTTACTGCTATTCATTGATATATTTCATATTTAGATATGATACTTATGTTATTTCCTTTGTTTTCACATGTTTGATGATCATCGGAGGAGTTGTTGTCGGAGTCAGGATTCTGCTAGAAAAATGACCATCAGGAGACCATATTTTGAAGATCAGGAAAATTCCAGAAAAATACCCAAAAATTATATTTTCCCAGAAGACTCACGAAGCCAGAAGGAGGGGTCGAGAGGAGCCAGGGCGGCCCCACACGCCAGGTTGGCGTGGCCAGCCCCCTGGCCGCGCCAGCCCTGTGTGAGGGAGCCCTGGCCCACTTCTGGTCTCTCCCCTTCGCGTACATCATCGTCCCCGAAAACCTAAGTCAGGGGGAGGCTCAGAGTTAGACACAGCCGCCTCTGCGGGGCGGAGAACACAGAGAGAGAAAAGCTCTCCGGCAGAGAGAAATCTGCCGGGGAAATTCCTTCCCGGAGAGGGGAGATCGTCGCCATCGTCATCACCATCGCACCGGACTTCATCGGGATCATCATCATCATCATCTCCATCACCAGCACCTTCATCTCCACCATCACCACGCCATCCCGCTGTAACATCTTGAGTTGGATCTTGTTATATTCATAGGGGAAACTTTCTCGGTGTTGATTACTCTTGTAGTTGATGCTATTGAGTGGAACCGTTGAGTTGAGGTTTATGTTCAGATTGTTATTTACCATTATTTCACCTCTGATCATGATCCATATGATGTCTTGTGAGTAGTTCGTTTAGTTCTTGAGGACATGGGAGAAGTCAAGATGTTAGTAGTGAATTATTGTTGAGAAATATTTAATTGTTTGATATTGTTGTGGTGCTATTTCACTAGTGGTGTCATGTGAACGTCGACTACATGATACTTCACCATTTATGGGCCTAGTGAGATGCATTGTGTATTTGGCTACCAATTGTGGGGTTGCTGGAGTGACAGAAACCTAAACCTCCGTTGGGAAACCATTGCACCAGGGAGCGTAGGATCCTAGAGTTTAAGGCTGTGGTTAGATTTATCTTAATTACTTTCTTATATTTGCGGATGCTTGCAAGGGGCATAATCACAAGTGTGTATTTATCCTAGTAAGGGTAGTGCGCTAGCACAGGTTCACCCCCATAACACTTACCAAACCAATAAATACTATTGGCTCTATGAAGCGAAAGCTCTTGATAGAAACTCCCGTGTGTCCTCGAGAACGTTTGGTTATTATAAGTACACAACCGGCTTGTCCTTTGCTGAAGAAAGGATTGGGCCACTTGCTGCAATTGTTACTACTGTCTTTTATTTACTCGCACTTTATTTACTCGTATTACCAAATACCCCTGAAAACCTGTTTGCTAGTATTTACAGTGATTCCTTAATCAAAACTGCTCATCAACACCTTCTGCTCCTCGTTGGGTTCGATACTCTTATTTATCGAAAGTACTACGATACACCCCCTATACTTGTGGGTCATCAAGATGAAAGGAATATGCCCGAGAGGCAATAATAAAGTTGTTATTATATTATTCCGTGTTCATAATAGATGTTTATTTTTCATGCTAGAATTGTATTAATCGGAAACATTAATACTTGTGTGATTAATAAACTAAAAGGGTTCCTAGTAAAGCCTCTCTTTTATACTAGCTCGTTTATTAACTGATGATCAAGGTTTCCTGATCATGAACATTGGATGTTGTTAATAACGGGGTCATATCATTAGAGGAATGATGTGATGAACACACACACCCACAGTACGAATAGCAATACGATCAAGTCATCAAGTTCATTGCTATATCAAACTCATGCGAAGTAGTTCTAATCCTTAGACCATGAGATCATGTTAATCACTGATACCGGAAGGGTACTTTGATGATATCAAACGTCACACCGTAATAGGGTGATTATAAAGGTTGATTTGGGTACTCTGAAAGTATTAGTTGAGGCTCATGGATCAAGAGTGGGATTTGTCCATCCGGATGACGGAAAGATATTCTCTGGGCCCTTCTCGGTGATATTGCATTGGAATCGCTTGCAAGCATGTGACTAGGTCACAGGAATGCATTATCACGGAACGAGTAAAGAGACTTGTCGGGAACGAGATCGAACTAGGTATGGTTGATACCAAATGATCGGATCTCGGACAAGTAATAATATCGCGAGACAAAAGGAATTAACTATGTTCGTTACCGGTTCACACGATCACTAGTTCATCGTTGAGTAAGTGGGAGTCATCATGGATTTCCAGATCTCGCTGTTGATTATTGATCGGAGAGGAGTCTCGATCATGTCCACGTTATTCACGAACCGTAGGGTGACACACTTAAGGCTCGTCGTCGTTTTTTGAGTGGATACGATACTCCGATCGAATTACAGGACAGCATAAGGGTTGTTTCAGAAAAGCACCGAAACTGTTTCGGGATATCGAAATAACTCAAGGGTGTATTTGTTAATGTTTGTTAATTGAATGAATTAACAAATATTAAAGAAATAAAAATGTTTTATTAAATCAATAAGTGTGAATTTTAATTGGCATGAATGTCATGCATTAAAATGGGGGTTACCTCATGTTGATGAGGGATTAATCTCCATAAAGGGAATAAAGAGGGGAAATGAAGAGGAGGGGAGGCCCTTGGCCGGCCAGCCCCTTGGCTGCCCTCCTCCTCTATATAAACCCCCCCTCTCTCTCCCTTGGACACACACTTCTTGATCCTCCCTCCTTTGCATAGTTGCTGCCCACTTTCCGTCTTGGCTTAGCGAAGCACTGCCGGAATAGTAGTTCGTAGTTCACACACTTGGAGAAGTGTGTGGAGGAGTGTCCGGCGGATCCCTTCTTCCGCTGCCCCGCTGGACCGAGGGCGTGGAGGAGTCGACGTCGAGCTGCACGTGTGTGCGAGTACGGGGGCGCTGCCACTTGTGGCGCCGACTACACGATCTTGTGATCGTCAAGTGAACCACAACGTCGACTACATCAAGTGAACAACTACGTCGACTACGTGCGTCTTCACCAACTCTCCATCGTCAACGTTTGTGCGGGAACGTAATCCCCGCTCACGGTCGTCGAGGGTGAGTATCCGTTGCTACCATCTCGTAGAGTTTCTTGGCCAGTTTATGCGTTCATGCGTAGGAAAATTTTTGTTTTCTATGCTACGAACCCATCAATGGTATCAGAGCCATCTCTATGCGTAGTTGGTATGCACGGATAGAACACATGTGGATGTGGGCGTTGATGATCATGTTATTGCAATTTTTTGGTATTTTGGATCATAGTGGCATAGTGGGATTGAAGCTGCCCGAGACTAACCTTACGTGACCACGTTCACGAGACTTGTCCCACACTTGACATGCTTCGGCATATGTGGCTTTGCGGGTGCACGTTTCTCCCACTATAGTTATGATCTATTATACAAAGAATTGTTAATAATATTTTTATCACCGTTGTGGTTCTTGTTCGTAGGTAAGAACGGTTCTTCCTAGAAAGCCCCAAACCACGTAAAATATGCAAGACAAATTAGAAACGTCTAACTTGTTTTTGCAGGGGGCATGTGATGTGATATGGTCAAATTGTTTATGTTACAAATTGTATGCGATGATCCTTTTTGTAAGTTATAAACAACCGGCAGGAGCCATATGGTTGTCTTTACATTTAAATGGCCTGCGTGCCGTATATATATCCAAGTGATATATTGTAATGGAGGAAGACAACCAAGTTGGCGCGCCATGGACCTTGGTGCTGCGCCGGTGGAATGATGGAGATCATACCATGACGCACAAGATGGAGATCGAGTGCATGAAGGACCATATCATATCACATTATTTATGCATGTGATGTTTATCCTTTTATGCATCTTATTCTGCTTAGATTTGATCGCGCGGTAGCATTATAAGATGATCCCTCTCACATAAATATCAAGATAAAATGTGTTCTCCCATAACATGCGCCGTCACGAAAGTTCGTCGTTTTGAGACACCTCGTGATGATCGGGTGTGATAGACTCTACGTTCACATATGACGGGTGTAAGATAGTTTTATACACGCAAATGTTATGGTTCTACTTGGCGAGCCTAGCATGTACAGACATGGCCTCGGAACACGAACCGAAAGGTTAAGCATGAGTCATATGGCTGATATGATGAACATGGTGATGTTCGCCTTTGAAACTATACCGTTGCACGTGATGATCGGTTTCGGTATAGTGGATTTGGTTCGTGTAATCACTTAAGAAAACTAGGAGGGATGTTGTTTTTAAGTGGGAGTTCACGTAAAATTTGATTTAACCTGAACTCATTCTATTTGAACTTAGTCTAAGTTAACTTTGCAAATAATTTGTAGATCATGGCACCACCTGCTCTGAATTTCAATGCGTTCATGGAGAAAGAAAAACTAGCCACCAACGGTAGCAACTTCACCAACTGGGCACTTAACTTGAGGATCCTCCTCAATGCCTCTCAAAAGGGCTATGTGCTTGAGGCACCGCTAGGTAACCCGCCTGCAGAAGAAGCTCCCGATGAAGAGAAAAATGTTTTTCTGACTCGTAAGGAGGACCACAGTTTAGTTCATTGCGGCATACTGTATGGACTTGAGCCGGAGCTGCGGAAACGTTTCGAGAACAGCAACGCTTATGATACAATGGGAGAGTTGAAACTGATCTTCGACTCCCATACTGCCGTAGAGAGTTATGATGCTTCAAAAAAGTTCTTTAGCTGCATGATGGAAGAGAACAGCTCCGTTAGTGAGCACGTACTCAAAATGTCTGGGTACGCCGATAAGCTCATCTCCTTGGGAATAACGATTCCCAATGAGTTGGGAATACATCGGGTTCTCCAATCTCTCCCACCTAGCTTCAAGAGCTTTGTGATGAACTACAACATGCAGGGCATGAGGAAGTCTCTCCCCGAGCTTCTCTCAATGCTTAAGACTGCAGAAGTGGAGATTAAAAAGGAACATCAAGTGTTGATGGTCAATAAGACCACTAGTTTCAAGAGAGGTAGAAAGGATAATAAGTCCAAGGGTAGAAACAAGAAGGATGGCAAATCTGTTGCCGGTTCTGAGAGGAAACCCAAGGCTGGTCCTAAACCTAAAACTGAGTGTTTCTACTGCAAGGAAACGGGGCACTGGAAGCGCAACTGCCCAAAGTATCTGGCGGATAAGAAGAACGGGAAGATTAACAAAGGTATATATGATATACATGTTATTGATGTGTACCTTACTAGTAGTCGCAATAGCACCTGGGTATTTGATACCGGTTCGGTTGCTCACATATGTAACTCGAAACAGGGGCTAAAGAATAGGCGGCAACTTGCGAAGGATGAGGTCACGATGTGCGTCGGCAATGGATCAAAAGTTGATGTGATCGCCGTCGGGACGCTACCTCTACATTTACCATCTGGATTAGTTTTAAACCTGAATAAATGTTATTTGGTGCCTGCGTTGAGCATGAACATTATATCCGGATCTTGTTTAATGCGAGACAATTATTCATTTCAGTCTGAGAACAATGGTTGTTCGATTTATATGAATAATATCTTTTATGGACATGCACCTGAGAAGAAAGGTTTATTTCTTTTGAATCTTGATAGTAATGAAACACATATTCATAATGTGAATGCCAAAAGAATTAAGTCAAATGATGATATAGCCGCATACATGTGGCACTGCCGTTTAGGTCATATTGGTGTTAAACGCATGAAGAAACTTCATTCGGATGGACTTCTGGAATCACTTGATTATGAATCATTTGAAACATGCGAGCCATGCCTTATGGGCAAGATGACTAGAACGCCGTTTTCCGGTTCAATGGAACGGGCGACAGACTTATTGGAAATCATACATACCGATGTATGTGGACCTATGAGTGTGCCGGCGCGTGGTGGATATCGTTATTTTGTTACTTTCACTGATGACTTAAGTAGATATGGGTATATTTACTTAATGAAACACAAGTCTGAAACATTTGAAAAGTTCAAAGAATTTCAGAGTGAAGTAGAAAATCATCGTAACAGAAAGATTAAATTTCTACGATCTGATCGTGGAGGAGAATATCTTAGTTACGAGTTTGGCGCACATATGAGAGAATGTGGAATAGTTTCACAACTCACTCCCGCTGGAACGCCACAACGAAATGGTGTATCCGAACGTCGTAACCGTACCTTATTGGATATGGTTCGGTCTATGATGTCTCTTACCGATCTGCCACTATCTTTTTGGGGTTATGCGCTAGAAACAGCCGCTTTCACTTTAAATAGGGCTCCATCTAAATCCGTTGAAACGACACCGTATGAATTGTGGTTTGGAAACAAACCTAAGCTGTCATTTCTAAAAGTTTGGGGATGCGATGTTTATGTGAAGAAACTTCAGCCTGATAAACTCGAACCCAAAGCAGAAAAATGTGTCTTCATAGGATACCCTAAAGAAACAATTGGGTACACCTTCTATCACAGATCCGAGGGCAAAGTGTTTGTTGCTAAGAACGGATCCTTTTTGGAGAAGGAGTTTCTCTCGAAAGGTGTGAATAGTAGGAAGGTAGAACTCGATGAGGTTATTGAACCTCCTCTTCATGAATTGGCGAGTGGCGCAGCGCCGGAAACCGTTCCGGTGGTGACTTCACCAAATGAAGTGGGAGCTAATGATAAAGATCATGAAACTCCAAAAGAGGATACTACCGAACCTCGCAGGTCGACAAGAACACGCGCTGCTCCTGAATGGTACGGTGATCTTGTCGTAAATGCCATTGTTGAGAACGATGACCCTGCGACGTATGATGAAGCGATGATGAGCCCAGATTCCAACAAATGGCATGAAGCCATGAAATCCGAAATGGAATCCATGTATGAAAACCAAGTATGGACTTTGGTGGAACTTCCCAATGACCGAAAGGCCGTTGAGAATAAATGGATTTTCAAGAAGAAAACAGACGCTGATGGTAATGTGACCGTCTATAAAGCACGACTTGTCGCAAAAGGTTTCCGACAAATTCAAGGAATTGACTACGATGAGACTTTCTCACCCGTAGCGATGCTAAAGTCTGTTAGGATTATGTTAGCAATTGCTGCATTTTTCGATTATGAAATTTGGCAGATGGATGTGAAAACCGCGTTCCTTAATGGTAACATTGAGGAAGAGTTGTACATGGTACAGCCCAAGGGTTTTATTGATCCTAAGGATGCTAACAAGGTATGCAAACTTCAGCGATCCATTTATGGACTGAAGCAAGCATCCCGGAGTTGGAATCTCCGTTTTGACGAAGTTATCAAAGGGTTTGGATTTGTCAAAACTTATGGAGAAACTTGTATTTACAAGAAAGTGAGTGGGAGCTCTGTAGCATTTCTAATATTATATGTGGATGACATATTGCTGATTGGAAATGATACGGAACTTTTGAAGAGCGTAAAAGATTACTTAAACAGTAAGTTTTCAATGAAAGACCTTGGTGAAGCGGCGTATATTTTAGGCATCAAAATCTATAGAGATAGATCGAGACGCTTAATTGGGCTATCGCAAAGTACATACCTTGACAAGATTCTAAAGAAGTTTAGAATGGAAGATAGTAAGAAAGGGTTCTTACCTATGTTGCAAGGAAAGATCTTGAGTAAGACTCAAGGTCCGGCTATAGCTGAAGATAGAGAAGAAATGAATAAGATTCCCTATGCCTCTGCCATAGGCTCTATCATGTATGCCATGTTATGTACAAGACCAAATGTGGCACATGCTATTAGTTTGACTAGTAGGTACCAATCTGATCCAGGTTTGGAACACTGGACGGCGGTTAAGAATATCCTTAAGTACTTACGAAGGACTAAGGATATGTTTCTCGTATATGGCGGTGAAGAAGAGCTCGTCGCAAGTTGTTACGTCGATGCTAGCTTCGACACTGATCCGGATGACTCTAAGTCTCAATCCGGGTACGTATTTGTTATGAATGGAGGAGCGGTAAGCTGGAGGAGTTCCAAGCAAAGCGTGGTAGCGAGATCGACTACAGAGGCGGAATACATTGCTGCTTCAGAAGCGGCAGAAGAAGCAGTTTGGATGAAGGAGTTCATATCCGAACTGGGTGTGGTTCCGAGTGCATTGGATCCAATGGTTATCTATTGTGACAACAATGGTGCCATAGCCAATACTCAGGAGCCAAGGTCTCACAAGAAATTCAAGCATGTAAAGCGCCGATTTCACTCCATCCGTGAACATGTCGCGGATGGTGATGTAAAGATTTGCAAAGTACACACGGATCTGAATGTGGCAGACCCGTTGACTAAAGCTCTCCCCAAGGCAAAACATGATCAGCACCAGAACTCAATGGGTGTTAGATTCATCACTATGTAATCTAGATTATTGACTCTAGTGCAAGTGGGAGACTGAAAGGAATATGCCCGAGAGGCAATAATAAAGTTGTTATTATATTATTCCGTGTTCATAATAGATGTTTATTTTTCATGCTAGAATTGTATTAATCGGAAACATTAATACTTGTGTGATTAATAAACTAAAAGGGTTCCTAGTAAAGCCTCTCTTTTATACTAGCTCGTTTATTAACTGATGATCAAGGTTTCCTGATCATGAACATTGGATGTTGTTAATAACGGGGTCATATCATTAGAGGAATGATGTGATGAACACACACACCCACAGTACGAATAGCAATACGATCAAGTCATCAAGTTCATTGCTATATCAAACTCATGCGAAGTAGTTCTAATCCTTAGACCATGAGATCATGTTAATCACTGATACCGGAAGGGTACTTTGATGATATCAAACGTCACACCGTAATAGGGTGATTATAAAGGTTGATTTGGGTACTCTGAAAGTATTAGTTGAGGCTCATGGATCAAGAGTGGGATTTGTCCATCCGGATGACGGAAAGATATTCTCTGGGCCCTTCTCGGTGATATTGCATTGGAATCGCTTGCAAGCATGTGACTAGGTCACAGGAATGCATTATCACGGAACGAGTAAAGAGACTTGTCGGGAACGAGATCGAACTAGGTATGGTTGATACCAAATGATCGGATCTCGGACAAGTAATAATATCGCGAGACAAAAGGAATTAACTATGTTCGTTACCGGTTCACACGATCACTAGTTCATCGTTGAGTAAGTGGGAGTCATCATGGATTTCCAGATCCCGCTGTTGATTATTGATCGGAGAGGAGTCTCGATCATGTCCACGTTATTCACGAACCGTAGGGTGACACACTTAAGGCTCGTCGTCGTTTTTTGAGTGGATACGATACTCCGATCGAATTACAGGACAGCATAAGGGTTGTTTCAGAAAAGCACCGAAACTGTTTCGGGATATCGAAATAACTCAAGGGTGTATTTGTTAATGTTTGTTAATTGAATGAATTAACAAATATTAAAGAAATAAAAATGTTTTATTAAATCAATAAGTGTGAATTTTAATTGGCATGAATGTCATGCATTAAAATGGGGGTTACCTCATGTTGATGAGGGATTAATCTCCATAAAGGGAATAAAGAGGGGAAATGAAGAGGAGGGGAGGCCCTTGGCCGGCCAGCCCCTTGGCTGCCCTCCTCCTCTATATAAACCCCCCCCCCTCTCTCTCCCTTGGACACACACTTCTTGATCCTCCCTCCTTTGCATAGTTGCTGCCCACTTTCCGTCTTGGCTTAGCGAAGCACTGCCGGAATAGTAGTTCGTAGTTCACACACTTGGAGAAGTGTGTGGAGGAGTGTCCGGCGGATCCCTTCTTCCGCTGCCCCGCTGGACCGAGGGCGTGGAGGAGTCGACGTCGAGCTGCACGTGTGTGCGAGTACGGGGGCGCTGCCACTTGTGGCGCCGACTACACGATCTTGTGATCGTCAAGTGAACCACAACGTCGACTACATCAAGTGAACAGCTACGTCGACTACGTGCGTCTTCACCAACTCTCCATCGTCAACGTTTGTGCGGGAACGTAATCCCCGCTCACGGTCGTCGAGGGTGAGTATCCGTTGCTACCATCTCGTAGAGTTTCTTGGCCAGTTTATGCGTTCATGCGTAGGAAAATTTTTGTTTTCTATGCTACGAACCCATCACAAGACTATTTTCTGGCGCCGTTGCCGGGGAGTGTAGCGCTATTGAAGAGTGGAATTGGAAAAGGTAACCGTCACTGTGAGTATTGTTTTTATTTCGTCTATTATTTTTGTTTTACTCTGCTATGGAGAACTCTCCATTTGGTTTCCTATTTGGAAACACATCTACTACTACTGCTGCACATGCGGAGGAACCACCACCGCCGCCGCCTGCTGAAATTGATCCTTTTAAAATACCTATGAAAATTGTTGGGCGTATCATGGATAACTGCTATTCAGGAGATGGAACTGTCCATCCGGGTGATCACTTATTATTTATACATGAATTATGCGAGTTGTTCAGATGTGCAGGTATTTCACCAAGCCAGGTTAAGAAAAAATTATTCTCTATATCATTGAAAGGAAGAGCTGAAGAGTGGTATCGACTACTCCAAGATGGTCCATCTATGGCATGGGAGGATATTGTGCCTCTCTTTTATTCCAAGTTTTATCCTCCAAGTGAAATTCATAAAGACCGTAACCGGATATATAACTTTTGGCCTCGTGATGGAGAGAGTATTGCCCAAGCGTGGGGGAGATTGAAGTTACTAATGCTCAAATGCCCCATTCATGAGCTCCCCAATAATATTGTTATTGATAATTTTTATGCGCGGCTTACTCTTCCTGATAAGGATTACTTGGATGCTTCTTGCTTTGGATCATTTACTCATATGAAAGAAGATGCTAAGTGGAAACTTCTTGATCGTATACAAGAGAATGCTGAAGGTTGGGAAAACGACAAAGGTAGGAAGTCAGGTATAAACTATGATTATGAATGCATTAAATCTTTTATGGGAACCGATGACTTTCATAGTGTTAGCGCTGCTTATGGTCTTGATTCACAAATACTTGCTAATTGTCTTAAGGCTTTTGCCTCTTATATTGATGTTCCAAAGAAAGATTGGAACAAATATCATGCGCCTTATAAAGACTCTATTAGTCATATACCTGCTGCAGCTACTGAAGTTTGTACTGTTGATAGCATTGTGCCTGAACCTTATTTTGAGAAGACACCTTTCCCTGCTAAGGTAAAGAAGTATTCTACTTTGGTAAGTGTGTCTAATAAAAGTACTAAGAAAGCTGCAGAACCTGATGAGCAAACTACTATTAAGTCTCCTATAGCTATATTGAAGGATCTTGTTACTAAAGATGTAGGAGATGAATATATTCTTTTTTGTGAAGATGCTTCTAACATTCTCTCACATCCTAAAAAGCATAGGAAAACAAGTGTTCCTGTTATTTCTGTCAGGATTGGAGATCATTGCTATTATGGTTTATGTGATATTGGTGCTAGTGCAAGTGCTATTCCCTTAGAGCTTTACAAAGAAATCATGCACGAGATTGGCGCTTGTGAACTTGAAGATATTGATGTGGTTTTCCAGCTAGCTAACAGAGAGACTGTTTGGCCTCTTGGTATTGTTCGAGATGTGGAAGTTCTTTGCGGTAAGACTAAATACCCTACTGATTTTCTAGTACTTGGTAAGGAGGCTAGTAAAACTTGTCCTATTATTTTTGGTAGACCATTTTTGAACACTTGTGGCGCTGTGATAGATTGTAAGAAGGAGAATTTTTTTACTAAGTTTAATGGAGAGTCTTATGAGTTTAATTTTTCCAAGTTTGCTAAGACTTCTTATGAGAATGAAACGCCTAATGAAAATTTTCGAGTAGAGCAGCTTGCTTCTATTGCACTTGCTCCTAATAATGCCTTGCAGCAATTCATGGAAGATCACGAAAGTGATGTTTTTAGCAAGGAAAGAGAAGAGATTGACGACATTCTTCTTCATCAACCACCATTACTCAAACATAATCTACCTGTGGAGGATCTTGGTACCACTTTGCCGCCTAAGGAAGATCCTATTTTTTAATTAAAGCCTTTGCCTGACAATCTTAAATATGCTTATATAGATGATAAGAAAATATATCCTGTTATTATTAGCTCTAAACTTTCAGGAAAGGAAGAAGAAATATTATTGGAGATATTGAAGAAACACCAAGGAGCTATGGGATATACCCTTGATGATTTAAAAGGGATTTCTCCCACTTTATGTCAGCATGCCATTAATATGGAGAAAGACGCAAAGCCAGTCGTGGAGAATCAACGCCGCCTAATTCCCAAGATGAAGGATGTGGTAAGAAATGAGGTATTAAAACTCCTTGATGCTGGTATCATTTATCCTATTGCTGATAGTAGATGGGTTAGCCCTGTTCATTGTGTTCCTAAGAAAGGAGGTATGACTGTTGTGCCTAATGAGAATAACGAGCTTATTCCTCAAAGGGTAGTAGTTGGTTATAGAATGTGCATTGATTATAGGAAGGTAAACAAAGTTACTAAGAAAGATCATTACCCTTTATCATTTATAGATCAAATGCTAGAAAGGTTGTCTAAGAAGACTCATTTTTGTTTCCTTGATGGTTATTCTGGTTTCTCTCAAATTGCTGTTAAGAAGGATGATCAAGAGAAAACCACTTTTACTTGCCCTTATGGAACTTATGCTTATAGATGTATGCCATTTGGTTTATGCAATGCTCCTGCTACTTTTCAAAGATGTATGTCTGCTATTTTTCATGGCTTTTGTGAAGAAATTGTGGAGGTCTTCATGGACGATTTCTCCGTCTATGGAACTTCTTTTGATAATTGTTTGCACAACCTTGATAAAGTTTTGTAGAGGTGCGAAGAAACTAACCTTGTTCTTAATTGGGAGAAATGCCACTTTATGGTGAATGAAGGAATTGTCCTTGGACATAAAATTTCTGAAAGAGGTATTGAAGTTGACAGAGCAAAAGTGGAGGCAATTGAGAAAATGCCTTGTCCAAGAGATGTTAAAGGTATTCGTAGTATTCTTGGTCATGCTGGTTTCTATAGGAGGTTTATTAAAGATTTCTCTAAGATTTCAAAGCCTCTTACTAATCTTCTTCAAAAAGATGTACCATTTGTCTTTGATGATGATTGTAAGGAAGCTTTTGAAACTCTTAAGAAGGCTTTAACTACTGCTCCTATTGTTCAACCACCTGATTGGAATTTACCTTTTGAAATTATGTGTGATGCTAGTGATTTTGCTGTTGGTGCTGTTCTTGGACAGCGCGTAGATAATAAGTTGAATGTTATTCATTATGCTAGTAAGACTCTTGATGCTGCTCAGAAGAATTATGCTACTACTGAGAAAGAGTTTCTTGCTGTTGTTTTTGCTTGTGATAAGTTTAGATCTTACATTGTTGACTCTAAAGTTACTATTCATAATGATCACGCTGCTATTAGATATCTTATGACTAAGAAGGATGCTAAGCCTAGACTTATTAGATGGGTGTTGCTTTTACAAGAGTTTGATTTGCATATCGTAGATAGGAAAGGTGCTGAAAATCCTGTGGCTGACAACTTGTCTAGATTGGAAAACATTTCTTTTGATCCTATTCCTGTTAATGATAGTTTTCCAAATGAACAGTTGGCTGCAATACATGTAACTTCGCGAGACCTTCCTTGGTATGCTGATTATGCTAACTTTATTGTTTCCAAGTATTTGCCTCCAACCTTTACAGCTCAGCAAAGAAGGAAATTCTTCTATGATTTGAGGCATTATTTTTGGGATGACCCACACTTATATAAAGAAGGAGTTGATGGTATTATGAGAAGATGCGTACCGGAATATGAGCAACAAGAGATATTAAGAAAATGCCATAGCAGTGCCTACGGAGGGCATCATGCTGGAGATAGAACCGCACAGAAGGTTCTACAATCAGGTTTTTATTGGCCAACCCTCTTTAAAGATGCCAGAAGGTATGTTTTATCTTGCGATGAATGTCAAAGAGTTGATAATATTTCTAGACGCAATGAAATGCCTATGAATTACACTCTTATTATTGAACTGTTTGATTGTTGGGGATTTGACTTTATGGGTCCTTTTCCTCCTTCAAAAGGCTATACCCATATACTTGTTGTTGTTGATTATGTTACTAAATGGGTAGAAGCCATACCTACAAAGAGTGCCGATGGTGAGACATCGTTAAAAATGCTTAAGGATGTTATTTTTCCCAGGTTCGGAGTGCCTAGATATCTCATGACTGACGGAGGTTCTCATTTTATTCACGGTAGTTTTAGAAAAGCTCTTGCTAGATATGATGTTAATCATAGAATTGCTTCTGCTTATCATCCCCAAACTAGTGGGCAAGTAGAGCTTTCAAATAGGGAGATCAAGTCTATCTTGCAGAAGACTGTTAGTAGATCTAGGAAAAACTGGGATAGTAAGTTAAATGACGCTTTATGGGCTTATATAACTTCTTATAAGAATCCCATGGGTATGTCTCCTTATAAGATGGTTTACGGAAAAGCGTGTCACTTGCCCTTAGAATTAGAACACAAAGCTTTTTGGGCAGTGAAAGAGCTTAATAGAGATTTTAAACTAGCCGGTAAGAAAAGGTTGTTAGATTTGAGTTCTCTAGATGAGTGGAGAAACGAAGCGTACGAGAATGCCAGACTTTTCAAAGAGAAGGTCAAGCAATGGCATGATAAGAGAATTCTTAAGAGAGAGTTTCATGTTGGTGAGAAAGTTCTATTGTATAGGTCTCCTCTCAGATTTTTTGCAGGAAAATTACTTTCTAAATGGCAAGGACCATATGTTATTGTGGAAGTGTACCGCTCAGGTGCTATTAAGATTGCTTCATTGAAAGATGATTCTACACAAGTGGTGAATGGGCAAAGACTCAAACATTATATTTCTGGAGATTCTTATAATGAAGATGTTGATGTTATTGAAACAGTTTCTCCGAAAGATTATATCCAAGACAAATTGCATGTACCTGCAGAGTTTGCTTTCGAATAGGTAACAGTTCTAGCTAGAAAAGTTTCGCGAAAAGTTCTTCCTTTAATATTTTTTCTGTTTTTACTAAATATGAAAAATCACGAGATGAAAAAGGGCACGAAAAAGAGTCCGTGTGTGTCTCACACACGGGTGGCGCGGGCCCACCCCTGGCCGCGCCACCAGGGTGTGAGAACACCCCGGAACTCTTTTCCGTCCCGGTTTCCTCCTGTGATTTCGTTTCGATGTATAATTTTCGCCTATTTAACCCCCCGGAGTCCCCGAGGTCTGTATATCGTTTTCTCGTCGTGTTTTGTTTCGAGCTGTTTCTGTCAGGAGTTGATCTTAAGCCTGGGGGAGTCATGGCCTCTTCAAGTGATAACAAGGGCAAGGGGCCCTATGTGGATGATCACCTGCGCCAGAAGTGGAGAGAGGAGCGAGGTTCTAGAAGAGCAAGGCCGACAAACCCTGCTTTTGAAGGACCAACAAAAGCTAGGCGTATCTTTTCTCATGATCTGCAGGGACCAACCTATCATGTTTTGGATCTCGACTCCATGCCCGTGATAGAACATGGAATGCTGGTCACTTTTGAGTTTTGCACTAGTTATGAAGCATTGAAGAGGGAGGTAAAGATGCTTCAAGAAGAGAACCTCAGGCTTCGCCTGATGCAGGAGTATTTCATTAATCCAAGGCTGCTTCCAATACCGCCAAAGGAGTAATTCATCATCGGATTAGGCATCCCCTTGGTTTGTTCCAAGCTTGGGGGAGTGCCGCGGTATCACATCATTACCTTTTGCTCATTTACCTTTTCAAAGTAGAGTCGTATCATGAATAGAGAAGTTATCTTATAGAATAGTTTGCAGTTTGGAAGTATCCTCCTTAGTCAGTTATCTATGTATCCCTTGGTGTGAGTTGCGGTAATGAAATATTAATGAGAAGTTTTATCGTTTACTTTTCGCACACCTTATGTTAGTTTGCAATTTCTCTTGTATGACTAGTCTTGTTGATTGGTATTGGTATCACATTGGGAGCATGAGTAGACTTAGTTGGTTTTGGCAAACTTAGCTTGGTCAGTAGCAACTTTACCTTGAGGTTTGAGTAGAAAAGAATAAAGAAGTGCTCGCAGTTACATCACTTCAGTTTTTCCCTTATGTTTGGCTTATAAGCATTGTTATTCTTAAAGTTAAAATCGTTGTACCTTCAAGGGAATTTGCATGATTGTTCTTATTATATGTATGTTTGTTTGTTTCATGCAACTCTTATGCTTGCTACCCAGCCTTGCTAGCCAAAAACCTGTACTGAGAGGAAATACTTCTTGTGCATCCAATTCCCAAAAGCCAAGTCACTTTCAAGAGTCCACTATAAATTCCTATGCATGGTGTTTTAAGCCATTCCAAGTAAATTTTCATGTGCTACCTTTCAAAAACATTCAAACACTTCTCATTTTGTGCCACTGTTTTTAGCTCATGAGGACGTAGTGGATGGGTTTGTTATCTTCCATACTAAATTAAGTACCCCTCGACTAGGCAGCTTCATCTGCTCGTCATTAATTTTGCAAGGGAGCTGGTCAGACCATTATAATCTCAAAAAGAAAAAGAAAGAAAAAAGGCACTCCTCCAATGGAATGTGAAAGTTGGTCGGCACCCGATGGAATCGGTTAGCCATGGTTTGAGAAAGGAAAAAGGTGGGGAGGAGTGCAAAGCTATAAAAGAGCACCAAAGTGCCAATTAATCAAACATCTCGGAACCGCTCTCACTTGTTTAGTATGGAAGATATCAAGAACTCCGTTGCTAGTCGTTGACAAAAGCAACCACCTCTCAAAACAATTTTTTTTACCTCTGTTTTACAAATGAAAAGCTCTAGCACATGTTTAATCCCTGCTTCCCTCTGTGAAGGGCCTATCTGTTACTTTTATGTTGAGTCAACCTATTTCCCTCTGTCTCAAGCAAGCATTTGAGTTGTTATGTTTCACTCATCCATATGTTGATCCGTTTAATCATGTTTATTATCTTCCTTGTTTTGTATAATGCTTTTGTCTGAAGGAATACATCTTTGAAAGCTTTCTATGAATGCAAAAGTTTACTTTGTTGAGCATATAGTCTTTGCTATATTAGCTCTGTTTTAAAATGCTCCGTCTAAAAGAAAGAATAGCTTGTTCATCGTTCTTTGACCAAGAGCTAAGGTTTGCCATTGCCAATTATATTTACCTTGTGCATCTTTACATGAGATTCCCTTTTACTTATCGCAAGTCTATATCTTATAAAGGGGAGTTGATGTCTATTATAATTTGTGCCTTAGTAAATGTGATGCTTCTTGTCCGTATTTTGATTATCGACACTTCACTCCATAAACCTGTGGTCATGTTTACCGACTTTAGTTTTCGCTTGGGGACAAGCGAGGTCTAAGCTTGGGGGGGTTGATACGCCCAATTTGCATCACTATTTTGTATCATAATTTACTGCTATTCATTGATATATTTCATATTTAGATATGATACTTATGTTATTTTCTTTGTTTTCACATATTTGATGATCATCGGAGGAGTTGCTGTCGGAGTCAGGATTCTGCTGGAAAAAGGACCATCAGGAGACCATATTTTGAAGATCAGGAAAATTCCAGAAAAATACCCAAAAATTATATTTTCCCAGAAGACTCACGAAGCCAGAAGGAGGGGTCGAGAGGAGCCAGGGCGGCCCCACACGCCAGGGTGGCGCGGCCAGCCCCCTGGCCGCGCCAGCCCTGTGTGAGGGAGCCCTGGCCCACTTCTGGTCTCTCCCCTTCGCGTACATCATCGTCCCCGAAAACCTAAGTCGGGGGGAGGCTCAGAGTTAGACACAGCCGCCTCTGCGGGGCGGAGAACACAGAGAGAGAAAAGCTCTCCGACAGAGAGAAATCTGCCGGGGAAATTCCTTCCCGGAGAGGGGAGATTGTCGCCATCGTCATCACCATCGCACCGGACTTCATCGGGATCATCATCATCATCATCTCCATCACCAGCACCTTCATCTCCACCATCACCACGCCATCCCGCTGTAACATCTTGAGTTGGATCTTGTTATATTCATAGGGGAAACTTTTCCGGTGTTGATTACTCTTGTAGTTGATGCTATTGAGTGGAACCGTTGAGTTGAGGTTTATGTTCAGATTGTTATTTACCATTATTTCACCTCTGATCATGATCCATATGATGTCTTGTGAGTAGTTCGTTTAGTTCTTGAGGACATGGGAGAAGTAAAGATGTTAGTAGTGAATTATTGTTGAGAAATATTTAATGGTTTGATATTGTTGTGGTGCTATTTCACTAGTGGTGTCATGTGAACGTCGACTACATGATACTTCACCATTTATGGGCCTAGTGAGATGCATTGTGTATTTGGCTACCAATTGTGGGGTTGCTGGAGTGACAGAAACCTAAACCTCCATTGGGAAACCATTGCACCAGGGAGCGTAGGATCCTAGAGTTTAAGGCTGTGGTTAGATTTATCTTAATTACTTTCTTGTATTTGTGGATGCTTGCAAGGGGTATAATCACAAGTGTATATTTATCCTAGTAAGGGTAGTGCGCTAGCACAAGTTCACCCCCATAACACTTACCAAACCAATAAATACTATTGGCTCTATGAAGCGAAAGCTCTTGACAGAAACTCCCGTGTGTCCTCGAGAACGTTTGGTTATTATAAGTACACAACCGGCTTGTCCTTTGCTGAAGAAAGGATTGGGCCACTTGCTGCAATTGTTACTACTGTCTTTTATTTACTCGCACTTTATTTACTCGTATTACCAAATACCCCTGAAAACCTGTTTGCTAGTATTTACAGTGATTCCTTGATCAAAACTGCTCATCAACAAGGAGCTTCTTTTCCTAACTTTTTTTTTGAACAGAGACGGGTCTCAAAGGACCCGGAAGCTGCTTCATTATGACCATGTCGGTACACTTTACAGACAGATCAGTAGGAAAATGGGGATTACAACCAAGTCCAAAAATAGTGTAAAAAGGACCCTAGAACAATGCGCAGAACGCAATCAGGTCCTCCTAGCGTCCACCAAGCCGCCGATGAAGTCGCTGCGCACCGACCACCACGCCACCGCCGGGGAACAAGGCCACTTGTGGCAGCGCAGCGAGTAGAAGCATGCGTAGCATCGAAGCATCGGAGCGGGTGCCCTACACCCATACGGTCCGGACGGGGAGACGGAATCAAGCCGCCTCAGGCCGCCGGAGAGGAGCTCTAGAGAATGAACCAGACCACCGCGATCTCCCCTGCAGCCCCAGATCCTGACTCTGCCATTTAGCCAGAGGAAGCTGAAGAGAAGAGGCCCGGCGGCCAGAGGAACAACACCAGCCCGGAGAAGCCAAATAGGCGCTGCCATGCTCGAACCTTCCTCCCCGCCGCCATGGCCGGCCAGGAAGGAGAAGCAAAACACAACGCTGTCACGCTACCCCTCTCCCTCGCCGCCACGGTCGGCCGAGATAGGCAGAGCAGCAGAAGAACCGGGCACCCGAGGCCGGCACCATCGGATCTGACGACGCTTATTCGGAGGCGCCCTCCCACCCCCGGAAGACGACGACTCCCAGAGAGGAGCACGACGAAGATCCGCTCAAGAGGCCATCCGGTGCTGCGCTGGAGCAACGTTGGGGACGCACCTAGCAGCAGGGAGCTCGAGGTCGCCGAAGAACTCTGTCCCCCCCCCCCCCCCCCGACCAGTGGAGCACAGAGGCAGAACCAGAAGCAATAGAGCCGCACAGATCTTATTCAAAGGAGTGGAGTAGGAGACACCAGCGCCGAAGGCGACGGCGGCGAGAACCAACACCTGCCGACAGAGCAGATCTTAGTGCTCCGGCAGCCTCCTTGCGGAATGCAGCCGAACTCCGGCAACATCCAACAACTACCCTAGACCTAAGCTACTGCCGCCGCACCTCCCCTTGGCCGCTCAACGCCGGTATCACCGATGAGAGCGGCCTCGGTTCGGCCCGCGCTTACTAGAGCCCTCTCGAGTTACTGTAGAGTGGAGAGAGAATGGGGAGGAGAGAATGGTCTGCCCTGGTGACTCTTCTTTTCCTAACTCAATGCCGTGTTGCTTCTTGCCGAGTGGACCGTGTCACGAGCTTTACAGGAAAAGCGGTGGAGTAGAGTGCGGAGATACGAATAACCAAATTGCCGAGTCGAGAGAGACATCCACGTACTGCCGCAAGAAAGCGCGGACTGGGGTTCCGTTTCTTTCAGAAGAATGTTGAGAATGTCATGCCTTGTGGTGAACGTGTACGACGCATCCTCCCAAACGAGTAAACGAAGCGAGCAAAGCAATGTTAGCTGATGGACAACAGAGACAGAAGCTGAACGTCGCCTCGCGACCGTGGAACGCTGCTGAATACTGATAGCATTACGCAATCTCAGCTTAAAAGCTTCGACGACAAACCATGGAGACGACGACGACTGGGACGTCCGGCCGGTTGACATTGAAACTGAAGAGCGAAGCACATGCTGTTGCCCAATTTGCCAACTGAACACCATTTGCAGTTAGTATGACCAAGCAGAAGCGGTGGGTACTGTTATCAGTTATCTTCGCTGTCTGCATGTCCGCATGCAGTTAGTATGACCAAGTTGCCCAATTTGCCGCGTTTCTCAGTTTTGGACCATATTCGGATGAAACACAAACTAGCTTGGCATTGATCGACGATGGCCATATCGACATCGCAGCAATATAAATTCTTCAATAGTGTAGGCATTGCGTCACTGCCGCACTTAACAATGGATAAACTCATAAACAGCTCGGCTGTCGCGAGATAAGTTAAGAAATTCTGAGCTTTCTCCCACCGAGTGCTCCTGGCTGCTGCTGCGTCGGCAGTCCACCGAGACCAAACTGATTGCTTTTGCTCCCCGCGTTTCGTTCTGCCTGCTCGCACCGAGTCGATCTCGAGCAATTCTAACAAGATCATGTAAAAATGGATATGCAAGAGTTGTTTGCGGTGAACTGTTTTTGCGATATGTTTTTTTGAACGAGTAAGGTCCCGAAGGGCTGAAGAGGAACCTGCCAAGACTCCTCATCACCAAGGAACCTGCCACTTGGGGTGAGGTAGACGCCCTGTGGCGTGGCCGAGCCGGAGCAGAGGCTCTAGGTCTAGAAGCGGAGGTTGAACAAGCGCCTCCATGGCGCTCTGAAATCGAAGAGGGCCGCCTTTCGGCCAGTAGGAGCAAGGGCGACACTCACATCGCGAAGAGTGTCCCTTGCTGGAGAGCTCTTTGAGGAAAGCGCCACTTCGATGGCGACAGACGTTACCGTTCAACAATGGCAAGGATGGATGGCCAACTTCGTGCCATTACCGAGTTCTTCTTTGCAGCTTTCGAGCAACGCCGTCCAGATCGAGCAACCAGAGCGGTAGATGCTCCCTCTCCCTCGCCTCCATGACGGGCCAAGAAGAAGCTATCACTTGCACCCTTGATCTCACAACGTGCACACTTTTTGAAGGATCCCGTCCCCGCAATCTCCTCCATCCTCCTCCAGCATGGAGGCTCGATGTAGAAAAGCAGAGATGACCCGGTGGTGGTGCGTGATGCCACCAGACATGCAAGGATCCCGAGGCCGATTTTATTGTCGGAGATCCTCGGAGAGCTCACCCCCGTTGACGACGATGCTTGCCAGAGCCGTGCCATTAGGAACAGCAAAACCAGGCCGCGCCGAAGCCAACCGAGAAGCACCGACTACCTACTCCCAAACTCCACGAAGGGAAAATGTGGTGACCCAGCATACCACTGCATGTGTAGTATGCAAGTCGTTGACATAACACTAATGAAACACCGTCTCACTAGTATTACATCCATCAGAGTGGTACAACAGAAACATCGCATGTCCACGGTATGTCTATAGGATTACAATTTTTAGCATACAGAAGATCTTCAGAACCTCCTCAACAGGTAGAGGTTTAGTCCTGGCGACTACAAACGAGAAAGAAACAAGGAAGACTAAACTAAACTACAACGAATGCAGTTGGCTTACTACTCAACTACAGAATACTCTAACTACTTAGGATCTAGGATTAGGAAACTGGTTTCTTTCTAACCCTATTCTAGTTTTCCACCAAGCTTCACGCAATTGTAGGCTCTGCTGATAATCATGACGTTGGTAGAATGCTTTATCTTCATCTTTAATATCTTGAGGTTGTCTCCTTGAGTTGCCTTCCATCTAATTCTTCATAGTCTAGCAAGGGTTTAAGAGATTGGGGTGAGTAACGAGCGTTACCCAGCAAGTTTCTTTAGAAAGAAGTTGTGTGATATGCACTAACTAAAGCCATGGACCCAAAAGAGTCGTAGGCCAATGCAAGGTTTTATCAAAGTTTCTTGAAAGATTGCTTTTACTTATGAAAACTATGCCCAACAGCCAACACAGGGTATTAGTGCCTTGAGAGCACCTTTCCTGCCGCGTTCGCAGCTCCTTCCCGGAACAAGGGGTAACATGTCACATCATTTTACACTCTGCAGAGGTGTGTCCTTCCAAAAGAGATCAAAGCCTTGTTGCACAACCGGGCGATCTTTCCCGTCCACACTTCCTTGGTGTGGGGCCCAGTCATTGATCCAAGCCAATCACTGCCTTCTCCGCACAACGCATGCCCACCCAATTCATGCAAGCAGGTTGTGCCCCTGATATTCACCCCCAACGATGAAGTACCGAAAACAGTTTCAGGACAGCAACATCCCCAAATCTTTACCTCACTCAAATTAGAGGCTTCTCTTGGCACAAAAACGAAATAAACAAGATAAGGAGCGGTCATTACAGTAGTAATGACTTCCAAGACTCAAATAAAAGAAAAAGTACTGAAAAGAAAACATTGGGTTATCTCCCAATAGTGCTTTTCTTTAACGCCTTTGAGCTAGGCGCAGAAAATTGCAAAGATGCTCATGTGGGCGCCATATAAAAGCTTGAGGCAAAGGCGCCATATAGGAACTTAAAGCAATAGAGAGCATCAAAAAGCATGTATGAAACACATTTAAATCTAAACCACTTCCTATGAAAAATGGTCTTGTAAAGAGACAAGTCATAAAAGCGCAAAGCAAAAAGCATAGGAAGGCAAAACAAGTACAACTTCAAGAATTGCAACATAAAGAGGGGAAACTCAATATTGTTGAGATCCATCAAACCATGTTTCCCTCTCTCATAATAACTTTCAGTAGCATCATGAATAGAACTAACAATATAACTATCATTTAAAGCATCCCTATCATGAGCCACATGCATAAAAGAAGTAATACTCCCCACATGAACAATAGTAGTAGGAGCAGATTCAACAGAATAATTATTCTCATCACCATAATCATCAAAGACAGGAGGCATATTGTAATCATAACTATTTTTCTCCCCAAAAGTAGGTGAATTGAAAACATTATAATCATCATCATAAACTAAAGGCTTAGTATCATCACAAGATAGAGAACTACTATGTCGCAAGGCATATTCATCAAACATATCATCATAAGAAGGAACATGGATAGCACTAATGGTACAACAATTATTAACCTTAGAATTGGTACCAAAAAGATTTTCAATATCAAAAGTAGAGTGCTTTTCCCAATCATGATCACTAACATAAGTAATTGGCATAGGAACATCATCCCAATCAGAATTATCATAATCTATAGCAGGATCATAACGCTTAGGGAAAGATACCGTGTCCTCTCGCCTCTTACTCCTCCTCTTCTTCTTCTTCTTCATACTCTTCTTACTCTCTCCTTTAGGAGGAAGAGACTTGAAGGGCATCTTCTCCACATATTCTTTAGGAGGGAATGGCATTTTCTCCACATAATCTGGTTTGCTGACAGAAACAACAGAAGAAACTTTGGAGGATTCCTCCTCTCTATTAATAAGATAAAAACATCTGTCTGTCCTGTCATAGCTTGGCAAAATATCAAGTTTTATAAGATTTTGTATGTAAGTATTTGTAAGGCAATCTTTAGCACAATAGAGACGACAACCACGAAGGGTGCTATTAATATCAACATCATTCATATCTATCAAAGCAATCTTTCTAGATATCTCGTCACACGCCAAGAACAAAGTGAGCTCATCATGCTGATTGGGAGTAATCTTGTCATCACAATACAAACTTAAGGTACTAGAAGAGTAACTATTAGGGCTTGAGCATTGGAAATTAAAATGACCTATGTCATCGCAATGTTTACAAAGAAAAGGATAAAGCTCACAAACCTTCTTACCGATCTCGCCTATATCCTTGTACCACATTCGGGTTTCTTCATTTGCATGGTGGACACAATAATCTTCCTTGTTGTAACTCTGTTCACAAGGTCTATGTACTCCACAAAAATTAACATGCTTATAAGAAATAGGGCTTTTAGAAGTTTGAGCATGTTTATTGGAATCATCATCAACAATATCATTTTCTACGCGAGTATCCTTAAAAGGTTCATGATACACGTCCCCATTTACTTTAGGAACATTCATATGGGAAGCAAAGGCTTTAAAGCAATCAACCATAATTTGAGGATCAAGACCATATTTAGCACTAAGCTCTTGAAAATTAGCAGTTTCAGCGAAAGACTTAATGCAATCAAACTCGTAATTCATACCTGGTCCTTTATCTTTGTCGCTATCCCAACCTTCAATATTGTTTTGAATTGTTTCTAGCAGATCCCACTTGGTGTCAACATCCTTGCTTGTGAAAGACCCATCAAAGCATGCATCTAGATAATCCTTATAATATCCTGAAAGCCTTGCATAAAAATTATTAATAACAATATTACGGGGAAGATCATGAATAGGACATTTATGCATTAGTAACTTCAATCTTCCCCACGCTTGGGCAATGCTTTCTCCCTCATGAGGCCAAAAATTATATATCTGATTACGATCTTTATGAATCTCACTTGGAGGATAGAATTTAGAATAAAAGAGAGGCACAATTTCCTCCTATGTAATAGATGGACCATCTTCAAGCAGGCGATACCACTCCTCAGCTCTGCCTTTCAATGATAAAGAGAATAGCTTCTTCTTAACTTGGTTCATTGAAATACCTGCACACTGGAACAACTCGCATAATTCATGTATAAAAAGCAAATGATCACCAGGATGGACAGTTCCATCTCCTAAATAGCAGTTATTCCTAACACGTTCAACAATCTTCATAGGTATTTCAAAAGGATGAGGAGCACAAGCATCATTAGAAACATCACATATGGGAGATAAAATATCATCAGAACAAACTTTCTCCACTAAAGCTAGGGAACTAAAAATATCATACTCAACAAAACCAGCTTCCCCAAGCTTAGACTTTTCTATAGCATTAGCATTAACAGTATTCAAAGCATTCGTACTAATAACATTGCTATGCGAAATAAGCTCCAAAGGGTTTTCAATTTTCTCTTCAAATCTAAAATCAGGAAAAAGACTAAAGAACTCTTTGTTTTCCATTAAGCCTAACTAGTGAAAATAAAAACAAGAAACAAAAAGATATAATTACAGAATCTAAAGGAAATAACTCCGAGCACTCACACAGGAGGATGCGAGTACCTTTTACCTTACCTCCCCGGCAACGGCGCCAGAAAAGAGCTTGATGTCTACGCACTTCTATTCTTGTAGACACTTGTTGGGCCTCCAAGTGCAGAGGTTTGTAGAACAGCAGCAATTTTCCCTTAAGTGGATCACCCAAGGTTTATCGAACTCAGGGAGGAAGAGGTCAAAGCTATCCCTCTCAGGCAACCCTGCAATTACGATACAGAAAGTCTCTTGTGTCCCCAACACACCCAATACACTTGTCAAATGTATAGGTGCACTAGTTCGGCGAAGAGATAGTGAAATACAAGTGGTATAGATGATTATAAGTAGTAAATACAATCTGGAATAAAAATCGCTGCGAGCAAACATGTAACAAAACAGCAAGTGAACGGTGTGCAATGCTTGGAAACAAGGCCTAGGGATCATACTTTCACTAGTGGACACACTCCCAACAATATAACATGATTGAACAAGTAACTTCTCTTTGCTAAGGCACTCTGAATTACTCTCCTATTGAATAACACTAATCATTGTGTAGTGGCTACAGAAGCACCCCTTAAAGTTCATCAAGTACTTGACAAACACCACTCATAGAGATATCCAAATCAAATCACAATTCAAGATAGAAATCATTGCAACTTAAACCAAGTACTAACACGGTGCACACACTGTCAACATTACACCATGAAAGGAGGAATAGATCACTCAAACTATCATAGCAATAATTATTCTCATAATCCACAAGAGATCACAATCATAGCCTAAACCAAGTACCACCATGATGCACGCACTGTCACCGTTACACCATAGCAGGAGGAATAGATTACTTTAATAACATCACTAGAGTACACAAAATATCTGAATAATAACATGTACTTGTTCAACATGATACAAAGCTCACGATCACATAAAGATCACATCATGGGAGAGAGAGGTGAACCATATAGCTACCGGTAGAGCCCTTAGCCCCGGGGATGAACTACTCCCTCCTCATCATAGGAGACAGCAAGGTTGATGGAGATGGCGGTGAGGTCGATGGAGACGGCTGAGACGGCGATGGAGACCGATGGAGATGGCTCCGAGGGCACTTCCCCGTCCCGGCAGGGTGCCGGAACAGAGACTTCTGTCCCCTGAAATTCGTCGGCGATGGCGGCGGAGCTGCGGAACTGTTTCTGGAAAATTGCCGAATCCCTTAGGTTTTTTCCGTCGGGGGGTCTTTATAGGCGAAGGGGCGTCGTCAGAGGAGGGGCCAGGCGCCCTCACACAGGGGTGGCGCGGCCAGGGGTAGGGCCACGCCGCCCCCTTGTGTGGGGCCCTGGTGGCCCCCCTCCAACACTTCTTCGGATGTCTGGAAGCTTCCGGGAAAAATAAGACTTCAGGAACTTGTTTCGTCCAATTCCGAGAATATTTCCTGTGTATCACTTCTGAAACACAAAAACAGCAGAAAACAGGAAACTGGCACTGTGGCACTTGTTAATAGGTTAGTTCCGGAAAATGCATAAAAATGCCACTAAGTGTAACGAAACAATAGGCAAATGGTGTAAAAACAAGCATGGAGCATCAAAAATTATAGATACGTTTGAGACGTATCAAGCATCCCCAAGCTTAACTCCTGCTCGTCCTCGAGTAGGTAAGTGATAACAAAAGAATAATTTTTGAGGTGACATGCACCTACACAATCTTGATCATATATGTAAGCATTGGTGAGATGGGATCAATAGAACTTAAAACATGGGCATGAAAGATATAATCATGACAATAAGAACTTAGCAACCATGTTGTAAACATGTAAATGAACACAAACAAAAGATCATGATAATGAAACAATGAAAGTCAAATGTGTGTTCAAATCATAAGGAAAAACATACAATTGGTTTTCAGCTTGTCCTTCAAAGAGAGCAAAACATAAATGCATAGGACACCTCAAAGTTTAAGAGGGCGACTAGATACAAATAATTTAAGAACAAGTGAAACCAATCATCATGAATCAATCAATGAACTTTGGGACAATGCATATCACACTAAGAATGACAACTATGCTCTCTTAATGGTGCATAAAGAAAGAAGGTGGTGACTCAACATAAAAGTAGAAGAAAGGCCCTTCGCAGAGGGAAGCAGTGATTGCAAGTTTTATAACCTTCAAAAATTATGGTACTTACCGGCTTTGAGCTCTCATTTCCCCCATCATAAGCATCTTGAATGGTTAAAGTTAATGCGAGAACAATTATGATGCATATGCTTGACAAATCATAAGTTGAAAACCTCGTGCCCCGTGAATACGAGTACCCAAACCTCATGCTACTTTACTTAGAGTCCCAAGCAAGGCTCTTGTCATTGTAAATATATGTGTATCATTGAGAACCGCCAATGGGGTACCTCCGTGCCCGATGACATGGAACAAGCCCACACCAAAATGACAGGACAAGCAGACAATGAACACCTCGATATCTCTTTTATTTGCTATATTGTTTAGCTTTTTATTGTGAGATGCGTCGTCGAATGTTCACCATGGGTATGCTGCAAATTTCCACCATGAATTATGCATGGCTTAGATTGGCGGCCCGGCGTTTCCCTAACACATATAAAAACTCCATGATCCTCACAAGATTCCCAATTCATTTCACACCGCGGGCATCCATAAACAAAAGATCACGATATCAACTCAAATAAGAGTGCAATGTTGAAAGCTTGCCCCATGACAGCATGGCTGGGCTAGAATCCAACTTACAACTTGCAAGCATAACAACTCAACATAAAAGACCACAATGTCAAATTTTTAAGAACGGGAAAAAGTAAAGTGTGCCTTCCGGTTCGTGAGAGCTTTACTGACCAAATTTCGCATAACACTGGTAAGAGTTTAATTTGAAGAGAATATAAAAGCAAGTCAAATTTACTTGGAATAGCAAATTGCTAGTAGGTATGTATGGTGGACACTTTGGAAAACTTGGCTTTTAGGAGTTGGATGCACGAGTAGAGCTCATACTCAGTACAAGGTGAGGGCTAGCAAAAGACTGGGAGCAACCAACTAAGAGAGCAATAATGGCCATAATCATGCAAAGCGACAAAGCGACATTAAAAGAAGCATAAGATGGCATCAAAAGTCAAAAACTAAATGATCATGAAGGCTATTGGCGACTTTGTATGAGTCTAACATGTGTGAGCATGCGCCAAGTCAACCCAAATAAAGCATCAAGGAGAAAACCAAAATAATGCTTCCATACAATAAAAACAACGCATGATTTTTTTCAAAGGCTCATTAAGCAATCTCAGTTATTTGAGACAAGTCATGCTACAGAAAAACCACTAAGCATACTATCAAAAAGACATCAAGCATGACATGAAAAAGCCTAAGCCGCAGTCTACACAAGATCCTTCTTGTACCACTATTTTGCACAAAGCTTTTTCTCTTTTCCAACACCATTTGAAATTTTTAAAGTCACCTCTTTTGATGAAAACCAATAAAGATCAGAAGCAAAAATACACCTTGATGAAAAGATATGACAAGGTCTGAATGCAAATCAAGGCGAAAACGAAAACCAAAAGCAGTAGCAGAAAAAGAGAACACTCATTGAAACGATAAGAGTGAAAAATGGAGTGTTCATGGCAAATGAAAAGCGAGTTCATCTCCTCCAAAAGAAACATGATGTGATCAAACCATTTATTGCAGCAAACTAAACTAAACTAATACTGAAAACAAAAACAACTGACGCTCCAAGAAAAACACATAGTGCATGAAGCAATAAAAATATAGTGTCTTGAAAGGTGACCTGATTTTTGCCGATGAAGAAGAGGTGCCTCGGGGGCATCCCCAAGCTTTGACGCTTGTACTTCTTGGATATTTCTTGGGGTGATGCATGGGCATCCCCAAGCTTGAGCTTTTGTCCATTCTTCAACTCATCTCATCATTCTCCAATCCCTACACTTGAAAACTTCCTTCATACAAAACTAAACACAATTCTATTAGCAACATTAGTATAAGCATAAAATATATTCAACCTCTTTTAGCTTCAGGTTTCAACCCAAAACCACCACATATAAAGTATATACTACTGTAGCAACTTCCACAAGAGTTCCATGATAAAAAAGAACTCAAAAGAAAGCGATAAAGTGGCAAAAACAAATATTGGCAGAAATCTGTCAAAACAGAACAGCTGACAAAGGACGAATTTTTGAGGGATTTTCTGTTGCTCAAATCAAAAAGTGTTCAACTAAGAAAAGTTTGGATATAACCTGGGGCATATGCACAAGAAATAGCAGGTAAAGAAGATAAACAGAGAATTTTCACGAATTTTTATGGTGCAGCACCGAAAACAGTTTCAGGACAGCAACATCCCCAAATCTTTACCTCACTCAAATTAGAGGCTTCTCTTGGCACAAAAATGAAATAAACAAGATAAGGAGCGGTCATTACAGTAGTAATGACTTCCAAGACTCAAATAAAAGAAAAAGTACTGAAAAGAAAACATTGGGTTATCTCCCAAGAGTGCTTTTCTTTAACGCCTTTGAGCTAGGCGCAGAAAATTGCAAAGATGCTCATGTGGGCGCCATATAAAAGCTTGAGGCAAAGGCGCCATATAGAAACTTAAAGCAATAGAGAGCATCAAAAAGCATGTATGAAACACATTTAAATCTAAACCACTTCCTATGAAAAATGGTCTTGTAAAGAGACAAGTCATAAAAGCGCAAAGCAAAAAGCATAGGAAGGCAAAACAAGTACAACTTCAAGAATTGCAACATAAAGAGGGGAAACTCAATATTGTTGAGATCCATCAAACCATGTTTCCCTCTCTCATAATAACTTTCAGTAGCATCATGAATAGAACTAACAATATAACTATCATTTAAAGCATCCCTATCATGAGCCACATGCATAAAAGAAGTAATACTCCCCACATGAACAATAGTAGTAGGAGCAGATTCAACAGAATAATTATTCTCATCACCATAATCATCAAAGACAGGAGGCATATTGTAATCATAACTATTTTTCTCCCCAAAAGTAGGTGAATTGAAAACATTATAATCATCATCATAAACTAAAGGCTTAGTATCATCACAAGATAGAGAACTACTATGTCGCAAGGCATATTCATCAAACATATCATCATAAGAAGGAACATGGATAGCACTAATGGTACAACAATTATTAACCTTAGAATTGGTACCAAAAAGATTTTCAATATCAAAAGTAGAGTGCTTTTCCCAATCATGATCACTAACATAAGTAATTGGCATAGGAACATCATCCCAATCAGAATTATCATAATCTATAGCAGGATCATAATGCTTAGGGGAAGATACCGTGTCCTCTCGCCTCTTACTCCTCCTCTTCTTCTTCTTCTTCTTCATACTCTTCTTACTCTCTCCTTTAGGAGGAAGAGACTTGAAGGGCATCTTCTCCACATATTCTTTAGGAGGGAAAGGCATTTTCTCCACATAATCTGGTTTGCTGACAGAAACAACAGAAGAAACTTTGGAGGATTCCTCCTCTCTATTAATAAGATAAAAACATCTGTCTGTCCTGTCATAGCTTGGCAAAATATCAAGTTTTATAAGATTTTGTATGTAAGTATTTGCAAGGCAATCTTTAGCACAATAGAGACGACAACCACGAAGGGTGCTATTAATATCAACATCATTCATATCTATCAAAGCAATCTTTCTAGATATCTCGTCACACACCAAGAACAAAGTGAGCTCATCATGCTGATTGGGAGTAATCTTGTCATCACAATACAAACTTAAGGTACTAGAAGAGTAACTATTAGGGCTTGAGCATTGGAAATTAAAATGACCTATGTCATCGCAATGTTTACAAAGAAAAGGATAAAGCTCACAAACCTTCTTACCGATCTCGCCTATATCCTTGTACCACATTCGGGTTTCTTCATTTGCATGGTGGACACAATAATCTTCCTTGTTGTAACTCTGTTCACAAGGTCTATGTACTCCACAAAAATTAACATGCTTATAAGAAATAGGGCTTTTAGAAGTTTGAGCATGTTTATTGGAATCATCATCAACAATATCATTTTCTACGCGAGTATCCTTAAAAGGTTCATGATACACGTCCCCATTTACTTTAGGAACATTCATATGGGAAGCAAAGGCTTTAAAGCAATCAACCATAATTTGAGGATCAAGACCATATTTAGCACTAAGCTCTTGAAAATTAGCAGTTTCAGCGAAAGACTTAATGCAATCAAACTCGTAATTCATACCTGGTCCTTTATCTTTGTCGCTATCCCAACCTTCAATATTGTTTTGAATTGTTTCTAGCAGATCCCACTTGGTGTCAACATCCTTGCTTGTGAAAGACCCATCAAAGCATGCATCTAGATAATCCTTATAATATCCTGAAAGCCTTGCATAAAAATTATTAATAATAATATTACGGGGAAGATCATGAATAGGACATTTATGCATTAGTAACTTCAATCTTCCCCACGCTTGGGCAATGCTTTCTCCCTCATGAGGCCAAAAATTATATATCTGATTACGATCTTTATGAATCTCACTTGGAGGATAGAATTTAGAATAAAAGAGAGGCACAATTTCCTCCCATGTAATAGATGGACCATCTTCAAGCAGGCGATACCACTCCTCAGCTCTGCCTTTCAATGATAAAGAGAATAGCTTCTTCTTAACTTGGTTCATTGAAATACCTGCACACTGGAACAACTCGCATAATTCATGTATAAAAAGCAAATGATCACCAGGATGGACAGTTCCATCTCCTAAATAGCAGTTATTCCTAACACGTTCAACAATCTTCATAGGTATTTCAAAAGGATGAGGAGCACAAGCATCATTAGAAACATCACATATGGGAGATAAAATATCATCAGAACAAACTTTCTCCACTAAAGCTGGGGAACTAAAAATATCATACTCAACAAAACCAGCTTCCCCAAGCTTAGACTTTTCTATAGCATTAGCATTAACAGTATTCAAAGCATTCGTACTAATAACATTGCTATGCGAAATAAGCTCCAAAGGGTTTTCAATTTTCTCTTCAAATCTAAAATCAGGAAAAAGACTAAAGAACTCTTTGTTTTCCATTAAGCCTAACTAGTGAAAATAAAAACAAGAAACAAAAAGATATAATTGCAGAATCTAAAGGAAATAACTCCGAGCACTCACACAAGAGGATGCGAGTACCTTTTACCTTACCTCCCCGGCAACAGCGCCAGAAAAGAGCTTGATGTCTACGCACTTCTATTCTTGTAGACACTTGTTGGGCCTCCAAGTGCAGAGGTTTGTAGAACAACAGCAATTTTCCCTTAAGTGGATCACCCAAGGTTTATCGAACTCAGGGAGGAAGAGGTCAAAGCTATCCCTCTCAGGCAACCCTGCAATTACGATACAGAAAGTCTCTTGTGTCCCCAACACACCCAATACACTTGTCAAATGTATAGGTGCACTAGTTCGGCGAAGAGATAGTGAAATACAAGTGGTATAGATGATTATAAGTAGTAAATACAATCTGGAATAAAAATCGCTGCGAGCAAACATGTAACAAAACAGCAAGTGAACGGTGTGCAATGCTTGGAAACAAGGCCTAGGGATCATACTTTCACTAGTGGACACACTCCCAACAATATAACATGATTAAACAAGTAACTTCTCTTTGCTAAGGCACTCTGAATTACTTTCCTATTGAATAACACTAATCATTGTGTAGTGGCTACAGAAGCACCCCTTAAAGTTCATCAAGTACTTGACAAACACCACTCATAGAGATATCCAAATCAAATCACAATTCAAGATAGAAATCATTGCAACTTAAACCAAGTACTAACACGGTGCACACACTGTCAACATTACACCATGAAAGGAGGAATAGATCACTCAAACTATCATAGCAATAATTATTCTCATAATCCACAAGAGATCACAATCATAGCCTAAACCAAGTACCACCATGATGCACGCACTGTCACCGTTACACCATAGCAGGAGGAATAGATTACTTTAATAACATCACTAGAGTACACAAAATATCTGAATAATAACATGTACTTGTTCAACATGATACAAAGCTCACGATCACATAAAGATCACATCATGGGAGAGAGAGGTGAACCACATAGCTATCGGTAGAGCCCTTAGCCCCGGGGATGAACTACTCCCTCCTCATCATAGGAGACAGCAAGGTTGATGGAGATGGCGGTGAGGTCGATGGAGACGGCGGAGACGGCGATGGAGACCGATGGAGATGGCTCCGGGGGCACTTCCCCGTCCCGGCAGGGTGCCGGAACAGAGACTTCTGTCCCCCGAAATTCGTCGGCGATGGCGGCGGAGCTGCGGAACTGTTTCTGGAAAATTGCCGAATCCCTTAGGTTTTTTCCGTCGGGGGGTCTTTATAGGCGAAGGGGCGTCGTCAGAGGAGAGGCCAGACGCCCTCACACAGGGGTGGCGTGGCCAGGGGTAGGGCCGCGCCGCCCCCTTGTGTGGGGCCCTGGTGGCCCCCCTCCGACACTTCTTCGGATGTCTGGAAGCTTCCGGGAAAAATAAGACTTCAGGAACTTGTTTCGTCCAATTCCGAGAATATTTCCTGTGTATCACTTCTGAAACACAAAAACAGCAGAAAACAGGAAACTGGCACTGTGGCACTTGTTAATAGGTTAGTTCCGGAAAATGCATAAAAATGCCACTAAGTGTAACGAAACAATAGGCAAATGGTGTAAAAACAAGCATGGAGCATCAAAAATTATAGATACGTTTGAGACGTATCAGTTAGAGGTTTAGTCCTGGCGACTACAAACGAGAAAGAAACAAGGAAGACTAAACTAAACTACAACGAATGCAGTTGGCTTACTACTCAACTACAGAATACTCTAACTACTTAGGATCTAGGATTAGGAAACTGGTTCCTTTCTAACCCTATTCTAGTTTTCCACCAAGCTTCACGCAATTGTAGGCTCTGCTGATAATCATGACGTTGGTAGAATGCTTCATCTTCATCTTTAATGTCTTGAGGTTGTCTCCTTGAGTTGCCTTCCATCTAATTCTTCATAGGCTAGCAAGGGTTTAAGAGATTGGGGTGAGTAACGAGCGTTACACAACAAGTTTCTTTAGAAAGAAGTTGTGTGATATGCACTAACTAAAGCCATGGACCCAAAAGAGTCGTAGGCCAATGCAAGGTTTTATCAAAGTTTCTTGAAAGATTGCTTTTACTTATGAAAACTATGCCCAACAGCCAACACAGGGTATTAGTGCCTTGAGAGCACCTTTCCTGCCACGTTCGCAGCTCCTTCCCAGAACAAGGGGTAACATGTCACATCATTTTACACTCTGCAGAGGTGTGTCCTTCCAAAAGAGATCAAAGCCTTGTTGCACAACCGGGCGATCTTTCCCGTCCACACTTCCTTGGTGTGGGGCCCAGTCATTGATCCAAGCCAATCACTGCCTTCTCCGCACAACGCATGCCCACCCAATTCATGCAAGCAGGTTGTGCCCCTGATATTCACCCCCAACGATGAAGTACCTAGGCGTCCCTTGCGGACCATCATAGACACCAGTGGCCGTGGGCACTAAGGGGTCCCACCCATGTGCACGTATTCTCGCAAGACATACGGCGAATGGTAGCTGAGTGTCCGTTGACATGCGAACGAGAGAAGATACAGCTGACTTTCCCGTCCCATTCCAAGTCTCTTGGACGACATAGTTTTTACGGCACAAGAATAACTGTGGCATTGGTAGTTAATCCTAGGTTTACTTTCCCGTGCAAGTGGAACCTCCACCACCACAATCTTACCGTGGTTCCACCTGCCAGCCTTCCTAGGTTATCACCACTGGTCGATAACCACTAGTCATATTACTTATGAAAATAGATTTTCCATCCTTTTTGAAATGTTAGAGTTTGAAGTCAACACTTTGCAAGTAGTTTCAAAACCAGTGCAACCTAGAGATATGAGCAAGATAAACTTGCCTTTTTTACTGCAAGATTATGAAAGTCAAGGTCTTCGATACGTAGGAAATCCAAATATTGAAGTAGCACCATCATCTGGTAAAGATGATGTTAAAAGAATTGCAGCATGATAAGCATCATATATGCTATGCATCGCTCTAAGCGTATCCTAACCCCCAATGGTTTAGTATAACAGGTTGTGATGACTTCTTTATTCTAAGTTGCACTTTTAGATTCACTCCACAACAAGGTTGTTAAGGATTTTAGATTGACTGACAAACTTTGAAAGTAATAGAATAAAGCTTCATACAAGAGTTATTGCAAAAGACTATTATAGCAATGAGTGAAAACTTGAAAGTAACACTTTTAAGTGGTTTCATATTTTTAGCAAACAAGTAGTTGGTTAGGGACAAGCAAAGTGGAAGTAATTCTTATTTGATAAGAATACCTAGTTAAACTTAGGGTTGACAACAATCTTAACACACAAATAGACTTATTTAAGTTCAAGCTTATTGGAATGGTTTGTTACTTACTTTAAATGTCTCTTGAAAGAATAACATTTGAAGAACATGTTTGTTAATGATTAGAAGCACTACACCTAAGGTTTAGTGTTCTAGGGTTTAGCATAGCTCTATCATAATCAAAGAGTAGTTAATAGATGAGCATACCAAGAGAACAAGCTAAGTTTTATTCAATGTTAAAAGAATTTTAGTGAAGCATGGACATTCAAGGTAGTTTAGACTATGGTTACCAAAAATAGTTGATTCTATAATTGATAACAATCTAAACTAGCATAGACACTCAGATAGTTAGTCATGAGCAAGTAGTGCTAAAGTAATCCATTCATGGTTGATTCCAGGGTTGCTATAATCTTAACATGCAAAGGTCATTGCTAAATTTTAGGACATAGGAATTGAGGTGATGCTTACTTGATATGTTCTTAAAAAGATTTACTTTTGAAGAACACAAGCCCTAATGCACATATTTTTATTACTTAAAGGAATGGTGATTAGGTGATGTCGGAAGGGTAATAGTTTTTAAGTTGCAACAAAGGTGTTACAAATAGTTACTGGACTAAGGTATACCATGTTGAAATATAATGTCAAACTAACCACTCATGGTTGAATTAGGAGGTATGACTAGGTTAGCACACTGAGGTAGTTATTAGTTTGAGTATTAACAGCAATGGTAGGGACTTAAGTTATAGGGATTTCTATTTTCGTGCCCCTGGGTCGTTAGTTGTACTCAGTTTTCCCCAGCCGCTTAACTTTTCCTCAGTTTTCCCCTCGCTCCAGTTTGAAACCCCTCGCAGACGCTCGGACGGGAGGGTTGTCGTCTGGTCAGAGGCCTTAGACCGTTACCGGTGACGGCTAGGGAGCCGCGGTGGTTGTGAATGGACCGTTGCTTTTGAATGGTGTTGACTGTTGACCCAATGAGACACGTCGGACTGGCGGTCACTCACCCAAAGCTTTCCCCTCCGCCCGAGACTGGAAGAGCTCACCGCCCCTCCGCCGCCACGCCGTCCTGCCCTCCTACCTTATGGCGTCATCCGCCCCCGAGCCGCCCCCGCCCCCACCACCACCCCCGGGAGGCGGAGAGGGCTCCGCCTCCACTAGATCTACCCCTATCGCGGTAGAGTTTGTACATCCGTCTGGTGTGTCGATTATGCCCCTCAACGGCGGAGAAGATTGGGAATCGGAGGGATCTAACGCATGGATTCCATCTGGGTAAGCATCGTCTTCCTATGTGAATTAACAGTAGGCAGTTTTTGAGCGCGAATCGTTGTTGCTCAACTAACTGCGTTGCTTTTCGAATAGGATTGATCCAGCGCTGGCTTTTCGGCTGGTGGTTAGGCTAGACACTAGCTTTTTGCGTGATTCTGAACGCAATGTGAGCGGATTTTACATCCCAGCGGTGGTTGCAACTACCATCTCATTGAGGGATTTAAAAGATAACATCTGCGCTCAGTACCCTTGGGGCACTGGCGATTCAGTTGATTTCCAATATTTCAACAGCATGGAGGGAAGATATGTTCCACTAATTTCCGACGACGATCTGGGAATTCTTTTTGCTTTAAATGATTCTTGCCGTGTCGGTAAAATTCGAATCCATGTGGACAGGGTCCAGGCATCATCTGGTGTTGGGGCATCATCAGGTGGTCGGACATCATGTCTCTCTAGTGTTGCTACCTCTGCTAATCGTGTGCGCCGCCCCGCTCCTTGTAGGTCCACAGCAGCACCATCTGTCCCCAGTGCTAGTGGTAGTGGTAGCTAGATCGTTCCTGCGGTCGATGTGGAGGACGATGCAGAGATTGAGGATCCGTCTCCTCAAGATGATGAGGATGAGTTGATGTTTCCTGAATTGGTAGATCGATGCAGTAAGCAGGCAATGGAGGATCAATACATGGAAGCTATTGCACAAGGTGCCAGATTTGATGACACTGATGATGAAGAGAAGGATGAGAACAATGACAGCCTCATTTTAGCCGATTACGAAGGTGATGACTTGCCAACAATTGAGTGGAATAGGGAGGATCCTCAGCTTGCAGAAGGCATCGTATTTCAAACGATGATAGACTGCCGTAATGCAATTACTACATATTGCATTCTCACCAAGAATGATTATGAGGTTATTAAAAGTGAGCCAGGTAGGTTCACAGTTAAGTGCCCATACAAGAGGTGTAAGTGGAGGCTGCATGCATCCACAATGCTCAGAAGCACCGTGGTTCAGGTACTACGCCAACCAGTTGTGTATTTTAGATCACAGTGTAAAATTTGTTAACTGTTACTGACATCCCTTATAATTATGTTTCAGATAAAGAAGAACTCGATCGACCATACTTGTCCACCACGAGCGGGAGCGCCAGAGGAGAAATCAAATCTAGCGAAGACTAGGTGGTTGGCAGATGCAATCATAGATTGGCTGAGAGAAACTCCATCACTTGGTCCAACATCACTCATAAAATTAATATCTGATAAGTTTACTATAAAAATACCTTACATGAGGATGTTCTATGCAAAGGAAATGGCTCTTGACAGGATCAATGATCCATGGAATGAAAGCTTTCAGTTGCTTTACACTTTCAAAGCTGAAGTGGAGATGGCTAGTCCAGGCAGTGTTGTAGCGATAGACAAGCATATAGTTCCCTACAAATTGAAAAGCGGGAGGATAATGCAGAAGGAATGTTTTAGAAGGGCTTTTGTTTGTTTCAAAGCTTGCTGGAAAGGCTTTCTGGAAGGTTGCAGGCCTTATTTGGCCGTGGATGCAACAGCTCTTCATGGGAGGTTTAAAGGACAGCTAGTTGCTGCTACTGCAGTTGATGGACACAATTGGATGTTCCCTGTTGCTTATGGAGTTTTGGAGGTTGAGTCAGAGGAAAGTAGGACTTGGTTTCTGCAGAATTTGCGCGACCTTATAGGTCATCCACCAGGACTTGCTATCCACACAGACGCTTGCAAAGGTTTGGAGAGTGCAGTAGAAGCAGTATTCCCTGGAGTGGAGCATAGGGAATGTATGCGACACTTGGTACAGAATTTTACAAAGAAATTCAAGGGTAAAGTTTATACTGATAACCTATGGCCAGCTGCATACACATGCAGCATTAGGAAGCATCTATTTCATTTGGAAGTGTTGTATAAACAAAAACCTGGGGTGAAGGAGTACTTGAATGAACATCATGGTAGGGTGTGGTCAAGAAGCCAATTCAATAAAATTTGCAAGGTAGACTATGTAACAAGTAACCTTGCAGAGAGTTTCAATGCAAAGGTCAAGTCATTGAAAGGGCTTATGCTGTGGCAAATATTTGATAAGATTAGGCAGATGATCATGATAAAGATCGATCTGCGTCAAAGAATTGCAGCCACAAAATATGTTGGCCATCTCATGCTCCCATCTTTGATTAAGTCCTTGCATTCTAGGGCAAAACAATTGAAGATGAAATGCATCAGAAAAGGAATGGAGGCTGAGGTAACCTACACTGACAGTAAAAATAGGCAGTGGAGGTATCCAGTGAGTTTGGTTGATAGGACATGCCATTGTAGGCGATGACAGATCCGTGGGATACCCTGCATACACGCATTGTTTTTCATGAGTGTTATAGCGGGTGCAGAAGGTGAAGTTGATCAGTATGTGTCAGAGTATTTCTCTGTTGCCAAATTTAGGGCTGCATATGCTATGAATATTCCTACCTTGTTGGGAAAAGACCAATGGATGAAAGTCGATCCAGGCTTCAAACTGTACTCTCCAGTTTTGACTAGACCGGCAGGTAGGCCGAGGAAGAATAGGATCAGAGCTAGTGCAGAGGGTGGTGCACCGATTCGACGATGTAAGTGCAAATGTTGTGAAACCCCTGGACACATTGCTAGGCTTTGTAAAAATCCAGTTGACCCAGCTTTTGGAATGGAAGACCAGGCGGGAGCAGCAAATGCAGAGGAGAATGAAGCAGCAATTCAACATGAGGAGATTAAAGCAATGGATCATGAGCTGCTTGAACCGATGGATCCAGAGCAGATTGAACCGATGGATCGAGAGCTGCTTGAACCGATGGATCAAGAGCTGCTTGAACTGATGGATCGAGAGCAGAGGGAACAGATGGATCGAGAGCTGCTTGAACCGATGGATCGAGAGCAGAGGGAACAGATGGATCGAGAGGCCTTTGAAGCAATGGATCGAGAGCTGCTTGAAGCATTTGAAGAAAATGCATTAGAAGAAAGAGCACAAGCTTCGTATGATATGGTTGTCTCGGTCTTGGCACAACCCGAAGAGAAGAAGAAGAAGAACAAGAAAGATGGCAAAAGGAAGGTAGACACCGGTAATATCCCTGGTAGGGTTACCTGGAGTAAGGTGGTGGACCCAGCGAGTCACACCAGGAGCAAGAGAAAGATTTTAGTTTGAACAATTAATTTGAATGTATGTGTTATTGCAAGTTTTCTATGGTCATGCACCTCGAATAAGTTCATCGCTTAAGCCACATTTATCATTTTCTAAGTGACTAAACTCAAAAAATATAGTTTTGGGTTTAGTTTAATTCAAAAAAATCAAAATAATTCAAAACATGGTGGAACCTTCCCATGGAGTCTTGTTATGTTACCTACAACCTAGAGAAATAATAATGGAAAAGGAAATTTATCATTTTCTAAGTGACTAAACTCAAAAAAAATAGTTTTGGGTTTAGTTTAATTCAAAATAATTCAAAACATGGTGGAACCTTCCCATGGAGTCTTGTTATGTTACCTACAACCTAGAGAAATAATAATGGAAAAGGAAATATAGAGATATGAAGTTTTTCCCAAAACCACTTCCTAGTCCATGAGCTACTAGCTATGAAGATGCATGGCTTTCTACTCAACACACCTCCCAAATACCCACTATGCTTACAAACTTTGTCCAAATTCGTCACACTTGTGTATCTTTGAATTGCAAACAATATCACATCGGCCAAAATGTACTATATTGTTCAAATAACACAATCTAACAATTTTTATGCCAAAAGCTACAATTTTCCTTACTCCCTTTATTATTTGGGTGCCCCTGTTTTACTTAGTTTTACTTAGTTTTCCCCCTCTGGGTCCACTTGTTTTACTCAGTCCTACTCAGTTTTGCCCTTTCGATAAACATTTCCTCACTTTCCCCCTCTTAGTTCTACTCAGTTTTCCTCACTTGTACTCACTGGCTGATCTCTGATTGGTCGAGATGTATGTCACACAGATCTTGGTTGGTTGATAGCTCAACGTACGCTTGCACCGTGGGATCATTTATGATCGGACGGCCTGTATATCTCTCTCTACCTCGATGGACGCATACGGAGAGAAGAGCAGAGCACATACCTACCAACCCTAGCAGTCGCATCTTCCTCTCTTACTCTGGCGGTCGCGGCGGCGCGGATCTACAGCGTGCGTGCGTGCATGCGGCGGCGCGGATCTAACCGTGCGTGCGGTGGCACGGATCTAACCGTGCGTGCGGCCGCGCGGAACTGCAGCATGCGGCGGCGCGGATCTAACCGTGCGTGCGGCGGCGCGGATCTAACCGTGCGGCGGCATGGATCTAAGAGTGCCGGTGAGGATCTAAGAGTGCCGGTGAGGATCTAACCCTCAGAAATAGTTGAAATGTCTCTCTCTGTCTCACTTTCGTTACCCTCGTCAGATCTGTTGCTGATGGACACCAAGACGGCAGCCGTGTCCACAGTGCTCATCGATCGTCTTGAAGCCATCGCCTACAACATCGCTGCGACCTACAACATCGCTGCGACCTACAACATCGCTGCGACGGCGCAGATCAAGCCTTCAATGTCGGAGCCTGCCGATGTCTCACTTCCGTTGCCCTCCTCAGATCTGTTGTTGATGGACACCAAGATGGCGGCCGTGTCGACAGTGGTCATCGATGCCAAGACGATTGAAGCCATTGCCTACAACATCGCTGCGACCTACAACATCGCTGCGATGGCGCAGATCCAGCCTTCAATGTCGGAGCCTGCCGATGTCTCACTTCCGTTGCCCTCCTCAGATCTGTTGCTGATGGACACCAAGACGGCGGCCGTGTCGACAGTGGTCATCGATGCCAAGACAATTGAAGCCATCGCCTACAACATCACTGCGACAGCGCAGATCCAGCCCTCCTCCATGTCCGAGTTTGCGGATGGCACAGATCCAGCCACCAAGACGGCGGCGGTGCCAAGAGTGGTTGCGAAGCCGTAGATACAGCCCTCCTCCATGTCCGAGTTTGCGGATGGCGTAGATGACCACTCCTCAGCTGCCCGTCGTCCAGGCCCTTCTAGCCCATCGGTGCGCGGCCGTGTTCAACGCCGCAAATTGGGATAAATTATGATAAATTTGTATTTTTTAATTTCAATTTGGGATAAAATTGTTCGAACTACTACCTCCGTCTCAAAAAAAGCTTCTCCACTTTCTTGATGTGTCCCTGTACATCCGAATGTATGATTTGAATTCTATCCCAACTTGATTGGGAAGATTGATATGTATTTGATCCGAGAGGCTGGTACATGCTTTCACTTTTAGGATCCCTTCACTTTTGGAACTCATCCAAATTCACTTTTGGGATCCCTTCACTTTTATAAGATGTTCATGCATGCTAAAATTATCGCGCGCATTACTTAGCACAACTAGGAAATTGTACGCCAAAATACAGTGGTTAGAGCCACACCAAAATACAGTGGTTAGAGCCACACCAAAATACAGTGGTTAGAGCCATCTACTGAATAACAATTCTATACTATCTAAATCATCTACCACAACCACATAACTGCTAGGACAGGGATGACACCTAATAAAACTGCCCAGATGAATCTACTTTTCCCCTCTCCCATCACTTGAAGTTCATGTTCTAGATTTTCTACCACTTGATCAGATACGGCAAGATCTGTCTCAAGTGTCAACTTCTCCTTGCGAATAAGCTCTGAATTCTTCTTTTCTTTCTCCACAGTACGCTTCAGCTCGAATATCATCAGGTTTTTACGGGCCAATTCATCACCTAAATTGGCCACCTTCTCCTCCAAATCCATCCTCTGGCTATACCACTGGGTTGATTCATCTTGGTATGCAATGTACCATGGATCATCGGCTTGCCTGGCGAACTGTAACAATAATGGAAAAAAGAACAACTGAAATCACTCCAACAGGCCATGGCGGCACTTAAATTCAACGGTAGTACAGAGAGCAGAAGCTAGATACCTGCACTTCCGACGAGGTAGGAGAAGTAGAACGTGGCCACAACATGATCGAATCCCCACCCTCGCCAGTGTACCCGCTACGACCAGACATTGAGGACTATTTCGCACCTGCAAACTCCAATAAATTACGAGAACCGAATCGATTAGGGGGCGGGGGAGGCGGAAGCGGAGGTCTTACCAAGCTATACTACCAATTGGTGCGCCGAACAAATCCCGGTCGTCGTGGGCGGCGGATCTTCTTGCGGCGTACTTTCCTGCGGTGGGTACAATGCATGCGGACGAAACAAGTGCTGGAGCCGTGGTTGATGTGCAGCGCCGCAGTCCGTCCGACGCCGCCGGGGGACAGAGCCGGCGGTGCGACGAGGCGCCGGCGATGGCTGCTCCGTCCGAGGGTGGGGAATGAGCTGCCAGCAGTTTGCTAGTGCCAAGTTGACGTGGGAGCAGACAGTCCTTGTGCGTGGTTGATGACCAGCCCGTTGGGAACCCCAAGAGGAAGGTATGATGAGTATAGCAGCTAGTTTTCCCTCAGTTAAGAAACCAAGGTTTAATGTCGATCTTGAAGAGGAGAGACAGCAACGACTGAAGGTGATGCAGACTGGCTTAATAACACTCCAACAAGGGCGCTATTTAACGATACTTGTTGACTCATCTTCGGCCAACAGCAACGCGGAACCTGTACACAACACAACCAAGTACTTTGTTCCCAACTTGCGATGAGGTTGTCAATCTCACCGGTTTGCTTGAAACAAATATTATGAGCGTATCGAGTGGAAAACAATATAGTATGCGAGTAAAGTAAACAGTACGAGAAAAGTAAACAGGTGATAGCAATATGATGTAAATAGGACCGGGGTCCACAGTTCACTAGTGGTGTCTCTCCATAGATAAAATAGCACATGCTGGGTAAACAAATTACAGTTGGGCAATTGATAGAATAAAGATAAACGTGATATGTCAAGAAGATCACTATGAGATTTACTCTGGGCATTACAACAAAATACATAGACCGCCATCCAACTGCATCTATGACTAATAATCCACTCCCGGGGATATCAATCCGAACACCCCAGTAGTATTAAGTTGCGAACAACAGATAATTGCATTAAGCAAAGTGTGTAATGTAAACAAAGCATATGCCCTTGATTATATGAATGTTGTTTTCTCCCTAGTAGCAACAGCACATCTACCACCTTAGAGGTTTCTGTCACTCCCCCAGGTGAAATAGAGGCATGAACCCACTATCGAGCATAAATACCCCCTCTTGGAGTCACTAGCAACTACTCGGCCAAGATAGCTACTAACAACGGAGAGCATGCAAGATCATAAACAACATAGATATAACAAAAGATATAATTCAGTACAGCAACTTCATCATAAACACCAATATTCATCGGATCCCAACAAACCAAACATGTAGAATTACATAACGGTGATCTCAATCATGTAGGGCAGCTCATGAGATCTAAACATGAAGCACATGGTGGAGAAGACAACCATCTAGCTACTGCTATGGACCCATAGTCCAAGGTAGACTACTCACTCAACGCTCCGGAGGCAAGCATGGCGATGAAGAAGACCTCCGGTGGCGATTCCCCTCTCCGGCAGGGTGCCGGGAAGAGCTTCTGGACCCTCCCGATCTTCGGGTCGACGGTGGCGGCGGATCGCGATGTGTTCTGGAAATCTGATCGGGGTACTTAGGTTTTTTCCGTCGGGGGGTCTTTATAGGCGAAGGGACGATGTCAGAGGAGGGGCCAGGGCCCCTCACGCGGGCCCCGCGCGGCCAGGACCCTGGTCGCGCCGCCCACGCGTGTGGGGCCCTGGTGGCCCCCTCCTACTTCTCTTCAGATCTCTGGAAGCTTCCGGGTAAAATAAGACTTCAGGAACTTGTTTCGTCCAATTCCGAGAATATTTCCTGTGTATCACTTCTGAAACACAAAAACAGCAGAAAACAGGAAACTGGCACTGTGGCACTTGTTAATAGGTTAGTTCCGGAAAATGCATAAAAGTGCCACTAAGTGTAACGAAACAATAGGCAAATGGTGTAAAATCAAGCATGGAGCATCAAAAATTATAGATACGTTTGAGACGTATCACGGTTCTCCAATGACTAATGAGATACACAACACTAGGTTCCAGCCATGTTTAGCATAAGATTCACTTTAGATTAAGCTGCAAAAATAGTCACCTGCTGGGTCTAGCTTAAGAAAAATTAATTAGCGAACTTGTTGCTTCTCTCTAGCGAAAATAGTCACCTACTGGGTCTAGCTTAAGAAAAAGGGCGACCCCAGCGGTCATTGGCTGAGGCGGCCCCATAGAGCGGCTCTATATGATTTTCTCTAAATAAATAGACGACCCCAGCGGTCATTGGCTGTGGAGGCCCCACAGAGCGGCAATATATGATTTTCTCTAAATAAATAGACGACCCCACTGGTCATTGGCTGCGGCAGCCCCACAGAGCGGCCCCATTGGTCATTGGCTGCGGAGGCCCCACAGAGCGGCAATATATGTCTTTTCCTGAAAAATACACGACCCCACTGGTCATTGGCTGTGGCAGCCCTATAGAGCGGCCCCATTTGTCATTGGCAGCACCGCGTATACAATCAGGAAATAAAACGGCCCACACGTCAGCGATAGATGGATGGCTGCTTTGACGTGTCTCCTGACCCTACCCGTCAGCACCATTCAAAAGCATCGGTCAATTCACAACCACCGCGGCTCCCTAGCCGCCACCGGTAACAGTCAAGGCCTCTGACCAGACGGCAACCCTCCCGTCCGAGCGTCTGCGAGGGGTTTCAAACTGGAGCGAGGGGAAAACTGAGGAAAAGTTAAGCGGCTGGGGAAAACTGAGTACAACTAACGACCCAGGGGCACGAGAATAGAAATCCCTAAGTTATATGTACTTCTGACGAGGGTTAACTCGACAAATGTCCTAGATGAAGGACTTAGGATCGGGGAGATAGGGCATCGGATGAACTCGAAGGTAAAGTTAGTCGAAATAGGTGTGTATCGAAAGTAAACTTGGGTGTTCAACCTGGCTTGCTTTCAATCTGCCCTACACTGTCCCCTCCTGGCCCCTATATATAGGTGGCTAGGTCTCGAGGATCGGGTAGGGTCCGATACAGATTACAATATTGACATACGGTAAGGACTCGTATATCGACTATCATTACAATTGGGCCTAGCTATACGGGCCTCAGGGGTACTCAACTAACGGGCTCTATTAGCTATACCCTTGTCAGTAGCCCCTGAGATTCTACCAGAATTGCAGATTCGGGTTGAATCTCTAATCTTTAAATCTTCGACTTGATCAATTCTTCGACTTCTTCATATTTTCAAATCTTTGACTTGGTCTTTCGACTTATTTTCATGATAATATTTCGCAAGGGGTTTTGATGAACAAGCCTGACAACTCTGACGGATCAAGAGGTCAGTTAACTGTCGGAATAGATACTTGCCACCTACTTCAAATTCAATCCCCTTGGATTTGAATTCGGGATACCGGTCAAACCCATTCTTTTGCCGCATTTAGGTCTTACAAAGAATGAATCCCAGTGATTCTCAGGGTACCCAGTGCGTCCACCAGGATTTTCTTCGCATCGTAGACACAGATACATACCAGCAGAGCGCATCCATGTGCGTATACCAGGCCACACAGGACGGATCCCTGGGTCTTACCTTCGTGATAAATCACAGCATTCGAGTTTCGTTGCGATAACGCAACTCGAGAATCTCATGTCGCAGTCAAATTTTGACTAAAAATATTCGGGTTTATACAACCATAACAAACTCGCTCCCGATGGGAGTAATCAGTGTTTCACCACACAGTTCTTCTCTTCACATGTCCTAGTGCTTTGTCAAGAAATATCGTCGGGTGCGCGCTCAGCGCTCCCGATGAGAGTAGCCCCCGAGGCTATAGTCGAACAAATCCTTTTTCGAGTATAGGCTCAAATAAAGTGTAATCCATCATTATACTTCAACTCAAAAAAACTTATCGTTGAATACGTGTCCATAACTCCAGATTTGATGTCGTATTCAACATTTTCAAAGTAGTAGCCCCCAAGGCTATAGTCGAATGTCCTTCGGGTATAGTCTTATCAACTGAATGTTGCATTGTCGGCGCCAAACCTTTTTTACTCTTATCTATCATCTTCATATTTGATAGTCGCCATATTTGATGCTCACCAGTTATATGCATCTGTTGAATTGATCTCTTAACCTCTTCATGACGTCAGCGACTGAATTTACCTATACGTCATCTGAGCGCGTACCGTTTCATGGGTAGCGCGGTAATTTTATTTTTCTGCCCGTTAGTGGGCTACCGTTTCCGCTCCTTGCGCCACGTCTCAACCCACGTTCCTTCTCTGAGAAGGTATATAAGGGGATAGTGGGGAATTGTTACTGTTTACCAGCTCTTTCTCTCCACAGTCGCCGTTGCCGATCTCTGCTCCCGTCTCTGCTCGCGCATAGCCTCCAAGCGCGGATTGATAGATGCGCGTAAAGCACCTGGCGACCAAGAACACCATGACCAAGGGAAAGGGGAACTCTGCGACCAGCTGGGTGACCTCTGCCATCACGAAGAAGGAGGTGGAGAAGGCCAGGACGGACGGCCTCATCTCCGACGACGACTCCATCCAATTCCCTAGCACCGAGTGGACCCCGGAGCCCCCGAGCGGTTATCGGGTAATGTTCCTTGGCTTCCTCCTCCATGGCCTTTCTCTTCCTGCCCACGAGTTTCTCCGTGGGCTTCTCTTTGTTTACGGTGTGCAGCTTCACCAGCTCACACCAAACTCCATTCTCCACATTGCTTGCTTCGTGACTCTTTGCGAGTCGTTCCTGGGCATTGAGCCCCATTTTCTCCTCTGGAGGTCGATCTTCCGGCTCTGCCCCAATGTTGCTTTGTCCAGAAAACCCGAACTGGGCAGAGCCGTTGTTTCTGTGCATCCTGAGGCACAATATCTTGAATTTTCCATGGCCGCGTCTGTCCAAGGGTGGAGAACCAAGTGGTTCTATATCAAAGACCGCAAGGCCTCTCCTGAAGATCAATATGGTCTAGCCCCCTTCGACGCCTCCAGGGAAGTAAAGAAATTGGCGTCGTGGGATGCACTTCCCTCAGATGCAGAAGTACAACAAGTTCTTCCCCTTCTCTCTCGCATTCAAGCTCTGAAAGGAGGCAAAGGAGGCGCTTTGTCGGGTATCCAACTCATGGCGTTTGATACATCTCAAACGTATCTATAATTTTTGATGCTCCATGCTTGTTTTTACACCATTTGCCTATTGTTTCGTTACACTTAGTGGCACTTTTATGCATTTTCCGGAACTAACCTATTAACAAGTGCCACAGTGCCAGTTTCCTGTTTTCTGCTGTTTTTGTGTTTCAGAAGTGATACACAGGAAATATTCTCGAAATTGGACGAAACAAGTTCCTGAAGTCTTATTTTTCCCGGAAGCTTCCAGAGATCCGAAGGAGAGACAGAGAGGGGCCACCAGGGCCCCACACATAGGGCTGGCGCGGCCAGGCCCCTGGCCATGCCACCCATGTGTGAGGGAGCCTGGCCCCTCCTCTGACATCGTCCCTTCGCCTATAAAGACCCCCCGACGGAAAAAACCTAAGGACCCGATCAGATTTCCAGAACACATCGCGATCCGCCGCCACCGTCGACCCGAAGATCGGGAGGGTCCAGAAGCTCTTCCCGGCACCCTGCCGGAGAGGGGAATCGCCACCGGAGGTCTTCTTCATCGCCATGCTTGCCTCCGGAGCGATGAGTGAGTAGTCTACCTTGGACTATGGGTCCATAGCAGTAGCTAGATGGTTGTCTTCTCCACCATGTGCTTCATGTTTAGATCTCATGAGCTGCCCTACATGATTGAGATCACCGTTATGTAATTCTACATATTTGGTTTGTTGGGATCCGATGAATATTGGTGTTTATGATTAAGTTGCTGTACTGAATATTATCTTTTGTTATCTCTATGTTGTTTATGATCTTGCATGCTCTCCGTTGTTAGTAGCTATCTTGGCCGAGTAGTTGCTAGTGACTCCAAGAGGGGGTATTTATGCTCGATAGTGGGTTCATGCCTCTATTTCACCTGGGGGAGTGACAGAAACCTCTAAGGTGGTAGATGTGCTATTGCTACTAGGGAGAAAACAACATTCATATGCTCAAGGGCATATGCTTTGTTTACATTACACACTTTGCTTAATGCAATTATCTGTTGTTCGCAACTTAATACTACTGGGGTGTTCAGATTGATATCCCCGGGAGTGGATTATTAGTCATAGATGCAGTTGGATGGCGGTCTATGTATTTTGTTGTAATGCCCAGAGTAAATCTCATAGTGATCTTCTTGACATATCATGTTTATCTTTATTCTATCAATTGCCCAACTGTAATTTGTTTACCCAGCATGTGTTATTTTATCTTTGGAGAGACACCACTAGTGAACTGTGGACCCCGGTCCTATTTACATCATATTGCTATCACCTGTTTACTTTACTCGCACTGTTTACTTTACTCGCATACTATATTGTTTTCCACTCGATACACTCATAACCTTTGTTTCAAGCAAACCGGTGAGATTGACAACCTCATCGTAAGTTGGGAGCAAAGTATTTGTTTGTGTGTGTGCAGGTTCCGCGTTGCTACTGGCCGAAGACGAGTCAACAAGTATCGTTAACGGCGCCCTTGTTGGAGTGTTATTAAGTCAGTCAGCATCACCTTCAATCGTCACCGTCTCTCCTCTCCAAGATCGACATACCTTGGTTTCTTAACTGAGGGAAAATCTTGCTGCTGTATTCATCATACCTTCCTCTTGGGGTTCCCAACGGGCTGGACATTCAATTAGGCACCAACTCTTTTCTGGTGCAATCATCCCAGCAATCAAGCTCTTTTCTGGCGCCGTTGCCGGGGAGGAAGAGAAGACTTCTGCGAGGGGAGTTTTTCGCACACACATCTTTTACTTTGTTATTGTTTTGCTTTACTTTATTTATTTTACCTGCATCGTTTTATATAAAAAACCCAAAAAAATTAGAATCCTTGGTAGCTGTTTTTACTTGTTTACTTTCGTTTTGCTGAAATGGCCAATCCTGAAAACACCAAGTTGTGTGACTTTACTAGCACGAACAATAGTGATTTTATCTGCACTCCTATTGCACCACCTGCTACTGCTGCAAACTTTTATGAGATTAAGCCTGCTTTATTGAACCTTGTTATGAAAGAGCAATTTTCTGGTGCTAGTACTGAAGATGCTGCAGCTCATCTCAACAATTTTGTTGAGCTATGTGAGATGCAGAAATATAAGGATGTTGATAGTGATATTATTAAGCTCAAGTTGTTTCCTTTTTCTTTGAGAGGAAAAGCTAAAGATTGGTTGCTGTCTTTGACTAAGAATAGTATTGATTCATGGGCTAAGTGTAAGGATGCTTTTATTGGTAGATACTATCCTCCTGCTAAGATTATAGCTTTGCGCGGCAATATTATGAAGTTTACTCAGTTTGATAATGAACATGTTGCTCAAGCTTGGGAAAGAATGAAATCTATGATAAAGAATTGCCCCACTCATGGACTGACTACTTGGATGATTATCCAAACTTTTTATGCAGGACTGAATTTTTCTTCAAGGAACCTACTTGATTCAGCTGCTGGAGGCACTTTTATGTCCCTTACCTTGGGCGCCGCATCAAAGTTACTCGACAACATGATGGTAAATTATTCTGAATGGCACACCGAGAGAGCTCCACAAGGTAAGAAGGTAGATTCTGTTGAGGAAACCTCTTCCTTGAATGATAAGATTGATACCATTATGGCTATGCTTGCTAATGATAGGACTCATGTTGATCCTAATAATGTTCCTTTGGCCTCTCTGGTTGCTCAAGAAGAGCATGTTGATGTGAATTTCATTAGAAACAATAATTTTAACAACAATGCTTATAGGAACAATTTTGCTAGTAACAATTATAGGCCGTATCCTTCTACCAATGGTAATGGTTATGGTAACTCTTATGGTAATTCCTACAACAACACTAGGGCCGCGCCCTCCGAGCTTGAGGTAATGCTCAAGGACTTCATCGGTAAGCAAACTGCTTTTAACAAGTCTGTTGAGGAAAAGTTAGGCAAAATTGATATTCTTGCTTCTAAAGTTGATAGCCTTGCTCATGATGTTGAAATTCTGAAATTAAAAGTGTTGCCCAATGATGTGAAAGAGAACAATGTTTTTGCTACCGCTAATGCTATTCAAGTTGGAATTGATGAAAATATTAGATTGTTACCGGAATTGCATGCTAGGTGGGAAAGAGAAGATGAGATGGCTAGAGAGATGAAGGTATGTACCATTACTACCTCTAATGATGTTGCTCCTACTGATAGCAACCCTCTTACTTTGATTGGTGTAGAGAAAACTCCCACTCCTTGTGTTAAAAAGCCTAAAACTGCCAAAACTTTTTCTCAAAAGAGTGCTGAAATTTTTCGGAGTGTGGGAGATGATAGCTCTATTTCTTTTAATGATTTTGAAGTTGATGGCTGCAATATATCTGAAGTTATTTTGTTCTTGCAAAAGCTTGCTTTGACTCCCAATGCTAGTTCTTTAAATATTGCTTTTACTAAGCATATTACCAATGCTCTCATAAAAATTAGGGATGAAAAGTTGAAGCAGAAAGCCTCTGTTCCCAAGAAGTTAGAAGATGATTGGGAACCCATCATTGATATGCATGTTAATGGTTATGATTGTCATGCTTTATGTGATCTAGGTGCTAGTATTTCTATCATGCCTAGAAAGATTTATGACATGCTTGATTTACCACCGCTTGAAAAGTGTTATTTTGATGTTCCTATTGCTGATGTTGCTAAGAAGAAACCTTTGGGAAGGATTAATGATGTTCTTATTGTGGTTAACAATAACCTTGTTCCCGTTGATTTTCTTGTTATGGACGTTGAATGCCATGCTTCATGTCCTATTATTTTGGGAAGACCCTTTCTTCGAACTGTAGGTGCTATCATTGATATGAGGGAAGGCACTATCAAGTATCAATTCCCACTAAAGAAAGGTATGGAACACTTCCCTAGGAAAAGAAAGAAATTACTTTTTGACTCTATTCTTAGAGCAAATTATGAGCTTGATGCTTCATCACTTGATATTACTTGATTCGCAATTTTCTGCGCCTAGCTCAAAGGCGTTAAAGAAAAGCACTCTTGGGAGATAACCCAATGTTTTCTTTTCAGTACTTTTTCTTTTATTTGAGTCTTGGAAGTCATTACTACTGTAATGACCGCTCCTTATCTTGTTTATTTCGTTTTTGTGCCAAGAGAAACCTCTAATTTGAGTGAGGTAAAGATTTGGGGATGTTGCTGTCCTGAAACTGTTTTCGGTGCTGCACCGTAAAAATTCGTATAAATTCTCTGTTTATCTTTTGGACCTGCGATTTCTTGTGCATATGCCCCAGGTTATATCCAAACTTTTGTTAGTTGAACACTTTTTGATTTGAGCAACAGAAACCCCTCAAAAATTTGACCTTTGTCAGCTGTTCAGTTTTGACAGATTTCTGCCAATATTTGTGTTTGCCACTTTATCGCTTTCTTTTGAGTTCTTTTGATCACGGAACTTTTCGGGAGGTTGCTACAGTAGTATTTGCTATATATGTGGTGGTTTTGAGTTGAAACCTGAAGCAAATAGAGGGTTGATTATATGTTATGCTTGCACTAATGTTGCTAATAGAATTGTATTTAGTTTTGTATGAAGGAAGTTTTCAAGTGTAGGGATTGGAGAATGATGAGATGAGTTGAAGAGTGGACAAAAGCTCAAGCTTGGGGATGCCCATGCATCACCCCAAGAAATATCCAAGAAGTACAAGCGTCAAAGCTTGGGGATGCCCCCGAGGCACCCCTTCTTCATCGGCAAAAATCAGGTCACCTTTCAAAACACTATATTTTTATTGCTTCATGCACTATGTGTTTTTCTTGGAGCGTCAGTTGTTTTAGTTTTCTTAGTTGGTTTAGTTTGTTTGTTTGCTGCAATAAATGGTTGGACCCCAACAAATTTCCTTTGGAGGAGATGTACTCGTTTTCATTTGCAAAGAACGCTCTAGTTTTCACTCTTATTAAAAATCAAGCGTTCTTCTTTTTCTGCTACTGCTTTTGGTTTTCGTTTTCGCCTTGATTTGCGTTCAGATCTTGTCATATCTTTTCATCAAGGTGTATTTTTTGCCTCTGATCTTTATTGGTTTTCATCAAAAGAGGTGTTTATAAAAATTTCAAATGGTGTTGGAAAAGAGAAAAAGCTTTGTGCAAAATAGTGGTACAAGAAGGAGCTTGTGTAGACTGCGGCTTAGGCTTTTTCATGTCATGCTTGATATCTTTTTGATAGTTTGCTTAGTGGTTTTGCTGTAGCATGACTTGTCTCAAATAACTGAGATTGCATAATGAGCCTTTGAAAAAATCATGCGTTGTTTTTATTGTATGGAAGCATTATTTTGGTTTTCTCCTTGATGCTTTATTTGGGTTGACTTGGCGCATGCTCACACATATTAGACTCTTACAAAGTCGCCAATAGCCTTCATGATCATTTAGTTTTTGACTTTTGATGCCATCTTATGCTTCTTTTAATGTCGCTTTGTCGCTTTGCATGATTATGGCAATTATTGCTCTCTTAGTTGGTCGCTCCCAGTCTTTTGCTAGCCCTCGCCTTGTACTGAGTATGAGCTCTACTCGTGCATCTAACTCCTAAAAGCCAAAGTTTTCCAAAGTGTCCACCATACATACCTACTAGCAATTTGCTATTCCAAGTAAATTTGACTTGCTTTTATTTTCTCTTCAAATTAAACTCTTACCAGTGTTACGCGAAATTCGGTCAGTAAAGCTCTCACGAACCGGAAGGCACACTTTACTTTTTCCTGTTCTTAAAAATTTGACATTGTGGTCTCTTATGTTGAGTTGTTATGCTTGCAAGTTGTAAGTTGGATTCTAGCCCAGCCATGCTGTCATGGGGCAAGCTTTCAACATTGCACTTCTTAATTGAGTTGATATCGTGATCTTTTGTTTATGGATGCCCGCGGTGTGAAATGAATTGGGAATCTTGTAGGGATCATGGAGTTTGTATATGTGTTAGGGAAACGCCGGGCCACCAATCTAAGCCATGCATAATTTATGGTGGAAATTTGCAGCATACCCATGGTGAACATTCGACGACGCATCTTACAATAAAAAGCTAAACAAAAGGCAAATAAAAGAGATGTCGAGGTGTTCATTGTCTGCTTGTCCTGTCATTTTGGTGTGGGCTTGTTCCATGTCATCGGGCACGGAGGTACCCCATTGGCGGTTCTCAATGATACGCATATACTTAACATGACACGAGCCTTGCTTGGGACTCTAAGTAAAGTAGCATGAGGTTTGGGTACTCGTATTCACGGGGCACGAGGTTTTCAACTTATGATTTGTCAAGCATATGCATCATAATTGTTCTCGCATTAACTTTAACCATTCAAGATGCTTATGATGGGGGCAATGAGAGCTCAAAGCCGGTAAGTACCATAATTTTTGAAGGTTATAAAACTTGCAATCACTGCTTCCCTCTGCGAAGGGCCTTTCTTTTACTTTTATGTTGAGTCACCATCTTCTTTCTTTATGCACCATTAAGAGAGCATAGTTGTCATTCTTAGTGTGATATGCATTGTCCCAAAGTTCATTGATTGATTCATGATGATTGGTTTCACTTGTTCTTAAATTATTTGTATCTAGTCGCCCTCTTAAACTTGAAGGTGTCCTATGCATTTATGTTTTGCTCTCTTTGAAGGACAAGCTGAAAACCATTTGTATGTTTTTCTTTATGATTTGAACACACGTTTGACTTTCATTGTTTCATTATCATGATCTTTTGTTTGTGTTCATTTTCATGTTTACAACATGGTTGCTAAGTTCTTATTGTCATGATTATATCTTCATGCCCATGTTTTAAGTTCTTATGATCCCAGCTCACAAATGCTTACATATATGATCAAGATTGTGTAGGTGCATGTCACCTCAAAAATTATTCTTTTGTTATCACTTACCTACTCGAGGACGAGCAGGAGTTAAGCTTGGGGATGCTTGATACGTCTCAAACGTATCTATAATTTTTGATGCTCCATGCTTGTTTTTACACCATTTGCCTATTGTTTCGTTACACTTATTGGCACTTTTATGCATTTTCCGAAACTAACCTATTAACAAGTGCCACAGTGCCAGTTTCCTGTTTTCTGCTGTTTTTGTGTTTCAGAAGTGATACACAGGAAATATTCTCGGAATTGGACGAAACAAGTTCCTGAAGTCTTATTTTTCCCGGAAGCTTCCAGAGATCCGAAGGAGAGACGGAGAGGGGCCACCAGGGCCCCACACATAGGGCTGGCGCGGCCAGGCCCCTGGCCGCGCCACCCATGTGTGAGGGAGCCTGGCCCCTCCTCTGACATCGTCCCTTCGCCTATAAAGACCCCCCGACAGAAAAAACCTAAGGACCCGATCATATTTCCAGAACACATCGCGATCCACCGCCACTGTCAACCCGAAGATCGGGAGGGTCCAGAAGCTCTTCCCGGCACCCTGCCGGAGAGGGGAATCGCCACCGGAGGTCTTCTTCATCGCCATGCTTGCCTCCGGAGCGATGAGTGAGTAGTCTACCTTGGACTATGGGTCCATAGCAGTAGCTAGATGGTTGTCTTCTCCACCATGTGCTTCATGTTTAGATCTCATGAGCTGCCGTACATGATTGAGATCACCATTATGTAATTCTACATGTTTGGTTTGTTGGGATCCGATGAATATTGGTGTTTATGATTAAGTTGCTGTACTGAATATTATCTTTTGTTATCTCTATGTTGTTTATGATCTTGCATGCTCTCCGCTGTTAGTAGCTATCTTGGCCGAGTAGTTGCTAGTGACTCCAAGAGGGGGTATTTATGCTCGATAGTGGGTTCATGCCTCTATTTCACCTGGGGGAGTGACAGAAACCTCTAAGGTGGTAGATGTGCTGTTGCTACTAGGGAGAAAACAACATTCATATGCTCAAGGGCATATGCTTTGTTTACATTACACACTTTGCTTAATGCAATTATCTGTTGTTCGCAACTTAATACTACTGGGGTGTTCGGATTGATATCCCCGGGAGTGGATTATTAGTCATAGATGCAGTTGGATGGCGGTCTATGTATTTTGTTGTAATGCCCAGAGTAAATCTCATAGTGATCTTCTTGACATATCACGTTTATCTTTATTCTATCAATTGCCCAACTGTAATTTGTTTACCCAGCATGTGTTATTTTATCTTTGGAGAGACACCACTAGTGAACTGTGGACCCCGGTCCTATTTACATCATATTGCTATCACCTGTTTACTTTACTCGCACTGTTTACTTTACTCGCATACTATATTGTTTTCCACTCGATACACTCATAACCTTTGTTTCAAGCAAACCGGTGAGATTGACAACCTCATCGTAAGTTGGGAGCAAAGTATTTGTTTGTGTGTGTGCAGGTTCCGCGTTGCTACTGGCCGAAGACGAGTCAACAAGTATCGTTAACGGCGCCCTTGTTGGAGTGTTATTAAGTCAGTCTGCATCACCTTCAGTCGTCACCGTCTCTCCTCTCCAAGATCGACATACCTTGGTTTCTTAACTGAGGGAAAATCTTGCTGCTGTATTCATCATACCTTCCTCTTGGGGTTCCCAGCGGGCTGGACATTCAATTAGGCACCAACTCTTTTCTGGTGCAATCATCCCAGCAATCAGCGTTGTTCGTACAATGTCGAGTTCAACCCCTACAGCATCGCCTTACCAATCTTTGGAGCTATTCTGGCTTGGAAGATCCTACTCGCGTCTCTGAAGATTTGATGAAGAAAGAAGATGTCGACAAGCGAGTCAGGAGTCTCACCAAGCTTACCAAGGAACACGTGGTTGCTGATTTGACCATGGATTACTTCGACTCCGTGCACCCTCTGCCCGAGGTATGTATCTGCTCTGCTTTTTGTTCACTTGTTATCGAATGTCATTTGCTTCGAGTTGCGCTTTTCTTTGCCTTTCTTAACTTGTTAACTTGTTCGTGTGCAGGGGCACCAATTCCTTATTTCGCGCCCTCCTCTTCCAGAGGCAGGGCCCCTTCCGGCTGATCTGGCCTCGTCTGCATCTGAAGCCCCTGAGGCTGATGAGAATCAGGACGGAGATGATGCCGAAGAATCAGAGCAAGATACCAGCTCAACGACATCGCCTCCTCCTGCACTTTCCGAAGACACTAGTGTAGACAAGAAGAGGAAGCGCGTCGATGAGCTTGCTTCGTTGAGTACCTCTATACAGAAAACTGTGGCCGACGAAGCCCCTGTTTCTCGAAGAGGATGTCGAGTTCTTTGACCTAATGGCATCGTAAGCTTTCCTCGAGTTCTGTGATTTGCATTATACTTGCCTTTTTTCTTTCGCGCTGTACACAACTTGTTTATTCTTGTAGTGATGACGAGGAGCCGCCAAAAGATACTTCGGCTGTTCCTTCGACTTCTCCTGTGATTGCCGATGAGCCTTCTGCCCAAGAGGCTGCGCCGAGGGTTACCAGGTCTGCAGTCAAGAAGGTTCATGTGACCCGAAGCCTCAAGCGCTCAAAAAAATCCCAGGAAACGGACGTTGCTGGTGAAGCTCATGGATCTGCTGCCTCTTCTGATGATGTTAGTAAATACCCTTAACTTACTTTCTTTGTATATTATGTATGCTTACTCATGCCTCTTCTTCCAGGCTTTGATGAAGAAATTCATTGCCTTGGGCACAGAATGTGCTGAGTACCTAAAGGTAGCGAGAGCTTCCGAAGGTAAATTCTGTTACCTTGTCTCTGCTTGTCCTCTTTTGATTCCTTCTTGCTGTTTTTGTTTGACTCCTTCTTCTGTAACGTAGGTGCCCTAGCGGCGGCAAAAGCCCGCATTGCGTCTCTGGAGGCCGAACTTAGCGCTTCACGAAAAGCTTATGACGCTGCGACTGCTACCAAAACAGCTGCTGATAAGTCGCAAAAATCGGCACTGGCTAAGGCGAAGAAAGCGGAGAAGGCCTTAGCCGATGCTGAGAAAGAACATCGTCTGCGAGAGCAAGCCGTGGCTGAGCGACTTCAAGCGATGTCCACTGCTGCTGAGGGTACATATTCTGCCTTCTCCCTTTTTCGACTGCCATTTGTATTTTGCTAAAATTTTATTTCCCTACTTTTCTTGTTCCTTCTTCTATACAGGATTTACCGGGGTGCCATTGTCGACTCTGCAGCCCGGCGATGATCCTCTGATGTCCGCGGTGAACTTGCTCGAAGCAAACTGGATATCTATCCAGAAAACCTTCGAGTTAGTGAGCTGCGTGCTGACGCGGATGTTCGTCGGGTTGTGGCCGAAGCAGAAAGCGGATGTCCCAAAGGATGATGTGAAGAAGCTTGCAAAGGCCTTCGACACTACCGAAGACCCCATCCTCCAGCTGAAGGGACTTTCTCTGAAGCGAGGTGCTGTGGGTGCCATTGCACTTTCATATGCCCATGGCGGAGATTTCGACTGCGAGAAGGTTAGCTCTCCTCATGGCCGCAGCCGTTCGGAGCTAAAAACTTTCTTCGAGAAGGCGAAGAAGTTAGCGCCCGCCCTGGTGTCCATTATTTCTCCTTCGGCTGCTTCTGCGACATCTGCTGCACCGACTCCAGTGACGGAAGAACCCGCGCCTCCTTCGATTGCTGGCGATGAATTTGCCATGCCCTCTTCTGCCACAGAGCGAAATGCTGAGGTGGCGTAGACTCGGCTTCCTTGTAGTATTTAACTTCTGCTTTTGATTGTAAAAACCTGTAGTAACATGCAACCCGAGAACCTTAGTCAAAGGGCTCTGCACTTATGTAAATATATTTGCTTTTGATGAAGTATTTGTGCTATCTTTCTGAAATCTTTTCTTTTGACTTCTAGTCTATGCACGCCCATGATCCTGCTCCTTCTTCTGCCCGCACGTTCGGCTCAACGATCTCGTCGCCTCCTAGTCGATGCGGTCAATGCGTGGAATATTCTGCAAGGATCTCTGATCTTGAGTCTCGTCTGACCTTGGCCAAACGCCAAGCCCAGATGGCTGTGAGCAAAGCTAGCAAAGCTTGTGGTTTGACAAAGCAAATGTCTGTTCTTGATGATAAGGTGTCAAGCTTGACTGCGAAGATTTTGCACCATGAGGAATGCAACTCTTTTGTCCTTGGCATTATCGAGTCAGCCTGCGAGATGTTGCGATGTAAGTTTCCTTTCGACTTATCTTTTTCTTTTTTGCTTCACTGCTGTTTGTACGATATCCCTTCTCGTCATAAGCACTTGCTTGGATTTCGCTGCTGAGGATCATCGGGTTACCGAACGAAATGCAGCTCTAGAAAAAATGTCCGCAGATGTTGAAACTTTGTGGTCTGATCCTTGGCGTCGGAAAGCCATTATACTGCTTCAGGATCGCGCTCAACACATTGGCGAGTCGGTTGATGGCTGCAGGAAAGCTCTCACGACTATGCACTCCGTTATGCTTCCTCGCAATCCTCTGCCTGCGACTTTCCCACTTCTTCTCGACACTTTTAGATCCAGCCAGCGAATTCATAGATTGATAGAGCTGAACTTGGTGGCAGGTGCCAATTTTGCTCTTGGGTGGATGCGCAAGTGGCACCCAAGACTTAATTACAGCACTATGTCCCTGAGTTTGGCTCCTGGTGGAGCTAGTCTTTGAGTTCATATGGAAAATACTTTGCAGCCTGCTCGGAGGCTTGTAGCTAGGCTGCTAGAAGCAGACGCTGGGTTTTTCCGCGAGTATCACTATTTAGATCCTTTAGGCGTAGATGATTCTGATAACCCATTGCTGTAACCTTTATGTATATATTGAACGCGAGAGTTCCTGATTTCGCGACTTTATGTCTGAAATTTGTTCCCAAAGCGTTTTAATATTGTTCGTGCGTATGCCGCATTTTCTCTTTTGAAAGACTCGTAGACTCAAAATATGAGGAACGTTTTGTCTTTATTTTACTTGTAATGTAAGGTACATGGGGTAACCCAAAAGATCCGGCATGTGGCCTGTGTTCTGGATCTAGAGGGCATTGCCCTTGGTATAACTTGTGGCTTTTATAGCCTTATTCTTCTACTCTACTTTGTTGCTCTTGATGTTTATGCCGTCGTGTCCTTCTCCTCTTCTCCTGCTTCTTTGTCTTCTCCTGATGCTTCTACTCATGGTTTCTTCATCTCTAGCTCCGCAACGCGTCCTTCGAGTAGCTTGACGCCTTCTGTAGTCGTACTTTTCGCTTTCTCTGCATGGTTGGCTATCATGCCAAAGTTTTGCGCCATCTTGTGGAACTCCCTGTCGCATAGATCTGAGACTTCAAAACTTCCTTTTACTGTGATTACTCCCTGTGGTCCTGGCATTTTGAGTACCAGACATGTGTAGTGAGGTACTGCCATGAATCGCGAAAACGCGGGTCGCCCGAGGATCGCGTGATACTGGGATGGCCAGTCCATGACTTCGAAGTCTAACTTTTCTCTTCTGTAGTTTTGTCGGTTGCCGAAGCAAACTTTGAGTGCTATTCGACCTAGTGGATAGTTAGCACTTCCTGGTACTATCCCATGGAAGGAACAGTCTGTTGGCTTCAAGAACTCTAGTGATATATGCATTGCTCTGAGTGTTTTTGCATATATCAGATTGATTCCACTTCCTGCGTCCATAAATATTCTGTCGACATCGTACGTGCCAATTTGAGCTTTGAGTACCAAGGGCGCGTTTCCTGGCCGAGGTACTGTTATTGGGTGATCTTCTCTGCTGAACTCAATTGGTTGTTCTGACCAGTGTAGATATTCCGTTGCAGCTGCAGGTGAAGTGATTGCTAGGTTGATTTGTCGAGTAATGCTTTTTTCTTCCTTGTTCGACTTGGGCACGGGCTGTATCATTGATATGATGTGTCCCTTGGATGGAACGTATCCTTCGTCGTCATTGTGCTCCTGGTTTGGGTGGTCTTGACCTTGAAGAGCTCCATTGTTCCCTTGCTGATTTGTGGAAGGTTTGTTGCTTCCCTCGTATCCTTGTTGCCTTGCTTCGGTTTGCTTGTTTAATGCTGCCTCCTGCAGCTTCAAGAATGTTGTGCAGTCTTTCATTGCATGCCTGGATACTTGCTTCCCGTCGACGAACGCTGAGTGTATGTGACAAGGTCCGTTGAGCATATCTTCTGGCGAAGGGTTGTACTCCCTGGATTCTCTTGCGGGAAACTTTTTATAGTCCTCTTTTCCGTAGCTTCGATATCCTGAACTTCTGCGATCACTTCCTTGGTAGCTGTTGTCTTTGTACCCTACGGCAACTTGGCTATGGGAGCCATAGTTGTCGTAATTGCGGGACCGTCTCCTTTGATTTCCGTACTTGTTTCTCCTATCATCTTCTAGGGATCGCGTACGCTTGTTGTTGCACGCGTCTTCTCCGTCCGCAAATCTATTTGCTACGTCCATGAGATCTGATACTGTTTTTGGTTTAATTATTCCCATCTCTTCGACTAGGTTTCTTCGCCTTAATCCAATGATGAACGCATCTATTGCTCTTTCGTCGGAAACTTCGACTGCTGAGTTTTTGATAAGACTCCATCTTTGGATGTATGCCCGCAGTGTTTCGTCGCGTTGTTGCACACATGCTTTGACTTCTTATATTGATGCCGGCCGCTTGTACGTCGACCTGAAGTTGCTTGTGAATTGCTTTGTGAGGTCTTCCCAGCTTCCAATAGTTTCTTTCTCTAGTTTGCTCAACCAAGACCTTGCTGCGCCGGTGAGGTGTAGCTATAAACTTTGCATTGCTATTTCTTTGGTTCCTCCCAATATTTGTACTGCTTGCAGATAGTCTGAGAGCCATGACTGTGGTTCCTGTGATCCGTCATACTTTTGTTGTTTGTGAGGTAATTTGAATCCCTTGGGTACTGGTGTTGTGCGAACCCTGCGGGTAAAGCACGATGCCCCCATCTCTTTTTCGTCGTCTTCATAGTCGCGATTTTCGTTCGGAGATCGGGATCTTCGGGTTCCTCCATGTTGTTTTGGCGACGGCGATCGAGATCGCTGATTGCTACTTCTGCGCCGAGGACTGTTGTGATGGCGAGGTGATCTCGGCTTGTGTGCTTCTTTGTGGAGATGTGCTTCTTCTCCTTTTGCTGATAGCTTGTGGCCCACCATGTTTAGTCCGTTCAATGCTGCCATGTGCATATGTTCCCTAGGATCTCCCGGGCTTGGTCGAGTTGTGAGCAGATATGCTTGGGCTGCTACTAATGCTGCTTTGGGAGTTTTTGGTACGATGTTTCCCTGCTCGTCGACCGATAGGAAGGACGAGTCGAGGTTTTTGGAGATGCTTTGTCTGTCGGAGTATTCGAGGTTGTCGTACCTTGAACCATGTCGACGATTTCTCCGTGCGTTGGTATGCGATGCGTCGCTTCGCGCTTTCCGAGCGGCGTTGCTGGCTGCAATGGCTGAGTCTTTTCTTTTCTGTATCTCTACTTTTTCCTTTGCTAGTTGCTTTGCCTGTTGTCTTAGGGCGTAATGATACCCTAAGAGCATGTCTTTGCTGGAGTTGGATGGTATTGGCGTGCCATGTTCTACGGCTTCTCTTATTATCCTCCATTCGTCGACTGATAGTCAAAATTTTTCCCTGGTTGTGAGGGATTCTGCTGTTTGCCCTTCTGCTAGGTGATTTGCTCATCTGTCGATATTTGCTGGGTTTAGCACTGGATTGTTGTTTTCGTCGAATTCTTCTGAGTTGTCTCCCACAATGGCGAGCACCTGGCATTGTTTGCCGATGTTACTATTGAAGCTTGAGAAGATCGAGTCACCATCTTCGGAAAGCTCTAACCCTGTCTTCCATGTGTCTGTTGACTTGTCTGAGATATCGTCGAGGCAGATCATGAGATCGTCGAGTTGGACCCCTGCGTCAAAATTTTCCATTGCTTCGCTGTCTTCTGCGATCTTTCCTTTTTGCACTTCTACTAAGCTGACCGGCGAGTTTACCTCGCTGGAAGAGCCGTCAGAATATTCCATCATTGCTACTGTTTTGGGCTCACTTGCCAACGGATCTTGTTTCGTCGGATCTGAAAGGCGAGATGAACCCGATGGCCCGATGAGGATGCTTAAACTTCCGATTGTCAATTCCATCTCTTGATTTTCGTCGACTTCTGTACTGCTGTTGGCTAAAAGCGAAAAAGTCGTCGAATTCATGATTCCAACGCCCATGATCCCCACGGTCGGCGCCAATTGACGAGGGTTAACTCGACAAATGTCCTAGATGAAGGACTTAGGATCGGGGAGATAGGGCGTCAGATGAACTCGAAGGTAAAGTTAGTCGAAATAGGTGTGTATCGAAAGTAAACTTGGGTGTTCAACCTGGCTTGCTTTCAATCTGCCCTACACCGTCCCCTCCTGGCCCCTATATATAGGTGGCCAGGTCTCGAGGATCGGGTAGGGTCCGATACAGATTACAATATCGACATACGGTAAGGACTCGTATATCGACTATCATTACAATTGGGCCTAGCTATATGGGCCTCAGGGGTACTCAACTAACGGGCTCTATTAGCTATACCCTTGTCAACTTCAAAAGAATTACTTTTGAAGAACATATCTCTTAAGGTGTTATTGAATTGGAAATTCATTGCAGGGTTCCATTAGTATTTAAAACAATTTAGATAGCCTAGTATTTCTATTCCTAGATTTTTAAAGTTGGAAACTAAATTTTAATTGATTGAAGACTTTAAAATTGGTTTTAGATTCTCTCCCGATGAAACATTTGTTGGAAATAGCAATATTAGAGTTAGGAAATAATACTTATTCAATTTTATGATTTTTCCCAAATTTACAATTTTAAATTTGTTTTTAGGAAAAATCATTTTAGGGATTAAAATCCTAATAACAGAGTTTTAGAATTAATATGTAATAATAACAAAATGTTAATTGGAATAACATTACATAAGTTGTCACATTTTTATTTGGTATTTGAAATTTTTGTTCAAATTATTTTAGTTGGATTTAAATTCAAAGTTCAAATACTACTTAATCAAGTTTTTAAATTTGGTTCAAAATTATCTCACACAAGTATGCAATATTATAAGTTAAACAGATAGATTTTGTTTTTCTGAACATTTTGATATATTATTTGCCTTTTTCTAAATTAAAATGAATAAGATATGATTCTTCCAAATTTTAGTTATTTTCTGAAATTTTTGAAATAACAGACAATACTTTTTGTACCCACAGGGAACCTAGCCGGAGACTCTGACTAGTGGGCCTAGGGCCACGTCACCTGCCATGAGGGCAACGACCAGTCAAAACGCTGACCGAGCTTGACCCGACGCCGGCGATCGCAGGAGTCAACGGTTCGGACCCTCCCAGGAAGAACTCTCACATGGAATCGAACTAGGAGACACCGGGGAACCAAACGGTGGTGGTGCGGCTAGCCTAAGATCACCGGAGTGTCGCCGGCGACCTCTTCCTGCGGCGGTGCACGGTGGTCGGAATCGAAGTGGAGCTACGGACCACCATACGATGCAAAAATAGGTTCCAAAGATGCGTATGATTAACCTGATCCTGAAGAGAAGCTCAGAGATCCCTGAGGTGGTCGGAGGTAAGAGAATCATGGAGTTTTCCGACGAACACCTGCGAAAGGGAATGATCAAATACGCTCGATTCTGGACACCTGAGCTTGATTCCTTTCATATGGAGACTACTGGAAGCACGGTGGAGCTCCTGAGCTACTCAGCGGAGCTCGAGATGGCTTCAATCGGCGGCGACGAACTTCACCGGAGCTAGGGTTCCGGTCATCTGCAAGAAAAGCTAGAGAGAGAGGAAAAAAGGTGCGGCTTTAGGGTCCTCTGTGGCGGCGGTCAACCTTTTATAGGGTGTGGAGGGCGGCGGCCTTCATCTTGTACGTCGCGGAGGCGGTGGAAAATCGAATGCCAGACATAGCTCCACCGAGCTGCTTGCCTGCTCGAGGTTGAAGACGACGAAGGGGTAAGTTGGCCGGGCTGGTGTTGGGCTACGCCCGGGTAGGCTGCGTCCAGGTCAGTTCTTCTTTTTTTCTTCTTCTTTAGTTTCTTTTCTTTTTGTTCTATTTTCTGTTTCATTTAATCTATTTGAATTCAATTTGTTTTTGCAGATTTTGAACTGAGGTATCTCTAGAATAAATTTAGTTGTTCATTAGAATCATATAATGCATAAAGTTATATTTATATGTGATAACACCCAAAATACTTTAGGTAGCATTAAAGTTTGCATAGGATCTCAAATAGAGATTAATTCAGATAACACTCTTGTTGCATTCAATTGATTTGGCTGGTTGCACCTTCTCATTAATATGTGTAAGAAAATTAGTTTGCACATACTTTCATAAGATAACATGTATCTGAAGTTCAAATATGATTGCCTTTTTATTAATGAGTTGATTTTAGGACATCATCTTGTATTTGCACCACTTGTTAATAATAAGAGAATACCACATGGATCATTTCCAAGTTACTAGTGATTCCTGAATTCTTTACTCGGGTTTAGTAATGAGGCTTAACATACCCCATAGCAAGGGTTGGTTTGGTAACAAGACCAAAACACCTAATGGTATGTGATTTGGTCACCAGGTTAAAGACTTGGTTGTCTTATCTTATAAAAATTGGGTTTGGAACATAATTCCTAAATTCAAGGTTAGGTCATGTGAAAAGTTATATCTTATGATCACATAGGATGCATAAGTTGGAATGATGCTTGGGTATGAATCCCCAAGTAAATGAATAAAAGGTTATGAATTGGATAGAATGCTATCACACTCAACCAGAAACTAATGTTCCCTTTGAAATGTGAATAATGCTACAAAGGTTCTATATACTAACTAAGTTTCTAGGTCAAGGTTTAGGATCTGCTCAACCTATACCCAGATGATTCTCTCTATGGGAACTTGTACACAGATCAAGGTTTCCCATGTGTATTCTATGATATGGGTATCTCATGAGTGAGACATGCTCCAGTTGAGATCCTACTCCACCCTAGGTTTAAGGATGATATCTGCTTATCAGAGTAGGTATCATGACTAACCTAATTAGCTTCATTAGCAAGCATAATCATATACTTGACATGATCATACTATTTCCTTCATCAACTCCCTCAACCAAGGTTTATTATTGGTTGTACCAAACCTTCTGAGATTAAGGATATAATCTCCCCTTTGTGTGTTTCATATAGGATCTACTCCACTTCATAACTTTATAGGTCTAGGTATTGGTTATACTTCCTAATGATGGTTCTAGTCTAGACCAGAGTTAGGGTTTACGATGTAATCTCCCCTATATCAAATGTCTTAACCTAATGAGAATTTGAGCATTGTCTAAAATCTCCTAGTTGGCCTTTATAGGAATGGCTCCAAAGTTTATAAGTTATCTCACCTAGAGTTAAGGCAAATCTTATAATCAAACTGGCATTAAGTTAACTTCTCCTCTTCTCATATTTGGACTCACTAGACTAGGTCATAAGAATACGGAATAAATCATGTTTTAAGAATAAGACTTGTTTTGACTTCTTTAGCATGAAAGGAGTAGGGTTTAAAGAATACCATGATGATCTTGGTGTGAATAGATATCTGGTCCTAAAATGGTGTGTCAAGCATTTTAGTTTTACCTCACTTAACTCTCTTTTAGTTGTTGTAACTATCACTACCCAAAACAAGGATTTTGTCAAAGGTCATATTGAAGTTTATCGCGCTCTAGTTGATGAAGTACTTCTATTCCATCAACTCAAGTGAAACTCCAATCACTTTGATATGTTTTATTTAAATGCGCGAAAATTACCCGGATTTTCTATGCATGAAATGCAATGCACACATCTGTTGCCTCTATTTTATGACCTCTAATCCTGGGATATTACAGAAAACCTATATCTACCATAGACGTATCTACAGAGGAAGCCCGGCCTCCCCTCTCCCTATCATTCCGACCGGTGAGGCCACTAGAGGAGGAGAGAGGGGAGCCAGCAGACGAGAGACGACTCTCAAGACGCTTTTCGCAAGAGAGGGGGTGTGGGGACTATTTTTGCGATATGGCTCGATGCCTGCTTCGGCTGGCTCGCCGCCGCCATAGCAGACCCCCTGCTCCGGCCGACGGCCGTCACCACTCTTGGAGCTACATGAGCAAGTCCATCTTGAAATTAGCCGTAGTTTTGCCAAAAATTACGTATAATTGGTGTGACGACAAGGACAGCTATACTATGATCCAATTTATATAAAGGCTAATTTCTGACGGAGTGAGCCCCTCTCTCGTCGCTATATGTACCCATTGTAAGTCGTCGCATGGGATAAGTTGCAAATATGAAATTCCCGGTGTTGTATAAACACTTCCATATTAGCTGGCTGGCGCCCATGATATTTTACCCTCCTCTTTGGAGAGTTTTTTCTACGTTAAACCCTCGTGTCCCCTGCATTTTGGTTTGATTGGTTTTGGCTATTTGCATGTTGTGATTGTAACAAGGACTCGCTTGACCTTGGACTGTGGCAACGACAGTTGGTACGGGAGGCTTTGAAGGTGGAAATTACCTTCTGCCAACCAATTCATTGTTTGTTGTAAGGGTGTGTCTAGGGCTCAGTCTACTGAGCAATAGTTTATGGCTCAGTAGAATGATATCATTATATCTCAGTTGCAACTCACTATTAGCACGAATCACGAAGCAATCCAACGGTCCGGATGTATGGTTCCTAGTTGCAACATCACTTGCAACTGAAAAAATCTCAGTTACAACTCAACTTGCAACTCAATTACACAAATCACGATGCAAATCTAATGGTCTAGAATTCTACTGAGCCATAAGCTGAGAAATAGCAAAACCGTTGTTGTAAACTATAAAAGTAACCTGGGGGATATGAGGTATCGCAGACTTATTTTAAGGTTTACTGCCAAAAAAAATCAAGGTAGAGACGTTATTTTGTTTGTCTATAATCGTGAAAAAAGTTATTTTTCCCGGATCTGCTAGACTGCTTTGACCTGTACTGTAGAGCAGACCGTTCGTTTATCGTCTTCTTTTTTTCCAAACACGAGATGGCTCATCGTGCATCGTCGCTGTCAAAAATCACATGCTTGACCCTTTTCTTTTCCACCCCGCGTAGCAAGCGGGTTCGTGTACGCTTCGCGGTCACGGTTCACGGGTCGGCTGCGTCTACGCGTTCCATTTGTGCCCACTTCCCTACGTAGCACGACTCGTTCTCGCACTCACTACCGTCCGTTTCTGCATGGGCAAACGGCCAAAAATACTTGACGCGAGAGCAGCCGTGTGCCGTGTGCGTAGACTGCAGCAGAGTCGGCAACGGACGGGAGCGGCCGCCGCTTTGAACGTCACGGGCGCCAGCGGGGAGACGAAAGTAAACTCTGCCTCGCCGCCGAGGACATTCCCCCGCTCCCCTCCCAGTCTCGCCACAAACAAAAATAAAGAAAATCCAAGAGGAAGTTAAAAAAAGAGGAGCGCCCAGTTTCCTCCCAACCTCCGCCGCCCGCCCCATTTCCGCGTCTCGGCGTGAGGAAGTCAACTCCCACCCCGACCCGCCCGCCCCACCGAAATCGCCGCGAATCCGCCCCGAATCCGGCGGCCATGTACGGCGACTCCGACGGATCCAAGGACCCCGGCGCCGCGCCGCCGCCCTCCGACCAGCCCTTCCCCAACCGCGAGCTCACCCTCAGCAGCTACCTCTGCGACAAGCCCACCCTCGCCTCCGCAGCCGCCGCCGATGCAGCCGCATCAGCCGCTGCCGGCCCTTCCTCCCCTCCCAACCCCAACCCCAACCCCAACTCCTCCGCCGACGCCGCCGCGGATGCGGCGGCCAAGCTCTGCGTGGAGCGCGACTTCCTCCACCTCTCCGCGCCCAAGCGCGGCGGGGGCGATCCACCCGGCCCCGGCGACGACTCATCGGTAGTCGGCGGGAAGAAGCCCCGCCTCGACTCCCTCCAGCTATCCCTCTCCCTCGCCTCCGACGAGCCCGCCCAGCGCTCCTCCCAACCTCCGCAGCACAACAACCACCTCCCATCCCTCCTCCCCTCCGCCCCCACACCCGACGGAGATCCCCGCGCGGCCGCCTCCACCGGCGCCCCCGCCGCACCCCCTCCCCCCGCGAGGCGCACCTACAGCGCCACCACGGGCCGCACACGGAGCATCAACTCCGACGACATGTCCAACTACTCCTACTCCATGTTCTCGCACAACCCGAGCTGCTCCCTCACGCACAACTCCACCGACATCTACGCCGCCGGCGAGGGCACCAACGGCTCCGTCCACAGCCGCTTCAACTTCCGCCCCATGGGGGACGGCAGCGTCGCCTTCGCCACCCCCGCGCAGCCCATCAAGGACGCCGCCTCCTCCTTCTTCCCCACCGACCTCCCCGCCAAGCTCGCCGCCGCGGCGGCCGCCGCCAGCAGCTTCGACGGCGGGCCCCGCTCCGGATCGCAGTCCTCCCGCCCCGACCGTATCCTTCGCGACATCGTGTCCGACTCCGTCGCCACCATGGCGCACGTGCTGCAGGACTTCCCCAGCGAGTCGCTCGAGGTGCTGCGGGAAGCCGTGCGGGCCATGGTCGACGCCCCGGAGAAGCGGGACGAGCTAGCCACCCTCCAGCGCAGGCTGGAGCGCCGGTCCGACCTGACCGCCGAGGCCCTAGCCCGGGCCAACCGCACCCAGCTCGAGATCCTCGTCGCCATCAAGACCGGCGCGGCCGCGTTCGTCACCGGGAAGGGCCGGGTGCCCAGCAACGAGCTGGTCGAGATGTTCCTCATGACGCGGTGCCGCAACCTCAACTGCAAGAGCGTGCTCCCCGTGGACGACTGCGAGTGCAAGATCTGCTCCGCCAAGAAGGGCTTCTGCAGCGCGTGCATGTGCCCCGTGTGCCACAAGTTCGACTGCGCGGCGAACACCTGCAGCTGGGTGGGCTGCGACGTCTGCGGCCACTGGTGCCACGCCGTGTGCGGGCTCGAGAGGAACCTCATCAGGCCGGGCCCGACGCTGAAGGGCCCGATGGGGACGACCGAGATGCAGTTCCAGTGCCTTGGCTGCAGCCATGCTTCAGAGATGTTTGGGTTTGTCAAGGAGGTGTTCAACTCCTGCGCGGAGAACTGGAATGCGGAGACGCTCATGAAGGAGCTCGATTTCGTTAGGAATATCTTTGCTGCTAGTGATGATTTCGAGGGGAAGGGGCTTCATGCCAAGGCGGAAGAGGTCCTCGGCATGCTTGCGAAGAAAGTTATTACCCTGGGGGATGCAACAAACATCATGCTACAATTCTTCAAATGTAAGATCTCTAAACCTTACACTCTAAAATACCATGTTACAAGCTTGTGTTCTCCAAGTACACTATTGAACTGTTACTCGCTTTATAAATTGCATAAGCATGATCATGTAGTAGTTCCATGCAGATTCCTTGTCGTTTGACAATTTAAACTGCCTAGAGATATCATCATTCTGTACATTTTGTGTTATGTTACACACTATCTCCGTCAGGCATGTCTAGCCGTTCACAATTTCTTCTGTTTATCCTATATATGGGGAATCTATTTGTGTAGCACTAGAACTCATGGCATTGCTCAGTCATTTTGGATTTGCAATTGTATTTGGTACTCCCTCCGTTCCAAATAGGTTGACTCAACTTTGTCTAGATACGGATGTATCTAGACGCGTCTTAGTACGTAGATACATACAAATCTAGATAAAGTTGAGACAGACTTTTTGGAATAGAGGGAGTAGATCACTTGTGTGGCACGGCACCTCACGGCATTCCGATAAGGATGTAAATTTTTACATGCACAATGGACTCCTGTCATTTAGCACGTATACTGTGACATAACTGCAAAAGCTGGATAGAGTTTGTCTTCAGTGGCTTGAGTTTATTTTGGATTGGAAAATGTTTGTAGGTTAAGCCAATACCTGTAAGTGAACAAATTAACCTTGATTTTGTTGGGCAACAGTATCTTTCTGGAATTCTGATGAAAACACATTGCTCTTACTGAACCATGAACTATTAAGGGGCTTGGGATCCTTGAATTTACTTATATTCCGTGATAGTTATTCCATCAGGTTATGAATTATTACCTCCATTTTGAAATATAAGGCTTTTTAGAAAGGTAAATTAGTTTTCTAAAAAGGCTTACATTTTGGAACAGAGGTAGTACAAGAACAATGTTGGTCATGATCTAAGAAGCAAATGTATATTCTGTCGAAACTAGAAACTAAGGGCTTGTTTGGTTTGAGCCCCCAGCATGCCCTACCAATATTGGCGTGACCAATTTTTTGGCAAGCGAATTGGCCGCCCGCAGTTCGCCCATGAATTGGCGAGAAATACACGGTCGCTGCATGGACATTGGCTGGGCTAGCCAATTATTTGGTGTCCAACCAAACGAAGCGGAGGGGTCACGGGCGTGCCAATTATTTGGCAGGGCCAGCTTGGGCACTGAACCAAACGAGCCCTAAATCTGTAGTAGTACTCCTAACCTCCAAATGTAAGGGGCAAAAATACCCCTCCATTAAATGAAACAGGGGTGTCATTATATATGCTGCAATAGAAAATACGTTGGCATAGGTTCGTAGAACTTTCCAGGTAGCACAGCTCTAATTAACTTTTATGTTTTCACAGATGGTGTTACGGACTGCTCTGTTACTGGCAGCAAGTCCAAAGGTATATTGGCGACAGCTCAAGCAAGCCAATCTACGATTCCCCTTCTAAGTCCAACCATGACTCCAGCAAAATCATTCAATTTCAACGCCAGCAATTCCCTTCTCGACACACAGATTAATGCGCTCAAGGCTAGCCCAAAGACACTCTCTATTGAACCCCGTTACGGTACTAGCTCCAAGACACTCACTATTGAACCCCATTATGGCACCAGCTCAAAGCCACTCACTATTGAACCCCATTACGGCACCAGCTCAAAGCCAATCTCTATTGAACCCCATTTCGCTGCTAGCCCAAAGCCACTCTCAATTGAATCCCATTTCGCTGCCAGCCCAAAGCCCCTCTCTATTGAACCCCATTTCAGCACCACCTCAAAGGACGATGACGCCTCTACCCTTGAGACCATCGTGAAGTGCAAGGAAGCAGAAGCAAAACTCTTCCAGAAGCTGGCTGATGAGGCCCGGAAGGAAGTAGATAACTACCGTCAGATGGTGCGCTCCAGAACACAGAAGCTGGAGGAGGAGTATGCCACAAAGCTGGCGAAGCTATGCTTCCAAGAGACGGAGGAGAAACGGAGGAAGAAGTTGGAGGAGCTGAAGACGCTCGAGAACTCGCACTACGACTACCACAAGATGAAGTTGCGGATGCAGACCGAGATCCAGGGCCTGCTTGAGCGGATGGAAGCCACAAAGAAGATGTGGGTATAGATAGACCCCCAATAAAAAATATACCATCTGCTGCACCTGAATGTCTGAAAAATTACATCGTTCTCCATTAGAATGGTTTCTGAGCTGTTGTAATTCCATCTGTAATTTGTTTTTTCACCAGTTCACTGTTATAAGTGGAGGAGGCCTAACCTCTCGCTGGCAGATACAACTTGACAACAACATTTCAGTTAATTGCTTGCAAAAAAAAGTGTGCCCTGTCGTTGCAAATATTTCGGATGTACAGTTGTTGGGTCATGACCTGTGCATTTTGCCCCATGCTATAATTGGCATCGTCATGAGAATATTTCAACGTCTCTGCCTGTCATTCTCTTTTCTCTGTTTCAGTGATCTTTTCGGGGGGCACACAGTGTTGGTGTGTGCGTTGGAATCCCTTGTAAATTTGCATGTTCGGTTGTTCACAGCTAGTCTTGATCCTGTCAACTGTTGCAAGTTGCAACTCCTGTTAGGACATCATGGTCTGGTAAACAGCAGCAGTGGCCTCGACCTCTCGCTCACCGTTGTACTCAGGTGCCGCCGCTGAGAGCGACGGCGGCGGAGGCGTGTCGATACCACACCGATACAGGATATTTCACACAGTCATTAACAAACATAATCTAAAATGCATGGACAAAGTAACATGGTTATACATGAATCTTTATACCCAGGAAACTCCAGACTCCAGAGTACACCTTACTACCAATACCACAGAAGAGCACCAAAACTGTACAAAAATACTTCCACGAACGCACCGACGTACGCGTGCACCAAACAATAGGAATCGTCTACTACCATTATGATCTGGTCTGATCGATATCAAGCGGGACCAAAGCTAGCAATTCTCAAGAACCTGACGATCGATGTCGTACGGACTGGCTAGAGTCTAAGCGTGAGGTCGGGCTCCTCGTCGGCTTGCACCACCACGCTGCCGCTGCTGCTGCCGAAGTAGGAGCCTGAGTGGTGGAGGGCCGCGCGGCCAACCGCAGCCGGTGGTGGCCTGAAGCTTCCCGGCCACCCGAAGCTGGCCTCCTCGTCGGCGCCCAAGAGGAACGGCATCGGGCCCAGCAGCGCCCTTGCCCGCGCGTGGTCTTGCTGCTGCTGCTGCCGCTCGATCGCCGCCGGCGCGGCCACGCCCGGGTGGTGCGCCGACGCATGCGCCTGGATGCCGATGGGGTACAGGCCGTGGGAGCCGTAGAGAGGGAGGGAGGCCACGTCGGCGTAGCCGTAGGGGTAAGCGTCGAGACGGTGCACGGCGCGCCGGGCCAGCGTGCGCTCGCGCCGGTGCGCGTTCTGGTGCCCGCCCAGCGCCTGCGAGCTGAAGAACTTCCTCTGGCAGTAGTTGCACGTGAACACGCGCGCCGGCTCCCGCGCGGCCGCCACGGCCTGCGTGCCCCGGCCGCCGCCGTTGCTGTCGGTGGTGCTCGACTCGGTGGTGGTGGCGGCGGCGGTGGCGGCGGCGACGGTGAGCGACAGGTCGAGGGTGACCGCCGGGCAGGAGGAGGAGTTGGATGCTTCCTGGCTGCTGATGTCGGACAGCTGATCCTCACAGGGTTCTGCGACGCTGTTGCTCTTCATCTCTGAATAATCTCTCGCTCTGAATCTTGTTTACTCTGCACTTTGTTTCTGTACCTCTCACCTGCAGCTAGAGAACAAACAAACTCATGTAAGCAAGTGCGGGTGTGTGTACTTGATGAGAGATGATTTGATGCATACACTGACTGAGAAGGAAGGATCTCTGTGTTTCTAGTCTCAGCTGCACTCATTGACTGACTAACCAGAGTGCAGATAAGCCATGAGTGTACAAGGATAAAAGAACAGGTGTTGTTCTTGTCAGTTGTGGTGATCATGACAAACTAAATGTTTAGACATGGGCATGCTTAGGCCTCGTGGATAAGCAAAATGATGCCTGAATTGACACACATTTTTGTCTGAGATTGCTTCCGGTTTACGTGATTCCGAAGGCGACAGTTGATTATGCTGTCAACATAGGAAGCTAAGCAAATAATTCAGATTCTATCCAGATGACTAGAGAAGCACAACAGAATTTCTCAAGCTAAAAATCTCAGAAAATAGACATTTGATGTTTGCTGAATAAATGAATGTGGAGTGCAGAGATAGGAAATGTGACAAATCAAGAGTAGTATCCGATTCACTTTTAAGTCTAGATATGCTGTGTCTGATGCCAAATTAGAGGACAAACAGATGAAAAGCATGGCTTCTTTTCTGGTCTGGGAATCTCTAAAACGGAGCCTTATCTGATAGAAAGTCCAAGAATAGCACATTCAGTTGTTGTCATGAAAAGATGGAAGCTTTGGTGTTCTGAAGATGTAAACCACTAGATGAGAACAGGAATCGTAAATGCCGGATGACTAGGCAGATTCGCCAACAAATAATACTTCTTTCAGAAGCCAAACAGACAAGATTTCTGTGTTATTTTTCACGTGCTACAAGTTACTATCTGACAGTAATGTCTAAAGATCACTAGATTACTAGCAGGAAGGTTATAAACAAGCATGAGCAACTTCTTAGGGTCGAATTATGCATGGTCCTACTCGATGATAGCTAATGCAATTAATTTGGGAAGAGCACTTGTTAGTATACAGCTTAGTGGTAGTACTACCTTACTTAGGACACATAGATTATGCGAGTACTTGGACCAGGAGATTCGCCAATTTTGGCAAAACATAGGAAGCAGGAGAGCATGATTATGTAGAGACGAGATCGCGGAGACCTATCAACTGCATCTGGTGGTATAAAGAACAAAAACCTGGTAGAGCGACGTGCTACCAACCGGCAAAACATGAGTGAGCATGGACTGGAGTACGCAGGAACTAGATTCGTGAGAGAATTTCTACTGCTATACTGTCTTGTCACTTGGAAAAAGAAGGGCCATGCTTGAATGGATCATCATAGCAAGATCGCTTGAAAGATCTTAACTATGAACTCGTCTGAACCCAAATTCTGTCAAAGTTCTTTAGCCGCCCAGCAGATCATTCACAGAATTACTCACAGCCAAGAGCACAACAATGAACACCAGGATTCTTGAAGAAGAAGAAAACCGGTCAAGATGCACGAGAATCACTCGCTTCTGCAAGGAAAACAGCAGAGAATTACCTGAAAACACCCAGGAAGAGCAGAACCTTGCACCGTGCCTCCTCGCTCACCAACCAAACCCCGAAACCCGACGAAGATCTCAAGAAAGCAGCAAGGTCAGGCCATGGCTCCTCCTGCAAGATCGTCCCTTGCGCTCACCGAAGGAGGAGGAGGAGGGAGGATGGGGGGTGGGGAAGGGTGCAGTGGTGGTGTGTTTCAGTTAAAGTGGTGGCATCCCCACTGCGGGTGTTTAATTATGGAATGCAGAGGTTTGGTAAATTACTGGTGCGGGGCTTGGGATGCGACGGGAGACAGACAAGCGCTCAGAAGTGGTACTGGAAAAGGATGTATCTGCACTAAAGATACAGCACAAGTCAGAGATATACACCTCCGACTTGGTTGCCTTTCTTCTTCTTTTCTCATCCCCTCTGTGTAGAGTGTACCATGACCATCACCACACCACACCACCATCCCACAAAAGTGCAACCCTAGAATTAGTAGACAATTGAGCTGCCAATTCCTGGTCTAGCACTTGTTTATGCCTAGGATTAAGTGTGCTCCATCTACCCATCCAGTACATAATTACTCTATAATAACACGATGACTAATATTATTGTACTACAAGAAAAACAGAAGCAAAAAAATTAGTAACTAGAGAGTGACGGAAAGGATGCGTGTTGTGTGTTGTAGGGGACCAGAGGGCGGCATGATACTTTAGTCAGAGGGGTGAGTCAGGCTTGTGCCCTTTTGGGCAATGCGGTGAAGCTGTTGCCTGTTGTTGCGTAAGATAACGTGCCCTCTGGCTCTGGCCTGCGACGTTGCTCGCACTTGTGTACTTGGTTTGGTTTCTCTATTTATTTCGCAGTGCAAGTGCCCCGATGGGTGATGGTGGTAGATGGCATGGTCATGACCAGCGCGTGAGTTGTTTTTCCTGTCATCAGTCAGAAAGCAGTTTGAGTGTGGCTTTTGCGTTTCCTCTGCGTGCGTCCTGCACAACATGCCTGCCTGCAAGTTAACTCCACTGCTCCTGTCCTTTCTCTGATGGATCCCATGCAATACCTCTGCTATTCCCTGGGTTTGTGTGTGTGTGTGCCTGCCTGCCTGCCACTGCCCACCATGCCATCCCATTGGGATGGTTGGAAGGGAGACAGGCCTGGGCTGGGAAAGGTTCTCATGTGCGTGGTACCGAGGAGAGAGGAAAGATAAAGTCATGAGTAATCTCACTCGTAGTTTTAAAAACTAAACCTGTTCAGTGGTTTGATAAAAAAAAATCTAAAGCAAAGTGTTCATCGGTTTTTTAAGAGTCACTGGTCTAACTAATAAAAAACCAAAAAACTGCATTAAAAAATGTGTTTTTGCAAGATTATGATCCTAAAACCTAGAACCTTGCTCCAAATACCCCGCATAAGGCATAATACCACATTTATTGCCCTTAGTTTGTGATCTACTATGAATGCAAAAACAAAATATATGGTTCGATGCTAATTTTTTTTCAAAATTAACTTAATTATTTATTAAATTTGATGGTTTTTTGTCGCTCTTGAACCAACTGAGCCACCGGTTGGACCAGTGAACCAGTCACCTCACCGGTTTACTCACCGGTCCAGTTTATAAAACTATGATTTCACTCGCACTGCATAAACACGTTTGGTAGGTGCATTTTAGTCCAAAAACTAGCAATATTTAATTAAGTGGTAACCATACAACTCAAAACCCACCACGAGTTGACGACCAAGTCGCCCTAGCGACCAAGGCCGACACCTAAGCACCTCAGCGCAACATAGCGGGTGCGAACACCGAAGCCGCTGCTCCGACATCCATGCCCCACACAAGTCGACAACCAAGTCGCCCGAACGATCAAAGATGGCACTCTAACACCTTAACGCAACACAACGGGCGCGAACACCCGGAGCCACCGCTCCAACATCCACGCCCCACACGAGTTGACGACCAAGTCGCCCGAACGATCAAATATGGCACTCTAACACCTCAACGCAACACAACAGATGCGAACGAACACCCGGAGCCACCGCTTCAACATACACGCCGGTCCCAAGGCCACACACCGCATACCCAAAGACGAAGAACAAACAATGCCGACCAGGCGAACATACCAGACACTGATACGAGAGGTAAAGGGGCTCCACTGATGGGAATATGCCCTAGAGGCAATAATAAAGTTGTATGATTCAATATTCCTTTTGTTCATAATTAATGTTTATGTTTCATGCTATAACTGTGGTTCTGAATATGATATTTGGAGGAAAACCTAATTACACGTGTGAAATAATAAACAATAAAGAGATCCCTAGTCTTTCCTCTAAGACTAGTTCGCATATTATCTGATAGTCTTGTTTTCTGACTATGGGCATAAGTAATATGTTATGAGGTTGCCGATAATAAGTGAGAACACATTGTTTAGGGAGAATAATGAGTTGGAAAATACCCCGTTGATATACCATAAAACTAAGTCGTCAATATGTTGTTGGTATTTAATCATAAAATGCATTGTTGTTTATATGTTTCGGAATAACATGAGAGAAATAGACGTGGGTACCAAAAGATTGCTTTCGCTACACTTAACATTATCCGTAAAAGGGTGATTACTAAAATGATGGTGGATTACTCAAAAAGTATGCTATAGTTCTGTTATCTCAAGATTGGGATTTACTACTCCGATGATGGAGAGATATTCTTCGAGCCTGCTCAGTGTTATGATGTTCATCATCGTCTGGCCGGACACGTGACTAAGACGTTAGTCACAAGAACATCCATAACATGGATAGAGTAAAGAAAGCACGCCGGGTAACGAGATACAACATAACAGTTTCATCTCGGGTCGTGCAAAGTATCGCTAAGTAAACCGAAACCCTAACGAACATTGTAATGGTTCACACAATATAAATCTTTGTGATATGTGTAGGGATCATTGGAGCGATTCAAGAGCACGCATATGATCATTTCCACTGAAAGGTGTCCGGGGCATGTCTACATATATCCGAACCCATTGGGTCACACACTTAAGAGTTCCGCGTCTATTGAATATGAGTTCGATGTTTTGATCGAAGAGAGAGGGAGACTCTAAAAATGGTTCAGGGAAGTCTCGGAATGGTTCCACTACATCACAGATGGTTCCACAAGGGTCTGAAACCCTACCGTTGATATATAGAAGATGTCGGAAAGAAATCAGGTCAAATCAGAATATTTATGGAAGGTCCGGAATATTCCGGAAGGTCAAACCTCAGAGGTGGACCACCATGGGCCCGAGGCCGCATGGGGCCCAACCCTGGCCAGCCGCACCACTAGCTGGTGGAGTCATAGTCAAGGAATCCACCCCTAGTGCGGTTTGGTAAAGGAGGGAGGAGAGTTCCTACTCAAACTCAGACTCTCCCCTCTAGGTTTGGAAGGAGGGAAGGAGTTCGAGTAGGAACCCACGCTCACTCTCCTATTTGGACAAGGGGAGGCTGGCGGGCCCTAGGGTCCTGACCGCCGATATAAAGGGGGCTGGGGGAGGCCAAGGGCACTTAAAGCACCAAAGCCCCCAGCGCCTGAAACCCTAGCCGCCAACCACCGCGCTGCCGCCCTAGACCGCCGCCGGCCACCACCGCCAACATCTCTATCCCTTCGCCATCATCGACATCCTCTCTCTCTCTCAAAGTGCTGCCCGTCTTCTACCCCGATTCTATCGGTGACTTGGAAACACTGTCGAATCTTCACCGACATACTCCGTGTAGTCCGTGTGCTTGATCACACGTTCGACGCTGTGACGCCAAGCTCGTACGTGTGGATACCATCGGAGGTGTTGCACGTGTGACACTAGATCGTGGGAGCCAAAGGAGGATAATACATCTTCTCGCGACTAACTGAGGTTAGTTGTGGGAATCGACTCATGTCTACATCAACCTCGTCATCGACAAACTCTTCCGCTAGTTCCATCACACGAGGTATGCGATCTGTTATCTCCTCATTGCAAGCTTTGATCTTGGTTTAAGCGCTAGAATTTTTTGTTTTGCGTAGCGTGATTCCCAACAATGGTATCAGAGTGTAGCTTGCGTAGGCTGCAGGTACGGATAGAGGTTAATGAGTAACCGGTTATGATGATCATGTTTGTTACCCTCTAATTGCTAATCTTGATTTTGGCCGTATTGTGAGTTTAGCAATCCGAGCCGACTTTACGATCTTCGGATCGAGACTGGCGTGATGATAGTGCATTGAGTGCGGCTAAATCACCCTAGTCGGATGCCGGTTTCTCTCACTTTAGCTAAAGATTTAGATATATGTGGTATGAGGGCTAGTGAATTAAATTTAATTCACATGGGGGCCAAACGTATTGACGGAGCTTAGTGCAAGCCCTTGATCTTCGGATCTCGCTTTGTCACACCCCGAAGTTTAAACAACAAACTTGAAAAAAATGTGCTCAATGGTCTCGTAGGTAGTAAACGGTTAAGTCCGTGAAACCTTAGAACCACGTAATCTATCAACAACGGATAGAGGCGTCTAACTCGTTTTTGTAGGAAGTGATTTGGTATAGCTCAATTTGCAATGACTATGTATGTGGTGATACTTTATTGTAAATTGTTCAGCATGAGCGACCAGAGCCACGGTGATTGCCATCTTATTTGTTATCAACTAGATTGTAACTAGAAAAAAGCCTTGTTGTAATTTACTTTACTAGTAGTAGTAGTATTACTTACAAGAAGACGATGACGATCAAGCAACGATAGACCTCGATGCTATGCCGATGGCGCGCAAGGATGTTGGGGCGCCGGGACGAAGGAGTTCTCCAACACAAGGGATATACCATATCACTATAATTCTAAATTGTCTGTGATGTTAATCCCTTTATGCACTTTGTTTGCTGCATGGTAGTCATAGTAAATAGGGTGATCCCTGGCATAAAATATCAAGAAGTTGTGTTCTTCCTAAGTGTGGTGCCGTCTAACATGTTCCTCGGAGTGCGTAGGTCATGTCACATGAGTGCGCACACCGATGTTCATAAGACGGGTGAGAACCGTTCGAGCAGCCGGAACACTCGGGTTGTCTTGACATACTACTAAGATTGTCTTAAGTATGGGACACAAGAATCGAAAGATAAACGGGAATCACAAAGCGTTGTGATTGGCATGATGGCCTACCGTGTATATTCTTCTAACATGTGGTGTCACATCAATGTTATTAAAATATACGTGGATCTCGAATCACTAAAATTTAAGTATGAGGGATATTGATTTTAGTGGGAGCATTGCTCTAAATATTAAAATTTGTTAAAATTTTGAGTAACAACAATTATGAACAAGTAATTAATGAAATTTGCATATGTGTGTAATCAATGGCTCGCGACCAAAACTTCCCCATAGCCGTGATAGCGATACTAGAGAAAGAGAAACTGCATGAATCTGGAACCAACTTTGTGGACTGGTTCCGCAACGTAAGGATTGTTCTGAAAGGTGCTAAGAAGGACCATGCCCTAGAAGCAACTCTTGGTGACCCTCCAGTAGAGGAAGCAACTCCTGCTGCAAAAGAACTTTATCAACAACATGTAGATGACTACGTCATAGTTCAATGTGCTTTGCTTGCTTTAATGGAACCAGAACTCCAAAAGCATTTTGAGGACTGGGGACTGTTTGAAACTATCAATGAGCTTAAGAACCTGTTTCAACAACAAGCTAGGGCCGAGAGATATGAGATCTCACAATCCTTGATTGATTGCAAGATGGCCGAAGGATCTTCAGTAAGTGCTCATGTAATCAAGTTACAAGGGTACATCCAAAGGTTAGAGGTGCTAGGCGTCCCCTTCCCTGCGGACTTTGGAACTGATATGATTCTCAAGTCACTTCCACCAAGCTTTGCTGGATTTGTATTGAACTACAATATGCATGGGATGAACAAGACGCTCGCCAAATTGTTCACCATGCTTAAGGTTGCTAAGAAAGATATACAGAAGAACACTAAGAATGTGTTGTTGGTGAAGCATAGTACTTAGTTTAAGAAAAAGAAGTCTGGGTCCAAGAAGAAGGGTAAATCCAAGGGTATGGGATCGTCCCGCACGCCTAAGAGGGATAGACCCGGACCTAAGGCCAATGCCGAGTGCTTCTTCTGTAAGGAGAAGGGTCACTTGAAGAGGAATTGCCCAAAGTACCTGGCAGAAAAGGAGAAGACTAGAGCCTCAGTCTCAGTTATATCTGATATACATATCATTGATGTTTACTTAATAGGTCCTAAAAGTAATTCTTGGGTATTTGATACTGGATCGGTTGCTAATATTTGCAACTCGATGCAGGAACTACGGGTAACTAGGACGCTGGCTAAGGATGAGGTGATGATGCGCATGGTAAATGGAGCAAAAGTCGCGGTGATCGCTGTCGGCATGCTACCTCTACATCTACCTTCGGGATTTATATTAGAACTTAGTAATTGTTACTTTGTGCTGGCCTTATGTAAGAATATTATATCAGGATATCGTATCTTACAGGATGGTTATTCATTTAAGTTTGAGAACAATGGTTGTTCAATTTATATGAATAATATCTTTTATGGCCACGCGCCTATTACTGATGGGTTGTTTATTATGAATCTCTAAAGTGATAAAAACATCTATAATATTAATGCCAAATGTCGAAAGACTAATGATATGAATTCCACATATTTGTGGCACTGCCGGTTAGGTCATATTGGGCATAAATGCATGAAGAAAATCCATCAAGATGGACTTTTGCAGTCACTTGACTTTGAATCATTTGACACTTGCGAGGCATGCCTGATAGGTAAAATGGCCAAAACTCCATTCAACGGGTTTGTTGAATGAGCAAGTGACTTATTGGAAATAATACATAGTGATGTATGCGGGCCAATGACTGTACCTGCGCGCGGTGGATTTCACTACTTTGTAACCTTCACCAATGATCTAAGTCATTATGGTTACATCTATGTTATGAGACAGAAATCTGAAACATTTGAAAAGTTCAAGGAATTTCAAAACAAAGTAGAAAATCATCATAACAAGAAGATTAAATTTCTACGATCCAATCGTGGAGGTGAATATGTGAGTTATGAGTTTGGAGAGCATTTGCGGGAGTGTGGCATTGTGCCACAACTAACGCTGCCTGGAAAACCATAGCAAAACAGTGTATCTAAGAGGCACAATCGAACTTTATTAGATATGGTGCGTTCGATGATGTCTTTGACTGATTTGCCTTTGTCCTTTTTGGGTTATGCGTTAGAAACTGTCGCTTTTACACTGAATAGAGCTCCAGCTAAATCTGTTGAAATGACATCATATGAGTTATTGAATGGGAATAAACCCAATCCGTCATTTCTTAAAATTTGGGGATGTGACATTTATGTGAAACGACTACATCAAATAAATTGGAACCCAAATTAGATAAGTGCGTCTTTGTAGGTCATCCCAGAGAAACCTCTGGTTATTCCTTTTACCATAAAACTAAAGGCAAAGTGTTTGTCGCCAAGAACGGTTTATTTCTCGAGAAAGAGTTTATTGAGAAAAGTTTAGGTGAAAGGACGATACAACTTGAGGTGATTAGAGAACCAGAGCAAACAGAGCAAAGTAGTGCAGCACCAGGAACTATTCCGAGGCAGCAAGCAGCGCCAGAAACTGTTCCGACACTGCCTATGGTGCCTGAGGCTCTTGCATTGACTAGTGGAGTTAATGCATCCGCTGAAGCTATAACTAAACCACGTAGATCAAGTAGACTTCGTGCCCCGTCCAAGAGGTATGGTGATGAAGTGTTGTTGTTAGACAATGACAAACCTACTACATACAAAGAAGCTATGATGGGCCCTTACTCCATCAAATAGCAAAAGTCCATGAAATCCCAGATAGAATCCATGTACGAGAACCAAGTTTGGAGCTTGGTTGACCCTCCGGAAGGCTAAAGGCCTATCGAATGTAAATGGGTCTATAAGAAGAAAATAGACGATGATGGAAATGTTTCCATCTATAAAGCTCGACTTGTCGCTAAAAGTTTTCGACAAATTCAAGGAATTGACTACAATGAGACTTTCTCTCCCATAGCAATGCATAAGTTTGTATGGATACTTCTTGCAATAGCCGCCTATTATGATTACGAAATATGGCAAATGGATGTCAAAATAGTGTTCTTTTACGGAATTCTAACTGAGGATGTACACATGGTATAACCGGAAGGTTTTGCCGATCCAGCGAATGCAAGAAAGGTATGCAAACTTCAGCATTCAATTTATGGACTGAAGCAAGCATCACAGAGTTCAAATCGCTGGTTTGATGAAGTAGTCAAGATGTTTGGCTTCATCAAGAATCCCGATGAGGCTTGTGTTTACAAGAAAGTAAGTGGGAGCGCAGTGGAATTTCTGGTGCTTTATGTGGATGACATATTGTTAATCGGAAATAATGTACCATTTCTAAACAAGGTGAAAAATTATTTGAAAAGTAAATTTTCTATGAAGGACTTATGCGAAGTTGCATACATATTGGGCATCAAGATCTATAGATATAGAACTAGACGCCTAATAGGGCTTAGCCAAGATACATACTTAGACAAATTGGTGAAAAGTTTCATATGGAGAATTCCAAGAAGGGAGTAAAGCTCAGCGTCCAAAGACAGACGAAGAGCGACAATACATGAGTGAGGTACCGTTCGCTTTGGCGATCGGGTCAATCATGTATGCTATGATATGTACTCGTCCTGATGTGTCTTTTGCTCTAAGTGCAATGAGCAGACACCAAAGTGATCCAGGAAAGGAACACTGGGTTGTAGTGAAGAGAATCCTCAAGTACTTAAGAAGAACTAAGGATCCGTTTCTAGTTTATGGGGTGACAAAGAATTAGTTGTAAAGGGTTACACTGATGCAAGCTTTGTCACTGATCCGGATGATTCAAAATCACAATCAGGCTATGTACTAAATGGAGGTGCGTTTAGTTGGAAGTGTTCAAAGCAAGGAACAGTTGCGGAATCTACAACAGAAGTAGAGTATATCACGGTTTCGGAAGCAGCTAACGAGGGCGTTTGGATCAAGAAGTTCATGATAGAACTTGGTGTGGTTCCGAGTGTGCAAGGACCAATGGAGATCTATTGTGACAACAATGGCGCCATTGCCCAAGCCAGGGAACCAAGGTCTCACCAGAAGAACAAACATATACTTCGCAAGTATCACTTAATCCAAGAGTATGTGGATGAAGGTGAAATCAAGCTATATAAAATTCATACAGACATGAATGTGGCAGATCTATTAACTAAGCCTTTATCGCTTGCAAAGCATGTGCAACACCGGGAGGCCATTGGTGTAAGACATCTATTTGTAAACTAGATAATTGACTCTAGTGCAAGGGGGAGAGTGATGGGAATATGCCCTAGAGGCAATAATAAAGTTGTATTATTCAATATTCCTTTTGTTCATAATTAATGTTTATGTTTCATGCTATAACTGTATATTGGTTTTGAATATGAGATTTGGAGGAAAACCAAATTACACGTGAGAAATAATAAACAACAAAGAGATCCCTAGTCTTGCCTCTAAGACTAGTTCGCATATTATCTGATAGTCTTGTTTTCCTGACTATGGGCATAAGTAATCTGTTATGAGGTTGCCGATAATAAGTGAGAGCACATTGTTCGGGGAGAACAATGTGTTGGACAAGACCCCATTGATATACCATGAAACTAAGTCGTCAATATGTTGTTGCTATTTAATCACGAAAGACATTGTCGTTTATATGTTTCGGAACACCATGAGAGAAATAGACGTGGGTACTAAAAGATTGCTTTCGCTACACTTAACATTATCCGTAAAAGGGTGATTACTAAAGTGATGGTGGAGTACTCGGAAAGTACGCTACAGTTCTATTATCTCGAGATTGGGATTTACTACTCCGACGATGGAGAGATATTCTCTGTGTCCGCTCGGTTTTATGATGTTCGTCATCGTCTGGCCAGACACGCGACTAAGACGTTAGTCACAAGAACATCGATAACATGGATAGAGTAAAGAGAGCACGCCGGGTAACAAGATACAACATAATAGTTTCATCTCGGGTCGTGCAAAGTATCGCTAAGTAAACTGAAACCCTAACGGACATTGTAACGGTTCACACGATATAGATCTTCGTGTTATATGTAGGATCATTATAGCGATTCAAGAGCACGCATATGATCATTTCCATGGAAAGGTGTCCGGGGCATATCTACATATATCCGAACACATTGGGTCACACACTTAAGAGTTTCGCGTCTATTGAATATGAGTTTGGTGTTTTGATCGAAGAGAGAGGGAGACTCTGAAAATGGTTTGGAGAAGTATTCAAATGGTTCCACTATATCACGGATGGTTCTAGAAGGGTCCAAAACCCTACCGGTGATATATAGAAGGTGTCGGGAAGAAATTAGATCAAACCGGAATATTTATGGAAGGTTCGTAATATTCCAGAAGGTCAAACCTTGGAGGTGGCCACCATGGGCCCGGGGCCGCATGGGGCCCACCCCTGGCCGGGCACACCACTATGTGGTGGAGTCCTAGTCAAGTAATCCACCCCTAGGGAGGTTTGGTAAAGGAGGGAGGAGAGTTCCTACTCGAACTCGGACTCCCCCCTCTAGGTTTGGAAGGAGGGGAGGAGTTCAAGTAGGAACCCACGCTCCCTCTCCTACTTGGACAAGGGGAAGCCGGCCGGCCCTAGGGGTCTGACTGCATATATAAAGGGGGCGGGGGGAGGCCAAGGGCACTTGAGGCACCAAAGCCCCCCGCGCCCAAAAAACCCTAGCCGCCGACCACTACCACCACGCTGCTGAAAGGATGGATGGTCTAACCTAGAGGGGGGTGAATAGGTTTCTACAAATTTTACTTCTCTTTTCACTAGTTTTAGGCTTTGCGGAATATAAGTGTGAGCCTAACAACTAGGTGAGAAACCTATATGATGCTATGCAAAGTACTTCAAGCTCGAAGGCTATCATAAAGGTAAAACACAAGTAAAGGAACTCGGATAGAAATAACCGAGGCATGCGGAGACGAAGATGTATTCCGATGTTCACTCTCTTGGGGGAGAGCTAGTCACTGTTGGAGAGGTGTGAATCCCCACGAAGGGTACTCAAGTGCCACAGAGTCTCACCTTCTTCTCCTTGAGCCTCCTCCATGAAGTAGGAGCCCAATCACTCGTGGTAGACCTTAGGGTGGTCTCCAAACCCTCACAAACTTTCCACGGGGCGAATCACAAGCCGAATGCCTCCGGGCGACCCTAGCCGCCTAGGGTTTCCCACAAACCCAAGAGTAACAAGTAATCACGATGAACTCAAGGGGGAATGAAATATGGCTTGGTGGAGATGTAGATCGGGGCCTCCTCTTTCTTTCTACCAAAGGGATTTGGATTTGGGTGGGTAGAATGAGAGATCCCCTTAGCTTGAGGTGCTCATTAATGGAGGAGAGAGAGTGGACAGGATATTATGATTTGTAAGTAGTAAACCTACCCTTTCGGAGAAGAAGGGGTGTATTTATAGTCCATGGAGAGAAAATGACCGTTTGGGGCAAAACTGGGATTTCCGGTCCAACCGGAAATCCAACCGAAAATTCACGGTGGAGATTCCGGTGGAACCGAGAATTGAACTGGAGATTTCCGGTTTGAACCGGACCTGGAACCGAGAACAAACCGAGCCAGCCCAAAAACATGTCTGGGCCTAGCTGAGCTTGTCCGGTCCTATGGTCGGTCGAAACCAGAAATTCTCGGTTGAATTTCCGGTGGGATTTCCGGTCAGACCAAAAATTTGACCGAGAATCTGAATTTCTTCCCAAACTTTCTTTTCTCCAAAAGAACTAAAAATACTCTTTGAGCAGGAAAGTGAAACAGGTGGGGGAAGGTGTTTGGTTAGCAAGAAAACAAACCCACGAGTCCATCGAGACAACCCCTCTTAATAGTGCGGTGTTTCCTATAAACTCAAGTAAAAATAGAAGAGAATAGGAAAAGCACCGCCGCTTCTCTCCGAAGTCGAATGGGGGGCCTCTTTTCATAGCTCATCAATGAAATGGACTAAAACCTGAAAATGAGACTAAAAGACTATATTAGTCCAACACTAGCTCACGTGTCATCAATAACCAAAAAATAAGTTGAAGGGTAAAATACCCTTACAATCTCCCCCTTTTTGGTTAGCGATGACAAACGTAGCTAGAGTTCACAAAGAGGTTGGTTTCAACACATATTTAGACAAGCTCCCCCATAATGTTTGCACTAGGTTGAATTTGCATTTGAATATAAGAGTTCAATAATGTACTATGGAGAGCTTCCCGAAATAAATGGGAAACCAAACACGAATAATATCTAAGAAGGGAACAATATGCATAGAATAAGTTATTACACAATAACAAGTAACGAAGTTCATCATACAGGATAACTTAAGGTTCATCACACATAGAATAACTTAAGGTCCAACTAAAAGCAAATAGAGACACAAGCCATAAAATGAGAGTGCGACAAAGGCCTTGTGCTCAAAAACCAAATCCAAATAGCGACGGCAAATAAATAAAGAGACACATGATCCTAATAGAACTCTACATGCTTCTCCCCCTTTGGCATCGAGACACCAAAAAGGGAGAAAGGTAGGCAATGCTAGCGAAACAAGGATCACTCGTCGACGTCGTCATCGTCATTGGCACCACCATCTTTACCAACATCTTCGTCTTCATTGTCATTGCCAGCCTCAGCAAAAGCACCCAAACCGAGGAACATCTCATCATTAAGAGGCGACATGTTGAAGTTGAAGTGAGCCAAGGGAGCCATAGCGAGATGATCCGATGGAGGAGGAACACCACGAGCAAGACACTCGTTAACAACAAAGCTCCTTGTGTCTTGGCTCAAGGAGAGACTCTTATGGCTGACATCATAAGATTGCTTGCATATGCAGAAGAGAGTCTTGAAGAACTTGGCAACACCTTTCTTCGGAGGATGGGAGGAGCTAGAGCCGGCAGCCATGGGATCATGATGAAGCTTAGAGCCATGCTCGGATGGCTGACCAAGCATCTTAGGAAGGTCCTGGGCCGTGCCACGGAGAGGAAGTGTGATAGTAGCATGAGGCACATAGGACCCAACCCTCTTCTCAGCAGGGACGGTGTATTCAATGAGGCATTGCACAAAAGCAGCATAGTTGGGAGTGAACCTCTTCTCAACGGTCCTCTTGAGCTCCTGATAGATAAAGTTAGGCACATCAATCTTCCTTTGACGGCCAGGATGGGAGTAGTACATGAGATTGATGTGGTAGCCACAACAAGCAGTAGGGTCTCCAATCTTGCTCACAATAGTAGTCCGGTGAATGCAAGCCAAGGTGCTGTAGAAGTAGTACATGCGTGTGAAGTGAGGAGGAGGTGGCTTAACAGTCATATCTAGATTAGGATAACAGAAAAGAAGGTCCCGAGCCACCATCTTCTTCGAAGACTTGGAGTGAATGCGGAAACCACCACGGCGAACATCATCATAACCAAGACTCCATGCCAACTCATCAAACGAGGCGGTGTAGGGTGTGTCCCCGGTCATCCAAGAAATCTGCCTGCGATTTCCCGGATGGAAGTAGGCGGTGCAGAAAAACTGGCGTACAAGATTAGGGCAATACTCTTGCTCAAGATTGACAATGGTCCAAAGGTTCATTTTCTTCAAGGCTTTCTCAACAAAGAAGAAGTCGGTCTTCTGGTGGGCTCGAAAGTGCTCGGAGTTGACACGAAGCGGTGTCATATAGGAATCCAAAGCTGTAACGCCCCACCTTTGGATTAAGGCGGAACACCTGTGTTAAGTGCTATTTCCTGGATCACTGATAGCACCACAGAACAAAATAAAGTATTCATTGCATAGTATCAAAGATTACAATGCAGATCCAGATACATAAGTCTTTAAACCTTACAAAACTAGCTTAGTCATATGGACTAGCGCAAATGACAGAGTTCAGCACAACAAAAACACAACGGAAACTAGGTAGCAGTGAGCCTCCATCTTCATCATGCACCACAGGCAGTCCTGTTGGAATGTAGACTCGAGATCCTATCAACTTACTCTTCCTCAGAAAATCCTGCACATTTGAATATGCAGCCCCATGAATGGGGGTCAGTACAATGATGTACTGGCAAATGACACATATTTGGTGGCTGTTGTGAAAGAACTAGCTACATGATATTTGGCTGGTGGATCTCATAAGCTGCTTTGCATAAAGCCAATTTTATCCTAAAATCCTTTTCAAAACTTTCTTTCAAAATTTTAGTTTATAAGGGTCAAGACAACCCCCATACATTACATACTGGCCGGTATGTAGTTCTGGGTGAAACTCAACAAAGTTGGAACATCAGAAATCACCACCCCTCGGAGTGTATGGCCCTGAGCTCCTGCCTAAGGGTTTCTAGTCAAGTTTTTAAAGCATTCAGAAATGGTGATGAGATTCTTCCATACATTCCATGTCTAGAGACTCAAATTGTCCATAACCGGGGACACGGCTAATCGATTAGTTTGACACCCTGCAGGGGTTGTGCACTTTCACCTTAAGACCCATTCTACCCAGAGAGAAGAATGAGACAAGACCTTTCAGAAGGAGAGAGCAACCATACTGGCAAGATCCGTTCCCATCCTATAATTTTGCTACCAGCCCATATCTTGCACACAAGTTGAACCCTCACATCTTAATCAGTCAAGACAGAGCCCATATTGTCATAAGGCTGCACTGGAAGTACTCTAAAGCATGGAAGACATGGTAACCTCTTTAATCCTGAGTGGCATTCCACAAGTGTACTCCTGAGGTACACTCCACCCTCTACGAGGTATGAGGCCCCAGGAGACACTCAACTTCGCCTCCATCAACATACCAATCCACCCAGGTGTTTCATTTTAGTTGAAGTTCTTAATTTGTTTACAAAAACACTTTTAACAAGTGATCATAGCATGGCATTAATATTTTTCAAAGTATTTAACATCCTAACAGGTGGGGTTTAAAGGATAGCTACACACTACTAGGATCTAAGCATTTTATAAAATAGTTGAACATTCCACCTATCATGCATACTTCTAAAAATCACGAATGCAATAGTAAAAGTGGGTAGAAGCATGTGTGTCACTTGCCTTTTTGGAGTTCAAACCCTTTCACTTCTCTCAACAAGATACATTCTCTCCTTTCAATCTATAGCAATAGGAGTAACGCAACATAAACACACCATTCCATGACAAACAAGATCAAGCAATGCAAACAATTGAAAAGGGTTGGTTCAACAATTTAAAATTCTTATGATTTTTGTGATGAGAGAGATATGTCATGAACCTTGGCTTACAAAATAGGGATTGAGAGTTTGGATAGGAAGGTCAAATGATTTGGAAAGGATGGATCCTCCAAGATTACAATGAAATGATAATAACCTTGTGCTTGGCATAAGTAAGCATAGAGTTTAGAGATGACTTATGTGGATAGATTCACATGAGTATAGAATAGTGCAACAGAGCACTACTGAATAAAGTGCGATAACACTTACTCAATATAGTATATGTTACACATAGGTTTGGGCTTATATTGGTGATACATTGAATTACTCAATTAACTCATTTGTGAATTGAATAGTTCAATATAGGCCAAGGGTTAAGTTGGCTTGGGGTTGAACATGCATAAGAGTTATTTAGAGTGATGGGGCTTCTTGGCCACAAGATTATCTTAGACAAAAGGATTAACTTGAGCTAGGGTTATAATCTCTAGACTGAGCCAGGGCAAAGTTAAATCCTTCTTTGAAGAATTCAAACTAGTTTTTGATTAAGCATCAAAGATAATATTGAATCTGAAAAAAATTTAGGTCATGTGTAATATGGGGTAGGGTTTATCACCACATTGGCAAAGGAGAAACAAATTGAGATACATTCACAATTTACTCACTTTACTCAGGTGTAATTTGAATATTAGGAATTAAGCCCCTAAGAGTAAGATGGCATGATGTTGGGTCAGGGTTAAGAGGCAATATGATAGTGATAGATTGATATGGTCATATGATTCACTCTTATAGAAGGAATCACATTGATAGGAATTATAGAATCAATCTTATGCTGAAAATACTCAAATCCTCATATTTGAATTTGAATATTTACAAAGGATTTCAATTAATTTGGATAGCGATGCTACTCGATGGGGGATAGTAATACAAAGTTGTTGCAACTGGGTTCATTCAAAAATCATTTTTAGAATTCATATTATGATCAAAGTAGTGATTTGGATAGATTTGAATGTACCAAGTTTGTGCATGTAACAACTTTGGGTTTTCTTGATTCTAAAATGTTCAAAATGTTCAGAGGATTCCATAGACTACAAAATTATGATTTTTTGATATCCAGAACTAAAGATATGAATTATTTGGTATTAAAAAGCTATTTAAACCATTTGAATTTTCACTTCAAAATTTTGTGCTGTAACCATGTGATATTATTGCACAATTAGGTTCTACACTTTCCAAGGATTCCATTGATATGTTATTTGCAATTTTTGGACTTACAGAAGATTTTCTATGCATTTTACAAGTTTTGAGTACATTTGAAAACTGTTTGAACCAAATTAAAACAGGACTGGCCACGTGGCGTGTTTTAACTGGGCAATACCGGTTCGGTTGGATTGGCTCTACTGGCCGTTAGATCTAAAGAAGATTTGAAGGCTCAGATCACTCCGTACCCCTTCGGGTAAGTGGGTTGCTCTGGACACTTAGATTCAAATCTGACGGTTGCGACGAGAGGGGAAGGAGGGTCTCACCGGCAAGGGTTCCGGCGACGGTTTTCGGCGAGGTGCGGCACGGGGAGTGGATGACGGCGTCGTTCTGGAGGTCCCCTGCGATGGCGGGATAGACGACGGTGTACAGCACGGCTAGGGGAGTCCAGGAGCGAGGTCTACTTCGACGATCGATTCCAGGGGAGAGAGAGAGGAGCAGCCGGAGGCGCTCGGGCGGAGGTGCCTTCGGTCGTCTATCAAATCGTCGGTTAACTGCAGGATTGGGCAGAGGAAGAGTATCAGGGGGTGCGCGTGATCAAATGGACTGGTGGGGTACCGAAAAGAGATGGCGGCTTGCCTCGGGAGGGTCGGAATCAGAGGAACACGGCGGCGGAAATGCGGAGTTCTGGCGAGCAATTTCGACATGCGGGAGGCGATTTGAGCGAGGGAAAAGAGGGTAGAATGGAGAGAGGGGGAGTGGGGGAATAGAGGGCGTCGGTTGCGGTTGCCGGTTGCTCTCGGGATAGCGAGGGGGACAGGGCGATGGGGACGGTTTCCTGGGAGAGAGAAGGAGAGGCAGTTCCAAGGTTAGGGAAGAACCTGACTCGTGGGCCCCGTTTGTCAGGGGAGAGAGAGGAAAATGGTTCGGGAAAGGAGTTGGGCCGCTGAATTTAAATCGAGCTGGGCTGCCTGGTCCGAATCCTTTTCTCAACCTTTTTTTTTCTTCTTTCTTTTATTCTTTTCTATTTTCATAAATCTTTTATAACTTTTGCATTTTACTTTCAAAACCAGTCAAACCAGTGTCTATATTTTTCTAAAATTCAAATAAACATTACAAAACAGTAAGAAACATGTTTTTCTTAATAAACAAAACTCTCAATAGAACCTTATGAATTTAACAAAAGGTGCTTAACGTGCATAAAGCAACTTAGGATTAGAGTTTTAAATAATTCCATAAAATCAGGAGTATTACTTTAGAAAATAATAGTTTGAAACTCATTTTAAATACATTTTAATTATGTAAGGTTTATAAATCTTTTTGAAAAATATTTCCTTAGCAAAATGCTTGCATAGTATTTGAATAGGTGCAAAATAGTAGTTAGAGATTTTATTTTCTCAAAATAATTCCTCAAGCAACAAATAAAGTTCGAAATAATCTTTGTAATAATTCTTTTATATAAACTCAGAAAGTTTTAAATCCTTATGAAAAATTCAATCCATACAAATAAAATAATAATTTTTTTATTCCAAAATTTGATAAAAACTTGGGATGTTACAAAAGCAGTGGAGTCATAATGATCATTCCACATTGCAAACTGTGACTGAGTCCAAAACCGCGGATCAAGATGGAAAGTCCTCTCAGCAAAGCAGTAAGGATTCAGCCTCCTCAAATCAGTCCAAAGCTACACAGGGCAATTCTTCATGTTGGTGGCCGGAACAACATCAGGAACAACATCTTCTTCCTCTTCCTCAATTTCCGGGTTTCGAACCCTACGAGCTGCCCGCTTGACATGAGGAGCATCCATGGGTCCCTTGCCCGCTCGATGTCCACCCGGAGTGGTGGACGAAGTTGATCTCCTTGACTTGGGAGGAGGAATGAACTCCTCACTTAAATCTGTGAAAAATAGAGCATAGATACATAGCAAAGATAAGTGCACATGCCAAGAATGGAAGCCAAGAGAATGAATTTAGGCAAGTAAAGAGTTCGCGCAAAAGTTATGCAAGTTCGGTCGAGATTCCGGTGGAACCGGAATTTGAACCGAGATTTCCGGTTGAACCGGAAATTCGACCAGAAAAACAGTTTCCCCCTTAGCACAAATTTATTGCAAAATATTGTTCAAGAACTTGCCTAAATGCATCTAGGAACGAATAGGAGCCAAGAGATGATGAAGGTGATTCCCAAACAAAGGACAAGATCTAACCCTAGAAATCCTCAAGTTCATCGAAGGGGATTTGAAAAAGAACACTTGATGAAACTAGAGGAGGGAGGGAGAACAAAGAAATTACCCGTAGACATGATCTCCTTGCCCTAAGAAGGGGAAGAACTTCAATAGAGAAAAACTTGGAGAAATCCAAAGTCTTCCCACAAAAGGTCTTCAAAAAGAAGTCCCCTTGGTGAGAAACATCCAGAGCACGAGGGGATCGAAGTGGTGGAGTGGATCTGAAGGATTTATGGTGTGAAATCACAATGGGAAGGGATGGAGAGGAGAAGGGGCGGCCATGGAGGAGAGCACGGTTGGTGGAGGAGGAAGAAGAAAGAGGATAGGGTTGAACAGTCCCCATCAACCACGTATATAAAGGCCTGAGTTTCCGGTTGAATTTCCGGTCCAACCGGAAATTTGACCGGGAATTCTCGGTCCAAACCGAGATCTAGACCGAAGTGAAAACGAGACCAACTCAAATCCTGCCAGAGATGATTTTGAGCTGGTCCGGTTTGGACTCGGTCCAAAAACCGGTTTGAACCAGAAATTTTTGGTCTAAACCGGAAATTTGACCGAATCCAAACCGAGACCAGTTCAAATACTACCAGAGAAGATTTCGAGCTGGTCCGGTTTGGACTCGGTCCAAAAACCGATTTGAACCGGAAATTTTTGGTCTAAACTAGAAATTTGACCAGTTCAAAACCGAGTCCAGTTCAATTCCTCCCAGAGAAGATTTCGAGCTGGTCCGGTTTGGACTCGGTCCAAAAACCAGTTTGAACCGGAAATTTTTGGTCAGATTTTCGGTTCCACCGGGAATTAAACCAGAAAACTCAACAACAAGATTTTTAACGGAGATTCAAGTTGGCATGTGCAAAATAGATGAATGCGAGACAAAGGGGGTAGAGGAAACAGTATTCTAGCATATGCATTGGAAGAAACAAAAACACAAATCAAAGCGACAATGGACATGTTCGAAGAAAATAAAAGCCAAATGTGTTAGTAACAAGCTAAACAAAAAAAAGAATGTCTCATAAGATAGTCAAAGGAAATATCAAAGACAAACGATTTGCGGGGGATTGCTCCCCATATGTTGAAGCGCAAATGTTGTGGCACCGCAAAGATAAATGCTTGGATCCACATAATGACATTGGGTCTATTAATGTAGCACGCATAGGTATGCATAATGTCAAGACATGACAAAATGCCTTCGGCCTATGTGTGCGGTGTTTCTAAGCTAGACACAAGATAAATGCAAGATTGTAGGCAAGTAAATCAATCCAAATTTTTAGGATCAAGAATACCAAGTTCATTCCTTAGCTCAACAAACCGGGCTTCATCCAAAGGTTTCGTGAAAATGTCCGCCAATTGATGATTGGTACTCACATGAGAGAGAGCAATATCACCTCTTGCGACATGGTCACGTAGGAAGTGGTGGCAAATGTCGATATGTTTGGTGCGGGAGTGTTGGACAGGGTTGTTGGCGATCTTTATTGCACTTTCATTGTCGCATAGAAGAAGCACCGTACCAAGAGACAGACCATAGTCTTTCAAGGTTTGCTTCATCCATAACAATTGAGTGCAACAAGATGCCATGGAGATGTATTCGGCTTCGGCGGTGGATAGGGAGATGGAGTTTTGTTTCTTGGACGACCAACTCACCAACGACCGGCAAATAAATTGGCAAGCCCTAGAGGTCGACTTCCGGTCAACCTTGTCACCGGCCCAATCGGAATCCGAGTAGCCCACAAGATCAAAGGTTGACCCCTTTGGATACCATAGCCCGAGAGTAGGAGTATGAACGAGGTATCTTAAAATCCGTTTGACCGCCACAAGGTGGCACTCCTTTGGAGCGGATTGAAAACGAGCACACAACCCAACACTTAGCATTATGTCCGGCCTAGAAGCACAAAGGTAGAGAAGGGATCCAATCATGGAGCGATATACCTTTTGATCCACCAGTTTCTCACCTTCACCAAGGTCAAGTTGCACTTTGGTTGGCATGGAGGTTCTTGCACTCTTGGCCTTGGTCATCTCGAAACTGCGAGCATGTCCTTCACATACTTCTCTTGAGAGATGAAAGTTCCTCTCTCAAGTTGCCTCACTTGAAAGCCTAGGAAGAACTTCAACCCCCCCATCATGGACATCTCGAATATCTGTGTCATCAACTTCTCAAAAGCTTTGTTATGTTTTTCGTTAGCCCCACCAAATATAATATCATCAACATAGATTTGGCATATGAACAACCCACCCCCTTTAACCCGCTTGGTGAAAAGGGTGGAATCTACCTTCCAAATTTCAAAACCGTTCGTGAGTAGAAAATCCCTAAGATGCTCATACCAAGCACGTGGAGCTTGCTTGAGACCATAGAGCGCCTTATGGAGTTTGTACACTCGGTTTGGGAAATTGGGATTTTCGAAACCCGGGGGTTGAGCAACATATGCCTCCTCTTTCAAGGGGCCATTTAGAAAAGCACTTTTAACATCCATTTGATAAAGCTTGAAATCATGGAAAGAAGCATAAGCAAGCAATAGACGAATAGCTTCAAGGCGAGCAACGGGCGCAAAGGTGTCCTCATAATCCATACCTTCTATTTGAGCAAACCCTTGCACCACTAACCTTGCCTTATTTCGAGTGATGACTCCATTCTCGTCTTGCTTGTTCTTGAACACCCACTTGGTGCCAATCACATTGATCCTATGGTCCTTGGGCCTCTCAACGAGAGACCACACCTTGTTGTGGGTGAAGCATTCCAACTCTTCTTGCATGGCATTCACCCAATCCGGATCTTCCAAGGCTTCATGTACCTTTTGAGGTTCAAAACTAGACACAAAAGCATGATGGCCACAAAAGGTGGCAAGTAAAGCAAGTTGTCTACGAGTTGAAACTCCCTTAGAAATATCACCAAGGATCTTGTCGACTTGAAGGTCACTAGCCTTGGTGGCGGCCTTGATGCGCCTCTTCAAACCATCATGACCAACAAATTCTTCTTGTGGCTTGTCTTGGTCATGACCATCTTCTTGAGCTTGATCTTGAGAGGAGTGGGGTTCTTGATCATCTCCTTGATCTTGCTCATGAGGTTGAGGGCTTGGTGGTTGTTCTTGGGCTTGCGTCTCCTCTTGAGAATCTTGTTCCTCTTCAGGTGGTGATGAAGGTTCTACTTGAGTTGAGCTAGGCTCCACTTGAGTTGACCTTGAATCTTCTTCATGGGGAAGGTCTTGGTTTGGAAGAACTTGATCTTCATATGGCAAGATGTGACCAACTCCCATAGACTTGATGACTTGAGAAGATTCTTCATAACCTACATCACATGGAACAACTTGCTCCTCTTGGGAGCCATTAAATTCCTCGAATACCATGTCACAAGATACTTCAACACATCCGGAGGATATGTTGTAGTATCTATAGGTGTGGGAATCGTCCGCATAGCCAATGAAAATACCCTCAATTGTTCTAGGCTCGAATTTACCAAGTCTCTCCTTCTTATTCTTGACGAAGCACTTACATCCGAAGACGCGGAAGTAGGACACATTTGGCTTGTTCCCGGTGAGGAGCTCATAAGGCGTCTTGTTGTACACCGAGCAGAGGAAGAGGCGGTTGGAGACATGAACCACGGTGACAATAGCTTCTCCCCAAAAATTATGGGGAGACTTGAACTCATCCAACATGGTTCTTGCCATCTCAATGATCGTCCGGTTCTTCCTTTCCACCACACCATTTTGTTGAGGAGTGTACGGTGCGGAGAATTCATGCTTGATCCCCTCTTCACCCATGAAGTCTTCCATGGCGTAGTTCTTGAATTCCGACCCATTGTCGGTCCTTATGGTCTTGATCACTTCTTCAAATGTACGTTCCGCTTGCTTGGCGAACTTGGTGAAGAACTTGTGGGTCTCATCCTTAGACTTAAGGAGGAACACCCATGTATATCTTGAATAATCATCCACGATGACAAGACCATATCTTCTACCTCCAAGGGATTCATAGGTGGATGGCCCAAAGAGATCCAAATGAAGGAGCTCCAAAGGCCTTGTCATTGAGATCACGCTCTTGACCGGATGATTCTTCCCAAGTTGCTTCCCGGCAACACATACACTACACACACGATCTTTTTAAAATGTTACATTGGTTAGTCCAACAACATGTTCACCCTTTAGGAGTCATTTGAGATTTCTCATGTTGATGTGGCCTAGCCGGCGATGCCATAGCCAACCCTCGTCAACCTTGGCTATGAGGCATGTTGAGGAGGAAATGCTCTCTTTCGAGAAATCAACCACGTAAAGGTTGTCCTCAAAATGCCCAACACAAACCAATTTGAGATTATCACTCCTAAAGACTTTCACATGATTATAGGTAAAATAGCAATCATAACCAATGCTTGCAAGATGACGTATTGAAAGAAGATTATAGCCAAGGGTGTCAACAAGCATGACATTCTCAAGAGACAAGTCCTTTGAGATTGCCAACTTGCCTCGACCCAATACCTTTCCTTTTGAGTTATCTCCAAAGAGGATGCATTGAGTTGAGTTAACATCTTCACCAAATTGCTCAAGCACCTCTCTTCCTCCGGTCATATGATTAGTGCACCCACTATCAAACAACCATTTTGGCCCATCGGAGGAATAGCCCTACAAAATCAATTCTTGGGTTTAGGAGCCCATTGTGTAATGGGACCCCTAGCATTAGCAACAAGAGATTTTGGTACCCAAATAGAGTACCATCTATAAGCATAACCATCACGAGGACCAACATATCTAGCACATACATTCCCATCCGTGTCCTTACACAACACGTACGATGGGTTGGTCTTTCCGGCAAAGCTATGGTTAGGATTGCCCCTATTGGCATTCCCTCCCATAGCCACTTTCTTACCATTACCATTCCCATTGTACCCTTCCTTTACAAAGTTAATCTTCTTGGGTGGAGGAACATTGTTGTTGTTGTTGTTGTTGTTGTTGTTGTTGTTGTTGTTGTTGTTGTTGTTGTTGTTGTTGTTGTTGTTGTTGTTGTTGTTGTTGTTGTTGTTGTTGTTGTTGTTGTTGTTGTTGTTGTTGTTGTTGTTGTTGTTGTTGTTGTTGTTGTTGTTGTTGTTGTTGTTGTTGTTGTTGTTGTTGTTGTTGTTGTTGTTGTTGTTGTTGTTGTTGTTGTTGTTGTTGTTGTTGTTGTTGTTGTTGTTGTTGTTGTTGTTGTTGTTGTTGTCGTTCCTTGGGTTAAACCCAAGGCCTTGACCACGAGGCCTCTCCTTTTGTTGATCAAAGAGCTCATGAGGGGGTTTCCCAAGTTGTGGAGATGAGAAACGCTCTTTCTCAAGTTGAGCCTTCAACTTTGCATTTTCCTCAATGAGGATTGCTTGATCTAGAGAAGAGTTAGTAGCACAAGCAATATTCTCAACAATTATGGGCACACTTGATGAACCTTGGCTTCATTATGAAGAGCTTGAAGTTCCTCATATTTCTTGCTAAGTCTATTGAGATCATCCTTGACTAGCTTGTTATCCCTTTCAAGGTGCTCAAGATCCTTAGTAAGAGAAGCATGATCAACTTCAAGTTCCTTCTTGGAAGCATCAAGTTCTTGTGCCATTAGCAAAGTTTTATCCATAGTATCCAAGTCCTTAGTTTTATCAAGTTGATATGTTTCAATTTGATGAGAGAGGAGCAAACTGATATCCCACAAGTATAGGGGATCATGTGTAGCCTTTTCGATAAGTAAGAGTGTCAAACCCAACGAGGAGCTAAAGGTAGGATAAATGTTCTCTCAAGTTCTATCAACCGCTGATACAACTCTACGCACACTAAACATTTGCATCATCTAGGAAATAAAACTAGAGCAACAATACGGATATGAGAGATAGCTTTGCAAGATAATAAATACAAGAAAGTAATTGTTAGTGCTACAGCAATAAAATACACTAAGTAACCATAAACTAACAGTACCATGAGTGTGGAAAAGTGGTGGTAATAGTGGTGGCTTTGTCTAAGTTCAATTAGTGAATAAATCGGGTTCATTGTCTTCGATGCAGTTTTCTATGTGGGAGAGGCTAAATATACAAGCACTTCACTACTTGGAAATACAAGTACTATATGATTGGATTGTTAGCAAGCATCCGCAAATACTAACAATGCATTAAGGTTTCCCCAACCATAGCCTTAAGTTAATGGTCATCTTACTCCCATACGTGCAACATTCTGGTTCGCATCCTCAGGTTTCTGTCACTCCGGCAGAACTACCCCCTTCCTTTTGCACATACTACTAACCTTAAGATGTTTAATCCATGTGCGCATAAATATAATGGACACCAAAGGACAGTACCATATCAACATACAACTCTAATGAACCAAAGACATTCAACAAATCAATCTAAGAACAAATAAACTATGCAAACATGACATAGATCATAGGATAAATATTATAGCATCAAACACCATGTTTACATAGGACGGTACAGAGGTGTGTGGGAGGATGAACCACTGCATAATAGGAGGAGTTGGTGATGGAGATAGCGGTGAAGATGGCGGAGATGAGCAGCAAGGGGCGCGGGGGACTCTGATGTCTATGCACGCGTCTGTTCTCGTAGATAGTGTTGGGCCTCCAAGTGCAGAGGTTTGTAGAACGGCATCAAGTTTCCCTTAAGTGGATCACCCAAGGTTTATCGAACTCAGGGAGGAAGAGGTCAAAGCTATCCCTCTCAAGCAATCCTACAATTACGATACAGAAAGTCTCGTGTGCCCCCAACACACTCAATACACTTGTCAGATGTATAGGTGCACTAGTTTGGCGAAGAGATAGTGAAATACAAGTAGTAGTGATGATTATAAGTAGTAAATGTAATCTGAAATAAATATCGCTGCGAGCAAACATGTAACAAAACTGAAAGGAAACGGTGTGCAATGCTTGGAAACAAGGCCTAGGGATCATACTTTCACTAGTGGACACACTCTCAACAAAATAACATAATTGAACCAATAGATACTAACATCAATATGCCACTCTAAACAATTCTCCAATGGAAAACGAACACTAATCATGCGTAGGGCTACGAAGCACTCCTCAAAGTCCGTATTTCCCCAAACTAGATTGTCCCACACTATCACCATGAACGCACTAGATGGTTCCAACAAACACCAACAATTCGTAGAGACATTAACCAAAAATACACACATGATGAGCACACTAGTCACCTTCACACCATGATACAAGGTTTCTCCAGAGATTACAATAATAAAGCACGGGAGTACCATAATATTTGAATAATAGCATCTACCAATTCAACTAGATATAAAGCTCACAATCACATAAAGATCACATCATGGGAGTGAGAGGTGAACCACATAGCTACCGGTAGAGCCCTCAGCCCCGGGGGCGAATTACTCCCTCCTCATCATAGGAGACAGCAAGGTTGGTAGAGATGGCGGTGAAGTCGATGGAGATGGCAGAGGAGGCAACGGCGTCGATGGAGATGGCTCCGAGGGCAATTCCCCGTCCAAGCAGGGTGCTGGAATAGACACTTCTATCCCCCGAAATTTGTCTTCGACGGCGGCGGCGCTACGGAACTGTTCTAGGAAAAATGCCGACTCCTTTAGGGTTTTCCGTCTCGAGGCTTCTTATAGACGAAAAGGCGGCGTCCGAGGTGGGCCAGGGCAGCCTCACCACAGGTGGGCGCGGCCAGGGCTGGGCCGCGCCCCCCTGGTGGTGAGTAGCCCTCTGGCCCCCCTCCGACTCCCGTTTGGTCATCGTCCTTCCTCCGGGCAAAATTGGAGTTTCGGTCTTCGTTTCGTCCAATTCCTAGAATATTTCCTGTGTAGATTTTCTGAAACACAAAAACAACAGAAAATAGGGAACTGGCACTGTGGCATCTTGTCAATAGGTTAGTTCCAGAAATAGCATAAAAACGCCACAAAGTGTAAACAAAACATGAAGCAAATGGTGTAAAACAAGCATGGAGCATCAAAATTATAGATACATTTGAGACGTATCAAGCATCCCCAAGCTTAACTCCTGCTCGTCCTCGAGTAGGTAAGTGATAACAAAAGAATAATTTTTGAGGTGACATGCACCATCACAATCTTGATCATCTAAGTAAGCATTGAGTGCTGGGATCAAAGAACTTAAAACATGGGCATAAAAGACATAATCTTGACAATAAGAACTTAGCAACCATGTTATAACAAACAAAAGATCATGAATAATGAAACAATGAAAGTCAAACGTGTGTTCAAATCATATGGAAAAACATAGCAAATGGTTTTCAGCTTGTCCTTCATGGAATAACAAAATATAAATGCATAGGACACCTTCAAGTTTAAGAGGGCGACTAGATACAAATAAATAAAGAACAAATGAAACCATAGTCATGAATCAATCAATGATAACTTTGGGACTATGCACATTAAACTCAGAATGGCAACTATGCTCTCTTAGACGGTGCCTAAAGGTAGAAGGTGGAGACTCAACATAAAAGTAAAAGAAAGGCCCTTCGCGGAGGGAAGTAGTGATTGCAAGTTTTATAAACCTTCAAAAATTATGGTACTTACTAGCTTTGGGCTCTCATTGCCTCCATCATAGGCATCTTGAATGGTTAAAGTAAATGCGAGAACGATTATGAGCATATGCTTGACAAATCATAAGTTAAAAACCTCGTGTCCCGTGAAGTACGAATACCCAAACCTCATGTACCCAACTTAGGGTCCCAAGCAAGCTCTTGTCATTGTAAGTATACACGTATCATCGAGAACCTCCAACGGGGTACCTCCTTGCCCGATGACATGGAACAAGCCCACATCAAAATGACAGGACAAACAAACAATAAACACCTCGGCATCTCTTTTATTTACCATTGGTATAGCTTTTTATTTTGAGATGCGTCGTCGAATGTCCACTATGGGCATGCTGTAAATTTCCACCATGAATGATGCATGGCTTAGATTAGCGGCCCAAGCATTTCTCCAACACGTATACAAACTCCATGATCCCGCAAGATTCCCAACTTGTTTCACATCGCGAGTATCCATAAACAAAAGATCACGATATCAACTCAAATAAGAGAAGTGCAATGTTGAAAGCTTACCCCATGACGGCATGGTTTGGCTAATTGCCAACTTACAACTTGCAAGCATAACATCAACATAAAAGAGCCACAATGTCAAAATTTTGAAAGCAAGAAAAGTAAAGTGTGCCATCAGGTTCGTGAGAGCTTTACTGACTAATTTTCGCATAACACCAAAAGAGTTTAATTCAAAGGATAGATAAAAGCAGGTCAAATGTACTTTGGAATAGCAAATTGCTAATAGGTATGTATGGTGGACACATTGGAATAACTTGGTTTTTAGGAGTTGGATGCACAAGTAGAGCTCATACTCAGTACAAAACAAGGGCTAGCAAAAGACTGGGAGCGACCAACTAAGAGAGCAATAACAGCCATAATCATGCATAGCGACAAAACATCATTAAAAGAAGCATAAAATGGCATCACAAGTCAAAAACCAAATGATCATAGAGGCTTACGGCGACTTTGTAAGAGTCAAACATGTTGTAAGCATGTGCCAAGTCAACCCAAATAAAGCATCAAGGAGAAAACCATATAAATGCTTCCATATAATAAAAACAACGCATGATTTTTTCAAAGGCTCATTAAGCAATCTCAGTCGTTTGAGACAAGTCATGCTACAACAAAAACTACTAAGCATACTATCAAAATGACATCAAGCATGGCATGCAAAAGTCTAAGCCGCAGTCTAAAGAAGCTCCTTTTTGTACCACTTTTTGGCATGAAACTTTTTCTCTTTTCCAACACCATTCAAACCTTTTTGAAACAACTCTTTTGATGAAAACCAACATAGACCGGTGGTCTAGATACACCTTGATGCAAAGATATAACAAGATCTAGAAAAAAATCAAGGCGAAAAACGAAAGCTAAAAGCAGTTCGAGAAAAAGAAAACACTCGTTGAACGATAAGAGTGAAAACTAGAGTGTTCTTGGCAATGAAAAATGGAGTAAGTTGATGTCTACGCACGCGTCTGTTCTTGTAGACAGTGTTGGGCCTCCAAGTGCAGAGGTTTGTAGAGCAGCAGCAAGTTTCCCTTAAGTGGATCACCCAAGGTTTATCGAACTCAGGGAGGAAGAGGTCAAAGCTATTCCTCTCAAACAACCTTGCAATTACGATACAGAAAGTCTCTTGTGTCCCCAACACACCCAATACACTTGTCAGATGTATAGGTGCACTAGTTCGGCGAAGAGATAGTGAAATACAAGTAGTAGTGATGATTATAAGTAGTAAATATAATCTGAAATAAATATCGCTGCAAGCAAACATGTAACAAAACTGAAAGGAAACGGTGTGCAATGCTTGGAAACAAGGCCTAGGGATCATACTTTCACTAGTGGACACACTCTCAACAAATATAACATAATTGAACCAATAGATATTATCATCAATATGCAACTCAAAACAATTCTCCAATGGATAACAAACACTAATCATGCGTAGGGCTACGAAGCACTCCTCAAAGGCCATATTTTCCCAAACTAGATTGTCCCACACTATCACCGTGAACGCACTAGATGGTTCCAACAAACACCAATAATTCATAGAGACATTAACCAAAAAGATACACATGATGCGCACACTAGTCACCTTAACACCATGATACAAGGTATCTCTGGAGATTACAAATATAAAGCACGGGAGTAGCATAATATCTGAATAATAGCATCTACCAATTCAACTAGATACAAAGCTCACGATCACATAAAGATCACATCATGGGAGAGAGAGGTGAACCACATAGCTACCGGCAGAGCCCTCAGCCCCGGGGGAGAACTACTCCCTCCTCATCATAGGAGACAACAAGGTTGATGGAGATGGCGGTGAGGTCGATGGAGACGGCGGAGACGGCGATGGAGACCGATGGATATGGCTCCGGGGGCACTTCCCCGTCCCGGCAGGGTGCTAGAACAGAGACTTCTATCCCTCGAAATTTGTCTTCGACGGCAGCGGAGCTGCGGAACTGTTCTGGGAAAAATGCCGATTGATTTAGGGTTTTCTGTCTGGAGGCTTTTTATAGGCGAAGGGGCGTCGTCAGGAGGCGACCAGGGGGGTCTCACCACATGGGGGCGCAGCCAGGGGATGAGCCGCGCCCCCTCATGGTGAGGCTGGCCCCTGGCCCCCTCCAGCTATCTTTCGGTCCTCGTCCTTTGTCCGGAAAAAATAGGAGTTTGGGAACTTGTTTCGTCCAATTCCGAGAATATTTCCTGTGTAGCTTTTCTGAAACACAAAAACAGCAGAAAACAGGGAACTGGCACTGTGGCATCTTGTTAGTAGGTTAGTTCCAGAAATCGCATAAAAACGCCATGAAGTGTAACGAAACACAAGGCAAATGGTGTAAACACAAGCATGTAGCATCAAAAATTATAGATACGTTTGAGACGTATCATAAGTCTCTCTGCAAAACAAACATGATGTAATCCAACTATTTATTGCAGCAAACAAAACAAAAGAAAACTGAAAGCGTAAACAACTGACGCTCCAAGAAAAACGCATAGTGCATAAAGCAATAAAAATATAGTGTCTTGAAAGGTGACCTGATTTTTGCCGATGAAGAAGGGGTGCCTCGGGGCATCCCCAAGCTTTGACGCTTGTACTTCTTGGATATTTCTCGGGGTGACATGGGCATCCCCAAGCTTGAGCTTTTTTCCATTCTTTATCTCATCTCATCATTCTCCAATCCCTACACTTGAAAACTTCCTTCATACAAAACTTCACACAATTCTATTAGCAACATTAGTGTAAGCATAATAATAAATAAACTCTTTTGGTTCAGATTTTAACTCAAGAACACCACATATTAAAGCATATACTACTGTAGCAACTTCCTCAAAAAGTTCCCGGATCAAAAAAAACTCAAAAAGAAAGCGATCGAGAGGCAAACACAAATACTGGCAGAAATCTGTCAAAACAGAACAACTGACAAAGATCGATTTTTTAGAGGCTTTTCTGTTGCTCAAATCGAAAAGTGCAAAACTATTGAAAGTTTGGATATAACCTGGGGCATATGCACAAGAAATCGCAGGTCAAAATGATATTCTGAGAATTTTCACGAATTTTTACGGTGCAGCACCGAAATCTGTTTCAGGACAGCAACTTCCCCAAATCTTACCTCCCTCAAATTAGAGGTTCTTCTTGGCACAACGACGAAATAAAAAGGATAAGGAGTGGTTATTACAGTAGTAATAACTTCCAAGACTCAAATAAAAGAAAAATTACTGAAAAGAAAACATTGGGTTATCTCCCAAGAGTGCTTTTCTTTAACGCCTTTGAGCTAGGCGCAGTAATTTGAAAAGATGCTCATGTAGGTGCCATAAAAGAGCTTAAGGCAAAGGCGCCATATAAGAACTTGAAGCAAGAGAGAGCATCAAAAAGCAAATGTGAAACACATTTAAATCTAAACCACTTTCTATGCATAGGAATCTTGTAAGAGAATAAATCAACTAAGCACATAGTAACAAACATGGATAGATAAAACAATTGCAACTTCAAGATTTGCAACATAAAGAGGGGAAACTTAATATTGTTGAGATCCATCAAACCATGTTTCCCTCTCTCATAATAACTTTCAGTAGCATCATGAATAGAATTAATAATATATCTATCACATAGAACATCCCTATCATGAGCCACATGCACAAAAGAATTAATACTCCCCACATGAACAATCGTAGTAGGAGAAGAATCACCAAAATAACTATTCTCATCACCATAATCATCAAAAATAAGAGGCATATTGTAATCATACCTTGTTTCCTCCTCAATAGTAGGTGAACTGAAAATATTATACTCATCATTGTAATCATCATAAGTAGTAGAATAGCTACCTTCCAAAGCATGTTCATCAAACATATCATCATAGGAAGGAACATGGATAGTACTAATGGTGCAACAATTATTAACCTCATAATTTTCAGAATTGGTACCAAAAAGATTTTCAATATCGAAAGTAAAGTGCTTTTCCCAATCATGATCACTAACATAAGTAACAGGCATAAGCACATCATCAAGTTCAGAATCATCATAATCTATAATAGTAGCAACATGCTTAGGGGAAGATACCGTTTCCTCTCGCCTTTTACTCCTCTTATTCTTCTTCTTCTTACTCTCTTCTTTAGGAGGGAGAGGCTTGAAAGGCATCTTCTCCAAATAATCTGATTTACTGACAGAAACAGCAGAAGAAACTTTGGAGGATTCCTCCTCTCTATTAATAAGATGGAAACATATATTAGTCCTGTCATAGCTTGGCAAAACATCATGTTTTATAACATTTTATAAGTAAGTATTTGTGTGACAATCTTTAACACAATAAAGACGACAACCCTGCAGGATGCTAATATTTTTTAAAATGCTCATATCTACCAAAGAAGTTTTTCTAGATAACTCTTCACACCCCAAAAACAAAGTAAGCTCATCATGCTGATTGAGAGTGATCTTGTCATCACAATACAAACTTACGGTACTCATTCGATTAGACGAGTCACTATTATGGCCTGAGCATTGAAAATTAAAATGACCCTTGTCATGGCAAAGTTCACAAATAAAAGGATAAAGCTCACAAACCTTTTTTACCAAGCTCATCTAGAGCCTTATCCCACATTCGGGTTTCTTCATTCCTGTGGTGGACACAATAATCTTCTTTGTCGTAACTCTGTTCACAAGGTCTAAGTACTCCACAAAAATTAACATGCTTATAAGAAATAGTACTTTCAGAAGTTTGAGCATGTTTATTGCAATCATCAATAACAATATCACTTTCTATGCAAGTGTCTTTAAAAGGTTCATGACACACGTCCCCATTTCCCTTAGGAATATTAATATGGGAAGCAAAGGCTCTAAAGCAATTAACTATAATTTGAGGATCAAGACCATATTTAGTACTAAGCTCTTGAAAATCAAAAGTTTCAGTGAAAAACTTACTGCAATCATACTCATAATTTATACCTGATCTTTTACTTTTGTCGCTATCCCAATCTTCAATATTGTTTTGAATTGTTTCAAGCAGATTCCACTTGACGTCAACATCCTTGCTTGTGAAAGAGCCATCAAAGCATGCATCTAGATAGTCCTTGTAATATCTTGAAAGCATTGCATAAAAATTATTAATAACAATATTATGGGGAAGCTCATGAATAGGACATTTGAGCATTAGTGACTTCAATCTTCCCCACGCTTGGGCAATGCTTTCTCCATCATGAGGCCAAAAATTATATATCTGATTACGATCTTTATGAATCTCACTTCGAGGATAGAATTTAGAATAAAAGAGAGGTACAATTTCGTCCCAGCAAATAGATGGACCATCCTTTAGTAGCCTATACCACTCCACAGCTCTGCCCTTCAGTGAATAAGAGAATAGCTTCTTCTTAACCTGGCTTGATGAAATACATGCACACTTGAACAACTCGCATAATTCATGTATAAAGAGTAAATGATCACCCGGAGGGACAGTTCCATCTCCTGAGTAGCGGTTATTCATAACACGTTCAACAATTTTCATAGGTATTTTAAAAGAACGAGGATCACAAACATCATTAGACTCATCACATATGGGAGATAAAATATCATCAGAGCAAATTTTTTCTACTAAAGCTGGGGAACTAAAAATATCATGCTTAACAAAACCAGCTTCCCCAAGCTTACACCTTTCCATAGCATTAGCAATAACGGTGTTCAAAGAATTCATACAAATAACCTTGCTATGCAAAATAAGCTCCAAAGGTTTTTCAAACATTTCGAATCTAAACTTAGGAAAGACACTATAAAACTCTTTATTTTCCATTAAGCCTAACTAGTGAAAATAAAAACAAGAAACAAAAAGATATAATTGCAGAATCTAAAGGAAATAACTTCGAGCACTCACCAGCAACTAAAAGACTTAGTAACCAAAGGATGTGAGTACCTTTTACCTTACCTCCCTGGCAACGGCACCAGAAAAGAGCTTGATGTCTACGCACGCGTCTGTTCTCGTAGACAGTGTTGGGCCTCCAAGTGTAGAGGTTTGTAGAACAGTAGCAAGTTTCCCTTAAGTGGATCACCCAAGGTTTATCGAACTCAGGGAGGAAGAGGTCAAAGCTATCCCTCTCAAGCAACCCTGCAATTACGATACAGAAAGTCTCTTGTGTCCCCAACACACTCAATACACTTGTCAGATGTATAGGTGCACTAGTTCGGCGAAGAGATAGTGAAATACAAGTAGTAGTGATGATTATAAGTAGTAAATGTAATCTGAAATAAATATCGCTGCGAGCAAACATGTAACAAAACTGAAAGGAAACGGTGTGCAATGCTTGGAAAAACAAGGCCTAGGGATCATACTTTCACTAGTGGACACACTCTCAACAAAATAACATAATTGAACCAATAGATACTAACATCAATATGCCACTCTAAACAATTCTCCAATGGAAAATGAACACTAATCATGCGTAGGGCTACGAAGCACTCCTCAAAGTCCGTATTTCCCCAAACTAGATTGTCCCACACTATCACCATGAACGCACTAGATGGTTCCAACAAACACCAACAATTCATAGAGATATTAACCAAAAAGACACACATGATGCGCACACTAGTCACCTTCACACCATGATACAAGGTTTCTCCGGAGATTACAATAATAAAGCACGGGAGTAGCATAATATCTGAATAATAGCATCTACCAATTCAACTAGATATAAAGCTCACGATCACATAAAGATCACATCATGGGAGAGAGAGGTGAACCACATAGCTACCGGTAGAGCCCTCAGCCCCGGGGGAGAACTACTCCCTCCTCATCATAGGAGACAGCAAGGTTGGTGGAGATGGCGGTGAAGTCGATGGAGACGGCGGAGGAGGCGATGGCGTCGATGGAGATGGCTCTGGGGGCACTTCCCTGTCCCGGCAGGGTGCCGGAACAGAGACTTCTGTCCCTCGAAATTTGTCTTCGACGGTGGCGGCGGTACGGAACTGTTCTGGGAAAAATGCCGACTCCTTTAGGGTTTTCCGTCTCGAGGCTTCTTGTAGGCGAAAAGGCGGCGTCAGAGGTGGGCCAGGGCGGCCTCACCACAGGTGGGTGCGGCCAGGGCCTGGGCCGCACCCCTTGGTGGTGAGGGTGCCCTCTGGCCCCCCTCCGGCTCCCGTTTGGTCCTCGTCCTTCCTCTGGGCAAAATTGGAGTTTCGGTCTTTGTTTCGTCCAATTCCAAGAATATTTCCTGTGTAGCTTTTCTAAAACACAAAAATAGCAGAAAATAGGGAACTGGCACTGTGGCATCTTGTCAATAGGTTAGTTCTGGAAATCGCATAAAAATGCCACGAAGTGTAAACAAAACATGAAGCAAATGGTGTAAAACAAGCATGGAGCATCAAAAATTACAGATACGTTTGAGACGTATCAGACTCCCCTGCCCCCGGCATCATGGGGGAGCGCCGCCCCTTAGCCCCCTTCCTTCATGGCTTCATGGGAGCCCTCCCCCATGGATATGGGATCCATGGGGGAGGCAAAAACGTGGCTCTGGTGGCTGCAAATTCGTGGGTGGAGGTGTCCCCCACGAGCTAGGGTTCCTCCCTTTATATAGTCTCTCGGATTCCCGTCTCCCCATCTTGGACTCGGAATCAGGTGAATTTTATGTCCAGAACGTTTGCCGTGAAATTCCCTACAACTTTGTAGTTGAAGAGTTTTCCGTTTGACGCCGTCTTCGACCTGTAACGTGACCATCTTCGAAAAGAGTTCTCTCCTAGACTGCTGCGAAACTGTGTTGGTTCGGCTTAGGGTTTGCATCTTTGTCTAGGCGATGTCGACTTCTTCGACGAGCTCCGCCAATCGGGCGGAAGGATCGAGGGCAAAGAAAGCAGAGGCCCTTGATGCGATGCTCCAAAGACTAGGCATTGAAGATGACGAAATTGACGATCTTATTTTTGAAGATGAACCGGAGGTGCCAAAGGAGGGGCTGAAGTGGTTCACCCTTGCAAGAGTTCATATGGAAAACTATTTCAGTCCACAAACCTTCGAGCAGCATATGAAGGTTGCCTGGAGTCCGGCTCACAAGGTAAAAATCAAGCCAATTGAAAACAACTTGTTTACTATCTAGTGTAATTGTCTTGGTGATTGGCTTAAGGTGAAAGAGGGAGGACCGTGGCTATTCCGACAGAATGCTGTTATTATTGAGCCGTATGATGGGTTGGTACGCCTGAATCAATCGACCTGAATTTTGTGGCGGTCTGGATGCAAATTCATAAATTACCACCTGGGTACCGCAAGAAGACATTGATCACTAATTTGACAGAGAAGAAAGTGTGTAAGGTTTTAGAGGTAAAGATTGATATTGAAGGAGTGAATAATTTTGTTAGAGTAAGAGTTAAACTGGATGTTCGGAAGGCTCTGGCTCGATTTGTAACGGTGGTTCGTGCAGGCCAAAGGGAATTCTACCCAATTAAATTTGAAAAGATGCCAAAATTTTGTGGAGCATGTGGTTTTTTTGGGCATACCTATCTTGAGTGTGGTTCTGGTGAGCATGATGAAAGCAAACTAAAATGGGGTGATTGGCTCAAAGCAGAGTGGGAAACTTGGCATGGGAGAATTATTGGAGGAAATCGTGGAGGAGCTAGAGCCGGAAGAGGCAGAGGGTTCACTGATGATGGTCGTGGTCGTGAGAATTTGGGGCGTGGACGAGGAAACCCTGTAAGCTGGCACTACAATGCTCTCCCATTTTTTGATGGTACTACTACAGAGGAGGATGAGTTGGCAGATACAGGTACCTGTCCGGTAAAGAAGAAGGATATGGCCATGGAGGATAGTGAGAACTCTGATCCGGGTGCTAAACGTCGTCTGAATCTAGATACTGATCTGGTGGGAGAAAATTTGGACTTACCTCAAGACCATAGAAATAAAGCAATTCCAATGATTACGGATGGAAGTGAGGATTCTTTGGATAATGTGGTGACTACTACTCGAACTAAACGTTCAAAGAAGGCTGGAGCTAACTCCCCTTCACTAGGATCGGCGGGTTCCCTCGAGGAATCCGTCCGGTCGCAATGAGGATCTTAGCTTCGAACTGTCAGGGTTTGGGTAATCGCCTGACAGTTCGTTCGCTTTTGCAAGTTCAGAAGCACTGTAACCCCGATGTGATGTTCTTGTCGGAGACTCACCTCGACGTATATCCGGCAGAGTGTTTGAGGAAAAGGTTGAAAATGGAGTTTAAAATTGTTAATCCATCTACCAATCGCAGTGGTGGTGTCATGCTTCTTTGGAGACGAGGCATCAATATCCAGCAGATATTCTCTTCTCCAAATTACATTGATGTTTCTATACGTGAGAGCCCTAATAAAACTTGGAGACTAACTGGCATTTATGGTGAACCAAGATGGGAAGACAAATACAAAACCTGGGATAGGATTCGAGATTTGCACTCTCAGAGCAATCTGCCTTGGGCTCTGATTGGTGATTTCAATGAAATTCTCTATTCGTATGAAAAGGAAGGTGCAAACCCTCGTCCAGAAACTTATATGCAAGCTTTTCGAGATGTTCTAAATGACTGTAACTTAGAGGATCTGGGGTATTCGGGCAATATTTTTACATGGCGTCGTGGTCGTATACGTGAACGGCTTGACAGCGCCCTAGTGAATGAGGCATGGTTAACAATGCACCCGGACGCATCACTCCAACATCTGGACTGTATGCGGTCTAATCACCGTCCTATTTATTGGAAACTAAACAACAATTGGAGGTGCCGATTCAAGGTAAGAAAAAATTTGAAGCAAAGTGGCTCATGGAGGAATCTTTTCGGTCAGTTGTGGAGCAAGCTTGGGCCAGGGCGGAAGCTGAAACGACGGACGGTGGTGTCCTAGCTAAACTTGCCCACATGCATTCAGCTCTACATGCATGGGATGCTGATGTCCTCAAATAGCCAAAGCAGCGCTTACGTACAGCACAACGGAAATTGGAACAAGCTATGGCGGGTCCTTTTAGTGACGAGAATGAATTAATTGCAAAAGAACAGGCAGCTTTGATTGAACTATTGTTAGAGCAAGATGAGGTTCAATGGATGCAGCGATCTCGTGTAAACTGGCTACAAAATGGTGATCGGAACACTGCTTTTTTCCATCAGTTCGCCTCGGCGAGGAGGAAAAAGAATCTGATTAAAAGACTAAAGCATGAGGATAATTGGGTTGAGGGTACTAATGCTCTTAAACCAATCATCCTTCAATATTTTTCTAATCTTTTTTCTTCTGAAGTCCAGGATGTTGATCTAGAGCTGTTAAATAAAATTTATCCGAAAGTGACCCCTCTTATGAATGAAGGCTTGCTGGCTCCGTTTTCTCCAGAGGATGTTAAAAAAGCGGCATTCAGTATTGGCGATCTTAAAGCCCCAGGGCCGGATGGTCTTCATGCCATCTTCTATAAACGATTCTGGAGTATTTGTGGAGATGACATTACTAATGAAATCCTTTTAGCTATGAATACAAGTGTGATTCCAGAGGGATGGAACGATACTACGGTGGTTCTAATACCAAAGGTTGATAGCCCGGAGTCGATAACTCAATATCTCCCAATAAGTCTTTGTAATGTGATTTACAAGATAATCTCGAAAATGTTGGCACAAAGATTGAAGCATATATTGCCTGAAGTTATTTCTCCAATGCAAAGTGCCTTTGTTCCTGGACGGCTTATTACAGATAATGTCCTTGTTGCTTATGAGAGTATCCACTTGATAAAAAACAAGAGATCAGGCACATCGGGTGCATGTGCGGTGAAGCTTGATATGCATAAGGCATATGATCGAGTGGAATGGGTTTTTCTAGAGAGCATGATGAGAAGGTTGGGTTTTGCGGAAAGGTGGATTTCTTTAATGATGGCTTGTGTTAGTTCAGTGAGATACCAAGTAAGGTTCAATTCTGAGGAGACTGATATGTTTACTCCAACTAGAGGTCTACGTCAGGGGGATCCCCTCTCCCCATATTTGTTCCTTCTGTGTGCTGAGGGTTTATCCAGTCTCCTGTTGTATGAAGAAGAAGTTGGTGGCATTGCTGGGGTAAGAGTGTGCAGAAATGCACCATCATTCTCACATCTACTATTTGCTGATGATTCTCTTATTCTCATGAAAGCGGATACGAATAATGCAACTTCCTTACAGCATGTGTTGGATACTTACTGTGCAAATTCTGGCCAGCTGGTGAGTTTGGAAAAATCAAGTATTTTTTTCTCCCCAAATACAAACGTCCTTGCCAGAGCTGAAATATGTGAAGCTTTACATATTACTACTGAAGCTGTTTCTGATAAATATCTTGGACTCCCAGCGCTAGTGGGAGCGGATAGGAGTGATTCTTTTGAACATTTTATCGAAAGGATAATCCAACGAATCAATGGTTGGAAGGAAAAGCACCTCTCTATTGGTGGTAAGGAGATCTTATTGAAAGCAGTAGCTCAAGCAATTCCAGTGTATGCAATGTCTGTCTTTTTAATTCCTAAGGGGATTTGTAAAAGAATGATGGATGCTATTTCTAGCTTTTGGTGGGGTGATGAGGAGAATAGTAACAAGATGCACTGGTATGCCTGGTAGAAATTATATTACCCGAAGAGAGAAGGTGGCATGGGATTTAGGGACTTTCACTCGTTTAATTTAGCGATGCTTGCTAAACAAGTTTGGAGGCTTGCTACTGATACTGAGTCCCTCTGTGCCAAGGTTCTTCGCGCTAAATACTACCCTCAGGGAAATATACTTAGGGTTGGGCCCAAGTCTGGTTCTTCTTTTACTTGGCAGAGCATAGTTGCGGGTATTCCAACGTTTAAAAGATGATATATTTGGAGAGTTGGTAATGGTGAAAAAATTAATATATACACTGACCCGTGGATTCCATCAAGTCCGGATCGCCGAAGCCTAACACCATGTGGAGACGTGGTCTACACAAAAGTTTCAGATTTAATTGACCCGACTACTAGTTCTTGGGATGAGGATCTTCTACGATCACTATTTCTTGAGGTTGATGTGGGACGTATTTTGGAAATTCCATTGAATAACCAAGGATTTGATGACTTTATTGCGTGGAGTTTTAATAAGAATGGGCGCTATTCGGTACGGTCTGAATATTATCTGCAATGGCGTCATTCTTTTGGTGGTCGTGGGGGGGGGGGGGGGGGGGGGGAACTTGCTCTCCCTGGTTCATCAGCAATTAACCCTGTTTGGAAGATCCTATGGTGGTTGAAACTACCAAGCAAAATTAAAATATTCTTATGGCGTGTCCTGCATGGGATTATTCCTGTAAAATCAACGTTGGTTAATCGTCACATTGGTACTAGTGGACAGTGTCCAGTCTGCCAGCAAGCTCCTGAAGATTTAATTCATCTTTTATTTCAGTGCAATTCTGCTCGGGAACTATGGGGCTCCCTTGGGATTTCTAATATTATTAAGGAAGCAACGACTACGGATAGGGCTGGGTCGGCGGTTTTGGAATATCTGCTCTGTGATCAAGTTAGGAATTTACCAGGCTTTGATAGAATTGGTTTAAAAGAGGCTATTGGTACGACTTGTTGGTACCTTTGGTGGATTCGCTGGCGGCGTACTCATGATGAAACAGTCCCACCGGTTTTAAACTGCAGAATGTCAATCCTATCTATAGCAACTAATGCGGCTACTGTTGGTTCCAAGCCTAGGTCGGCTCGACCGGGTTGGAAGAAACCGGATGTGAGATAGACTAAGATAAATGTTGACGGGTCTTATCACATTGATATGCATGCAGGTTCTGCTGGGGCTATTATCAGAGACCATGATGGGAGATATATAGGGGCATCTACACTATATTTACCGAACATAGCATCAGCTGCCGTGGCGGAAGCTATGGCTATGAGGGAGGGTTTGGCCCTCGCTACTCGCCTTGGATGCAATAATATCATCATGGAGTCGGATTCCATGGAGACAGTTGAAGCTTGTACGGGGGCTCAAACCTGGTGGGGCGAATCAGCAGCTATATTCGCAGACTGTGTTGATCTAGCCGCACTCATTGATCAAGTTTCCTTCAAGCACTCCCCAAGAGAGGCCAATCAAGTAGCTCATGAATTAGCTAGTAATTGCTTTTCCACCAAATCTTCTTGTAATTGGGTCGATGAACCCCCGAGCTTTATTATCTGCAAGCTCATAAACGATGTAACGATACGTTGATTGAAGCATCAAGTTTCAGACGCACTCTTTTCCTTACCAGGGTACCTAAGGGGACTGGAAGGTTTTTAATGAGGCGGCTTGCGAGCTTAATATATTATTGGTTTCAAACAAAAAATCTTCGAAAAGAGTTCTGGCACCGATTTCTGGAAAATCCCAATTTGACTCCAACAAGGTTTCCACTTGTATTCTTGGTAATTCCTACACATCAAAGTGTAAAACAAGAACATTGTGCACTTTTGCAACTATTAGTAGGTTAGTCCAAATAAATCATAAAAGTGCCACAAAGTGTAGACAAAACATATAGCAATTGGTGTAAAACAAGTATAGAGCATCAAAAATTATAGATACGTTTGCAACGTATCACAAACTAGTGTTTTTTTCCTCGGTTAGCTCTTGAACTAGGAGATTGAATCTCCGTTCCCCATCTTCAACATGGGATCTCGCTTCCTCAAAGGACTCATTGCGTTGAGCAATAGTGTCCATCAAGTATTCGAAATGATCACGAGCATCACCACAAAGAGAACACATAGTCTTGTAAAGGGTGGCAAGAATAGTCTCTTCATCCATATCATCATTAATGGGACAAGAAGGTTGGGACGAAGATATCACCTTAGCCTCCTTTGCCATAAGGAATTTATGAGGAGTGTTCTTGGTGGAGCTCTCGTAGTCCTTGGTGTAGTCGTACTTGAATAGTGACCCGGGTTTGGCAAGAGCCAAACCGGCCACTCCAACAATGTCCTCCTCATCACTATCCTCTTCATTAACATCGGAGGTGTATTCAACACCCATAAGAGCCTTGACGTCCTTGAACTTGTTCTTGTTCCTCAAGTTGATTGGATAATGCTTCAATATTGCTTGGCACCTTTTACGTACTTCGGCTTGTCTTGTCTCTTCTCATAGGGGCAAGTATTGGCAAAGTGCCCTGGCTCATCACAATTGTAGCAAGATCTTCTCTTCTCCTTGGGAATGAAACTTCCTCTCTTCATGGAATGCTTCCCATACTTCTTGGCGAAGAAAGCTAGATCGGTATCTAGCTCACTTGTTGAAGTCATCTCTTCTTCTTCAAGATCTTCTTCAACTCTCTCTTCCTTGCTTGCTTCACGTGCCCTTGATTGAGTGACATTGGCCTTCAAAGCAAGCGATGGGTTCTTGTTCATGGCACGGATAATCTCCTTGGTCCTATTTGCCTTGGCAATCATGTCGTTATGAGCAACAAAGTATCCAACAAGCTCATCCGCGATCATCTTGCGGCAAGGTTCCAAGAAGGTGACATTGAAAGCCAAATCCTTGTATTCGGTAGACACGATCTCGATGAACTTGTTCTTCACAAAGCTATCATTCATGCGGAAGCCATCATTAATGGTGTTTCCTCCAAGAAGAATGATCTTCTCCTTGAGGGCTTGAAGTCTTGAGTAGGCACTTGTGACCGACTCTCCATCATTCATGCAAAACAAGTTCATGTCTTGTTTGGTGGCTTCGTACTTGGTATTTTGCATTGCCGACGTCCCATCAAACTTGACCGAGAGCTTCTCCCAAAGTTTCTTGGCGGACTCAATGCTTGAGACTTGATCATACACTTCATGCTTCAAGATTTGACGTATCTTGTCAAGAGCGGTGGAGTTGAGTTGACAATCAATCCTCTCCTTGGGCGTCATGTGCTTCTCATCAACGGGAGTGAACCCATTCTTGACAACGCCCCAAAGCTCCACACAAATACACCTAAGATGAGAACGCATGCAAGACTTCCAATAGGAATAGTTAAATTCATCAAGCATGGGAGGTGCACCGGAAGAAGGGTTCATGTGGGGCATAGCCAGGCGTTCGAGGGGATATTCATATGGCTTTGCATGAAGAGAGGGTCCATCGGGCTTAGGTGGAATTTCCACCTTAGCCTTATCCGGGTTTGGGTTCTCCTTCGGAGCAACCTCAACAACCTCGGGATGGGCACTCTTTGCATCCAAAGCCGAGAATCTCGCTTCCAACGCGGCAAAATGTTCGTTGAGTTTGTTACGTTGCTTATCAAGCAACGCTTGGACCTCAACGGCCGTGAAGACTGTGTCTTCACCCTCATCCGTAGGTGAGACCATCTTACTCTCAAGGCGGTTAAGCCCTTAAAAAGAGCCCTTGCTCTGATACCAATTGAAAGGATGGATGGTCTAACAACTAGGTGAGTAACCTATATGATTCTATGCAAAGTACTTCAAGCTTGAAGGCTATCACAAAGGTAAAACATAAGTAAAGGAACTCGGATAGAAATAACCGAGGCACATAGAGACAAAGATGTATCCCGATGTTCACTCTCTTGGGGGAGAGCTAGTCACCGTTGGAGAGGTGTGAATCCCCAAGAAGGGTACTCAAGCGCCACGAAGGCTCACCTTCTTCTCCTTGAGCCCCCTCCATGAAGTAGGAGCCCAATCACTCGTGGTAGACCTTAGGGTGGTCTCCAAACCCTCACAAACTTTCCACGGGGCGAATCACAAGCCGAATGCCTTTGGGCGACCCTAGCCACCTAGGGTTTCCCACAAACCCAAGGGTAACAAGTAATCTTGATGAACTCAAGGGGGAATGAAATATGGCTTGGTGGAGATGTAGATTGGGGCCTCCTCTTTCTTTCTACCAAAGGGATTTGGATTTGGGAGGGTAGAATGAGAGATCCCCTTAGCTTGAGGTGCTCATTAATGGAGGAGAGAGAGTGGACATGATATTATGATTTGTAAGTAGTCAACCTACCCCTTCGGAGAAGAAGGGGTGTATTTATAGTCCATGGGGAGAAAATGACCATTTGGGGCGAAACTGGGATTTCCGGTTGAATTCCCGGTTGGACCGAAAATCCAACCAGAAATTCTCGGTGGAGATTCCGGTGGAACCGAGAATTGAACCGGAGATTTCCAGTTTGAACCGGACCTGGAACCGAGAATAAACCGAGCCAGCCCAAAAACATGTTTGGGTCTGGCTGAGCTTGTCCGGTCCTGTGGTCGGTCGAAACCAGAAATTCTCGTTTGAATTTCCGGTGGGATTTCCGGTCAGACCGGAAATTTGACCGAGAATCTGAATTTCGTCCCAAACTTTCTTTTCTCCAAAAGAACAAAAAATACTCTTTGAGCAGGAAAGTGAAATAGGTGGGGAAGGTGTTTGGTTAGCAAGAAAACAAACCCACGAGTCCATCGAGACAACCCCTCTTAATAGTGCAGTGTTTCCTATAGACTCAAGTAAAAATAGAAGAACATAGGAAAAGCACCGCCGCTTCTCTCTGAAGTCGAATGGGGGGCCTCCTTTCATAGCTCATCAATGAAATGGACTAAAACATCGAAGTAGTCAGTCCATGAGTGGGGCAATTCTTTATCATAGATTTCATTCTTTCCCAAGCTTGAGCAACATGTTCATTATCAAACTGGCTAAACTTCATAATATTGCTACGCAAAGCTATAATCTTAGCAGGAGGACAGTATCTACCAATAAAAGCATCCTTACACTTAGCCCATGAATCAATACTATTTTTAGGCAAAGACAGCAACCAATCCTTAGCTTTTCCTCTGAAAGAAAAAGGAAACAACTTAAGCTTAATAATATCACTCTCTACATCCTTATATTACTGCATCTCACATAGCTCAACAAAATTGTTGAGATGAGCTGCAGCATCATCAGTACTAGCACCGGAAAATTGCTCTTTCATAACAAGGTTCAACAAAGCAGGTTTAATCTCATAAAAATCAGCAGCAGGAGTAGGTGGCGCAATAGGAGTGCAGATAAAATCACTATTATTAGTGCTAGTAAAATCACACAACTTGGTGTTCTCATGAGTAGCCATTCTAGCAAAGCTAAAAGCAGACAAGTAAAAACAACTATAAAGGAAACTAATTTTTTTGGGTTTTTGATAAAACGATGCAAGTAAAAATAAAGTAAATCAAAACTTAAAACAAAGTAAAGGATGTGCGTGCGAAACTCCCCTTGCAGAAGTCTTCTTTTTCCCCAGCAACGGCTCCAGAAAATGTCTTGATTGCTATTGATGGCGCGGTAAATGACCGGCCAGTTGGGAAACCCCAAGAGAAGGTTTGATGAATATAGCAGCAAGTTTTTCCCTCAGTAAGAAACCAAGGTTTATCGAACCAGTAGGGAAAAGCCAAACTGAAGAAGGTGATGTCCTGCTAGCTTCGCGACAGCTCCGGACAATTTATAGGGCGCCTCGTCCAAGCTTTGCTTTACGAGCGGCAACGTGGAACATGCACACAACACAACCAAATACTTTGTTCCCAACTTACGATGAGGTTGTCAATCTCACCGGTTTGCTTGAAACAAAGGGTATGAGCGTATCTAGTGGAAAGTGATAATAGTATGCGAGTAAAGTAAATATTGCGAGTAAAGTAAACAGGTGATAGCAATATAATGGAAATAGGACTGGGGTCCACAGTTCACTAGTGGTGTCTCTCCATAAGATAAAATAACACATGCTGGGTAAACAAATTATAGTTGGGCAATTGATAGAATAAAGATAACGTGCATATGTCGAGAGGATCACTATGAGATTTACTCTGGGCATTACAACAAGATACATAGACCGCCATCCAACTGCATCTATGACTAATAATCCACTTGCGGCGAATCAATCCGAGAACTCCACAAGTATTAAGTTGCGAACAACAGATAACTGCATTAAGCAAAGTGTGTAATGTAAACAAAGCATATGCCCTTGAGCATATGAATGTTGTTTTCTCCCTAGTGGCAATAGCACATCTACAACCTTAGAGGTTTCTGTCACTCCCCCAGATTAAATAGAGGCATGAACCTAACTATCGAGCATAAATACCCCCTCTTGGAGTCACTAGTATCTACTCGGCCAAGATAGCTACTAACAACGGAGAGCATGCAAGATCATAAACAACATAGAGATAACATAAGATAATATTCAGCACATCAACTCAATCATAACACCAATATTCATCGGATCCCAACAAACACAACATGTAGAATTACATAACGGTGATCTCGATCATGTAAGGCAGCTCACGAGATCTAAACATGAAGCACATGGTGGAGAAGACAACCATCTAGCTACTGCTATGGACCCATAGTCCAAGGTAGACTACTCACTCATCGCGCCGGAGGCAAGCATGGCGATGAAGAAGACCTCTGGTGGCGATTCCCCTCTTCGGCAGGGTGCCGGGAAGAGCTTCTGGACCCTCCCGATCTCGGGTCGACGACGGCGGTGGATCGCGATATGTTTCTGGAAAAGTGATCGGGTGTTTAGGTTTTTCCCGTCGGGGGGTCTTTATAGGCGAAGGGGCATCGTCAGAAGTGGACCCCTCGTGGCCCCACTCCATCTCCTCTTCGGCTCTCTGGAAGCTTCGGTGAATTTCTGGATGTTTGGCTTTTGTTTCGTCCAATTCCGAGAATATTTCCTTTGTAACTTTTCTGAAACACAAAAATAGCAGAAAACTGGGAACTGGCACTGTGGCATCTCGTTAATAGGTTAGTTCCGGAAAATGCATAAAAACGCCACGAAGTGTAACGAAACACTAAGCAAATGGTGTAAAAATAAGCATGGAGCATCAAAAATTATAGATACGTTAGAGACGTATCAGTCATCATACCTTCCTCTTGGGGTTCCCAACGGGGTGTTATCTACACACCATCAAGCATTTTTTCTGGCGCTGTTGCCGGGGAGAAAGAAGATTTCTGCAATGGGAGTCTCGCATGCTCAATCTTTTACTTTGTTTTTGTTTTGCTTTATTTTATTTTTGCTTGCATCATTTTATCAAAAATACAAAAAATTAGTTCCTTTGATAGTTTGTATTCCGTTACTTTTACCTTTAGTTCATTATGTTGTTCCCTAAGTATGCTTTGGAGGACCTTACAATAGGTAGTGGTTCTATTATTGGGAAAGGTAACATTGAGGAGTTCTTTAATCATGTTAGTATGCATAAAGATGTTGAGGATAGATCTTTGGCTAAGCTTGCTCCTAGTTATGAAGTTGTTGCTGCTTATTTAGTTCACATGTTGGAGGCTAGGTTTGTTAACCTTAATCCTTTTATACAACAAATGTTTCTTAAGCTTCATGCTATCGAAGACTCCGAAAAGAAAGATTTTATTTTGGAGACTTTGCGTAGAGAATTTAGAGATGTTGCTATTAGAGCTAGGAAAGTTTTTGAGCATTTTAATATGCTTGGCTCACATGTAGAGGTTGTTGGTACAAACAAGGAAGAAATCAAAGTACCAACTCCTTGCAAACTTGTAGGATTGCATGAAGCTTTGGAAAGGAATTTTGATTGGATTTGTCCAGAAAACCCTTTTGATGAAAGTAGTGAACCAAAGAGTGTTCATAAGGGATCTTCAAAAACTCATTTGGATACAATTCAATGCATTGTTGAAAAGACTTCTGCAATTGATCTTAATGCTTCATTTGATATTACTTGATTTGCACTTTCTGCGCCGAGCTCAAAGGCGTTAAAGAAAAGCACTCTTAGGAGATAACCCAATGTTTTCTTTTCAGTACTTTTTATTTTTTTGAGTCTTGGAAGTTATTACTACTGTAATGACCTCTCCTTATCATTTTTATTTCTTTGTTGTGCCAAGAAGAACCTCTAATTTGAGGGAGGTAAGATTTGGGGAAGTTGCTGTCCTGAAACAGATTTCTGCGCTGCACCGTAAAAATTCGTGAAAATTCTCAGAATACCTTTTTGATCAAAAATTTCTTGAGCATATGCCTCAGGTTATATCAAAACTTTTATGAGTTTTGCACTTTTCGATTTGAGCAACAGAAGGTCCTCGAAAAAATTGACCTTTGACAGCTGTTCTGTTTTGACAGATTTCTGCCACTATTTGTGTTTGCCTCTCGATCGCTTTCTTTTTTAGTTCTTTTGATCACGGAACTTTTGAGGAAATTGCTACAGTAGTATATGCTTTATATGTGGTATTTTTGAGTTTGAAAATGAACCAAAAAGGGTTGATTTACTATTATGCTTATGCTAACATTGCTAATAGAATTGTGTGAAGTTTTGTATGAAGGAAGTTTTCAAGTGTAGGGATTGGAGAGTGATGAGATGAGATGAAGTATGGACAAAAGCTCAAGCTAGGGGATGCCCTTGTCACCCCAAGAAATATCCAAGAGGTACAAGCGTCAAAGCTTGGGGATGCCCCCGAGGCACCCGTTCTTCATCGGCAAAAATCAGGTCACCTTTCAACACACTATATTTTTATTGCTTCATATTCTATGCATTTGTCTTGGAGCGTCTTTACTTTTGCTTTCAGTTTTCTTTTATTTTGTTTGCTGCAATAAATGGTTGGACCCCAACAAATTTCTTTTGGAGAAGATGTACTTCGTTTTTCATTGCCAAGAACACTCTAGTTTTCACTCTTATCGTTCAACGAGTGTTCTCTTTTTCTAGAACTGCGTTTAGCTTTTGTTTTTTTGCCTTGATTTTTGTTCAGATCTTGTTTTATCTTTGCATCAAGGTGTATTTAGACCACTGGTCTATGTTGGTTTTCATCAAAAGAGTTGTCTCAAAAAGGTTTGAATGGTGTTGGAAAAGAGAAAAAGTTTCATGCAAAAAGTGGTACAAAAAGGAGCTTGTTTAGACTGCGGCTTAGACTTTTGCATGTCGTGCTTGATATCATTTTGATAGTATGCTTAGTGGTTTTGCTGTAGCATGACTTGCCTCAAATGACTGAGATTGCTTAATGAGCCTTTGAAAAAATCATGCGTTGTTTTAATTATTTGGAAGCATTATTTTGGTTTTCTCCTTTGATGCTTTATTTGGGTTGACTTGGCGCATGCTTACAACATGTTTGACTCTTACAAAGTCGCCATAAGCCTTTATGATCATTTGGTTTTTGACTTGTGATGCCATTTTATGCTTCTTTTAATGATGTTTTGTCGCTATGCATGATTATGGCCGTTATTGCTCTCTTAGTTGGTCGCTCCTAGTCTTTTGCTAGCCGTCGTTTTGTACTGAGTATAAGCTCTACTCATGCATCCAACTCCCCAAAACCAAGTTATTCCAATGTGTCCACCATACATACCTATTAGCAATTTGCTATTCCAAGTATATTTGACTTGCTTTTATCTATCCTTCAAATTAAACTCTTTTGGTGTTATGTGAAAATTAGTCAGTAAAGCTCTCACGAACCTGACGGCACACTTTACTTTTCTCGCTTTTAAAATTTTGACATTGTGGCTCTCTTATGTTGATGTTATGCTTGCAAGTTGTAAGTTGGAAATTAGCCAAACCATACCATCATGGGGCAAGCTTTCAACCTTGCACTTTCTCTCATTTGAGTTGATATCGTGATCTTTTGTTTATGGATACTCGCGATATAAAATAAGTTGGGATCTTGCGGGATCATGGAGTTTGTATATGTGTTGGAGAAACGCCTAGGCCGCTAATTTAAGCCATGCATCATTCTTGGTGGAAATTTACAGCATGCCCATAGTGGACATTCGACGACGCATCTCACAATAAAAAGCTATACCAATGGTAAATAAAAGAGATGCCGAGGTGTTCATTGTATGTTTGTCCTATCATTTTGATGTGGGCTTGTTCCATGTCATTGGGCAGGAGGTACCCCATTGGCGGTTCTCGATGATACATGTATACTTACAATGACAAGAGCTTGCTTGGGACCTAAGTCGAGTAGCATGAGGTTTGGGTATTCGTACTTTGATGGGTTCGTAGCATAGAAAACAAAAAATTTCCTACGCAAGAACACAAAAACTAGCCAAGATACTCTACGAGGTGGTAGCAACGGAGACTAACCCTCGACGACCGTAAGCGGGGATTACGTTCCCGCACAAACGTTGACGATGGAGAGTCGGTGAAGACGCACGTAGTCGACGTAGTTGTTCACTTGACGTAGTCGACGTCGTGGTTCACTTGACGATCACAAGATCGTGTACCCGGCGCCACAAGTGGCAGCGCCCCCGTGCTCGGTCACACGTACAGCTCGACGTCGACTCCTCCACGCCCTCGGTCTAGCGGGGCAGCGGAAGAAGGGATCCGCCGGACACTCCTCCACACACTTCTCCAAGTGTATGAACTACGAACTACAATTCCGGCAGAGCTTCGCTAAGCCAAGACGGAAAGTGGGTAGCAACTATGCAAGGGAGGGGAGGATCAAGAAGTGTGTCACATGGAGGAGAGGGAGGGGTTTATATAGGGGAGGAGGGGCAGCCCCCATGGGGTGGCCGGCCAAGGAGGTCCTCCTCCTCTTCATGGTGATAACTCCCTCTTCATTCCCTTCATGGTGGTAACTCCCTCATCAACATGAGGTAACCCCCATTTTAATTTTGCATGACATTCATGCTAATTAAAATTCACACTTATTGATTTAATAAAACATTTTTATTTCTTTAATATTTGTTAATTCATTCAATTAACAAACATTAACAAATACACCCTTGAGTTATTTCGATATCCCGAAACAGTTTCGGTGCTTTTCTGAAACAACCCTTATGATGTCCTGTAATTCGATCGGAGTATCGTATCCACTCAAAAACGACGGCGAACCTTAAGTGTGTCACCCTACGGTTCGTGAATAACGTGGACATGATCGAGACTCCTCTCCGATCAATAATCAACAGCGGGATCTGGAAATCCATGATGACTCCCACTTACTCAACGATGAACTAGTGATCGTGTGAACCAGTAACGAACATAGTTAATTCCTTTTGTCTCACGATATTATTACTTGTCCGAGATCCGATCATTTGGTATCAACCATACCTAGTTCGATCTCGTTCCCGACAAGTCTCTTTACTCGTTCCGTGATAATGCATTCCTGTGACCTAGTCACATGCTTGCAAGCGATTCCAATGCAATATCACCGAGAAGGGCCCAGAGAATATCTTTCCGTCATCCGGATGGACAAATCCCACTCTTGATCCATGAGCCTCAACTAATACTTTCAGAGTACCCAAATCAACCTTTATAATCACCCTATTACGGTGTGACGTTTGATATCATCAAAGTACCCTTCCGGTATCAGTGATTAACATGATCTCATGATCTAAGGATTAGAACTACTTCGCATGAGTTTGATATAGCAATGAACTTGATGACTTGATCGTATTGCTATTCTTACTATGGGTGTGAGTGTTCATCACATCATTCTTCTAATGATATGACCCCGTTATTAACAACATCCAATGTTCATGATCAGGAAACCTTGATCATCAGTTAATCAATGAGCTAGTATAAAAGAGAGGCTTTACTAGGAACCTTTTATAGTTTATTAATCACACAAGTATTAATGTTTCCGATTAATACAATTCTAGCATGAGAAAAAAACATTTATCATAAACATGGAATATGAAATAACCACTTTATTATTGCCTCTCGGGCATATTCCCTTCAGTCTCCCACTTGCACTAGAGTCAATAATCTAGTTGATACTTGCGTATATAACACTTATGGCTTTCACGTGTTATCCGTACGCGTTGCAGTGGCTAATCTGATCTCCAGACCTGACACTTTCAGTTCTGTGTGTATTTGCATGTCTTTGCGTCTCTACGCATCACTCATTCTCAAATGAGATAGTTGGGTATAAATTTGGTCCTTTGGTGAGACCTTAGTTCCTTTAGCTAAAATCATGTTGTCATTATTGTCGCACAATAGATCTTCACAGTAATAGCCAGCTTGGAACTACACCTAGTTTGATAACAAACTTCTTGACACAAATGCCCTCTTTTGCTACTTCTAAAGTAGCCATATACTCAACCTTTGTTGTAGAATCCATCACAATGTCTTAACTTTGGAACTCATCCAAATCCATCATGGAACTTCCTTCCATTACATTGTGCCACCTAAACATACAGCTAAAATTGAGATAAACTTAATTTGTATCCTGTGACAAACTTAGTATCAATGTAACACTTTACAATGAATTATGTGTCACTTTGTCATACATAATATATATCCTTAGTCCTTCCAAAGCACATAAGGATATCTCTACTATTGTCCAGTGATCATCTTATGACATTTATCACTCTGGTATATGCTCATAACATTTAGAGCATAGGACATATATGGATATGTACATATCACGGTATACATGATCGATTAAATCATTCATGTGGCTTCACTCATCAAGTGTCAAAAACACCTGAATCTTGTTTCAACCTCTTCCATGCGACAAGAACTTTTCTTGTCGTTTCCATATTGAACTTCATTCAATATTTCATCTATGTACTTTCGCACAACCATATTGGTACCTCGATCTATCTATATAGACATCGAGACCCAATATTTTGGTTTTGCCTCAGTTTTTCATTAAAATCTAATTTTAATGAAATTCTTAACCTATGCCAATAAAAGATACATAATTTCCAATTAACAATATGTCTTCTACATAATGTATTGAAAATATGTCTCTGCGCTCCCACTTAATTTCTTGCAAATGCAAGCATATTATCGTATCTGATGAAACTAAACCTTTTAATTATTTCATCACGGTGAATATTCCAACTCCGCGATGCATACTTCAACCATTGAAGTTTGCATGCCTTTTAGCATCCTTTGAATTTACAAAACCCATTGGACCATGTCATGTACATGTCCTAGGTAACCATTCTATTAGAAGAATGTTGTCTTCTTTGTTCAACTAACATATACCAAACTTGGCATATGTAGTGGTTGCTACAGTAATCCTTCCAGACAAAATATCGCTATGAAAGATCAAATCTTGTCATAGTCAACTCAATGAACACAATCGTAAACTCTTTTAACGATGTGTCGACTATTTCAAAGATGTTAAAACATCCATGTCTGTCTTTATAGATCCTAACACGTTCATTAGGCTTCATGCCTTTTGAGGGTCTTCCAAGTTCAGAAACTTGATTTCTCGTGTATGGAACTATCACGGATTTTATGGCTTCTAGCCATTTGACGGAGTCAGGGTCCATCATTGCTTCTTTGCATGTAGTCGGTTCATCATTGTCAAAACAATAATGATCTATTCTCAAATCTAACTATTTGATTATTACCCGACTCACGCGGTTCAATAGGAACTTAGATATCTGTGACCACAACTTTTGAGGTAGTGTATCCATGCGCATTGTGGCCGCCTCCGGGACACTTCCCGGCGCTGCGCTACTCAGCACATATAGCTTAGGTTCAATAACCTAATCAAAGTTCTATTGTCCTCCCACTTGACTTTTTGCGAAAAATTCCTTCTCAAGAAACTTGACGTTTTCAGCGACAAACACTTTTGTCTTAGGTGTTCTGGAGGAATACCCAACATTTGCTTTGGGATAACCTACAAAGACGTATTTATCCGACTTTGGTTGTAAACATTTTACATATGCATAGCATACCAAAATTTTAGAAAAGACAACTTGGGTTTTATCCCATGCCATATCTCATATGGTGTCATTTCAATGGATCATGATGGCGCTCTTTTCAGTGTAAAAGCGGTAGTCTCTAAAGCTTTATCCTTAAAATATAATGGCAGTTTTATAGATGACACCTTTAATCCAATGATGTCAAACAAAGTTTGATTTCATCTCTCGAACACTCCATACTCCTATGGTGTTTCGGGAAATACAAGTCTATGGAACGATTCCTCAACTTTTAGGTGTTTGCTAAACTTGTAACTCAAATATATTCCTTTATGATCAAATCATAAATTCTTTATTCTCTTGTTACAATGATTTTCAACTTCATCTAGAAATACTTTGAACATTTTTCAAATATTTCATACTTCTTCCTTATCAAGTAAATATACACATATATCTACTCAAATCCTTGGTTAAAGTAAATGAAGTTCAAAGATCCACCACACACAGCTACACATAATGGACTATATACATCAACATGTACAATATCCAATAAGTTAGTCGTCCGTTCTTCTTTGGCCTACAAACGGAGTTTTAATCATCTCTAGGAAATTTTCACAAGTGTCAATTGATTCAAAATCAAAAGACTCCAAAATTCCATCAACATGGAGTTTCTTCATGTTTACTTTCCAATATGATTTAAACGGTGGTGTCACTCATAAGTGATCTTCTAATCATTTGTCTTGCGACATTTTTAGCATCAGTATTATGGATGTGATTTCTCCAACAAGATAAGTGTTCATTCATCTTTTATGAATGCGGTAATAATTTGAACAACCATTGTTCTCATAATACCAGAACAAAATAACAATTATTCAAACAAATCTTGAAGGCTAGGTTTAATTTCAACGAAACACAATAACACTTTATTAGTTTTCGATGAGAATCATCCCATATTCATTTGCTAGTTAATTAGGCCATTGTAGTTCTTGTATTGCGTTGTTTGTATGACAGTTCATACCAACCAATTTAGTATCAAATACCCAAGAACAACATTGTTTTAACAAGCAACGAATACACCCATAACATGTATATCTTCTATATACCTGAGCTGGACATTTCCAGTCTTTTCTTTTCCGCCAGAATAAATTTTGGATTCTCTTTTAGCAATTCTTTTCCTTCTAGAAGAATCTATCAACATCAATAGTGGCGCCATTCACATGGCACATAGTTCAAGGCATGATTAGTCAAACACTAATATCCTTGGACTCACACATTGAAGTAGATCACCATTATCAAATATTTGGCGTTCTTCCAAATTCCATTCTTTAGTAATCTATTAATGTAGTAAACATTTTACCGACATCTTGTATTTATCCTATCATGACAACTTTCATGATCAAGCTACTATAGCTCATGAGGACGAATTTTGAGTATAATGTTAGTTCCCAAAACCTTTTTAGGAGATCTAGACGCCTAGCGTCTCCAATCTTCACAAATTCTCATACAATATGAGAACATGTGTCTTACGAAATTATACTCTATCACATTGCAACCAAACATTGTTTCAGATATCAAAATATCTTCCACATATGATAGTTTATAAAACAATTCTTTTAGCTCCTAGATAACCTTGATACTAAAAACAACTTTTGAATATCAAGGATTATGGAGGCAAGTGTGATACTTAGATACTAACACTGGAATTGTTACTCTTGATTTAATACTACTTATTAAATTTTATTGAGTAATCAAGGTTTGCTAAAAGTTTGCAATAGGACTTAAAACTTTAGATTGACATTCAAACAATACGATACCAGTTCGTAAAGTTAACATCCAGAATTCTATAGTTCTATTATCTCAATTATAGCTAATCGCAAGGTAGTAAACGGATGCCAATGCCTACAACAAACTATGCAAATTCACTTTGATTTAGTTCATGATAAATTGAGTTCTATAATTCAAAATTACTAAGTGAACTCCCACTTAAAAACAACATCCCTCTTAGTTTTCTTAAGTGATTACACGAACCAAATTCACTATACCGCAACCGATCATCACGTGCAACGGCATAGTTTCAAAGGCGAACATCACCATGTTCATTATATCAACCATATGACTCATGCTTAACCTTTCGGTTCGTGTTCCGAGGCCATGTCTGTACATGCTAGGCTCGCCAAGTAGAACCATAACATTCACGTGTGTAAAACTGTCTTACACCCGTCATATGTGAACGTAGAGTCTGTCACACCCGATCATCACGTGGTGTCTCGAAACGACGAACTTTCTTGACGGTGCATGTTATGGAAGAACACATTTTTATCTTGATATTTATGTGAGAGGGATCATCTTATAATGCTACCGCGCGATCAAATCTAAGCAAAATAAGATGCATAAAAGGATAAACATCACATGCATATATAATGTGATATGATATGGTCCTTCACGCATTCGATCTCCATCTTGTGCGTCATGGCATGATCTCCATCATTCCACCGGCGTAGCACCAAGGTCCATGGCGCGCCACCTTGGTTGTCTTCCTCCATTACAATATATCACTTGGATATATATATATTCGGCACGCAGGCCATTTAAATGTAAAGACAACCATATGGCTCCTGCCGGTTGTTTATAACTTACAAAAAGGATCATCGCATACAATTTGTAACATAAACAATTTAACCATATCACATCACATGCCCTGCAAAAACAAGTTAGACGTTTCTAATTTGTCTTGCATATTTTACGTGGTTTGGGGCTTTCTAGAAAGAACCGTTCTTACCAACGAACATGTAACCACAACGGTGATAAAAATATTATTAACAACTCTTTGTAAAATAGATCATAACTATAGTGGGAGATACGTGCACCCGCAAAGCCACATATGCCGAAGCATGTCAAGTGTGGGACAAGTCTCGTGAACGCGGTCACGTAATGTTAGTCTCGGGCAGCTTCAATCCCACTATGCCACTATGATCCAAAATACAAAAATTTGCAATAACATGATCATCAACACCCACATCCACATGTGTTCTAGCCGTGCATACCAACTACGCATAGATATGGCTCTGATACCACTGATGGGTTCGTAGCATAGAAAACAAAAAATTTCCTACGCAAGAACACAAAAACTAGCCAAGATACTCTACGAGGTGGTAGCAACGGAGACTAACCCTCGACGACCGTAAGCGGGGATTACGTTCCCGCACAAACGTTGACGATGGAGAGTCGGTGAAGACGCACGTAGTCGACGTAGTTGTTCACTTGACGTAGTCGACGTCGTGGTTCACTTGACGATCACAAGATCGTGTACCCGGCGCCACAAGTGGCAGCGCCCCCGTGCTCGGTCACACGTACAGCTCGACGTCGACTCCTCCACGCCCTTGGTCTAGCGGGGCAGCGGAAGAAGGGATCCGCCGGACACTCCTCCACACACTTCTCCAAGTGTATGAACTACGAACTACAATTCCGGCAGAGCTTCGCTAAGCCAAGACGGAAAGTGGGTAGCAACTATGCAAGGGAGGGGAGGATCAAGAAGTGTGTCACATGGAGGAGAGGGAGGGGTTTATATAGGGGAGGAGGGGCAGCCCCCATGGGGTGGCCGGCCAAGGAGGTCCTCCTCCTCTTCATGGTGATAACTCCCTCTTCATTCCCTTCATGGTGGTAACTCCCTCATCAACATGAGGTAACCCCCATTTTAATTTTGCATGACATTCATGCTAATTAAAATTCACACTTATTGATTTAATAAAACATTTTTATTTCTTTAATATTTGTTAATTCATTCAATTAACAAACATTAACAAATACACCCTTGAGTTATTTCGATATCCCGAAACAGTTTCGGTGCTTTTCTGAAACAACCCTTATGATGTCCTGTAATTCGATCGGAGTATCGTATCCACTCAAAAACGACGGCGAACCTTAAGTGTGTCACCCTACGGTTCGTGAATAACGTGGACATGATCGAGACTCCTCTCCGATCAATAATCAACAGCGGGATCTGGAAATCCATGATGACTCCCACTTACTCAACGATGAACTAGTGATCGTGTGAACCAGTAACGAACATAGTTAATTCCTTTTGTCTCACGATATTATTACATGTCCGAGATCCGATCATTTGGTATCAACCATACCTAGTTCGATCTCGTTCCCGACAAGTCTCTTTACTCGTTCCGTGATAATGCATTCCTGTGACCTAGTCACATGCTTGCAAGCGATTCCAATGCAATATCACCGAGAAGGGCCCAGAGAATATCTTTCCGTCATCCGGATGGACAAATCCCACTCTTGATCCATGAGCCTCAACTAATACTTTCAGAGTACCCAAATCAACCTTTATAATCACCCTATTACGGTGTGACGTTTGATATCATCAAAGTACCCTTCCGGTATCAGTGATTAACATGATCTCATGATCTAAGGATTAGAACTACTTCGCATGAGTTTGATATAGCAATGAACTTGATGACTTGATCGTATTGCTATTCTTACTATGGGTGTGAGTGTTCATCACATCATTCTTCTAATGATATGACCCCGTTATTAACAACATCCAATGTTCATGATCAGGAAACCTTGATCATCAGTTAATCAACGAGCTAGTATAAAAGATAGGCTTTACTAGGAACCTTTTATAGTTTATTAATCACACAAGTATTAATGTTTCCGATTAATACAATTCTAGCATGAGAAATAAACATTTATCATAAACATGGAATATGATAATAACCACTTTATTATTGCCTCTCGGGCATATTCCCTTCATACTTCACGGGACACGAGGTTTTCAACTTATGATTTGTTAAGCATATGCTTCGTAATTGTACTCGCATTAACTTTAACCATTGAAGATACCTATGATGGGGGCAATGAGAGCTCAAAGCTAGTAAGTACCATAATTTTTAAAGGTTTATAAAACTTGCAATCCCTGCTTCCCTCTGCGAAGGGCCTTTCTTTTACTTTTATGTTGATTCTCCACCTTCTACCTTTATGCACCGTCTAAGAGAGCATAGTTTCTATTCTGAGTTTAATGTGCATAGTCCCAAAGTTTATCATTGATTGATTCATGATTATGGTTTTTCTTGTTCTTAAATTATTTGTATCTAGTCGCCCTCTTAAACTTGAAGGTGTCCTATGCATTTATGTTTTGCTATTCCATGAAGGACAAGCTGAAAACCACTTGATATGTTTTTCCATATGATTTGAACACACGTTTGACTTTCATTGTTTCATTATTCATGATCTTTCGTTTGTGTTTCTTTTCATGTTATAACATGGTTGCTAAGTTTTTATTGTCAAGATTATGTCTTTTATGCCCATGTTGTAAGTTCTTTGATCCCAGCACTCAATGCTTTACATCGTTGATCAAGATTGTGATGGTGTATGTCACCTCAAAAATTAGTCTCAAACATATCTATAATTTTTGATGCTCCATGCTTATTTATACACTATTTGCTTTGTGTTTTGTTACACTTCGTGGCTTTTTTATGCATTTTCCGGAACTAACCTACTAACAAGATACCACTTCAGAAAAGCTACACAGGAAATATTCTCGGAATTGGACGAAACAAAGCCGAACCTCCTATTTTTACCGAAGCTTCGTGAAGACTGAAGATAAGATGGATCGCTTTTCCTCGGAACATACTGCAAGCCGCCGCCCTCGTCGAAGCGAGATCGGGAGGATCCAGGAGCTCTTCCTGGCACCCTGCCGGAGGCCTTCTCCACCACCATGGTCGCCCTACGGAGTGATGTGTGAGTAGTCTACCTTGGACTATGGGTCCATAGCAGTAGCTAGATGGTTGTCTCCTCCACCATGTGCTTCATGTTTAGATCTTGTGAGCTGCCCTACATGATCAAGATCATCTTTGTGTAATTCTACATGTTGTGTTTGTTGGGATCCGATGAGTATTGGTACTATGTCAAGTTGATGTGCTGAATTATATATCTTATATTATCTCTATGTTGTTTATGATCTTGCATGCTCTCCGTTGCTAGTAGATATCTTGGCCGAGTAGATGCTAGTGACTCTAAGGAGTATTTATCCTCGATAGTTGGGTTCATGCCTCTAGTAATCTGGGGGAGTGACAGAAACCTCTAAGGTTGTAGATGTGCTGTTGCCACTAGGGAGAAAACAATATTCTTGTGTTCAAGGACATTTGCTTTGTTTACTTTATGCACTTTGCTTACTGCAGTTATCCGTTGTTCGCAACTTAATACCCGATGGTTGCTCGGATGACATCCGGAGGGTGGATTATTAGTCATAGATGCAGTTGGATTACGGTCTATGTATTTTGTCGTAATGCCCAGAGTGAATCTCATAGTGATCCTCATGACATATGTACGTTATCTTTATTCTATCAATTGTCCAACTGTAATTTATTTACCCAGCATGTTGTCATTTTATCTTATGGAGAGACACCACTAGTGAATTGTGGATCCCGGTCCAATTTCCTTTACATTGCTATTACCGTTTACTTTTACTCGCACTATTTACTTTTACTTGCATACTATTACCTTTTACCACTCGATACGCTTAATCCTTTGTTTACAGCAAACCGGTGAGATTGACAACCTCATCGTAAGTTGGGGCAAAGTTCTTGGTTGTGTTGTATGCAGGTTCCACGTTGCTGCTGGTGCAAAGCAAAGCCCTGGACGAGGCGCCTTATAAATTGTCCAGAGCTGTCGCGAAGCTAGCAAGCATCACCTTCTGAAGTTTGGCTTTCTCCTACTGGTTCGATAAACCTTGGTTTCACAACTGAGGGAAGACTTGCTGCTGTGCTCATCATACCTTTCTCTTGGGGTTCCCAACGGGGTGTTATCTACATGCCATCACCCTCCACCCCGAAGCCGTCGGCCTCGAGCTCTGCCCACCGGTGGCCTCGAGCTCCACCCGCCAGCCTCGTGCTCCACCCACCGGCCTCGAGCTCCACCCACCGGCCGCCTGCATCGAGCTCCACCACGACAAGGTGCCGACATAGAGCTCCACCACGACAAGGCCATCCTGGATTTGCCGGATATGGGCCTGATCTGCCGGATCTAGGCCTGTAGCAGCCAGATCTGCGAGATTTTGTGGCCTTTTTTGACATTTTCTGTTGTATGCATTTTGGATCTTTTGTATGAAAGAAGGGACCTTTTCATATGTATCTAGGGTTTCTTTTGATCGAATATGAAGACCTTTATCGGTTTGTGTGGATTTGATGCAATTTTGTATGGATCTGTTGGATCTCTATATATGCATATGTGGTTCTTTTGTATTTTTTTCTACAGAACTTTGTGATCCATTGTATGTTTAGTATGAATTTTTAGCGATATTTTTACGAAGAGATATGTTCTTTATGATTCTACATGAATAACTTTACTGGCTGCTACTATCTACCGAAAAAATAATATGCAAATATAAAGAACTTTATATTTGAGTAGATGGATCCACACTAACAATCATAAAGAGCTTTTTGCAAGTGCATCGTCTGAAACATAGAAGGATCTCGTAATAAAAATCTGAACATGTGCGGGGCCTTTTTGACAAAACCGTCTCACCAATCTTGATGCACTGACGGATTTCGACAGCTGGCGATAGCGTCCGGCGTCATAAGGTCCGGACAAAATCCGCGTTACCCGGCACTGGCCTATATGGACTTGTTTAAACCCGCATTAGAAGTTAGTGGATCAGCTAATTTTGTGTTGATAGTTCTAGGACTGAAATGCATCCACCACGCACAATTACCTTTTCTTCGTTCGGTGCAGTTTGGAACTAAAATGCGAGCTCTGAAGTTTGTCTCCGCAACAAGTTCATCACGCTGAAGTCAATTGCAAAAATGTGTTTCCAGCTACTTTATCTCTTCTTTTTGGAAAATATATTGTGATTAAACACAAGCATATGCTGGTCACACAAGTAATTAGTTGAACAAAAAACAGGACCACCAGTTCCTTTGAGCTAGCCCGGCTGCTGAATGAACTGTGTCCCATATTTTGATGTTTGCCACGATCATTCATTCTGTTTGGTCATGACACACGACACAGAAATGCTCTACCAGCTCACACACAGCAGCAGGATGAAAAGGGAAAAGGAGGCCACATTCCACGTGATTGACAAAAGTAACAGTTTGGTGACGAAAGAGATCAAAAGGCAACTACACCTTTTCAATCAAGTTTGAACATGAGCCCAACAGGAGGATGGATGGCCTTTTGTTTCTAGACTCTGGATGGGCGAAAAGAGCATAGCTGAGAGCTTGGAGACCAAAAAGAGAAAGGAAAAAAAGGTTAAGATGAAGTGATTGGACTGGGGCTACGGATGGTACCAAAAAAAACGAGCTAAAATTCTCACTTTTATTCCCAAAGGTGCTACTTACTACTGTGATAATTTTGTATCTGAAACAACCAACACTTGTGCAAGAAAGTAACGATGACAGAGCATGATATTTCGGGTCAGAACAATACTAGCAAATCCCAAAATTTTAGCAAGCATTGACAATGGAGTAATGCATGTTAACACTACTAATCAGTACGATCATACAGATTAGTACCACTCAATGGACAGATCATAAATTATAACTATAACACGCATCAGTTCAGCTCAACGAGCAGCTCTACAACAAGCATCTTATAAGCTAATCCCCCAAAGTTTCAAACATCACCTGGGGATCTTTACATACTGCTAAAGTAGCATCTTACACAGAGAAGAAAAAAAGCACAGCAGCTGCGGCAACTGGAAGAAGAATCTGTAGCGATCATGTTGAATCCTATGATACAATCCTACCATCTCAGCCAAAAATCTAATAGCATACATGAATACATCCTAATTATCGGACCTATCATGTCGCCTCCAATATATCTGGAAAAAATCAAGAAAATTACGACAAAAATATTAGGTTTTATATTACTCTGCAAATGGTAGTGGCAGCTGCCAAGTAATTATGCCTTACATCAGCAGTCAGAATGTGAAGCCACGGCCATCATGGTTTACAAGTTTCCATTTGATTTTTCACCATCAAGCTCTTTAAGCTTTTCCTGCAATCATTAGGAAAATCTCGCATATATAAGGGTGCAAGATAAATTCTGAGGTTCCAGACCGATGAGATAATGTGCTGGGAGCACAAGTGTGTGAGGGGTGATTCAATGGTAGACCTCTGTTATTAATGTTCACATCATAGCAAACAAGTCCGATAAACTACTGTGTAAAAATAAAAGGCAGAGCTTACATGTAAAGTTGTATTTTCTGAGGTCAAGCTATCACACTTCCCCTGAAGTTGTTTCAATTCTTCTTTAAGTGCACTGTTCTCCTGCTTTAGCAAATCAGCCCGATTGGCTACTTCCTCCCACTCAGCCTGTAGTATAACAACACCAGTTATTAGGGAATAAATATTTTTAAATGGAAACTGTAGGGAAGGCCCCGACAGTAAAGTGTTAGTGGAACTGAAACATATTTACAGGATAGGGCAGAGAATGGGGAGAGAAGAAAAAGGTCTCAAAGAACATAAGACCAAGCGCTATGCTAGGATTAACATTGTCAAAGGCAAAATATAGATTTTTTAGGGTTGAATTCCTATAGAAAAATTCCTATGGTGCCATTTGGAACAAAGGAATAGTCGATCAGGATTTGGCCTATTCCATAGGGATTTTGGAAGAAAACAAACATGAGGTCTTACCTAATGTTTTCTTCTCTTCTGTGTCAAGAATTCTACGATTTTTATGTGACATCCAAGCGACATTTTTGAAGTTTCCTGTGTTTTGGGTTCCTGTATGAATCCCATGTTATCAGTTTGTGAAATGATTGAAGTTTTCCTATGCTAATAAAAGGTGGTCATCTATATTCTCTTCTCTTTTTATGTCAGCAAATATTTGCACAGATCTTTGCTCTGTAGAAAAATTGGCTATGGTATCCATAAAAGATAACTCTCTGCTACAGAAAACACCAGCACTATCCTAGACTCCTAGAAAAGTTTAGGCACACATGCATTGCCAAAGATGGCCATACCTACTTAAAAACCAACCCCATGCAGTCCATCCAAATAGGTTCGAACATATCAACTCACTGCTGTTTAGGGTAGATTTAGGTGTAGCCCCCAAGTTGAAAACTTCATAGTGGCCAGGTATGTAGAGCAACTGGACACCAGATCTGATAGGGATTATTCTTCATAATGGAGAATTGGCTTAATCAATTCTGTTTGTAATCAATCCTAAGGTCTCCTCCCATCCTCCTATTTACTGCAGGTTTTCAACTAGAGAAGATTCACATGGGTTCTTCTCTTCAACAAATTTTGGTCTCTCCTAGATAAGCTTACCAGAAGATGCACATGCTAACAAATAACATAGAACGGTTCATGTGAAATCATGCAAAAACTAAGACCTGCTTGCGCAATCTTGAGCGGCGAGCTGATTCCCTGTTTGATTGCTTTCGTTTTTGTCGTTTCACTTCTCGCTCATCCTACATTAAAAAAAACAAGGCTAAGAAAAAAAGTAAAAGGCAGGGTCCTGGAATAAAATGACTATGAGAACCGAAGTCCAAATAGTAACAAACCTGTATGGCTGGATCGCTGAGAACGACATCACGCGAATTTGACGAAGGACCTGATGTTGGTGCAACAACAGCTTTACCATGCACGGCTACAGAAGTAGGAGCACCCCAGTAATCCATTCCCATGTTTACACCAGTTGCTGGGCCAGCCATGGGAGGAGGGACAGGCCAATATGGCATCATAGGGTTAACCACAACTGGGCCAGAGGACGCTTGCGTGGGCTCAACTGCAGTGCCCTGAGCAGTAACTCCTTTACTGCTAGCATCTGGCCAAAAGAAGCAATCAGATCATAGCTATTTCCTAACATGTGAGAAAAACTTGTCAACTAGTATATGTACTTTTTAGAACAAAAACATAGTACTTCTTCGATCCTTTTGTTCCCACTAGGCACTGATTACCAGTTTTTAGTATTACGCTAGAGGAGATTTTAATTCATACCATTAGCCTGGCCATGCTCAGAACCTTCCTTTGTCCGTGAACCCTGCAGGAAAATCAATTGTTCATGTAGGTCTTTGGTTAGCATGACGATTGTCATAACCAGAATACATGACAAGTGGAGGGTAGCATGTATCTTTCTAATTTGTCCATCAGCTAGCAGGATAATCATATGTTTCAAATGACATGAAGAACACTGAGAATCATAAATCTTGCAAATAAGATACAACTACCAATTATCCATGCAGCATAAACCTAGATTCACAAATTATGAGGTACCTTACGCTACACAGGAAATGAAGTTACTGATGACATAAGGAGAATGACAAACAGTTGATATTAACAGAGTCAAATATAGTAGATGATGTAAGACACTAACAATAATCAGCACAGTTGTTAAGAGGTGCTAGGCATGTGCAAATGATCAACAAAGGGCTACCATCCGATTTTTCAGGATTCTCACAAAAAATGGAGCTGGGTAATCATTTATAGGTATCCTCTTAACCAGGATTCACATTCCTTGATTTGCAAAAGATCTGGACCCTGGCAGGAAGCAATATCCGACTGACTCAGTTGGTTTCCAACTTAGCTATACAGAATCGGTCTGCAACACTACGGAATAGCTCCTCTAAGTACCGGACCAGCGCAGTCCAGGCAATAATCGAAAGTTGAAAATTCGGGGGTTACTCATTTCAATCAAGACCTCCTATAACGTGAAGAATGGTGAAACAAAAGCAGACATTTTTGGAATCTGTATCAGGTTACTTACAAGCTTAATGGAGATAAACATAAAAAGAAAACATGATAACTGACATACACTTTTAGAATTTGTACTGCTTCCTTCAGAATAGCTTCCGCTTCCACTCTCACTGCATATCAGATTGTTGAGGATTCATCACTCATCCATCAGCAACACATGAAAGGAATAAAATGAATTACCTTTGTGAAGAACCTTCATTGGAGGATGACACTAAAGGTTTTGCAGGTGGCGTTTTACTTTCCACTGGAACTACATCCAGACTACCTACGCTTCCTTTGGATTTCTTAAGCGGAGTCTTCCGCTTATTTTTGCTTGACTTATCTGTCTCTGACCCGCCAGCACCAGGTGTCTAATAATGATGAAACAGAAGGTGAAAATTGAACAGATGAATTCATATGCAGTACGATAACTAAATAATACTCCCTCCGTCCCTTAATTAAGATGTTACTAGAACCATACAACCTATATTGGTTGTAATAACATCTTATATTATGGGACGGAGGGAGTACTAATAGTTAACAAGTTTAACATCGAAGTCACCAGAACCAGAATATAAGGACACGGCAGGACTCAAAAGAATAAACTTTTAAAAAGTACCAAGAAATAGAGCAGCTAAAAGATACCGATCACTTACAGGAGTTTGAACTGTCCCATTTTGTGCTTGAGCAGGATATGGGCTATATGGGTGCGAACCCTGACATGGAAACAGTAAGACTTATACAGAAGCATGATAAAATTATACAACCAAGTAAAATGCAAGAGAGTGGACTACCGGTGGCATAGGTGCCTGCTGATATGGTGTGCCTTGGGCATACATCGCTGCGTATGGTGGTGTCCCATAAGGAGGCATCATCTGCCAACAGATGAATTCAAATCAAATGTCAAAATACTGATTTCCCCAGACTTTCAGAGGCCATACTAGCTATAAAGGCCCTTCGTATGAAAAAACACTAGCAAACCCTGTGAGCAAAGCTTAAAGGATCCGAATAGCTCGCACATTCATGGAGAAGTTCATGCTCTCATCAACACTCATGCTACTGCTTACACTAGTTCTTGCGGAAAAGACTAAGTGAATCATCGCCAGTAGCCAGCCAGAGATTACAATATTATGTTGAAATAACAGTAATTAAACACTACAACTCCAGAGAATGTACCTGAGGACCCCACATATACGGATGCCCTTGATGATTCGGAGCCACAGTTGAGTGAAAATAAGCCGGCGGGGTCATTGGTGCCGTACCAGGGACATTATAGTATGCCTAAAGATGTATACTAATTGTTACAATAATAAGATGTAGATCAATTAGAAAGGAATGCAGGATAGTCTCATTTTAGGAACCTGAAACTGAGACCAGTCAGGATATGCTGTAGGAGGATTAGTAGGTGTACTGTGTTCATTCTGAAACAAGTGAAATAAGGTAAGTGGGTGCCAATAATTACTCTCGCAGTTTCAAATTGTTCATAAAGACCTGTGTTGCCGAAGACTTCTGAGATTTGGCTCTAGTGGCCACATCTCCCTTTCCCATTATTATAGCCTCTCCTCTAGTCCTTTCTTCCTTTCACCTCCTAAATTACAAAGAGTAAGGAAGGATTTTCATCTTAAAACATGAGAAAAAAACTTGGGTTGATGGCTATAAGCAACATAGAATAAAGACCATGAGAAATCAACAATTATCAACATCAAGAACTAGACTAACATTAACATCATCTCTCAGATAAGAAGTACATTGGAAATATCTAGGTCTGATCTACAAAAAGTAGAAGCACCGTCAAGTGCAAAGTCCTACACCCGACATACCAACCAAGCTCACATCTAGATAGTGCTTGTGTGCGTGGAACTGTATAGCTTTACAAGAAAAGTATGTAACATACCAGGTTAACTTCAGAAGATAAGTGGTACCATAGATTTTCAGTCAATTACGAAAAACAGTACTTTTAAGAGGCGGCAATAATGAAGAAATGAGCAATCTATGGCAAGATGTGTTTACAATTAAAAAATCATTCAAATATCTCCAATCTGGCTTAACATTAGAATATCGCATGATTCATCACCCATGTCCAGCTTGTGAAATTTGGAAGACCAAATGTTAATTCTTGTTTAAAAAATATTAAACTCGACAAATCAACGCAAACAGCAGAACTGAAAGACAACATTTATTACCAAACACACCAAATCAGACATACATGAAATAAATCCATAAGTAAAGTAGTAAACAGACAAACATATAAAGAAAAGGTAGTAGCTTCCAACCCACAGGCACCTTTGTTCTTTTATATGTTCTTCGTAAATGGAGCGGCGGAGTCTCTGACCAGCCCTGAACGCCAAAGAGAAAATTGTTCTTTATTAGGAATAAAATTACAAAGAATAGCATAGGATGTATTAATAACTTCTGCTAAAATCAAAAGAAAAGAAACACCAATTATACCTCGCAAAAAATAATAACTATAATGTCAGGCACTAGCAATGCACTTGAAACAGATGTATCTATTGCATGATTACGTATACCAATAGTAATTAATTAGATAGCAGCAGCATAATGTGCATAATACCATTAGGGGTCACCACGGATTAGTTTTCAGAGTTCACCGTCAGAGTCCACGCTTGATGTAATTTAACATTTTAACTTCTAAAATTATATACATGGGGTACAAGATTGTATTAGGGCCATCATGATGTGAACTTTATACCAAAGATCGTTAGGCATTTCAGTAATTGGCTTAATTGGACTCCTGCTTACTCTTAAGCTGTACACTCATGGCAATGAGATATAGGTATAATTGGTACATGCAGATAGTACTTACTTAAGGTAACCACTTATGGTGCCATCATCATCCAGTTCAGCTAGCTAGCTGCATTTAGCATTATGGGGTCTATCATCATTCATCAGCTATTATTACTCTATTCATTAGCCATAGCTGTCAATACAAAGATTGCGGTGATGCTTTTGCCGCTGACTTAACTCCTATAGCAACGAACGTGCCGCTGCAAACAAATAGACCCAACTAGAAAAGAGAAGCCCTAGGACACTTGCATACCTATGTAACACTTCGCACTGTAGTGAGTAATACCCCAAAATACTACAGATTTGTTGCCAAGTTATAACAAAAACAAGAATTTGTAGTCATAGTTATAATAAACACATGATTATTAGCTATGACTGCAAGGACTTAGATGAGTGAACATCTGTCACCATGGTATCTAGCTAAGGAATTCACGCAGTGTTAGAGTATAAGGCTTTCAGTCATTTACTTGCTTATCAGATGAAAATTTTGGTATGTCAACTGGACTGGGTTTCTTAGTGGTAAGAACACAGGAGCGTGAAGATCATGACCTGAGGGTCCAACTCCTGGCAGGAGGGATTTGTCTGCGTTAAGGTGCTCCACCTATCTTGCAAATAAATGTAATTTCACATATCAAGATGGCTTTCAAGGTACACATTTGACTATTAATATGTTAGTAAAAATAATCGAGTGTCCTTTGGTTAAATACTGCTGAATCATTCTAGTTTTTATAAAACCTCTGTTCCTTTATGTGCCAATACATCGGTTTTTAATTTTCTGTTTGCCTCTCATGTTTTTGCGTAAATCAAGGGGGAGATGAAACGTCAGAATAGCACATGAATAAATAAATTGAACAGCGTGCATGAAGGACTGACTCGTGCAGCCACAATAGTCAACGGCAAGGGGGGCCTAGACAGCATCATGGTGACACGTAGCAAAGCAAGTGAAGGTGGGGCCATCAACCAACCAGAGGTGGAACTTTGGATTTGTTCCATGAGATGAATCAGTATTGCTCTTTTTTGGATGCCTCAAGCAAAAGGTTGAGGCAGGCGAGGATGCTGAACTGAGTGAAATTATTAAAATGGAACAGAATGATTTGGTGGCATTTTGCCTCACTGCTAATGCTCCAACTCGACAGAGTGAATTCTTCAACCTAAAACCCTCGGCACATTACTGGTCAAAATTTTAACAGAGGAAATTGAATAGTTCCATCGTATGACACACAGGTACTTGCTCGAACGGGATGAGGGAGGCGACATTTGATGCTGAATTGAGGAAAATTTGGGTGCTATTAAAATGGACCAGAATGATCTGGTGGCATTTTGCCTAAGTGGTTCAGCGCATTAACTCCCCTACACGAGATCGATCCTTGGTTGGAGTCGTTGAGGAGGACATTAAGGCGATGGCTGCTTCTATGTCATCAGTGACATATCGTCACATTAGGCGTTTGCTTAATAATTCAGCACACACTTAAGCTCGTCGAGTTGAACACTTCGGTAGTTCTTGTTTCTGTAACTCTGTCGCGGATTGCATCCGGTCTGAACCTTGTAATGCTATTGGTTGATCAATAGAAGTGCTGAATTCTCTAAAAAAAACAGAGTGAATTCTTCAACCTAAAACCCTCAGCACATTACTGTACAGGTTTAAATTTCCTAAGGCAAAGTAGCTCTCAAGAAAACTAGTTGGCAGAAATAAAGACATGAGTTTGATGTGACTAAGACTACACACTTAAAATTTCCCAGGTATCCACACATGGCATACATAGTTAAGTACTGTAATGGAGACGTCGTGTCGAAGTGATACCGCTACACAACACTAAGCAATACGCATAAGAACAAAAAAAAACCTACGGGACAACAAATTGAAAAAAAAAACAAGTCGACGGAGCACCATCAGACTGGTAAATCCACGGATCCCCGGCAGCAATTCCACACAACAATCCACGGAATTGCTCCCAGACAACACGCAGATCTAAGTAGAGCCCTAGGTGCTCCGAATTCGGGGGTGGATTTGGATTCGACTGCCCACCGGCGAGAAAGACCAGAGCAAATCCGACCGAGCTAGGGCTTACCGGCAGGAGGAGTCGGCACGGGTGGATCTCAGCCCGCGCCAGTCCGGTGGAAGCGGGGAGGGGGGAAGAATTCTTAGAGGCGGCGAGCTTGCTCCGGTGGTAGGAGGCCGTGGAATTGGGAATTCGGGGCGGAGGCGTGGCGCGTGTATGGAGGACCTGGGAGAAAATGGTCCGAGCGCACTCCCAATCGCAACGTCGGACAGACAGGGCGAAGAGGAGGGCGCATGATAAAAAGAGGATTTTGAGTGGCGAAGCGTGGTGTTTTACTACTCTTGCCCAATTTCCTTCCCCTTTTTCTTATCCTGGGACAGCAAAGCAAATAACCTAGTACTCATGGCTAACCTTTTCAAGTTTTTCTTTTGAAAAAAGGTAGATGGGTGGTCAACTTGTAAATTTGACAATATTCGTGCATAATTTTTGTCATGGTTAATATTGAACGCCGTGAATAGGCTTAGCAACGCGACGGCGTGACATGTCTCTTTATTTCTTCTTCAAATCCCCTGTTCTTGCTTTGTTGCATTTCTTCTTATTATCAGTGTCATAAACCTCTCTCATTTAACGAAGCTCATCCTTAAACCTTTGATGGTATATATAAGTCGATGCACCATCACACCCGATCCACGCGTATATAGACATCAAACTATTGCGAGTGTCTCTTTGTTTCTTCTTCATGTTCCCGTTCTTGCTTTGTTGCATTTCTTTTTATTGTTCGAGTCCTAAGCCCTTCTCATTTAATGAAGCTCACCCTTATACCTCTTCAACTTAGTTTTGTCAACCACCACCTTCGATGGTATAACTCGGTGCCCCGTCGCACCTGATCACGCGTACATAAACATCAAACTCAGTAAACTTCTAGTGATTTTTTGAGCATCATATATAGAAAGATGAGCAGCGAGAGTAGGAACAGATGAGGAATGAGGAAGAATGTGAAGCAAACCAAGGCATAGCCTAGTGGTTGGAGGGGGTTTTGCCTCCCCCCTCTCCCACGTTCGAGACTTCGAGTTCTCTTACTCGCAATTTTGGTATGTTACATCACTATTATTGATTAAAAATGCCATATGGCTCCTCCCATTGGTCTCTTCTTCTTAGGAATAGGAACGATGAATAAGAAGGTTGTAGTGGTTGATCGACACCAATAAGGCGATCATTGAATAAATTTGAGGAGGGGCAGCAAAATGATGGTGGAGCTAGAAGAATGAAACATGAATTATCGGAGAAAAAGAAAACATCAACACAACGGGAAGGGTAGTACGAGAGAAGGAATAATGGAGTGTAAAAGAATAAGGTTCAAAAGAGATGGTGTTAGTGATCGACAATTGTAAGAGAGAAAGAAAGAAGGAACGGGGATAGGAAGAGGCCGTTCGCTCGTTACGCCTGTGGCGCGACCGTCACGCCTTACTGCAAACGACAGCAGTTCGCTGGACCGAAACACAGACCCAAAGCCCCCAAACCCCTCTTTTTTTTTTCCGGGCGTTCCAGCCCCCGCCGCCGCTGCCTCTCCTCTCCTCCCCTCCGTCGATGGACCTCTCCGACGACTGGCGCTTCCTCTTCCCCGTCTCCTCCGTCTTCAACCCGCCGTCCCTCGCCCCGCCGGACGCCTCCCGCGGGCCCCTCCTCTTCTCCCCTCTCCCGCCGCCGTCCCCGCTCCTCTCCCTGCCCTTCCCCTTCCCCCCGCCGCTGCACGCCTCCACCACCGGCGACCTCCGCCACGTCCTCCGCTACTTCGTCGCCTCCACATCCTTCCTCCCCTACTCCCATCTCCGCTCCCTCTCGGGGCCCCTCCTCGCCCCGCCCTCGCCGCCGTTCCCGCCGCCCACCAATCTGCTCGCCGTCCTCCGCGCCCGCTCCTCCCCCAGCTCCCTCATCCTCTTCTTCCCGTACGGCGAGAACGCGGAGAAGCTCGCCTTCTCTACCCTCGACTCATCCTCCCTCGCGAGCTCCGCGCCCCTCGTCCAGACCCATGGGCTCAAGCACCCTGGCCACCGCATACTGCAGCTCGCCGCCTCCCCCGCACAGCCGTCCTGGTCGTCGAAGCCGGATGACGGCAGTCTCCAAGGCTTCCTGCTTGCTGCGACTTTATACTCAGTAAACTGGTTCAGAGTCGAGTCCGGGAATTCAGGTTCCCCGGCACTCGCACCGGTGGCCAAGCAGGGATTTGATGCTGCAGTCGTGCACGCGTGCTGGAGCAAGCATTTTCCGTCGCAATGCACGGTGCTGCTGGAGACCGGGGAGCTGTGCTGGTTTGATCTGGATACACGGCTCGGAGGCAAGACAAAGATTGGTTTCGGCGGCAATGACGATGTCGACTGCGGGGACTGGCTGAGCTGTGCATATGGAGCGCAGCCGTGGACGGTGATCGTCGCGAGCACAAAGGCCGTCCTCTCGGTTGATTTGAGGTTTGCGGATCGCGGCGAGTACAGGGTTTTAGCGAAAGTTGGGGTGCCAGGGCTGTTTGAAACCGAGCCGTTTGACATGATCGAGCATTACCTTGCGTTCTGCAAGGCTGGGTTTGATGATTTCCACATGTCAGTAGTGACGGAGCGTCACTTGATCCTCCTTGATGTGAGACAGCCGTCGACACCTGTGCTGTCGTGGCAGCATGGGCTTGACAGCCCGAATCATGTTGCTATGTTTCGCCTATCTGAGTTAAGACCTTCCGAGGAATACGAGTGGGCTTCTGATTCAGGTTTTGCCATTTTGGTTGGTTCGTTCTGGAATGGGGAGTTCAGCTTGTTCTGTTACGGGCCTAAGGAGCAAGGCTGTCCAGATAGTTCTCATCTATATGCATGGGATAATCCTTCACGACTTTCTCTGACAGGTCAGCATTGTGGCTGCAGCAATGGAATCATGAAAGAGATATTCTCGACACCTGCTTCCGGACATGGCGGGTATGCTTCACAACACGTTGCGAACTCCATTGTTGGCTACTATGTACTTCCAGTTGATCTTTTAATATCGGGGCCAACAGTTGCCAGCTTTGCTTTGATCCGGCTGACAGCAGAGGGGAAGCTAGAAATGCAACAGTATCGTGCAGATTTGCATGATGACATTGACATCCCATGTGATGAATCAGAACATGCATCCATGGATATCAGTTCACCCATTTTTGTCGACACTGAAGAAGAAAATGACTCGACCAAACTTCGATTCTTGAAGTTGCGTTTCCTGTCTGAATATCTGAAGGGTAATTTATGCAGTGCATTGGCCAAGCATGATGCTACTGTTAACGAAGACAGGGAGCAAATTACTATTAGTGAAGATGTGTCAGAATTTGCAGAGAACTCTAGAACCAGTTCGCTATCAGTTTCAGATTTTCTATGTAATGCTAGCGTCCCCATGAACGCTTTTGAAATTGCATGTCAGAGCATATTGAGCGGTCTATCCTCAGATATTCTTCATGTCTCCTTTTCTAAATACAAGGACATGCTAAAGTCTGGTACAAAAGAAGGCTTATTAGAATATTTAGAAGTTCCTAGATGTTTGCCGCATAATGAACTTCGGCCTTTCATGTTAGCAAAACCATCAAGCACAAGTGAGAAGCTGACTAGCAAAGTGATATCTCAAAATGCTATTGTTGGACCAGTTCTCCCTGTACCCGTTCTACTTGCAATGGAAGAGAGGAACAATGGCATTGAAAGCCCTGATGACAGCGAAAATGCAGAAACCGACTTTGTGCGCGATCGATGTAGTGAAGTTCTCGAAGCCTTTGTTGCCGAAGAAGTATCTATTGCTGGGCCAGACTGGTTCTCCTCACAGAAGTTGAATGAAAACAAGTCCTATTTTGTTTACAAGCCTCGGACTGAGAATATGTTTAATCTTGATGGAACTGCTGTAAAGAAGGAAACAGTCGAGCAAAATGTTGATGATTGTGGATGTTCTCAAGCATCTGCAGCACCATACAAGGATGAGAACTTCATGACATTTGTTTGTGGAAAAGCTGGGAGTCCTGATTCTGGGCCTGAACAAGCCACATCTGATTTGTTTGATTTCAGCCCAGTGAGGATGGATTTTGATTCCACAGGCCTAAATATTCAGCCTGCTGAAGAGAAAATATACAAATGCTTGAAGAAACAATTTTTAACGTGGCAAAAAAATTTCAAGCCATACCAAGATTTTTGTAGCTCATATGGAATACAAAAGCGGTCATGATCTCCTGCCATGCTCCATTCAGGTCTAACAGCTATTGTATATTTCCATGTAATTATATGCATATTTGTTGAGAAAAGGCACTTGGCTCGATATAGACATTAGGTGCTGTTTGCATATTTGCATGCATATTCCTTATAAGGTCACAATGCTACAATATCAGGAGTTAAATGGTGGACAGCACTAGAAAGTAAAAATTGGTTGGATTTGATGCACCCAACTTAAAATATTGCTAAAATTTTCTATCGTGTTAGTTTTTATAATGCTTATGTTGGGGTAGAATGTTAGCACTGATGAGGCTAGTAATAGAACTCATTTTATTTTCAGAATCGAACTTCAGTTTTCACTCTTAACATGACACATATGACCCTAACAAAATTTGTGGCCATCATTGTGTTTCTTTGAAGGTATTGTTTTGTATTGATATTCAGTTTAGCATTAACCAGGGTCGTAGTTAACATACTTTATTTTCAGCACTCAACCTTTTCTTTTGTCATCTCAGTCTGTTCAGTAGGAATTTCACTCGGTATGATGGTTCTGTTAAGAAGCACTGGTGCACTTTTTATAGACGTGCTCTAAGATCAGATTTGTTCCTTGGTAACTAACTACCTTTTGTATCATGTTCTAAGCGTTTTGGATGTGTAATAGTATTCATTATGTACCCTTTTTAGTAATGATGTCCCACTTGGTTATTGAAATTGAAGGAAATAGTAGTATCATGCCGAAGGATATTTTGGTTCATTTAAATGCAAACCATGTACCATTTTTAAGTGTTCTTAACTAATAGCTAGGCAATCTACAACTCTAGGAGGTTATCATGCATCTCAAGTTGACCTCTGGAGTAAAGACTAATTTTGCATGCATATGTCTAGGCTGCTCCAGATCCTTACCGTGGAATTCTAAAACACGGACTGGGATTCTACTAAACTAAACAAACAAATACGAATGGTTAGAATTAAGAGTCCAAGACCATAATGGTGCATTAGATAAGCAAGAAGGAAGAAATATGAGTACAACTACATGAACAGTTCAATATTTTGCTGAGCTAAAACTGCATTCTATCATGCAACTATTCTTCCGTACTCCCTCCGTTCCATAAAACATGTCTCAATATGAATGTATCTAGACACTAAAATATATCTAGACACATCTATTTTAGTGACATGTTTTATGGCACGGAGGGAGTATCTCTTATGAGAAGAATCTTACAACAGTTGTAACTGATTATGTGCATTCTGAGAACATCGTCTCTCCATCAGGAATGTTTTGTTCACTTCAAAACTGAGCCCTTCAGGGGCCGTCAAGCCAAAGCCGTCTGTTTCGTCTGGAAGCACTTAATCTGCTGTGAGCTAAAAGATCAGGCAGTCACCAGTCACCACACAAGCCAAAATAGCCACGAAAAAAAAATCCTTGGAGCTCCCTGGAGCCACATTTTGTTTTGAGCATGAACCGCTGTGTGTTAGGATTGTGTAGGTTGGTGCTGTTGATTCACATGATGGCCTCATCATTAGTGGTATTTCTGCTGTACTTGGCACTGAGAATACATGTTCCAGATGATAGCGCATCATATCATGCGGATGTCGGTGTACAGAACACAGTTCATGGCTCTACTTTTTTCACACTTAATTGTAAGCAACAGTTCACAAGTTCAGAATCTTCGTCCGGTGCTATGCTAGCGCAGAATATGCAAATCACCATGGCCAGATGGCCTCGCCTCTGGCACAGCGTAACGAAGCCATGCCTCGTGCTAGTTTGTTCTTTCACTTGATTATGTCCCGTTTGCCTTATTTACAATCCATTTATTTGCCTTCTTTTCAAGCGTAGTCTTCAGCAGAATACGAAATGTATCCAACCGAATTTAAAGTGTCATCACAATTTAGAAGTTGTGTGTAACTTGGTTGATTTGGAAATAACTATTTCTTAGACGATTTAGATAATATACACGTTAATATAGCACCTAAAACCAGGCATAAAGTGCTAAAAAGACGCAAATAACCTGCCAAAGCTGGCGATTAGAAAATAGACCGAAACACATAATTTTTTTAGTTAATTATAAATAGCCAGGCCTTCGAGAAACTACAGTGCCAAAATGCCAACGGCCATGCTCTCTGTCTGTTCTAAACTAATTGCATATGGCACAGCTCAAGGGCATCAGACCTCGTTTTTCAAAGAGCAGCAGCCCTGGCCTGCAAGGCTCTCACGCCAAGTAGTCAACCACACTCAACACTGAACATCAAAGCCATACAAGGTATTCAAATAACTAAGTTTAGATCAACAGCATTTGCAAAATTGGGAGAGCATAATGAATGGGGTACATACACTTAGCGACTAAAACACTAGCAACTTTATTCAAGTTGTCCCGGAGAACTCTATAAACCCTTCAAAATAGACCGCTGGAATTAGGAGTCTGAAAGAACAATGGCTCAGAGAGTAGAATGGGCACGATGAGGAGACTGGCATGCACTCTTTCAGGCCTTGGGATTGCGGGATGAAGAAACTTTCTGGTCTACAGGGTTACCACTTCCAACCAAGTCTCTATAACGCTGCTCCCAGTCATCCAGCTTCCCATTTGCAATGTCAGAATGGATGGCCCTTCGGATTCCTTTTACGACGAAGAAGTACTGGAGAAGAGCATAAATGATATCAGGTTAGTGTTCTGTTTATACAGATAATATTCCAATTTTATCTGGGATTTTACAATTATTATCATGTGAAGATCTAACCTGCACTGCAAGGATGAGAGGTATGTACTTCTTCCAGCGATTGTTGGGATTTGGACCGTCGATTAACTTCTGATCAACATGAATGGACTTGCTCCCATTTGAGACGACAACTGTAATTTCTTTCATCAGGTTTGGAATCCACGGAGTTCCGTCAGGAAGAATCTGGACACAATTGTATGAAATCCTTAATTATAATCAAGAAGCTAGGCAGAACGAAATGCAAGTCAAATACAGCGTGAAACAGACAAACCTTCGCCCCATTCTCGTTGGTCTTGCACCTTCCACTGTTCTCTACCAAAGCTAATGGCAAGGGATAATCCTAAGAATCACAACAGTGTGCTTCCATTAAGAATAAATACTCATATTTCAGACAAAGAAAAAAAGATTCCATAAGATCACTATTTCTGTACAGAGTCTGTCATATACCGACAAGTTTCATTGAGGTGTTGTGGAATAGTTGACAATTAGAATGTATGTCACGAAGTAAACCAAAAAAAAAAAGATTGAATAAGCCGGCTATTTCTCTACAGAATCTAAAGAATTATTAAAATACGTTGAAAACTGAAGCACGTGGGAAGCAAGCATAACTGAGATAGTTAATCAGAATTCCCAGAAACATACTGCTGCTAAAATATATTACTAGCAGAATGTAAATGATAGCAAAACTGCAAAATGCAAATAATAAATCACAATTTGCAAACTTCCAGAATCATGGCACGGATGGATGGCCTAGCTAACACCTGCTAGACTCTGAAACAATTCTGAACTTGGCAGAGTACAGTACTACCTCCGTTCCTAAATGTAAGACGTTTTGGTAGGCTATTTCTCTACAGAATCTAAAGAATTATTAAAATACGTTGAAAACTGAAGCACGTGGGAAGCAAGCATAACTGAGATAGTTAATCAGAATTCCCAGAAACATACTGCTGCTAAAATATATTACTAGCAGAATGTAAATGATAGCAAAACTGCAAAATGCAAATAATAAATCACAATTTGCAAACTTCCAGAATCATGGCACGGATGGATGGCCTAGCTAACACCTGCTAGACTCTGAAACAATTCTGAACTTGGCAGAGTACAGTACTACCTCCGTTCCTAAATATAATGTGTTTTGGTAGGCTAGCCTACCAAAACGTCTTACATTCTGGAACAGAGGTAATAGTCAATTCTCCTTTTCTTTCTGGTGGAGCATAGCACAACAGAGTAACAAAACAACTATAGATCACAGAAAAATCACATTACAGACCAGGTTAAGTTTCATAATGTAAATATAGAGTAAAATTGGTTATGCAGAAAAAATCACGATTAAACCCAAAGAGGGTGAAGAAGACACTTTTCATGTAATATCTAGTATCCATTTTACTATTCATTCCAAGACTCCAGAGCAGAGAGCACCAAATAATATCAACAAAAGAATTAATTGCAAGTATTTCCAGATGACTATTTTCAAATGAAAAGGAGCAGAACCCATGTAGTTTAGGCAGAGGATGCTCCACACAGAGTGCAACCAATTGATGGCATGCTGATATTGCATAAAGTATGATGGGAATGATAATGTAGCAAGTGAATATGCACATTACCGCAGATTCACGTTTTCCGATTCCTGCACCAGAACGGATGTACCGCAACAGAGAATCTGATCTTCTTTTAAGGAAATCATTATAGTCAAGTCCATCAGGTGGAGAGAGTTGGGCATGGGTCAGTACAACCAATGTTCTTCGCCAAATGGCCTTCCCAAATGAAGTAGTTATGGCTCTTATAACTTGTTCATCCAATGTATCCATTCTATATGTATCCAAGCGATCCACGTATAGGAGGACATCAATGGTCTTCTCCAGAAGAAACCTGCAATACCATTGATAACATGTAAGATGCAAGAAGAGAAAAATCTTATGATATATTTATATTGCATATAAATGGATAACAACACTAGTGATCAGTAATGGAAGGACCATAAACTTTTCTACACACACCAATCGAATGAGCTGCATTCTTAACAACCGTTGTTGTTTCAATTGTTAGCAGTAAAATAGTTCAAGAGAAAGGAAAATCAATCCAAGGAAAACTGAGTATTATCTTCCATAAACAACCACACATGTATTAGCGGTTTAACCTGGTCAGTATTTGACATATTAAAGTCTGAAGGGGAATCCCAAATATGATACAGAGTATGCAAATCAACAAGATAAATCGTACATAGCACATATATGTATCTATCAAGCGCTTAAGGTGGAGTGACCACCAGCTGACCACAATTCACTATATAGTACTAAGATAAAAAATTCAATACCAGAGTAAAATAAATATATCCGCATAGACTAAGAGGTTAAAGACTTGCAGAGCAAATTATGGAATTCAACTTCTAATTATGGTTCTACATGCTACATCATGGACAGGATTATAGCACCAAGAAAGACAAATGATGATCTAAGAGAGAAACCAAGAACAAAAACAAGTCCGTTCATGAACACAAGATTTCAATCTGAACATGAATGCAAATGTTCATTTTTTTGTTTAGTTTCTTTTATGCTGTCGAAATCTACGCCTCTACCCATGTAGACCATTGGAAAAACTGATACGTTAATGAGACTAAAGCATTCTTTAAGGACAGTAATATGCTACTCCTGACAAATGTGTTTTCTATGCACAATAAACTGTTCCACCAAAATATAGGGCATGTATTAACAAAAAGGAAGAACTGAACTTCCTCAAAAAGTCGTTTTTAATATAATTACATACCATCCAAGGATCAGCGATTCAGCAGTGCAGTAATTCATACTGGCGTTGTTTGAGAACTGCGACAAAATGGTCATATACCAGTTTGACAAAGAAATATAACATCAAATTCAGATTAACCAGACACTGCAAATTTTATGTAAAATCCTCGGTCACGCCAGAGTGCCACCCAAAGCCCTATTTTCTTCAAGTTACGGTATCTACAATCAACTGCTCACTTGCCCTGGGTCACCACCCAAAGCCCTTATGTTTTATTTCTTAATTTGAAAATGGCAACCCTCGTCGCCACACGAAGCCTAGCTAGTTTACAAGTTACAGTACCGACAATCAATTGCTCAGTTGCAAAACAAGCATGGTTGCCACTCAACGTGCACATACCTCTTTATAATCTCAACAGCCTGCTCATTGATGTATCCACCTTCAATGAGGCCAGGAGTGTCGATAATGTTCAAGGTGAATCCTGCACTGGTGCGGGAGCACATCATCGGCCTCAGACCCTCAGACTGCAAAGAAACCACACACAACAATGCACTCCCACATAAGCAAAGCAACCCAGATAAAGGCACAAACATAAAACAGGGCCGGGAGCAAGGTGAGACCTGGAACGCGCTGACGTTGGCGACCCTCTCGCCGACAATGGAGTTGACAGTGGACGACTTCCCCACGCCGCCCTTCCCCATCACCAGAATCGTCAATGTGCTCACATTCTAAACATCACAACACAAGCAGTACATCGCAACACAGGCACAATCAGAACCTAGCCATGGTCAATTAATTAGGTGGCCCAGGTAAAGAGCGAGGGATACGCGTGCAGTACCTCCTCCTTGAGTTTGCCGAGGAGCTCGTGCAGGCTGGTCTGGGTGGCCGCCGGGAACTGCTGCAGCCCGGTCCACTCACGGGGTATCGGCGCCGCCATCACCGCCCGCTCCTTTCCTACGAATCAGAAAACGTTAACCCAATTCGGTCAAGGCGCACCGTGGCGGCGGGGGCGAGAGTGCGGGGACGGCCTGAGAAAGTAGGTGGAGTAGATGCTTACCGGAAGATACGGAGGCCGACGAGGAGGGCGGTTAAACCCTAGAAGCGGCGGCGGTGGACGGAGACGGGGAAGAGGACTCCGGGGAGGGGGTTTATGAGAAGGGAAGAGATAAGGAAGAGAGATGGGGACTCTCTCTCTGTTCTTCTTTTCTTTTCGTTCTTTGTCCTTTTCCTTTTCCCTGTGGGCTAACGGGCTGGGCCTGGGACATTTTGTTCTTTTACGGCAAAAGGAAGGCCCTTGTTTCTTGGGCTGGCTTTATTTGGGCCTCTTAAGTAATTTCTCTAGAATTCCCAAAAAAAGTAATTTCTCTATAAAATACTCAAAAGATTGCCGAAGGGAGTAATTTCCCTAGAAAGGTCATTTTATGCTCTAAGAGCATCTCTAGCAGATCCCATAAACGCAGCCTTTAAAACATATATAAGGACAGAAAAACCTGCTTTAAGGTGTCGCACAGGCTCTCACAAGTAGAAACCTAAAAACCACATGGGACCTATAGGTCATCAGTTTTTCCCTCTTTATTAATAGTCCCTTTTATCCATATATTTCCTCTTCTCCAACCTCGATACTGAGATCTACATCCCACGTCACACGGGTGCCCTCTCGTCGCTCGCGTCCTGCCAGCGCCCTCCTTCCTTGAGACCGCATGGTTGCGGCCTGCTCGCATATCCGTCAACCCCAATCCTCGAGGTTGGCCATGCGAGAGCCGGCCATGGCCCCGCCGCCTTGCTCTGCAGGGACGAAGCTGGAAACAAATTGCACTAGGGTCACCATTGTAATTTGTCTCTTACACTGGTGTCATTCTCTATTAAGCAACACTAGCTAGTATTAATTAGTGAAGAATTTTCTATTTTTCATTAGGGTCATCTGACCCCCACTGGCTTCAAGGGAGCTCCGTCCCTCCTGCTCTGCCCTCCTCACCACTCCTGCTGCCTCTAGGAGCATGTCCCAAATCGAATTTCTGAATTATATGTGAGAGTTGTAACTAAGAAAATAGTTCACGCTGTATACAAAATATCCTTGACTAAGAATTAAGCTAGCAGGAATTAGCCACACCAGAATTAAATAGTGTGTTACCCGAGTCTTGTAGTTGAGACATCAAGGCTTAAATTCATGTAAGAGTACTAGCAAACTCAATCAAAAGTTCAAACTTCAACAAGCTCGATCATTATACTTCAAACACCTGCGACGAGAACTTCACATGGAAAACCGAGGGAGATCGTGACAAGCTGGAAGATGTGTGCTAGTAGGACGAAGCCCACGGAAAAAGTTAAAACTCCGTATAAAACCTTCGGAGCGGTCCGAGTCCGTCTACGTACGTTGGTGCATGCATGCTAGCGGTGGGAGGTCCACTCCGACGCAGACTCGAACGGTTGAACCGACGTACGTTTCAAAGTCGAGAATGGTACACCTCATCTACATCTGCATCTCTGCATCTACGTGGACTGAGCTGACCCGGCATCGACAGGCGACAGCGTAGGCGCTGCATGCAGAATATTCCAAGTCCCAACTGTCGACCCACTCAACACGGAAAAACACCGCACGGGTACGAGACAAGGTGGAGCTGGATTATTCGGCAATAATCGGGACCGCCGATCTCGCAGTCTCACTGCATAGAGGCAGGTAAAAATTACCTTCTAGAACGTCAAAAGTCTACAAATCCGACTGGAATCACAGAAGTGTTAACTTCGATGATATGCAACAGAACAATACTATTGTATAGTTTGAGCTCTGAGGCAACTTCTATTAACTGTAGATGATAATCAGGCCATTCACCATGCATTACATCTTCGAGGAACTCGGCTGATCCATTCACACAAACGTATTCTACACCATGGATTCTACAACTGCTAGTTCTTCCTTGACATGAGAACTTCAACCTCCTGCGTTAGATCGGACTTGATGTTGCGTGTTATATATGCAAAACGTTTTTGTTCTATTTCTTTGAAAACATGGAACAGAGCAAATGGAGTTGCTGATGGACTTGAAATAGTACACCAAATAATGACAATTTTTTCAAGAAGACAACCGTATGTTTGATTGCTTTGGAAGTACTCACGACCTCATGCGCTACTCTTCGTTTCTTCTAGAAGACTTTTTTTAGATGCAAAGGATTCGATGCCCCAGTTCCATTTCATAGAAAGAAACCACGAGTCTCTGACAACATAGGAACTAAAAGGAAAATGAACACTAGAGCTACTACATGTTTCTTAGCAAAAGCAAAAGAACAGCTGAAAGACTACAGTTTCAAATAGAAACCAAGGCTGCTCTCCGACTTAGCGCTTTGCCATCTTCTTTTTGCAAAACAATCTGGCATCACCACATGGATTGCCAGGTCTTCACTAAGATGTGCCTTGAGGTACTCTAGTGATGCCCACCCACCTTGACTTGCCATTGTCGCAGAAGAGTTTCAGGTCGAGACCCGTCCATGGTGGGGTCAGGGGTAGTCAAGCTCCTAGTGAGCTTGACGTGTGAGAGCTTTGGGCGGGTTCTAACCTGGAGCTCTTCTGCGACAATGGCAAGTCATGGTGGGCGGCCGTCACTCGAGTACCTCAAGGCACATCTTAGTAAAGACTGCTGAACTACTAGTAGCTTGACTATCATGACTCCACCATGAATTATTTCTATTTATCCAGAAGAAACTGGATTAAAATGCAAGATTTTCTTATTGCATAAACATTTAGAAGCAATAGATACAAAATCAGTGACAAGAATGTCAAACACTTCAAGGACATTGCTCTAAATAACTAGAAACTATACATTCAAACATAAGAGTCTCAAATTTCTATTTCTTCTAGAAGACTCGTTTTCCTTAATATCTTATCAACAATCACAACCTGTTCCTCCCCTCGTTTCTTCCGTTCCAAGTGCCACCTTTAGACCCTTGTTTGTTTGGAAATCAGAGATGGTATTGGAGATCACGTTGAGATCTCATATAGCCTTATTTTTCCTAGGAGTACTGTTTCCTCCGACCTATATTACCTTTTACAAATATGAATGTATCTACGGAAATCCACTTTGACTCACGGGTGTAGATGCGTCCATTATCAAAAAACATATTTCAAAATGCTTAAAGATTGTGAAAAATATCTGGCATGTATCTGGACATTTTATGTTCATTCATGAAGTTTTGTGAGAGAAGGATATTTTTTATGGCCTCTGTAAAAAAGCAAATTTCGGTGCTCCAACATTGTTATTTACATGACCATTTTTTGTCTTTTTTACACGTCACAAAAATGTCTTTTCACCGCAAAACTTTGTGGGTGAACATAAATTGTTCAGATGTACACTGAGAATTTTTGTCTATTTTTTTTGACATTTTGAAATGTATTTACAATATATTTTTTATAATAGGTGCATCTAGTCCTATGAGCCAAAAACAACTCCTCCATATAGCTAGACATATTTTAATATTAGATACATCCATATTAACAAGAGATAATATGGGTCCTGCTCCATCCGATCATGTCACCATTTACTTTGTGTTCAAGTGGATCCCACCGACACGTCCTTCCACCATGTGACTCGCATGTTCCAATCCAATCGCCAAATGATACCAGGCCACGTCTTCATCATAATCGACTGTGATTTCTAGAATTATCAAGGGAGTGAGCACAATGATTGTGCACTCTTCTTAGGTTTTTCATTTGATTACATGTGCTTTGAACCTACCAAGCTTGTTTCTCCGTGCGTTGCTGAAATATCGTTCAAGTGCGTACAAAAAAGTGTCCTCTGTATCTAACACCTAGTTAGGGAAAGGAATTTTGTACATCTAAATTCTAACTATGCTACCAATCTGCTTACACATCCACCTTAATTTACACTGGTTCTGAATCAGGACAGCCTATTGAGCCCTCTGAAGTCCATAGCGTCGACGCATTCCCCGGCGCCTTTGTGCTTGTTGAGCATCCTGAGCAGCTCGCTGGTCTTCTCCTTGGTCGCGTCCCTGCAGCCAACCTGCAGGAGCAGCAGCAGCTTCTGGAACGCGCCGACCCGCAGCGCCTCGACCAGGCACCTCGTCACCTCGCCCTCGTCGGCGCTCTTGCCGAGCCGCCACATCGCCGAGACGGCGAGCTCGGTGGCCAGGTCGGACACGCGGAACATCTTCTTGACGAGCACGGCCACGGTGAGCGCGTGGCCCCGCGCGCTCGCTCGGCCTTCCTCCGACGCGAGCACGGCGTCGAGCAGCGCCAGCGCCTTCTCGGCCACGCTCTTGTCGGCGTCGACGAGGGTCTCGACGAGCATTGGCACGAGCCCGGCTGTGGCAACGCGCGCCGCGACGCGCTCGTCAGAGCGAGCCAGGTGGTAGGCGGCGACCATAGCGGCCTTGGTGGCCTGCGGGCAGATGGGTGCCTTAATGATCTTGACCAGCGCGTCCACGATCTCGTCGGCCTTCCCGCCGAGATCCGTGCACGCTCCGTCGGATGAGGACACGGCCTCCTTGATCGCCAGCACCGCGTTGAGCCTCCCCGCCAAGCTCCCGTTCTCGGCGACGGTGACCAGCGAACCCAGCGAGGTCAAAGAGGAAAGGGTCCTCGCTGCCTCCTCGTCTAACGGCGCCATACGGACCAATGCCGCCAAAACGTCCTCGACCAGAGCGCTTCTCGCTTGCTCCTCGCTACCGGTTGTGGCAAGCGACTCGAGCGCGGCGGCGAGCACGCGGCCCGTGCCGATGGACGCGAAGCACCGCCGGTTCCGCTCGCTATCCCTGGCGAGGGCCCTGACCCTGGCGACCGCGGAGGCGCACCGTACGGCCGCGCCAGCGTCGCAGGCGCGCGCTGACTCGGCGACCTCGAAGAGCAGCTCGGAGGCCTGGACGGGGGTGACGGGGATCTTGGGCGTGGGGATGCGCTCGACGCCGCGGGAGCGGTTGGCGACGCACCAGTCCTGGATGACGCGGCGGATGGCGTGGTTGGGGACGAGGTCGTCGCGGCGGAGCGGGGCGTGGGTGACGGGGCACACGGCGGCGCGGCCAGTGTCGAGCCACGCCTCGATGCTCTCCCGGTCGTACGTGATGCCCGTGGGCGCCGTGACCGGGTCGCGCATGAGGTCCAGCGAGATCGGGCACCGGAAGTGCGCGGGGATCGCCAGCTCCACCGCCACCGGCGCCGCCACTGCGGCCTTCGCCGTCGCTAGCGATCTTCTCGCCCTCCGCACCAGCAGCGCCATTAGAAAGGGTTCTGGAGTGGGAAGTAGGTAGGTACGAGCTAGGTGTGGAGGTTCGATGGATGCTGTTGGAGACGATCGATCGGTGGAGCAGGCGCGTTGGGGGCGTGTGGGAGCTGGGTGTCAAGGGAGTTGAACACGATCGAGGACTGGATGGAGTGGTGGGAGGAAGGGTTCAAATAGGGAGGGAAGGGGTAAAGGCTTTGAATCGGGAAGGTTTGACGTTGAATTGAACGTAAGTTTGAACGAAAAAAGGGCGTAAGCCACGGGGTTGGGGGAAACGGTCGGGTTGGTCATGCCTTAACGCTGTGCTTTTGTTAGGTGCCAGCACATCATGGCCTGCTCTTTTTTTCTTTTTTGCTACAGTAGTAAAACTTTTGTTTTCTGCAGGAGTACACTGTGGCGGAGACAACACACTGACAGCACTTAACACACATAAACATGCATGACACATTTTATAAGGCGATGGGCATTGTATCAGCAAGATGTCTGGTATAGACGTGAAATGATTGGGCAGAAGTTAGTTTAGTGGAACGATGATTTGCTCCAACTGCTTATGAACATAAACTCATCACAAAAGCAAAATGAGTTCCGATAAAACATACACTACAGTAGGCATTTTTCTCTCTAAACTTTGTGTACTCTGGTCTCATGCATAAGGATGTTCCAATTATGAAGCTACTTTGGAAATTAAAACAGTATTCACAAGTGAAGATAATTATTTGGTACACAACAGTGGCGATTCTTGAACAAAATTGGAGGGTAGGCTCAAAAGAACAGATCACCACTAGAATAACCTAAAGAAATCAATATAGTCTTGTGCACTTTAGATTCTATATCAACGCATGATATTGTAAAATCAAGAACTAAAATAAGAAACAATATCTATAAAAAATTCATTGACAAAAATTAAGGCACCATAAAGAAAAAAATGTCCGAAGAAGTATTGAACTATCCTCAGGTGTATAATGGCGACAAAAATCAGCTACACTTTTGTGATACGATGAGACGGGTAGTTTTTTTCATTTGCAAATCTAATGACCAAAAAATGCCACATAAATCACCAATTCATTGATCACTCAATACAAACGATGATCAACTCAATTGTTTTAGTTGACTGAGGCTAGTAAATTACCTAACCGGGCGCTTCCCGATTCATACGCTGCAACTGAATAGTTGATGGAGGAGGACGAATCGATCGACAGTCGCCCATGACCCGAGTTCGACGATCATCACCTGGGTCCCAATTCGACAGATCGGAAGGGAGTTTTCCCTAGGCGCGTCTCTGCCGCCGCACCATGCAACCTGGCCGAGGAGGTGAACTGTTGATCTATGTGCCATACATGTGCCATACGTTGATCTATGTGCCTATTGGGCAGGACCACTAATGGGCCAAAACTAACGCACCATTAGGCCTAAAAAACGGTTCGCAAATCAAAAAAAAGGGAGAACCGCTATTGGTATTTACAGGTTTATGGTTTGCTATCTGTGCCATTATCTTTTGGCTGGCTTCAGGAAAATATAAGATTATGTCATGAAAGAAAAGAGTTTGAAGGCCTCGAAGATTAGCTCGTTTTTTCTTAGACTTTATTTTGTAATCGCTGGAGACAGCTTATATATCTCTACCATGTACTGTTTGTTGCTATAATAAATCATGGTATTGTTTCAAAAAAAAAAGAACGGACAAATAACGATCAGGAGAAGCTCCGATCCATGGCTGAACAATTATAGCATATATATTTGACATTTGTTTTGCAAAATTGGAGGGTAGGCTCGAGCCTGATGGAGCCTACCTGGTAAAATCGCCCCTGGTACACAATACATTTTATGAAAATCTGTCTTATTTTGTAGCATTGCATCAAGATGTTTATACTATGATGTCTAGATAGTTTTTCTAACTGAGATTAAATGATGAACAGTAGCTTCAGGGGAGCGAAAATGTGAAGACACCATGCCATGTCTATTTTTTTCACTTGAGGGATGTGTTTTGAACTGAGTTCATATGGCATGCTAGAATGTGTTGCATTGTGGCTATACTATTTTTTTGACTATTTGGTGTTGTTGTGTTTGTAGATCTTTTGTCCCATTTCGTATGTAGAGGTTGAAGGGCTGAACTGTAACGCGATTATATCAGTTTGGTGTGGCATTATGTCTTAACCAAAATGCATATCCTCAAAAAATCCTGCATACTTGTTGTCACACTTTGTGTGTTCTCAAGATAAATATGCCACGCTGTGGCTATCCTATGGGTTAAGGGTACCCTAAACCCTAAGGAATCAGCTGCCCTCAGAATGCCAATAAATTGGCTAAAACCTATACTATTACAAGTTGTGATGAATGGGCTAGCCAAAAAATTGGATACCAACCAAAAAGTAGCCCGTAAGCCATGGGCTTGCCAATTTATAGTAAGACCAACATAGGATCTAAACAAAATGTGCTCTAAATTCGGGTTGGTGAAAACGAACAACCTTGCGCTTACTCTTGCCCACATGCGCATTTGTTTTTAACCATTTTTTGTTGCTCGCCATGTGGATATTTTGTATTTAAGAGTATCTTCAACCGAGTCTGTATGTATATGAGGGTCACTCCAAAATATGGTGTGTGTGTGTGTGTATCCCTTCACATGCCAACTAATTAACACATGATTTCGCTCTCTCCATATTCCACATTTATATACTTTTATTTAATTTCTGTCTTATGATAGCTATCATAGGTTGGATTGGAAGACATCTGGAATGATTTCTTATGCTTCTGCTAACTAATAGATACCTAAAGTTTGGCAGTTCGTCGGAGATAGATCAAGAGGAGGATAGGTGAAACTAAAATGGGATGGGAGAAGATAGGGAGGTGGTTGGAGAAGGTAGTGCATGTATTGTCTGATTTGCAACCATACTTGGCTACACTTCAGTCAAGTGTGGTAGCCATAAAAGTGTAGCTACAAATGTTGGCGCCACAATGTGTGGCAAAAACCTGAGGAAGATTCGCTCTATGGATGATGGACTATGAAATTAATGAAGTGTGTCAACTAGAAAATATGAAAAAACATACACATGCTAAACTTCCAGTAGAACCCTTCATTTTATTTGCTAGAACTTATTTACGAGAGTATATGGTGGCGCATACAAATACAATGCACAAATAAACGCCATCATGTGATATCTTCTTGGTAGCATTGCATGAAGATGTTTAAATGTAATTTGTATCCATATCGCAATGTTTCAAATAACTGGATGTGAATATTTGTTTTACAACGTAAGACTACCGAGGACAAAATTTATGAGGCCTAGTCGATGACCGTGCTATAGTAGCTTATCTATCCACCTTGCCAGCTATCTTTCAAAAATGCGGTTCTCAACTTGTTTTCATTCTCTATTTTTATTTACCGAAGTGAATAGGGGTTCCTAGATTTCTAAAAGGAAAGGATCCTGATACACATCCGAACAGATTCCTATTTAGATCTTCATCTTCTTTTGCTTTACTGAAACAAAAGATTTCACTCTTATGGAAAATAATATTTAGCCTCATTAATTGCCCAAAATTCAAAGAATCAAGTTCATATTAAGAGCATCATGAAAACGATAGTGTCATCCGCATATTGAAGTATGTATCGACACTGACCCCCTCAACTAGATGAGTAATGTGGCAGTCAACTTAGCCATCCTCTTTCGTTGTTGCTACTCAAATTGCAAGCATATCAGCCACTATATTTTAATAACATTGGTGATAAAAGGTCTCCTTGTCTCAAACTGCGGTGACCCAGTACCACTCCATGTTGTAGTATACAAGTCGTTGATATAACACTCACGAAGTACCGGTTCACAAATTTACATCCCTCAGAGTGGTACAACAGAAACATTGCGGGTCCACAACTTTGTGTACTCTGGTCTCATGCATAAGGATGTTCCAATTATGAATCAACTTTGGAAATTAAAACAGTATTCACAAGTGAAGATAATTATTTGGTACACAATAATCTGTCTTATTTTGTAGCATTGCATCAAGATGTTTATACTATGATGTCTAGATAGTTTTCTAACTGAGATTAAATGATGAATAGTAGCTTCAGGAGAGCGAAAATGTGAAGACACTATGCCATGTCTATATTTTTCACTTAAGGGATGTGTTTTGAACTGAGTTCATATGGCATGCTAGAATGTGTTGCATTGTGGCTATACTATTTTTTTGACTATTTGGTGTTGTTGTGTTTGTAGATCTTTTGTCCCATTTCGTATGTAGAGGTCGAAGGGCTGAATTGTAACGCGATTATATCAGTTTGGTGTGGCATTATGTCTTAACCAAAATGAAAATCCTCAAAAAATCTTGCGTATTCGTTGTCACACCTCGTGTGTTCTCAAGATAAATATGCCACGTTGTGGCTATCCTATGGGTTAAGTGTACCCCTAAACCCTAAGGAATCAGCCGCCCTCATAATGCAAATAAATTGGCTAAAACTTATATTATTACACGGTGTGCGGACTGGACTAGCCAAAAGATTGGATGCCAACCAAAGAGCAGCCGTAAGCCATGGGCTTGCCAATTTATGGCAAGACAAACATAGGCTCTAAACCAAATGTGCCCTAAATTCGGGTTGGTGAAAACGAACAACCTTGCGCTCACTCTTGCCCACATGCAAATTTGTTCTTAACCATTTTTGTTGTTCGCCATGTGCATATCTTGTATTTAAGAGTATCTTCAACCGAGTCTCTATGTATATGAAGGGTCACTCCAAAATATGTCGTGTGTGTCTCTCTTCACATACCAACTAATTAACACATGATTTCACACTCTCCATATTCCACATTTATATACTTTTATTTAATTTCCGTCTTATGAAAGCTATCATAGGTTGGATTGGAAGACATATGGAATGATTTCTTTTGCTTTTGCCAAATAATAGATACCTCAAGTTCAGCAGCTCGTCGGAGATAGATCAAGGAGCGATAGGTGAAACTAAAATGGGATGGGAGGGAATTGGTTGGAGAAGGTAGTGCATGGGTTGTCTCGTCTGCAACCAAGTGTAGCTGGAAATATTGGCGCCATAATATGTCGCAAAATCTGATGAAAATTTCCTCCATACCGGATTACTGGGCAATTATGCACTTTGAGAAAAAACTTTGACCATTAATTTTGGTCAAAAATATGAGATATATTATACAAAAATTATACCATTGAATTTATATTCAAAAGAAACTTTTCAATGGTATAATTTTTTAGCATATACCTTATACATTTTACAAAAACGGTTCGGTGACCGGTTTTTTACAAAAACGTCACGTGCCGGGCACACGTGAGGTCAACATGGCAGTAATTTTTTTTTTTACAAAAATCCCCCTAATTTTCTCAATTCTCTACGAGCCGGCTATGGAGAGGCGACCGATGGAACTGCTGCCGCGGCGAGCTCATCGTCGATGCCATAAGCAGTGAAGACGACGCCTGCTGAGGATCTTCATCGTCACAGGCTGTATTGGCAGGCGACCCCGGTGCCCAGTTAGTTTTATTTCTCCCCAAATAGCTAGGGTTCGTGCATCATGTCCATGCCGATGGGCACAGCTTACATCGCAGCTGCTCGCAGTAGATGTATGGGATTTGTTTGCTAGGGGAGTACTCTTGTTAGAGATTAGAGTCTGCAGTACGCCTAGGATTTGTCGAAGACTCTGAATTTTGCTCCGCTATGTAGAGTGTAGACTGTAGTGTTGCTAACTGAATTTGCTGGAATTTGTCGGTCAGTGTTAACTGAATATTGTTCTAGTTCTTGTTGTTCGCCGAAGATGTTGAAGAAGAGCGTGCAGCCAAAATACAGCGCCTCCCACTCCGCCATACCGGCCGTGCGTGCGAGCAAGATGGGCTCGCCATGGTTCCAGGTCTCCTGCAGCCATATGGGTTGTCGCGGACGAGAGACCAGGGACCAGCACGGGTACATCGCCTCCAGTCACGCCGCCGTCGACAGCCGCCGCCGCTTCATATGCTCTGGATTTGGAAAATAGGGTTGGCCTCCAACTTAAAACCGGTTTTCATCAAAAACCAGGCATCAATATGTTTTATGATTTCGGGTGCACATATTTCACAAGTAGTGTGATCGGTTAGTTTGATCTGCAACATGTTTGACTTAAGTGTATATATAGAACAAATTCAATGACTGCGGGTGCCATTTACTCTATTTTGGGTCAAAATATTACCGATTCATAGAATACATCATTTACTATATCTAAGATTTTTTATAGGCTTTTTAAAAACTTCAGATTGTAGTTTTCGAAATTTTGAAAAGTACCTGGCTACATGTAGCCCGGCCACCATTTGAGGTTTCCGTCCTTTGCAAATCTAAATCGTTTAAACTTTGTCCTCATTTTTTAAACATGACTAACGTCCTTTGCAAATCTAAATCCTTAATTAACTCTACGGAAGCATTCATCTGACAAGGAGATTTACCTAATGAAACACCTAGTCTTGTCGCCCTAGCAACTACGACACTATTAGGGATAGAAGCAAATGGGATACTTGGAAATAAAATCGGTACATGTTGAGCTTCTATTATATGTTGATCCAAATTCTATAAGAAGGCTAATGACGGAGCGAAGCGAGGCCCGTTGCTGGGAGGCTTGGGCCGAAGCGAAGCGGAGGCGTTAGCCCATAACGTGGCCTAACAGGGACGTCTGTGGGGGGTGGGGGGGGTGGGGGGGTGCGGGGGAGGGGGGAGGGGGGGGCGACAGCCCCCCGCGGTATGGATCGTTGCTGCCGCCTATATATACTCATTGTAAGTCACCGGCTAGGGTTGATCGCATCATAAGATAACCCACGGCGTTTGTAAACACACTCCCGATATAGTGAAGTTTTGCTGGCTGACGCCCGTGGTTTTTACCTCTCTTTGTTGGAGAGGGTTTTCCACATTAAAATCTTATGTCTTCGTGCTGTGATTTCTTTTTTCGTTCTTTATTATTGTCTATCGCTTTTATAACAGCTTCATTGATCAGAGTGTTATGCCAGCTTCTGTGCCCTCTCCATCTGAGTAGCATCCATATTTGGCTGCACACGGAACCGCTCGCTCGAGCGTACCCCTCACGCCTCCGTCACTGGGATGCCACGAAATGCTATGACATCGGCGCTTGCGAGTACAGCCCTCGGAGGAACACTCCTGTTCCATCCCTCAGAGGAAAACTCCTGTTCCATGGGAAGACAATGAAGCAAATTGTAGTGTTGGGACACTGATTTGGCTGGGGTGCTCTAAAGACTTGCAAAAAAATATCTTGTTCATTGATTGCCCAGTTTGGTCCACTTTTGATGCATATTTCAGACAGTGCCATATAAATTGGTTATCGGCTTATCGCTGTTGAATGATAAATGCATTGTCTATTCCGCTTCAGTTGTCCAGCTTAAAGGGAGCATATGCTACATAAGGTGAAGTGTTGGATCTTTTTGTCTTGCAGTTTCTTCATCAGGACATAAAAAATAACACATTATTCGTATCTAACTTCAAACTATTGACTATGGCAAGTTGATCATGACACTTGTACTGAAAGAAGGAGCACTAGTTTCTTCTGGAAAGGGGGATACGACCTGGACTAGCCGGCTGGTTCATTCGATTTTAGATAAGCCGTCACTGAACAGGGGTCACTGAACTACAATGGTAAAAATAAGTTTTCTGTTTGAAAATTTTCAACCATGTGTACCCCTTTGCTCTGAATAATTCAGCAGTTTGCAGTCTCGCATGCTGCAGCTACTTCCATCGTTTACCTTTGAATTGCAAGATACGAGTTCTAGAAGCTCTGATTTGTTTCGTCGCTCGCCGATCTCCCTGAAGAATATAATTGTGAAATGAGAATATGTCAGTTAATTGTAAACATTTCAAGTTTGTTTTGTTCTGCGTTTGTCTTGGGAGAAGGAACGATCGCCAATTGTAAGCAGTAACTTGTGGTAAACTCCCATCGATCTGTTCCAATTTCATTGCAGTAGAGATATTCACCGCATATAGTAGGCACCAAGAACGACTCAAACCGAGCGAGCTACTCTAGAAACTCGTACTAGTAGTAGGTCAAAGGACTGGTGCTACTAATCGTCCCCGCCAGAGATCCTACCAAATGAGCTGTACTACTTTTCCTACAATATGAATTGCATGAAAGCGACTAGTTTAAAACTACTTGTATTAGCATACCTTGCCATTCGGCGTTGTAGCATCCTCTTTTTTTAAAAAAAAAAAAGGTGCATGAAGAGATGAACACAACCTTATTTATTTTATAGGTTTATTAAAGATATTAAATTTACAAGTTCAAAGATCACCCAAAGTGGCAATATATATCAGCAGCCGAAACATAGAGTACAAGTGGCGCCTATGCATGATGTACTCTACTAGAACGTTGCCGGTCACGTTGGTTGAATATAGTTCGTACGATCACCATCAACCTGTTGCATTCAAAATCCATAGGTCTCCACTGATCCGGTGGGTGAAGAGACCACATGCAGATTTAATAGATAGCTTTGTGAATAACCTGTAAAAAATTGTGCACCTCCAACCTTGTTAAAAACCACATAATTTCTGCAATTTCAAATTGCCCAAAGTGAAGAGCAAACTCCTACATAAATCCGAGCTTTAGTACACGTAAAATAAACTACGTCCAAATTAATTTCGCAATAGGGCATCTGATGAACAAGTGCTTGACAGACTCCTCGGAGTCACCAAAACCACATTTTTTTGTAACCCGTCAATTTGCGTTTGGCCGAATTATATTTACTTAATTAAGAACCACCTAAAGAACCTAATCTTAGGTGGAACCTTAAGCTTGCACAAGTATTTCCTGAAAAAAATTGTGTGGCTATTCATGAAATCAGCATATAAGTACCTATGAATTGGTGCTGCTCATTCTGGAAGCCATATAGAAGCCAAAGAAACAATATCACACGAAATAGAGTAGCAAAAATGCACATTTATTCAGCACCACTTTCCAAGACTAATATATACACACGTGATGCACGTCTTAACATTATGGAGTCGTTTGTAAAGGAATAATGCATATACTTCCTAATGGATTGTATATTGTAGGAAATTTTTTATCAACCTCCAGTACAAAAAGTTACTTTAAAATATAAAGACTAGTAAGCAATCTTCATTCTTGAAAGAGATAGAGAAGACTTCAACAAAAATATGAAATAGATATGTACTTGGTGGGTTCCTTGTATTTTAATTTTTATTTCTTACTCTCCCCGTTCTCCTCTTAGGCGCTCTCTTGGGCGTTCTTGTTGTACAACGTCAATGTCGGCCCACTATCGTTAACATAAAGTGATGGAATGTTTCTCGAACAACCTGGAGGTAGCTATGGTGTACTGTTCACCATGAATCCGACCGATATCAGCCGTTAGATTTAGAATACCAACAATTGAAATTGATACTCTAGACTTGGTTTAAATTTTGTATACTTATATAGTGGTACATATATGGGGACATTTAAATTGATTAAATAAATTCCAACTACATTTGGCGGGACCATTGGTATTTGGTTCAGAAATACACATATTACCATCCTCTGATGTAGAAACCGGGGGTCTGGACTCTTTGTGCGTTGTATCAACTTATGTAACGATGATTTCAACAACATTTACATTGCCGAATAAAATCTTCCATACACGTCGTCCCACTTTTCTCATTCTTCAAATAAATATGTCACATCGTGGCAATCCTCTCGGTTAAACTCGGGTGGGTGAACACGAACAACCTTGCACTCACTCCAGCTCACATGCCCATCCGTTGTACACCATCCTTTTACTATGATAAGATCTTTTGCATATTTTAATATGGACTAGATACATATCGAAATAAGTGAACCTACACACTGAAATACGTCTAGATACAAGCATTTAGAAAAGGCTAAAAGATCTTATAATAGAAAACAGAGGGAGTAAATCCCTTCACATGTGGTGTTTTTTTGGTATCTAAAAGCCTCTCCAACCCACTCTCTCCATATATATGGAGATCTCATCCAAATATTATTTTCTTTATATATATCCCTTCAAGCACCAACCGACTCTCCCATCTCCCAATCTCGATGTTCAAAATTTCTACTTTCTGATTTTCCGCCTTATGAGAGCTATGTAGAGTTGGACTGGGATACGTCTGGAGTGTTTTCTGGTGCTTTTGCCAAATAATAGTTACTCTCAAAATGGAAGGTAGTTGTGTCGAAAGGTGCACTAGTTCTTTCTGCAAAGGGGAATACGACCAGAGACTATCCAACTAGTTCCTTCTTATTTTGGATAAGTCGTAACTGAACTACGATGGCAAAAGAACCTTACTTTTTTTAAGTGTTCATCCGTACTTAAATCTTTTAAGTAATAAAGCGCCCTTTATCTAAAAAGTGTTCATCCGTATACTCTTTTGCTATTAATAATTCAACTGAGCTAGTACTATGCAAAAAAATTCATCCACTCAAATTATAATTTTATTGGGCGATGGCATTTCTGAAAAACGTCTCGACAGCCAGCATTCTCTTGTTCTAGACGCGTATCAAGCCCAATTCCAATTCGTGATGCTCACTCTGGAAGCTATATATCGGCCAAAGAAACCAGCAAACATGCTTGGAGAGCACTTTCCAACACCCTTATTTGCATCTTATACCGAAACATTGACCAGGGCAAGTTGATCATGACACTTGTTAAATAAGGACCATTGGTACCGTCTGTAAAATAAAACTACAACGGAGTAGTAGTATTACTACGCAAGAATTCATCTGCCCAAGCTGTACTCTTTTTGTGGCGATGCTCTGATGACAGTTCGACATGCCAATATTATCTCCTCCGTTCTCCTCCGTTTATAAATATAAGATGTTTTAGATTTGTGAATCAAATGTATATAGACAAATTTTAGTGTGTATATTCGAGTAAATCTACACATTACAAATGTCTACATACATTTGCTTCGCAAAATTAGAATATCTTATATTTATAAACGATGGAGCAGATGCATATCAACTGAACACTACGAATCGCTGCTGCTCATTCTGGAAGGCCAAAGAAGCAAAATTCAAACGAAACAGCAGTTAACTCGATTAAACAAGTCCCTCCGTTTCAAAAATAAAATAAAATAAATCCCTGATGCACATGGTGAGCCCACCAGTATCCAGTCCATAATCATACATGTTCCCATCCCCGATCGGTCCATTCCGCCGTATATACGTGTGGAAAACAAATGCACGTACCTTGACCTAACTCCCAGTTCGCCCGAGACTGGCCTTCCACTAACGACCGAATGATCCGTGATTATATGTTACTGTATGTTTTGCTCTGTTTGAACTGCCGAATCAATCCGTTCATTCTCAGTCAATTCCTGGTCTTCCATTCCATGGAAGTAGGTTCAGACTTCAGACCGGACGGCCTTTCGGCTCTTTAACTAAGACTAGCGACGCGCTCCTTTGCTGGTCTGCGAGACGTACGTACGTGCACACGATGTTGTGCGACCGGCGCTTGGAAGAAAATAAACAAACTATATTCGGGGTGACACTCTGGAGCATATGCGAGGCACTTTATAATAATGCTTTTATCTCTGTTGCTCAACCACGGAACACGGCACCGGCCGGTCGGCGCCGGTACGATCGAGCTGGACGAGTTCTTTCCCGCGACCATGACGTGCTCCGACACGGTTTTCCCGACGCGTGTTCCGGGGAGGAAGACATCGTCGTCGATCTTCTTCTTCTTCTTTCCGGCCATTCTACGTCCGCCGCGTTCTGACGCTGGCAGGCGGCCGTGTCTAGCCGCGTCATCGGGGCTGTACAAGACGGTATGAGGCAGTTTACAGTCACATCGAACGGGTCCAAACGTGCATGCCTACTGACATGCCGGTGCTAAAAACGGTGGGTTTTTGGCGTGATTTATAAATTTCTCCGTTTAACTTTTTAGATTCGGATGGACATCAACACATCGAAGCGTGTTTGGATACATTCGTATCTAGATAAAATGGAGCCACTTAATTTGAGACGGAAATATACACTTTTGTCGAATTGCAGAGGACACTCCACGACGAACTAGAGTATACAACTATAAGTGCGAGCTTTTTGGGGACGCTAAGCGTTTGTCGAGAGCAGATTGGGTGCATCCAAGCACTAGTGCTCCTCATTTTTAAAATATTTCAAAATTGTACTTCTGTGTTTTACGAAATCTTAATATTTATTCCATTACATACACATGTCATGAATAGTTGTGCAAAGTTTCGGTAGACATTGCATTGTATTTTAAGCTATAGAAAAGTAACAAAATTGTGGTTGTGTATTGGGATATAAAACTCATAATTTTTGTCACAAAATTGTCATTTTTATATAGCTCAAAATATAAATTAATTTCCTCCAAAATTTCTACGACCTTTGAAGTATTGATATGTATTTTTTATATGTATGTAATTCCAGATTTTTTGAATCCCAAAAATAAATTAAAAAAATAAATAGCACTGCTGTTCATGTGCCAAAGATAGTTTTCGACGTTTCTCGGGCTAGTTAATATGATTTACTAAATCCTCACGATATGTGTGTTTGTAAAGGGCTAAGTGCCTTTGGCTCCCGAGTTTCAGTCATATCTTCATTTTAATAAAATATGGAACAAGGCAGTTTGGCTCTAGGGTGTAGATGTATGCTTTCTTTATTTGATATTTGTTTTCAACATATTTAAAAATGTCAAAAAAAATCAAAGCAAAAATGTTATGTGCGCACCTTCACGCCCTTCATGCTTCCAAAGTCGTTTCAAGGATAACCGATTTTTTTTATGTGACCCGTGTAAAAAGACAAAGTTAGGTGTTAAAATAAGCCTTTTTGTGATAATTCATTTTTATCCTTTTTAGAAAAGTTCACAAAAAATATCATTTTTTCACGAGCACATAAAATGTGAAGATATATACATGCAGATATTTTTTGGTAAATTTTTAAACATAATGAAATTAGTTTCTTTTAAGGGCAAGATCAAAAGTGCATTTCTAAAGTCATATATATTAGCTTCTATAAAATATGAACATAGTAATGATGCAACCTACAAGCATTCAAACTTATACAAAATTTGTTGTATTCTGAGCTACATAAAAATATATCAAAAACTAATAAATTTTGCATATTTGAAAATATACATACTGAGATCCACATGTTTTTCATCTTTGTGTAGCCAAAACCATAAAATATTTGAAATTGATATTTTGCACATCTATGGGATAAATCAGTGGTAACATCCATATATTTTTTCAAAAAAAATGAAACTCGGAAATATGATTTATGATTCTTTCAATGAACAACAGGATTACTAGTGCCTGGGCGCCAAAAATCTCCACTTTGTTTGTAACATCATTTTAAATGGTGACGAAATTGTCACAACATTTCTACAGAGGCTTGCAGCAAAACATTTACAGTCAACAAATGCAGTTATTTTGCAACGAATCATTTAGTAGCATAACCAGGGCCTTATTAGCGTTCATCAGCTAGACACACAAGGATAACCTATTCGTATGGACGTTCATTAATCAAATAACAGCCGGAAAGTTCTATACGTTTGCAATGTTTCCAGCTTCAACAGTCTGCTGCTGGGTTTAGGTATAGAACTACGCCATCCAGCTATATTTGTGACCAGGTCTTTATTTCAAACAGCTGGGAAAATTCGACATCAGCAAGCACAAGTCGTAGTAATAGAATCATTCTAGCACGGTACAATTCTCTACCAGACCACTTCAACACGGAAGACCACATGAAGGCCAGACAACATTCTAGCAAACGTTCAAACTTCAAGTATGACAAATATGGCAATATTTAGATGTCTTCGTAGTCATCATCTCATCATCAGAAGTTGCAGAGAGAGAAAATCAGTCTTAGAAACATAGGGTGTGAAGTGTCGAACAAGGTAACATGCTATTTGCTCAAAGGGAATATAATTATACACTGGATATCCTAAAATCTGGATACATCTGCTTAACACCACGATACCACAAAATCCATCTGCATTAATAAAAGACAAGTTAAAGATAAAACTCAAATTCCCTTCTGGTTAGAAAACATTAACTCGGCAGTGCAATGAAATTATAATGAGCAAGTAATACACATCACAAGTCTGTACACATTAACATTTTATTCTTCTTTTAGAACATAATGAACATGCAATGGAAGTAGAATATATCACCAACTTCGCCTAGTCTAGATATCAAATTCTCGTTTGTTTGTGATGCTAAATAGCAGCAGAGTAATAAAAAACGCCCTCCAAGCACCCGACAGCAACTTCTGCAATCATGGGACTAAACTAATACAGGCCAAGGAATTTAACATTTTCTTCTAGCATAGTAATTTGCATCCAGCTAACCAAATAACGGATGATTTTCGATCACACTTGACTTCACAAGAGGAATTGGGATTCATTAGCTTGGAACTAACTAGAAAAGGCAGACATTAATATGATAGGTTGGCACGTATTAATATGATAGGTCAACACGTATTATTATGCGGTGATCGAAACTTTACTTCAAAAAATCTTTGTGCACTGGTATCGGTGTTTGGGCAGGGAGAAGTGGAGTCCTGTTCAAATTTCACAAGCCCTTACCAAAATCGATCAGATCCATGGGCACAATGAAACTGCAATCCGTAAGTGGCCTAGTTGCCTTAACTTCATACAGTTGCAATAAATAAATGTGCTGAACATTATCAAAATTCCAATGTAGCCCCACTAAAAAAATACCGATACAAATATTGTTCAGCAATGGCTACTACTTTAGTACAACAATGCATACTATAATTTTTTATAACTAGTGCATAAGAAAATATTTTCTTTAATAACCAATTCTTGAGCATTGAATTAATTAATCACAAGTCCTTGAAAAGAGTCGGATTCAATCACTCACCACAAACTAGGATTGAGTTTACTCTTCCTTGATGTGCTTCTCAACCTCCTCCAATGACTTAATATCCTTGTTGATCTTGCAAATGCGGTAAATGCACCTATCCCAAAGTAAAACATCGAACAAGATATAAGATACAAAATGTTCGTAGAAATGTTATTGATCAGACTCTGCAGAGGTGCTTCTTTACCAATAAAGGAGGAATGCTGAAACACAAAGGATGACATTCCGCTGGGCTTTGAAAATCTGTGCAAGGAACAAATAGAATCAAAACATAGAAAAATTAAGCAACCCCTTTCTGTACAGGGCTGAAAGAAGGTATACAAATGATTACAGGGCAGATAAACTATTTAGCTAATACTAGCTATATAATAATTTCTAAGAACTTATGGTTTAGGGACTATATATGTCCAAAGAGATACCAAAGGAATCCAACTAGACATTTTGTAGCGAGATCGAGCCATAGTTCGCCCAAACCAGCTAGCCTTATTTGGCCCCTTTTTAAACAGAATTTGGCCCTGTTTAAGACTGCCCAAGTGCAATACATGCCAGATCAAGCCTGAGCTCAGCCTAAGCCCAAGCTAAACCTATGAACAATACATGCCTAAGCCCAAGCTAAACCTATGAACAATACATGCCCAAGCTCAAGCTCAAGCTCAAGCTCAACCCAGCTGGGCAGATAGATGGGTGCCATCTTGTAAATCAAATGGTTGCCATTTATTTGATGACATGGCAGTGTACAATCCAGGTTTGTGTTTGACTTTAGACAACGTATTTTAGCTAATTGAAAAGGGAGTACAAAGTATTTTGCGTTCGACTTTAGACTAGAGATAGACTGACACTCTGATAGAGTTTAGCTAGAATAGGATGGGAACATGCTCCTCAGAGACAAACATCTTGGTATGTAACTGCAAACTACGTAACTCGAATGCAGTAGTCGTACTCAACAGGACCTTTCCTTTCCTCGTCATTTCTATGGGCAACTTTGCTGAGTCTAGTGTATTTCAGAATCAGAGAGGTCTGTATCTCTTAAGAAAATACCCTTGCGTACATAGTCTAATAAAAATGATTCTAAAACATGTATATTCAGTACTGCAAAATTATGAAGGGCTTAAGATATATAATTTTCTTAACATGGGTGATTGGCAAATCGTCCAACCTCAACAGAATGGCATTGTGGAAGTATGGTCAATTTCAGGGTGGAAAGAGAAAATAGACTATGCTTTACTGATTTTGCACAATCTAGCTGGAACATATATCTTTGATTCTCCTACATAGATGGTTGGAAGTTGGAACCATAGATAGAACCCAACCCTCTTCACAAATAGAAGCTGAAACTCCAATAATCGTTACCTTCTCCTTCACCTATAAGATCACCACTAAAGTTCCGTAGAAACACGTACAATCTGGCTGTCAAACTACATAACGCGCCCAGTATATAGCTACAAAATATCAATTCAGCTACAGGTTTCCTTTTCAGACCAAACACAGCTTCTAAGGTAACGATTTTCGAAGCTAATAAGCATATCCCCACATGAACGAATATATAGGTACTGAACCAAAAGGCAGAGAACCCTAGAAACGCACTGACAAATTCGAACTGGAGAAGGCGACACAAGATCTCAATTCACTCACGGATTTCTCGAAGCGGACGCGCTCCTCGGCGGTGCAGACCTCCGTTGTGCACATCAGCCTGTGCTCCTTCTTCCAGTAGATATCTGCACATGAGGAAAAAATCGCAAACCCATCATCAGAGCCTGAAAGCGAGGAGAGAGCGCAGGCGCCAGTTCCCGCGGCAAGGCCACGCACCGAGTAGCTGGAAGGCTGCGAAGGGGAGCACGCAGGCGAAGGGCTGCAGGATCAACGAGGTGAGCCCCACGATCTGCGCCCGCACGGCCCGCGGCGCCGGGAGCGTGAGCAGCGCGGCCACCGCCGCCTCCGCCGCCACCACGCAGGCCAGGATCATCCACTGCAGCGCCATCGGAGCGGAACGGAAACCCCTCTCTCGCGTCTCGAACTCTCTAGAACCTTCTCGCAGGGCCTCGGTTTCTCCGATCTGTTGCAGAATGAGTGCGCGTCGAGTAGTCTCTGCGAGGTGGATGGACAGGTGGTGGATAAAAGTCGCGTCGGCTTCTTTCTTCGCCTGGGCTGTTTGCTTCGTCGGCAAGTGATTCGACGCGGTCGCTTTCGTGGGCTTTGCGATGGGCCGAAGGCCCATTCCGTAATTGGGCCAGGATCTAGTGAAACCGACATGGTGGCAACCTAGTATAACGGAAGCTGGGCTCGCGAACCGCCTTGTACAGCTTCCTTTTCCTCCACGCTGCGCATCCGTCTCCGGTGGGAGCTGGGGTTTTTAGCGGCCGGCGAGAGAGCGGAGGAGGGGGAACAAGATGAGCCGGAGCCTGGGGATCCCGGTGAAGCTGCTGCACGAGGCGGCCGGGCACGTGGTGACGGTGGAGCTCAAGACCGGCGAGGTGTACCGCGGCTCCATGCTCGACTGCGAGGACAACTGGAACTGCCAGCTCCACAACCCCACCTTCACCGCCAAGGTACGCGCGCCGCCCTACCCCTGCCCTGCCCCCAGATCGGAACCGTAGCCCCTCTGATTTCGTTACCGGAGATTTCTGCCCGTGGTTCTTGGGTAATTTGTCACCGCTTCCGTTTTGTTTGTTGGATTGTAGGATGGGAGGGTGTCTCAGCTCGAGCACGTCTTCATCAGAGGAGTCAGGGTCAGGTAATTCAGGAACCCGGTAGGCTTGGTTAGTTGATTGTTGTTGAAATCGCGGCCGCACCATTAATTGGTTGTTCTTGGTTGTGTGGTTTGATATTGCTTCAGGTTCATAATTATACCAGATATGCTCAAGAAAGCCAAGATGTTTGAGCGCTTGGAACCCAGGAACAAGGTTGGTGCTTTCTTCAGTTGTTTGCCGTCAGGAATAACAAGTGCTGGCATGGTTCACGATTTATGCTGATCTTTATTTTGGTCTTATTCAGGGCAAAGGGTCAGCTTTTGGAGTTGGCCGTGGCCGGGCGGCTGCAATGCGTGCTCGGGTAATCTCTTCTTTCTATGGTAGTTTTGCATTCTTCAGTTTGTATTGATTGAATAGTAAGAACCCCATTGGTGCTTAAAAAGCTTATGCAATTACTGTGTGCTATTGGATGAATGAATTAGGTAGCACGCACCGTGTATTCCTCAATGAAGTCGGTGTATTGCTTAGAGTTACTCTATATAAATCAGTGAGAAACTCGACTACTTGTTTTTGCTGATGCACTGTTGAGTTTGTCAAAGTTTTTCTTTTGCGGGTGAGTTTGTCAAAGTTAAATGAAATGCTATGCAGCAAATCTATCTTGCGGATAGACATTTCGAGTGTCGGTGCTATTTCGATTAGTTACATTACATACATGTAATGTTTTCTGGAATTTCTTTCTAATGATAAATTCGACAGTAACTAATTAATTTTATGGATTGATGTATCGCTCTGTATCTTCAGTTGGTCCTAAAAAGTCTCAATATAATTTTAATGGAAAGATAAGGGACTAAGAGAGAGCTCTACTGAGTAGTGAGAATGTACCACGTCGACACCATGGTTGTGTGCCAAAAAAGTTCGTTTCTGTAGTCATTGCTGACCATCTTCTTACTCAAATGTTAACACTAGATTATAGATCGGGGGGTGCAGCTTTGTCTCAGGTCTGTTACACTGCAGACGTTTTCACTGGTCAACTATAGACCAGTTTGTGGGTTAGAGAAGTGAATATTTATGAAATGGAACAAATGAATACGGCAAGTATATGGTTAGAAAATAGAATAGTTATATAGTGAAAATGAATAAGGCAAGTATAGGGTTTTCTGTTCAGATTTTAGATCATTCTTAGGCTGGTTCATATATTTTCAGATTTTAAACCCTTCTTCAACAAACACAGTAGAGATAATAGTATGGAACTATGAATTGTCTGTCTAATGATGAATTCCTTCCATCAACTAGTGTCATGAGTAAAACTGAGATTATTGGCCAAGTTTTCTTTTTTCCATTATTTTGTTCCACAAGTGAGGACTGTACAAAAGGAATATGCTCAAATTTGTAAAAGGGACATGCTCGAAAAATACTTCCTAGTCCTACCTAAATTGGAGACTGAGAGGTTCCAATAAGTCCTCCCTAGCTTTGTCCTGCTCCTTGACTGCATCAATTTTTTGTTTGATCTTTGGGTTTACTTATAAGGTTGTTTATGCATAATTAACATCTTAGTGCCAACATGCTCTAAGGTTCTTCTTAAAACATAGATAAATCGTAGTGAGCCTCTTGTGTGTAAGCTTTTCATTTCTTGAGAAATTTTTACCTGGATCTGAGGCTTTAAAACCAATATGTTCATAATTATAAACACACTTTTTTTTCATGGATGGAGGGAGGGGTGTTCATTCATAAGCATACATATTGTCAGTTTGTCATCATAACTTCAGATATCCTGTTCCTGTTGTCAAACCAATAGGATGTTACTTATTGTCGAGCTGTACTTCAATCAATCCTCATATATCATCTACAGTTCCTAACTGTTTTAACTACCAATTTATGTAGGCTGCTGCTGGCCGAGGTGGTGGTCCTGTTGGGAGGGGAGGCGCACCTCCTCTGAGGAGCTAGATTTGTCTCGCATCCTGTGCGCTATTATCTGGCAAAGGAGTTCGTTGTCTTCAATATAAACATGTTGTTCGCTAGTGAAAAATACCAATTGCCTCATATTTTTCATTAGTCTGCTTAAGGAATGAATGTGTAGGCCTGTTTGTATCGGCTTAATGTATCGATGTGAGATATGGTAGCTTTGATTGTGAGATATCGAACATGTATCATTTGAATAACTTACGTGAAGTTCCAAAACAGGTGCTTCCTTCTCCCCGGATGTCTCAGCTCGAGCATGTCTTCATCAGAGGAGTCAGAGTCAGGTAATTTAGGAACCCGGTAGGCTTGGTTAGTGATTGTTGTTGAAATCACGGTGGCCGCATCAATTGGCTGTTCTTGATTGTGTTGTTTGATATTGCTTCAGGTTCATAATCATACCAGATATGCTCAAGAAATCCAAGATATTTGAGCGCTTGGAACCCAGGAACAAGGTTGGTGCCTTTTTAGTTGTTTGCCGTCAGGAATAACAAGTGCTGGCATGGTTCATGATTTATGCTGATCTTTATTTTGGTCTTATTCAGGGCAAAGGGTCAGCTTTTGGAGTTGGCCGTGACCGGGCGGCTGCAATGCGTGCTCGGGTAATCTCTTCTTTCTATGGTAGTTTTGCATTCTTTAGTTTGTGTTGATTAAATAGTAAGAACCTCATTGGTGCTAAAAAAGAGTTGGTTTATGTTACCCCAAGAAAAGTTCATACTCCACTTCAAAACGTGGGCAGTATGATACATACCAGTACCAATTTTCGGACGAAATTTAAATAAGGCCGAAGCCGGGCCCTGGCCCTGGCCCAGTAGACATATTTGGCCCATAAATCAGTTACCGCCGTAGTACATGTGGCGTGGTGCCGATGCATTCTTTCCCTAACCCTAGTTCTGTCTCGTCCTCGACCTCGCTGACTGGTGCGGCGGGCGATTCTCGTCGTGGGCAACTCCGACGCCAACACAGCTTCTGTGGCCCCAACCGGCTGAAGATCTCCAACTACCCTACTCCTCCGCCCCCTTCCCCAACAGTAACCTCTCCCGGCCACATGCCCTTGGCCTCACCGCTGATCCACTTGCCAAGGCAGCCGAGGTCGTTACGATGTTCCGGGGCCTGGCGGTCATCTCGACACGCAGGCCGTGTCGGCTCGGTAGTGGCACGGAAGATGGGAGGAGGCTCGGCGGTGGCGCAGCCGATGGGAGGCGTCGACGGTTTGTTTCCTTCTCCGGCGTCGCCGGATCGTCGCCTTCTCCGGCGTTGGTCATTCCATGTGCTCCTCATCGTCATCCCGACCGTGGTCAACTACGAACAGGATGGCGTTCAGCTGCGGCTTTGTCTGGTTCTAAATCCATATAACATGCACCTTCAGTGCTCTTGGCGACTTGATTAAAAGTGGTTCTAGTGTCCAACCATATTAAAAATGATGTAGCGAGCTAAGTAAAACACTGAACTGATAAGTATTTTGCCTTGAGGTTCAAAGTTGTTCAGTGCAAAGTTTCTTGCTCACCCAAAAAACATAAGACACGTGAAAATGGTCAAATAATCGAGATGTAGCAAACTGTTGGTCAAGTGAAGCAAATAGTCAAATAAACAAGAGAGAATAGTCACTATACCACTAGTGAAAACCAGGAGTTTCAAAATAGCACTAAAAAAACTAACTTGCCAACGTACCACTACCATCTTGGTTTTCATAGCCAAAATACCACTATGCACAAGATGAGGCTAACTCCAACATAAAAAGACTTATACGCTCTTACCTCTTGACACCACAACTCTCTTTTTCCATTCATTTCAACATGTTCTAAACAAGATTCAGTAACATTTAGACAAGATTCATGTTATACAAGATTACTGCTGGTTTTTTAGAGTGGATTAAACATTCAGGGAACGCTAACAGGTTGGGAGGAAAAGTACGAGTCGAACTAATTGCAATTAAAATAAACAAACTCGAATTTACATATACATGAATATGCATGTGACTGATAAAATAAAATTACGTGATGTAATGCATCAGGAGTGAGCATAGATTTAGGAGCGGTACTAAAGAATAGGGATGGTGAATAAATACATCTAATGAAGATGGGATTAGTTTCATGCGATAATTTCATACTAGCTTAGCCTGTTGACTCTTGAGAAGCAAGGGATTGGGAGGGGAGAGAGAGTGGGGGTAGCGACCGCCGGCGCGGCCATGCAATGGGGAAGCGACCGTCGGCGTGGCGATGCTGCAGTCGGGCGCTGTGGCACCATTATCGGATTGGAGGAAAGAGACGGGACTGAGAGAGTTCGGCCGGACCTGGTCACTTTTAAAAGTTCAGATGAGGAAATTTTGGGCACTCTACAATATCTGAAAAGAACCACACAGTTTGACTAACGTCAAAGCTTTGAAAAACTCACGGTAGTGGTATTTTGGCCACAAAAACCATAACGGTAGTGCTATTTTGGCAAGCTAGGTTTTTTGAGTGGTATTTTGGAATTCTCAGTTTTTACTAGTGGTATTGTGACAATTCTCTCAATAGACAAGTAGACAAATAATTCATCATGTGCATTCACAGATTAAGAAACCCATGCAGATTAGGCAGAACAAATAAGTAACTTATTCATGAACTTAAGTCTAACGGTTCCTTGAGAGGAAAATCCACACGCAAATATCCATACGGAGAGTAAATTGTGCCGCTTATTACAAAAGCCAAATATCGAAAACGTCTATATCTTCGAGTTGACGTCTTGATTCTTCTTTGCTCCTTGATTCTTCTTTGGTCCTTTCATACCCTTATTATGAGGTGACTGTACCAGCATGACCACCAACCTTGGCCAAAAATGTTTGACACAGACCTACCATAGTACAAAGTTTATTGCTATTTGTATATAAGTCTGACATTACTTTGTAATGTAACCTAAAATTATCTGGTCATACAGTTCTATGAACCACCTCCCATTCCATCTTAGAATATTCATTATTAGGTACAGTCCGCAAGAGTTGCTGAAAAAACAAAATGAGTGGTCAATACCATATTCATAAACTTATAAGATCATAATGAATATTTTTTGGTTTGTCCACATACCAATCTCTCTGTTGAGGCGATGTTCTAATCATTTCAATGGTCCAAGTCATCACATTGAAGTCTTTTTCAGGGTGTGGCGCCCATGTACACATATCATGGCCATTTTGCTGTAGTGCGAACGCTTTGTGGCTTTCCAAACCTTGTAGCTGCAAATACAAAGCACATAGTTATCATGAAACAAATTATAAGAAAAGCTGCAATAGTTAGTCTATCTAAATCGAATGAGAGCATCTTACCGTGTTTCGCACGTAGGTGTGCGACTTTCTACATCATCGTCAATACTGTTGAGTTGCATTGAGTCTAGTATCTGGATAGATTATGACCTTATATTGACCGATATCAAAAACTAGTGTGATCTACCTTTGATATGGATAAGTAGGAAGATATGTGAACCACAAGTTTCAGTAGTCATTATGTCTTAGTATAGTATGAAAATTCAGTAGAATGACATGGAAAACTTACGAGTTAATTAGTTATGTAATCTAAACCCTTTCTAGATCCACTCATACGCAGCCTCACCAGAGTGTTGTGTCTTCCATCATTTTCTAGGGCAAACACGTTTATCACCCTCTCTACGAAGACCTTGTCGTCCTCTCTTATGTCCTCAGGTGTTGTGCGCTTATACTGCTCTATGAACGCATCGATAACCAAAAAATTAAATATAAAAATATTAGTATCACTTATTAATGTTTAGTAAATTTAATGCAAAACGTTTACCTCATCTCCCAAAAACTTGCATCATCATCCAAATATGGATTGGTGAGAGCTGCTAGATGTCTCTGGTTATTGTGAGGTTGTCGATGATAACCATTTTTGCCTCTTCTGGGGTTGTGTTAACCCAGTCGAGGATTTCTTGCATAACATCCCTTTCTGGAGTTCTGACTCTTATTATGCGGACCCTTCCTTCCATCTACATTCTCCTGTCACGTTGGAACATTTCCTCTCGTATTCATCTACAAACCAGTGCAATTCCGATTTCTGTGGGTTGGACTGGGCATTGGCCTCAGAGTGGTCTGTAGGAATCGCACTGGTTTGTAGACGAATACGAGACAATGTCCCAACAAGGAAGTGTCCGTATAATACCGGTCACTGCGGAAAGGGATGCCATGCAAGAAATCCCCGACTGGGTTAACACAACCCTAGAAGAGGCAAAAATGGTTACCATCGACAACCTCACAATAACCCAAAGGCATCTAGCAGTTCTCACCAATCCATATTTGGATAATGATGCTAAGTTTATGGGAGATGAGGTAAATGTTTTGCATTAAATTTACTAATATATTTTTGACTAAACATTAATAAGTGCTACTAATATTTTTATATTTAAATTTTATCGATGCGTTCATAGAGCACTTAATCGCACAACACTTGAGTACATAAGAGAGGATGACAGGGTCTTTGTAGAGAGGGTGATAAACGCGTTCGCCCTAGAAAATGATGGAAGACACAACGCTCCGGTGAGGCTGCGTATGGGTGGATCTAGGAAGGGTTCAGATTACATAACTAATAAACACGTAAGTTTTCCATGTCATTCTACTAAATTTTCTTACTAAGACATGATGACTACTGAAACTTTTTTGGTTCATAGATCTTCCTACCTATCCATATCAAAGGTAGATCGCACTGGTTCTTGATGTTGGTCAATACAACGTCACAATCTATCTAGATATTAGACTCCATGCAACTCAACAGTATTGACAATGATGAAGAAACTCGCACATACGTGTGAAACATGGTAAGCTGCTCTCATTCGATTTAGATAGACTAATTATTGTAGCTACGAGGTTTGGAAAGCTACATAGCGTTCGCACTATAGCAAAATGGCCATGATATGTGCACATGGGCGCCACACTCTGAAAGAGACTTCAATGTGACGACTTGGCACATTGAAATGATTAGAAAAGTGCCTCAACAGAGAGATTGGTATGTGGACAAACCAAAAATAATTTATTATGATCTTATAAATTTATGAAGATGGTATTGACCACTCATTTTTTTTCGGCAACTCTTGCGGACTCTACCTAATAATGAATATCCTAAGATGGAGTGGGAGGTGGTTCACAGAACTGTATGACCAGGTAATTTTAGGTCACATTACAAGGTAATGTCAGACTTATATACATCCAGCACTAAACTTTATACTATGACAGGTCTGTGTCAACCATTTTCGGCCATGGTTGGCAGTCATGCTTCTCATAATAAGGGTATGAAAGGACCAAAGAAGAATCAAGGACCGGATAAGAATCAAGACGTCGGCTCGAATATACAGATATTTTATTTAAATATTTCATAAACTTCCATTACATATTTGGCTTTTGTAATAAGCGGCACAATGTACTCTCCGTATGGATATTTGCATGTGGATTTTCCTCTCAAGGAACCGTTAGAGTTAAGTTCATGAATAAGTTACTTATTTGTTCTGCCTAATCTGCATGAGGTTCTTAATCTGTGAATATACATGCTGAATTATTGTTGCTGCATCCAGATTATTTAACCATTTTCATATGTCTTATGTTTTTTGGGTGAGCAAAAAACTGTTGCACTGAACAACATTGAACCTCAAGGCAAAAAAATACTTATGAGTTCAGTGTTTTACTTAGCTTGCTCCATCATTTTGAATATGGTTGGACACTAGAACCACTTTTAATTAAGTTGCCAAGAGCACTGAAGGTGCATGTTATATGGCTTTAAAACCAGACAAAGTTGCTCTGAAATCATCGTACAATGTGCGCTATAGCATGAAATACTTATTTCAACTAGTTTAGGAGTGGAATATTTGCTGACCTCTGCCATTGGTGCATACTTCAGTTGCTTCGCAGGAACAGGGGCCTTCTCATCCAGCTTGAGAGCCTTAGTTTCGCTGGTAACAGAATCAACATCACACGTTAGATCTTGTTTCACAACTCAAATAGCCTACACAATAGCGCAGTAGACATTACAACTCACTAAAGAAAACAGAGACAGAGATGGTCCAGTTCACCTACAGCTTACCAATATAGTTTAGGTACTGGTGGGGGCAATCTGATACGCTCATCTATGCTTCCTTTCACAAGTTATAATCATAGATCCTGAGTTGTACTTTTCACATGTTATGGTTCTAAAATCTAAATGTACAACTATATCATTTGAATATAGTGGCAAGCAAAACCATATGTAGCTCGTAGTGGAGTTACATCTGGTGAAAAAAAATGAACAAGCAAAGATCCAAACACCCGTCCAAAAAATGTGAACACTACCTAACAAAGCTAAGTAGGTACTGGTTTGAAATAAGCTCGCTGATCTCTGTCTTTCACGCTATGACAGTTTCATTTGAATATATTTATTGGAGTGTGGATTTTGTAAGCACCATCTCAGCTGTCCCCTCTATCTAGACTGCTCACACATGCTTTAAGATCTGTACTTGTATTTTTTTTCTCTCACAAGCAACTTCTTTTTTTTGTATCTCTCACACCATACAATATTTGAATTTAAAACTTTTCAGTTCACCGAAACATTTGAGATAGAATGCTGGAAAAATACTTTGGTATTTTTATGAAATTATAAATGTATATTTTTAAAGATTTTTTTATGATTTTTAAATATATGAAAACATTAAATTGCGCAAAAAAATTCCAAACTATTTTTCGCACATACTAGATGTAATGTTTTAGTGATCTGCAAAGTTTAGAATCGAAATATTATAGTGTTTGGGAGATACAAAAAAGACAAATGGAAAAAAGTTTAGAGGGTGTAGGTGCCATGGTGCTCAGTTCATACTTTCCCTATATTCCTATATTTTTACTATGTATGATGAAAATTTACATGGTTGTGCTCTCAGATTACAAAGTTCCAATCTATAGATTTAAGTATTATGTCTGCTTTTAATTATTGTTACAAACTATTCTTCTTTGATTGTTCTAGAACTGCTTCAGATCCACACCTTTTTATTTATTTTGTGTTTGCAGAATCGGTAGTTATCTCTTTTCTTATTTCCCTTTGTTGACACACCATTGTCTCTGAAACAGGTTTACAACACTAATTTGAAAAGAATGGCAAAATTGCATAATATGCTATGGAATATCAAGTTCAATCCTTTAACCGACGTTGATCAGTGTGCTAAGATTCAGAGCTTAAACAAATAGCTCATAATAAGCTCATTATATGATAATGGAAAAGAGATCATTACAACCGTCACACATTAAAGGTAAAAAGTAGAATGCAAGAAGCATCCACCTCATTGAAAGCAACATGCAGACCAAACTATAGTCTTTGCACTTTGCACCAGATTCCTGTGCAACATACATCGTAACTAGAAACAGGAAGACAAATAATGAGCAAATATCATGATTTTACGTACTTTAATGGTTTCTCTGATAACATCACAAATCAATCATGAATTCTATTTTTCATGGTTTCTCTGAAACAAGGCAATTAACTAAATAAAGCATGGTTTCTCTACTAACATTATAGCACCCTGGAAAAATAGAAGAAATACAACAATTTAATTCTAACAAAAGAATCTCCATTGATCTTTACCACTTTCAGAAATTATGTGGGAAAATTGTGCTCTTCTCCTACCACAATTCAAGGTAAACGAGTAACAAATTACACAATGTTGTACTAAGATATTTCAGTATCCATTTGAGATTGTGGAACCACAAAGCTTACATGGACTCGCTGAGTGAGTGAGATGGTGCTGCCCACCAGGCGGTCTCTGAGAACCTAGTCACACCTTCCCGGCACCCGCACGAGCTCCGACCACCTGGGCACCTCGCAGCTGAATGACTGGGCATCGAGTGTGCACGCCGAGCTCCGTCCTCTCGCAGCAGCTGCAGCCGCAGCTGAACGCCGTCCTGTACAGCTTTGATCACGGTCCGGATGACGATGAGGAGCACTGGAAATGACCAATGCCGGAGAAGGCGACGATCCGGCGGACGTCGGAGAAGGAAACGAACCGTCAATGCTTCCCATCGGCGGAGCCACCGCCGAGCCGACGACACCTCCCATCGGCTGCACCACTGCCGAGATGGCATGGGCAGCGCATCGAGATGACCGCCAGGCCCCGTAACATCATAACAACCTCGGCCGCCTTGGCAAGTGGATCGGCGGTGAGGCCAAGGGCATGCGGCCGGGAGAGGTTACTATTGGGGAAGGGGCAGAGTAGTAGGGTAGGTGGAGATCCTTGTACTTGCCACTCGTTGGGGCCGCGGAGGCTGTGGTGGCGCCAGAGTTGCCCGTGGCGGATGTGGCGGCGCCGAAATTGTCCGTGGTGAGAATCGCCTGCCGCACCAGTCAGCTAGGTCGGGGACGAGGTAGAACTAGGGTTAAGAAAAGAATGCGTGGGCACCATGCCCCACCACTACGGTGGTAACTGATTGATGGGCCGGATATGTCTACTTGGCCAGGGCCCAGCTACAGCCTTATTTAAATTTCATCCAAAAATTGGTACCGGTATGTATCATGTTGCCCACGTTTTACAGAGGAGTATGAACTTTTCTGGGTTTGGATGGACGAAATCCGGTGGCTATTATTCATTTGGGGTACCATAAAACAACTCCCTGGCTAACTAAGTCGCTACCGATGGGCAAATTGTTGGCCGAGCTAAATACAACTAGAGGTTTGCTTCGGTACAACCCCATCCCCCAAACTCAATCAAACCGAACAGGCCTCGTCTAAGCCCATATCTAAACCCATATCCAAAAACCAATATCCCATGTACAGGTATATCGTATTCCTCGCCACCGCCGCCGCAAGACAGCCTGCGTGGGCATCACAAGACAGTCCTGCGGTGTCTAGCAGGACTATCAAGACAGTCCGGCGGGCGCCACAAGACAGTCCGGCGCAACCGCCGCCACCGCAAGACAGTCTGTCATGTGAATCGCAAGACAGTCCGCCAGCTGTCCAGCGAGACTGTCAAGATAGTCCGGCGGGCTCCGCAAGACAGTCTGGAGCGACCGCCGCCACGGGCAGTAGAGGATTGTTCGGCCACGCCACGCATGCCGTTGCCAACCTAGCCAACACAAACCTGCGAGGCACGGTCGAGGCTATGCCCCGTGGCTGGCCATACCTCGCTCACCGGCCACCGCGAGGAAGAGTCACCGCCGACAACATACGTTCATGCTCGTATCCATATGTATGATACATATATGTACAATTTAGTTGGGCTATACGGATATTTACAGGCCTAGGTATACCCATTCAATATTAATAACGAAGGGATATCAAGCGATCTTAGCGTCCTTATGTTTGAGTTTATCTAAGTTTCGTGAGAGGGGGTTGTACTGGAGCAAACCTCATACAACTATTTCGTTTTTTCCCATTATCTACGTATTGTTGGGCTGCCGGGCCTAATATACTTCGCCTAATCCTGACCGTTGCCTCTAATCATACTTCTTTCTCTCCAAGAGGAGTAAAAGGTATTGTAAAATTGGCCTAAAAAAAGTCATGTAATTACTGTGTGCTCTTGGATGAATGGATTAGGTAGCATGCACCGTGTATTCCTCAATGAAGTCGGTGTATTGCTTAGAGTCTTTCTATATAATCAGTGAGAAACTCGGCTGTGTGTTTTAGCTGATGCACTGTTGAGTTTGTCAAAGTTAAATGAAATGCTATACAACAAATCTATCTTGCTGATTGACATTTCGAGTGTTGGTGCTATTTCGATTAGTTACATACATGTAATATTTCTGGAATTTCTTTCTGATGACAAATTCCACCGTAACTAATTAGTTTTATGAATTGATGTATCGCTCTGTATCTTCAGTTGGTTCTAAAAAGTTTCAATGTAATTTTAATGGAAATCGTAAGGGACTAAGAGAGAGCTCTACTGAGTAGTGAGAATGTACCACCTCTACGCCATGGTTGTGTGCCAAAAAAGTTCGTTTCTGTAGTCATTGCTGACCATCTTCTTACTCAAATGTTAACACTAGATTGTAGATTGGGGTTGCAGCTTTGTCTCAGGTTTGTCACACTGCAGACGTTTTCACTGGTCAAGTATAGACCAGTTTGTGGGTTAGAGAATTGAATATTCATGAAATGGAACAAATGAATAAGGCAAGTATAGGGTTAGAAAAAAGAATATTTATGTAGTGAAAATGAATAAGGCAAGTATAAGGTTTTCTGTTCAGATTTTAGATCATTCCTAGGCTGGTTCATATATTTTAGATTTTAAACCCTTCTTCAACAAACACAGTAGAGATAATAGTATGGAACTATGAATTGACTGTCTAATGATAAATTCATTCCATCAACTAGTGTCATGAGTAAAACTGAGATTATTGGTCAAGTTTTCTTTTGCCCTTATTTTGTTCCACAATTGAATATGCTCAAATTTATAAAAGGGACATGCTGAAAAAATACTTCCTAGTCCTACCTAAATTGGTGACTGAGGTTCCAATAAGTCCTCCCTTAGCTTTGTCTCGCTCCTTGACTGCATCAATTTTTTGCTTGATCTTTGGGTTTACTTATAAGATTGTTTATTCATAATTAACATCTTAGTGCCAACAACTCTAAGGTTCTTCTTAAAACATATATAAATCATAGTGACCCTCTCGTGTGTAAGCTTGACCCTTCTCTTTGTTCCATTTTCTTGAGAAAACTTTACCTGGATCGGAGGGTTTAAAACCAATATGTTCATAATTATAACCATGGCTTTTTTCATGGATGGAGAGGGAGGGGTGTTCATTCATAAGCATACATATTGTCAATTTGTCATCATAACTTCAGATATCCCTAATTGGCAAGTTGTTCTTGTTGTCAAACCAATAGGATGTTACTTATTGTTTCGAGATGTACTTCAATCCTCATATATCATCTACGGCTTCTAACTGTTTTACCTACCAATTTATGTAGGCTGCTGATGGCCAAGGTGGTGGTCCTGTTGGGAGGGGAGGCGCACCTCCTCTCTGAGGAGCTAGAGATTTGTCTCGCATTCTGTGCGCTATTATCTGCAAAGGAGTTCACTGTCTTCAATGTTAAATATGTTGTTTGCTAATGAAAAATACCAATTCATCATGTTCTTCATTGGTCTGCATAAGGATTGAAAGTGTAGGCATGTTTGTATCGGTTTAATGTATCAATGTTAGATATGGTAGCTTTGATTGTTAGATATCGAAGGTGGAACATTGTCTTCATGTACCATTTGAATAACTTAAGTGAAGTTACAAAACAGGTTGCCTCTTCTCATGTTGAGAGCACTCATCTAAGATGTAAGAGCATCCTGGCACTCCCCTCTTAAAAAGCTATTGGGGTGCTGGACACAAAATTAACGTCTACTCGTGGCCCCATCCCTTCGCGTCAGCCTAGCCCAATATAACGTTAAGCACTACCAAATCGGACATATCCCGTAGTAACCGGTCTAGGAGCGCCAAACGAAGCCGGTAAGTCCAATACTGACATGCGGGCGCCACATGCATGTCAGCGACCCAGCCATGTCGCATCTCGTTTGCTCGCAACCTCTTTAGCACCCACTGAATCATTGTCGTCCCCTCGTTTCGACGATGATAGGTCGGCAGCATCTACCTAGCAACCGTGAGAATCCATCCCTCGCTTTTTCAGTCCTTTGGGAGCCCCCATTGCAACCTGGACAGTTGTCAGCAACAATCGCACCAAGTCAATACTGCCACCCGATACCTGATGCGGCACGGTGTTGATGGTTTTTCACCATCCAGTTGGGAACCCCAAGAGGAAGGTATGATGAGTACAACAGCAAATTTTCCCTCAGTAAGAAACCAAGGTTTGTCAGTCCAGGAAAAAGCCAAACGTCAGAAGGTGATGCTTGCTAGCCTAGTGACACTCCAATAAGGGCGCCATTAACGATAACAAGTTAGCGCGTCTTCAACTAGTAGCAACGTGGAACCTGCACACAACACAACCAAATACTTTGCTCCCAACTTACGATGAGGTTGTCAATCTCACCGGTTTGCTTGAAACAAAGGTATGAGCGTATCGAGTGGAAAGTAATAGTAATATGCGAGTAAAGTAAACAGTGTGAGTAAAGTAGACAGATGATAGCAATATAATAGAAATAGGACCGGGGTCCACAGTTCACTAGTGGTGTCTCTCCATAAGATAAAATAATACATGCTGGGTAAACAAATTACAGTTGGGCAATTGATAGAATAAATACAACGTGCATATCTCGAGAGGATCACTATGAGATTTACTCTAGGCATTACAACAAGATACATAAACCGTCATCCAACTGCATCTATGACTAATAATCCACTTGTGGCGAATCAATCTGAGAACTCCACAAGTATTAAGTTGCGAACAACAGATAACTGCATTAAGCAAAGTGTGTAATATAAACAAAGCATATGCCCTTGAGCATATGAATGTTGTTTTCTTCCTAGTGGCAACATCACATCTACAACCTTAGAGGTTTATGTCACTCCCCCATATTAAATAGAGGCATAAACCCAACTATCGAGCATAAATACCCCCTCTTGGAGTCACTAGCAACTACTCGGCCAAGATAGCTACTAACAACGGAGAGCATGCAAGATCATAAACAACATAGAGATAATATAAGATAATATCCAGCACATCAACTCAATCATAACACCAATATTCATCGGATCCCAACAAACACAACATGTAGAATTACATAACGGTGATCTCGATCATGTAAGGCAGCTCACGAGATCTAAACATGAAGCACATGGCGGAGAAGACAACCAACTAGCTACTGCTATGGACCCATAGTCCAAGGTAGACTACTCACTCATCGCGCCGGAGGCAAGCATGGCGATGGAGAAGACCTCCGGTGGCGATTCCCCTCTCCGGCAGGGTGCCGAAAAGAACTTCTGGACCCTCCCGATCTCGGGTCGACGGCGGCGGCGGATCGCGATGTATTCTGGAAAAGTGATCGGGTGTTTAGATTTTTCCCGTCGGGGGGTCTTTATAGGCGAAGGGGCGGCGTCAGAAGTGGGCCAGGGTGGCCTCACCACCAGGGGGCGCGGGCCAGGGGCAGGCCGCACCGCCCTATGGTGTGGCTGCCCTGTGGCCCCTCTACGTCTCCTATTCGGTTCTCTGGAAGCTTCGGTAAATTTCTGGACGTTCGACTTTTGTTTCGTCCAATTCCGAGAATATTTCCTGTGTAACTTTTCTGAAACACAAAAACAGCAAAAAATAGGGAACTGGCACTGTGGCATCTCGTTAATAGGTTAGTTCCAGAAAATGCATAAAAATGCCACGAAGTGTAACGAAACACTAAGCAAATGGTGTAAAAACAAGCATGGAGCATCAAAAATTATGGATACGTTAGAGACGTATCAATACCCGAGGTGCCTCCTCTCCTTTGTGGCCTCTTCTTTGACCGTGTCATTGTCGATCGATTCGTCAGGCACACAACTCGCGATGGCTATGATCACCTTGACCATGCCTTGGACACAAGGTGTTTGGAGAGACGTTTATTCTATATTGTTGTGTACAAAAAATAGATAGAGAGGGTGATTGCTTGTTTGATTGCTTCATCGTATGATTCATAGTCCATGGATAGTGAGGATGAGTTGATGATCCAAGCTTTGATGGTAGAGGATGCCAATGTCGTTGCCGATAAAGATGGGAAGTTGAGGATTGTCTCTTATCTTTTGCATTTACAAGTGGAGCTAAATACAAGTCCCAAACATTTGTGAATACAATCCCATCTCTCTATGTTAGAAAAATCTTGTTTTGATTGGTGCCAAAAGAGTTGTAGGAAGGATGTCAAGAGGCCATTTGGTGTGCTCCAGTTTTGATATTTTCTGGTACCCTGATCTTACCTGTTCAAAAGATCAGTTGTGGGTGGTCACAAATGCATATGTGATCATGTACAACATAATCATCAAGGGTGAGAGCGTTGCTCCAGTGATTGATGGTACTCGTATGACCAATAGGGGCCTCTTGCTCAAGTTGATCAAGAGGTGCTGGAAAAGTTTGCTGCTTTTCTTGATGTGCATGCACAAATCCTTGATGAACTTGTTCATCGCCAACTGCATGCTGATATAGTAGAGCATTTGTGGATGCACAGAGGAAATGTCGCTTAAGTCTTGATGTAGTTGAACTTCTCGAGTTCTATTTTATTTGAATTGTATTAATTACTATAAGCCTAATTGACGAGTTGAAAACTATGCAATATGATTGCAGTTAGATACAAATGTGGTTGCATTTATCAAGAAAATTGAAGAAAATCTATTAGGGTGGCTTATTGGGGGCGATTGGGTGCATCTGCTTCCAATACACCGGTAGAAAGCGTTGGCACATCCAATAGCATCAAACTGGCGCTATTGACATATGCGTATTAGAGGCACGGTTGAAGATGCTCTTAGCTTGGAGATCTTGGGATCCCCCAAGACATGTGTCGATCTATTTCTCTGACCTATGGGCTTCAGTGTGCAGCTCCCCAACGATATGCAACCTCCCATTATCTCTATATCCACACTGTGTGCCTACCACATCGTCTCCTCTCCATCCACTTATTGCCCGTTGTCACCACATCCCGTTCTAGCCCCCCCCCCCTAGCCTGCGTTAGAGCACACCGCCACCTCTAGTCATACTAACCAAATTTAGGGTACTATTTCATTTTACCCCCAATGTGCATTCTTCTAAAGCTTTTAAAAGATAGAGTCAACTCTTTTCCTTTTGAGTTCATAAGAGCCATGAACTTAGATGGTTGATGGATTAATATTAGGCCAACAAGAAAGCATTGACGTCGTTGTTTGTGGTTTCGTCGATGTTAAACAAATTTGCCTAGAGAGCATTGTCGGGAAGGGGTGACATTATTTTGATTTGGTGTCCCGCTCCTGCGGCGCTTGGATATCAAACCTAGGTGGATGACATGTGTTGACGACGCTCCGATCACTCTGACCCAACTATTGAAGGGTTTCGCAGCATAGAAAACAAAAATTTTCCTACGGAAGCGAACAAGAAAGCCAAGATCTAATCTAGGAGATGTAATCAACGAGAGGGGTAGATGAGATCTTCATACCCTTGAAGATTCGCACAGCGGAAACGTTCAATAGAACGTGGTTGACGTAGTCGTACTCGCCGTCTCCTCCTCGCGATCCGATCCGATCCTACGCCGCAAGTGGCGGCGCCTCCGAGAGTTGCACACGTGCGGTGCAGCGACGTCTCCTCCTTCCTTGGTCCAGCAAGTATGGTGAAGAGATAGATTGGATCAGTAGCACGACGGCGTGGTGCTTATGGTGGAGAGTTTCTGCAGCAGGGCTTCGCCTACGCGCAGTCGCGAGAGAGAGAGAGGGAGGGCAGCAGTTGGCGGCTAGGGTTTGGGTTAAGGGGTGAGAGAGGGCTGCGCCCTTGCCCCTATATATAGAGGGGTGGCCGGCCAAGGCCAGCTTGGCCTCTCCCCAAACCCTAGGGCGCCGACTTGGAGTAGGAAGAGTGGGGGGCAAGTTTCCCCCCCTTCCTTCTTTGAAGACTCCCTTAGGGTTTCCCCTTGGGCTGGCCGGCTGGGCCTTAGGGGCCTTGTGCGCCTGGCCCAGGGCGGCCAGGGCACTTCCCCTTAGGCCCACGCAGGCCTCCGTCAAGTGGGCCCACGTTGGTCCCACTCCGGAACCTTCTAGAACCTTCCGGTACAATACCGATAAACTCCGAAACCTTTCCGGAATCCAAAAACTGCTTTCCTTTATATGAATCTTATTCTCCGGACCATTCCGGAACCTCTCGTGACGTCCTGGATCTCATCTGAGACTCCGAACTAAAACTCATAAACCAATTATCCATTCTATCCTAGCATCGATACACGTTAAGTGTGTGACCCTACGGGTTCGAGAATATGTAGACATGATCTTCTATCAATAATCAACAGCGGGATCTGGAAACCCATATTGATTCCCACATATTCATCGATGATCATATCGGATGAACCACGATGTCAGGATTCAATTAATCCCGTATATGTATTCCCTTCGTCACACGATATTTTACTCGCCCGAGATTTGATCGTCGGTATCGCCATACCTAGTTCAATCTCGTTCACAGCAAGTACTTTACTCGTTCCGTAATCCGATATCACTTTGTGATTAACTCATTAACCACATGCTTGCAAGCGGTGTTGATATCGATTACCGAGTGGGCCCGAAGTATATCTCTCCTGACTTGGGAGGGACAAATTCCATCTCGATACATACAACCCAACAAGTACTTTCCGATCACCTGAGAGACACCTTTATTATCACCCTCACATAGGATGACGTTTGATGACTTCAAAGCTTTCTTCCGATACTAGGGAGTTGTATTATCTCATGGTCTAAGGAATACAATACATGACATAGGAAAAGCTTCGCAAAGATGAACATGATGACACGATCTAATTGCTCTGCTTTATTTGGGTCTGTCCATCACATCATTCTCCTAATGATATGATCTCATTATTAATTGACAACTCATGTCTATGGTTAGGAAACCTTAACCATCATTAATCAATGAGCTAGTCCATAGAGGCGTACTAGGGACACGGTGTTGTTCATAAACCACACAAGTATTAAAGTTTCCGCTTAATACAATTCTAGCATGGAATATAAACATTATCATGAACAAGAAATATGATAATAACATCTTTATTATTGCCTCTAGGGCATATTTCCTTCAGTCTCCCACTTGCACTAGAGTCAATAATCTAGTCATACTTGCGCCTTTAACACCTATGGCAATCCGGTGTTCTTCATACGCGTTGCACGTGGTAAACCTTATCTACGGGTCTAACACTTTCAGATCCGTTTGTATTTGCATATTCTTTTGCGTCAGCACGCATTACTCATCTTGTATGAGATAGCATCGTATAAACTTGGTCTTCTGGTGAGACCTTTGGTTCTTGGCCGAGACTATGTTGTCACTATTGTCATACAATAGAACTACATAGTACTAGCACACTTTGCGATATCCACCGTGCGTCAAAATACTCATTGGTACACACACATCGGTATGTATGATTTCCAATAAGTCCGTTGCTCGCTCCATTATTCCGGAGAACGGGGTTTTGATCATCTTGCCCATGAGGCACGGCTCGCACGTGTCAAATGATTCAAAATCAAGAGACTCCAAAAGTCCATCAGAATGGAGTTTCTTCATGCGTTTTACGCCAATATAACCTGGACGACAGTGCCACAAATAAGTTGGATTATCACTATCTACTTTGCATCTTTTATGCCGCTTCTAAAGCGATTATATACTTAGCCCTTGTTGCAGTGTCCGCCACAATATTAACATTGGAACTCATCCAAGTCATCATGGAACTTTCTTCCATTTTATTGTGCCACCTTCTAACTCAAAACAAATAGCTTAAAAATTGAGATAAAATTTTACTTGTATGTGTGACAAAGCCAATGTAACTCATTACAATGAACCATTTGTCACTTCTGCATACAGAACATATTCTTACTTCTTCGAAAGTGCATAAGAATATCTTTACTATTGTCCAACGATCATCATATGAATGCTATAACCTTTAGAGCATTGGACACATCTGGATCTACATATCATGGTATACAAGATTGATAAAATCATTCTTGTGGTTTCACTCATCAAGTGTCAAAACAATTGATTCTTGCTCCAACCTCTTCCATGCAACAAGAACCGTTCTTATTGTTTCCATATTGAACAAATTCAATATTTCATCTATGTACTCTGGCAAAACTATATTAGTGCCTCAATCTATCTGTATAGACATTGATGCTCAATATTCTGGTTTTGCCTAAGTCTTTCATCAAAAATCCAATTATAATGAAAAACTTAACAATATCAAGAAAAACACATAATTTCCAATGAACGATATGTCATCTACATAAAGCATTAGAAATATGTCTTAGCGCTCCCACTTACTTTCTTGTAAATACAAGCATCTTCAAATATCTTGATGAAATTAACACTTTAACATTTTCATCATTGAAGATTCCAACTTCGCTATGCTTACTTCTACCATAGAAGTTTGCATACATATCTAGCAACCTTTGAATTAACAAAACCCATTGGGTCGTGTCAGGTACACGTCCTTGGTGTGCATTCCGGTAGAGGAATGTTGTTTCGTTTATTCAAATAACATATCTCGATATGTAATTGTTGCTAGAATAATTCATATGACGAAGTCAGGGCCCATCATCGCTTCTTTGTATATTGTTGGTTACTATTATCTAATAATATCTCGTCCTCAAATCTTGCTATTTGATTACGACCAACTTGGTTAAATAGGAACTTTGATGTCGTGACTACAACATATTGTAGACGCGTGATCTATGAATGCAGTTGCCGCTTCCAGAACATATTCTGGTGCTGCGCTACTTTGATCATCTTGCTCAGATTCAATAACCTCATCAAGTTCTATCTTCCTCCCACTTAAACCTTTCGCGAAAAACTCCTTCATAAGAAGTTCACTTCTTTCAGTGACAATCACCTTTAATTGGGTTTATGGCAGAAGAAACACCCATCGACATTCTTTGGGATAACCTACAAAGACTTACTAATCCAATTTTGGTTGTAAACATTTTACACATATGCCTTGCATACCAAAATTCAAGAAAAGACAACTATAACTTGTATGGTGTCATTTCAGTAGATTATGATGGCACTCTATTCAGTGAAAAGCGGTAGTCTCTAAAGCATAATCCACAAATTATATTGGTAGTTTATTTCATCATTGATCTAACCATGTCAAACAAGGTTTGATTACATCCATCGAAAACTCCATACTCCTATGGTGTTTATCACGATGCAAGTTTGTGGAACAATTCCTCTAACTCTTAGATGTTTGCTAAACTTGTAACTCAAATATTCTTCTTTTATGATCTAATCATATAACTTGAATATTCTTGTTACAACAATTTTCACTTCATAAATTTAACAATTTCATACTTCTATCTCATCAAGTAGATATACCGTACATCTATTCGAGTCATTGATGAAATAGAAAATACACCATGCTCGACTTCACACATGAACTACATACATCAACATGTACGATCTCCATGTAGTTAGTCGCTTGTTCTTTCTATGGCCTATGAACGGAGTTTAATCATCTTTAGGAAAAGTCTCACAAGCGTCAATCAATTCAAAATTAAATGACTCGAAAATCTATCAATATAGAATTTCTTTCATGTTTTGTTTCCAATATGACTTAAACGGCGGTGTCACATATAAGTGAAATTTGTTTTGTCTTGCGACCTTTAGCATTAGTGTTATAAATGTCTATTTCACCAACAAGATAATAATAATCTATCCATCGATTATGGAAGACGGTAATAATTTGAACAACCATTGCTCTCATAATACCAGAACAAAATAACAATTATTAAGTTCATGAAATATCTTGAAGGCTAGCTTTGATGTCGACGAGAAGCACAATAACACTTTTATTTGTGTCTCGACATGCATCATTACCATATTCTTTTACTAGTTACTTAGGCCATTGTACTTCTTGTATTGTGTTGCTTTGTATGACATTTCATACCAACAAATCAGTATCGAATACCCAAGAATTACATTGTTAACGAGCAAAAGAATTCATCTATAACATGTATATCATTTATATACCTGAGCTGGACAATTCCAGTCTTTTCCTTTTTCTACCAAACAATTTTGCAGATCCTATTTAGCATTTCCTCTCTCTTTTTAGAAGAATCTATCGATATCAATAGTGGCGTCAATCATTTGACACATAGTCCAAAGGATTTTTAGTCAAATACTAATAGCCTTGGATTTTGCACTTTGAAGTGGATCGCCATCATCATATGATTGGTATTCTTCCAGATTCCATTCTTTAGTATTCCTTTGGTATAGCAAAACAATTTAGCCGATACCTTTTCATTCGTCCTATCATGACATCTTTCATGATGAAACTACTATAGCTTATAAGGATGAATGCAAGTATAATATTAGTTCCCAAACTTTTGGGTGATCGGGATGCCTAGCATCTTCAATCTTCGCATATAGTCATACAATATGAGCATATGTTCTTTTACTAAATTATACTTCATCATTTTGCAAACAATCAAAGTCTTAGATATCAAATATCTTTCACTTCTTATTTGTTTCTGAAACAATTCTTTCAGCTCGATGATCACTTTGATTCTCAAACAATTTTGAAGATCAATTTATCATGAAGGCAAACATATGATCTTTAGATACTAAACTTGAATCGTTGCTCTTAGATTAATACAATTTATTAAATCGTATGGAGCAAGCAAGGTTTGCTAAAGTTTGCAATAGGACTTAATCTTTAGTCTTGACATTTTAACTAAACGGCACTAGACCGAAAAGAGATTATCCAGAATTCTATAGTTCTTTTAACTCAATTAAGCTAAGTGTCGGTGGGAAACGGTGCCAAAGACTACAACGACTTATGCAAATACAACAAGATTTAGTTCAAGATAATTAGTTCAAGTTAATCAAATTACTAATGAACTCCCACTAAATTCAACATCCCTCAAGTTGTTTAGTGAACACGATCCAAATTCACCACACCTAATCCGATCTTCACGAGAAGAGATGTGGTTTCAATGGTGGACAACTCAGTGTCGATCATATCATTCATATGACTCATGTTTAACCTTTCGGTTCGTGTGTTCCGAGGCCATGTCTGTACATGCTAGGCTCGTCAAGTCAAACCCAAGTATCTCCGCATGTGCAAATACTGGCTTGCACCCGTTGTATGTGGACGTAGAGTTTATAGCACCCGATCATCACGAGATGCTTGAACACGACGAACTTTCGCAACGGCGCATACGAGGGGAGAACACAATTTTATCTTGATCTTTAAGTGAGGAATCATCTTATAATGCTACCGTCGCGATCTAAGCATAATAAGATACATAAAAGGATAAACATCACATGCATATAATTTTATGTGACATGGTATAGCCAATCTCCGCGCCATGATCTCCATCTTGTGCGCGCCGGCATGATCTCCATCACTCCACCATGATTGCCTCCACCACGAATAGCAACTACAACTATTGCTAACTACTTAGCGATAAAGTAAAGCTATTACATGGCGTATAAGAAGTTGACACGCAGGTCATACATAATTATAAAGACAACCATATGGCTCCTGCCGGTTGTGAACTCATCGACATGCAAGTCGTGAAAGATTACAAAACATGATCATTGCATACAACTCAATTCATACACATCATGTCTTGGGCCATACCATATCACAAAACACTCCCTGCAAAAACAAGTTAGACGCCTCTACTTTGTTGTTGCAAGTTTTACGTGGCTTATGGGAGTAGCAAGCTAAGAACGATTCTTACCTACGAAAAGCCACAACGGTGATATTATGGTTGCTAACATCCGATGTAAATCCCATGACTACTATAGTAAGAGAAACTGGCATCCACCAGCCGCATGTATGGAACAAGCCACACGTCAAGTGCGGAGCCGGTCTCGCGAACGCGGTCGCGTAAAGTTGGCCTGGACCGCTTCGATCTCACTATACCGCGCCATAAGAGATACACAACAAGAGGTTTGCAACAGAAAACATCAACGCCCGCAACAAGCATGTTGCGTTCTACTCGTGAAACACATCTACGCATAGATCTGGCTCTGATACCACTGAAGGGTTTCGCAGCATAGAAAACAAAAATTTTCCTACGGAAGCGAACAAGAAAGCCAAGATCTAATCTAGGAGATGTAATCAACGAGAGGGGTAGATGAGATCTTCATACCCTTGAAGATTCGCACAGCGGAAACGTTCAATAGAACGTGGTTGACGTAGTCGTACTCGCCGTCTCCTCCTCGCGATCCGATCCGATCCTACGCCGCAAGTGGCGGCGCCTCCGAGAGTTGCACACGTGCGGTGCAGCGACGTCTCCTCCTTCCTTGGTCCAGCAAGTATGGTGAAGAGATAGATTGGATCAGTAGCACGACGGCATGGTGCTTATGGTGGAGAGTTTCTGCAGCAGGGCTTCGCCTACGCGCAGTCGCGAGAGAGAGAGGGAGGGCAGCAGTTGGCGGCTAGGGTTTGGGTTAAGGGGTGAGAGAGGGCTGCGCCCTTGCCCCTATATATAGAGGGGTGGCCGGCCAAGGCCAGCTTGGCCTCTCCCCAAACCCTAGGGCGCCGACTTGGAGTAGGAAGAGTGGGGGGCAAGTTTCCCCCCCTTCCTTCTTTGAAGACTCCCTTAGGGTTTCCCCTTGGGCTGGCCGGCTGGGCCTTAGGGGCCTTGTGCGCCTGGCCCAGGGCGGCCAGGGCACTTCCCCTTAGGCCCACGCAGGCCTCCGTCAAGTGGGCCCACGTTGGTCCCACTCCGGAACCTTCTAGAACCTTCCGGTACAATACCGATAAACTCCGAAACCTTTCCGGAATCCAAAAACTGCTTTCCTTTATATGAATCTTATTCTCCGGACCATTCCGGAACCTCTCGTGACGTCCTGGATCTCATCCGAGACTCCGAACTAAAACTCATAAACCAATTATCCATTCTATCCTAGCATCGATACACGTTAAGTGTGTGACCCTACGGGTTCGAGAATATGTAGACATGATCTTCTATCAATAATCAACAGCGGGATCTGGAAACCCATATTGATTCCCACATATTCATCGATGATCATATCGGATGAACCACGATGTCAGGATTCAATTAATCCCGTATATGTATTCCCTTCGTCACACGATATTTTACTCGCCCGAGATTTGATCGTCGGTATCGCCATACCTAGTTCAATCTCGTTCACAGCAAGTACTTTACTCGTTCCGTAATCCGATATCACTTTGTGATTAACTCATTAACCACATGCTTGCAAGCGGTGTTGATATCGATTACCGAGTGGGCCCGAAGTATATCTCTCCTGACTTGGGAGGGACAAATTCCATCTCGATACATACAACCCAACAAGTACTTTCCGATCACCTGAGAGACACCTTTATTATCACCCTCACATAGGATGACGTTTGATGACTTCAAAGCTTTCTTCCGATACTAGGGAGTTGTATTATCTCATGGTCTAAGGAATATAATACATGACATAGGAAAAGCTTCGCAAAGATGAACATGATGACACGATCTAATTGCTCTGCTTTATTTGGGTCTGTCCATCACATCATTCTCCTAATGATATGATCTCATTATTAATTGACAACTCATGTCTATGGTTAGGAAACCTTAACCATCATTAATCAATGAGCTAGTCCATAGAGGCGTACTAGGGACACGGTGTTGTTCATAAACCACACAAGTATTAAAGTTTCCGCTTAATACAATTCTAGCATGGAATATAAACATTATCATGAACAAGAAATATGATAATAACATCTTTATTATTGCCTCTAGGGCATATTTCCTTCAACTATGAGCACCTAAAAGGTCATTTATTAATAGTACATATAATTTTCTAAGCTTAGTGCTAGAGCGTCCCATATAACTTATTAACAGTTGCCTCTTGAAGCAACTTTACAAAGTCTTGCCCCGCGGAAAAATAAAGTGTTCTTTTCCCTGCAGTCGCCGCCGCTTTGACCTAGCAGCCGCCTCCAAGCTTCGCCTCCTCCATAGATCGGTTCCCCCTCCTCCGGCCGGCTTTGCCGGTGTCGGGAGGGGTGGGGAACCCGATCTATGGGTGGAGATTTCAATAAAAGTAGTATTTTCCAAAGAATAGCTCTTCGTTCGGCGACGAGATCTTCTTCCCGACGTCAATGGTGGTGCTGTAAGATTACAGTTTTTTAGGTACGGTCTTCAAGATCTTGCTTCGCCAGATCGGTTTTGGATTGTTTCTCCTGATTGCCGCGAGGAGGATTATCCTCGCAATATTTGTCCCGACTGCTACGTCTTCGACAATGGTGATTCGTACGCTCGGCTTTCCAGCGACATTGATAAGGCTGTTCGGTTTCTCTTCCCTGGAATACTGGTGTTGGTACTCTTGCCGATGTGGTATGATTGCTTTAATGGTTGCGTGCGTGCACGTAGCCTTGGCACTGCGGCTCAAATTAAAAAAAAGGAGAACCACTACTGGTATTTACAGGTTTATGGTTTGGTATCTGTGCCATTATCTTTTGGCTGGCTTCAGGAAAATACAAGATTGTGTCATGAAAGAAAAAGAGTTTGAAGGCCTCGAAGATTAGCTTGTTTTTTCTTAGACTTTATTTTGTAATCGTTGGAGACAGCTTATATATCTCTACTGTGTACCGTTCGTTGCTATAATATATCATGGTATTGTTTCAAAAAAAAAGTTTAGATTTGGACTTGGCATTCCCCTTTGGAGAAAGAAGGGCACAAGTGTATTTTCCCCTCCTTTGTCCCAAAAAGCCAACAATAGGAATACCACAGCACGGCAAAATTCGTGGTCTTGCAAAGAAACGGACCGACCGACCGGCCGAGCGTCTAATACCAGGAGTGACGTCGTAGGTTGTTCTGGTCCGTACCAGGGAGAAATATTAGCCGTTCGTTCGAAAAGAGGGGACAGGTGGCGCCAGATCCCTCTTTCACCGATTGCATTCATCTTTCATTGCTTAATTTTTTCCCCAATTCCTCCAAATCCCTAACTCCCCAATCTCAAAATTTCCTTCAAACTGTAGATTTTTTTCCTCTCAAATCGAAATCCGCCGACGGGCCTCTTCGATCGGCAACCAAGGTTAGTTCCTTCGGGTCTCTTATTCTGTGCAATTCTTCGATCTGTTCTTCTGTTTCCTGAATATTGGAATTTTTTCCTCGCGTGGAATCTAAGCAGAGGAATCACGAGATATTTGCGCCGCGAATGTCATGGAGAAGGAGGTCTCGGAAGAGATGAGTCCACCTCCTCAACCTGTTGATTCGATAGAAGACACTCCGCTCCCGGAACCCGATCCCAAACAGAAGCCTGGTTCGTTCTTCCCCCAAACTTTTCGCTTCTCCGGTGCTAGGGCTGGATTTTCCTGATCCATGTTAATTTCGATAGCTAAAAAACCGACGCGAAAATGGGCCGCTTGGACACGCCAAGAGGAAGAGAGTTTCTTCAATGCTCTGCGCCAAGTAGGAAAAGTAAGATTATACGTTCAGGATGCAATGTTAATTAGCAGATTTGGCAGATGGCTAACATATTGTATTTGTTTTCATTGTAGAATTTTGAGAAGATAACTCTCCGTGTCCAGAGCAAAAACAAGGATCAGGTACCTCATCTTCCACCGATTTGTTCATGTGATTTTGAACAGGCTGTACAGAACTAATTAGAATTTTGGAAGGAGAGGAACATACATGTGGAACCGTGAGTTTTGCTTGTACATAAACTGCCCTAAAGGATTCTCATTTTGATGACAACTAGAACTGAGTAGACACAATTTATGGTGAGAATCTGGATGCAACTGCCATAGGGGAAGTCATATTAATTACCAAGGCCTTTGTTGTTCGTTGACATAGCACTGCCATCATATGAAGACATTATTGCTTAGGTTGCCCTTGCAGTAGCTGGTGAAGGTGTTGCAGGGAGGGAGACTCACAAGCTTCATCTCAACAAACCAATGAGGATGAGCTCCTTTCACTTGCAGACAATCTCCCCTCTTTACTTACAGCCATACCCTCATCGCCTGCAGCTGATTTCACTTTGTAAATTAAGTTCCCTGGTGATGGACAACCTCCAGACCATGCGATTTAGAAACACCCCACCATGTCACTTGCTTTTATTCAGGTTTTGCGTCGTTTGCCCTAGTTTTCTTTTTCTTTTTCTCCCCTGCCCTAATCACGTCTGGCTGCGAGGCACACGCCTCAGTGACTTAGCTTCTTGTGTGGTGAGCAGAAAAGGCACACGTTCATCTAAGACGCTGCACCTGAAGTAGCATGAGAGGCATTTTTCCATACTGCAGATTACCCTAGCTCCTAAGCGCGCTAAACTGGCAATTCCCAAGATGGCTAATTTAGTTTTTAACTTTCTATGGCGGTAGATGCTTTATTGTCGCTTGTTCTCTTACCTCATCGCATTTCTGGCTTAATTATGAAAATGCATGAACTAGACAATACGTTGTACTTTGCCATTAGCCTCAAGGTTCAATATTTCTATTCCAAATACAGGTCAGACATTACTTCTATCGTCTTGTTAGACGCATGAAGAAGATTCTGGGTCCTGAGTTCTCACTTGATGCACGTAACTCGAAGGACATCATTGCTGCTATGCTCCGCTGGTAATTGAACGAGCCTTGATGATATACAGCTAATGTGATAAGATGCATTACTCTTTTTTAATTTAAGTAGCATAATAGAAATTAGTAATAGTTGATCTCACAATGGTTTTGTGCTATATCATTTCCGCCCTAATATTTTTTCTGGAGGCTTGGACTTTGTGTAGTCTTTTAACTTAATTTGCATGGTATATTTTATCCCAACACAGATTACAGCTCTGGCTATAGTGTCAAGAGCTAGAATTGTGAGGCCTTCACAGAGCAATTGTGTAAACACCTTGTCATATTCACTGTTTTGTTGTTCTCTTTTCCATTGCACGTCTTTATGTTCTGATTAATCAATCATAATGAATTTTATGCAAATTTTTTAAGTTTCTCTTGTTCCTGCATTGCATAATAAATATGCCAGAACAAAGAAAAACTCTTTGTTATTACAATAATTGAGAATGAGCGCCTGGGACTATGAGGGGGGTGGCTATTTGTACATTGACACACAAATGCCCCTTTTCTATGTGTAAGAGCAAGAGGACATTATCTCTTGCTAATAAACATCACTTTTCATGTGATCCTGTGCCATTTCTATTTATTGCATGGAGAAATACTGAGATGTTAACTGAGCTATATGCAGGTGGTCTCTGCTCGACAAATTTAGCTGCAGTGCTTCAAAGCTACATCTGAAGCCTCGGAGATTCAAATCATTTGTAGACGCATTGGTCCGTTAGACTGCTACTTGCTTGTTCCCTTCTTATCCACATATGAAGGTCGTTTGTTTTGACTAGTTGTGTTTCTCATGCAACGTATTCTATTTATAGGGAAATCAGTTGCTAAAGGACAGAAAGAAAACGAGAAGAAAGTTCCCACAAGCGGGGGCATACCTATCTTCATCTCCAGTTCTCAGCAAGACTCCAGGAAATCAATCTTCCTCAGTAGAACTCTTGCCCACGGGTGCTCAAAACGGTAGCAAAGTAGCCTCTTCTAAAGGAGCGCTTTTCAAACGTGTCGCAGAGCCAAATTCTAACAAGTCAGGAGTAATCAAAGGAGATCTCTCTGCCACAAGAACTGTGAGACAAAAAAGAAGAGCAGGTGTTCACTTATTTTCATCTGATCTGATATGGTGTAGCCTTACTCATTCTAGGTTATATGAACTTTGCATGTTTTGCATCTTTTGCAAAATCTGCATTAGTGTTGATAGCAGATGACTTTTGCTGTAGGTGGTGTCGGTCCATCTGCTGCATATAAGAAATGGGAGAAAGCTGCCATGGCTGGTGTTTCTTTAGTTGCTGATGCAGCCGAGGAGCTTGAACGCAATATGATGACCCAGAACTTGTCTAATGTTGATGCAACAATACTAGCTTCATCACCGAATAACTTATCTACTGTTGATGGTATTGTTTCTAGTGTTTCTATTGTAGTTCATTTAATCAGTGGACACTATAGTTTCTAGTGTTTGTTGTAGTTCATGTAATTACTAGACCTAGATTAACTAATGCAAATTCCTGATACTTTTATTCTACATTGGCAGATGTGAGCACAAATCATATGAAAGAAGCAGATCCACAAGTACCTTCAAAACTGAAGCTGCAGTTATTTCCAGTAAATGAAGCTACACGAAAGGCATTGGAGAAGGTAATGTTAGCTAGCAAGCTAACAATTCATTGGTTATTTGGTTAAATGTTACCCTGAACTCTTAGATCCATGTCGTTGATAAAATGTTCATGATATATGAAACATGAAGAGAGGAGATTTTTGGCTCCTGGGCAGTGGGCACCAGTGATCCCGCTGGTTTAATAAATTCTAAAATCGCCTTTATGAGTTTCAGGGGAAAAAAAATTCGGATGTAGCCAGCTATTTATCCCAGAAATGTGCAAAATATCATGTTTAAATACTTTGTTGTTTGGGCTACACAAAAAAGACAAACATGTAGATCTGAGTATGTATTTTTCAAATCTACAAATTGTATAAGTTTTGTCATTTTTGTGTAGCCCACAATACAAAGAATTTCATACTAAAATTTTGCATGCTTGTAGGTTACACCATTGACTATGTCCAGATTTATTTTTATAATTTTTTGAAACTTACAAATATAATTTTCGAATTTTTTTAAAAAGCGAGATCACTGGTGCCTGGGAGCCAAAGACACTTTCCCAAACATGAAGCATCAATAAATTTATTTATGCTATTCATGTTGTGAATGAGCTATTCTCTGCAGTGGGTGTGATGCTAAGTGTTACCTAATTCTATGGTTGTGCACACACAAGAGATATTCAGTTTTTTTCTGAAATTTTCTAACAGCTGAGCTGGTCTGCTTTTTAACAGGATGACCATAATCCACATCTGGAGCTCACATTAAGTGCTAGGAAAAAAATGTCTTCTGTTTTAGAACATATGAACCGCAAGTGGGGCAACTCAAATATTGGATGTGGAGAGCTTGTTCTTTTCCCATATTGTGCTCATCAAGAGGATTTAGCTACATATCAGAGGTGGACAACACGAGATACTGTTGCAGTCGCTGACGTTTTTCGTTTGGTGAATAGCCCCTCTGTTTTTCGATTAAGGTATGGAGTTTCTGTTACTATATAAAGTAGTAATCCTGTAGGCCATTAGCGCCAATCGTATGATTACTAACTGCTGCATAATGTTTTCGTCAATTAGGTATGGCTGGTTTTCCCTAGCTGAGCTTGAAGCAGGAGTAAGTGAAATATCTTTGACCCACTTTGAGAATTGCATGATACCAGAAGACATCCAGGTCAAATCTTCTTCAGAGGCTTGTGTGCAAAAGGATGGCATGTTGCTCAGTGACTTAGCTTCTGAGCAAGTATCTTGTAAACCAAGCGAACAGTTGGCGGCATTGCTTGCTACACCATCTAGTACAGGCAAGAATCCTGAGGAAGAGCAGTCCATTAATGCCTCCCCCTCAGAGTCTGACAGTCAGCATCAAGAACAAGTTCCTGCAAACCAAGCTCTTGAGGTCCTATTCCTGTTTTGTGCATAATTTTTTAAGTCAAGAATCCTATTGTAGATCTTTTATCTCTAATCTGTTAAATTATACTTCAGGTTGATCCACGAGTGGATTGTGTTGTACTACCGGAAGCAGGCTGGGCAGATACCCTTACTGATATCAGTGTTGGATACTTGCTGACAGAAGCATCCAAGGCTGCTAATTTGGATTGTGAAGCAACCTCTATTCTCAAAAATGCTCTTTTCCACGAGGATCCTTGCAGCTATGACTCGTTTGATGCAGCTGTTGCCCTTCATACTTCTCATTATCAAGCTGCAGAGCAGCCAGCTCATACATCTCACTCCACCATCTGGGGTGCAGAAGAAACGTGCGATGAGTTCAGTTTTAAGCTGGCCACAGCTAGGAAGCAAGAAGGTTCAAACACTTCAGCTAGCAGCCCTCCTGATAGTGAAAATGAAGTTCGGTCTTCAAATTCAGAAGGGTTTCAAAGTTTTCTTGAGGTTGGTTGTCATTTTGGGGGTTCTGAACAAGGTTCTACCTGTTTGACATTGTTAATTTACAATTTATTTCATGCTTTAGGACTTGGCTGGAGGAGAGACTCCTGGTAATCCCTGCGCTGATGATGCCAAAGATATGGATGAACTTTGTGCCAAATCGCCACCTCAAAATGACAATGATTCTGGATCGAAGGATCAGTCTCTAGCTGACATATTCTGGGTATTGCTCTAGCAGTACCTTTTCCCTTTGCTTGCTAACCGAATTAAATATTCCAAAACTTATATTTTTATCCTGTGTTTCTTACAGGCTGATTCACTTGAACCACTGGACTTGGATATAACATCACCGAGATACCAAGCTGATGACTTCATCTTAGGAGAGTGTGACAACAGTTGGAGTCGGATGATGGAAAATAGCATGGATGCGTTTCGAAACTTGTCATTCTTCGCGTCAGATAATTTCGACCCAGTTCTGCCCATCATGTAGAGTTCTGGATGCCGGGGGTTATCTTGCTACGTTGGCTAGGAAAGGATACTGCCAATGAGGCATCCCGCCGAGGAGGAGGCTATATTGTCCAAGCGAACTGCTTGTTGCCAATCCAACATGTGCGGACTCGCTGTGCCTTTGCAGTCAAGAGAGACCCATGTTGTTGTAAGGTTATGACATAAAATCGTGTACTGTGTAAATCTTGTTATTCCTGTACAAAGGCATATACAAGCGCTTGGTTACAATAAAGATTCTCTTCCATGTACAAGTTTTCATATCAACTGACAATGGTTAATGAGATTGATGTTTGATTACATGCTTAGGATACCCTGTCATGGATCTAAAAAAAAGATACACTGTCATGGCATTCTGAATTCGTGGGAATAGTCCATCTGGAAAAGAAGTATCGATGCACGAGGAAATAGCTATTCTGCTATGCAGAACAAAAAATGCTGGTTTTTTTTTTTTGCTGCTTCCCTAGCTACGTACAGAAACAGAACATATCATCTATTGAAATGTAAGTCACATTGATTCTTTATGATAGCTCATGAAAGACTCGAAATGGCGACGTCTGAACCTTTCACCCCTTGATCGTGCTATGTTGTTTTCCTCACTGAGGTAGTGACAACGAGGTTCCAGCAATGTCGATGGTCAATGTTATGGCGAGAAAACATCAAAGCAAACGAATGGAAAGAATGATCCATCATACATCGGTTGAGATCCCAATCGATGTGCTTGTCTGCAATAGGAGCCACAAAGGCAAAAGAGGTACTCCCTCCGACCACTATTACTTGTTCCTCATATGGATGTATCCGAATACATTTTAGTGTCTAGATATATCAATATTAGCGACAAATAAAGTGGTCGGAGGGAGTAGCATTTTTATTAATACATGACCATATGTAAAGATCCATCATACTACGAGTACGAGGTTCCAGCAATCCCGTTCTGGTAAAGTCACCCTGCTTGTTTTTAACAAGAAGATGACTCTATTTCATAGTTCCATCGACGGTTAAGGAGGATGCCATGTTAAATATAATGGAACGTAGCTATAAATTAATGACAGCAGATTTGGTGCACCTCCTGTTTTTTTTGAAAAAATATTTGAAAAGTGTAATTCTGTGTTTCAAAAAGTCATAAAATGAAGTCCATGAATACATACACATGTCCTGAATACTCGTGCAAAGTTTCAGTAGAAATCGCGTTGTATTTTGAACTACAAAAAGAAAACAATTTTGTGTCTGTGTATAGGGATAGAATACTCAGATTTTTGTTAGGATTTTTTTGTCTATAGCTGGAAATATAACAAATTTTCCTCCAAAATTTCTACCGTGCCTTTGGAATGTTTTTATGTATGTATGTATTTAATTCAGTTTTTTCTGAATTACATTTTTTTACATGATTACTGGTGCTCATGTGCCAAAGGCACTTTTCATAAATTGATAAACTATGTGAAATATAATACTCACTCATTTTCACCCCAACACGAATTGAGTATACTTGCTGCTAAGGTTAGTCAAATTATCGTCTAAAACTATGTGTAGTACTTCTAACCGTTCTTAGTTATTATGGAAACCAAGTTTGAAGTTCAACCACATTTCACATATAAATGATCATCCATAAAAATTGTAGCTATACCCCCTATAAATTCATAAGGATAATTAGAAAGCAAATAAATTAATTTCCTAGTTCAAATATTGAGTATAAAAACGATTTTGGGTTACATGTTTTTCCATAAATAATATATTTATTTATTAAAATATCAAAAAGAGGGGTATAGCTTAATCTAAAACAAACTTTTGAAGGATTTCAAGTTACATTAATATCCAATTAAGAACTATAATAAAATAGGAAAATGAGCCATATAGTAAAGATTATAACCATGGAGGTTTTTATAATAACTGATTTAGCTAGGCAAATAAATCAGAGAAAAGATAAGTTATTTTCTATCCTCCATAAAATACTATAGTCATCAAAATATTTTTTTTAATGGAGGAGAAAGCGTAAGCACTGAAGCTAAAATTAAATTCTGAAGGAGTTAAAGTTACACCTATCTAGTTAAAATATATTTTAAAATTTAAAAAAAATGAGTCATTAACAGAGTTGTATAATCATTAGGGATTTTCAACGACAACGAATAGAAGCTGAAGTTAGATTGGTTATTTAGGGGGTTTAAGATAAAATTTGATGAAAACTTAGAAGTCAACTAGTAAAATTTGAAACATTATTGGTACAATTTAGATTACAATTTCACATTTTCACAAATAAGTATCACCAAATTGGAGTCATGGATTATAAATTTTCCTGATGTGGCTGATGTTGTTTTTGGAAGGATATGTGGAGAGAAAACTTCCTGGGACTTTCTTTCCCTAGGATGTACTCATTTTCTATTGACACTGATGTCTCCCTAAAGTCGATGTTGGAATGCACTGATATTGAAAAGATGGCTCAAAACTTTGCAATCCATGTTTCGTTCAAGCATTAGAGGAGCTTCACCACATAGTTGAAATTTTGTCAACACCAACTAAAAAAATTTGTTAACACTCTGTCAGCATGCTACAACAAGAGTACAAGACACTTTGCCTTTCATAAAAACTGTGGATCCCATGCGTCGGCTGCTTTTTATAAATTCATGTGTTGAAGGCCTAGAGGTGTCACCCATATTTAAAAAACTTTGGAAGGGTAGTTGGCTTCATAAACAGAAGCTCTTTCTTTTGCAAGAAAAATCCGGATCTATTATAGAGGTTGTACAAAGTACCCCAAACATAATAAAAATTATATCGAGGTCTTTGAACTACCTAACGACCAATACCACCGCCAGAGCGAGCCGCCGATGTGTTGCTGTCGCCTCTCCACTACTAGAGTCGGGCTGACATTGTTCATAACAGTCGGGAAGTTCTTGTGCACGTGCCCCTAGAGCCAAAGTCACCATCATTGAACCCTTGAATTGATCAAAATCTTTTAACACTGAATCTGTAACCTACATAGACTAAACAAGATTCATCACACCACGGGAGCAGCGACCAGACGATTCCCCGCCCTCCTCAACGCCAACAAGGTGGAAGAGGACACATGAATACCTCATTCTTGTGACATTCTCCCTCAGAGCTCTGCCATAGCCACCATAGCGTTCTTGTTGTTTCCAGTTGGCCAATCTCTAACTTTAGGGACCTTAGTACAACACCAAGCGCATGTCCGAGGTCCACACCCCTCCCGCCACAAGAGAAACAAGTAGAGCAGGTGGGGGCCATCAATTCCCGATCGGAGACGATGAAGAAGAGGCAGATGGCAGCGGCGGCGACCTAGGGTTACCCTAGTCGCCGCCTCTTTATTTCCATATAAATAGAGGGTATTTGTTTGGTTGATCATATATAGTGGATCTATTAAACACCAGAGATAAGACTGGAACTAGGTCGCCGCCTCTCTCTTTCCATATAAATAGAGGGTATTTGTTTGGTTGTTCATATATAGTGGATCTATTAAACACCAGAGATAAGACTAATTGCTAACACTAGCATTTCAGCTAAGGAGTTAATTGTGCGTTTTGCACTACATAAGAGAGGAAAATGAGAGAGCAGCTTTAATTCAATTGCTCTTTTGCTAGCAAAGTGTGGCGCAACATGGGGATCATGCGGGCATGTTGTGATAGCATTGTAGAGATGTTCCGTAGAACTAAGCAAAAAATTTAGGGTCCTAACTCGTTCGCTCTCGAGGGCAACAAGGGAACCCTAAAAAACCACCACCGCTAGCCCTCACCACCTCCTCCTCTCCCTCCGTTGACATAGGGTACTGCTGGTGAAAGCCCAGACGATCCTGGCGGCAGCGAGGTCCCATCTCACCCCCATGCTTTAGGATCTCAGTCCAGGACAACGCCTTTGGCTAGGGTGTGGCGTGATCGCCTCGCGCCATGGCGTGGCTTCCTCTGCAATGACGCGATGGAGGGCGTAGAAACCTCTCTAGCAAGATCAACAACGAACAACACAACACGTGGCTGTTGCGCATGATGGAGGCGTGGATGTCGACCCGTGAAAGCTGGGCTTTGAATAATCAGAGGTGACGATGGCGGCGACCTCAACCGCTGTTACCATCCTGAAGGTGTCCCTGCTATGATTCTAGGGAAAACCTAGATCTGGGTCTTTCGAATCGGACAATGACGTCACTTCTGATGTCGCTCTACCTATCGGGTCATCAACTTGGAACACGTGATGCCTAGAGGGGTCTTCGAGGCGGTGCGATTTGCATCTACCTCTTTGACAACAGCGAGACTCGGTGGAGTGGTGCGACGGGGTCTTGACGATGGATTGGCTTAATGGACTTGCGAGGGGTGGTGGCGACATCTGACATCATGGTGGATTTGACGGCAAGCCTAGCAAGATCACTATGTTGATCCGTTATGAAGATGGGTTCACAAAATACAGTGGTGGCGACTTCTGAGGTGTGTGCATGGGCACTCACCGAGAGTCTGTTTGACCGACTATGCTCCTAGCTCGTCGATTGACAGCTACTTGATTCCTTTGTTTTCAAATGATGCACGTTGGTGTGATGGCAGTGCATAAGGCCTTGTTCATGGCCACCCCCTTAATCAGTCTTGGAGGTGTAGCAATCTGTCTCTAAGTTGGTGTCTTCGTTCTGATATATGCACTCCTCTTGTAAGGCTTTCATGAATAATCTAATAAAAAGGTTTTGTGCATCCTTTGGATATGCAGAAGCCGGGGTCTCAACCTCCATTTTGAACAAATAGTTCCTTTGAGGTGGTTAATTGTGATTTATGGGGGATTTGGAAAATCATAAACGAGATTTTGTTTGAAAAAAGCTACCCTCCATTCAAGTCTAGAAAGGATCTTAAAACATGATCTGGGGCTATTCATGCATAGGGTTAAACCCCAAGACAAATCCAACCTTGTTGTTTGGCTACATTCCTTTTAGTTCTTTTGGTTTTGCACTAGCGTTTGGTTATTGTTGTAGTTTTATCTCTCTCCCATTGTACATAAAATTAAATAAACATGTAATTACCCCTTTCTCACCACATAAAAGCGTCATTGTTATATGTATCTTGGAGAAGAGCAGGCGGGTGTGATAGAAACTTGGGTCTAAATGTGAAGAGCACAAGAGAAAGAAGATGAGGAAACATACAAGGGGAGCAAAAGTCTCCACAACATGGGTCCACCCCGAGGCACATCGTGGAGGCCTCACATTCCCCCGTTCACTTGGTTGACTCGAGTCTTGCACCATAGGTACATCTTGACAAAACCAGAGGGCGATACGATCTGAAGTACCAAAAACATAGTAACAGAAGGTTGGAGGTGGAACCGCCACTGAAGCCTTTCCCGGTTCCATTCCTGACAAGGGTATAGCTAATAGAGCCCGTTATCTTTGTACCCCTGAGGCCCGTTAAGATAGGCCTAGTCATAGACATAGTCGAAATACGAGTTGACATCGTATACAGACACTGTAATTTGTATTAAACCCGACTGGATCCTTGAGACTTAGTGATGGCTGGCGTGTAGTTGATGATGATTATGGCCAGACAGTTGGGAAACTCCAAGCGGAAAGTATGATGAGCACAGCGGCAAGTCTTTTCCCTCAGTAAGAAACCAAGGTTTAATCGTTCAGGCGAAGAGCAGACAATACGACTGAAGGTGATGCTTGCAAGCTTCGCGATAGCTCTGGACAATTTATATGGTGCCTCGTCCAAGCTTTGCTTTGCGAGCAGCAACATGGAATCTGCACACAACACAACCAAATACTTTGTTCCCAACTTGCGATGAGGTTGTCAATCTCACCGGTTTGCTTGAAACAAAGGGTATGAGCGTATCGAGTGGAAACAGTAGAAGTATGCGAGTAAAGTAAACAGTGCGAGTAAAGTAAACAGGTGATAGCAATATGATGGAAATAGGACCGGGGTCCACAGTTCACTAGTGGTGTCTCTCCATAAGATAAATAACACATGCTGGGTAAACAAATTACAGTTGGGCAATTGATAGAATAAAGATAACGTGATATGTCAAGAAGATCACTATGCGATTTACTCTGGGCATTACAACAAAATATATAGACCGCCATCCAACTGCATCTATGACTAATAATCCACTCGCGGGGATATCATCCGAACACCCTATGAGTATTAAGTTGCGAACAACAGATAATTGCATTAAGCAAAGTGTGTAATGTAAACAAAGCATATGCCCTCGAGCATATGAATGTTGTTTTCTCCCTAGTAGCAACAGCACATCTACAACCTTAGAGGTTTCTGTCACTCCCCCAGGTTAAATAGAGGCATGAACCCACTATCGAGCATAAATACCCCCTCTTGGAGTCACTAGCAACTACTCGGCCAAGATAGCTACTAACAACGGAGAGCATGCAAGATCATAAACAACATAGAGATAACATAAGATATATTTCAGTATAGCAACTCAATCATAACACCAATATTCATCGGATCCCAACAAACCAAACATGTAGAATTACATAACGGTGATCTCAATCATGTAGGGCAGCTCATGAGATCTAAACATGAAGCACATGGTGGAGAGGACAACCATCTAGCTACTGCTATGGACCCATAGTCCAAGGTAGACTACTCACTCATCGCTCCGGAGGCAAGCATGGCGATGAAGAAGACCTCCGGTGGCGATTCCCCTCTCCGGCAGGGTGCCGGGAAGAGCTTCTGGTCCCTCCCGATCTCGGGTCGACGACGGCGGTGGATCGCGATGTGTTTCTGGAAAATTGATCGGGTACTTAGGTTTTTTCCGTCGGGGGGTCTTTATAGGCGAAGGGGCATCGTCAGAAGTGGACCGAGGAGCCCTCACACATAGGGGGCGCGGCCAGGGGCTGGGCCGCGCCGCCCTGGTGTGTGGGGCCCTCATGGCCCCACTCCGTCTCCTCTTCAGATCTCTGGAAGCTTCCGGGGAAAATAAGACTTCAGGAACTTGTTTCGTCCAATTCCGAGAATATTTCCTGTGTAGCTTTTCTGAAACACAAAAACAACAAAAAACAGGGAACTGGCACTATGGCGACTTGTTAGTAGGTTAGTTCCGAAAAATGCATAAAAGTGCCACGAAGTATAACGAAACATTAAGCAAATGGTTTAAAAACAAGCATGGAGCATCAAAAATTATGGATACGTTAGAGACGTATCACTTAGCCACCTATATATAGGGGCCAGGAAAGGCCGGCCAGGGACAGATTGAGATCGAGCCAATTGAGTACCATGCTTATTCTCGATACACGCATAATCCCGCCTTGTTTGACTGACCTTTACCTTCGAGTTCATCCTACGCCCTCTTCCCCTCATCCTAAGTCCTTCATCTAGGACATTTGTCGAGCTAACCCTCGTCAATTGGCACCGACCGTGGGGACCCTGGGCGTTGGAATCATGAACTTGACGGATTTTTCGCTTCTAGCCAACAACAACTCAAAAATTGACGGAAACCAGATATCCTTCGGGACCGTAGTTTCAACTTCATCCACCAACCCTTACTCCAGTCTTCGCAAGCTTGGATCAGGAGATGGACCTGACGATTGAAAGTCTAAACTTTTGTGTCGGTTCTTTGGGTTCGACTCGCCTCTCAAATTTGACAAAATCGGATCCGTCGGCAGGAAAAACCGCAACAATCACAGTGTCAGAATCATCGGTAGGCTCTTCCAGCGAGGTAAACTCGCCAGTCAGCTTCGTAGCAATGGAAAACAGGGAAGAAAAAATCAAAGAACTCAACAAAATCATGGGAAACCTCGACATAGGAGCAACAAAGGATCACCTAAATCCTGCCCAAAAGGATTTCACCACCCGAAATGACGGTGTCTCCGGCAACGTATACCAGGTATGTGTCATCATCACTGAAGCAGCGGAAGAAGACAATGACATAGGCAACATAGTAGTCGACACGCAGGGCAAAAAGCCACAGAGCAACAGCGGAAAAGAGAAGGAGAAAATATACGTCTCTGCCGGAGAGTGGAGAATTATCATGTCAGCAATTAATCACGGCACAGAGGTACCCGCAAACTTGAGGAGAGAAGTTTTAATGGGATATCAGTACGCCCTACATCAACACAAAAAGAAGCTGCAAGCAGAAAAAAAACAAGCTCATGAAAAATCAAGAGAGCAACAGCGCATCAAGCAGATCATACTGGAATGAATATTGCGAGACATCAGACTCCAGCAAAGAAAGATATCGTGAACCAAAGCATAGCAGGAGAAAGACAACATGGAGAAGAGAAGAAAACCGTGCAAGAAGTATTAGCGCACCATTATCAGACGAAGAGGAAAACTTCATATAGGAAATGCCAAAAGCAGCTTTAGTAGCGGCACAAGCATATCTGCTAACCACGTATCCGGAACCCGGAGATCCACGGGAAGACATGCATCAGGCAGCCATAAAAAGTCTTGGATTAGTGGAAGATAAGCTAAGGCAGCACTCTTCAGAAAAGAAGTCGACATATTATGAGGATCGGGGAAAGAAAAGCCAAAAGTACCAATCCTCGCAAAACCAAATAAGCGAATCATCAGGCGACAAAAACCACAAGGCACGAACGGAGGATGCAAGGAATATTATAGCACAGACCAAGGTGAACAAAGCACGCTATGCGTGAAATGAAGAAAACTATGAGGACGACAAAAAAGAGATGGGCACGCTATGCTTTACCCAAAGGGTTCGCAGAACGCGAGTACCCAAAGGATTCAAATTACCACATGAGCAGCGGAAATACGATGGGTCACAAGAACCTAGGCTGTGTCTATCAGACTACCTTCAAGTAGTGCAAATACTTGGAGGAATAAGAGCAACAACAATGCAAAGTTTACAACTACACCTCACTGGCACAGCACGGTCCTGATTAAGCACCTTACCCAACGATTTCATCGGGAGTTGGGGCGAACTAGAAAATCAATTTGCAAGAAATTTTCGTTCAACATATAAACATCCAACGTCAATAGAGGAAGTCAAATCATGTACGCAGAGAAAGGGCGAGACTTTACATTCATATATACAGCGATGGAGTATAATTAAAAACTCCACAGAAGACGTCTCCGATGAGCGGGCAGTAGATGCTTTTTCGGCTAGCCTTCGCCGTTTGTCTCTCATGGAAGAATTAGGGAGAACAAGGCCCAAAACTGTGTCAGAATTAATAGAGATAGCAAGCAGATTCGCCGATGGAGAAGATGCGTACAACAATAAGAGGGCGCGTTCACCAGAAGTCGGCAGAGAAAGCAGGCAAAGGCGCAGGTCTCACAACGAGGATGGCTGCATAAGACGCAACCAAGTAGCCACAGGATACAAAAGGGGAGACGAGGAAGGAACCGAGAGTAGAGAGTACCAAGACAAAAACAACCGCAGACGAGATAAGTCGAAATATTCTGACCCATCGGCGGATGACATGCTTCATGGACCTTGCCGCATCCACTATGCATACCTAGATGGCAAGAGAGTTTCCAATCATCTAATGAGAGATTGCAGGACGTTCCTAAGACTACAAGATGCAATGGAATTAAGCCAAGGAGCACATCGAGAAAACATAACACAGGGCAACATAACCACAGGTCAAGGATATCAAGTACAAAATGATGCAGGTCATCTAGAGTCAAGAGTGTACATATCTGCGATGATTAAGCCTGTCCCAAAATCCAAGAAAGAGCAGAAAAGTATATCAAGGTAAGTAAACCTAGCAATATCGTCACCACCAGCCACTACAGAATATCTGCGATGGTCCGACTGATACGTTCAAAACGTATCTACTTTCTCGAACACTTTTGCTATTGTTTCTCCTCTAATTTGTGTGTTTTGAATACAACTAACACGGACTAACGCTGTTTTCAGCAGAATTGCCCTGGTGTCAGGTTTTTGTGCAGAAATCCAACTTTCAGGAAAAATCCTGGAAAATACTTGCAAAATTCCTATTTTACCAGAAGACACATGGAGCCAGAGTATGAGACGGAGAGGGGCCATAGGGGGCTCACACCACCTAGTGGCGCGGGCCAGGCCAGGCCGCACCAGGGGGTGGTGTGGCCGCCCCAGGCGTCGCCTCGACCCCTCCTTCCGCCTACATATACCTTCTGACCTAAAAGGATCGGGGGTTCAGCGTTTTTCCCAGATAGAGGTTCCACTATGCCGCCACCACCAGAAACCGCGATTCAGAACCAGAAACTCTGTTCTGGCACCCTGCCGAGATGGGGATTTGGAGGATATCATCATCATCACCGACGGCTCTCCATCAACCATCCATGATTCCCCCATCCATGTGTGAGTAATTCCCACTGTAGGCGAAGGGGATGGTAGGGATTGGATTAGATCATTCATGTAATTGCTATGACATTGTTAGGGCATGGTACCTAGTATCCATTGTTAGTGCTTATGACATTGTTGCAACTTATTGTGCTTAATGCTTGTCACTTTGGGCCTGAGTGCCATGATCTCAGATCTGAACTTGTTATTGTTTTATGATGATAATTGTTGTTTATGATCTTACCTGCAAGTTGTATACACATATCATTGTCTGGAACCCGAGGCCCCAAAGTGACAATAATTGGGATAACCGAAGGAGATGGCTATGATGTGAGGATCACATGTATTCACTGAGTGTTAATGCTTTGCTCCGGTACTCTATTAAAAGGAGTACCTTAATTACCAGTAGTTTCCCTTGAGGCCCCGCTGCAAACGGGCTGGTAGGACAGAAGATGTCGTGCAAGTTTCTCATTGCGAGCACGTACGACTATATACGGAACACATGCCTATGGTTGTTTAGTATTAGGATTCTTTATCTTTATTTATCTGCAATTACCCATGTCTTGATTATTACATGAATTATCTTGTCCATGCAACGCCCGTTCATCCATCCCTATGCCTACAGTATTTAATTCTACTATTTACTATTGATACCACTACCGTCTTTATTTTACTATTGCTGCTACTATTTTACTACTGCCACTCCTATAAAACTGTTGCTACTGATAAATTGCTGCGAGCAAGTCTGTTTCCAGGTGCAGCTGAATTGACAACTCATCTGTTAAGGCTTATAAATATTCTTTGGCTCCCCTTGTGTCGAATCAATAAATCTAGGTTTTACTTCCCTCGAAAACTGTTGCGATTCCCTATACTTATGGGTCATCAAGACTATTTTCTGGCGCCGTTGCCGGGGAGCATAGCTTTATTTGTAAGTTCACATGGAATTCATATTGTTTGCTGCAATCCATTCATCATGGGTAAACCTCGTGATGGAAAAGTTCCTATATTGCCATCCACTACAAGAAGAGGTACAACTCTAAACACCTCTGTTGCTCTTGATTCGCCATATTTGATGAGTAAGTTGCTTACACCACCACATGCACATGCTACTACTTCTGCTGAGTTTGAAAATGCTTCTGATAATTTTGATGATGCTTCTACTGTGCTTGATGAGAGTGGTTCGTTAGGTTCCTTCTTAGATGCTACAATTGCTAGGACTAAGCAAATGGGAAACACTGCGGTTACACCTGTTAGTTCACCTGAGTCTAGAGAATGTCCTAGTGATGATCTTGAGGAAGCTTATATTGAGCTCAATGATGATTTTATTGATGATTTTCATGCTACTAGTGACGCTGGTGCTATTAGAGATCTTCTTGCAAGACGCGCTATTAGATATAAGTTGTCTCCTGATGCTAAGTTTGCTACGTCTCCCATAAATATTAGTGATAAGGATTATGATTTCTCTTTGGATTTATCTTACATATCTATTGTTGAGAAAGAACATTTTTGTGGTACTGAAAATGAAAGTGCTATGGGACATATGAATGAGCTCTCTGCTTTGAGTAACTTATTTTCTGATGATACTAAGTTGCGCACTTACTTTGTTGCTAAGATTTTCCCTTTCTCATTGAAAGGTGAAGCTAAAGCTTGGTTTAATAATTTGTCTCCTGGATCTATTGATAGTCATATTTCTTTGGTTAATGCTTTCTTTCAGAAATATTTTCCTGCTAGTGCTCAACATGCTGCTTTGCAGAAAATCTTTGACTTTGAGCAGGTAAAAGGAGAGAAACTGCCTGAATCATGGGCAAGGTTTTGTTCTTTAATTAGAGCACTGCCTGGAGAGCCATTCCCTAAAAATGAACTCCTTGATATATTTTATAATGGACTAACTGTTGAATTTAAGACATACTTGGATAGTTGTGTTGATTGTGTTTTCAGGAAAAGAACTCCTACTAAAGCTGAAGAATTAATGGCTAAAATAAGCCGGAATTATGATGATTGAAATATATTTGAGCCAATACCAGCGCCAACACCAAAGAAGAGAGGAATGATTGAATTAAATGATGAAGTGATGAGAGAAGCCAAGAAATCTCTTAAGGAGAAGGGTATTAAATCTGAAGATGTGAAGAATCTACCACCTATAGAAGAATTATGTAAGCCAATCCCTCGCTCCTCCACAATTGAGGTACACTCTCTCCAATGTTTTGATAATAGAGATTTTTCTTACTCTAAACCTCCTGATCAATGCTTAGATGAGTTTGATAATTTCATTGTTAAGCAAGATAACTTTAATAAGAGGGTGCAGAATCATTTGTTGGAGAACTCTAGAGCTATTAATAAGTTGCAGGATATTGTGGAGAGAACCTCTAATGATGTTAATATGCTTGTTAAACATTTCCAAATGGTTCAGACTCAAATTGATCAGCTTACTAAGGTGCAAAAAGATTTGCTAGTTAATGCGTCTAGAGAAAAACATACTTGTGAAATAAGCACAAGAAGTGGTGCTTCTACTCATGATCCTTTATATCCTGAAGGACATCCTGAGAGGATCGAACATGATTCTCAACGTGTTGCAGGTAATGGTACTCCTTCCAAGAAAAAGAAGAAGAAGCATAAAACAGTTGCAGAATCTTCTGAAATAGGTAAGGATCCTAATAGTGTTTCTATTTCTGATGCTGAAACCGAAAGCGGTAATGCTTCTGATAAAGAAGAAGATGAGGAGGAACCAGAAAAGCTCGTTAAGAATGCAAAGTAAACCAAGGAGGATTTCATTGCCAAAAAACATGGTAGTGAGAGAGAACCTTGGGTGCAAAAACCAATGCCTTTTTCTGGTAAGAAACATAAATCCAAGGAAGAAGAACACTATAACAGGTTTTGTGAATGGATGAAACCTTTGTTTTTGCAAATTCCTTTGACTAATGCTATTAAAATGCCTCCTTATTCAAAGTATATGAAGAATATTGTTTCTAACAAAAGGAAAATTCCTAGTGAGGAAATTTCCACTTTGCTTGCTAATTATTCTTTCGATGGCAAGGTTCCCAAGAAGCTTGGAGATCTAGGTATACTGACTATTCCTTGCTCTATTAAAAATAACTATGTTAGAACTGCTTTGTGTGATTTGGGAGCTGGAGTTAGTGTCATGCCTTTTTCTCTCTATAAGAGACTTGATCTAGAAAAATTTCATATCAACTGATATATCTTTGCAAATGGCTGATAAGTCTACTACTATTCCTATTGGTATATGTGAGGATGTTCCTATTTAAGTGGCTAATAATTGTTTGATATTAACTGACTTTGTTGTGTTGGAAATGCCTGAAGATGATAATATGTCTATTATTCTTGGGAAACCTTTTCTAAACACTCCAGGTGCTGTTATTGATTGCAACCAAGGGAAAGTAACTTTTAATGTTAATGATAAGGAGCACATGGTTTATTTCCCTAAGAAGATTGATAGAAAATATGGTCTAAATTCAATCAAAATTATTGAGACCATCAAAGTTGGAGAAATTTATTGTTCAAGGCTAAAGCCCAAGGAGGAATATAAAATTGTTATGGTTGGGACTATGCCTATCAAGGTCGAGGTAACATAATCGTTTAGTGAAATGCAAAGTTTTGTTTCATAGAAAATTGGTTTGGTAACTAGACTTGATCAACCTTGTTAACAAAGCGGTTTTTAAATGAACGAAACTATGTTTCATCGCATTTACTTTTGTTTACTCATATTTCCATCTTGTTCACTTTTGTTTCTGCTGTTTAGTTTCATATTAGAATATCTTAGTGAAAGGAATATGCCCGAGAGGCAATAATAAAGTTGTTATTATATTATTCCGTGTTCATAATAGATGTTTATTTTTCATGCTAGAATTGTATTAATCGGAAACATTAATACTTGTGTGATTAATAAACTAAAAGGGTTCCTAGTAAAGCCTCTCTTTTATACTAGCTCGTTGATTAACTGATGATCAAGGTTTCCTGATCATGAACATTGGATGTTATTAATAACGGGGTCATATCATTAGAAGAATGATGTGATGAACACTCACACCCATAGTACGAATAGCAATACGATCAAGTCATCAAGTTCACTGCTATATCAAACTCATGCGAAGTAGTTCTAATCCTTAGACCATGAGATCATGTTAATCACTGATACCGGAAGGGTACTTTGATGATATCAAACGTCACACCGTAATAGGGTGATTATAAAGGTTGATTTGGGTACTCTGAAAGTATTAGTTGAGGCTCATGGATCAAGAGTGGGATTTGTCCATCCGGATGACGGAAAGATATTCTCTGGGCCCTTCTCAGTGATATTGCATTGGAATCGCTTGCAAGCATGTGACTAGGTCACAGGAATGCATTATCACGGAACGAGTAAAGAGACTTGTCGGGAACGAGATCGAACTAGGTATGGTTGATACCAAATGATCGGATCTCGGACAAGTAATAATATCGTGAGACAAAAGGAATTAACTATATTCGTTACTGGTTCACACGATCACTAGTTCATCGTTGAGTAAGTGGGAGTCATCATGGATTTCTAGATCCCGCTATTGATTATTGATCGGAGAGGAGTCTCGATCATGTCCACGTTATTCACGAACCGTAGGGTGACACACTTAAGGTTCACCGTCGTTTTTGAGTGGATACGATACTCCGATCGAATTACAGGACAGCATAAGGGTTGTTTCAGAAAAGCACCAAAACTGTTTCGGGATATCGAAATAACTCAAGGGTGTATTTGTTAATGTTTGTTAATTGAATGAATTAACAAATATTAAAGAAATAAAAATGTTTTATTAAATCAATAAGTGTGAATTTTAATTAGCATGAATGTCATGCAAAATTAAAATGGGGGTTACCTCATGTTGATGAGGGGGTTACCACCATGAAGGGAATGAAGAGGGGGTTACCACCATGAAGAGGAGGAGGGCCTCCTTGGCCGGCCACCCCTTGGGGGCTGCCCCTCCTCCCCTATATAAACCCCTCCCTCTCCTCCATGTGACACACTTCTTGATCCTCCCCTCCCTCGCATAGTTGCTGCCCAATATCCATCTCAGCTTAGCGAAGCTCTGCCGGAATTGTAGTTCGTAGTTCATACACTTGGAGAAGTGTGTGGAGGAGTGTCCGGCGGATCCCTTCTTCCGCTGCCCCGCTGGACCGAGGGCGTGGAGGAGTCGATGACGAGCTATACGTGTGACCGAGCACGGGGGCGCTGCCACTTGTGGCGCCGTGTACACGATCTTATGATCGTCAAGCGAACCACTACGTCGACTACGTCAAGTGAACAACTACGTCGACTACGTGCGTCTTCATCGACTCTACATCGTCAACGTTTGTGCGGGAATGTAATCCCCGCTTACGGTCATCGAGGGTTAGTCTCCGTTGCTACCACCTCGTAGAGTATCTTGGCTAGTTTATGTGTTCTTGCGTAGGAAAATTTTTGTTTTCTATGCTACGAACCCATCAGTGGTATCAGAGCCATATCTATGCGTAGTTGGTATGCACGGCTAGAACACATGTGGATGTGGGCGTTGATGATCATGTTATTGCAATTTCTTTTGTATTTTGGATCATAGTGGCATAGTGGGATTGAAGCTGCCCGAGACTAACCTTACGTGACCGCGTTCATGAGACTTGTTCCACACTTGACATGCTTCGGCATATGTGGCTTTGCGGGTGTACGTTTCTCCCACTATAGTTATGATCTATTTTACAAATAGTTGTTAATAATATTTTTATCACCGTTGTGGTTTCATGTTCGTAGGTAAGAACGGTTCTTCCTAGAAAGCCCTAAACCACGTAAAATATGCAAGACAAATTAGAAACGTCTAACTTGTTTTTGCAGGGCATGTGATGTGATATGGTTAAATTGTTTATGTTACAAATTGTATGCGATGATCCTTTTTGTAAGTTATAAACAACCGGCAGGAGCCATATGGTTGTCTTTACATTTAAATGGCCTGCGTGCCAAATATATATATCCAAGTGATATATTGTAATGGAGGAAGACAACCAAGGTGGCGCGCCGTGGACCTTGGTGCTACGCCGGTGGAATGATGGAGATCATACCATGACGCACAAGATGGAGATCGAATGCGTGAAGGACCATATCATATCACATTATATATGCATGTGATGTTTATCCTTTTATGCATCTTATTCTGCTTAGATTTGATCGCGCGGTAGCATTATAAGATGATCCCTCTCACATAAATATCAAGATAAAAATGTGTTCTCCCATAACATGCACCGTCAAGAAAGTTCGTCGTTTTGAGACACCTCGTGATGATCGGGTGTGATAGACTCTATGTTCACATACGACGGGTGTAAGACAGTTTTACACACGCAAATGTTATGGTTCTACTTGGCGAGCCTAGCATGTACAGACATGGCCTCGGAACACGAACCGAAAGGTTAAGCATGAGTTATATGGTTGATATGATGAACATGGTGATGTTCGCCTTTGAAACTACACCGTTGCACGTGATGATCGGTTGCGGTGTAGTGGATTTGGTTCGTGTAATCACTTAAGATAACTAGGAGGGATGTTGTTTTAAGTGGGAGTTCACGTAGAATTTGATTTAACCTGAACTCATTCTATTATGAACTTAGTCTAAATTCACTTTGCAAATAATTTGTAGATCATGGCACCACCTGCTCTAAATTTCAATGCGTTCATGGAGAAAGAAAAACTAGCCACCAACGGTAGCAACTTCACCAACTGGGCACTTAACTTGAGGATCCTCCTCAATGCATCTCAAAAGGGCTATGTGCTTGAGGCACCGCTAGGTAACCCGCCTGCAGAAGATGCTCCCGATGAAGAGAAAAATGTTTTTTTGACTCGTAAGGAGGACCACAGTTTAGTTCATTGTGGCATACTGTATGGACTTGAGCCGGAGCTGCGAAAACGTTTCGAGAACAGCAACGCTTATGATACAATGGGAGAGTTGAAACTGATCTTCGACTCCCATACTGCCGTAGAGAGTTATGATGCTTCAGAAAAGTTCTTTAGCTGCATGATGGAAGAGAACAGCTCCGTTAGTGAGCACGTACTCAAAATGTCTGGGTACGCCGATAAGCTCATCTCTTTGGGAATAACGATTCCCAATGAGTTGGGAATACATCGGGTTCTCCAATCTCTCCCACCTAGCTTCAAAGGCTTTGTGATGAACTACAACATGCAGGGCATGAGGAAGTCTCTCCCCGAGCTTCTCTCAATGCTTAAGACTGCAGAAGTGGAGATCAAAAAGGAACATCAAGTGTTGATGGTCAATAAGACCACTAGTTTCAAGAAAGATAGAAAGGATAATAAGTCCAAGGGTAGAAACAAGAAGGACGGCAAATCTGTTGCTGGTTCTGAGAGGAAACCCAAGGCTGGTCCTAAACCTGAAACTGAGTGCTTCTACTGCAAGAAACGGGGCACTGGAAGCGCAACTGCCCAAAGTATCTGGCGGATAAGAAGAACGGGAAGATTAACAAAGGTATATATGATATACATGTTATTGATGTGTACCTTACTAGTAGTCGCAATAGCACCTGGGTATTTGATACTGGTTCGGTTGCTCACATATGTAACTCAAAACAGGGGCTAAAGAATAAGCGGCAACTTGCGAAGGATGAGGTCACGATGTGCGTCGGCAATGGATCAAAAGTTGATGTGATCGCCGTCGGGACGCTGCCTCTACATTTACCATCTGGATTAGTTTTAAACCTGAATAAATGTTATTTGGTGCCTGCGTTGAGCATGAACATTATTTCTAGATCTTGTTTAATGTGAGACAATTATTCATTCCAGTCTGAGAACAATGGTTGTTCGATTTATATGAATAATATCTTTTATGGACATGCACCTGAGAAGAAAGGTTTATTTCTTTTGAATCTTGATAGTAATGAAACACATATTCATAACGTGAATGCCAAAAGAATTAAGTCAAATGATGATATGGCCGCATACATGTGGCATTGCCGTTTAGGTCATATTGGTGTTAAACGCATGAAGAAGCTTCATTTGGATGGACTTCTGGAATCACTTGATTATGAATCATTTGAGACATGTGAGCCATGTCTTATGGGCAAGATGACTAGAACGCCGTTTTCCGGTTCAATGGAACGGGCGACAGACTTATTGGAAATCATACATACTGATGTATGTGGACCTATGAGTGTGCCGGCGCGTGGTGGATATCGTTATTTTGTTACTTTCACTGATGACTTAAGTAGATATGGGTATATTTACTTAATGAAACACAAGTCCGAAACGTTTGAAAAGTTCAAAGAATTTCAGAGTGAAGTAGAAAATCATCGTAACAGAAAGATTAAATTTCTACGATCTGATCGCGGAGGAGAATATCTTAGTTACGAGTTTGGCACATATATGAGAGAATGTGGAATAGTTTCACAAATCACTCCCGCTGGAACGCCACAACAAAATGGTGTATCCAAACGTCGTAACCGTACTTTATTGGATATGATTCGGTCTATGATGTCTCTTACCGATCTGCCACTATCTTTTTGGGGTTATGCGCTAGAAACAGCCGCTTTCACTTTAAATAGGGTTCCATCTAAATCCGTTGAAACGACACCGTATGAATTATGGTTTGGAAACAAACCTAAGCTGTCATTTCTAAAAGTTTGGGGATGCGATGTTTATGTGAAGAAACTTCAGCCTGATAAACTCGAACCCAAAGCAGAAAAATGTGTCTTCATAGGATACCCTAAAGAAACAATTGGGTACACCTTCTATCACAGATCCGAAGGCAAAGTGCTTGTTGCTAAGAATGGATCCTTTTTGGAGAAGGAGTTTCTCTCGAAAGGTGTGAATAGTAGGAAGGTAGAACTCGATGAGGTTATTGAACCTCCTCTTCATGAATTGGCGAGTGGCGCAGCGCCGGAAACCGTTCCGGTGGTGACTTCACCAAATGAAGTGGGAGCTAATGATGAAGATCATGAAACTCCAAAAGACGATACTACCGAACCTCGTAGGTCGACAAGAACACGTGCCGCTCCTGAATGGTACGGTGATCTTGTCGTAAATGCCATTGTTGAGAACGATGACCCTGCGACGTATGATGAAGCGATGATGAGCCCAGATTCCAACAAATGGCATGAAGCCATGAAATCCGAAATGAAATCCATGTATGAAAACCAAGTATGGACTTTGGTGGAACTTCCCAATGACCGAAAGGCCGTTGAGAATAAATGGATTTTCAAGAAGAAAACAGACGCTGATGGTAATGTGACCGTCTATAAAGCACGACTTGTCGCAAAAGGTTTCCGACAAATTCAAGGAATTGACTATGATGAGACTTTCTCACCCGTAGCGATGCTAAAGTCTGTTAGGATTATGTTAGCAATTGCTGCATTTTTCGATTACGAAATTTGGCAGATGGATGTGAAAACCGCGTTCCTTAATGGTAACATTGAGGAAGAGTTGTACATGGTACAGCCCAAGGGTTTTGTTGATCCTAAGGATGCTGACAAGGTATGCAAGCTTCAGCGATCCATTTATGGACTGAAGCAAGCATCCCGAAGTTGGAATCTCCGTTTTGACGAAGTTATCAAAGGGTTTGGATTTGTCAAAACTTATGGAGAAACTTGTATTTACAAGAAAGTGAGTGGGAGCTCTGTAGCATTTCTAATATTATATGTGGATGACATATTGCTGATTGGAAATGATACGGAACTTTTGAAGAGCGTAAAAGATTACTTAAACAGTAAGTTTTCAATGAAAGACCTTGGTGAAGCGGCGTATATTTTAGGCATCAAAATCTATAGAGATAGATCGAGACGCTTAATTGGGCTATCACAAAGTACATACCTTGACAAGATTCTAAAGAGGTTTAGAATGGAAGATAGTAAGAAAGGGTTCTTACCTATGTTGCAAGGAAAGATATTGAGTAAGACTCAAGGTCCGGCTACAGCTGAAGATAGAGAAGAAATGAATAAGATTCCCTATGCCTCTGCCATAGGCTCTATCATGTATGCCATGTTATGTACAAGACCGGATGTGGCACACGCTATTAGTTTGACTAGTAGGTACCAATCTGATCCAGGTTTGGAACACTGGACGGCGGTCAAGAATATCTTTAAGTACTTACGAAGGACTAAGGATATGTTTCTCGTATATGGCGGTGAAGAAGAGCTCGTCGCAAGTTGTTACGTCGATGCTAGCTTCGACACTGACCCGGATGACTCTAAGTCTCAATCCGGGTACATATTTGTTATGAATGGAGGAGCGGTAAGCTGGAGGAGTTCCAAGCAAAGCGTGGTGGCGAGATAAACTACAGAGGCGGAATACATTGCTGCTTCAGAAGCGGCAGAAGAAGCAGTTTGGATAAAGGAGTTCATATCCGAACTGGGTGTGGTTCCGAGTGCATTGGATCCAATGGTTATCTATTGTGACAACAATGGTGCCATAGCCAATACTCAGGAGCCAAGGTCTCACAAGAAATTCAAGCATGTAAAGCGCCAATTTCACTCCATCCGTGAACATGTCGCAGATGGTGATGTAAAGATTTGCAAAGTGCACACGGATCTGAATGTGGCAGACCCGTTGACTAAAGCTCTCCCCAAGGCAAAACATGATCAGCACCAGAACTCAATGGGTGTTAGATTCATCACTATGTAATCAAGATTATTGACTCTAGTGCAAGTGGGAGACTGAAAGGAATATGCCCGAGAGGCAATAATAAAGTTGTTATTATATTATTCCGTGTTCATAATAGATGTTTATTTTTCATGCTAGAATTGTATTAATCGGAAACATTAATACTTGTGTGATTAATAAACTAAAAGGGTTCCTAGTAAAGCCTCTCTTTTATACTAGCTCGTTGATTAACTGATGATCAAGGTTTCCTGATCATGAACATTGGATGTTATTAATAACGGGGTCATATCATTAGAAGAATGATGTGATGAACACTCACACCCATAGTACGAATAGCAATACGATCAAGTCATCAAGTTCACTGCTATATCAAACTCATGCGAAGTAGTTCTAATCCTTAGACCATGAGATCATGTTAATCACTGATACCGGAAGGGTACTTTGATGATATCAAATGTCACACCGTAATAGGGTGATTATAAAGGTTGATTTGGGTACTCTGAAAGTATTAGTTGAGGCTCATGGATCAAGAGTGGGATTTGTCCATCCGGATGACGGAAAGATATTCTCTGGGCCCTTCTCGGTGATATTGCATTGGAATCGCTTGCAAGCATGTGACTAGGTCACAGGAATGCATTATCACGGAACGAGTAAAGAGACTTGTCGGGAACGAGATCGAACTAGGTATGGTTGATACCAAATGATCGGATCTCGGACAAGTAATAATATCGCGAGACAAAAGGAATTAACTATATTCGTTACTGGTTCACACGATCACTAGTTCATCGTTGAGTAAGTGGGAGTCATCATGGATTTCTAGATCCCGCTGTTGATTATTGATCGGAGAGGAGTCTCGATCATGTCCACGTCATTCACGAACCGTAGGGTGACACACTTAAGGTTCGCCGTCGTTTTTGAGTGGATACGATACTCCGATCGAATTACAGGACAACATAAGGGTTGTTTCAGAAAAGCACCGAAACTGTTTCGGGATATCAAAATAACTCAAGGGTGTATTTGTTAATGTTTGTTAATTGAATGAATTAACAAATATTAAAGAAATAAAAATGTTTTATTAAATCAATAAGTGTGAATTTTAATTAGTATGAATGTCATGCAAAATTAAAATGGGGGTTACCTCATGTTGATGAGGGGGTTACCACCATGAAGGGAATGAAGAGGGGGTTACCACCATGAAGAGGAGGAGGGCCTCCTTGGCCGGCCACCCCTTGGGGGCTGCCCCTCCTCCCCTATATAAACCCCTCCCTCTCCTCCATGTGACACACTTCTTGATCCTCCCCTCCCTCGCATAGTTGCTGCCCAATATCCGTCTCAGCTTAGCGAAGCTCTGCCGGAATTGTAGTTCGTAGTTCATACACTTGGAGAAGTGTGTGGAGGAGTGTCCGGCGGATCCCTTCTTCCGCTGCCCCGCTGGACCGAGGGCGTGGAGGAGTCGACGACAAGCTGTACGTGTGACCGAGCACGGGGGCGCTGCCACTTATGGCGCCGTGTACACGATCTTATGATCATCAAGCGAACCACTACGTCGACTACGTCAAGTGAACAACTACGTCGACTACGTGCGTCTTCATCGACTCTCCATCGTCAACGTTTGTGCGGGAATGTAATCCCCGCTTACGGTCATCGAGGGTTAGTCTCCGTTGCTACCACCTCGTAGAGTATCTTGGCTAGTTTATGTGTTCTTGCATAGGAAAATTTTTGTTTTCTATGCTACGAACCCATCACTTAGAGCTGCTGTAGACTTGGTTTGAATTTGTTTTCCATCGTTCCATATTCGTTTTCCTGAGTTTTTAATCTTTTATCTATTTCTGAAAATCCTCGAAAATAAAAGTTTCTCGAAATATTCTGGAAAATTCTTTTTAAATTTTTACATCAAAATTGTGGCAGAGAGGCACCTGGGACACGCTAGGGGGACCCACCATGCCACCACACCACCTGGTGGCGCGGCCGAGGCCAGGCCACGTCGTGGCATGGTGTGGGGCCCCCTGGCCCTCCACTTACCTCTCCACTAGCCACTTCACTCTCTCTCTCGAAAAATCTCCACTCCATTGTTCAAACATGAGTTCTTGCTGTTCTTGCTCGCGATTTTCGATCTCCTTGCTCAGCCCATATTTTCTGCTGAGATTTGGAGCATTTGTTCTCCGGTATGTGACTCCTTCGATTGTCCAAGTAGAATTTTATTTAGTGGAGTATTTTTTGAGTATTTTAGTACTATAGGTGACTTGTTCTATTGCTTAGATAAGTTATTTTGATGCATGTTAGCCCTTTTGCAACTCCCTATAGTAGTTTCCTTCATTTGTTAATCTCAAAATCATTTTTTATGAGGGTTGCTTAAATTTTTTAGAAAAGGGAAATGGATAATCACACTTATGGAGAAGTCTTTGAAAAAGAAGCACCAAGGTCTTCAAGGCCTTCAAGATCAAATATTCAATTTAGGATATCTTACAATGAAGATCTTATGTCACCAAACATTGGCGATGAGGGGGATGATGGAGATGCGCATCCATCAACCATCCCTTGTACCGACTTTTTGAGTGATGCAGGGATCCTTGATGACTTCTTGCTCCTTGTTGACAGGGTTTATTTGACTATATACATGCTTGATGAGAGTAACCAATATGCTATGCTCACAAAGATTTTTGTTGAGAGTTTTAAATTTTCTAACTCTGCCTTCAAGCCATCTATTGCATTTAAAATTTATGATAAGTCTATCACCATGTCTTTGGAGAGATTTTGTAGCACCCTAGGTATTCCCATGTTTGGGACAGTGTCGTTGATACGTCTCAAACGTATCTATAATTTTTGATGCTCCATTCTTGTTTTTACACCATTTGCCTTGTGTTTCGTTACACTTCGTGGCGTTTTTATGCGATTTCCAAAACTAACTTATTGACAAGATGCCACAGTGCCAGTTCCCTGTTTTCTGCTGCTTTTGTGTTTCAGAAAAGCTACACAGGAAATATTCTCAGAATTGGACGAAACAAGTTCCCGAAGTCTTATTTTTCCTGGAAGCTTCCCGAAGACCAAAAGAGAGCCGGAGGGGGGCCAGAGGCCGCCTTCACACGTAGGGGGCGCGACCCAGCCCCTGGCCGTGCCCACCTGGTGTGAGGAGCCCCTGGCAGCCCCCTGACGACGCCCCTTCGCCTATATAAAGCCTCGGGATGGAAAACCCTAGCTGAGTCCACGAAATTTCTAGAAGAGTTCCGCATCTCCGCCACCGCCGCCGACGAATTTCGGGGGACAGAAGTCTCTGTTCCGGCACCCTGCCGGGATGGGGAAGTGCCCTCGAAGCCATGTCCATCGGTCTCCATCGCCATCTCCGCCGTCTCCATCGACCTCACCGCCATCTCCATCAACCTTACTGTCTCCTATGATGAGGAGGGAGTAGTTCATCCCCGGGGCTGAGGGCTCTACTGGTAGCTATGTGATTCACCTCTCTCTCCCATGATGTGATCTTTATGTGATCATGAGCTTTGTATCATGTTGAATAAGTAGATGTTACTCTTCTTCATTATGTGTACTCTAGTGTGTTATTAAAGTAATCTATTCCTCCTGCCATGGTGTAACGGTGACAGTGCGTGCATCATAGTGGTACTTGGTCTAGGCTACGATTGTGATCTCTTATGGATTATGAGAATAATTATCACTATGATAGTATTGAAGTGATCTATTCCTCCTTTCATGGTGTAATGTTGACAGTGTGTGCACCATGTTAGTACTTGGTCTAAGTTGCAATAATATCTATCTTGAGTTGTGATTTGATTTGGATATCTCTATGAGTGGTGTTTGTCAAGTACTTGATGAACTTTGAGGAGTGCTTCGTAGCCCTACGCAATGATTAGTGTTATTCAATAGGAGAGTAATTCAGAGTACCATAGTGAAGAGAAGTTATCTATTGGTTCAATTATGTTATATTTGTTGGGAGTGTGTCCACTAGTGAAAGTATGATCCCTAGGCCTTGTTTCCAAGCATTGCACACCGTTTACTTCCTATTTTGTTACATGTTTGCTCGCAGCGATACTTATTTCATATTACAGTTACTACTTATAATCATCACTCCCGCTTGTATTTCACTATCTCTTTGCCGAACTAGTGCGCCTATACATCTGACAAGTGTATTGGGTGTGTTGGGGATACAAGAGACTTTCTGTATCGTAATTGCAGGGTTGCTTGAGAGGGATAGCTTTGACCTCTTCCTCCCTGAGTTTGATAAACCTTGGGTGATCCACTTAAGGGAAACTTGCTGCTGCTCTACAAACCTCTGCACTTGGAGGCCCAACACTGTCTACAAGAACAGACGCGTGCGTAGACATCAAGCTCTTTTCTGGCGCCGTTGCTGGGGAGGTAAGGTAAAAGGTACTCACATTCTTTGGCTACTAAGTCTTTTAGTTGCTGGTGAGTGCTCGAAGTTATTTCCTTTAGATTCTGCAATTACATCTTTTTGTTTCTTGTTTTTATTTTCACTAGTTAGGCTTAATGGAAAACAATGAGTTCTTTAGTCTTTTTCCTGAGTTTAGATATGAAGTGTTTGAAGAGAAAATTGAAAAACCTTTGGAGCTTAATTTGCATGCTAATAGTGTTGTTAGTATGAATGTTTTGAACACTGTTATTACTAATGCTATAGAAAAGTCTAAGCTTGGGGAAGTTGGTTTTGTTAAGCATGATATTTTTAGTTCCCCAGCTTTAGTGGAGAAAGTTTGCTCTGATGATATTTTATCTCCCCTATATGATGTTCCTTCTTATGATGATATGTTTGATGAGTACGCTTTGCGAAATAGTTGTTCTCTAGCTTGTGATGATACTAAACCTCTAGTTTATGATGGTTATGATGATGGGTATAATATTTTCAGTTCACCTACTATTGAGGATAAAATTAGTTATGATTACAATATGCCTCCTATTTTTGATGATTATGGTGATGAGAATAATTATTCTGTTGAATCTGCTCCTACTACTATTGTTCATGTGGGGAGTATTAATTCTTTTATGCATGCGGTTCATGATAGGGATGCTTTATGTGATAGTTATATTGTTAGTTCTATTCATGATGCTACTGAAAGTTATTATGAGAGAGGGAAACATGGTTTGATGGATCTCAACAATATTGAGTTTCCCCTCTTTATGTTGCAATTCTTGAAGTTGTACTTGTTTTGCCTTCCTATGCTTTTTGCTTTGCGCTTTCATGACTTGTCTCTTTACAAGACTATTTTTCATAGGAAGTGGTTTAGATTTAAATATGTTCCATACTTGCTTTTTGATGCTCTCTATTACTTTAAGTTCCTATATGGCGCCTTTGCCTCAAGTTCTTATATGGCGCCCACATGAGCATCTTTGCAAATTACTGCGCCTAGCTCAAAGGCGTTAAAGAAAAGCACTCTTGGGAGATAACCCAATGTTTTATTTCTAGTACTTTTTCTTTTATTTGAGTCTTGGAAGTTATTAATACTGTAATAACCGCTCCTTATCCTTTTTATTTCGTTTTTGTGCCAAGAAAAGCCTCTAATTTGAGTGAGGTAAGATTTGGGGATGTTGCTGTCCTGAAACTGTTTTCAGTGCTACACCGTAAAAATTTGTGAAAATTCTCTGTATATCTTTTGGACCTGCGATTTCTTGTGCATATGCCCCAGGTTATATCCAAACTTTCATTAGTTGAACACTTTTTGATTTGAGCAACATAAAATCCCTCAAAAATTCGACCTTTGTCAGCTGTTCTGTTTTGACAGATTTCTGCCAATATTTGTGTTTGCCGCTTTATCGCTTTCTTTTGAGTTCTTTTGATCACGGAACTTTTGGGGAAGTCGCTACAGTAGTATATGCTATATATGTGGTGGTTTTAGGTTGAAACCTGAAGCAAAAAGAGGTTGATTATATGTTATGCTTACTGTTGGATAATTAGGTACAATTTCCATTATTAATTCCAGAATATTAAGCATGACAACAGCAGCTACTACCACATGTAACTCGAACATACTAGATGTACTAAACAGCAAGATGAACGAAAACAAGTAGTAGCAAAACATGTACTCGCAGAACATGACGAACAGATAAACTGCAGTAGACCGCACGTACCGCTCGTTTGCAGATGTAGTCGTTGCAGTAACGTTGTTGATGACAACGTTGGAGAAGACCGGTCGATGCAGACGGCGATGAAGACGGCGGTAGGCTGCACCGCCCGACTTGGATGGAAGACGACCCGTGATGAAGAGCTTGAGCAGTCGCGCAGAGCGCTTCCCAAAAACCTAATTCGCCCTCTCCCGTACAGGATCGCAAAGGCGAGTGGTTCCGGAGACCTGCTCTCCCGTTCGCCGGTGCACGCCGGCGCTCGGGATGAGGTAGACTACGGAGGCGGCGCAAGCAGCGAGAGATGGCAAAACCCTAGATCGGTTTCTGGTTATGTGCGGCGGTAGCCGGGCAAGAGTTTATATAGGCGCGGGCGCACAGCGGAAAAACCCTAGGCAACGTGGGCCATGCCCACGTCGCACGTCCGAGTCGGTTACAGCCAGCCCACGATCCGGGAGCGACCCGAACCGGCTAGCTGTGACGCGTCCGTCAAGGACTCGGTCAAACGTTCGGTTTTCCTGTGCAGCAAAAAGATAAGCTCGGCTCCGAGGCTCAATTCCGCAAACCGCGGCGCGCGCGCGTCGTGATGTGTCGAGACGAGACGAGACGAGACGAGCGAGCGAGGAGGAGGAGGAGCGCGCGTGTGGCACTTCTCTTCTCACTCACTTACCAAGTGGTGCAACACCCCACCTTATATGTTGGTCTACATCTCTCCCAACTTCCCATGTGGGACTAAACTTAGCTCCCACCCCCTGCCTTTGTGCAGCCAAAAACTTGGGCTGCATTCCAAATGGGCTTACACACATGGGCTTTGAGATTTCTAGGAATTTCTGAAATCTACTATGGGCTCATATGAAATGGCCCAATATTTCAACAATCCCCCACCAGATCTCAAATGCCCATTTAGAGATTTGCCAAACCTCACTACTTGTTTATATACCAGTGTTTCAGCAGAGACTGTTAAGTTGAACTTCCGCCTAGAACCTTAAGCTACGTCTATCAGCAACTTGAATAATGGACTACGCCTTGAATTGCAAGTTTTGTGCGTCAAGATTTCACTCAAAGTCATAACCAGTACATGGCTGCCAGTAGCCTACCCCGCGGGTTGGAGCATATGCGTCGTACTCCATGGTCTCTTCATGAGTTTACTAGAGATCACCCAAATCTCATAGACTGCGACGTTTAACAGTCGGACTCATATAGGTGTGTTTTTTCAAGAATGCTCTGTAGGACAGCATCTTTGCTAATCCTAGCCAATAGAAACACATTAAGGCATATTGCCAACCTGCCTTACAGATTTTGAGAGTAATGCATCTTCACATAGAGAGGGTTACATAATACTCTCCTCAGTTAAACCACTAGCTTGTTTTCCCAGGTCCTAATTCACGGGATCTCCGATCACAAAGGTTGGGTTACCTCTATGGCATAACATCTGTGGGTCTCAAACCCATCTCCCTCGATGCACTATCTATCACATTGCGTGATAGCCCCTTAGTAAAGGGATCTGCCAGGTTTTTGTCTGTTTGAATATACGTAACAGTTATTACTCCGGAGTTTCGCAATTTCCTGACAGACTTCAAACGTCTTTTAACGTGTCTTGATGACTTCGCGTTATCCTTAGAATTGTTCACTTTGACAATAACTGTTTGGTTGTCACAATTCAAGAGGATGGCCGGCACAGGTTTTTCAACCACCGGCAAGTCCATCAAGAGCTCACGCAGCCATTCTGACTCTACAGTGGCTGTGTCTAAAGCAGTAAGTTCTGCTTCCATAGTTGACCTCGTCAATATGGTTTGCCTACATGATCTCCATGATACGGCGCCACCTCCAAAGGTAAACACATACCCACTAGTGGCTTTGATATCATCTACATCAGAGATCCAATTTGCGTCACTATATCCTTCAAGCACAGCAGGGTGCCCTAAATAGTGAATCCCGTAACTCATTGTACCACATAGATAGCGCATGACCCTTTCAAGTGCATGCCAATGATCAATACCCGGGTTTGACATGAACCTACTCAACTTGCTCACAGCAAAAGAGATGTCAGGTCTTGTCGCGCTCGCTAAGTACATGAGTGAACCAATGATCTGAGAATATCTCAGTTGATCTGTTGGTTCGTTCTTGTTCTTACGCAATATCACACTGGGATCATAAGGTGTTGGAGAAGACTTGCCATCAATAAAGCCAAACCGGCTCAAGATCTTCTCAACATAGTGGGATTGCGATAAAGTAATCCCACTCTCGTTCTTATTTAGCTTGATGTTCAGGATCACATCAGCTTCTCCCAGATCTTTCATATCAAAGCACTTTGACAAGAAATACTTGACCTCATGTATTACTTTCATGTTTGTACCAAAGATGAGAATATCATCAACGTACAAACACAATATAACACCTTCGCCCCCACCATGGCGATAGTAAACGCACTTGTCAGCCTCATTAACGACAAAGCCAACAGAAGTTAAAGTTCTGTCAAACTTCTCATGCCATTGCTTAGGTGCTTGCTTCAGGCCATATAAAGATTTTAGCAACTTGCACACCTTTGTCTCTTCACCTTTTACCACAAATCCATCAGGCTGATCCATATAGATTTCCTCTTCCAACTCTCCATTAAGGAAAGCTGTCTTTACGTCCATTTGATGAACGATAAGACCATAGGAGGCAGCCATGGAAAGTAGTACTCGAATGGTGGTTAGTCTTGCGACAGGTGAATAGGTGTCAAAGTAATCTTCGCCTTCTCTCTATGTGTAGCCTTTCGCTACAAGTCTCGCCTTGTACTTCTCAATAGTACCATCAGGCCTTAGCTTCTTCTTGAACACCCACTTGCAGCCCACAGGCTTACAGCCATGGGGGCGCTCGGATAATTCCCATGTTCCATTAGAAAGAATCGAGTCCATCTCATTTTGGACAGCTTCTTTCCAATCATCTGCATCTGGTGATGCATATGCCTCAGCAATGGACTTGGGAGTATCATCCACAAGGTACACAATGAAATCATCACCGAAGGACTTTGCAGTCCTTCGTCTCTTGCTCCTTGTAGGAGCTTCATTGTCATCCTTCTCATGAACGTTCTCAAAAACGTTCTCATGTGGCTGCTCAAAATAATCGTCAGATGCACTAGATTCAGGAATTATCTCAGAAGAAAATCTAGCAGTGCTATGCATATCTTTCATAGGAAACATATTCTCAAAAAATGTTGCATCACGAGATTCCATTATAGTGTCAACATGCATATCAGGTACCTCGGATTTAACTACTAAAAATCTATAGCCAATGCTCCGCTGAGCATAACCTAGAAAGATGCAATCCACAGTCTTTGGTCCGAGTTTGCGTTTCTTTGGGATGGGAATGTTGACCTTCGCCAAGCATCCCCAAGTGCGCAAATACGAAAGTGATGGCTTTCTCCCAACCCACTCCTCATAAGGGGTTTTATCTTCATTCTTGTTAGGAACTCTATTCAGGACATGACATGCAGTCAACAAAGCCTCCCCCCACCATGCCTTTGATAAACCAGCAGTGTCGAGCATGGAATTCACCAAGTCAGACAGAGTGCGGTTTTTCCTCTCGGCCACCCCATTAGATTGGGGCGAGTAGGGAGGCGTCCTCTCATGAATAATACCGTGTTCCTCACAGAATTCGTCAAAGATTTTAGGAAAATACTCTCCACCACGATCCGACCTAAGACGCTTGATCTTTCTCTCTGGTTGATTTTCAACTTCAGCCTTATAAATTTTAAAGTAGTCTAAAGCTTCATCTTTAGTTCGCAACAAGTAAACATAGCAAAATCTAGTCGCATCATCAATCAATGTCATGAAATATCTCTTTTCACCTTTTGTCAACACACCATTCATCTCGCATAGATCAGAATGTATGAGTTCTAGAGGTGCCAAGTTTCTCTCCTCGGCCGCCGTATGAGGCTTACGAGGTTGCTTCGATTGCACACAACTATGGCACTTAGAACCTTTGGCAATAGTGAATTTCGGAATTAAACTCATGCTGGATAACCGAGACATCAAACCAAAATTAATGTGACATAAACGAGAATGCCAAACACTGGTATCATCATTAACACCGCCACAAATATGGTTCACGGATTTATTACAGAAATCTGAAAGTGAAAAGCGGAACAAGCCTCCGCACTCATAGCCTTTTCCAATAAATTGTCCATGCTTGGAAACGACTACCTTATTCGACTCTAACACAACCTTAAACCCATCTCTGCAGAGAAGGGAACCGCTAACAAGATTCTTGTTCATAGAAGGGACATGCTGCACGTTCCTCAGCTGCACGATCTTCCCTGAAGTGAACTTCAGATCTACCGTGCCAACACCACGAACAGAGGCATGTGACCCATTGCCCATTAGGACGGAGGAATCCCGTGCGGCCTGGTAAGAAGTGAACATAGAGATGTCAGCACACACATGAACGTTAGCACCCGTATCAATCCACCAAGAGGGAGATTGAAATACCGAAAGAACAGTAAATAGATTACCATACCCATCAGTATTGCTAGCAGTCACGACGTTGACACTCTTGGCCCTTTTCCCTCTGCGGTCTGCGCGTTCTGGGCAGTCCTTGGAAAAGTGGCCGAGCTCTCCACAAGTGAAACAAGTCAGATCACTCCTGTCCCTGTTCGGCTTCTTCTTCTTGAAGGTTGTAGTCTTTACAGGCTTGTTGAAAGAGGGCTTGAAGTTCCCTTTATTCTTGCTTGAGGATTTGCCTTTCTGCTGGACAAAGTTAGCAGTAGCATGACCCTCTCCTTTCTCAGTAGTGTCCTTAGCACGAGCCTTCTCCTCAACATCAAGGGACGCTATCAGATTTTCAACTGATATCTCCTGTCTCTTGTGTTTGAGAGCTGTGGCGAAGTTCCTCCATGAAGGGGGCAACTTAGCAATAATGCAACCCGCCACAAACTTGTCGGGTAAGGCACACTTAAGGAGCTCGAGCTCTTTGGCAATGCACTGTATCTCATGAGCTTGTTGAACCACAGGAAGGTCCTTAGTCATCTTAAAATCATGAAAGCTCTCCATGATGTACAGTTCACTGCCAGCATCTGCAGCACCAAACTTGGCGTCCAGTGCGTCCCAGAGCTCTTTCCCGTCTTTTATGTGCATAAACACATCACACAGACGGTCAGCAAGAATGCTCAGAATGCATCCCACAAAGATAGTATTGGCTTCCTCGAACTTTTTCTGATCATCGTCAGACATAGTTCCTTCAGGTTTGCCTTTACTAATCTGGAACACTTTCATCGTGGTCAGCCAAAGCTCAGCTTTGTACTGCCACCTCTTGAAGTGCACACCGGTAAATTTATCCGGCCTCAGTGCATCGGTAAAACCAGCCATTGATAATTCAGGAAATTGCCTACAATTAGGTTTTTGGATTGTTGGATAATTAGGTACAATTTCCATTATTAATTCCAGAATATTAAGCATGACAACAGCAGCTACTACCACATGTAACTCGAACATACTAGATGTACTAAACAACAAGATGAACGAAAACAAGTAGTAGCAAAACATGTACTCGCAGAACATGACGAACAGATAAACTACAGTAGACCGCACGTACCGCTCGTTTGCAGATGTAGTCGTTGCAGTAACGTTGTTGATGACAACGTTGGAGAAGACCGGTCGATGCAGACGGCGATGAAGACGGCGGTAGGCTGCACCGCCCGACTTGGATGGAAGACGACCCATGATGAAGAGCTTGAGCAGTCGCGCAGAGCGCTTCCCAAAAACCTAATTCGCCCTCTCCCGTACAGGATCGCAAAGGCGAGTGGTTCCGGAGACCTGCTCTCCCGTTCGCCGGTGCACGCCGGCGCTCGGGATGAGGTAGACTACGGAGGCGGCGCAAGCAGCGATAGGTGGCAAAACCCTAGATCGGTTTCTGGTTATGTGCGGCGGTAGCCGGGCAAGAGTTTATATAGGCGCGGGCGCACAGCGGAAAAACCCTAGGCAACGTGGGCCACGCCCACGTCGCACGTCCGAGTCGGTTACAGCCAGCCCACGATCCGGGAGCGACCCGAACCGGCTAGCTGTGACGCGTCCGTCAAGGACTCGGTCAAACGTTCGGTTTTCCTGTGCAGCAAAAAGATAAGCTCAGCTCCGAGGCTCAATTCCGCAAACCGCGGTGCGCGCGCGTCGTGACGTGTCGAGTCGAGTCGAGTCGAGTCGAGTCGAGTCGAGACGAGACGAGCGAGCGAGGAGGAGGAGGAGCGCGCGTGTGGCACTTCTCTTCTCACTCACTTACCAAGTGGTGCAACACCCCACCTTATATGTTGGTCTACATCTCTCCCAACTTCCCATGTGGGACTAAACTTAGCTCCCACCCCTTGCCTTTGTGCAGCCAAAAACTTGGGCTGCATTCCAAATGGGCTTACACACATGGGCTTTGAGATTTCTAGGAATTTCTGAAATCTACTATGGGCTCATATGAAATGGCCCAATATTTCAACACTTACACTAATGTTGCTAATAGAATTGTGTTTAGTTTTGTATGAAGGAAGTTTTCAAGTGTAGGGATTGGAGAATGATGAGATGAGATGAAGAATGGACAAAAGCTCAAGCTTGGGGATGCCCATGCATCACCCCAAGAAATATCCAAGAAGTACAAGCGTCAAAGCTTGGGGATGCCCCCGAGGCACCCCCTTCTTCATCGGCAAAAATCAGGTCACCTTTCAAGACACTATATTTTTATTGCTTCATGCACTATGTGTTTTTCTTGGAGCGTCAGTTGTTTTTGTTTTCAGTTTTCTTTTGCTTTGTTTGCTGAAATAAATGGTTAGATCACATCATGTTTCTTTTGGAGGAGATGAACTCGTTTTTCATTGCCAAGAACACACTAGTTTTCACTCTTATCGTTCAACGAGTGTTCTCTTTTTCTGCTACAGCGTTTAGCCTTTGTTTTTTGCCATGATTTGCGTTCAGATCTTGTTATATCTTTTAATCAAGGTGTATTTTTGCCTCTGGTCTTTATTGGTTTTCATGAAAAGAGGTGTTTATAAAAAGTTTGAATGGTGTTGGAAAAAGAGAAAAAGCTTTATGCAAAAAAAGTGGTACAAGAAGGAGCTTGTGTAGACTGCGGCTTAGGCTTTTGCATGTCGTGCTTGATGTCTTTTTGATAGTATGCTTAGTGGTTTTGCTGTAGCTTGACTTGTCTCAAATAACTGAGATTGCTTAATGAGCCTTTGAAAAAATCATGCGTTGTTTTTATTATATGGAAGCATTTATTTGGTTTTCTCCTTGATGCTTTATTTGGGTTGACTTGGCGCATGCTCACACATGTTTGACTCATACAAAGTCGCCATTGCCTCTATGATCATTTAGTTTTTGACTTTCGATGCCATCTTATGCTTCTTTTAATGTCGCTTTGTCGCTATGCATGATTATGGCCATTATTGCTCTCTTAGTTGGTCGCTCCCAGTCTTTTGCTAGCCCTCATTTTGTACTGAGTATGAGCTCTACTCGTGCATCCAACTCCCAAAAACCAAGTTTGCCATTGTGTCCACTATAAATTCCTATGCATGGTATTTGTAAGCCATTCCAAGTAAATTTGCATGTGCTAGCTTTCAAAAAACCTTCAAAATACTTCGCGTTTTGTGACACTGTTTTCAGCTCATGGGGACGTAGTGGTCGGATTTGCTATCTTCCATATTGTCTTATTCCAAAAAAAAGGCACTCCTCCATGGTATGTGAATGTTGGTGGGCACCCGATGGAATCGGTTAGCCATGGTTTGTGAAAGGAAAAAAAAGGTGGGGAGGAGTGCCAAGCTTTATAAAAGAGCACAAAAGTGCCAATCTCTCTCTCAAAAACTTGCTTCATTTTTGTATGGAAGATAGTAAGAACCCCATTGCTAGTCATTGACAAAAGCAACCACCTCTCAAAATCCAAGTTTTATCTCTCTGTTTTACAAATGAAAAGCTCTAGCACATGTTTAATCATTGCTTCCCTCCGCGAAGGGCCTTTCTTTTACTTTTATGTTGAGTCACCACCTTCTATCTTTATGCACCATTAAGAGAGCATAGTTGTCATTCTGAGTATAATGTGCATTGTCCCAAATTTTTCATTGATTCATATTGTTGGTTTCACTTGTTCTCAAATTATTTGTATCTAGTCGCCCTCTTAAACTTGAAGGTGTCCTATGCATTTATGTTTTGCTATTCCATGAGGACAAGCTGAAAACCATTTGTATGTTTTTCCTTATGATTTGAACACACGTTTGACTTTCATTGTTTTATTTTCATGATCTTTTGTTTGTGTTCATTTGCATGTTTATAACATGGTTGCTAAGTTTCTTCTGTCAAGATTATGTCTTTCATGCCCATGTTTTAAGTTCTTTTGATCCCAGCTCACAATGCTTACATATATGATCAAGATTGTGTAGGTGCATGTCACCTCAAAAATTATTTCTTTTGTTATCACTTACCTACTCGAGGACGAGCAGGAGTTAAGCTTGGGGATGCTGATACGTCTCAAACGTATCTATAATTTTTGATGCTCCATGCTTGTTTTTACACCATTTGCCTTGTGTTTCGTTATACTTCGTGGCGTTTTTATGCGATTTCCGAAACTAACCTATTGACAAGATGCCACAGTGCCAGTTCCCTGTTTTCTGCTGTTTTTGTATTTCAGAAAAGCTACACAGGAAATATTCTCAGAATTGGACGAAACAAGTTCCCGAAGTCTTATTTTTCCTGGAAGCTTCCCGAAGACCGAAAGAGAGCCGGAGGGGGGCCAGAGGCCGCCCTCACACGTAGGGGGCGCGGCCCAGCCCTTGGCCGCGCCCACCTGGTGTGAGGAGCCCCTGGCAGCCCCCTGACGACGCCCCTTCGCCTATATAAAGCCTCAGGACGGAAAACCCTAGGTGAGTCGACGAAATTTCTAGAAGAGTTCCGCATCTCCGCCACCGCCGCCAACGAATTTTGAGGGACAGAAGTCTGTGTTCCGGCACCCTGCCGGGACGGGGAAGTGCCCTCGGAGCCATCTCCATCGGTCTCCATCGCCGTCTCCGCCGTCTCCATCGACCTCACCGCCATCTCCATCAACCTTGCTGTCTCCTATGATGAGGAAGGAGTAGTTCATCCCCGGGGCTGAGGGCTCTACCGGTAGCTATGTGGTTCACCTCTCTCTCCCATGATGTGATCTTTATGTGATCGTGAGCTTTGTATCATGTTGAATAAGTAGATGTTACTCTTCTTCATTATGTGTACTCTAGTGTGTTATTAAAGTAATCTATTCCTCCTGCCATGGTGTAACGGTGACAGTGCGTGCATCATGGTAGTACTTGGTCTAGGCTACGATTGTGATCTCTTATGGATTATGAGAATAATTATCACTATGATAGTATTGAAGTGATCTATTCCTCCTTTCATGGTCTAATGTTGACAGTGTGTGCACCGTGTTAGTACTTGGTCTAAGTTGCAATAATATCTATCTTGAGTTGTGATTTGATTTCGATATCTCTATGAGTGGTGTTTGTCAAGTACTTGATGAACTTTGAGGAGTGCTTCGTAGCCCTACGCAATGATTAGTGTTATTCAATAGGAGAGTAATTCAGAGTACCATAGTGAAGAGAAGTTATCTATTGGTTCAATTATGTTATATTTGTTGGGAGTGTGTCCACTAGTTAAAGTATGATCCCTAGGCCTTGTTTCCAAGCATTGCACACCGTTTACTTCCTGTTTTGTTACATGTTTGCTCGCAGCGATACTTATTTCATATTACAGTTACTACTTATAATCATCACTACCGCTTGTATTTCACTATCTCTTCGCCGAACTAGTGCACCTATACATCTGACAAGTGTATTGGGTGTGTTGGGGACACAAGAGACTTTCTGTATCGTAATTGCAGGGTTGCTTGAGAGGGATATCTTTGACCTCTTCCTCCCTGAGTTCGATAAACCTTGGGTGATCCACTTAAGGGAAACTTGCTGCTGCTCTACAAACCTTTGCACTTGGAGGCCCAACACTGTCTACAAGAACAGACGCGTGCGTAGACATCAGTCGTCGTGGTGAATGAACATATGCCACAGGGTGGCTTAGTCATTACTACTGTAATGACCGCTCCTTATCCTTCTTATTTCATTGTTGTGCCAAGAGAAGCCTCTAATTTGAGTGAGGTAAAGATTTGGGGATGTTGCTGTCCTGAAACTGTTTTCGGTGCTGCACCGTAAAACTTCGTATAAATTATCTGTATATCTTTTGGACGTGCGATTTATTGTGCATATGCCCCAGGTTATATCCAAACTTTCGTTAGTTGAACACTTTTTGATTTGAGCAACAGAAAACCCCTCAAAAATTCGACCTTTGTCATCTGTTCTGTTTTGACAGATTTCTGCCAATATTTGTGTTTGCCGCTTTATCGCTTTCTTTTGAGTTCTTTTGATCGCGGAACTTTTGGGGAAGTTGCTACAGTAGTATATACTTTATATGTGGTGGTTTTGGGTTGAAACCTGAAGCAAAAAGAGGTTGATTATATGTTATGCCTACACTAATGTTGCTAATAGAATTGTGTTTAGTTTTGTATGAAGGAAGTTTTCAAGTGTAGGGATTGGAGAATGATGAGATGAGTTGAAGAATGGACAAAAGATCAAGCTTGGGGATGCCCATGCATCACCCCAAGAAATATTCAAGAAGTACAAGCATCAAAGCTTGGGGATGCCCCCAAGGCACCCCTTCTTCATCGGCAAAAATCAGGTCACCTTTCAAGACACTATATTTTTATTGCTTCATGCACTATGTGTTTTTCTTGGAGCGTCAGTTGTTTTAGTTTTCTTAGTTAGTTTAGTTTTGTTTGCTGCAATAAATGGTTGGACCCCAACAAATTTCCTTTGGAGGAGATGTACTCGTTTTCATTTGCCAAGAACACTCCGTTTTTCATTCTTACAATTTCACCGGGTGTTCTTCTTTTTCTGCTACTGCTTTTGGTTTTCGTTTTCGCCTTGATTTGCATTCAGACCTTGTCATATCTTTTCATCAAGGTGTATTTTTGCCTCTGATCTTTATCGGTTTTCATCAAAAGAGGTGTCTTTAAAAAATTTCAAATGGTGTTGGAAAAGAGAAAAAGCTCTGTGCAAAATAGTGGTACAAGAAGGAGCTTGTGTAGACTGCGGCTTAGGCTTTTTCATGTCATGCTTGATGCCTTTTTGATAGTATGCTTAGTGGTTTTGCTATAGCATGACTTGTCTCAAATAACTGAGATTGCTTAATGAGCCTTTGAAAAAATCATGCGTTGTTTTTATTGTATGGAAGCATTATTTTGGTTTTCTCATTGATGCTTTATTTGGGTTGACTTGGCGCATGCTCACACATGTTGGACTCTTACAAAGTCGCCAATAGCCTCTATGATCATTTAGTTTTTGACTTTTGATGCCAACTTATGCTTCTTTTAATGTCGCTTTGTCGCTTTGCATGATTATGGCCATTATTGCTCTCTTAGTTGGTCGCTCCCAGTCTTTTGCTAGCCCTCGCCTTGTACTGAGTATGAGCTCTACTCGTGCATCAAACTCCTAAAAGCCAAAGTCTCCAAAGTGTCCACCATACATACCTACTAGCAATTTGCTATTCCAAGTAAATTTGACTTGCTTTTATTCACTCTTCAAATTAAACTCTTACCAGTGTTATGCGAAAATTGGTCAGTAAAGCTCTCACGAACTGGAAGGCACACTTTACTTTTTCATGTTCTTAAAAATTTGACATTGTGGTCTCTTATGTTGAGTTGTTATGCTTGCAAGTTGTAAGTTGGATTCTAGCCCAGCCATGCTGTCATGGGGCAAGCTTTCAACATTGCACTTCTTATTTGAGTTGATATCGTGGTCTTTTGTTTATGGATGCCCGCGGTGTGAAATGAGTTCGGAATCTTGTGGGGATCATGGAGTTTGTATATGTGTTAGGGAAACGCCTGGGCCGCCAATCTAAGCCATGCATAATTCATGGTGAAAATTTGCAGCATACCCATGGTGGACATTCGACGACGCATCTCAAAATAAAAGGCTATACAATTGGTAAATAAAAGAGATGTCGAGGTGTTCATTGTCTGCTTGTCCTGTCATTTTGATGTGGGCTTGTTCCATGTCATCAGGCATGGAGGTACCCCGTTGGCGGTTTTCAATGATACATATATACTTACAATGACAAGAGCCTTGCTTGGGACTCTAAGTTGAGTAGCATGAGGTTTGGGTACTCGTATTCACGGGACACGAGGTTTTCAACTTATGATTTGCCAAGCATATGCATCATAATTGTTCTCGCATTAACTCTAACCATTCAAGATGCTTATGATGGGGGCAATGAGAGCTCAAAGCCGGTAAGTACCATAATTTTTGAAGGTTATAAAACTTGCAATCACTGCTTCCCTCTGCGAAGGGCCTTTCTTTTTACTTTTATGTTGAGTCACCACCTTCTACCTTTATGCACCAATAAGAGAGCAAAGTTGTCATTCTTAGTATAATGTGCATTGTCCCAAAGTTTTCATTGATTGATTCATATTGTAGGTTTCACTTGTTCTCAAATTATTTGTATCTAGTCGCCCTCTTAAACTTGAAGGTGTCCTATACATTTATGTTTTGCTCTCTATGAAGGACAAGCTGAAAACCATTTGTATGTTTTCCATATGATTTGAACACATGTTTGACTTTCATTGTTTCATTTTCATGATCTTTTGTTTGTGTTCATTTTCATGTTTATAACATGGTTGCTAAGTTCTTATTGTCAAGATTATATCTTTCATGCCCATGTTTTAAGTTCTTATGATCCCAGCTCACAAATGCTTACATATGTGATCAAGATTGTGTAGGTGCATGTCACCTCAAAAATTATTCTTTGTTATCACTTACCTACTCGAGGACGAGCAGGAGTTAAGCTTGGGGATGCTTGATACGTCTCCAACGTATCTATAATTTTTGATGCTCCATGCTTGTTTTTACACCATTTGCCTACTGTTTTGTTACACTTCGTGGCACTTTTATGCATTTTCCAGAACTAACCTACTAACAAGTCGCCACAGTGCCAGTTCCCTGTTTTCTGCTGTTTTTGTGTTTCAGAAGTGATACACAGGAAATATTCTCGGAATTGGACGAAACAAGTTCCTAAAGTCTTATTTTTCCCGGAAGCTTCCAGAGATCCAAAGAGGAGTTGGAGGGGGGCCACGAGGGCCCCACACACTAGGGCGGCGCGGCCAGGGGCCTGGCCGCGCCCCCTATGTGTGAGAGCCCCTCGGGCCACTTCTGACAATGCCCCTTCGCCTATAAAGACCCCCCGACGGAAAAAACCTAAGTACCGGATCAATTTTCCAGAACACATCGCGATCCGCCGCCACCGTTGACCCGAAGATCGGGAGGGTCCAGAAGCTCTTCCCGGCACCCTGCCGGAGAGGGGAATTGCCACCGGAGGTCTTCTTCATCGCCATGCTTGCCTCCGGAGCGATGAGTGAGTAGTCTACCTTGGACTATGGGTCCATAGCAGTAGCTAGATGGTTGTCTTCTCCACCATGTGCTTCATGTTTAGATCTCATGAGCTGCCCTACATGATTGAGATCACCGTTATGTAATTCTACATGTTTGGTTTGTTGGGATCCGATGAATATTGGTGTTATGATTGAGTTGCTATACTGAAATATATCTTATGTTATCTATATGTTGTTTATGATCTTGCATGCTCTCCGTTGTTAGTAGCTATCTTGGCCGAGTAGTTGCTAGTGACTCCAAGAGGGGGTATTTATGCTCGATAGTGGGTTCATGCCTCTATTTAACCTGGGAGAGTGACAGAAACCTCTAAGGTTGTAGATGTGCTGTTGCTACTAGGGAGAAAACAACATTCATATGCTCAAGGGCATATGCTTTGTTTACATTACACACTTTGCTTAATGCAATTATCTGTTGTTCGCAACTTAATACTTGTGGAGTTCTCGGATTGATTCGCCACAAGTGGATTATTAGTCATAGATGCAGTTGGATGGCGGTCTATGTATTTTGTTGTAATGCCCAGAGTAAATCGCATAGTGATCTTCTTGACATATCACGTTTATCTTTATTCTATCAATTGCCCAACTATAATTTGTTTACCCAGCATGTGTTATTTATCTTATGGAGAGACACCACTAGTGAACTGTGGACCCCGGTCCTATTTCCATCATATTGCTATCACCTGTTTACTTTACTCGCACTGTTTACTTTACTCGCATACTTCTACTGTTTTCCACTCGATACGCTCATAACCTTTGTTTCAAGCAAACCGGTGAGATTGACAACCTCATCGGAAGTTGGGAGCAAAGTATTTGGTTGTGTTGTGTGCAGGTTCCGCGTTGCAGCTAGCAAGCAAAGCTTGGACGAGGCGCCATATATAAATTGTCCGAAGCTGTCGCAAACTAGCAAGCATCACCTTCAGTCGTATTGTCTGTTCTTCTCCTGATCGACATAACCTTGGTTTCTTAACTGAGGGAAAACTAGCTGCTATACTCATCACACCTTCCTCTTGGGGTTCCCAACGGGCTGGTCATTCACCACGCATCAGCGCCCCGACTTGCAGTGATCCCGGCCAGGGGAGGTAAACCGGCCCGACCTGGGTTGGCTACCAGCGTCGGCCTGGCTTGGGCGGGAATGCCGGCCTAGCATCCTTGCCGGGTGGCCTGGAGACTCGGGGGCGAGGAGGCCCAGCCGGGGTAAGGAGCTTCGGCCCAGCCAGGGCAAGACCTGGCGGCCCAGCCGGGCGGAGGGAGAGCCGGCCTAGCTGGGTGGAAGAGTTGTCACGGAGTAGCCGGGAGCAGGAGATTCGGCCCAGCCGGGTAGGAGTTGTTACGCTGGCCCAGCTGTGCTTTATGCCGGCCTGGGCTTAATAGTGCCGGCCCAAGAATGGTTATTCCGTCCTGAATAATTCATGGGCAGGCCGACTTTGGTATAAGTCGGCCCAGGTTACTGTCTGCCTGCTTTTTAATATCCTGCACATATAATTCAATCATATAACACATATTAGTCATGTAGACAAGGGTACTTTGGTATACCCGGGTGACAAGGGTATAGATTATAGAGCCTGTTACTTGAGTACCCCTGAGGCCCGTTAAGCTAGGCCCAAGTGTAATCTTAGTCAAAATATGAGTTCATGTCGTATACCGATGTCGTAATATGTATCGGACCCCTCCCGTACCTTTAGACCTGGCCACCTATATATAGGGGCCAAGAGAGGACGGTGAGAGACAGATTGAAAAGCGAGCCAAGTTCACCACCATGTTTATTTTCGATACACACCTTGTTTGACTGATTTTACCTTCAGGTTCATCTGACGCCCTAATTCCCCGATCCTAAGTCCTTCATATTGGACATTTGTCGAGTTAACCCTCGTCAATTGGCGCCGACCGTGGGGACTCTGGGCGTTGGAATCATGAATTCGATGACTTTTTCGCTTTTAACCAACAGCAGTTCAGAAGTCGACGAAAACCAGATATCCTTCGGAACCGTCGATTTTTAGCCTCACCCGTCAAACTTCAATCCAATATTCGAGAGCATGGATCAAGATATGGACCTGACGATCGGAAGCTTAAACTTGCATCAGATCTTTAGGTTCGATTCGCCTTTCAGATCCGGCGAAACCGGATCCGTCGGCAAGCGAAGCCAAGACAGTTGCAATATCTGAGTCATCAGTGGGCTCTTCCAGCGAGGCAAACTCGCCGGTCAGGTTCGCAGCAACAAAAATTGCAGGAGAAAAAATCGCAAAAGTCGACGAAACCATGGAAAAACTTGACTTAGGAGATCAACTCGAAGACCTCATGATCTGCCATGATGATACTTCAGAAAAGTTAACAGACACCTGGAAGACAGGATTAGAGCTTCATGAGGATGACGACTCAATCTTCTCAAGCTTCAACAGCAAATTTGACAATCGGTACCAAGTACTTGCCATTGTAGGAGATAACTCAGAAGAACTCGACGAAAACAACAATCCAGTGCTCAAACCAGCAAACATAAACAGAGGGGCAAATCACTTAGCAGAGGAGAAACTGTAGATTCTCTTGCAAGTAGGGAGAAAGTTCGACTATCAATCGAAGAGTGGAGGGTAATCAAAACAGCCGTGGAACACGACATGCCAATACCAGCGGATGCAAGCAAGAATATGCTGTTAGGGTATCATTACGCCTTAAGACAGCAATCAAAGCAACTAGCAAAATAGAGAATTGAAATACAGAAGAGAAAAGATTCAGCCATTGCAGCAAGCGCAGCTTATCATAAAGCACGCAACGACGCATCATACACAAATAGCAGAAGGCATCATCGACATGGATCAAGGTTTGAAAACCTCGAGTACTTCGAAAGGCAAAGCCTTTCCAAAAACCTCGACTCGTCCTTCCTATCGATCGACGAGCAAGGCAACATCATACCAAAGATGCCAGAAGCAGTGCTCGTGGCAGCACAAATATGTTTACACAACACGGCCAAGTCCAGGAGACCCAAGGGAACATTTGCACCAAGCAGCACTGCAAGGCTTAAGGATGGTAGGCAATAAATTGATAGCAAAAGAAGAGGAGGCACATCGCAACAAAGGAACGCACAAACCAAGGTCACCACACCGTCACAACAGTCCTCGGCACAAAAGTGACAGCCGACGATCTAGAACGCTGATTGCTATAGATGGCGCGGTGATGAATGGTGCCAAAGAACTTGTTGGCGTGTAGTTGATGAAGTAAATGACCGGCCAGTTGGGAAACCCCAAGAGGAAGGTATGATGAATATATCAGCAAGTTTTTCCCTCAGTAAGAAACCAAGGTTTATCGTCCAGTAGGAAAAGGCCAAACTCAAGAAGGTGATGCTTGCTAGCCTAGTGACACTCCAACAAGGGCGCCGTTAACGATTACTTGTTAGCACGTCTTCAACTAGTAGCAATGTGGAACCTGCACACAACACAATGATGGCTGGCGTGTAGTTGATGATGATGATAATAACCAGTCAGTTGGGGAACCCCAAGCGGAAGGTGTGATGAGCACAGCAGCAAGGCTTTTCCCTCAGTTAGAAACCAAGGTTGATCGATCAGGAGAGGAGCGGACAAACGACTGAAGGTGATGCTGCTAGCTTGCGATAGCTTCGGACAATTTATAGGGCGCCTCGTCCAAGCTTTGCTAGCTGCAACGCGGAACCTGCACACAACACAACCAAATACTTTGTTCCCAACTTGCGATGAGGTTGTCAATCTCACCGGTTTGCTTGAAACAAAGGGTATGAGCGTATCGAGTGGAAAGTGATAATAGTATGCGAGTAAAGTAAACAGTGCAAGTAAAGTAAACAGGTGATAGCAATATGATGGAAATAGGACCGGGATCCACAGTTCACTAGTGGTGTCTCTCCATAAGATAAATAACACATGCTGGGTAAACAAATTATAGTTGGGCAATTGATGGAATAAAGATAACGTGATATGTCAAGAAGATCACTATGCGATTTACTCTGGGCATTACAACAAAATACATAGACCGCCATCCAACTGCATCTATGACTAATAATCCACTCACGGGGATATCATCCGAACACCCCATGAGTATTAAGTTGCGAACAACAGATAATTGCATTAAGCAATGTGTGTAATGTAAACAAAGCATATGCCTTCGAGCATATGAATGTTGTTTTCTCCCTAGTAGTAACAGCACATCTACAACCTTAGAGGTTTCTGTCACTCCCCCAGATTAAATAGAGGCATGAACCCACTATCGAGCATAAATACCCCTTCTTGGAGTTACTAGCAACTACTCGGCCAAGATAGCCACTAACAACGGAGAGCATGCAAGATCATAAACAACATAGAGATAACATAAGATATATTTCAGTATAGCAACTCAATCATAACACCAATATTCATCGGATCCCAACAAACCAAACATGTAGAATTACATAACGGTGATCTCAATCATGTAGGGCAGCTCATGAGATCTAAACATGAAGCACATGGTGGAGAAGACAACCATCTAGCTACTGCTATGGACCCATAGTCCAAGGTAGACTACTCACTCATCGCTCCGGAGGCAAGCATGGCGATGAAGAAGACCTCCGGTGGCGATTCCCCTCTCCGGCAGGGTGCCGGGAAGAGCTTCTGGACCCTCCCGATCTTCGGGTCGATGACGGCGGCGGATCACGATGTGTTCTGGAAAATTGATCGGGTACTTAGGTTTTTCCCGTCGGGGGGTCTTTATAGGCGAAGGGGCATCGTCAGGAGTGGACCAAGGCGCCCTCACAAATAGGGGGCGCGGCCAGGGGCTGGGCCGCGCCGCCCTGGTGTGTGGGGCCCTCGTGGCCCCACTCCGTCTCCTCTTCGGTTCTCTGGAAGCTCCGGTGGATTTCTGGACGACTGGCTTTGGTTTCGTCCAATTCCGAGAATATTTCCTGTGTAGCTTTTCTGAAACACAAAAACAGCAGAAAACAGGGAACTGGCACTGTGGCGACTTGTTAGTAGGTTAGTTCCGGAAAATGCATAAAAGTGCCACGAAGTGTAACGAAACATTAGGCAAATGGTGTAAAAACAAGCATGGAGCATCAAAAATTATAGATACGTTGGAGACGTATCAAGCATCCCCAAGCTTAACTCCTGCTCGTCCTCGAGTAGGTAAGTGGTAACAGAAGAAATAATTTTTGAGGTGACATGCACCTACACAATCTTGATCATATATGTAAGCATTTGTGAGCTGGGATCAAAAGAACTTAAAACATGGGCATGAAAGATATAATCTTGACAATAGAAACTTAGCAACCATGTTATAACATGAAAATGAACAGAAACAAAAGATCATGAAAATGAAACAATGAAAGTCAAATGTGTGTTCAAATCATAAGGAAAAACATACAAATGGTTTTCAGCTTGTCCTTCATGGAGAGCAAAACATAAATGCATAGGACACCTTCAAGTTTAAGAGGGCGACTAGATACAAATAATTTGAGAACAAGTGAAACCAACAATATGAATCAATCAATGAAAACTTTGGGACAATGCACATTATACTAAGAATGACAACTATGCTCTCTTAATGGTGCATAAAGATAGAAGGTGGTGACTCAACATAAAAGTAAAAGAAAGGCCCTTCGCGGAGGGAAGCAGTGTTTGCACATTTTATAGACCTTCAAAAATTATGGTACTTACCGGCTTTGAGCTCTCATTGCCCCCATCATAAGCATCTTGAATGGTTAAAGTTAATGCGAGAACAATTATGATGCATATGCTTGACAAATCATAAGTTGAAAACCTCATGTCCCGTGAATACGAGTACCCAAACCTCATGCTACTTTACTTAGAGTCCCAATCAAGGCTCTTGTCATTGTAAGTATATATGTATCATCGAGAACCGCCAACGGGGTACCTCCGTGCCCGATGACATGGAACAAGCCCACATCAAAATGACAGGACAAGCAGACAATGAACACCTCGACATCTCTTTTATTTGCCATTTGTTTAGCTTTTTATTTTGAGATGTGTCGTCGAATGTCCACTATGGGTATGCTGCAAATTTCCACCATGAATTATGCATGGCTTAGATTGGTGGCCTAGGCATTTCCCTAACACATATACAAACTCCATGATCCCCGCAAGATTCCCAATTCATTTCACACCGCGGGCATCCATAAACAAAAGATCACGATATCAACTCAAATAAGAAGTGCAATGTTGAAAGCTTGCCCCATGACGGCATGGTTGGGCTAGTATCAAACTTACAACTTGCAAGCATAACAACTCAACATAAGAGACCACAATGTCAAATTTTTAAGAACAAGAAAAAGTAAAGTGTGCCTTCCGGTTCGTGAGAGCTTTACTAACCAATTTTCGCATAACACTGGTAAGAGTTTAATTTGAAGAGTAGATAAAAGCAAGTCAAATTTACTTGGAATAGCAAATTGCTAATAGGTATGTATGGTGGACACTTTGGAAAACTTGGTTTTTAAGAGTTGGATGCACGAGTAGAGCTCATACTCAGTACAAGGCGAGGGCTAGCAAAAGACTGGGAGCGACCAACTAAGAGAGCAATAATGGCCATAATCATGCAAAGCGACAAAGCAACATTAAAAGAAGCATAAGATGGCATCAAAAGTCAAAAAATAAATGATCATAGAGGCTATTGGCGACTTTGTAAGAGTCTAACATGTGTGAGCATGCGTCAAGTCAACCCAAATAAAGCATCAAGGACAAAACCAAAATAATGCTTCCAAACGATAAAAACAATGCATGATTTTTTCAAAGGCTCATTAAGCAATCTCAGTTATTTGAGACAAGTTGTGCTACAGCAAAACCACTAAGCATACTATCAAAAAGACATCAAGCATGACATGAAAAAGCCTAAGCCGCAGTCTACACAAGCTCCTTCTTGTACCACTTTTTTGCATAAAGCTTTTTCTCTTTTCCAACACCATTTGAAAAAAAATTATCCAACTCTTTTGAGGAAAACCAACATGGTCCAGAGGCAAAAATACACCTTGATAAATAAATATAAGAAGATCTAAACGCAAATCAAGATGAAAACGAAAACCAAAAGCAGTAGCAGAAAAAGAAGAACACTCGGTTTTTGATAAGAGTGAAAACTAGAGCGTTCTTGGCAAATGAAAAGCAAGGCAACTTCTCCAAAAGAAATTTGTTGGGGTCCAACCATTTATTGCAGCAAACAAACTAAACTAATAATGAAAACTAAAACAACTGATGCTCCAAGAAAAACACATAGTTCATGAAGCAATAAAAATATAGTGTCTTGAAAGGTGACCTGATTTTTGCCGATGAAGAAGGGGTGCCTCGGGGGCATCCCCAAGCTTTGACGCTTGTACTTCTTCGATATTTCTTGGGGTGATGCATGGGCATCCCCAAGCTTGAGCTTTTGTCCATTCTTCAACTCATCTCATCATTCTCCAATCCCTACACTTGAAAACTTTCTTCATACAAAACTAAACACAAATCTATTAGCAACATTAGTGTAAGCATAACATATAATCAACCTCTTTTGCTTCAGGTTTCAACCCAAAACCACCACATATAAAGTATATACTAATGTAGCAACTTCTCCAAAAGTTCCGTGATCAAAAGAACTTGAAAAGAAAGCGATAAAGCGGCAAAAATGAATAGTGGCAGAAATCTGTCAAAACAGAACAGCTGATAAAGGCCGATTTTTAAAGGGGTTTTCTGTTGCTCAAATCAAAAAGTGTTCAACTAATAAAAGTTTGGATATAACCTGGGTCATATGCACTAGAAATCGCAGGTCCAAAAGATATACAGAGAATTTTCACGAATTTTTACGGTGCAGCACCGAAAACAGTTTCAGGACAGCAACATCCCCAAATCTTTACCTCACTCAAATTAGAGGCTTCTCTTGGCACAACAATAAAATAAAAATGATAAGGAGAGGTCATTACAGTAGTAATGACTTCCAAGACTCAAATAAAAGAAAAAGTACTAAAATAAAAACATTGGGTTATCTCCCAAGAGTGCTTTTCTTTAACGCCTTTGAGCTAGGCGCAGAAAATTGCGAATCAAGTATCATCAAGAGATGAAGTGCTAGGATCAGCGGGTGCCTTGTTTCTTCCTTTCTTACCTTTGCTCTTGACTCTAGGAAAGACGTGGCTATTGCAAGGTGGAGAGATAAATCTTATATTGCCTTTTCCCACATCTATAACGGCGCCCAGGAGCTTCAATAGGGATCTTCCAAGTGTGATTTGTCCTTTTCCTACACATTCAATAACAAGGTAATCAGTAGATATCATTCTTCCTAGGACTTTTGTAAAGACTCCTTCAGCTATTCCAACGGGAAATATAGTGGCATTATTAGTAAGGGAAATTCCTTCTCCCCCCTCAGAAAGCTTCCAAAGACTCAAAGATTCATAAATATCCTTTGGCATAAGACAAAATTCAGACATAATATCACAACGAACATGAAAAGTTTCACCACTAATGGTGATTTTTACCGTAGGGTACCAACTCGAAGGTTCAGAATTTGTTGGCACATAATCAAAATGCTGGCGCAAAGTATTGTAACAAGTATTCAAACTAGCAGTGTGAGTCTCAAGAGTCTCAAGTCTATAAAAAATGCACACAAGAGAGGAATCAAAGTAGGTTGGCATACTATATATTGTAATCAACTTTTTTATAATATTGAAGGCTTGATCTCCATCACAATGAAGGAAATCTCCTTCTGCAGTAGCATCCAAAGCATATCTATAACGAAGAGCAAGTCCAAAGTAAAAGCAACTAAGAAGCAAACTCAAAGTCATTTTCGGTTCAGTTTTTCCATGCCAATAATAAATTCTAGACCAAGCTTCCTTAAAACTTTTCTCCTCTTTTTGTTTGAAAGTGAAAATCATATCCTCGGGCGACATAGTAGTAGGAACTGAACTAGACATAATAAACAACTACAAAGGATTCTAATTTTTTTGGGTTTTTGATATAAAATAATGCAAGTAAAAATAAAGTAAAGCAAAACTTAAAACAAAGTAAAGGATGTGCATGCGCAAAACTCCCCTCGCAGAAGTCTTCTACTTCCTCCCCGACAACGGCGCCAGAAAAGGGCTTGATGGCTGGCGTGTAGTTGATGATGATGATAATAACCAGTCAGTTGGGGAACCCCAACCGGAAGGTGTGATGAGCACAGCAGCAAGGCTTTTTCCTCAGTTAGAAACCAAGGTTGATCGATCAGGAGAGGAGCAGACAAACGACTGAAGGTGATGCTGCTAGCTTGCAACAGCTTTGGACAATTTATAGGGCGCCTCGTCCAAGCTTTGCTTTGCTAGCTGCAACGCGGAACCTGCACACAACACAACCAAATACTTTGTTCCCAACTTGCGACGAGGTTGTCAATCTCACCAGTTTGCTTGAAACAAAGGGTATGAGCGTATCGAGTGGAAAGTGATAATAGTATGCGAGTAAAGTAAACATGTGATAGCAATATGATGGAAATAGGACCGGGATCCACAGTTCACTAGTGGTGTCTCTCCATAAGATAAATAACACATGCTGGGTAAACAAATTACAGTTGGGCAATTGATAGAATAAAGATAACGTGATATGTCAAGAAGATCACTATGCGATTTACTCTGAACATTACAACAAAATACATACACCGCCATCCAACTGCATCAATGACTAATAATCCACTCACGGGGATATCATCCGAACACCCCATGAGTATTAAGTTGCAAACAACAGATAATTGCATTAAGCAATGTGTGTAATGTAAACAAAGCATATGCCCTCGAGCATATGAATGTTGTTTTCTCCCTAGTAGAAATAGCACATCTACAACCTTAGAGGTTTCTGTCACTCCCCCAGATTAAATAGAGGCATGAACCCACTATCGAGCATAAATACCCCCTCTTGGAGTTACTAGCAACTACTCGGCCAAGATAGCCACTAACAACGGAGAGCATGCAAGATCATAAACAACATAGAGATAACATAAGATATATTTCAGTATAGCAACTCAATCATAACACCAATATTCATCGGATCCCAACAAACCAAACATGTAGAATTACATAACGGTGATCTCAATCATGTAGGGCAGCTCATGAGATCTAAACATGAAGCACATGGTGGAGAAGACAACCATCTAGCTACTGCTATGGACCCATAGTCCAAGGTAGACTACTCACTCATCGCTCCGGAGGCAAGCATGGCGATGAAGAAGACCTCCGGTGGCGATTCCCCTCTCCGGCAGGGTGCCGGGAAGAGCTTCTGGACCCTCCCAATCTTCGGGTCAACGACGGCGGCGGATCGCGATGTGTTCTGGAAAATTGATCGGGTACTTAGGTTTTTCCCGTCGGGGGGTCTTTATAGGCGAAGGGGCATCGTCACGAGTGGACCGAGGCACCCTCACACATAGGGGGCGCGGCCAGGGGCTGGGCCACGCCGCCCTGGTGTGTGGGCCCTTCGTGGCCCCACTTCATCTCCTCTTCGGTTCTCTGGAAGATCCGGTGGATTTCTGGACGACTGGCTTTTGTTTCGTCCAATTCTGAGAATATTTCCTGTGTAGCTTTTCTGAAACACAAAAATAGCAGAAAACAGGGAACTGGCACTGTGGCGACTTGTTAGTAGGTTAGTTCCAGAAAATGCATAAAAGTGCCACAAAGTGTAACGAAACATTAGGCAAATGGTGTAAAAACAAGCATGGAGCATCAAAAATTATAGATACGTTGGAGACGTATCACACAACCAAATACTTTGTTCCCAACTTACGATGAGGTTGTCAATCTTACCGGTTTGCTTGAAACAAAGGGTATGAGCGTATCGAGTGGAAAACAATAGTAGTATGCGAGTAAAGTAAACAGGTGATAGCAATATAATGGAAATAGAACCGGGGTCCACAGTTCACTAGTGGTGTCTCTCCATAAGATAAAATAACACATGCTGGGTAAACAAATTACAGTTGGGCAATTGATAGAATAAAGATAACGTGATATGTCGAGAGGATCACTATGAGATTTACTCTGGGCATTACAACAAGATACATAGACCGCCATCCAACTGCATCTATGACTAATAATCCACCTATGGCGAATCAATCCGAGAACTCCACAAGTATTAAGTTGCAAACAACAGATAACTGCATTAAGCAAAGTGTGTAATGTAAACAAAGCATATGCCCTTGAGCATATGAATGTTGTTTTCTCCCTAGTGGCAACAACACATCTACAACCTTAGAGGTTTCTATCACTCCCCCAGATTAAATAGAGGCATGAACCCAACTATCGAGCATAAATACCCCCTCTTGGAGTCACTAGTATCTACTCGGCCAAGATAGCTACTAACAACGGAGAGCATGCAAGATCATAAACAACATAGAGATAACATAAGATAATATTCAGCACATCAACTCAATCATAACACCAATATTCATCGGATCCCAATAAACACAACATGTAGAATTACATAACGGTGATCTCGATCATGTAAGGCAGCTCACGAGATCTAAACATGAAGCACATGGTGGAGAAGACAACCATCTAGCTACTGCTATGGACCCATAGTCCAAGGTAGACTACTCACTCATCGCGCCGGAGGCAAGCATGGCGATGAAGAAGACCTTTGGTAGCGATTCCCCTCTCCGGCAGGGTGCCGGGAAGAGCTTCTGGACCCTCCTGATCTCGGGTCGATGATGGCGGCGGATCATGATATGTTTCTGGAAAAGTGATCGGGTATTTAGGTTTTTCTCGTCGGGGGGTCTTTATAGGCGAAGGGGCATCGTCAGAAGTGGACCGAGGCGGCCACACACATAGGAGGCGCGGCCTAGCCCTGGGCCGTGCGGCCCTATTGTGTGGGCCCCTCATGGCCCCACTCTGTCTCCTCTTCGGTTCTCTGGAAGCTTCGGTGAATTTCTGGATGTTTGGCTTTTGTTTCATCCAATTCTGAGAATATTTCCTGTGTAACTTTTCTGAAACACAAAAACAGCAGAAAACAGGGAACTGGCACTGTGGCATCTCGTTAATAGGTTAGTCCCAGAAAATGCATAAAACGTCACGAAGTGTAATGAAACACTAAGCAAATGGTGTAAAAACAAGCATGGAGCATCAAAAATTATAGATACGTTAGAGACGTATCAGCATCCCCAAGCTTAACTCCTGCTCGTCCTCGAGTAGGTAAGTGATAAAAAAGAAATAATTTTTGAGGTGACATGCACCTACACAATCTTGATCATCTATGTAAAGCATTGAGCGCTGGGATCAAAAGAACTTAAAACATGGGCATGAAAGATATAATCTTGATAGAAGAAACTTAGCAACCATGTTATAACATGAAAAAGAACACAAATGAAAGATCACGAAAATGAAACAATGAAAGTCAAACATGTGTTCAAATCATACGGAAAAACATACAAATGGTTTTCAGCTTGTCCTTCATGAGAGAGCAAAACATAAATGCATAGGACACCTTCAAGTTTAAGAGGGCGACTAGATACAAATAATTTAAGAACAAGTGAAACCAACATCATGAATCAATCAATGAAAACTTTGGGACAATGCACATTATACTCAGAATGACAACTATGCTCTCTTAGACGGTGCATAAAGGTAGAAGGTGGTGACTCAACATAAAGAGTAAAAGAAAGGCCCTTCACGGAGGGAAGCAGTGATTGCAAGTTTTATAAACCTTCAAAAATTATGGTAGTTACTAGCTTTGAGCTCTCATTGCCCCCATCATAAGCATCTTGAATGGTTAAAGTTAATGCGAATACACTTCTGATGCATACGCTTGACAAATCATAAGTTGAAAACCTCGTGTCCCGTGAAGTACGAATACCCAAACCTCATGCTACTTTACTTAGAGTTCCAAGCAAGCTCTTGTCATTGTAAGTATACACGTATCATCGAGAACCGCCAACGGGGTACCTCCATGCCCAATGACATGGAACAAGTCCACATCAAAATGACAATACAAACAGACAATGAATACCTCGGCATCTCTTTTATTTACCATTGGTATAGCTTTTTATTGTGAGATGCGTCGTCGAATGTTCACTATGGGCATGCTATAAATTTCCACCATGAATTATGCATGGCTTAGATTAGCGGCCCAGGCATTTCTCTAACACGTATACAAACTCCATGATCCCGCAAGATTCCCAATTCATTTCACATCGCGAGTATCCATAAACAAAAGATCACGATATCAACTCAAATGAAAGATAGTGCAATGTTGAAAGCTTGCCCCATGACGGCATGGCTGGGCTAATTTCCAACTCACAACTTGCAAGCATAACAACTCAACATAAGAGAGTCACAATGTCAAAATTTTAAAATGAGAAAAGTAAAGTGTGCCATCAGGTTCGTGTGAGCTTTACTGACCAATTTTCGCATAACACCAAAAGAGTTTAATTTGAAGGATAGATAAAAGCAAGTCAAATGTACTTTGGAATAGCAAATTGCTAATAGGCATGTATGGTGGACACATTGGAACAACTTGGTTTTTAGGAGTCGGATGCATGAGTAGAGCTCATACTTAGTACAAAATGAGGGCTAGCAAAAGACTGGAAGCGACCAACTAAGAGAGCAATAACGGCCATAATGATGCAGAGCGACAAAGCAACATTAAAAGAAGCATAAGATGGCATCAAAAGTCAAAAACTAAATGATCATAGAGGCTATGGCGACTTTGTATGAGTCTAACATGTGTGAGCATGCGCCAAGTCAACCCAAATAAAGCATCAAAGGAGAAAACCAAAATAATGCTTCCAAATACTTAAAACAACGCATGATTTTTTTAAAGGCTCATTAAGCAATCTCAGTCATTTGAGACAAGTCATGCTATATCAAAACCACTAAGCATACTATCAAAAAGACATCAAGCACGACATGCAAAAGCCTAGGCCGCAGTCTACACAAGCTCCTTCTGTACCACTTTTTTGCATAAAGCTTTTTCTCTTTTCCAACACCATTCAAACTTTTTTGAAACAACTCTTTTGATGAAAACCAACATGGACCAGAGGTCAAAATACACCTTGATAAAAAGATATGACAAGATTTGAACACAAATGAAGGTGAAGAATGAAAGCTAAACGCAGTTCTAGAAAAAGAAGAACACTCGTTGAAACGATAAGAGTGAAAAACGGAGTGTTCTTGGCAAATGAAAAGCAAGGAAACTTCTCCAAAAGGAATTTGTTGGGGTCCAACCATTTATTGCAGCAAACAAAACTAAACAAAACTGAAAACTAAAAACAACTGATGCTCCAAGAAAAACACATAATGCATGAAGCAATAAAAATATAGTGTGTTGAAAGGTGACCTGATTTTTGCCGATGAAGAAGGGGGTGCCTCGGGGGCATCCCCAAGCTTTGACGCTTGTACCTCTTGGATATTTCTTGGGGTGACATGGGCATACCCAAGCTTGAGCTTTTGTCCATTCTTCAACTCATCTCATCATTCTCCAATCCCTACACTTGAAAACTTCCTTCATACAAAACTAAACATAATTCTATTAGCAACATTAGTGTAAGCATAACATTGAATCAACCCTTTTTGCTTCAGGTTTCAACTCAAAACCACCACATATAAATCATATACTACTGTAGCAACTTCCCCAAAAGTTCCGTGATCAAAAGAACTCAAAAAGAAAGCGATAAAGCAGCAAACACAAATATTGGCAGAAATCTGTCAAAACAGAACAGCTGACAAAGGTCGAATTTTTAGAGGATTTTCTGTTGCTCAAATCAAAAAGTGTATAACTAATGAAAGTTTAGATATAACCTGGGGCATATGCACAAGAAACCGCAGGTCCAAAAGATATACTGAGAATTTTCACTATTTTTTTACGGTGCAGCACCGAAAATTGTTTTAGGACAACAACATCCCCAAATCTTATCTCACTCAAATTAGAGGCTTCTCTTGGCACAAAAACGAAATAAAAAGGATAAGGAGAGGTTATTAAAGTAGTAATAACTTCCAAAACTCAAATAAAAGAAAAATTACTGAAAGTAAAAACATTGGGTTATCTCCCAAGAGTGCTTTTCTTTAACGTCTTTGAGCTAGGCGCAGAAAGTGCGAATCAAGTAATATCGAAGGAGGCATTAAAATCAATCGTAGGAGTCTTTTCAACAATGAATTGATTTGTGTCCAAATGAGTTTTTGAGTATCCCTTGTAGTCACGCTTTGGTACACTATTTTCATCAAAAAAAAATTCTGGACAAATCCAACTAAAATTCTTTTCCAAAGCATCATGAATTCCTACAAGTTTACAAGGTATTGGTACTCTAGATTCTTCCTTGGTTGTACCAACAACCTCTACAGGCGAGCCAAGCTTATTAAATTTCTTAAAGACTTTCCTAGCTTCAATGGCCACATCTCTAAATTCTATGCGCAAAGTTTCCAAGATAAAAGATTTCTTTTCGGGGTCCTCAATATCATGAAGCTTAAGAAACATGTGTTGCATAAAAGGATTAAGGATAGCAAACCTAGCTTCTAACATGTGAACTAAATAAGCAGAAGCAACTTCATAACTAGGAGCAAGCTCATCCAAAGATTTTTCCTCAACATCTTTATGCATACTAATATGATTAAAGAACTCCTCGATGTTACTTTTCCCAATAATAGAACCACTACCTACTGATAGGTCCTCCAAAATGTACTTAGGGAACAACATAATGAACTAAAAGTAATAAAGTAACAACTATAAAGGAAACTATTTTTTGTGTTTTTGATAAAATGAAACAAGTAAAAATAAAGTAAAAGCAAAACTTAAAACAAAGTAAAGGATGTGCATGTGAAACTCCCCTTGCAGAAGTCTTCTTTTTCGCCGGCAACGGCGCCAGAAAAAGTCTTGATTGCTATAGATGGCGCGGTGATGAATGGTGCCAAAGAACTTGTTGGCCTGTAGTTGATGAAGTAAATGACCGGCCAGTTGGGAAACCCCAAGAGGAAGGTATGATGAATATAGCAGCAAGTTTTTCCCTCAGTAAGAAACCAAGGTTTATCGTCTAGTAAGAAAAAGCAAAACACAAGAAGGTGATGCTTGCTAGCCTAGTGACACTCCAACAAGGGCGCCATTAACGATTACTTGTTAGCGCGTCTTCAACTAGTAGCAATGTGGAACCTGCACACAACACAACCAAATACTTTGTTCCCAACTTACGATGAGGTTGTCAATCTCACCGGTTTGCTTGAAACAAAGGGTATGGGCGTATCGAGTGGAAAACAATAGTAGTATGCGAGTAAAGTAAACAGTGCGAGTAAAGTAAACAAGTGATAGCAATATAATGGAAATAGGACCGGGGTCCATAGTTCACTAGTGGTGTCTCTCCATAAGATAAAATAACACATGCTGGGTAAACAAATTATAGTTGGGCAATTGATAGAATAAAGATAACGTGATATGTCGAGAGGATCACTATGAGATTTACTCTGGGCATTACAACAAGATACATAGACCGCCATCCAACTGCATCTTTGACTAATAATCCACCTATCGCAAATCAATCCGAGAACTCCACAAGTATTAAGTTGCGAACAACAGATAACTGCATTAAGCAAAGTGTGTAATGTAAACAAAGCATATGCCCTTGAGCATATGAATGTTGTTTTCTCCCTAGTGGCAATAGCACATCTACAACCTTAGAGGTTTCTGTCACTCCCCCAGATTAAATAGAGGCATGAACCCAACTATCGAGCATAAATACCCCCTCTTGGAGTCACTAGTATCTACTCGGCCAAGATAGCTACTAACAACAGAGAGCATGCAAGATCATAAACAACATAGAGATAACATAAGATAATATTCAGCACATCAACTCAATCATAACACCAATATTCATCGGATCCCAACAAACACAACATGTAGAATTACATAACGGTGATCTCGATCATGTAAGGCAGCTCATGAGATCTAAACATGAAGCACATAGTGGAGAAGACAACCATCTAGCTACTGCTATGGACCCATAGTCCAAGGTAGACTACTCACTCATCGCGCCGGAGGCAAGCATGGCGATGAAGAAGACCTCCGGTGGCGATTCCCCTCTCCGGCAGGGTGCCGGGAAGAGCTTCTGGACCCTCCCGATCTCGGGTCGACGACGGCGGTGGATCGCGATATGTTTCTGGAAAAGTGATCGGGTATTTAGGTTTTTCCCATCGGGGGATCTTTATAGGCCAAGGGGCATCGTCAGAAGTGGACCGAGGCGGCCACACACATAGGGGGTGCGACCTAGCCCTGGGCCGCGCCGCCCTATTTTGTGGGCCCCTCGTGGCCCCACTCTGTCTCCTCTTTAGTTCTCTGGAAGCTTCGGTGAATTTCTAGATGTTTGGCTTTTGTTTCGTCCAATTCCGAGAATATTTCCTGTATAACTTTTCTGAAACACAAAAATAGCAGAAAACAGGGAATTGGCACTGTGGCATCTCGTTAATAGGTTAGTCCCAGAAAATGCATAAAAATGCCACGAAGTGTATCGAAACACTAAGCAAATGGTGTAAAAACAAGCATGGAGCATCAAAAATTATAGATACGTTAGAGACGTATCAAACGCCATCACCAAGGCGACACAAAAGTCTGAAGCATGGAGGAACCCGAAGATCTAGGACCCCCACCAAAGCATATGACTATGAAGATGACAAAAAAGAGATGGGGGCATCGTGGTTTACTCATAGGGTTCGCACCATGCCAGTACCCAAGTGTTTCAAATTACCCCATGATCAGCAAAATTATGATGGATCTCAGGAGCCCCAGTCATGGCTCTCGGATTACTTGCAAGCAGTCAAAATATTGGGAGGAACAAAGGAAACAGCAATGCAAAGCTTGCAATTACACCTTATCGGCATAGCAAGGTCATGGTTGAGTAAGTTAGAAAGAGGAACAATTGGAAACTGGGAGGAGCTCACAAAGCAATTCACGAGTAACTTCAAGTCGACATACAATCGGCTAGCATCGATAGAGGAAGTCAAAGCCTGCGTACAACAACGCAATGAGACACTAAGGTCGTATATCCAAAGGTGGAGCATTATCAAAAATTCTGCAGTCAAAGTTTAAGACGAAAGAGCAATAGACGCTTTCACACTCGGGTTGCAACGAGGAGACCTAGTCGAAGAGATGGGAAGAATCAAGCCAAAGACATTATCCGATTTAATGGACATAGCGAACAGATTGGCAGATGGTGAAGATGCGTGCAACAACAAACGAACGTGGTCACCAAAGGACGACAGAGGAAACAGATATGGTGGCCAAAGGAGGAGATCCCACAATTACAACAACCACGGCTCCCACAGCCAAGTAGCCGCGGGATACAAAGACAGTAATTATCAAGGAAACGACCGCAGAAATTCGGGATACCGCAGCAATGGAAGAGAAGATTACGGGAGCAGCAAAAGGTTTCAGTCAAGAGAACCTATAGAATACAACCCATCACTAGAGGATATGCTAAACGGACCATGCCATATACACTCCACGTTCGTCGATGGAAAACTAGTGTCCAGACACGCAATGAAGGATTGCACAATGTTCTTGAAACTCCAGGAGCAACAATAAGCAAACAAGCCGAAGCAAAGAGACAAGGATACGAAGGGAACACAAACAACGCGCCTACAAAAGATCAACAAGCAAACAACGGAGCTTCTCAAGGTCAAGATCAGCCAAATCAGGGACACGACAACGATGGAGGATATATCCCATCCAAAGGGCACATCACAGCAATGATACAACCAGTGCCAAAGTTGAACAAAGAGGGAAAAAGCATAACTCGCCAAGTTAACCTAGCAGTAGCATCACCTCCAGCAACCATGGAATACTTACACTGGTCAGAACAACCCATAGAATTCAGCAGGGATGATCACCCCATAACAGTACCTCGGCCAGGAAACGCGCCTCTGGTACTCAAAGTTCAAATTGGGACATACGATGTCGACAGAATATTCATGGATGCAGGAAGCAGAATAAATCTTATATATGCAAAAACTCTCCGGGCAATGCACATATCATTAGAGTTCCTGAAACCAATAGACTGTTCCTTCCACGGGATCGTCCCAGGGAGTGCTAACTATCCATTAGGTCGAATAGCACTCAATGTTTGCTTCGGAAATCGCCAAAACTACAAAAGAGAGAAGCTTGACTTCGAAGTCATGGACTGGCCATCACAATATCACGCGATCCTCGGGCGACCCGCGTTTTCGCGATTCATGGCAGTACTTCACTATACGTACCTGGTACTCAAGATGCTAGGACCCAATGGAATTATCACAGTAAAGGAAAGCTTTGAACTCTCAGATCTATGCGACAAGGAATTCTACAAAATGGCCCAAAATTTTGGCACGATGGCCAACTACGGAGAAACCAAAGACAAGGCAAAAAGCGCGACTATAGGAGCCGCACAACAACTCGAAGGACATCAAGCAGAGCCAAAAGTGAAGAAGTTGTGGGTATAGCCTTCAGACCCACGGGAAGCTACAGGAGAAGAGGGAAAGACCTCGGCAACATAGACAACAAGTACGCAAAAGTAGAGTAGAAAAATAAGGCTATTAAAGCAAAAAGCTATCCTCGAGCACTGCCCTCTAGATCCAGAACACAGGTCACAGGCCGGATCTTTTGGGACACCCCATGTATCTTACATTACAAGCATAAATAAAGACAAAGTTCCTCCTATTCGAGCTTACGTGTCTTCAATATCTCAAACAAAACTGCAACAAATGCACTAAACACAAAACGCCCTGAGAACAAAAACTTCTGGCGAAAAACCCAGAAAATGGATACTCTCGCGTTTTACATACAAAATGTATACAGAATAAATGCACTACAACATTGGTTGATCCAAATCATCTACTCCAAGGGGATTCAAGTAATGGTGCTCACAAAAAAACCCAGCATCCTCTCGAAGCAATCTAGCTATGATCCTCCTCGCCGGTTGAAGCGTGGCATCCATATGGACTCGCAGCTTCACGCCCCCTGGGGGAAAACTTAGCAACATGGAACTATAATTCAGCCTTGGATGCCACTTGCGTATCCATCCAAGAGCAAAATTGGCACCAGCCACCAAGTTGAGCTCTATCAACCGATGAATTCGTTGACTCGATCGGAAAGCATCGAGTAGCTGCTTAAAATTCCCTGGCAAAGGGTTGCGGGGAAGCATAACGGAGTACATGGTCGTCAACGATCTTTGACAACCATCAACAGCCTCCGCAATGTATTGAGCGCGATCCTGTAGGAGAACAACAGCGTTGTGGCGCCGCGGGTCAGCCCACAAAGAAGTCGTATCTTGCGATACTCTTTCCAAAGCGGCGATTCGCTCGGAACTTGACAGTCCTCATCGGCGAGATGTAAGCAAGTACCTGGAAGGCGAAACTCATCAAAATACGAAGACAAAAGAAGCAGTAAGAAAGTCGAGAAGATCTACAGGAAACTTACACTTCAGCTGCTCACAAGCTGATTCGATAAAATCAACAAGAAAGGAATCACACTCCTTCAGATGTGTAACTTGGGCCACCAGACCCGACACTTTATCCTCAAGAACGGATATCTGCTTCATCAAGCCATAGTATTTGCTGGCCTGGTCCATAGCAGTTTTTGCCTAACGCTTCATCAAAGACAAATGACCTTCGAGGTCCAAAATCCTCGACAAGTATTCAGTGCATCGGTAGGGAGAACGAGAAGGAGAAGGAATCATAGAGCTGAACACATCGGCAGGAGGCGAATCATAACCACGATCCATCGATCCACCAGCAAACTCATGCTGGAAAGCAAAAAGAAAAGAGGAAACAACTCAGAAATGCAATCAAGCACAACATTTCATAAAGGCAAAGTATTTACAAAGAGTACAGAGTTCCCTGACTGATTTTCAGGCAAAATATGAACGAGTTCGCTACATTAAAAGAAAACAAGACTACAAGGAAAGGCTAAATCTACGCCACCTCAGCAGCTGGCTCCGTGGCGGTAGAAGGTGCAGAAGAAGCAGCACCAGCGCTTGGCGGGGGCATCAAAGCACTTGCCGCAGGAGTCGGAGAGGTCGGCATGGAAGTCGAAGAAGCCACCGATGGAGTGATAATCGACACGATGCCTGGCGCATTCTTCTTCGCCTTCTCAAAGAAACCCAGCAATTCCGAGAGAGGATGAGCACGAGAAGAGCTAACCTTCTCCCAATTCACCTCCTTACCATGCGACTGAGCAAGAGCAATAGCCCCTTCGACACCCCGCTTCACTGACCGGCTCTTCATTATAAGAACAGGATCTTCAACGGTGTCAAAGGCTTCAGCAAGTATCTTGAGGTCGACTGGCACCGCCGCCCTCTTCTTCGGCCACAACCCGACAAACATCTGCGACAACACGCGGCGAATCAGTTGAAGAAATTCCTGGACCAATTTCCAGTCAGACTCCAGCGAATCAACCGCAGCTATCAAAGGATCTTTGGTATCCGGCTGTCAAGGTGCCAGAGGTAGTCCAACTTTTTCCGCTGCAGCATAGATGGCAAAGATAAAAGAAGACGAGAAAATATCAGCAATTAGGAGCACGAGAAAAGAAGCTAAAAATAAATAACGCGATGCTTACCACCAGTGACAAGCGCCTTCTAAGCTTTCTTTGCCTTGGTTTCTGCTGACTTAGAGGTCTTCTCAGCAGCGACCTTGGCAGCAATGGCAACATCTTAAGCTTTTCTGGAGGCGTCAAGTTTGGCTTCTAGAGACTCTATGCAAGCATTGGCCACCGTCAAAGCTTCTGCAGTACGGAACAAGGAAAGGAAAGGCGAATAAGAAACCATGGAAAGACACACGAGACAGGCAGAAGACACAACATAAAAAAAGCTTACCTCAAGAAGCCTGAGCAGCCTTCAGGAACTCGACGCACTCAGTTCGCAAAGAGACGAATTTTTTCATCAGAATCTCTTAAAGGAAGGCATGAGAAGAAAAATTCAAGCAATAAAAAGAGCAAGCCACAAGAAGCAGTACTTACATCATCAGGAGAACCCACTAGTAGATGGCTGTCAAGGGAAGCGCTTGCCGCCGTCGCCTTCTTCAGACGCTTGGAAGCACGAGAAGAGGTACCCTTCTTAACAGGGGCTTCTGGCGACTTCACTACCATAGCAGCCTGATACGTCCATATTGCATCACTATTTTGTATCATAATTTACTATTATTCATTGATATATTTCATATTTAGATATGACACTTATGTTATTTCCTTTGTTTTTACATGTTTGATGATCATTGGAGGATTTGCTGCCGGAATCAGGATTCTGCTGGAAAAGGACCATCAAGACACCATATTTTGGAAGATCAGGAAAATTCCAGAAAAATACCAGAAAATTCTATTTTACCAAAAGACTCCGGAAGCCAGAAGGAGAAGGAGAGAGGAGCCAGGGGGAGGCCTCACGCACAGGGGGCGCGGCCTGACCCCTGGCCGCGCCGGCCCTGTGTGAGGCCACCCTTGCCCACTTCTGGTCTCGCCCCTTCGCGTACTTCATCGTCCCCAAAAACCTAAGTCAAGGGGGGGCTCAGAGTTAGACACAACCGCCTCTGCGGGGTGGAAAACACCAGAGAGAGAAAAGCTCTCCGGCAGGGAGAAATCTGCCAGGGAAATTCCTTCCCGGAGAGGGGAGATCGTCGCCATCGTCATCACCATCGCACCGAACTTCATCGGGATCATCATCATCATCATCTCCATCACCAGCACCTTCATCTCCATCATCACCACGCCATCCCGCTGTAACATCTTGAGTTGGATCTTGTTATATTCTTAGGGGAAACTTTCCCTGTGTTGATTACTCTTGTAGTTGATGCTATTGAGTGGAACTGTTGAATTAAGGTTTATGTTCAGATTGTTATTTACCATTATTTCACCTCTGATCATGATCCATATGATGTCTTGTGAGTAGTTCGTTTAGTTCTTGAGGACATGGGAGAAGTCAAGATGTTAGTAGTGAATTATTGTTGAGAAATATTTAATGGTTTGATATTGTTGTGGTGCTATTTCACTAGTGGTGTCATGTGAACATCGACTACATGATACTTCACCATTTATGGGCCTAGTGAGATGCATTGTGTATTTGGCTACCAATTGTGGGGTTGCTGGAGTGACAGAAACCTAAACCTCCGTTGGGAAACCATTGCACCAGGGAGCGTAGGATCTTAGAGTTTAAGGCTGTGGTTAGATTTATCTTAATTACTTTCTTGTATTTGCGGATGCTTGCAGGGGGGTTTAATCACAAGTGTGTATTTATCCTAGTAAGGGTAGTGCGCTAGCACAGGTTCACCCCCATAACACCTATCAAACCAATAAAGACTATTAGCGGTATGAAGCGAAAGCTCTTGACAAAAACTCCCGTGTGTCCTCGAGAACGTTTGGTTATTATAAGTTACACAACCGGCTTGTCCTTTGCTGAAGAAAGGATTGGGCCACTTGCTGCAATTATTACTACTGTCTTTTATTTACTCGCACTTTATTTACTTGTATTACCAAATACCCCTAAAAACCTGTTTGCTTGTATTTACAGTGAATCCTTGATCAAAACCACTTGTCAACACCTTCTGCTCCTCGTTGGGTTCGACACTCTTATTTATCGAAAGTACTACGATAAACCCCCTATACTTCTGGGTCATCAAGACTATTTTTTTGCGCTGTTGCCGGGGAGTGTAGCGCTATTGAAGAGTAGAATTGGTAAAGGTAACTGTCACTGTGAGTATTGTTTTTATTTTGTCTTCTATTTTTATTTTACTCTGCTATGGAGAACTCTCCATTTGGTTTCCTATTTGGAAACACATCTACTACTGCTGCACATGTAGATGAACCACCACCGCCACCACCGCCACCACCTGCTGAAATTGATCCTTTTAAAATACCTATGAAAATTGTTGGGCGTATTATGGATAACGGCTATTCAGGAGATGGAACTGTCCATCCGGGTGATCACTTATTATTTATACATGAATTATGCGAGTTGTTCAGGTGTGCAGGTATTTCACCAAGCCAGGTCAAGAAGAAGCTATTCTCCTTATCAACTAAAGGCAGAGCTGAGGAGTGGTATCGACTGCTCCAAGATGGTCCATCTATGGCATGGGAGGACATTGTACCTCTCTTTTATTCCAAGTTTTATCCTCCAAGTGAAATCCATAAAGATCATAATCGGATATATAATTTTTGGCCTCATGATGGAGAGAGTATTGCCCAAGCGTGGGGGAGATTGAAGTTACTAATGCTCAAATGCCCCATTCATGAGCTCCCCAATAATATTGTTATTGATAATTTTTATGCGCGGCTTACTCTTCCTGATAAGGATTACTTGGATGCTTCTTGCTTTGGATCATTTACTCATATGAAAGAAGATGCTAAGTGGAAACTTCTTGACCGTATACAAGAGAATGCTGAAGGATGGGAAAACGACAAAGGTAGGAAGTCAGGTATAAACTATGATTATGAATGCATTAAATCTTTTATGGGAACCGATGACTTTCATAGTATTAGCACTGCTTATGGTCTTGATTCACAAATACTTGCTAATTGTCTTAAGGCCTTTGCCTCTTATCTTGATGTTCCAAAGAAAGATTGGAACAAATATCATGCGCCTTAGAAAGATTCTATTAGTCATATACCTGCTGCAGCTACTGAAGTTTGTACTGTTGATAGCATTGTGCCTGAACCTTATTTTGAGAAGACGCCTTTCCCTGCTAAGGTAAAGAAGTATTCTACTTTGGTAAGTGTGTCTAATAAAAGTACTAAGAAAGCTGCAGAACCTGATGAGCAAATTACTATTAAGTCTCCTGTAGCTATATTGAAGGATCTTGTTACTAAAGATGTAGGGGATGAATATATTCTTTTTTGTGAAGATGCTTCTAACATTCTCTCACATCCTAAAAAGCATAGGAAAACAAGTGTTCCTGTTATTTCTGTCAGGATTGGAGATCATTGCTATTATGGTTTATGTGATATTGGTGCTAGTGCAAGTGCTATTCCTTTAGAGCTTTACAAAGAAATTATGCATGAGATTGGCGCTTGTGAACTTGAAGATATTAATGTGGTTGTTCAGCTTGCTAACAGAGAGACTGTTTGGCCTCTTGGTATTGTTCGAGATGTGGAAGTTCTTTGCGGTAAGACTAAATACCCTACTGATTTTCTAGTACTTGGTAAGGAGGCTAGTAAAACTTGTCCTATTATTTTTTGGTAGACCATTTTTGAACACTTGTGGCGCTGTGATAGATTGTAAGAAGGAGATTTTTTTTTACTAAGTTTAATGGAGAGTCTTATGTGTCGATGGATTTCATGTCGCAAGAACACGGGGTACCACGCGACGGACCCAAAGATTCGAACGCATGGGGCTGAACGTGTGAGATCTAGGATCGCAACGAAGCACGGTGACGAAAGCCTCGAGTTGTCAAACGCACTACGCACTGCAGAGAGAGACGCCGAGCTTTACCCAGGTTTAGGGCCCTCGTGGTGAGGTAACACCCCTACTTCCTGCCTTCTTGTATTACAACGCGACACCTCGCGAGGAGTACAAGGTCTTGGTTACAAAGCTCTAGCTGGCCAGAGGTTGAAGAACATGCGTGCCCAGCTAGCAGCTTGAGGAAGATCTTGATTCGATCCCCTCTAAGGGGCGACCTCCCCTCCTTTTATAGCGCCAAGGTCCTCCTTCCCCTTATCTTCTTGGGGAAGGGGTTGCCACACACGGCCAAGGAGGGAGGACAGCTGTAGACTACACTCTTCCGTGGACGTAGTCTTCGTAGGGTAGTGGCGCCGGTCCACCGGAGTGGGTGGAGGAAGCTGACGTCTTCTTCTGGCGCCCTGCACCATCCACGCTTTGGGCAGGCACAGCGAAAGTTGGTCTCCTCCCTGTCGAGGGTAGCGTGGGCGGCACGCGGTCTTCTGTCCCTTATCTTCTTGCTCTGCACGCCAACGTGCTGAGCTGATGCGGACGTGGTCCCTCTCCTCACCAGCGGGGGCTCGTGAGGAGGTCTTCTGGTCCTTAGCAGTTTTGGCCGTCGTTCTCCTCATGAGGCGCCTCCTCATGAGGGTCTTCTCCGTAGCTTGGGTCGTTGATTCTCCCCTGGGCTGAAGATGGGCCGTTGACGGGGCCCAGGAGCAGGTGGACTGGGATACCCCGGTATCCAGAACACCGACAGTAGCCCCCGGGAGCCCGGCCTGCGAACGCGCCCTCTCGAGGGAGCGAAGGGCCGGGGCCCCAGAAGCTGCCGGGCCCCTCCAACGGCACGCGTCAACCGCGCGGTCAGAGGACCATGTGAAGAAGCAGAGGCTCCGGACACGTGGCGCGGCCACAGCTGGTGAGACGAAACGGCGGGCGACGCTACAGTCTCCGAGGCGTCAAACCGTCATGATGGCGCGTCGCTTCACTGCGGAGCGCTGCGCCAATACTTCGATTCCCGCACTGAGATTTGACGCATCGACGCCGGACGCCCGCCTTAAATAGAGCCTCCTCGAGACCTCCGGCACTTCACCTCCTTCCTCCGGTGCCACTTCTTCCTCCACGCCCCCAAGCTGATGGATCTCTCCGCCTCCATCACCGCCGCTGGATCAAGCTCGGGGGCAAAGCGCCGCGGGCGCCCCCGGGCAGCGGGAATAAGGCGAAGATCCCGGCCCGGTGGACGCCCGGCGCCGGCGGTCCCCTTCGCCTTGGCGCGCCGAGGCAGGACGAGGCGAACCGCGCCTCCTTGGGGACCTCCGGCGCCCTGACCCTAAGGGGTCCTGCGCCTGGAGGCGCTATGAACTCGCCGTCGCCGCTGGCGGCGGCGCCTGCTCCCCGCGCCCCGGGGAGCATCGACCGGGTACTTCGGGAGGTGGAGGCCGCCCTGGGCCCCCTTCCCCCTGATGCAGATCCTCCGGCCCCGCCGGCGAACGGAGTGGTTGCCACTCCGCGCCACTCCGCGCCACTTGGCGGCGGCGATGCTGGGACCCCTCATCGGCCCGGGGTCCCGCTTCCTGGAGCTCCTCGTCGTCATCGACGCTCCGGGCTTTAGCTCCCTCCGGCTGCCCGACGCAGTCCGGAGGGTGGTTTACGCCCCCGGCGCGGCCGCCGGGGAGATTGCCCTGGGGGAGCAGAGCAGGCCAGATCTCTTCTGGCCTGTGGACATCCTCCTCGGAGCGGGCGGCAACGCCGCCCTCTCCGGCCGCTGGAGGGCCTTCGCCCTCGGCCATCGGCTCCGCGTCGGCGACCATCTTGTCTTCCGCTTCAAGCTGGGGACGCTGGAGGCTTCGGTGCGGATCTTCACCGCCGGTGGCGTCCGCCGCACCTACCTCCAGCCCGCGGCGCAGTGAAGAGGAGGTCATGGCGCAGTAGTCTTCTGGGGAGGGGAACTAGTCTCCTCCCCTCTTTGGTTGTAGTCCTCGCCGGCGGGGTATGCCCCGCCGTGCCTTTGCTCATCCCCCTGTTGGGGATGCTTCAATGAAATCTGCTTATTAGCTATCTTGCACTTCGCTTCTCATTGCTCTTCATTGTCCTGGTCATTCGCACGCTCGAGAGCCCTAGTGAGCTGTTAGCGTCGACGGGAGGCCTCCCTTCGCCTCAGAGCTCGAGATGGGGTCGGCGCCGACGACACATTGGACGATTCCTGAGACAAAAAGTTGAAGAAAGAGTTGGAAAAGAAAAAACCCCAAATCCCCGAAAACGGAAAAAACAAGTCGATAAAACAAACGAAAAAAGAAGGCGAATAAGATGCCCCTGTGACTGGCACAGGCACCTTCTCCGTCGTGGAGGAGCGCGGCACTATCTGTGCCAGCAGCTAAGAGCAAATTGCCGCGCGTGGCGATTCACGGGGCCTTCCTCGTCGTTGAGGGAAGCTGGACCCTCATGGACGTGAAAACGTCGACGCTTAAGAGAGCCCAGAGACCTTCGACACCTCGCAAGGGTTGCTCACGAGGTGAAGGGCCTAGCGCGGACCTCCGGATCTGCGTCTCCTTCGCAAGATGATCGGAGCGGCCTTGGTCTTCAATAATCCTGCCACATTAGGCCTTCCACGGTAGAGGGAATCTTCCTACGGATGCTTGTTGCATCGACGCATCCTTGCTTCCTCGTGAGGGTTGCTCACGAGGTGCTAGTCCTTAGCGGGTGCCCTGGGGCACACCTTGGACTTTCCTCGAAGATTTTTTATTTTCCGGTGTACTTCGCGAGGAACTAAGCACCATGGGTATTTGGAGGTGATCGATAACAGGGCCGTCGCCCCCGACCAGAGCTCACTCCCTTTGGGTTTTTCGGGCTTGCTGTTTTTCCGGGCGAAGGCCCCAACATAGACACCGTGCCTAGCCCCCTTCCGCGTGGAGTACAATAGAAAATAAATGGACTTCATGCCATTTTAATGTCATGCCGAAGCAGAGGCTCTATGTTGCGCAATAACTTAATATCAGTGCTTAAGAGCAGTTTGAGCTGATACAAGTGCCGTGAAAACGGTCTTTATCTCCTCGTGAGGAACCTAAGGGTAGAACTTTCGCAGATGAGCTATGTTACACGGGTTCCCCACCGGCACGCCTTCTGCGGTTTCCAGCCATGCCAAGCCTGGCCTGGCGATATGCGTCACCTTGAAGGGTCCTTCCCACATTGGAGACAGCTTGTCCAGGCCCTCGCGAGAGAGTATTCTCCTCAGCACCAGGTCGCCGACCTCCAGAGTCCTTGCTCGAACATGGCGGCTATGGTAGCGGCGTAGTCCTTGCTGGTACCTCGCGGCGTGAAGCGCGGCTTGGCACCGAGCTTCTTCGAGCAGGAGGAGGCGATCCTTGATGAGGTCCTCTTGGCGAATTTCGTCGAAGGCGAGCACTCTTGGCGACCCGAACTTGACGTCGGTGGGAAGAACAGCCTCCGCCCCATAGACCAAGAAGAAAGGGGTCTCTCCAGTGGGTTTGGTGGCGGTAGTCCTGATGGACCACAAGATGGATTGGAGGTTGTCTAACCATTTTTTGCCGCAGGCTTCGAGCTTGGCGTTGAAGCTTTTCGTCTTGAGTCCCTTGAGGACCTCGGCGTTAGCACGCTCGGCTTGGCCATTGCTCCGGGGGTAGGTGACGGAGGCGAAGCAGATCTTGATGCCGGCCAATGCACAGTACTCCCGGAATAGTCCGCTGGTGAATTGGCTGCCATTGTTGGTGATTATGCGGTTAGGCACACCAAAACGGCAGACCAGCCCACGGATGAACTTGACTGCGGACCTGGCCGGGATGGTGCACACCGGTTCCACCTCCACCCACTTGGTGAATTTGTCGATGGCGACGTAGAGGTAGCGGTAGCCCCCTTGCGCTCTGGGGAACGGACCAAGGATGTCCAGCCCCCACACTGCAAAGGGCCAAGTGAGTGGGATGGTTTGCAGCTCCTGCGCCGGCTGGTGGATCTGCTTGGCATGGAATTGGCACGCCTCGCACCTCTTGACCATCTCCGCCGCATCCCCGAGCGCTAAAGGCCAGTAGAAGCCGCTTTGATATGCCTTCGCGGCTAGAGTTGCAGCGGAAGCATGATGGCCGCACTCACCGGCGTGGATGTCCCTGAGAAGCTCTTGGCCTTGGTTAGTAGATATGCACTTCAGAGCGACGCCGTTTGGGCGACGGCGGTACAAGTCACCATCCTTGACGCAGTAGCCCGAAGCTTGGCGCACAATCCTTTTGGCCTCCTCTTCATCCTCGGGAAGCCTGCTGCTGGTGATAAAGGCCTTGAGCTCGAGGATCTAATCCACTCCCTCCTGCCGTGCTAATGCCAGAAGAACGCGGTCACCCGAAGGAGGCCCGCAGTCTGGAGCCCCCTGCTCCGGCGGCGACGGCAGGGCAGGTGGAGTTTCTGATCCGGATGACGATGGAGAAGCGGACGGTCTGAAGAGACGCTCCTCAAAGACGCCGACAGGTTCTGCTAGGCGATGAGAGGCATGCTTGGCGATCTCGTCGGCTTCCACATTTTCTCCTCTCGGGATGTGCTTCAGCTCCAAGCCTTGGAAGCATTTTTCCATCTTTCGATGCTCCTCGAGATAAGCCGCCATGTGCTCATCCTTTGGAGTGTAGCTCTTGTTCAAGAAGTTCACAACCAGCTGTGAATCTCCCTTGACGATGAGGCGCTTGATGCCCAAAGCGTTCGCCGCCCTTAAGCCGGCGAGTAGTCCTTCATATTCCGCGATGTTGTTGGAGACCTTGTGCTCAGGCTTAAAGCAGAGCTGTATGGCATAGAAGAGCTTGTCTCCAGAGGGAGAGGTCAGGACAGCACCAGCTCCCGCGCCGGGGAGGTTGAAGGCGCCGTCGAAGTGCATGACCCAGAGGCCTGGGGCCTTCTCTCCTGGGAGTGTTGACTCCACCTCTAGAGGCTCGTCGGCGAACGGATCGGTCCATTCTGCAGTGAACTCGGCCAAAGCCTTGCTCTTGATTACCTTTGTAGTTTCGAAGGAGATCTCGAAGGGTTGAAGCTCCACGGCCCATTCTGCCACTCGCCCGGTGACGTTGGGATTGCGTAGGATGGTCTCCAGGGGACGATCGGTTACCACCTTTATCGGGTGACCCTGTAAGTAGTGGCGTAGCTTCCGCGAAGCGATGAGCAGGGTGTAGAGCAGCTTTTGCTGCATGGTGTAGCGCTCCCGAGCGTCGCGTAGCACCGTGCTGACGAAGTATACGGGCTTCTGCACCTTGGTGACACCCTCGGGAGCTTCCTCCTCGGGAGGCTTTTGAGCGTTGCTCTGAGAGAGCGGCTCGGTCGGCGGAGATGCAGTGGGTGGTTCCTCTTGAGGGACGGGAGGTGCATCGGCCTCTTCCTCGCGAGGAGCCCCCGGACCGGGAGGACTGACCTCTTCCTTGGCGATCACCTTTGCGTCTCGCTCTGCGACGAGAACGGCACTTGCAGTCCTTGGAGTTGCCGCGATGTAGAGTAGCAAGGGCTCACGGAATGTTGGGGCAACCATGATCGGTGGGCTCGGTTTGCCCCCGAACAGCGTTGCGACGGCGAAGATGCTCGAGCCTTGCGTTGGCGTTGGCCATGTCGAAGCGGATCTAGGAGAAAACACACCACAACCCCCTACCTGGCGCGCCAAATGTCGATGGATTTCGTGTCGCAAGAACACGGGGTACCACGCGACGGACCCAAAGATTCGAACGGAGGGGGCTGAAGGTGTGAGATCTAGGATCGCAACGAAGCACGGTGACGGAAGCCTCGAGTTGTCGAACGCACTACGCACTACAGAGAGAGACGCCGAGCTTTACCCAGGTTTAGGGCCCTCGTGGTGAGGTAACACCCCTACTTCCTGCCTTCTTGTATTACAATGCGACACCTCGCGAGGAGTACAAGGTCTTGGTTACAAATCTCTAGCTGGCCAGAGGTTGAAGAACCTGCGTGCCCAGCTAGCAGCTTGAGGAAGATCTTGATTCGATCCCCTCTAAGGGGCGACCTCCCCTCCTTTTATAGCGCCAAGGTCCTCCTTCCCCTTATCTTCTTGGGGAACGGGTTGCCACACACGGCCAAGGAGGGAGGACAGTTGTAGACTACACTCTTCTGTGGACGTAGTCTTCGTAGGGTAGTAGCGCCGGTCCACCGGAGTGGGTGGAGGAAGCTGACGTCTTCTTCTGGCGCCCTGCACCGTCCACGCTATTTTTAGGGGGGGTGGCCAACAACCACTGTGCCGCTTTGGGCAGGCATAGCGAAAGTTGGTCTCCTCCCTGTAGGGGGTAGCGTGGGCGACACGCGGTCTTCTGTCCCTTATCTTCTTGCTCTGCACGCCAACGTGCTGAGCTGATGCGGACGTGGTTCCTCTCCTCACCAGCGGGGGCTCGTGAGGAGGTCTTCTGGTCCTTAGCAGTTTTGGCCGTCGTTCTCCTCATGAGGCGCCTCCTCATGAGGGTCTTCTCCGTAGCTTGGGTCATTGATTCTCCCCTGGGCTGAAGATGGGCCGATGACGGGGCCCAGGAGCAGGTGGACCGAGATACCCCGGTATCCAGAACACCGACATTATGAGTTTAATTTTTCCAAGTTTGCTAAGACTTCTTATGAAAATGACACGCCTAATGAAAATTTTCGAGTTGAACAGCTTGCTTCTATTGCGCTTGCTCCTAATAATGCCTTGCAGCAATTCATGGAAGATCACGAAAGTGATGTTTTCAGCAAGGAAAGAGAAGAGATTGACGATATTCTTCTTCGTAAACCACCATTAATCAAGCATAATCTACCTGTGGAGGATCTTGGTAGCACTTTGCCACCTAAGAAAGATCATGTGTTTGAATTAAAGCCTTTGCCTGATAATCTTAAATATGCTTATATAGATGATAAGAAAATATATCCTATTATTATTAGCTCTAAACTTTCAGGAAAGGAAGAAGAAAGATTATTGGAGATATTGAGGAAACACCGAGGAGCTATGGGATATACTCTTGATGATTTAAAAGGGATTTCTCCCACTTTATGTCAGCATGCCATTAATATGGAGAAAGACGCGGAGCCAGTCGTAGAGCATCAACGCCGCCTAATTCCCAAGATGAAGGATGTGGTAAGAAATGAGGTATTAAAGCTCCTTGATGCTGGTATTATTTATCCTATTGCTGATAGTAGATGGGTTAGTCCTGTTCATTGTGTTCCTAAGAAAGGAGGTATGACTGTTGTGCCTAATGAGAATAATGAGCTTATTCCTCAAAGGGTAGTAGTTGGTTATAGGATGTGCATTGATTATAGGAAGGTAAACAAAGTTACTAAGAAAGATCATTATCCTTTACCGTTTATAGATCAGATGCTAGAAAGGTTATCTAAGAAAACCCATTTTTGTTTCCTTGATGGTTATTCTGGTTTTTCTCAAATTGCTGTTAAAAAGGAAGATCAAGAGAAAACCACTTTTACTTGTCCTTATGGAACTTATGCTTATAGACGTATGCCGTTTGGTTTATGCAATGCTCCTGCTACTTTTCAAAGATGCATGTCTGCTATTTTTCATGGCTTTTGTGAAGAAATTGTGGAGGTCTTCATGGACAATTTCTCCGTCTATGGAACTTCTTTTGATAATTGTTTGCACAACCTTGATAAAGTTTTGCAGAGGTGCGAAGAAACTAACCTTGTTCTTAATTGGGAGAAATGCCACTTTATGGTAAATGAAGGAATTGTCCTTGGACATAAAATTTCTGAAAGAGGAATTGAAGTTGACAGAGGAAAAGTGGAAGCAATTGAGAAGATGCCTTGTCCCAGAGATGTTAAAGGTATTCGTAGTATTCTTGGTCATGCTGGTTTCTATAGGAGGTTTATTAAAGATTTCTCTAAGATTTCAAAGCCTCTTACTAATCTTCTTCAAAAAGATGTACCATTTGTCTTTGATGATGATTGTAAGGAAGCTTTTGAAACTCTTAAGAAGGCTTTAACTACTGCTCCTATTGTTCAACCACCTGATTGGAATTTACCTTTTGAAATTATGTGTGATGCTAGTGATTTTGCTGTTGGTGCTGTTCTTGGACAGCGCGTAGATAATAAGTTGAATGTTATTCATTATGCTAGTAAGACTCTTGATGCTGCTCAGAAGAATTATGCTACTACTGAGAAAGAGTTTCTTGCTGTTGTTTTTGCATGTGATAAGTTTAGATCTTACATTGTTGATTCTAAAGTTACTATTCATACTGATCATGCTGCTATTAGATATCTTATGACTAAGAAGGATGCTAAGCCTAGGCTTATTAGATGGGTGTTGCTTTTACAAGAGTTTGATTTGCATATCGTAGATATGAAAGGTGCTGAAAATCCTGTGGCTGACAACTTGTCTAGATTGGAAAACATTTCTTTTGATCCTATTCCTGTTAACGATAGTTTTCCAAATGAACAGTTGGCTGCAATAAATGTAACTTCGTGAGACCTTCCTTGGTATGCTGATTATGCTAACTTTATTGTTTCCAAGTATTTGCCTCCAACCTTTACAGCTCAGCAAAGAAGAAAATTCTTCTATGATTTAAGGCATTATTTTTGGGACGACCCACACTTATATAAAGAAGGAGTTGATGGTATTATGCGAAGATGCGTACCGGAATATGAGAAACAAGAGATATTAAGAAAATGCCATGGCAGTGCTTATGGAGGGCATCATGCTGGAGATAGAACCGCACAAAAGGTTCTACAATCAGGTTTTTATTGGCCAACCCTTTTTAAAGATGCCAGAAGGTATGTTTTATCTTGTGATGAATGTCAAAGAGTTGGTAATATTTCTAGACGCAATGAAATGCCTATGAGTTACACTCTTGTTATTGAACCATTTGACTGTTGGGGATTTGACTTTATGGGTCCTTTTCCTCCTTCAAAAGGCTATACCCACATACTTGTTGCTGTTGATTATGTTACTAAATGGGTAGAAGCCATACCTACAAAGAGTGCCGATGGTGAGACCTCATTAAAAATGCTTAAGGATGTTATTTTTCCTAGGTTTGGTGTGCCTAGATATCTTATGACTGACGGAGGTTCTCATTTTATTCACGGTGGTTTTAGAAAAACTCTTGCTAAATATGATGTCAATCATAGAATTGCTTCTGCTTATCATCCCCAAACTAGTGGGCAGGTAGAGCTTTCAAATAGGGAGATCAAGTCTATCTTGCAGAAGACTATCAATAGATCTAGGAAAAACTGGGCTAGTAAGTTAAATGATGCTTTATGGGCTTATAGAACTGCTTATAAGAATCCCATGGGCATGTCTCCTTATAAGATGGTTTACAGAAAAGCGTGTCACTTGCCCTTAGAATTAGAACACAAAGCTTTTTGGGCAGTGAGAGAGCTTAATAGAGATTTTAAACTAGCCGGTAAGAAAAGGTTGTTAGATTTGAGTTCTCTAGACGAGTGGACAAACGAAGCGTATGAGAATGCCAGACTTTTCAAAGAGAAAGTCAAGCAATGGCATGACAAGAGGATTCTTAAAAGAGAGTTTCATGTTGGTGAGAAAGTTCTATTGTATAGGTCTCATCTCAGATTTTTTGCATGGAAATTACTCTCTAAATGGGAAGAACCATATGTTATTGTGGAAGTGTACCGCTCAGGTGCCATTAAGATTGCTTCATTGAAAGATGACTCTACACAAGTGGTGAATGGGCAAAGACTCAAACATTATATTTCTGGAGATTCTTATAATGAAGATGTTGATGTAATTGAAACAATTTCTCCAGAAGCATTCATCCAAGACAAATTGCAGGTACCTGCAGAGTTTGTTTTTGAATAGGTAACAGTTCTAGTCAGAAAAGTTTCGCGAATAACTCTTCCTTTATTATTTTTGCTATTTTTACTAAATATGAAAAATCACGAGACGAAAACGGGCAGGAAAAGGAGTCCGTGTGCTCCTCACACACAGGGGGCGCGGGCCCACCTCTGGCCGCACCGCCCTGCTGTGAGAGCACACCAGAACTCGTTTCTATCCCGATTTCCTCCTGTGATTTTGTTTCGATGTATAATTTTTGCCTATTTAACCCCCGGAGTACCCGAGGTCTGTATATCGTTTTCTCGTCGTGTTTTGTTTCGGGCTGATTCTGTCAGGAGTTGATCTTAAGCTTGGGGGAGCCATGGCCTCTTCAAGCGATGACAAGGAGAAGACACCTCCGGAAGATGACACCAAAGACTTTCGGCTGAAAGAAGAGGTTGAAAGTGAAGACGAGGAGGAAGATCAAAGTTCAAGGCCAAACACCATGATTGCCAGCATAGGGGTGGTGACAGATCATGACAAGTTCAAGAAGAGTGCTTGCATAAGGACCGAAGGGGGTGTGCCACGTCACACCTTAGCTCCACGGACATCTCCGTCAGGCCAAAATCCTTTCCATACTCTAATTCATGAACATCAGTTTCAAAAGGTGCCCAGATCACGATTACCTCTGGCTGGGATATAGATCGTTCTAACAATGCAGGGATAGAAAGCTCCAAGAGTGAAGAAGGATGGGGAAATAATTCCAAGAGCTGGGATTCTCTTGCTGACAGGTTCATGAACCGTGTTGAGCACAATTCTGAGATGATTCGTAACCTCAGTCACAAGATTGATGATCTGAAAGATTTCATTGAGAAGCTTATTAAAGATTATCCACCGCCACCGCCAAAGGAGTAATTCGTCATCGGTATAGGCATCCCCTTGGCTTGTTCCAAGCTTGGGGGAGTGCCGCGGTATCACATCATTACCCTTTTACTCATTTACTTTTCAAGTAGAGTCATATCTTGAATAGGGAAATTATCCTATAGAATAGTTTGCAGTGTGGAAGTATCCTCCTTAGTTGGTTATCTATGTATCCCTTGGTGTGAGTTGCGGTAATGAAATATTAATGAGAAGTTCTATCATTTACTTTCCGCACACTTTACCTTAGTTTGCAAAGTCTCTTATATGATTAGTCTTGTTGATTAGTATTGGTATCACTTTGGGAGCATGAGTAAATTTAGTTGGTTTTGGCAAATTTAGCTTGGTCAGTAGCAGCATTACCTTGAGGTTTGAGTAGAAAAGAATAAAGAAGTGTTTGTGGTTACATCACTTCAGTTTTCCTTATGTTTGGCTTATAAGCATTGTTATTCTCAAAGTTAAAATTATTGTACCTTCAAGGGAGTTTGCATGATTGTTCTTATTATATGTATGTTTGTTTGTTTCATGCAACTCTTATGCTTGCTACCAAGCCTTGCTAGCCAAAACCTGTACTGAGAGGAAATACTTCTCGTGCATCCAAATTCCAAAAGCCAAGTCATTTCCAAAGAGTCCACTATAAATTCCTATGCATGGTATTTTAAGCCGTTCCAAGTAAATTTTTCATGTGCTACCTTTCAAAAACCTTCAAATACTTCTCATTTTGTGCCACTGTTTTTAGCTCATGAGGACGTAGTGGATGGGTTTGTTATCTTCCATACTAAATTAAGTACCCCTTGACTAGGCAGCTTCATCTGCTTGTCATTAATTTTGCAAGGGAGCTGGTCAGACCATTATAATCTCAAAAAGAAAAGAAAAAGAAGCACTCCTCCATGGTATGTGAAAGTTGGTCGGCACCCAATGGAATCGGTTAGCCATGGTTTGAGAAAGCAAAAAGGTGGGGAGGAGTGCAAAGCTATAAAAGAGCACCAAAGTGCTAATTAATCAAACATTTCGGAACCGATCTCACTTGTTTAGTATGGAAGATATCAAGAACTCCGTTGCTAGTCATTGACAAAAGCAACCACCTCTCAAAACAATTTTTACCTCTGTTTTACAAATGAAAAGCTCTAGCACATATTTAATCCCTGCTTCCCTCTACGAAGGGCCTATCTTTTAGTTTTATGTTGAGTCAACCTATTCCCTTCTATCTCAAGCAAGCATTTGAGTTGTTATGTTCCACTCATCCATATGTTGATCCGTTTAATCATGTTTACTATCTTCCTTGTTTTGTACAATGCTTTTGTCTGAAGGAATATATCTTTGAAAGCTTTCTATGAATGCAAAAATGTTGTTTCGTTGAGCATATGGTTTTTGCTATATTAGCTCTGTTTTAAAAAGGCTCCATTCAAAAGGCTAGTATAGTTGTTCATTGTTCTCTGACCAAGAACTAAGGTTTGCCATCACCAATTATAGTTTACTTTGTGCATCTTTATACGTGATTCTCTTTACTTATTGCAAGTCTATATTATATAAAGGGAAGTTGCTGTCTATTATAACTTGTGCCTTTGGTGAATGTGATCCTTCTTTTCCGTATTTTGATTATCGACACTTCACTCCATAAACCTGTGGTCATGTTTACTGAGTTTAGTTTTCGCTTGGGGACAAGCGAGGTCTAAGCTTGGGGGGGTTGATACGTCCATATTGCATCACTATTTTGTATCATAATTTACTGTTATTCATTGATATATTTCATATTTAGATATGATACTTATGTTATTTCCTTTGTTTTTACATGTTTGATGATCATTGGAGGATTTGCTGCCGGAGTCAGGATTCTGCTAGAAAAGGACCGTCAAGACACCATATTTTGGAAGATCAGGAAAATTCCAGAAAAATACCAGAAAATTCTATTTTACCAAAAGACTCCGGAAGCCAGAAGGAGAATGAGAGAGGAGCCAGGGGCGGCCTCACACATAGGGGGCGCGGCCTGACCCCTGGCCGCGCCGGCCCTGTGTGAGGCCACCCTGGCCCACTTCTGGTCTCGCCCCTTCGCGTACTTCATCGTCCCCGAAAACCTAAGTCAAGGGGGGCTCAGAGTTAGACACAGCCGCCTCTGCGGGGCGGAAAACACTAGAGAGAGAAAAGCTCTCTGGCAGGGAGAAATCTGCCGAGGAAATTCCTTCCCGGAGAGGGGAGATCGTCGCCATCGTCATCACCATCGCACCAGACTTCATCGGGATCATCATCATCTCCATCACCAGCACCTTCATCTCCATCATCACCACGCCATCCCGATGTAACATCTTGAGTTGGATCTTTTTATATTCTTAGGGGAAACTTTCCTGGTGTTGATTACTCTTGTAGTTGATGCTATTGAGTGGAACCGTTGAATTAAGGTTTATGTTCAGATTGTTATTTACCATTATTTCACCTCTGATCATGATCCATATGATGTCTTGTGAGTAGTTCGTTTAGTTCTTGAGGACATGGGAGAAGTCAAGATGTTAGTAGTGAATTATTGTTGAGAAATATTTAATGGTTTGATATTGTTGTGGTGCTATTTCACTAGTGGTGTCATGTGAACGTCGACTACATGATACTTCACCATTTATGGGCCTAGTGAGATGCATTGTGTATTTGGCTACCAATTGTGGGGTTGCTGGAGTGACAGAAACCTAAACCTCCGTTGGGAAACCATTGCACCAGGGAGCGTAGGATCTTAGAGTTTAAGGTTGTGGTTAGATTTATCTTAATTACTTTCTTGTATTTGCGGATGCTTGCAGGGGGGTTTAATCACAAGTGTGTATTTATCCTAGTAAGGGTAGTGCGCTAGCACAGGTTCACCCCCATAACACCTATCAAACCAATAAAGACTATTAGCGGTATGAAGCGAAAGCTCTTGACAGAAACTCCCGTGTGTCCTCGAGAACGTTTGGTTATTATAAGTTACACAACCGGCTTGTCCTTTGCTGAAGAAAGGATTGGGCCACTTGCTGCAATTATTACTACTGTCTTTTATTTACTCGCACTTTATTTACTTGTATTACCAAATACCCCTAAAAACCTGCTTGCTAGTATTTACAGTGAATCCTTGAACAAAACCACTTGTCAACACCTTCTGCTCCTCGTTGGGTTCGACACTCTTATTTATCGAAAGTACTACGATACACCCCCTATACTTGTGGGTCATCACAGCCTCTTGAGAAGGTGGTTCATTGGCAGCCAAAGTATCCACGAGGGAAGGAGTGGCAGCATCCCTTTTCGGGTCCTCATCATCACTGGAAAGAGAACAAAAAGCAAAAACTTTGCATAAGTCAAAAGAAAGACAATGAATAAAAGATAGGTATGTGAATCAGCAAGACTCACGAGTCCAAAGCGTCGAAAATTTCAACTTCAGAAGGATTGGGAGCAGAGGGCTCCCCGGCCGCATTTTTTGGGAGCAGAGGTACTCGAAGAAAGAAGCTCTTCGATACGCTTCCTCTTCTTATCAAGGCTAGGTTCTTCCGAATGTGCAGGAGGAGGTGACGTAGTCAAACTATTTTCTTCCAGTGAAACTTTGACATCATCTCCGTCCTGGCTTTCGTCAGCCTCGGGGGCTTTGGAAGTAGCAGAAATAGGATCAGCCTAAATAGGTCCTCCCTCTGGAAGAGGAGGATGGGAAACAAATGATTGGTGGCCCTGCACAAGAGTAAGTCACAAAACTGTCAGAAAAGCAGCAACAAAATACAAGAAGGCGAATAAATGAGAAGGTGGTGAATAAAAGAGCACATACCGCAGGCAAGGGATGGTCGGAGTCAAAGAAATCAGCTGTTAACGCTGGAATCTCGTCATCCTTTATGAGAGTAGTCAGATCTCTCACTCGTTTGTCGAGATCCTTCTTATCTATGTCCTCTTCGGACACTTGAGAAGAATCCTCCGAGCCAGAGTATGACCATAGCTTGGAAACACGATGTTGAAGAGGCTGAATTCGCCTCTGTAGGAAGACGCCATGAGCTGCGTCCCCGACAGCACACCTCCACTTGCACTCTTCAGAATTTGGATGCGGGCCAGCAAGGGCTTGATATCTTCCATCTCAACTTCCATGGGAGGAGAATCCCACGATGACAATTTCTTCAGATCTTTATTGGCATCAAAGGGAGCAATGCCGTAATGGTCAGAGGAAGAATTTTTCTAGTCTTTGATATAAAACCACTTCTTCCTCCAACCTTGCACTGAGGCGGCCATGTTAAACTCCAAATAATGTGCCTCAGCGCGGACAGAAACAACATCCCCACCTAGCTCAGGTTTCTTCGATAAAGAGACACTAGGGCAAAGGCAGAAGAGAAATTTCCAGAGAGTCCAATGAGGTTCAATCCCCTGGAAAGACTCGCAAAGAGTAACAAAACAAGCGATGTGCAAAATAGAATTTGGCGTGAGCTGGTGAAGCTGCACGCCGTAAATGAAGAGAAGCCCACGAAGAAATTCGTGGGCAGGAAAGGATAAGCCACGCAAAAGAAAGGCGAGAAACATCACCCGATAGCCGCTCGGGGGCTTGGGGACGCGTTCGATGCTGGGGAAGATGACTTGATCACCTCCAGCGAGAAATCCATTTTCCCGGGCCTTGGTCAGATCGGATTGTTCAAACTCCGAGGGCACCCAGCTGGTCGATGCGTTGGTGATCTTCTTCTTCGCCATCTGATTCTTGTGAGTGACTCTCTTGATGCGCATCTACAGAAGCTACGCTTGGGGGCTGCGAAGAAGCGCAGAAGCGCAAGGGAGATGAAGCAATGGTGGCGGCGGAAAGAGCAAGGAGCTGGTAAATAGTAAAATCCCCAATGTCCCCCTTATAAAGCTTCCTGGCGAAGGAACGTGGGCTGAGACGTGGTACAAGAAGCGGAAGCGGTAGCCCACTAACGGGCAGGGAAATTGTAAAATTATTGCACTGCGCATGAGCAACGGTCAGCGCTCAGCCAAGTCACAAGCAGAGTGATTCTACCAATGACGTCACGAGCGTTCAAGTAATTGGGAAATAAAAACATCACGATACAATGTGACGAGCATGGGTATTCATCAAAAATTCAGCAGAAGGTCTCGCATGTTACTTTGCCCATCGGTGCTGATCAAGGTACCCGAGAAAATTTTTTACACAAGATAAGAGGCGTTAGTGAAGAAAAATCGTCTTTGAGTCTATACCCGAAAATATTCGACTATTGCCTCGGGGGCTACTACCATCGGGAGAGCAGGCCGCGCACCCGACGATATTATTACATGAGCTACTATGTGACGGTTGAAAGAAGGAAAATTTACTTGAGCCTATACTCAAAACATTTTTTCGAGTATAGCCTCGGGGGCTACGAAATTCTTAAATTCCTAAGAAAGTAAAGAAGGCAGAAAAAGACTTGAATAGTGCAATTACTACCATCGGGAAGGAATTTATATTGTCAAGGTTGGACAACCCAAAGATTTTCAGAGCTGAAACAGTCAAACAAGGATGCAAGATATGATTCTCGAGTTGCGTCATCGCGATGAAACTCGAATGCCATGATTGAAACATATCGTGAAGGTAAGACCCCAGGATCCGTCCGATGTGGCCTGGTATACGCACCTGGATGCGCTCTGCTAGTAATTATCCGTGTCTACGACGTGAAGAAAATCCTGGTGGACGCACTGGGTACCCTGAGAACCACTGAAACTCATTCTTTGTGAGTCCTAAATGCGGCAAAAGAATGGGTTTGACCAGTTTCCCAGATTCAAGTCCAAGGGGATTGAATTTCAAGTAGGTGACAAGTATCTGCTCTGGTAGTTAACTGGCCTCTTGATCCGTCAGAGTTGTCAGGCTTGTTCATCAAAACCCCTTGCGGGATAATATAATGGAAGTCGATTATTTTTACAGGAAGAAGAAGAAGGCAAAAGATTATTCAAGTCAAAGATATGAAGATTTGAGATTCAACCCGAATCTGCAATTCTGGTAGAATCTCGGGGGCTACTGACAAGGGTATAGATAATAGAGCCCGTTACTTGAGTACCCCTGAGGCCCATTAAGCTAGGCCCAAGTGTAATCTTAGTCAAAATACGAGTTCATATCGTATACCATGTTGTAATATGTATCGGACCCCTCCCATTCCTTTAGACCTGGCCACCTATATATAGGGGCCAGGAGAGGATGGTGAGGGACAGATTGAAAAGTGAGCCAAGTTCACCACCATGTTTACTTTTGATACACACCTTGTTTGACTGATTTTACCTTCAAGTTCATCCGACGCCCTAATTCCCCGATCCTAAGTCCTTCATATTGGACATTTGTCGAGTTAACCCTCGTCACCGGGGTTATATCCCCGACATTAGCCCCCGAGGCTATGGGGGACTCGCATAGTCGTGCACAGGCTTCAACAAAATATACCAAAGTCCCAAACTCATATACTCACAAAACTGATGTGCTGGCCTGCATAAGCCAATTTTATCTCATGCCATTATAGACAATGTCTTATGAACTCATATACGTGATATGCTGGCCTTCATGGGCTATCTCAGAATACTATTGTGCCTTCTTTGGCTATATTGACACTTTTCCTCTTGGGCTATGTCTCATCGACATCGTCTGCTTAGACAATGCCAGAATACTGCTTTGCCTTCTTTGGCCATATCGATACTTTTCCTCTTGGGCTGCTTTGCTTCTTGGGCTACTTTGCCTCTTGGGCTTCTTTGCCTCTTGGGCTACTTTGCCTCTTGGGCTATTTTGCCTCTTGGGCTACTTTGCCTCTTGGGCTACTTTGCCTCTTGGGCTATTTTGCCTCTTGGGCTATTTTGCCATGTTGCCGCTTGGGCTATGTCTCATCGACATTGTCTGCTTTGACAATGCCGGAATACTGCTATGCCTCTTGGGCTGTGCCATCACTGGGCACTTGTTAGTATGTCAAATGATAAGTTATGTTAATATGTCAAACCGGGATACTCTGTGAGACCGGATATGAGAAGAGATATGATACCTGTTAGCTTTGAGATCGCTGTCTCAATATATTACTGAGCCATAATTGGCGATGACTAGAGTGATCATATAATGTCGTGATATGCTGGCATACCAAAATAAACGGTGATAAGAGTTACTGACTAATGCCTTGATATGCTGGGTAAACCGAAATAACGGTGATAGGAGATTTTGATTTATGCCATGGTATGTCGGCACACTGAGATTTTGATCGATGCCATAATATGTCGGCAAACTGAAATAAATGTGGCGTAAGACTTTACTTGATGCCCCGATATGCTGGCAAACTGAGATACCAATGACATGAGATATAAATTGAAGCCATAGTAGTATGATAGTAATCTCTTCTCTTGCAATGGCAATATGAAAAGTCATAGCCGGGTAATAGATATATATAATGAGATATCCAACCTGTTCTGTTGTCATACTAAAAGACACAGCAATGGTCATAGCATTTGGCATATAGCAATCTAGCATATGGAGTTTGGCAAATAGCATGTTGCACTTGGCATATAGCATATGAAATAAAGCACTTGGCATATAGACTGAGATATAGCAGTTTGACATATAGTACTTGAGATTGACATATGAGCTTAACTTAGCAACTCACAGGAAATATTTGGCACTCAAGTACCGGCATATAAATGCAGGTATACTATAACTGGCATGCGATACTTCACATAGAGCATATAGCAACTGGTACTGAGATTGGTATGTCATCTGATATGACAGTAAACTCATAGTAGCTAGCACATGGTATTTGACATATAAAGTTGGCATATGATACTTGGCATATAACAGCTGGCATATAACATATAGCAAATAGCCAGAATAGATACTAAACTTGTCATAGCAGATAGCAACAGTAGTCTCTATGCAAGGTGGTACTCATAGCATTTGGCATATAAATAGATATTGCGCTTCACATAGCAACTGGCATACTGACTCTAGCATTGTAGCAGAAACAAAGATTGACATATGCAAAGATATAGAATTTGACATAGCAAGTTGCTTACAGTAATAGATGCTAAGTCTAAGATATGAGATTTCTTCTAAGGCATAGAACTTGACATGCTACTGTTGGCATATAAAACCGACATATAATAAGACAAGGTAAAGTCTACACAAGACTGTAGATGTATAAACTGATACTGACGATACTATTGTTGCTGACATATGTAGCACTTGACATAGAAACAGACATACAGGAGAAAACTGAGAAGCTGGCATGCTAACATGTATACTAATTTAAACTGGAACTATAATCATAGCACTGGTTGGCTAGGCTTATGCCTAGCCCCCGAGTTATTTTTTCTATCAAGGAGATACTAGATTTCGATTAGGCCGGCTAGCCCCCGGGTTGACAAGCTGGAGGAACACTAAAACAACTTCCGGGTAAAGCTAGCAGGGTGTATAAATATATATGCACTTACTTGTCATCCACGCGCTGCAGACCGGGCATCCGATTTTGCCCAGCTTGGCTGGGATCGTTTGATGCCTGCCTTGCCAGAGCCTGGCACCATGCCTGCTCACGGTTGGGCTCAATCTCCCGATTTCGCACTAACAAGCCGGCCCAGCTGAAGGCGCCGCACGCCCACCTGGCTGCTTGGCCCAACCGGAGTAGAACAAGGCCGATCCGCAGGGAGGACCAACCCATAGGCGGCCATGACAGGTGGGGGATGCGGCGCTGCGAAGACCGTGGCCCAGCCGGGGCCCAACAGCCGGCCGGGGCGGACGAGGCCGGAAGCTACCACCGTGCTGGAGCACTGGCCCAGCCGGGGCCCAGCACACCTAAATCCGGCCAAGATAGGCCGAAACTGGCCCAAAAACCTTCATGTCTCGGCCGAAAGAGGCCGGAACTGGTCTATGTCGGCCCATGGACGCGAATGCCGGCCAGAAAAAAACAAATGCCGGCCAGGGGAGTGCCGGAGTCGACCCTGGCCCCACCAATGTTGGCCGGGACATAAATATGTCCGCCGGGACCCACCAATGCTGGCCCGGGGAAGCCGAGTGCTGGCTCGGTGAAAAATATGCCAGCCTGGAAATGTCGATGTAGATTCGGGACAACCGAATGTCGGCCCGGACGAGTTGATGTCAGCTCGGGAAGCTAAAGAAGACCTGAAGTGCTCGGAGGCGATGCTGATGTCGAGCCCCCGAGCTGATGAAGAAGATCTCGTCCGGATGTAATCCTGCCAGTGCTACTATCACCCCACGGTTGGCACCAAATGTCGTCGTGGTGAACGAACATATGCCACAGGGTGGCTTAAGTTGGGGCCGACTGTACACTGGCGGATCCGGAGGAGGGAAGACGCGGTGAAGACCATGCACGGAAGACACTGCAAACACACCGAGCTACCTAGGTTCGGGGCCCTCGTGAGGAGGTAACACCCCTACTCCTGCATGTCTGATCTATATGTGCTACACATGAGAGCTACAATGGTGTTCCTTGAGCTGTATATCTTGCCTGTCTACGGCTGCACTGGGCAGGAGCAAAACAGCTAGTGCTACGGAGGAAGGAGAGCTCCCATGGAGCGAGAAAGAAGTGAGCCTCTTCTGGAGGCTGGGGCACTCGTTCCCCTGGTGCCCCTTATATAGGGTGCCCAGGGGACAAGGGATGCCCCACAATACACTATGCATGTACCCTGTACACTGTGGCTAAGTTGACTGCTGGGTCTTGTCAGCACTGTGGCCTCCATCAGCATGGTACCGTCCTTGGTACTACGCACTGCGTTATGGTCAGGGACTTGTCCCATCGCTGTCTGTCCTTGGAGTACTTGGTCTTCGTCTTCTAGTGTGTGTGTCTTCTGGATCTCCTAGTCATCAGTCTTATCCTCCTCCTGAGGATAAGACTGACTGCAATGTATACCAATCTGAGCCAGGGCGTCCCAAGACCGATATATGATGCCATGGACGAAGAGGCCGGCCAGATCGATCCCGCATGGACCGATCCAGCCGGAGAAGTAGCGCTGGTGGAAGCACCGGTCAATGCAGCGAGCTGGAGTTCCACGATGCCGGCCAGGAGCTATCGATGGCCGACCTGCCTGGGCGCCCCGACTAGCAGCGATCCTGGCCAGGGGAGGTAAACCGGCCTGACCTGGGTTGGCTACTAGCGCCGGCCTGGCTTGGGCCAGAATGCCGGCCTGGCATCCTTGCCAGGTGACCTGGGGACTCGGGGGTGAGGAGGCCCAGCTGGGGTAAGGAGCTCTGGCCCAGCCGGGGTAGAAGGGCAATCGGCCCAGCCAGGGCAAGACCTGGCGGCCCAGCCGGGCGGAGGGAGAGCCGTCCAGCCGGGTGGAAGAGTTCTCCCGGCCCAGCCGGGAGAGGGAGATTCGGCCCAGCCATGCCGGCCCAGCCGAGTAGGAGTTGTTACACCGGCCCAGCTATGCTTTATGCCGGCCTGGGCTTAATAATGCCGGCCCAAGAATGGTTATTCTGGCCTGAATAAATCATGGGCATGCCGACTTTGGTATAAGTCAGCCCAGGTTATTGTCTGCCTGCTTTTTAATATCATACACATATAATTTAATCATATAACACGTATTAGTCATGTAGACAAGGGTACTTTGGTATACTCAGGGTTATTTCCCCGACAGACAGCAAAGAAGATTCAAAACCGACCTGCTGCTTTGCTAGAACTCTACCGAGGAGTGACCAATGATGATGACCGCACAGCCCAGCGTGGCAAGATAAGGAACATTCAGCTCCCAGCTATTAGATACTTTGCTTACTATCTTTCCACCAGTATTCTTGGTAGAGAGAACACTAGTAATATTTCTAATTATCATTTAGATTTTCTAGCCACTACACTTGGTGTTAGTAGGAAGTACAACCTCGGTGCTCTCATTGCTCGTCGTTTAGCTGCTAGGGGACCCATTTATGGGGGCATTTTTGCTACGCGCATTGTTGCTGCTTTGGGCCTTTCTGTTGCTCCTAATGATACATTGCTAGTCCCACAAGGACTTGATCTTGCTGCTATGAAAATCCATCATTTTTTTACTGCTAACTCTTGTGTAGGAAAACTAATTTATAGAATGTTATTTACTGATGGAGATGAAAGGGAAGTTCCCTTGCCGCAACCCAGTTTGTTTAGTATTTGCAGGGGACCTTGGTCGCGTTCGAAGGAGGAGTTGGATGAGCAGCTTAGGTTGCTTGGTTTCCACATGCAGCAGGGCGCCGAAGGCCAGGAGGAGGAGGCACCCGCTAATTATTACACCGTGTACCATACCGAGGCGCCCTCAAGCTCATATCAGGATGAAGGTACTTCTTCGTCGTATTTTGGAGATGCCACTTCTTGGCCACGTTGCGATTGATCTCCACTTAGGCCAAAAGCCTAAGCTTGGGGGGTGGTACGCCGACAATTCACTCATCTATACATCATATTCTGTTGGGACTTTGTATATCCATGTTTCGCTTTCTTTCTTTTTCTTTGTTGTTCTTGTTTTTGTCTCTACTTTCCAAAACACAAAAAGACCAAAAATATTTCTGTTATTTCTCTTTGTTTGCTTCTTTAGTTTTCTAGTATTAGTTTGCTTCACTTTCTATTTTCGGTTTGGTATTCGAAAAATCCAAAAAGATTTTGCTTTGTTTGTTGTTTCCTTCTGTTCTTGCTTTAAAATTCAAAAACCCAAAAATATTTGTTGTTCTTTTCCAGTTTTGTAAAGTTTGTTGTAGAGTTTAGTCTCCCGTGACTCCATTGGAGCTTGGTTATCACTTCATATTATTCAAGCCACACAAGTGAAAGACAACTCGAGATGTGGTGAGAGGATGGTATGAACTCTATTTGTTTTCATTTTTCTACATATACTCATTTATATGAACGTGCTTAGTTTGTTCGTATGAGGTGTATGTTATTTAATGGATGCTTAGTAGTTCTTGCTCTTGTATGATTAGTTCCAATTTACTAATGGTTTGTGGCATGTCATATAGATGTTTGCTTGCATTGTTCTATTCATAAAACGGTATGACATTTGTGTACCCTCCTCTGAAAGTTTCATTTGAATTGACTTGGCACATGATCAAGCATGCAGATGACTGAACAAAAGTCAATTAAGCCTTGATGATTTACTTTGCCCTAGAGCTCTTGTATCGTTTTTATGCCTATATTAATTTTGTTTTGTCGCAAGCATGATTATTAAAGTTACTGCTCTCTTGATTGTCGCTTCCCAGTCTTTTGCTAGCCTTCACCTGTACTGAGAGGGAATACTTCTCGTGCATCCAACTCCTGAAATCCAAGTAATTCCAAAGAGTCCACTATAAATTCCTATGCATGGTATTTCAAAGCCATTCCAAGTAAATTTTCATGTGCTACCTTTCAAAACCTTCAAATACTTCTCATTTTGTGCCACTGTTTTTAGCTCATGAGGACGTAGTGGTCAGATTTGCTATCTTCCATATTGAATTAAGTACCCCTCGACTTGCATGCTTCATTTGCTCATCATTAATTTTGCAAGGGAGCTAGTCAAACCATTGTGAACTAAAAAAGAAAAAAGAAAAAAAGACACTCCTCCATGGTATGTGAAAGTTGGTGGGCACCCGATGGAATCAGTTAGCCATGGTTTGTGAAAACAAAAAAGTGGAGAGGAGTGCCAAGCTTTATAAAAGAGCACAAATGTGCCAATTTTTCAAAGAACTCGAAAACGCTCTCAACTTGTTTAGTATGGAAGATAGCAAGAACCCCATTGCCAGTCGTTGACAGAAATAACCACCTCTCAAAACAATTTTTTATCTCTGTTTTACAAATGAAAAGCTCTAGCACATGTTAAATTCCTGCTTCCCTCTACAAAGGGGCTTTCTTTTACTTTATGTTGAGTCTTCATCTTCTAACTTTAAGCACCTTCTTGAGAGCATGGCTGTCGTTCTTAGTGCAATGTGCTTGACCCAGAACACGGTTAATTGTGGTATAACTTTGATGCTTGTATCTTTGATATTTCTACTTCTAGTCTTCTCTTGAACTTCAGAGGTGCCTTGGCATTTATGTTTTGCTCCACAAATAAAGGCAAGCGAGATACAACTCGTTCATATCTTGTTATGAGCATTACAATCCTATAGCTTCTTATGTTTTATGTTGCTTGTTATTAGTGTGTTGGTACTTTTTCATAGCTTGCATGACTACGAGATAACATTAGTTGCACACTTCTTATTATGAATTGCTTGAGTACTTGATCTTATAGTGAGAATATATACATTTTATGAAGCAAATGTGTTCATGAAAGTTTCTTTTTTCGTACTCAGTTGTTAACTGAATTGCTTGAGGACAAGCAATAAGCTAAGCTTGGGGGGAGTTGATACGTCCAAAACGTATCTACTTTCCCGAACACGTTTTCTGTTGTTTCTCCTCTAATTTGTGTCTTTTGAATACAACTAACACGGACTAACGCATTTTTCAGCAGAATTGCCCTGGTGTCTTTATTTTGTGCAGAAATCCAACTTTCAGGAAAAATTCCGGAGAATACTGCAAAATTCCTATTTTACCAAAAGACACACGGAGCCAGAGTACGAAACAGAGAGGGGCCACAGGGGGCTCACACCACCTGGTGGCGCGGGCCAGGCCAGGCCACGCCAGGGGGTGGTGTGGCCGCCCCAGGCGTCGCCTCGACCCTTCCTTCTGCCTACATATACCTTCTGACCTGAAAGGATCAGGGGTTCGGCGTTTTTCCCAGATAGAGTTCCATTGCGCCGCCACCACCAGAAACTGCGATTCAGAACCAGAAACTCCGTACTGGCACCCTACCGGGACGAGGATTTGGAGGAGATCATCATCATCATCATCGACGTCTCTCCATCAACCATCCATGATTCCCCCATCCATGTGTGAGTAATTCCCGCTGTAGGCGAAGGGGATGATAGGGATTGGATGAGATCAGTCATGTAATTGCTATGAGATTGTTAGGGCATGGTGCCTAGTATCCATTGTTAGTGCTTATGACATTGTTGCAACTTGTTGTGCTTAATGCTTGTCACTTTGGGACCGAGTGCCATGATCTCAGATCTGAACTTTTTATTGTTTTATGATGATAATTGTTGTTTATGATCTTACCTGCAAGTTGTATACACATATCGTTGTCCAGAACCCGAGGCCCCAAAGTGACAATAATTGGGATAACCGAAGGAGATGGCTGTGATGTGAGGATCACATGTGTTCACTGAGTGTTAATGCTTTGCTCCGGTACTCTATTAAAAGGAGTACCTTAATTACCAGTAGTTTCCCTTGAGGCCCACTGCAAATGGGCTGGTAGGACAGAAGATGTCGTGCAAGTTTCTCATTGTGAGCACGTACAACTACATACGGAACATATGCCTATGGTTGTTTAGTACTAGGATGCTTTATCTTCATTTATCTGCAATTGCCCATGTCTTGAATATTACATGAATTATCTTGTCCATGCAACGCCCGTTCATCCATCCCTATGTGATGAGGGTCAACTCGACAAATGTCCAAGATGAAGGACTTAGGATCGGGGGAATAGGGCGTCGGATGTACTCAAAGGTAAAGATCAGTCAAACAAGGCGTGTATCGAGAATAAACATGGTGATCAACTTGGCTTACTCTCAATCTGTCACTGACCAGCCTCTCCTGGCCCCTATATATAGGTGGCCAGGTCTCAAGGAACCAGTCGGGTCCGATACATATTACAATGTATGTATACGACATGGACTCGTACTTCAACTATGAATATTCTTGGGCCTAGCTTAACGGGCCTCAGGGGTACACAAGTAACGGGCTCTATTAGCTATACCCTTGTCAGTAGCCCCCGAGATTCTACCAAAATTGCAGATTCGGGTTGAATCTCAAATCGTCATATCTTTGACTTGATCAATCTTCGACTTCTTCTTCTTCCTGTACTCAATTAAACAAGTTTCATTATATTATCTCACAAGGGTTTTTTGGTTAACAAGCCTGACAGCTCTGACGGATCAAGAGGCCACTGCCGGAGCAGATACTTGTCACCTACTTCAAACTCAATCCCCTTGGACTTGAGTCTGGGACCTGGTCTAACCCAATCTTTTGCTGCATTTAGGACTTACAAAGAAAGAGTTCCAGTAGTTCTTAGGGTACCCAGTGCGTCCACCAGGATTTTCTTCGCGTCGTAGACACAGAAAGTTACTAGCAGAGCGCATTCAGGTGCGTATACTAGGCCACACAGGACGGATCCTGGGGTCTTACCTTCATGATCTTTTATGACCACGGCATTCAAGCTTTTTCGTGATGACTTAGCCTAAGAATCATTAATTTCCCTTGCAAGCCTTGTTTGACTGTTGAAATGTGCAAAATCTTCGAGTTGCTCTTCCTTCAAATAATTGCGAATAGCTCCCGATGGGAGTAATCAATGTCAATTTGTCGACAATATAGTCGAAGGTTGTTGTCGACAAAGTAGTCGATGATATTTTTGATCATTACCCAATGTTGTCCATTGTCATCGGGTGCATGACCAATGCTCCCAATGGGAGTAGCCCCCGAGGCTATAGCCGAAATTTTTTCGTGTATGGGCTCAAATATATTGTCTTCCCATCTTCCAGCTGTAGTATTCTTGTGTTGATTCATCGGATGCACGTCAAGCGCTTCCGATGGTAGTAGCCCCCGAGGCTATAAGAGGGTGCGTTGCAACCTTTTATAGACTCAAATATTTTTCTTCTGGATCACCTTTTATCTTTGGAGGATTGCACATATCGTCGTTTCTTCCTTTATATATGTTTCCGTTGTTCCTTTCTCTGCTCTGAGCGAAATGTCAAAGCCCGTAACTTTAATTGGACCTATAATTCATAAAGGCCCATGAAAGGTTACTTATAAATAAAGTATGCTAGCTTGCCAAGGAAAACCCTAATCCCTTCATTGTGATCTTTCTCTGCCGCATTGTCTTCCTCCAAATCTCATCTAGGGTTTTCTTTCCACCAAGCACAACCTTCCAATGGCAGATGCCAGTGCTGTCAAACTTGACACCGGTGCGCTAATGGAGAAGCAGGGGCGCGGCCATCCCCACGGCAGTAAGAACAAACCGAAGGACGCCACCCTGGTGGCTTCGTCGTCCGCATCTGCAAAGCGGCGCCCCGGCCGCCCCTTGGGAAGTAAGAACAAGCCCAAGGCATCTGCCGCCGTTGCCCCAGGTGCCAGCGCTGCTCCCCGCAATGCCTCTCCTCCTCCTCCTGTCAAGATTTACTCTTTCTTATGTATTGCTGGTGCTCAATGTCGTGAGCAACAGCGTGTTCTGCTGAAATTTACCAAGTTCATGGACAGGCGCGAGCTTCGTGAAGCGATCCTCCGCGAATAGTCTGGAGGAGGAACTCCATATGAAGTGGAGGTGTACTATGATGGGCGCGGTGAGATGCACTTCAGGGGCGGCTGGCCCCAATTTGCAGAGGATCACGAGCTGCATCAAGGGTTTTTCATGCTCTTCGACTATCATTGTGGTACGTCTAAGTTCGACGTAAAGATCTACGATGGCACACACTGCCAGAGGAAGTACGAGGCTGAAGTGCACTTCCAGTAGATGTTTCCTTCTACTTGATGTAATCTTCTGATCTGTTCTCCTTTGGCCTGCTTTATGTAATAAGTATATGTGACAAACTTTATTTTATGCTATCGTGTTCAGTAATAGATCAGAGGAACTATCAGTGTTCCGAGGTGTGTTGATTTACTTGCGCGTTTCTGTTAGCCGCGTTTTCTCTTGGCGAATATAGGGTTGTGCACAACCTCGTAGTAACTCTTGAGGAAACGTGAGTACATGATCTCAATAATTTTTATATTTCTTTATACGACTCGAAGGTCGGAGCCCCCGAGCGGAAAATCATGACATTTTTTACATATCATCGAGTTGACCCAAGAAACCCGACATGTGGCCTCGTGTTCTGGGTTTAGGTGGTCACAACTCGTAGTTTTCTATTGTTGTCGTCGTGCTTGTTTACTAATGAAGTCTTCTATGCGTAGAAACACCGGAGCTGTTCTGCGTTCCATGGGTTGCTCTCATCTTTGCCCGTCTTCTTGTCTTGTAGTCGATAAGCTCCTCCTAGGATGACTTCTGTAACGATGTAAGGTCCCACCCATGGGGACTCTAATTTGCCATGGCCATCCTGCTTGAGTCGTAAGACTAGGTCCCATACTACGAAAGATTGGGGGCGAACTCGACTACTATGGTAGTTCCATAGACTTTGCTGGTACTGCGTAGCTCTGGCTAGTGCTACATCTCTTGCTTTGTCGAGTGCATCGACATCATCTTGAAGGGCTTCTGTAGAAATCGTTTCGTTGTAAGCCACAATTCTTGGGGCTTCATGAGTAATTTCGACTGGAAGCACGGCTTATGCGCCATGGACCAGAAATAAAGGTGTTTCTTGGGTAGCCGCATTAGGCGTAGTTCTCAAACTCCAAAGCACGGAGGGTAACTCGTCTACCCAAGCGTGCTTGGCTTTCTCCAGGGGCGCTAATAGCCTCTTTTTTATTCCATTGCATATTAAGCCGTTTGCTTTCTCGACTTGCCTGTTTGTTTTGGGATGTGCGATAGACAAATTTTTTAACTTGATTCCCATTCTCTCGCAGTAGCTTTTGAACTCCTTGGATATGAAATTTGTCCCATTGTCTGTGATGATGCTGTGTGGTACCCCAAAGCAAAATACTATGGATTTGATGAAGTTGATTCCTGCTGTGGAATCCTGAGTTGTTACTGGGGCTGCTTCTACCCACTTGGTGAATTTGTCTATTGCCACCAACATGTAGACGTGCCCACCTGGCCAAGATTTGTGCAGTTTCCCTACCATGTCCAAACCCCATTGTGCAAAGCGCCAGGACAGTGGTATTGGCTGTAGTTCTGCTGCTGATGCGTGTGGTCTGGACGCGAATCGTTGACAGGCCTCACATCTTCGGACTATGTCTTTTGCATCTTCGATGGCCGTTAACCAGTAGAATCTTGCACGAAAAGCTTTGGCTGCTATAGCTCTGCTGCTAGCATGATGCCCGCAAACTCTTGCATGGATGTTTTTTAATATATCTTGTCCTTCTTGAGGGGTGACGCATCGCTGCAATACACCAAGTATGCTTTTCTTGTACAACTTCCCCTGTAGTACGACAAAAGCTTTGGACCGTCGTATTATCCTTCTTGCTTCGACTGTATCTTCGGGTAGTGTCTTGTTTATCATATACGCCATGTATGGCTGCATCCAAGTTTCTTCGATCATCATGACTTCCTCTGGTTCTGCTATGCTTCTTGTTCCTGGCTTGCCAGCCCCCAAGCCTATCGTCGGATGCTGACTTGGTTCCCTAGGAGTCGAACTCTTGCTGCTTTTTATTGACCTCTCGATGATTTCCTCCCAAAAGACTCCTGGTGGTATAGGCAGGCATTGGGACCCGATGTTTTCTAGATTGTCGGGTTCCTCGTTGCTAGCTCTGTTGACGTGTGAAACTTCACACCCATCAAAAGTTCCTTCTAGGTAGTAATACAAGTATCTGTACACCGTCATGTTGTCGCTAATGGCATCGCACTGAGTCATCACTTGCTGGACAACGAGATTCGAGTCCCCAAATATTTTCAGTCGGGTTGCTCCACATGCTTTGGCCATTTTCATTCCATGAAGCAAGGCCTCGTACTCGGCTTCATTGTTAGAAGCTTGTGGAAAACTCATCCTTAACACTTTAGTTTGTCCCCTTGTGGTGATATTAACACTACACCTGCTCCTGCGCCTTGGACCCTTTTTGACCCGTCAAAGTACATTGTCCATACACTCGACAGGTCAGGTGGTCCTGTATTTTGTAGTTTGAGCCACTCTGCTGTGAAATCTGGTAGTACCTGAGATTTGATTGCTTTCCTTTTCTCGTACATGATGTCCAGGGGAGATAGTTCGATTCCCCATAAGGAGACACGTCCTATTGCTTCGGGTTGTTCAATATATTTGATAGTGGGGCTTCGTTAACCACTATGATTGGATGCACCGCAAAATATTGTCGTAATTTTCATGTTGTTGTAAACACGCTGTATGCAAGCTTCTGGTAATGCGGGTACCTTTGCTTTGTTGGTGACAGGACTTTGCTAAGAAAATATACTGGCCGCTGGACTCTGTGCGCCTTTCCTTCTTCACTTTGCTCAACTACTAGTACCGTGCTTACCACTTGATGTGTGGCTACGATATATAGTAGTAGTGGTTCTATTTCTTTCGGTGCGACCAACACTGGTGGTGTGGAAAGCACTTTTTCAGCTGCATGAAGGTTGTATCCGCCTCTTCTGTCCACTCGAATTTGCTATCTGACTTTTTCATGAGTGCGTAGAAGGGGATAGCTTTTTCTCCTAATCGTGCGACAAATCGACTTAATATTAATGCCGCCACGCGTCCTGCGAGTTTCTATATGTCGTGTAGCTTTGCTGGTTTCCCCATTGTTATTATTGCTTGGATTTTCTCTGGGTTTGCCTCTATACCTCTTGCTGACACCAGGAATCCCAGAAGTTGCCCTGCTGACACGCCAAAAGAGCATTTTGTCGGGTTGAGTTTGAGCTTGTACCTGTTAAGGTTGTCGAAAGTTTCCTGCAGGTCGCTGATTAAAGACTCCTCATTTCTTGTTGTGATGACTACATCGTTGATGTAGACTTGGATGTTGCAGCCTATTTGACTTCCGAGACAATTTTGCATCATCCGTTGGTAAGTTGCTCCTGCATTTTTTAGACCGAAGGGCATGACTTGATAGCAAAAAACGCCATATGGTGTGATAAAAGCTGTTTTTTCTTCATCTTGTTTCTTTAGCTTGATCTGGTTGTAGCCGGAATACGCGTCCAGAAAGGAAAGCCTTGCACACCCCACAGTTGAGTAAATTATCTGATCAATGCAAGATAGTGGAAAGGGATCCTTAGGGCAATGTTTATTGAGAGACGTGTAGTCAACACATACTCTTTGTACGTCCGTATTTTTCTTGGGGACGATAACTGGGTTGGAGACCCAAGTTGATGCTTTGATTTCTCTGATGAAGCCTGCATTTTCTAGCCTGTGTAGCTCGGCTGCTATTGCTTTTCTTTTGGGTTCATCAAACCGTCGTAGAGGTTGCTTGACTGGCTTTGCTTTTGGATCCACATTTAGTGCGTGCTCGACGAGTTCCCTGGGAACCCCTGGCATGTCTGAAGGACACCAGACAAAGATTTCCCAGCGCTCATGGAGGAACTCGACGAGCGCACTTTCCTATGCGGGGTCCAAGTTTACTGCTATTGAAGTTGTTTTGTTTGGGTCTGTAGGGTGAACCTGAATTTTCTTGGAGTCTTCATTGCGTCGAAAGCCTGGTCTGGCAGGGATCGACCGACGTCGGGTAGTACATTGTGATCAGTTTTGCCCTTGAGTCTTGCATATTTAGTTGTCATGCTGAAGGTTTGCGCCATCTTATTGAATTCTTTGTCACAGTTATTGGATACTTTGAAGCTTCCTTGTACTGTGATGATCCCCTTAGGTCCTGGAATTTTGAGTGCTAGGTATGCGTAATGAGGAACTGCCATGAATTTTGCAAATGCTGGTCGCCCTAGGATTGCATGGTACTCTGAGGGCCAGTCCATCACTTCGAATTCCAGCTTTTATGTGCGGAAGTTGCCACTGTCGCCAAAACAAACGTCGAGTTTGATTTTCCCAAGGGGGTAATTTGCGCTCCCTGGTACTATTTCGTGGAAAGAGCAATCTGTCGGCTTCAACCATTCCAGCGAGATGCTCATTGCCTTTAGGGTCCTTGCGTATATCGGATTTATTCCACTGCCTGCGTCCATAAATACTCGCCCAATGCCGTATCCTTCTATTTGTGCCTTTAACACCATTGGCATGTGCCCTGGCCTAGGTACTTTCCTCGGGTGATCTGCTCTGCTGAACCTAATTGGCTGGTCGGACCACCTTAAGTATTTTGTGGTAGCTGGTGGTGATGATATTGCTAGGTTTACTTGCCTTGATATGCTCTTCTGTTCTTTTTTGGATTTCGGGACAGGCTGGATCATTGTGGATATGTACACTTTTGACTCTAGATGTCTTGCATTATGTTGTACTTGATATCCTTGACTTGTGTTCATACCTCCTCGATGTGCTCCTTGGTTTAACTCTAGAGCGTCTTGTAATCTTAGGAACATTCTGCAATCTTTCATCTGGTGATTGGAAACTTTCTTCCCATCTAAGTATGTGTAGTGGATGCGGCAGGGTCCATGGAGCATGTCCTCCGCCGATGGGCCAGAATACTTCGGCTTTTCTCTTTCCCGATTGTTTTTGTCTCGGTACTCCCTAGTCCCATCGCCTTCCTCGTTCCTTCTTTCGTATCCTGCCGCTACTTGGTTGCGTCTTGTGTGGCTATCCTCGTTGCGAGACCTGCGCCTTTGCCTGCTTTCTCTGTCGACTTCTGGTGAACGTGCCCTTTTATTGTTGTAACTTGTAAGTGTCTTCTCCATCGGCGAATCTGCTTGCTATCTCCATTAATTCTGACACTATATTGGGCCTTGTTCTCCCTAATTCTTCCACGAGATCCGAACGGCGAAGTCCAGCCGAGAAAGCATCTACCGCCCGCTCGTCGGAGACGTCTTCCGTGGAGTTTTTTTTTTATACTTCACTGCTGTATGTAAGAATGTAGGGTTTCACCCTTCCTCTGCATGCATGATTTGACTTCTTCTAGGGACGTTGGACGCTTGTATGTCGAACAAAAATTTCTTGCGAATTGACTTTCTAATTCTCCCCAACTTCCGATGGAATCATTGGGTAACGTGCTTAACCAAGACCGTGCTGTGCCGATGAGGTGTAACTGCAAACTTTGCATCGCCGTTGCTCTTATTCCTCCGAGTATTTGTACTCCTTGAAGGTAGTCTGATAACCACAGCTTAGGTTCTTGCGACCCATCGTACTTTTTCTGATCGTGCGGCACTTTAAATCCTTTGGGTACTCGCGTTCTGCGAATCCTTCGGGTAAAGCATAGCGCGCCCATCTCTTTCTCGTCGTCCTCGTAATTTTCTTCCTTCCATGCATAGCGTGCGTTGTTCACTCTTATTTGTGCTATGATATTCCTTGCATCCTCCCTTCGTGCCCTGCGCTTTTTGTCACCTGATGAGTCGCTTGTTTGGCTTTGTGAGGATTGGTACTTGATACTTTTCTTTCCCTTATCCTCGTAATGTGTTGTCTTTTCCTCTGGAGAACGCTTCCTTAGTCTGTCTTCTACTAACCCAAGACTTCTTATTGTGGCTTGGTGCATGTGCTCCTGTGGATCTCTGGGTTCTAGTTGCGTAGTTAGTAGGTATGCCTGTGCTGCTACTAGTGTTGCTTCTGGTGTTTCTTGCGCAAATTCTTCCTCGTTATTTGATGGATGTGCGCTTATGCTTCTTGCACGGTTCTCTTCCCTTGCTCGCGCTGTTGTCCTCCTATTGTGTTTTGGCTCTCGATGTCTCTCTCTGCTGGAGTTCGATGCTTTGCTGTGTTCATCCCAGTATGCTCCACTTGATACACTATTGTTTTCTTGACTTCTCCTGATCTCGTCTTTTTCCTCCTGTAGTTTCTTTTTGTGCTGATGCAGTGTCATCGTGGTGAAACAACATATGCCATAGGATGGCTTAAATGGGGGCCGACTAGATGCTGGAGGATTCGGGAGAGGGGAACGAGCTAAAGAGCCCGACAGAAAGGAACACAGATCTACCCAGGTTCGGGGCTCTCATAAGGAGATAAAACCCCTACTCCTGCTCTACTTGCTTTATCTTTGGATCGATGGAGTACACAACAATGGTGCTTCCTAGCTCTCTGCTAGAGAAGGAAGAATAACAGCTAAGTGTAGGAACACAGAGTGACCAACCCTTTGCTAGGGCTCCCTATGCCACCTTATATAGTGGTGGCCAGGGTTACAACGGTCACATGAGACCAGCAGACACGAGCTACACTCCAAATAGGACTTCCTGACGAGGGCAGACGCCCATGACTTTCTCCCTGATTGCTCTCGATGGGACTCACCCTTGCTGTACCTTGTACTTCCAGGACTGTGACCTTACCATTCTGAGGTAAGCTTGTACTTGTGCACAGTAAGGGTAGGTAATCTCCACTGTGCACCCTGCCATCACTCTGCTACCATGCTTGGATGTTTTCTTCCTTGATTGTAGCGATGTGACACCTTGGTTGACTTGAGTATCCCGGATACGACCGTGGGCCATAACCGGGACCTATATGCCGGACCAACGACCTATACAGGTCGGGTAATCCGGCCTCCCCTGCTCCTGCACAACACACCAAATAGTTAGGCCGGCATATCTGAGTATATGCCGGCACACCTATACTACTATTCCGGCTATACCGGCATATCCAGACATCAGCCGGGATATACATATATGCCGGCCTGGCCGATGCTCCTATATTCCGGCCAGGCCTTTTCTTGGTCAAACCGGCATAAAAGTCAACCATGAACCTTGTATCTTTCTAGCCTCTTGACCCTACCGGGGGTCATCCCCCCGACACTAGTCCCCGAAGCTGTCGAGGTCCCCCAGTCTTGATTGAGGGGCCTTGGCAGGTTCAACATATCCTCTTCTCCTTATAACTCGGTTTTTCGTTATATCCCGACGATCAGATGATATGTCGGGACATCCATGCATATCCCGGCCACTGTTCCTTCTCCAGAAGTTATTCCGGCCGGTCCCGAGATATTTCGGACGGAATTTATTCTCCGGGGCGGCCCAGCCAGCACATAGACGAGACTTCCTCGAGAAGCCACGCCTGACAGTTTGCATCGAAACTTGGAACTGTCCTGTCATCTCGAACGGTCACACACGATGCGACGGTTCACAGTGCAGTTACTCCTCGCCATCATTGCGTCATGGCACGGTTACAGGAACCGCCGCCCCACTCCGTGCCGCCACGTGGCGCCTCGCCGCAGAAACGGTCGGGGGAGTGGAGCACTATCCTCCCCACGACCCCTACCTGGCAGGCATATAAATAGGGCGGCGGGGGTAAACTTCTCTTTTACCCCACGCCATCGTCTTCCTCCCCTGCTCTTCTGCCTCCTGCGCTTCACCGCCGGTCCGAAGAACAGCATCGCCGCCGCGGCCGACCTGCTCCCCGCCGACGCCGACGCTCGACGACGCCCGACATCTCTGTCGACGACGCCGCCGCCGCCGCCTCTCTCCCCCACGACATTGCAGGGGGATTGGAACTTCTCCTGCACGCTCGCCGCCGCTCCAGTGCCGCCGGCCAAGCTCCGGTGAGATCTCCCTCTGTTCTTCCTCTTCCATGCTTCTTTATAACTTCGCATTGGTAGCCATACTCGCGTAGATCTACTGCAGTTCCTCTGCTTGTTATTCTTTGGATTCGACTAGCATTGCTAACAACGTTCTCGGGTGTTCTTCCTTAGAAGTTTTACCCTTATTTGTTTCCTATTTTAACTGGCTCGGTAGATCTTTTATTTCTGCTAACATTTGTGAGAGCGGTATGCCGGAGAGACTAACCTCCCTCTTTTCTCCGGCCCTGATAGGGATAACACCACGGGACTCCGGCTCTCATGCCTTGTCCCGGCCATTAAGATGGCATCTTCAAGCATGACGGGTACCTCGGCCTCGGAGGAAGATAACTCGGCCCGGGCCCAAGGACGCTCCGGCTAGGAGGGGTCGGAGGTCACTCCGGCCGACATATCCTGGGTCACCTCCACCAGGAGAGTGCCGGAGGGCGTGGCATGCCGGCTACCGGCGGGAGAGACTACGCCGGCACCCGAACCCGGCGAACGCGTCGTCTTCATCGCCCACTTCGAGCGGGGTTTCGGCTTGCCGGTGTCGGACTTCTTCCGGGACATCCTCGACACCTACGATCTACAACCTCATCATATCCCGGCCAATGCCGTGATGATCCTCTCCGCCTTCGCTGCTTTTTGCGAAGGCTATGCCGGCATAGAGCCCTTATCCCAAGGCTGGGCGAAGTACTTCCAACTGCGGAAGCAAGTCATCCAAGAGCCGCCTCGGAGCAAGGATGAGCCGCAGGAGACAGCCCAGGAGAAGAAGGACCGCCCCATGACCCTATGCGGCGCGGCGACCATCATGTCCCGGAAGGGCTCGGACTTCCCCAAGGTGGAGCTCCTTGAGTCTTGCAAGAAGTGGCAGAAAAGCTTCTTCTACGTCAAGAACACCACTGACGAGGATCTGCTCAACCTGCCGCCATTTGTGGACGAGCCACCTTTGGCCACGAAGAACTCGGTGATGCCGGTGAATGCGCTTCACCGGGTTAAGGGCGAGCTCCGGGATGCCGGCCTTACCCCTCAAGATCTGGTGGCATGCTATATCAGCCGGCGCGTGTCCCCTCTGCAGTGCCGGTCGCACAAGATCTGCCAGATGAGCGGGCCCATGGACCCCACCCGGCATTCCACACATGAGCTGACTCCGGCCGACATTCTGCGGCAGATCAAGGACGTCTGCAAGTCCTCTCAGGCCACCTTTGCCTAGGGGCTGGAACCATATAGCCGGGATAGGCCCGCCCCAACGGTAAACCCTCTTTGTCCGATATATAAACTCTATGCCCGGCACATAGATACCTAAGCCGACACATGTCTATTTACCGACACATATCCTACTTGGCCCGAGATATTGCTACTTGCCGCCATATTACCTTGTTTGATCACTTGACTTTGCTTTTATACAGAAATTCAGCTTCCAAGCCATGGAGAACTCCCGGATCAAGATCGCGGCAGACCGCACTGTTGCGGATGTTGAAGATCTGGATCACTGGGACAAGTTACCCCGGAACACCCGTGCCGCAGCTGCCGCGGGTAAGGCCTCTTCATCCCGGCATTATACTCAAGACCGGAGTGAGATTGATTCTGACGAGGAGATCCTGCTGTACTATGACCCGATGCCACTTGCATATGCCTTTCCAGAAACACCTATTGCTTACGAGTTTCCAATGCCGTCCTCAGCTATCCCGGACGATATGGTTGTCGATACCGCCCCTCTGAACCAGGGACCTCCTTCCACCGGCGGACGTGCCGGCTGGAAGCGAGGGGTGAAGCCCCAGCCCGACACACCTCAGAAGCCGAAGAGGCAGAAGATCGGCGTGCCTATCCAGAAGAAACCAAGGCCTGTTGCCGCGGGGTAAGTTTCTTTTCTTTGTATCTCCTCCGACATATCTCTTGCTCTGATTATTAACTTGGTGTTATCTCCTTTTCAGAGCTCCTCTTGCGCCGGAACAAGCTTCTGGCTCGAGTGGCGGCCCGAAGGTTACCAAGCCTGCGGCCCCTGCTACCTCCGACACACCCTCTGCCAGTCATACGACCTCCCCGGCGCCGGCATCTTCGCCTGCGCCCGACAAGACCACCTCCCCGGCGAAGGACGATCCTCCGCCGGAACAAGACAACTCTGCCCCCGAAGTCCACATGGACTCGGGGGCTCAACAGGAACCATCGGCCTCTGATGTCCACATGGACACAGGAGCCCACCAAGGAGCACCAGACTCCGGCGCGCCCACCAGCGACGCCGGCACAACTAAAGACGCCGGCGCAAGCGACACGAGCGCCGGCATAGATCTTAAAGGAAAGGGCCCTACTGTGCCAGAAGTCCGGACTATTCCGGAACCTGCCCCAGCTGGCCAAGCTTCACCGGCCGTGCCGGAACAGCCTGCACCCGAGACTCCATCCTCTGAGAAGACTCCTGCGCCGACCAAGGCTACTGCCTCGGCCAAAGCCACTGCCCCGGCCAAGACCACCGCCCAGGCCAAGCCCGGCACTCTCAAGTTCCAGCCTAGCAAGTCCGGCACGCCTTCCGCCGCCACTGCTCCTCCTAAAGCAGCGTCCCGGACCAGCTCTGCTCTGGCCCTGCATCTTGGCAGGGCAGCAGCCCGGCCTGGCTACCGGCGCAACTTCTTCGACACGCCAGAACTTGAGGGCATCGTCCCCCTGGTGACAAAGAGTGACCAAAGCCTCGGCTCTCTCACGGAGCATTGCACCAAGTGGAACGATGCTGGCAGCATGGACACCGCGGACTCCAGCAGCAAGAAGATGGCCGAAGCCGCGGCTACTGGCAGCCCAGCAGATATCCTGGCCGCGAAGCCCCTACCGATCGCCTGCGAGCTCCTCAGCCTCCAGCAGAGACTTCACCGATTGGCCGATGCCACCAACGTAAGTCCTTTCTACTTATACACATATCCCCAGTCCCCGAAAATGTCGGCTGTCCGGGATACGGACATCCGGGATTTTCTCATAGTCCTTTAGCTAGCTTCTTTTGAATTAACTGCCGACATATGAGCTCGATCCGAGCTTCAAATCCTAGTCACCGAGAGCCGGGATAGGTGCGCAGCACCTGTGCCGGGTTTCTATCAATTCCCATTTCAATTATTTTTCAAATCCTCTTGACCGAGATATGAGCTCGATTCGAGCTTCAAATCCTAGTCACCGAGAGCCGGGATAGGTGCGCAGCACCTGTGCCGGGTCTCCAAAAGAACGATCACTTGATAGAATCTTCAACTTAATTATCATGCCAAATTTTTCTGCTGACATTTTAAATCCCGGCACTTTTGCAGCGCATGAACAACACCCGGGCCGACATGTTTCATGACTTGGTATGCGAGCATCGGAAGTTATCCGACGAGCATAGCAAGCTTCAGCTGGAGCTGTCCAAGAGAGGTAAACTTCGCCGACATACCGCTATATGCCGGATATCTTTCCTCTTTTTTACTTTGCAATACTATTCCTGCCGACACATAACCTTGTGCCGACATTCTTCAGCTGGCACTGAAGAACAAGTCGCCGAGCTTCTCAAGAGGGTGAAGGAGCTGACAGGTATACCGAATTCTGCTAATTTTCAACTAGCATCTTGCACTTCAAATCCTTTAATCTTTGTCAGTGCTATCTATTTTCAAATCCTTTTAACTTCAAACTGTTGCAGATGAAAAGGCTGGACTGGAGGCACGCCACCAGGACTGTATGTCGTCCGTGGATGTGGCCAAGCAACTGGATGACCGGGATACCGCTCACAAGGCTGAAGTTGAGCAGCTGAAGGGCCGGATCACCGAGCTTCTGGACGAGAAGGAACAGAGGGAGGGCCAACTGAAGAAGACCCAGGACCTGCTCGTTGCTTCCGAGTCTGATGCCTCCACTGCCCATGCCGAATTGTCCAGCCTGAAGGAGCAGGCGACCAAATGGGAGGTCACAGTTGCCCAGCTTAATGCCGACCTTGCCAGTAAGCTTCAAATCCTCTTTTCCTTATCCTGCCCGACATATCATGCTCTCTTCCGGCATATTTTCCTTTTGCTAATCCTTATTTCTATTTCCCAGACATGTTCCCCGCTTCCGTCGAAGACGTTGAGAGGGCTCTGCAGATGGATCGAGAAAACCGGGGTGTTCCGGTTGACTCGGCCAACTGGGACATGTCGGAGCAGCTGCTGGCTCTGCAATCCCGGAAGAACGCCATGACGCTCTACACCGAAGAACTCTTTTATGGCGCCCAGGAGGCATTCTCTGCCCTCTGGCCAGGTCAAAGGACGCCCATTGATCCTGTTGATCTCGGCAACGATCTGCAGCTTGCCAAGGTTCGCCTCCGAGAGTGGCGAGATTCCGGCGCGAGGGTAGGAGCTGACGAAGCTCTCAGCTACTTCCTCTCCTGGTATGAGAAAGCAGACCTGGAGACTTTGCGCACCGTGCGCGAAGGATCCATCTGGACCACGGATCCGGAACATATCCGCCGGCGCCGGGAGTTGGCCCACAGCTATGTGGACTATGCCGACACCGACGCCTTCGTCCGGGACATCCGTGAGCCGGAGAAGACAGCGGAAGACGCCGCCAAGGAAGCTGTGGATGCTGAGGGCTCGGACTCCAGCCAAGACGAAGGGGAAACCGAAGAGGCCGACACTGATGCTCCGGAACAGGCGTCTGTCCCGGGCAGAGGTGACGGCTCCATTCCGTCTGCTGGATCCGGCACTCCTGAGGCCGACATCTCCACCGCTACAACTCCTCCAGCCGGCGGCTCTGCTTCTGCCGCTGCTCCTTAACTTTGCAGCACAAAAACTTTAAGTTTTATCAGATCCCCGGTATGCCGGGTGCAGATGTAATATACACGTTTAACTTCCTTTGGTTTGCTACCTGAACAAGTTTTATCTCGGTTTGCTTGTTATTAATGCCGGATCATCTTTTGGCTAAGTCACCGAGTTTGTTTTCCTGTTTCCTCAACTCCACAACCTTGGCTTCTTGTCTACCTTAATTGGCTTTCGACGTATGAGTCTCAAGGTTGCTTCATTGAACATACAGTACTTTAACTTTGAAACTTAGACTTCAAATCATCCGACACTTCAAATTTTAACTTTAGCTTTAACAAAAATGTCGGTTTGCTTGCTTTACACTTCCTTAGCCGTTTTCCATGTGTAGACAATCTCCGGCATCTACTCTTGCTAGCCATGAAGCCGGGTTTCGGACAGCAGCTGAGTCGAAGAGTGGCCTTTGGTGCCGACACACTACTATGCCGACATAGGAAACATTCGAATCAAGCCAGCCGGCATATAAATAAGAACTGAAAATAAACAACGACATACCTTGGAGGCAGAGCCCGCTCTTCGGGATGCCGACATTTCATTCAGTAGACTTGTGCCGGCACAAAGCGCCGGCACTCAAAGCAAAATAAGGAAATACATACATTGTGCTGCTCAGGAGTAAAAGGGGCGGAGTAGAGCTATGTTCCATGGTCTCTTGGTTTCTTCTCCGGACCTGTCCGCCTTATCCTTCTTGGGGTCCTGCGCATCTATAAGATAGTAGGCATCATTGTGCAGAGCTCTGCTCACAATGAATGGCCCCTCCCACGGAGGAGTTAACTTATGCCGGCCTTCTGTTCCTTGCTTTAGCCGGAGTACTAGATCTCCCTCTTGAAATCTCCTTGGATTTACCTTCTGCGCATGATAGCGTCTGAGGTTCTGCTGATATACTGCTGTTCTTGACAGAGTTATTTCTCTTGCTTCCTCTAGCAGATCCACATCATTTTCCCTGGCTTCTTTAGCCTCTTCCTCAGTATATAGCACTACTCTTGGTGCATCATGTATTACATCTGTTGGAAGCACAGCTTCTGCTCCATACACCAGGAAAAATGGCGTGTAGCCTGTTGACCTATTCGGAGTTGTTCTTAAACTCCACAGCACTGCTGGCAGCTCATCTAGCCAACATCCCGGAGTTTTCTCCAGGGGCTCTATCAGCCGGGGTTTTATGCCGGATAACACTAGACCATTTGACCTCTCTACTTGGCCATTGGTACAAGGGTGAGCGACCGACGCAATGTCCAGCCGGATTCCCACCTCTTCACAAAACCTAGAAAATGGCCCTTGGGCAAAGTTCGACCCATTGTCAGTGATGATGCCATGGGGAACACCATATCTCAAGATTATATCTTTCAAGAATTTCACTGCTGTGTGACCATCACACTTGCTTATGGGCTTTACCTCAATCCATTTGGTGAACTTGTCCACCATGACCAGGATATGGGTCATCTTTCCTCTGGCCGGCTTAAAAGCCCCGACCATATCCAGGCCCCAAACAGCCAAAGGGCCAGGTTATTGGGATAGTTTTCAAGGCAGATGCCGGCTGATGAATCTGGTGGGCATACCTTTGACACCCATTGCATTTCCGGACCAAATCTTCTGCCTCTTGCAGTGCCGTCGGCCAATAGAAGCCATGCCGGAATACCTTTGCCACCAATGCCCTGGATGAAGCATGGTGACCACACTCCCCCTGATGAATTTCCCGGAGCATCTCCAGACCTTCTGCAGATTCGACACATCTCTGCAATACTCCGGTGACACTTCTCTTGTATATTTCTTTGTTTATGATGGTATACCCTTTGAATCTCCTTGCAATCCGGCGTGCCTCGGCTTCATCCGCCGGCACTTGACCATCTACCAAGAAATTCATAATAGGACGTGCCCATGAGGGCACTTCTCTGACAGTGAACACTGCCTGATCTATCTCCATCATTTCGACCAACACATAATCGATCTCCATGGGCTGCGAAGTCCCCGGGACTGTGGGATTAGTCCCCGGGTATGCCGGAGCAGTCCCCGGGTATACCGGCACAACCTCTTGGTAAATTTTACCTTTGCCCTTAGCTTTGCTCCGGAATACCGCACTCACCGCATATGTCGGACCAGTCCCCGGGACTGAGGTAACAGTCCCCGGGTTATCTGATCTGGCTCCGGCATCTACCTCCATTGGAACCGCATCCTCCGGTCCTGGCGGGACATAAATGGAAGATGACTCCGGCGAGGGCTTGATTGACGGCTTCCTCAGATGCTCCAAAGAAATGCCGGGCGGGATTGAATCTCTGGAAGACCCCAGCTTGGACAATGTATCGGCTGCATCGTTCTGAGCCCGGAGAACATGCCGGAACTCACAACCTTCAAAGTAACCAGTTAACTGTTGTACCAGGAAACGGTAAGATGCCATGTTAGCATCATGCGCATCCCATATTCCGGAACACTGCTGAATCACTAAGTCAGAATCACCGAAACACATAATCCGGCGAATTCCTATGTCCTTAGACACCTTCAGGCCATGCACAAGTGCCTCATATTCTGCCACATTATTTGATGCTGCAAAATGAATCTGCAGGACATATCTCAATTGGTCATTCTTTGGCGAACTGAGAACTATGCCGGCACCCAGGCCATGTATTGTCTTGGACCCATCGAAATGCATCCTCCAATAATTTGCATCTGGCAATGGTGGCTCATACTGTATCTCGGCCCAGTCAATAAAGAAGTCAGCCAACACCTGGGACTTGATTGTATCCCTCTTATCATATTGAGGTGTATATGGCGACAACTCTATTGCCCACTTGGCAATTCTGCCACTGGCATCTTTGTTACTTATGATCTCCGAGATAGGGGCCTCAGCCACTACCCGGATTGGATGCTCTTGGAAGTAATGCTTGAGCTTCTTGGCCGCCGTATAGACACCATAAGTCATCTTCTGATAGTGGGGGTAGTTTTGCTTTGAGGTGGAGAGGACTTCACTCAGATAGTATACCGGCCGCTGCACGGTTTTGCCTCCTTCCTCTCGCTCTACTACCACCACAGCGCTGACAACCCTGTTGGTTGCCGCTATATAGAGCAACATTGGCTCCCGGGGCATTGGAGATGCTAATACCGGTGCTGTTGACAGCATCTGCTTCAATTCCTTGAAAGCTGCATCTGCTTGCGTTGTCCAGACAAATGTGTCGGACTTCTTCATCAGCTGATATAATGGCAAAGCCTTCTTGCCCAGCCGGCTTATGAAACGGCTCAGGGAGGCGAGGCACCCTGCGAATTTCTGTACTTCCTTCAAATCTGTCGGCGGCTTCATTCTTTCTATAGCACGAATCTTGCCGGGATTTACCTCAATACCCCGGCTGGAAACAAGAAAGCCGAGCAACTTGCCCGCCGGCACACCGAAGGTACACTTTGCCGGATTTAACTTCATCCGGAACCTCCTCAGATTTGCGAAGGTTTCCCGGAGATCGCCTATGAGAGTTTCACTCTCCTTGGTCTTTATGACGACATCGTCGACATATACCTGCACATTTTTATCTATTTGATCATGCAAACACTTCTGCATACATCTCTGGTAAGTTGCGCCGGCATTTCTTAAACCGAACGGCATGGTGAGATAGCAATAAGCCCCGTACGGGGTAATAAAGGATGTCTTTATTTGATCCGGCTCATACAAGGGGATCTGGTGGAAACCAGAATAGGCATCTACAAATGATAACAGTTCACATCCAGCTGTGGAATCAATCACTTGATCGATTCGAGGGAGCGGGAATGGATCTTTAGGACATGCCTTATTCAAGTTGGTGTAATCAACACACATCCGCCATACTTTCACTATGGCGGGCTCATCTTTCTTCTTTTCCACCAAAACCGGATTAGACACCCAATCCGGATGAAGCACTTCTTTGATAAAGCCGGAGGCTAAGAGCCTGGCCACTTCCTCCCATATGGCTTTCCTTCTATCGCCGGCATTCCGCCGGAGCGGCTGCTTTACCGGCTTAGCATCCGGTCGCACATGCAATGCATGCTCAGCCAGCTCCCTCGGCACACCTTGCAAGTCTGAAGTAGACCATGCAAAGATATCCCGATTCTCACGGAGGAAGCTGATGAGCTCGCTTTCCTATTTGGGATCCAAACTTGTCCCAACCAGGGCATGACGCTCCGGGAAAGCTTCATCCAGAGGCACCTTTTTTACCTCCTTGCCTGCTTGAAAGGTAGCACTGCCACCGGGATTTGCCATGCCCGGCATAGATTTGCCGGCCACGACCGTTTCAGCAATCTCCACTGCTCGCTTGAGCCTCTTCTTTTCCTCTGCAATGATTAGAGTCTCGGCCAGGTTAGACCCGGCGGTTGCGCATGCCATCGAGCGCTTGTAATCACCAATGATGGTGATCACTCCCTTGGGCCCCGGCATTTTCATCTTCAGATACGCAACATGCGTGGAGGCCATGAATTTTGCCAATGCCGGCCTCCCCAGCAAAGCATGGTAGGGACTCTCCAGATCAACCACCTCGAACATGAGGTTCTCCACCCTGCAGTTATCCCGGCTGCCAAACATGACATCCATCCGGATCTTGCCCATCGGCGCACACGAAAGTCCCGGCACAATGCCGTGGAATGTGGTCTTGCTTGGCTCCAGCATATTCTCCTTGATGCCCAGCTTCTGCATCGTATCTCGGTACATGATGTTGATGCTGCTACCATTGTCAATGAGGACCTTGCTGAACCTCACGTTATTAGCCGGCCCGACAAATGTCGGATCCATCACCAGAGCATACCCGCCGGGGTTTGGCATGATCCTGGGATGATCTGCCCTGTCCCAGCCAAGGGCCTGGTCAGACCAGTACATTAGCTTCGGTACTGCCGACATAATGGCATTTACCTCCAGACACCGCCGGTACAAGCTCTGCTTGTCTGTTCTTTCGGTCTCAAAGACCATGTAGCTCTGATCATGTTCCTTGTACTCATTTCGGCCCGCTGCTGGGCCTCCGGCATAGTACTCCGAGTTATGGTTCTGGTCTACCTGATTTACGCCGGCACCTCCGGCATTGCCCTGATTCCCGGGATTAGCTGGCCTGGGCGGGACTGCAATGGTATTGGCACCTGTCAACGGCGAGGGGGCTGCCGGGACAGGTGGTCTAGCCGGTCCCCAAGGACCTGCACGACCTGCCAATATGTCATCCAGCCACGAACAGTTTCTGGTCAAATGATTCGCCGGCTTACCCGGCTGGAATGTGTGAAACACACAAGGTTTGTCCATGGCCAAACCTACTGTATACTTCGGCCACTGCTTCTTCTGGCCGGCGGCTCCGCCGGCGTTCTTGTTGATCCAGACATTCTTTTTCTGGAAGGGCTGCGGTGGCTGCTGCGGTTGTTGCTGCTGAGGCTGTTGATAGCCCTCATATCTCGGACGCTGGCTACTGCCGGCGCCCTCTTGCTCTTCCTCCACCGCTGCTACTTGTGCTGCCCCATACCGGTGATCCGGCCTTTCATCTCTTCTCTTGTTCCGGTTATCAGTGCGATAGTATTGCCCTGGTCTCCCGGCACTGATGGTGTTCCCCTGAGTCTGCCCCTGTCCTTGTGAATCAAGGGTGGGCTGCATGGGATCTCCCAGAGCATAACTATCAGCAATCTTGATTGTCTCGGCCAATGTGGCCGGCATTTCCCTCTGTAGCTTTTGCCACAACATGGTGCCGTGCCGGCACCCATGTGCAAACCACATGATGGCCTGCTGCTCGACAACTCCTTCGCAGGAATTGCGCAAGGTGCACCACCTGGTCAGGTAGTCACGATCAGTTTCATTCACTCCTTGCCGGCAGTTAGCCAGCTGCTGAGGACGATTCGGCCTTTTGTATGTGCTGGTGAAGTTTGACACAAACTGCTCCTCGAAATCAACCCAGCCATTGATACTTCCGGCCGGCAAATTGTTCAGCCATATCCTGGCTGGACCTTCTAGCATTTGCGGTACATATCGTACCGCCCATCTGAGGTTTCCTCCAGCAATGTTCACTGCGGTGGAGTAATCCTCCAACCAATCTTCCGGCTTGGTACTGTCGTTATATGTCCTCGCGCCACGCGTGAGCTGGAAGAAGTAAGGTACCGGCTCACCCATGATCCGGGGTCCAAAGCACATAGGACCCGGAGCTCCTTGGTTCTCCACCAACTCCGTTTGGTGAATCCTGTCCAGCTTGAAGCGTGCATCACTTGCTGCTAAGGACCGAGGTCCTAGCCGGGATGCAATTGGGCCCGCGATCACTTTCTCCTGCTGCTGCTCCGGCTGATACTGCTCTGTATGCCGGCCTTGCTGATGCTGCTGCTGATATCCCGCCCTGACAAGGGCGGAATTGCCATCATCTTCACGATGTCCCGGTTGACCTGCACCTTGCTGCTGCACTGCACCTCCGGCGCCCTGCTGCTGTTGCCGGGCTGCATTGTTACTCCGGCCACCACCGGCCGACGCTGCCCCATGCCCGGCCGGCACATTCTGGCCAGCCTTCTTGCTGCCGACATACTTGTCAGCCTGTCCGGCACTCTTCTGCACTATTGCCTGCTTTCCGGCGATTGCCAGATCATACACTTGGATCTGCTTGTCCCGGCGGCCAGAGGTCACACTTCCGGCACGCCGGGCACTTGGATGCGGGGACGAAGCCTCGCCCTTCGACCTTGCGCCGGCACCTCCTACCGACGCAATGTACTGGGATGCCCCGGCACCTGGGTTTGCCTTCTTAAAGGCCTCCTGCTGCTTAGTAGCTTCAGACAAAAGATGGTTAAGCCGGGCTTGCTGCTCATGCAGTGCTTCGCCGGACAAATTAGCTAAGTCCTTAGCTACCTCGGCTGCTGCTCTAAGGTTCTTTACTGGGGAGCTATAAATTACCTTAGGCACAGTACTAGTTGCAGTATGACTCTTAGCCCTAGCATCTTTTCCTATCTCAGTGTTAAGATCTCTGCCTCTAGCTCTAACCTCTTCTATCCGGCTAGGCCGGGTTACTACAGGAGTAAAACCATGGGCTGCCTCATACTCACGGAGTTGCCGGTTGAACCGTTCGCGCTCCTGGTTCATGGCCAGGGCCTCGTCGACGAGGGCCTGACGAGATCCCTCCAGGACCTCCCTTGTTTGCTCCGGATCATCGCCGGATCGCACCGGCTCAAGAAGTCGCTCGATGACGGGAAGAAGCACCTAACCTCTTGCCGGCACAGCGGAAGTGCCGGCCAGGTTCTCGACACGCTCCAACGGAGGACGTGCCGACCTCTTGGCCTTCGGCGGCTCCGGGGGAGTATCTCCTGCTGCTGCTGCTGCGGCTTTGCCGGCACCGTCTGCCGGCAGCGCTGATGTGCCGGCCATCATCACCTCGGCCGACTCTACTGAGCGAGCGCTACGCCCAGCGTGAGCCAACCGATGTGACGGAGGATCCGACGCCACCAGCACCTTTTCCCTGCAAACTCTCTCAGTCCCCACGTACACCTCATGGGAACCGAAAGACATGATCCGGCCATCCCTGGGGAACGGCCGGCCGCCGAGACATCCAGCGTTGTCACTGACGAAGCTGAGCAAGCCTAGCCTCTGGACGAGGCCAGAGACCACGCGCACTCCCGAAGCTGCTATCACAGACCCCGTCCGAATAAACACTCCGCCCAGCATATCGATCTGCCCCACGGTGGGCGCCAAATGTCGTCGTGGTGAAACAACATATGCCATAGGATGGCTTAAATGGGGGCCGACTAGATGCTGGAGGATTCGGGAGAGGGGAACGAGCTAAAGAGCCCGACAGAAAGGAACACAGATCTACCCAGGTTCGGGGCTCTCGTAAGGAGATAATACCCCTACTCCTGCTCTACTTGCTTTATCTTTGGATCGATGGAGTACACAACAATGGTGCTTCCTAGCTCTCTGCTAGAGAAGGAAGAATAACAGCTAAGTGTAGGAACACAGAGTGACCAACCCTTTGCTAGGGCTCCCTATGCCACCTTATATAGTGGTGGCCAGGGTTACAACGGTCACATGAGACCAGCAGACACGAGCTACACTCCAAATAGGACTTCCTGACGAGGGCAGACGCCCATGACTTTCTCCCTGATTGCTCTCGATGGGACTCACCCTTGCTGTACCTTGTACTTCCAGGACTGTGACCTTACCATTCTGAGGTAAGCTTGTACTTGTGCACAGTAAGGGTAGGTAATCTCCACTGTGCACCCTGCCATCACTCTGCTACCATGCTTGGATGTTTTCTTCCTTGATTGTAGCGATGTGACACCTTGGTTGACTTGAGTATCCTGGATACGACCGTGGGCCATAACCGGGACCTATATGCCGGACCAACGACCTATACAGGTCGGGTAATCCGGCCTCCCCTGCTCCTGCACAACACACCAAATAGTTAGGCCGGCATATCTGAGTATATGCCGGCACACCTATACTAGTATTCCGGCTATACCGGCATATCCAGACATCAGCCGGGATATACATATATGCCGGCCTGGCCGATGCTCCTATATTCCGGCCAGGCCTTTTCTTGGTCAAACCGGCATAAAAGTCAACCATGAACCTTGTATCTTTCTAGCCTCTTGACCCTACCGGGGGTCATCCCCCCGACATGCAGGGCATACTGATACCCCATCAAGACTTCCCTTCTTGAATTGGCGGGTACCTCTGTGCCATGGTTGATGGCAGACATGATGATTCTCCACTCTCCGGTGGAGACGTGAATTTTCTCCTTTTCCTTTTTGTTGTTGCTCCTTAATTTTTTGGCTTGCGCGTGGGTTGCTGCATTGTCTGCAGGGTCATTATCTTCTTCTGCTTTAGTGATGATGACGCATAGTTAGTGTATATTGCCGGAGATGCCACCACTTCGGGTGATGAAGTCCTTTTGGCTAGGATATGATTGATCCACTGTCCCTCCTATGTCGAGTTTTTCCATGGTTTCGTTGAGTTCTTCGATTTTTTCTCCTGTATTTTTTGCTATTGTGAAGCTGACCGGCGAGTTTACCTCGCTGGAGGAGCCCACCGATGATCCTGACATTGCGATTGTCTTGGTTTTGCTTGCCGACGGATCCAGTTTCGCTGGATCTGAAAGGCGAGTTCAACCCAAAGATCCGACGCGAAAGTTCAGGCTTCCGATCGTGAGATCCATCTCTTGGTTTCCGTCGACTTCTGGACTACTGTTGGCTAAAAGCGAAAAAGCCGTCGAATTCATGATTCCAATGCCCAGAGTCCCCACGGTCGGTGCCAATTGACGAGGGTCAACTCGACAAATGTCCAAGATGAAGGACTTAGGATCGGAGGAATAGGGCGTCGGATGAACTCAAAGGTAAAGATCAGTCAAACAAGGCGTGTATCGAGAATAAACGTGGTGATCAACTTGGCTTACTCTCAATTTGTTCCTGACCGGCCTCTCCTGGCCCCTATATATAGGTGGCCAGGTCTCAAGGAACCGGTCGGGTCCGATACATATTACAATGTCTGTATACGACATGGACTCGTACTTCGACTATGAATATTCTTGGGCCTAGCTTAACGGGCCTCAGGGGTACACAAGTAACGGGCTCTATTAGCTATACCCTTGTCACTATGCCTACAGTATTTAATCCTACTGTTTACTATTGATACCGCTACCATCTTTATTTTACAATTGCTGCTACTGTTTTACTACTGCCACTACTATAAAACTGTTGCTACTGATAAATTGCTGTGAGCAAGTCTGTTTCCTGGTGCAGCTAAATTGACAACTCATCTGTTAAGGCTTATAAATATTCTTTGGCTCCCCTTGCGTCGAATCAATAAATTTGGGTTTTACTTCCCTCGAAGACTGTTGCGATCCCCTATACTTGTGGGTCATCACCGACCAAACGACCAGGTTCAGCTGAGCGGACCACCCAAGGAAAGTGCCCAGGCCAGGACACGCGCCAATGGTGTTGAAGGCGCAAATAGGAGGATACGACATCGGACGAGTATTTATAGGCGTGGGCAGTGGCATAAACTTAATATACGTAAGGAACCTGAAGGCAATGAGCATCTCGCTGGAATGGTTGAAGCCAATGCATTGCTCTTTTCACGGAATAGTACCAGGAAGTGCAAACCACCCCCTAGGGAAAATTGAACTCGATGTTTGCTTCGGCGATAGCGGTAACTTGTGGGGACCCCGGTTTACCACCCGGAATTCCCGTTATGCATACAATTCATGATCCCAGGAAGACCGTCATGAATCCACATAACAGAGTTGGCATTACAGAGTACATCATCCATTACATAACGAGTCGAATAGTCTTACATGGCCACTTGGCCGAATTCAAATGCCACGCAGGACAAGTTCACAAAGCATTGCAGCAGATACAAGGGTAGCGTTGGTAGCACGTGTCATGCCTCTACCCTACAGGCGACTGACCGGGAGACGGATCCTAGTTCGCACCGGCGTCGTCGAACTCCTCACCATCATCATCGTAATCTTCACCATAATCTGGCCAAGTTAATAGCCAGGGACAAAGCCGTGAGTACATTTTGGAATTATACTCACAAACCACCTAAAGGGAACAAGTTGCATGCTATTTGGCTGTAGCAAGGGGAAATGGTTCAAGGCTAGCTGCTCTATACTAAACACAGTTTCTCGTGTCGATATAGCATGTCATACGACATCTCTATATCCTTATTAAAGAAAGATTTTATAAAACCATCTACTATATACTAAAAGCACAATACGGAGGTCTAAAATAGAGACACCGTGTTGATCCACATCATTAGAATTATATTAGCCTTTAGATCTATTATATTAATGATCAAGATTCAAAGATATTACGTAACATGTCTGGGCACATATTTTGTACACAGAGGATATGTCACGTTTGACATATACGTGACAACGTCTGTTGGAAAAAAAAGGAGTCTGGAGGTTTCAAACCTTATGTCTTTAATCTATAACCGCAATATCCAAAAAAAAAAGTTTTGTGTATACGTACAACTCCAAAACTGATTTCTCTAGGAAAAAAATGAGTCTGTAGGTTTCAAACCTTATGTCTTTAATCTATGACCGCAATATCCAAAAAAATAAGTTATATTTATACGTACAACTCCAAAACTGATTTCCTTAATAAAAATATCAAATTAACCAATTTGTGCACCTTTCAAAAAAACAATTTGTGCATGTGGCGTACATGAAACTAACTCTAAAACTGATTTTTTAAGTTTCACGTGATGCGTCTTCCTACTAAACCAAGGACATGGTAGCAGCAAAACTGCATTGTCACTAAATAAAAATGATTTATACGTACATAAATATCATCAAGCATATAGAAAAAACATGTAAAAGTTTAATTAGCTATAATGAGATGCTAACTCCATCTATCTTCAAAATGTCCAGACCAAAATTATTTGAAAGCCGATCGAAAATTCAATTCGGTTGCATATGTTCCCTTCACTAAAAAGCACATTTTAAATGGTATTTTAAAAAAAATTGTGTGTACATCTCCACAATCTTTGCTGGACAAGCCACAAAACAAGTCGATTTTTTGTGACGTGACGCGGCTTTCTACTAAACCAAGGACATGGTAGCAGCAAAACTGCATTCTAACTAAATAAAAATTATTTATATGCACATAAATACCAACATGTAAAGTTTAATTAGCTATAAATTAGACACTAACGCCAAACTCTATCTTCGAAATGTCTAGAACAAAAATTAGTAGAAAGCCGATCGGAAATTCAATTCGATTGCATATGCTTCCTTCTCTAAAAAGCACATTTTAAATGGTATTCCAAATAAATTAGTGTGTACATCTCCACAATCTTTGCGCGCTCATATATTTTAGCGCCGAATTTTCTCTTCGCTGGACAAACCACACAAAAAGTCGATTTTCATGAAACAACTTTGTATGCAATATAGCACGAGTGAAGATGGACGTGCTAAGTCTTTGTTTGCAATTTCTAAAAAATTTAAATACATCAAATAAAGGTTGCAAATGCAACAAGGAGCCAAAACACCACTCCTAAAGCTAGCCATTAGGACAACAAACTCTGTTAAGTAGAGCATGGCAAACACGGAAGTTCAATGTAGCCAATAGTTTAGCATTCCATGTGACATCAAACAAGAACTTTGATATATCCAAGAAAGACCATCAAACGAACCACTCTATCTTCAAAATGCCGATAACAAAAAATATAAAAATCCAATCAGAAATTCAATTTGGCTCTCGTGGTGCATATTCTCCCTTCACTAAAAAAGACATTTTAAATTTTAAATGGTAAAGAAATAAAAAAAATTGAGTGTGCACATCTCAACAATCTTAGTATCGTTCGATTAGTATATTTATATACTACCGATATCAAGCTACATAATCTCAGGATAATTTCCTAATGATGGTGTCGGTTAGTATCTTAAATGTCAATAGTGCACCCTTATTAATGTCTGAGTGGTACTGGGCCATATTCGATATTTATTCTTACTTCCTAATATACTTTTTATGGATAATTATATTCATAAAATATATGAGGTTGGCATTTAGAACACATGACATGGTATAATTATGAAGTTCACTAATTACCCAAGTTAAGCACGTGCAATGTTTAACATTGTCACACCACTAGAGAGGTCATACCAACGCTCCAAAAATTATCAATACATTTTGGAAATATGCAACATATTGTGCTATGTTATTTATGTGCCGGGCTATATAGTATTTTAATAATATCATATGTATCTTCCTAAGTATTTTTATTCAACACTATCTGATCATTTGTCATGTCCAGGAAAAATAAGTACAAAATGAGGTAGGTTTCTTCATTTGCCTAAAAGTATAAAATGTGGCACTAGATTGCTCCCAGTACCATATATAAGAGTTAGTTTCAAAAATATTACCTGAACACTATCGGAGTTCTCAATCAAATTAATACTCCATGGCAGAGTACTACTACTAGCATAGTTGGTGTCAACCGAAAAAGTAAGATTGAGCATATGATGTATATGGAGGTGGAGGTTCTTTGACCCGGCATTACGGGAAAACAATGGTATTTACATAGAAGTACAAGTACCGATACCAATATGTGGGAATGTAATGAGAATAATCCTTTAACAAGAATTTTTTATCACACTAAATTTGGAAGGATAACTTTCTTTGGGACTACAAATTTGGATAATTATCTTTGCTCCTGACGTCATATGTTGTTTCCATAATGTAATAACAAAACGTTTTTTTCGGTCTTTCCTTTTAATACTTAAAGATTTTGAGTTTATGTTTCATAGCAGTCATACATAGTCAACTTTTGTTAATGCATGTTTATAATGTAAATAAAAAGTTGATCTGGAGTATTGGGTACTATGACGATGATATCAAGGAATGTTAATGAACGGCTAGAAAAATCTGGTGGCGCAATGGGTTTGTAATGATTATTGGTAAGAAGACATGCTTAAAATTTATGATTGACTAAATGTTGAAAGTATGTGCCATCCGCCTCTTTTGAACTTCAGTAACTAACATAAAACTACCAGCCATCCAAATTGGTGTAGTCTTTGTTACATGACACAAAATTCTCTGTCATGAGAGAGTAGAACACATAGACTGAAGTGTAGGGTTAACAAGAAGAGACTAAATTGATATCGACACTACATTTGCTTCAAAATAAGAAATGTTCTATATTATGTATTGTGGTATATTTCAAATTTCATAACACACCACAAATTAAAACGATGCAAAATAGATTTCATGTTTCACCTAATATTATTTTATACGGTTAATATAGAATGCAAGATCTAGATTCCATGTTTCCACAATCGTTGAAACCATAAACTTCTTTCATGGACATATTCAACATGATAAAGAAGATTCCTGATACTTGCGAGGGCCACCTTGCTAGTTTTAGTAAAAGCTCTAGGAAAGGGGGAACTTATTTGTAAGAGTAAAGCCGGTGATCAATCAAACATGACCACCTCCTCCAAGAATCTCGGTCAATCTCACATGACCATCCCAAAACTTCGGTAGTACCCTGCGAGTACCCCGAAACAAGGATGTGCCATGGCAGTACCCTCCGAGTACTCCGCCAGGCACCTTTCTCCATTTCCTTTAGAAAACATCTTTGTAAAACAAAACCAACATTGGGCTAGATAGCGACCATTCCAACCGTCCATGACCGAGGACTCGGCTATTCGAATAGGTTTACACTCTGCAGAGGTTGTACACTTTACCCACACCATCCGAAAAATCCGCCGGGATACCACCACGGACCGTCATACACAAGTATGCGGGGTTCGGATAGTCGATCAGAGCCCTCCATCTATCCACCTTAGTACGGGTGCCTACCCTATGGAGTAAACCTCCCCGGCAAACCCTGGTCGTCTACCTCCGTCGAGCGTAGTTCCAGTGCCACGGCGGGAGAACCCAAGTGTGTTCTGGCCGGATAAATCCCAAAGGATCCCGATTTACTATTGCCCACAAACTGGCGGCAACCCGGATTCCGGGGTCCTACAAACCCTTATATAGTGTGAGGCTCCCCGCACTAAAGCAGATAAACTTCAAACTAAGCCTCATCCCATACTGGGGTAATGTGGTTGCACGGGTTAATTGTTCCGGTGGATACCTAGTGATCACCAATGTCATTAGAAAACCACCAACTCCTTTTTCCTCCATAGTCACCTCCATTTGTTCAAAGAAACCACTTTTGAAAGCACTTCAGTGGAGTAGATACTACTCCAAGGTTTTCGAAAACATTTTCGAAACTTTCTTTGAGTATTCCCATCCTAGAGTTTTTGGCTCCACTAGAAGTTTCCCAAAGACTTTTCTGCTAACCAACAAGCCTCTACTGTAAGAGTAATGAATAGGTGTTCAAAAGAGGTCATCTCGAAGGATGATAACAATTTGGTTTGTGGAGCTTGAGCCAACAATTTAATTGCTACAAGAGCTATAGCAATATAAAATCATGCAGTTTAATAAACCTTTATGCAACCTGCAAATTGAGTAGATAGGATTCATATATGCATCAAGTTAGATGGCTTGCCTTGGTTGGCTAGTCCCTGGTCTTCCTCCTCCTTGTACTCAAAGACTTCTCCTTCCTCGGTGCACTCCTCATTCGATTCTATCGCCAGAAAATAATAGGGATTTCTATTTTCGTGCCCTTAGGTCGTTAGTTGTACTCAGTTTTCCCCAGCCGCTTAGTTTTTCCTCAGTTTTCCCCTCGCTCTAGTTTGAAACCCCTCGCAGACGCTCGGACGGGAGGGTTGCGGTCTGGTCAGAGGCCTTGACCGTTACCGGTGACGGCTAGGGAGCCGCGGTGGTTGTGAATTGACCGATGCTTTTGAATGGTGCTGACGGGTAGGGTCAGGAGACACGTCGGAGCAGCCATCCATCTATCGCTGACGTGTGGGCCGTTTTATTTCCTGATTGTATACGCGGTGCTGCCAATGACAAATGGGGCCGCTCTATAGGGCTGCCGCAGCCAATGACCAGTGGGGTCGTGTATTTTTCAGGAAAATACATATATTGCCGCTCTGTGGGGCCTCCGCAGCCAATGACCAATGGGGCCGCTCTGTGGGGCTGCCGCAGCCAATGACTAGTGGGGTCATCTATTTATTTAGAGAAAATCATATATTGCCGCTCTGTGGGGCCTCCGTAGCCAATGACCGCTGGGGTCGTCTATTTATTTAGAGAAAATCATATAGAGCCGCTCTGTGGGGCCGGCTTAGCCAATGACCGCTGGGGTCGCCCTTTTTCTTAAGCTAGACCCAGCAGGTGACTATTTTCGCTAGAGAGAAGCATCAAGTTCGCTAATTAATTTTTCTTAAGCTAGACCCAGCAGGTGACTATTTTCGCAGCTTAATCTAAAGTGAATCTTATGCTAAACATGGCTAGAACCTAGTGTTGTGTATCTCATTAGTCATCGGAGAACCGCTGGCAGCTCGTTCCCCACCCTCGGATGGAGCAGCCATCGCCGGCGCCTCGTCGCGCCGCCGGCTCTGTCCCCCGGCGGCGTCGGACGGACTGCGGCGCTGCACGTCAACCACGGCTCCAGCACTTGTTTCGTCCGCACGCATTGTACCCACCGCAGGAAAGTCCGCCGCAAGCAGATCCGCCGCCCACGGCGACCGGGATTTGTTCCGCGCACCAATTGGTAGTATAGCTTGGTAAGACCTCCGCTTCCGCCTCCCCCGCCCCCTAATCGATTCGGTTCCCGTAATTTATTGGAGTTTGTAGGTGCGAAATAGTCCTCAATGTCTGGTCGTAGCGGGTACACCGGCGAGGGTGGGGATTCGATCATGTCGTGGCCACGTTCTACTTCTCCTACCTCGTCGGAAGTGCAGGTATCTAGCTTCTGCTCTGTGTACTACCGTTGAATTTAAGTGCCGCCATGGCCTGTTGGAGTGATTTCAGTTGTTCTGTTTTCCATTATTGTTACAGTTCGCCAGGCAAGCCGATGATCCATGGTACATTGCATACCAAGATGAATCAACCAAGTGGTGTAGCCAGAGGATGGATTTGGAGGAGAAGGTGGCCAATTTAGGTGATGAATTGGCCCATAAAAACTTGATGATATTCGAGTTGAAGCGTACTGTGGAGGAAGAAAAGAAGAATTCAAAGCTTATTCGCAAGGAGAAGTTGATACTTGAGACAGATCTTGCCGTATCTGATCAAGTGGTAGAAAATCTAGAACATGAACTTCAAGTGATGGGAGAGGCGAAAAGTAGATTCATCTGGGCAGTTTTATTTGGTGTCATCCCTGTCCTAGCAGTTATGTGGTTGTGGTAGATGATTTAGATAGTATAGAATTGTTATTCAGTAGATGGCTCTAACCACTGTATTTTGGTGTGGCTCTAACCACTGTATTTTGGCGTACAATTTCCTAGTTGTGCTAAGTAATGCGCACGATAATTTTAGCATGCATGAACATCTTATAAAAGTGAAGGGATCCCAAAAGTGAATTTGGATGAGTTCCAAAAGTGAAGGGATCCTAAAAGTGAAAGCTTGTACCAGCCTCTCGGATCAAATACATATCAATCTTCCCAATCAAGTTGGGATAGAATTCAAATCATACATTTGGATGTACAGGGACACATCGAGAAAGTGGAGAAGCTTTTTTTGAGACGGAGGTAGTAGTTCGAACAATTTTATCCCAAATTGAAATTGAAAAATACAAATTTATCATAATTTATCCCAATTTGCGGCGTTGAACACGGCCGCGCACCGATGTGCTCGAAGGGCCTGGACGACGGGCGGCTGAGGGGTGGTCATCTGCGCCATCCGCAAACTCGGACATGGAGGAGGGCTGGATCTACGGCTTCGCAACCACTCTTGGCACCGCCGCCGTCTTGGTGGCTGGATCTGCGCCATCCGTAAACTCGGACATGGAGGAGGGCTGGATCTGCGCCGTCGCAGCGATGTTGTAGGCGATGGCTTCAATCGTCTTGGCATCGATGACCACTGTCGACACGGCCGCCGTCTTGGTGTCCGTCAGCAACAGATCTGAGGAGGGCAACGGAAGTGAGACATCGGCTGGCTCCGACATTGAAGGCTGGATCTGCGCCGTCGCAGCGATGTTGTAGGTCGAAGCGATGTTGTAGGCGATGGCTTCAAGACGATCGGTGAGCACTGTCGACACGGCCGCCGTCTTGGTGTCCATTAGCAACAGATCTGAGGAGGGCAACGGAAGTGAGACATCGGCAGGCTCCGACATTGAAGGCTGGATCTGCGCCGTCGCAGCGATGTTGTAGGTCGCAGCGATGTTGTAGGCGATGGCTTCAAGACGATCGGTGAGCACTGTCGGCACGGCCACCGTCTTGGTGTTCTTCATCATCAACACATCTGAGAAGATAAACGAAAGTGAGACAGAGAGAGACATTTCAACTATTTCTGAGGGTTAGATCCTCACCGGCACTCTTAGATCCTCACTGGCACTCTTAGATCCACGCCGCCGCACGGTTAGATCTGCGCCGCCGCACGCTGCAGTTCCGCGCGGCCGCACGCACGGTTAGATCCGTGCCGCCGCACGCACGGTTAGATCCGCGCCGCCGCACGCACGAACGCACGCACGCTGCAGATCCGCGCCGCCGCGACCGCTAGAGTAAGAGAGGAAGATGCGACTGCTAGGGTTGGTAGGTATGTGCTCTGCTCTTCTCTCCGTATGCGTCCATCGAGGTAGAGAGAGATATACAGGCCGTCCGATCATAAATGATCCCACGGTGCAAGCGTACGTTGAGCTATCAACCAACCAAGATCCGTGTGACATACATCTCGACCAATCAGAGATCAGCCAGTGAGTACAAGTGAGGAAAACTGAGTAGAACTAAGAGGCGGAAAAGTGAGGAAATGTTTATCGGAAGGGCGAAACTGAGTAGGACTGAGTAAAACAAGTGGACCCGGAAGGGGAAAACTGAGTAAAACTAAGTAAAATAGGGGCACCCAAATAATAAAGGGAGTAAGGGAAATTGTAGCTTTTGGCATAAAAATTGTTAGATTATGTTATTTGAACAATATAGTACATTTTGGCCAACGTGATATTGTTTGCAATTCAAAGATACACAAGTGTGACGAATTTGGACTCATTTGAACAAAGTTTGTAAGCATAGTGGGTATTTGGGAGGTGTGTTGAGTAGAAAGCCCTGCATCTTCATAGCTAGTAGCTCATGGACTAGGAAGTGGTTTTGGGAAAAACTTCATATCTCTATATTTCCTTTTCCATTATTATTTCTCTAGGTTGTAGGTAACATAACAAGACTCCATGGGAAGGTTCCACCATGTTTTGAATTATTTTAAATTAAACTAAACCCAAAACTATATTTTTTGAGTTTAGTCACTTAGAAAATGATAAATTTCCTTTTCCATTATTATTTCTCTAGGTTGTAGGTAACATAACAAGACTCCATGAGAAGGTTCCACCATGTTTTGAATTATTTTGATTTTTTTGAATTAAACTAAACCCAAAACTATATTTTTTGAGTTTAGTCACTTAGAAAATGATAAATGTGGCTTAAGCGATGAACTTATTCGAGGTGCATGACCATAGAAAACTTGCAATAACACATACATTCAAATTAATTGTTCAAAATAAAATCTTTCTCTTCCTCCTGGTGTGACTCGCTGGGTCCACCACCTTACTCCGGGTAACCCTACCAGGGATATTACCGGTGTCTGCCTTCCTTTTGCCATCTTTCTTGTTCTTCTTCTTCTTCTCTTTGGGTTGTGCCAAGACCGAGACAACCATATCATACGAAGCTTGTGCTCTTTATTTTAATGCGTTTTCTTCAAATGCTTCAAGCAGCTCTCGATCCATTGCTTCAATGGCCTCTCGATCCATCTGTTCCCTCTGCTCTCGATCCATCGGTTCAAGCAGCTCTCGATCCATCTGTTCCCTCTGCTCTCGATCCATCAGTTCAAGCAGCTCTTGATCCATCGGTTCAAGCAGCTCTCGATCCATCGGTTCAATCTGCTCTGGATCCATCGGTTCAAGTAGCTCATGATCCATTGCTTCAATCTCCTCATGTTGAATTGCTGCTTCATTCTCCTCTGCATTTGCTGCTCCCGCCTGATCTTCCATTCCAAAAGCTGGGTCAACTAGATTTTTACAAAGCCTAGCAATGTGTCCAGGGGTTCCACAACGTTTGCACTTACGTCGTCGAATCGGTGCACCACCCTCTGCACTAGCTCTGATCCTATTCTTCCTCGGCCTACCTGCCGGTCTAGTCAAAACTGGAGAGTACAGTTTGAAGCCTGGATCGACTGTCATCCATAGGTCTTTTCCCAACAAGGTAGGAACATTCATAGCATATGCAGCCCTAAATTTGGCAACAGAGAAATACTCTGACACATACTGATCAACTTCACCTTCTGCACCCGCTATAACACTCATGAAAAACAATGCGTGTATGCAGGGTATCCCACGGATCTGCCATCGCCTACAATGGCATGTCCTATCAACCAAACTCACTGGATACCTCCACTGCCTGTTTTTACTATCAGTGTAGGTTACCTCAGCCTCCATTCCTTTTTTGATGCATTTCATCTTCAATTGTTTTGCCCTGGAATGCAAAGACTTAATCAAAGATGGGAGCATGAGATGGCCAACATATTTTGTGGCTGCAATTCTTTGACGCAGATCGATCTTTATCATGATCATCTGCCTAATCTTATCAAATATTTGCCACAGCATAGGCCCTTTCAATGACTTGACCTTTGCATTGAAACTCTCCGCAAGGTTACTTGTTACATAGTCTACCTTGCAAATTTCATTGAATTGGCTTCTTGACCACACCCTACCATGATGTTCATTCAAGTACTCCTTCACCCCAGGTTTTTGTTTATACAACACTTCCAAATGAAACAGATGCTTCCTAATGCTGCATGTGTATGCAGCTGGCCATAGGTTGTCAGTATAAACTTTACCCTTGAATTTCTTTGTAAAATTCTGTACCAAGTGTCGCATACATTCCCTATGCTCCACTCCAGGGAATACTGCTTCTACTGCACTCTCCAAACCTTTGCAAGCGTCTGTGTGGATAGCAAGTCCTGGTGGATGACCTATAAGGTCGCACAAATTCTGCAGAAACCAAGTCCAACTTTCCTCTGACTCAACCTCCAAAACTCCATAAGCAACAGGGAACATCCAATTGTGTCCATCAACTGCAGTAGCAGCAACTAGCTGTCCTTTAAACCTGCCATGAAGAGCTGTTGCATCCATGGCCAAATAAGGCCTGCAACCATCCAGAAAGCCTTTCCAGCAAGCTTTGAAACAAACAAAAGCCCTTCTAAAACATTCCTTCTGCATTATCCTCCCGCTTTTCAATTTGTAGGGAACTGTATGCTTGTCTATCGCTACAACACTGCCTGGACTAGCCATCTCCACTTCAGCTTTGAAAGTGTAAAGCAACTGAAAGCTTTCATTCCATGGACCATTGATCCTGTCAAGAGCCATTTCCTTTGCATAGAACATCCTCATGTAAGGTATTTTTATAGTAAACTTATCAGATATCAATTTTATGAGTGCTGTTGGACCAAGTGACGGAGTTTCTCTCAGCCAATCTATGATTGCATCTGCCAACCACCTAGTCTTCGCTAGCTTTGATTTCTCCTCTGGCGCTCCCGCTCGTGGTGGACAAGTATGGTCGATCCAGTTCTTCTTTATCTGAAACATAATTATAAGGGATGTCAGTAACAGTTAACAAATTTTACACTGTGATCTAATATTCACAACTGGTTGGCGTAGTACCTGAACCACGGTGCTTCTGAGCATTGTGGATGCATGCAGCCTCCACTTACACCTCTTATATGGGCACTTAACTGTGAACCTACCTGGCTCACTTTTAATAACCTCATAATCATTCTTGGTGAGAATGCAATATGTAGTAATTGCATTACGGCAGTCCATCATCGTTTGAAATACGGTGCCTTCTGCAAGCTGAGGATCCTCCCTGTTCCACTCAATTGTTGGCAAGTCATCACCTTCGTAATCGGCTAAAACGAGGCTGTCATTGTTCTCATCCTTCTCTTCATCATCAGTGTCATCAAATCTGGCACCTTGTGCAATATCTTCCATGTATTGATCCTCCATTGCCTGCTTACTGCATCGATCTACCAATTCAGGAAACATCAACTCATCCTCATCATCTTGAGGAGACGGATCCTCAATCTCTGCATCGTCCTCCACATCGACCGCAGGAACGATCTGGCTACCACTACCACTAGCACTGGGGACAGATGGTGCTGCTGTGGACCTACAAGGAGCGGGGCGGCGCACACGATTAGCAGAGGTAGCAACACTAGAGAGACATGATGCCCGACCACCTGATGATGCCCAACACCAGATGATGCCTGGACCCTGTCCACATGGATTCGAATTTTACCGACACGGCAAGAATCATTTAAAGCAAAAAGAATTCCCAGATCGTTGTCGTAAATTAGTGGAACATATCTTCCCTCCATGCTGTTGAAATATTGGAAATCAACTGAATCGCCAGCGCCCCAGGCGTACTGAGCGCAGATGTTATCTTTTAAATCCCTCAACGAGATGGTAGTTGCAACCACCGCTGGGATGTAAAATCCGCTCACATTGCGTTCAGAATCACGCAAAAAGCTAGTATCCAGCCTAACCACCAGCCGAAAAGCCAGCGCTGGATCAATCCTATTCGAAAAGCAACGCAGTTAGTTGAGCAACAACGATTCACGCTCAAAAACCGCCTACTGTTAATTCACATAGGCAGACGATGCTTACCCAGATGGAATCCATGCGTTAGATCCCTCCGATTCCCAATCTTCTCCGCCGTTGAGGGGCATAATCGGCACACCAGACGGATGTACAAACTCTACCGCGATAGGGGTAGATCTAGTGGAGGCGGAGCCCTCTCCGCCTCCCGGGGGTGGTGGTGGGGGCGGGGGCGGCTCGGGGGCGGCCGACGCCATAAGGTAGGAGGGCAGGACGGCGTGGCGGCGGAGGGGCGGTGAGCTCTTCCAGTCTCGGGCGGAGGGGAAAGCTTTGGGTGAGTGACCGCCAGTCCGACGTGTCTCATTGGGTCAACAGTCAACACCATTCAAAAGCAACGGTCCATTCACAACCACCGTGGCTCCCTAGCCGTCACCGGTAACGGTCTAAGGCCTCTGACCAGACGGCAACCCTCCCGTCCGAGCGTCTGTGAGGGGTTTCAAACTGGAGCGAGGGGAAAACTGAGGAAAAGTTAAGCGGCTGGGGAAAACTGAGTACAACTAACGACCCAGGGGCACGAGAATAGAAATCCCAAAATAATAACACACAATAAATATACAAGCATGCACAAGTCACAAGCATTTCAGCACTCAATACCACACCATCAAAGAGTATCAGAAACAAACATGTTTAGAAAACAAGACAAGATTTTATAGGTTTTTAATTAGCAATTAATCCTATTAGAAACTAGGGTTTCTTATTTGAAGCAACACAACAACATAGCACTCCAATCAAGCATGCAGGCATTCAAATGGACCAAACAATATACCCAGCACACTTGCAGGTTGACAACAATCTTAAGAACTTAACAAAGTTGGATTTACTGAAAACAACTTGTGGTTGATTTCCTATGAATTAAACAATATGAAATAACACTAGATTACCAAAATAAATCTCAGATATTCCCTGATTACCAGAAAAATATGAGGTAAAGTGTTCTGGAAAGCTCTTCTAGAACATAATCCAATGAAATTGGATTCAACTGAAAATTCTTAACCTACTGCAATTGATAATTTATCTAAGATTAATTACACAAATAGCCATATTAATTACTACTGCAAAGATATAAATCCTAAAATAGTAAAACCAGTGAGTCAAGCAAGATATCTCTCTAAGCTATAACTAGAAATTGGATTCACTCATTTTCAGTACATAAAACTCAAGATTTGCATTTAAGTTTGAAAAGAGGCTAATTTAACTCCACAAATTAACATTTGATCTACAGTGACCTTACAGATATGAGACCTATGCCATCTGAAAGGTATCATGTTAAGCTATCCACAGAAACTTGAATCACCAGATTTGCATTTACAGAACATATTTTATGAATTTTCAAAGTTTACAGGCAATTCAAATTAGCAGGGCACTTTCTAAAAAAAAGTAACGGGCCGGGATTCAGCCTGGGCCGCTGCGGACGTGAGCCGGGCCGGCCCATCGGTGGCCTCCCCGCGTCGGTGCCTAACCGAAGGGGTACGCGCCCATCCGATCCAGATCGGATGGTGCAGACGCAGCCCGGTCGGCGACGACCAAAAATTAGCGGCACTGCCGCTCGATCTCGCCGGAGAAAAGGCGTGCGCTCACCTTGGGCTTGATGGAGATGCGGGCGGCGATACGATTCGGCGGCGGTGTCGTGGAGGAGATCTCGATGGTCGCGGTGTGGTTCTTGCGGTGACAGGTGGGAGCTAGAGGGTTCGTCGCCGTTCCTGATCCGTAGCTGCACCGGCGAGCTCCCGTCGAGCTCCACCTAGGGCTCCTGGACACGGGAAACACGGCGCGTGTGTGGGGGTTCAGCACGAGGGAGAAAGCAGGGTGAGAATGGCGGCGAGGCTTGGTCGGAAACGGCCGCTGTTGCCACCTTCTTCTCGGTTGCTGGGAAGACGCGGAGCTCCCTCCCCGCTCGGGAGAGGAGCTGGCTTGCTCTGGATCCTTTGGGTGAGTGAGTGGGGTGGTGTTGGTGTGGTCTGGGCAAAAGGAAATGAGAGAAGGAGAGGGGGTGCTGGCTTTATATGCCTGGGTCGGTGCATGGTGAGTTAGGGCAGAGAGGAGGAGAGGGAGTGGGGGTGCGGCTCGACATTGGCTGGGAAGGGCGGTGTAGGCTTGGCAGGCGGCATGGGCGGTGGTTTTGGAGGCTAGCAGGCGCCGGCTAGCTCTCGCACGCTTGCAGCACAACGGTGCTCTACAAGTGTTCGACCGGCGAGTGGCGGGTCGAGGCGGCGTAGTGTCGAGGTTAGAGGGGGAGAGAGAGAGTTGGCATGCGCCAGAGGGGTCCTGGCCGCCTCCTCTCTCCACGCGCGTGAGCTAGAACGACACAGAATGGACGTGAGGTCGGGGCGGGGTCGTGTCCAAGGTGACGTGGTCGGCATTGGTTGGGGGTCGATCGGTGGCTAGGGTGCGCGAGTGAGCTAGGGGCTTCGCCTGGGGACTCAGCGAGGTCGAGGAAGGCCGCTGCGTGCGCTGGTCCGGTCGGAGGGACAGAGAGGGGGTGGGGGACTCGAGGTGTTCGACCTCGGTCTCTGGCCAGGGCGTGGTCGTGGGTGAGGGCTAGGGTTTACCCCAGAGGCCGACAAGTGGGGCAGGGTAGTCACCTGGGTCCGGTTACCCGCCTGGCGAGTGGTGGAGGGAAGAGAGAGAGATTGGTGAATATCTTGCAAGATCTTGGCATGCAATGGCTCGGGCTCCCTCTCTCTCGCTTGATTCAAATTTTCTCCTTGGGCTGGTCAAGCTTGTGCTCTCCTAGGGTGGTTCTAACCAGTGTTAGTAGAATAAAAGGATTAGGGAGTTGAGAGAGTAATTTGCTTAAGGGAAAAGAATACCCCAAGTTCATATAAAATGATAGGTTAACCCGCACAAAAATTTGAAATGCAGTTCAAAATCTAGCTTAGGGAGGTTTTTGAAAAGTTTGGAGTCAACCTCCTAGGTCACTCAAGCTTGCTAGAATTAAAGAGGAAAAGAAAACCGAAAAGAAAAGATTTTAAAGAATACCCACACATGCACATGAAATGATAGTGCAATGTGAAGCAAGTCAATGTTTGGGTTTTAATATTTCTAAAATTTTGGATGGCCTTTGAAAAGTTTTGCAAACAATCACACATATCAACTCACATTTGCAGGAATCAAAGAAGAAAGAATTCTAAGATAAAAGGTCTAATTAACATCACACATATGCACATGAAATCATGCATACACACACAAGAGTTTTCAAACCCTAGCACACATGCACACAAGCACACAATCTTATTAAAAGTTTTATTTTATCCTAAATAAAGCATCAACTTGGTCTTAACATGTATTACAAAAAGTAGGGTGTTACAGACCTTCCCCCCTTAAAAGAATCTCATCCCGAGATTCGGTAGCTAAGCATTGAGCAACTCGGGAAACTCTCGCTGAAGATAATCTTCACGTTCCCACGTGGCCTCCTCTTCGGTATGGTTACCCCACTGGACCTTGTACATGTTGATTTTTCGTCTACGGGTGAGACGGACATCTTTCTCCAGAATACGGATTGGCCTCTCGCAGTAGGTCAAGACATGATTAAGGTCAATGGTATCTTGATCAACCTCTTGGAAGGTTTCGGGTTTGTTGGGGGCTTGGAGACACTTGCGTAGCTGTGAGACGTGGAAGACGTCGTGAAACTCGGACAATTTTGGGGGTAGCTCCAATTTGTAGGACATTTCTCCGCGGCGTTCTAGAATTTTGTATGGGCCAATGTAGCGAGGTGCAAGCTTGCCCTTCTCATGGAAACGCTGCATACCCTTGAGTGGAGTCACCCGGAGATAGACAAAGTCTCCCACTTGGAAGGTAAGGGGTCTCCGTCGAGAATCGGCATAGCCCTTCTGTCTAGATTGAGCGGCCTTTAAACGGTTACGGATTAGTTGCACTTGCTCTTCGGCTTCCTTGATGATATCAGGACCAAACACTTGGCTTTCTCCAGTTTCTGACCAGTTGAGTGGGGTACGGCATTTACGACCATATAGAGCTTCAAAGGGGGCCATCTGGAGACTAGCTTGGTAGCTATTGTTGTAGGAGAATTCAGCGAATGGCAAACAATCTTCCCAGTTGGCCCCGTATGAGAGGACGCAGGCGTGGAGCATATCTTCTAGAATCTAGTTCACTCGCTCGGTCTGACCTCCTGTTTGCGGATGGAAGGTGGTGCTAAAGGAGAGGTTTGTCCCAAGGGCTCTGTGCAGGCTTTCCCAAAACCGGGAGGTGAACTGTGATCCTCGATCAGATACGATCCTCTTGGGTACTCCATGTAGGCTCACAATTCGGCTTATGTATAGCTCGGCCAGATTCTGACCTCGGTCGATGGTCTTGACGGGTAGGAAGTGGGCAACTTTAGTGAGACGATCTACTATGACCCAGATAGCGTCGTGTCCTCTATTTGACCTTGGCAGGCCAGTGATAAAGTCCATACCAACTTCTTCCCATTTCCACATGGGTACCTTTAATGGCTGCAACAGACCCACATGTCTTTGGTGCTCGGCCTTGACACGCTGACAGACGTCGCACCGGGCAATATAAAAGGCTATCTCTCGCTTCATTCCATGCCACCAAAACTGCTCTTTCAAGTCTTGGTACATTTTGGTGCCTCCTGGGTGAATCAAATAGGGAGTTTCATGGGCCTCCTTCAAAATGAGCTGCTTCAACCCTTCGATTCTAGGGACGCATAGGCGGCCATTATACCATAGCACACCTTGCTGATCAATCGAAAACCCAGGTACCTCTTCTCGTCCCATCCTACGCTTGATTCCTTCAATGCTCTTGTGACCTTTTTGGGCTTCTTTAATTTGATCAAACAGAGTAGGTCGGACTTCAAGGTTGGCTAGGAACCCATGGCTCACAAGCTCCAGTCCAAACCTCTCAAATTCTTCGCATAGGGTAGGTTGGTGGGTCTTTAGCAAGGCATTTAGAGAGCAAGGCTCTCGGCTGAGGGCATCGGCGACCATGTTTGCCTTACCCGGATGATAGTGAATGCCTAGGTCATAATCCTTTATAAGTTCAATCCATCTCCTCTGCCTCATATTTAACTCCTTCTGGGAGAAGATGTACTTCAAGCTTTTGTGGTCCGTGTAGATTTCACACCAGTTTCCCATAAGGTAGTGTCGCCAAGTTTTGAGTGCATAGACGATAGCAGCAAGCTCTAAGTCATGAGTAGGGTAGTTCAGTTCATGTGGACGCAGTTGGCGAGATAGGTAAGCAATGACTTTGCCATCTTGCATCAAGACACTCCCAAGTCCAAGCTTGGAGGCATTGCAGTAGACGTCAAAGCTTTTGGTGATATCGGGCATGGTTAGGATAGGGGCTGATACCAGTCTCTTCTTGAGTTCTTGGAAACTCTGCTTGCATTTTTCAGTCCACTCGAACTTCTTGTCCTTCTTGAGGATCTGAGTTAACGGGCGAGCGATGCTGGAAAAACCTTCAACAAACTTTCGGTAATAGCCAGCTAGTCCGAGGAATGCTCAAACTTCAGTGGGATTGGTCAGGGCTTTTCTTTCCATGATGGAAGTAATCTTCGATGGGTCAACGGATACCCCACCGGCTGAGATAACGTGACCCACAAATCCAACTTCCTTCAGCCAAAATTCACATTTGCTGAACTTGGCATAAAGTTGGTGCTCTCGCAGGGTTCCCAACAAAAGCCGCAGATGCTCTGCGTGCTCTTCCTCGGTCTTGGAGTAGACCAAGATGTCATCAATGAACACCACCACAAATTTGTCGAGGAACTTCATGAACACCTTATTCATGAGATTCATGAAGTAGGCAGGGGCATCGGTCAGGCCAAAGGACATTACAGTGTACTCAAACAAACCGTAGCGGGTGGTGAAGGCGGTCTTGGGAATATTAGACTCGCGGACTTTCAGCTGATGAAATCCAGTGCGGAGATCAATCTTGGAGAACACTTTGGCTCTATTCAGCTGGTCGAATAGGTCTTCTATTTTTGGGAGTGGGTACTTGTTTTTGATAGTCACCTCGTTCAGTTTACGGTAATCCACACACAATCGAATGGTACCGTCTCGCTTGTCCACAAAGAGAACATGCGATCCCCAAGGTGACGCGCTGGGACGGATAAGACCCTTGCTGAGCATATCAGCGAGCTGCCTCTTTAACTCTTCTAACTCTTGGGGGTTCATGCGGTAGGCTCTTTGTGCTATAGGGGCTGTTCCGGAACCAACTCAATAATGAATTCGATATCCCGGTCAGGGGGCATACCTGGCAACTCTTCCGGGAAAACATCGGGGTATTCACACACCACCGGGACTTGATCAATGGTTGGCCCAGACACAGACTTCTTGTAGTAGGCCTTACGGGATGGCATGGTTGCAACGTGCTCGACCTGGATACCATCACTGTTGGTCACGGCTATCGACTTCTTAGCGCAATCAATACGCCCCTGGTACTTGGACATCCAGTCCATTCCAAGTACCACATCCAAACCCTTCGTGCCTAGAATGATTAGGTTGGCTTTGAAAAACACCCCATGGATATCTACCGGCACATCTACACAATTTCTCTTGGTTTTCATGACTGACCCGGGGATCTGAACTAGCATAGCTCTAGACATCAGGGTTGGCTCTAACTTCCCCTTTTTCACAAAGTTCTCGGTCATGAAAGAATGAGATGCACCGGAATCAAACAGCACTCTTGCAGTGGTGGAGTTGACAAGAAACGTACCCAGAACAACCTCGGGTGCTTCGACAGCTTCCTCAGCAGTGTCATGGTTCAGGCGGCCTCTTGCAGTATTGGCTTGGTTCTTCTTCCCAGTGGGTCCACGGCCTTGACCCTGATTGGGTCTCGGTGCGCTGAGGCTCAGTGCAGAGGGCTTCTTAAGTGGGCACTCCTTAGAGAAGTGTCCAGGCTGGCCACAGGTGTAGCATCTGCTGCCTTGGCTGTGGTTAGCGGGGTTGAAAGTGTTGCGGTTACCTCCAGAAGAATTCTCGCCCGCAAGGCGGTTGCTGGAGTATTGACAGTTTGGGTTATTGGGCCTGGGGGCTTGAGAGACAAACCTCTATGGAGGTGGCGCAGCCCTGGATGGGGGCAGGCTGCAGGACTGCTGTCCACTAGGTCCACCTTGACTCATCATCCTCCTCTTGCAACTTTCGCGGGCAGCCTTGTTCTTGTCTTCAACCATTATGGCGGCATCTGATACGTCTCAAACGTATCTATAATTTTTCATGCTCCATGCTTGTTTTACACCATTTGCCTATTGTTTCGTTACACTTAGTGGCACCTTTTTATGCATTTTCCGGAACTAACCTATTAACAAGTGCCACAGTGCCAGTTTCCTATTTTCTGCTGTTTTTGTGTTTCAGAAGTGATACACAGGAAATATTCTCGGAATTGGACGAAACAAGTTCCTGAAGTCTTATTTTACCCGGAAGCTTCCAGAGATCCGAAGAAGTGTCGGAGGGGGGCCACCAGGGCCCCACACGCGTGGGTGGCGCGGCCAGCCCCCTGGCCACGCCGGGCCCACGTGAGGGCACCTGGCCCCTCCTCTGACATCGACCCTTTGCCTATAAAGACCCCCCGACGAGAAAAACCTAAGGGCCCGATCAGTTTTCCAGAATACATCGCGATCCGCCGCCGCCGTCGACCCGAAGATCGGGAGGGTCCAGAAGCTCTTCCCGGCACCCTGCCAGAGAGGGGAATCGCCACCGGAGGTCTTCTTCATCGCCATGCTTGCCTCCGGAGCGATGAGTGAGTAGTCTACCTTGGACTATGGGTCCATAGCAGTAGCTAGATGGTTGTCTTCTCCACTATGTGCTTCATGTTTAGATCTCATGAGCTGCCATACATGATTGAGATCACCATTATGTAATTCTACATGTTTGGTTTGTTGGGATCCGATGAATATTGGTGTTTATGATTAAGTTGATGTACTGAATATTATCTTTTGTTATCTCTATGTTGTTTATGATCTTGCATGCTCTCCGTTGTTAGTAGCTATCTTGGCCGAGTAGTTGCTAGTGACTCCAAGAGGGGGTATTTATGCTCGATAGTGGGTTCATGTCTCTATTTCACCTGGGGGAGTGACAGAAACCTCTAAGGTGGTAGATGTGCTGTTGCTACTAGGGAGAAAACAACATTCATATGCTCAAGGGCATATGCTTTGTTTACATTACACACTTTGCTTAATGCAATTATCTGTTGTTCGCAACTTAATACTTGTGGAGTTCTCGGATTGATTCACCACAAGTGGATTATTAGTCATAGATGCAGTTGGATGGCGGTCTATGTATTTTGTTGTAATGCCCAGAGTAAATCTCATAGTGATCTTCTTGACATATCACGTTATCTTTATTCTATCAATTGCCCAACTGTAATTTGTTTATCCAGCATGTGTTATTTTATCTATGGAGAGACACCACTAGTGAACTGTGGACCCCGGTCCTATTTACATCATATTGCTATCACCTGCTTACTTTACTCGTACTGTTTACTTTACTCGCATACTATATTGTTTTCCACTCGATACACTCATAACCTTTGTTTCAAGCAAACCGGTGAGATTGACAACCTCATCGTAAGTTGGGAACAAAGTATTTGTCTGTGTGTGTGCAGGTTCCACGTTGCAGCTAGCAAGCAAAGCTTGGACGAGGCGCCATATATAAATTGTCCGCTGCTGTCACAAACTACCAAGCATCACCTTCAGTCGTCGCTGTCTCTCTTCTCCTGTTCGATAAACCTTGGTTTCTTAAACTGAGGGAAAACTTGCTGCTGCACTCATCATACCTTCCTCTTGGGGTTCCCAACGGGCTGGTTATTCACCACGCACAAGGACAGTCTGGTCGCCATCAGAGGCATCAGCTCCTCGTCAACTTGGCATCATCAGCTATTTTTCTGGCGCCGTTGCCGGGGAAGAGAGAAGACTTCTGTGAGGGGAGTTCTTCGCACAAACATTCTTTACTTTGTTATTTGTTTTGCTTTACTTTATTTTATTTTACCTGCATTGCTTTTTATATCAAAAACCCAAAAAAATTAGAATCCTTGGTAGTTGCTATTTCTTTACTTTTAGTTTATTATGTCTAGTTCAGTTGTTACTACTATGTCCCCCGAGGACATGATCTTTACCTTTAAGCAGAAAGATGAGGAAAGCTTTAAAGAAGCTTGGTCTAGAATTTATGATTGGCATGAGAAAACTGAACCTAAAATGACTTTGAGTTTGCTTCTTAGTAGCTTTTACTTTGGACTTTCTCTTCGTTATAGATATGCTTTGGATGCTACTGCTGAAGGAGATTTCCTTCATTGTGATGGAGATCAAGCCTTCAATATTATAAAAAAGTTGATTACAATTTATAGCATGCCAACCTATTTTGATTCCTCTCTTGTGTGTATTTTCAATAGACTTAATACTCTTGAGACTCAAACTGCTAGCTTGAATTCTTGCTACAATACTTTGCGCCAGCATTTTGATTATGTGCCAACAAATACTGAACCTTCGAGTTGGTATCCTACAATAAAAATCACCATTAGTGGTGAAACTTTTCAAGCTCGTTGTGATATTATATCTGAATTTTGTCTCATGCCAAAGGATGTTTATGAATCTTTGAGCCTTTGGAAGCTTTCTGAAGGAGGAGAAGAAATTTTTCTTACTAACAATGCCACCATATTTCCCCTTGGAATAGCTGAAGGAGTCTTTACAAAAATCCTAGGAAGAATGATATCTACTGATTATCTTGTTATTGAATGTGTAGGGAAAGGACAAATCACACTTGGAAGATCCATTCTGAAGCTCCTAGGCGCCGTTATCGATGTGGGAAAAGGCAATATAACATTTACTTCTCCACCTTGCAATAACCATGTCTTTCCTAGAGTCAAGAGCAAAGGTAAGAAAGGGAGACGTAAGGCACGCACTGATCCTAGCACTTCATCACTTGATATTACTTGATTCGCACTTTTCTGCGCCTAGCTCAAAGGCGTTAAAGAAAAGCACTCTTGGGGGATAACCCAATATTTTCTTTTCAGTACTTTTTCTTTTATTTGAGTCTTGGAAGTCATTACTACTGTAATGACCGCTCCTTATCTTGTTTATTTCGTTTTTGTGCCAAGAGAAGCCTCTAATTTGAGTGAGGTAAAGATTTGGGGATGTTGTTGTCCTGAAACTGTTTTCGGTGCTGCACCGTAAAAATTCGTGAAAATTCTATGTTTATCTTTTGGACCTGCGATTTCTTGTGCATATGCCCCAGGTTATATCCAAACTTTTCTTAGTTTAACACTTTTTGATTTGAGCAACAGAAAATCCCTCAAAAATTCGACCTTTGTCAGCTGTTCAGTTTTGACAGATTTCTGCCAATATTTGTGTTTGTCACTTTATCGCTTTCTTTTGAGTTCTTTTGATCACGGAACTTTTGGGGAGGTTGCTACAGTAGTATATGCTATATATGTGGTGGTTTTGAGTTGAAACCTGAAGCAAATAGAGGATTGATTATATGTTATGCTTGCACTAATGTTGCTAATAGATTTGTGTTTAGTTTTGTATGAAGGAAGTTTTCAAGTGTAGGGATTGGAGAATGATGAGATGAGTTGAAGAATGGACAAAAGCTCAAGCTTGGGGATTCCCATGCATCACCCCAAGAAATATCCAAGAAGTACAAGCGTCAAAGCTTGGGGATGCCCCCGAGGCACCCCTTCTTCATCGGCAAAAATCAGGTCACCTTTCAAAACACTATATTTTTATTGCTTCATGCACTATGTGTTTTTCTTGGAGCGTCAGTTGTTTTAGTTTTCTTAGTTGGTTTAGTTTGTTTGTTTTCTGCAATAAATGGTTGGACCCCAACAAATTTCCTTTGGAGGAGATGTACTCGTTTTCATTTGCGAAGAACGCTCGATGAATTAATAAGAGTGAAAATGGAGTTGTTCTTGCATTCTTCTTTTTCTGCTACTGCTTTTGGTTTTCGTTTTCGCCTTGATATGCGTTCAGATCTTGTCATATCTTTTCATCAAGGTGTATTTTTGCCTCTGATCTTTATTGGTTTTCATCAAAAGAGGTGTTTATAAAAATTTCAAATGGTGTTGGAAAAGAGAAAAAGCTTTGTGCAAAATAGTGGTACAAGAAGGAGCTTGTGTAGACTGCGGCTTAGGCTTTTTCATGTCATGCTTGATGTCTTTTTGATAGTATGCTTAGTGGTTTGCTGTAGCATGACTTGTCTCAAATAACTGAGATTGCTTAATGAGCCTTTGAAAAAATCATGCGTTGTTTTTATTGTATGGAAGCATTATTTTGGTTTTCTCCTTGATGCTTTATTTGGGTTGACTTGGCGCATGCTCACACATGTTAGACTCTTACAAAGTCGCCAATAGCCTTCATGATCATTTAGTTTTTGACTTTTGATGTCATCTTATGCTTCTTTTAATGTCGCATTGTCGCTTTGCATGATTATGGCCATTATTGCTCTCTTAGTTGGTCGCTCCCAGTCTTTTGCTAGCCCTCGCCTTGTACTGAGTATGAGCTCTACTCGTGCATCCAACTCCTAAAAGCCAAAGTTTGCCATTGTGTCCACTATAAATTCCTATACATGGTATTTGTAAGCCATTCCAAAGTAAATTTTCATGTGCTACCTTTCAAAAACCTTCAAAACACTTCTCGTTTTGTGACACTGTTTCCAGCTCATGGGGACGTAGTGGTCGGATTTGCTATCTTCCATATTGCTTATTCCAAAAAGAAAAAAAGAGAAAAAGAAAAGAAAAAAGGCACTCCTCCATGGAAAGTGAATGTTGGTGGGCACCCGATGGAATCGGTTAGCCATGGTTTGTGAAAGGAAAAAAGGTGGGGAGGAGTGCCAAGCTTTATAAAAGAGCACAAAAGTGCCAATCTCTCTCTCAAAAACTTGCTTCATTTTTGTATGGAAGATAGTAAGAACCCCATTGCCAGTTGTTGACAAAGACAACCACCTCTCAAAACCAATTTTTATCTCTCTGCTTTACAAATGAAAAGCTCTAGCACATGCTCAATCAATGCTTCCCTCTGCGAAGGGCCTTTCTTTTACTTTTATGTTGAGTCACCACATTCTTTCTTTATGCACCATTAAGAGAGCATAGTTGTCATTCTTAGTGTGATATGCATTGTCCCAAAGTTCATTGATTGACTCATATTGTTGGTTTCACTTGTTCTTAAATTATTTGTATCTAGTCGCCCTCTTAAACTTGAAGGTGTCCTATGCATTTATGTTTTGCTCTCTTTGAAGGACAAGCTGAAAACCTTTTGTATGTTTTTCCTCATGATTTGAACACACGTTTGACTTTCATTGTTTCATTTTCATGATCTTTTGTTTGTGTTCATTTGCATGTTTACAACATGATTGCTAAGTTTTTATTGTCATGATTATATCTTCATGCCCATGTTTTAAGTTCTATTAATCCCAGCTCACCAATGCTTACATATATGATTAAGATTGTGTAGGTGCATGTCACCTCAAAAATTATTCTTTTGTTATCACTTACCTACTCGAGGACGAGCAGGAGTTAAGCTTGGGGATGCTTGATACGTCTCAAACGTATCTATAATTTTTTATGCTCCATGCTTGTTTTACACCATTTGCCTATTGTTTCGTTACACTTAGTGGCACCTTTTTATGCATTTTCCGGAACTAACCTATTAACAAGTGCCACAGTGCCAGTTTCCTGTTTTCTGCTGTTTTTGTGTTTCAGAAGTGATACACAGGAAATATTCTCGGAATTGGACGAAACAAGTTCCTGAAGTCTTATTTTACCCGGAAGCTTCCAGAGATCCGAAGAAGTGTCAGAGGGGGGCCACCAGGGCCCCACACGCGTGGGTGGCGCGGCCAGCCCCCTGGCCGCGCCGGGCCCACGTGAGGGCACCTGGCCCCTCCTCTGACATCGACCCTTCGCCTATAAAGACCCCCCGACGAGAAAAACCTAAGGGCCCGATCAGTTTTCTAGAATACATCGCGATCCGCCGCCGCCGTCGACCCGAAGATCGGGAGGGTCCAGAAGCTCTTCCCGGCATCCTGCCGGAGAGGGGAATCGCCACCGGAGGTCTTCTTCATCGCCATGCTTGCCTCCGGAGCGATGAGTGAGTAGTCTACCTTGGACTATGGGTCCATAGCGGTAGCTAGATGGTTGTCTTCTCCACTATGTGCTTCATGTTTAGATCTCATGAGCTGCCATACATGATTGAGATCACCGTTATGTAATTCTACATGTTTGGTTTGTTGGGATCCGATGAATATTGGTGTTTATGATTAAGTTGTTGTACTGAATATTATCTTTTGTTATCTCTATGTTGTTTATGATCTTGCATGCTCTCCGTTGTTAGTAGCTATCTTGGCCGAGTAGTTGCTAGTGACTCCAAGAGGGGGTATTTATGCTCGATAGTGGGTTCATGTCTCTATTTCACCTGGGGGAGTGACAGAAACCTCTAAGGTGGTAGATGTGCTGTTGCTACTAGGGAGAAAACAACATTCATATGCTCAAGGGCATATGCTTTGTTTACATTACACACTTTGCTTAATGCAATTATCTGTTGTTCGCAACTTAATACTTGTGGAGTTCTCGGATTGATTCACCACAAGTGGATTATTAGTCATAGATGCAGTTGGATGGCGGTCTATGTATTTTGTTGTAATGCCCAGAGTAAATCTCATAGTGATCTTCTTGACATATCACGTTATCTTTATTCTATCAATTGCCCAACTGTAATTTGTTTACCCAGCATGTGTTATTTTATCTATGGAGAGACACCACTAGTGAACTGTGGACCCCGGTCCTATTTACATCATATTGCTATCACCTGTTTACTTTACTCGTACTGTTTACTTTACTCGCATACTATATTGTTTTCCACTCGATACACTCATAACCTTTGTTTCAAGCAAACCGGTGAGATTGACAACCTCATCGTAAGTTGGGAACAAAGTATTTGTCTGTGTGTGTGCAGGTTCCACGTTGCAGCTAGCAAGCAAAGCTTGGACGAGGCGCCATATATAAATTGTCCGCTGCTGTCGCAAACTAGCAAGCATCACCTTCAGTCGTCGCTGTCTCTCTTCTCCTGTTCGATAAACCTTGGTTTCTTAAACTGAGGGAAAACTTGCTGCTGCACTCATCATACCTTCCTCTTGGGGTTCCCAACGGGCTGGTTATTCACCACGCACAAGGACAGTCTGGTCGCCATCAGAGGCATCAGCTCCTCGTCAACTTGGCATCATCAGCATCCACCATAGCTTCCAGGTCGGGATAGTGCACAGCTACTAGGTAAGTCTATAGCTCCTCCTGCTGTCCATTAAGGAATCGTTCCCTTTTCTTCTCATCAGTGTCGATATCATTGGGTGCATACCTTCCCCAGGTGGTGAACTTGTCAAGGTACTCGGGGACGCTCATCCCACCTTGCTTCAGATTGAGGAACTTGTCCCTCATGATCTTGATGAGTCCAGAAGGAATGTGGGCTTTGCGGAACTTCGTCTTGAAGGCTTCCCAAGTCATCACTTGGCCCTCGGGCTGCATGGCGCGGACATCCTCCCACCATGCTCCAGCTGCTCCAGCTAGGAAGTGGGTTGCATATAGTACCTTATCATTCGCTCCAACTCTGGCATATTCTAACTTGTTCTCAATGGTCCGGAGCCAATCATCGGCATCCAGAGGCTCGGTGGATTTGGAGAAGGTTGGGGGATTGGAGTTCTGAAAATCCCTAAGATTGCTTTGGGGCTCATCATTGCCATTGCCACCATTGTTGTTGTTGGTGGTGGCAATTTGCGCGAGATGCTGAAGGGTAGCGAGGTTTGCTTGGTGCTCAGTGCGTGCGGCTTCACGTTCTTCCAGCATGAGCCACAACACTTGCGCCATGCTTGGCTCGGGTGGTGGGGGCAGATTGCCTCTAGTTTGGCCACGAGTTCCTGAAGCCATTCTGGAGAGAAAGGTTTTGGTGAGAATAACAACAAGGTGCGGAAGAAACAAGTTGTGTAATAGGTACTCAATAACAAACATAAGAGACATAAATACTTCAAACATTCATAAACATAACATGCCAACATCCATAAGCATCCAAGTTCAACACATACATACATCCATGCAAAAGAAGTGCCACATAAGTCTAGCACACACATCACATAGTATCATACAACACACCAAATGGTTTTAGCTGAACCATACAACACATAAGCGCAAAAGGGATCAAACTAGCCACTACGCGACATCCTAGATGAGAGGGGTAGGGCGCCGATACCTACTCGTCGGTGCTAACATGGGGAACAACCTCCTCGGGGTCCTCCTCACTAGGGGTAGCGGGCTTGTAGAAGTCCATGATAGCGTCGCGGTCATCACCATCATCGCTACCACGATCGTTGTCGTCGGTGCTCGCAGGCTCCTCGTCGTAGGCCTCCTGGTGGTCGTCGTCACGGCCAAGGACTGCCTCGTTCTCCTTGCAGAGCTCGGCGGTCTCCTCCTCTAGCTCGGACATGTGGCTCTCAAGGGAGGCAAGGTGATCCTCCAAGTCACGGACATGCTGCCTAAGAGCCCTGTTCTTCTTCACGATCTTCCTCTTAGCCACGAGGAGACGGTGACGAGAGAAGATAGATTCCTGGAGGTCCACGCGAAGAACGGCTAACTCCAAGCCTCTCTCGTCGGCGACCATACGGACATGGTCCAGCTGCCCCTGGGTGTGGTGCAGCAGGGCCTCCATGTGGCAGAAGTGGCGGATGAAGGGTGTGTGGGCGACGGCCTGGTGAGGAAAGCCATCGGAGTCGACCCTCCCGTAGTGCTCGTAGCGAGTGCCCAGCAACTCGTCGTAGTGGAGGTGGACGAGGCGCGAGATAGCGTGTTGCAGAACACGCATAAGTCCATCGCCCCAAGTGCGCTCGATCACCTCGAAGGTGAACTCCTGAGAAGTTGGTGGGACCTCCTTCCCACGGACCTAGCAAACGACCTGGTACGCCAACTCTCGGGTATCCTCCTCGAAGAGATAGTAACCTCGGATCTCCGGACGTGGGCGTCCGAGACGCGCGACCAACTCCACCAAGTCGCGCTCAAAGATGAGCATGTCCTCGTGGGTACCAACCTGACGGTGTGCAGTAGGAGCGTCCATCTACACAAAATTTTAAGGTAGGTTGAATTAATAACTTACTCAAGTGTGCAATATTTTAAATACAGTATAAACTTGAATTAAGATGCAAGTAGTCTAAATGCTTAAAGAATAAGGGGAGAGATGAGAGCAATATATATTTACCTTATATATATTAAGCCATCTCTTTTACTTTTAGTAGTGAAAATAGGTTTTGGTCCAGTTAACGCCCATGCTAACTAAGGTCTCCTAAGGCCAGGATGGCTCTGATACCAACTTTGTGGGGACCCCGGTTTACCACCCGGAATTCCCGTTATGCATACAATTCATGATCCTAGGAAGACCGTCATGAATCCACATAACAGAGTTGGCATTACAGAGTACATCATCCATTACATAACGAGTCGAATAGTCTTACATGGCCACTTGGCCGAATTCAAATGCCACGCAGGGCAAGTTCACAGAGCATTGCAATGGATACAAGGGTAGCGTTGGTAGCCCGTGTCATGCCTCTACCCTACAGGCGACTGGCCGGGAGACGGATCCTAGTTCGCACTGGCGTCGTCGAACTCCTCACCATCATCATCGTAATCTTCACCATAATCTGGCCAAGTTAATAGCCAGGGACAAAGCCGTGAGTACATTTTGGAATTGTACTCGCAAACCACCTAAAGGGAACAAGTTGCATGCTATTTGGTTGTAGCAAGGGGAAATGGTTCAAGGCTAGCTGCTCTATACTAAACACAGTTTCTCGTGTCGATATAGCATGACATACGACATCTCTATATCCTTATTAAAGAAAGATTTTATAAAACCATTTTAGTAAAAGCTCTAGGAAAGGGGGAACTTATTTGTAAGAGTAAAGCCAGTGATCAATCAAACATGACCACCTCCTCCAAGAATCTCGGTCAATCTCACATGACCATCCCAAAACTTCGGCAGTACCCTGCGAGTACCCCGAAATAAGGCTGTGCCATGGCAGTACCCTCCGAGTACTCCGCCAGGCACCTTTCTCAATTTCCTTTAGAAAACATCTTTGTAAAACATAACAGACATTGGGCTAGATAGCGACCATTCCAACCGTCCATGACCGAGGACTCGGCTATTCGAATAGGTTTACACTTTGCAGAGGTTGTACACTTCACCCACACCATCCAACAAATCCGTCGGGATACCACCACGGACCATCATACACAAGTATGCGGGGTTCGGATAGTCGATCAGAGCCCTCCATCTATCCACCTTAGTACGGGTGCCTACCCTGTGGAGTAAACCTCCCCAGCAAACCCTGGCCGTCTACCTCTGTCGAGCGTAGTTCCTATGCCACGGCGGGAGAACCCAAGTGTCTTCCGGCCGGATAAATCCCAAAGGATCCCAATTTACTATTGCCCACAAACTGGCGGCAACCCGGATTCCGGGGTCCTACAAACCCTTATATAGTGTGAGGCTCCCCGCACTAAAGCAGATAAACTTCAAACTAAGCCCCTTCCCATACCGAGGTAATGTGGTTGCATGGGTAAATTATTTCGGTGGATACCTAGTGATCACCAATGTCATTAGAAAACCACCAACTCCTTTTTCCTCCATAGTCACCTCCATTTGTTCAAAGAAACCACTTTTTAAAGCACTTCAGTGGAGTAGATACTACTCCAAGGTTTTCGAAAACATTTTTGAAACTTTCTTTGAGTGTTCCCATCCTAGAGTTTTTGGCTCCACTAGAAGTTTCCCAAAGACTTTTCTGCTCACCAACAAGCCTCTACTGTAAGAGTAATGAATAGGTGTTCAAAAGGGGTCATCTCGAAGGATGATAACAATTTGGCTTGTGGAGCTTGAGCCAACAATATAATTGCTACAAGAGCTATAGCAATATAAAATCTTGCAGTTTAATAAACCTTTATGCAACCTGCAAATTGAGTAGATAGGATTCATATATGCATCAAGTTAGATGGCTTGCCTTGGTTGGCTAGTCCCTGGTCTTCCTCCTCCTGGTACTCAAAGACTTCTCCTTCCTCGGTACACTCCTCATTCGATTCTATCGCCAGAAAATAATAACACACAATAAATATACAAGAATGCACAAGTCACAAGCATTTCAGCACTCAATACCACACCATCAAAGAGTATCAGAAACAAACATGTTTACAAAACAAGACAAGATTTTATAGGTTTTTAATTAGCAATTAATCCTATTAGAAACTAGGGTTTCTTATTTGAAGCAACACAACAACATAGCACTCCAATCAAGCATGCAGGCATTCAAATGGACCAAACAATATACCCAGCACACTTGCAGGTTGACAATAATCTTAAGAACTTAACAAAGTTGGATTTACTAAAAAACAACTTGTGGTTGATTTCCTATGAATTAAACAATATGAAATAACACTAAATTACCAAAATAAATCTCAGATATTCCCTGATTACCAGAAAAATATGAAGTAAAGTGTTCTGGAAAGCTCTTCCAGAACACAATCCAATGAAATTGGATTCAACTCAAAATTCTTAACCTACTGCAATTGATAATTTATCTAAGATTAATTACACAAATAACCATATTAATTACTACTACAAAGATATAAATCCTAAAATAGTAAAACCAGTGAGTCAAGCAAGATATCTCTCTAAGCTATCACTAGAAATTGGATTCACTCATTTTCAGTACATAAAACTCAAGATTTGCATTTAAGTTTGAAAAGAGGCTAATTTAACTCCACAAATTAACATTTGATATACAGTGACCTTACAGATATGAGACCTATGCCATCTGAAAGGTATCATGTTAAGATATCCACAGAAACTTGAATCACCAGATTTGCATTTACAGAACATATTTTATGAATTTTCAAAGTTTACAGGCAATTCAAATTAGCAGGGCACTTTCTAAAAAAAAGGTAACAGGCCGGGATTCAGCCCGGGCCGCTGCGGACATGAGCCGGGCCGGCCCATCGGTGGCCTCCCTGCGTCGGTGCCTAACCAAAGGGGTACGCGCCCATCCGATCCAGATCGGACGGTGCAGACACAGCCCGGTCGGCAGCGACCAAAAATCAGTGGCACTGCCGCTCGATCTCGCCGGAGAAAAGGTGTGCGCTCACCTAGGGCTTACTGGAGATGCTGGCGGCGATACGATTCGGCAGCGGTGTCGTGGAGGAGGTCTTGATGATCGCGGTGTGGTTCTTGCGGTCATTGGTGGGACCTGGAGGGTTCTGTCGCTGTTCCTGATCCGTAGCTGCACCGACGAGCTCCCATCGAGCTCCACCTAGGCCCCCTAGACGCGGGAAAAATGGCGCGTGAGTGGGGGTTCAGCACGAGGGAGAAAGCAGGGAGAGAATGGCGGCGAGGCTTGGTCGGAAATAGCCGCCGTTGCCACCTTCTTCTCGGTTGCTGGGAAGACGCAGAGCTCCCTCTCCGCTCGGGAGAGGAGCTGGCTTGCTCTGGATCCTTTCGGTGAGTGAGTGGGGTGGTGGTGGTGTGGTCTGGGCGAAAGGAAATGAGAGAAGGAGAGGGGGTGCTGGCTTTATATGCCCGGGGCGGTGCACGGTGAGCTAGGGCAGAGAGGAGGAGAGGGAGTGGGGGTGCGGCTCGGCATTGGCTGGTGAGGGCCGTGCAGGCTTGGCAGGTAGCGTGGGCGGTTGTTTTGGAGGCTAGCAGGCGCCGGCTAGCTCTCGCACGCTTGCAGCACAACGGTGCTCTACAAGTGTTCGACCGGCGAGTGGCGGGTCGGGGCGGCGTAGTGTCGAGGTCAGAGGGGGGAGAGAGAGCTGGCATGCGCCAGAGGGGTCCTGGCCGCCTCCTCTCTCCATGCGCGTGAGCTAGAGCGACGCGGAATGGATGTGAGGTCGGGGGCGGGGTCGTGTCCAAGGTGACGTGGCCGGCATCGGTTGGGGGTCGATCGGTGGCTAGGGTGCGCGAGTGAGTGTTATCGCCATATTTTGGCCAAATGAGGAGATGGGCCGTAATCAAGATGGGCTTGAAGGCTGGATCGGCCTTGCGCGTGGATTTGGGCTAATTGCCCGTGTATCTGTATGTTATGATAGATTACGTTTCGGTTTAAACAAGAGATAGAGTTGTTAGGTTTATTCCAAAGATAGAAAGTCTCCGGACTATAAATGTGTACCTAGGGTTATTGAGAAAGGAGGACGATCACGTTCACAACAAACACAATCTCGGCGCATCGCCACCCCTTGTTTCGAGGGTTTCTTTCAGGTAAGCGTCGTGCTGCCTAGATCGCATCTCGCGATCTAGGCAGCATCTGCTTATGTGTTATTTGGTGTTGCTCGTACTGAAGCCTTGTTGATGGCGAGTAATACTGTTATCATAGATCTGTTTGGGCTAGCATCGGTGCTTTTGGTTATGTTTGCTTAATCATGCTGCCCCTAGAGATCTCGCTGCCTTTGCATCTATTTTGGGTGTAAGGGCAGCATCTTGCTTGATCTTTATTCAGTCGATTCAATCTGTCATAGTTGTTCCTTGTTCTCCAAGGATTAGTTTGATATCCGCATGGTTAGGCCTCACAAACGGGTTGAACGATCCAGTAGTACGTCAGGATATGGTTTGCCAATTCGAGAGGAGTTGTTCCGGGAATTGACTCTACGTTGGTTTTTTGGCCTCCTCTAGGGTTAGTTTTCTGTTATCTTTCGTATCTACCAGGCTCAATTACGTGTGGGATGTTCCAATTATGTGGTGAAAGCGTTAAACTGTCGTAGATCGATTTGACTTGTATTGATAAAGCAAAACCCCATGTTATCGTAGATCCAATGCAGATCCATGGGACAATCGGCTACATGAGCCGATTCACAGGGAAACCTGAGAGCCGATCGAGGCTCGTATTTAATGTTTACGTGTCTGCCATGCAGGAAACTAATCGAAGCAATCCATCACCTTCCTGATCAGGTATAGGTCAGGTGGCACGCCCTTGCATCAGCCAGGACGTGTGCCGGAGTTTTGCGGGCCGTTGCCCGAGGGACCAGGGCCCACCAGCAGTTCTGGGAGCCTCCCGGCTCTTCGTGTTGCTCGTCGCTGCTCGCCGGTGGGTTTTGACAGGCAACACATTCTGGCACGCCCGGTGGGACACTCAACAACATCTGCATCAACATCTGACGCTGCGATGGGGGACAGACCAATCACGTACGACGATCTGCCTGATGAGCACAAGAAGAGGTATGATGATATCAAAGCTCTCTTCGAAGCCGATCTCATCGGCTCTTTTGAGAGGACCCGTAAGCATGGCATCAGGTGGAAAGGGTTCTCACCCGAAGGCGCTCTCGATGAGGTGGATCTGTCTGTTCCTTCAGAGGATCGCACCAGAGCTCTGCGACAGGAAGTCAATTACATGGTGGCTCATTCTCTTCACCGCCATTCTGAGAGCCTGGTGAACGCTTTCGAGCGCGTCGCGGTTCGCGTGGTTCAGGAGATCATGAAACATCAGTACTCTCCGTCGGGGCCTACCCTAGGGACTCACCAGGGAGAAAGACCGCTCCAGACCAGGCCACAGCTACCATTCACCCTTGCAACTCCGGAGCCACCGGGGTCACCGGCGTACGTCGTCTACAAGATTGGAGGTGATCCTGGCGATTACCAATTCCTGTTTGAACCACCTAAAGAAATCCCACATGGATATGTGTGCACATACGTGCCGGACTGCAACAGCCTGACGCGCACGAACCAGATTGCAACCGCAGGGATTTCTGGGGCAGGTGTTTCTGGAGGAGGGATTTCGGGAGCAGGGATGTCCGGGATGGACGCTGATAAACAGGCGTGGCTAGCTAAGTATGCCACCGGAACGAGTCATGAGAATTTAGCCCCTGCAGCTCAAACGGTGGAGCAAATCAGTACCATCTTGAGAGACCAGTTCGGCTTCGTGCCGAAGAGGAGAACAATCGGCTATTCCAAGCCGTACCCCAACGAGTATGATCTGATTCCGCTTCCACCCAAGTATCGGCTCCCTGAGTTCTCAAAATTTAATGGTTCAGAAGGGTCTAGCTCGATCGAGCACGTGAGCCGATATTTGGCACAGTTAGGCATGATTTCAGCATCGGATCAGTTACGCGTAAGGTTCTTTGCGCAATCTCTGACAGGACCAGCTTTTGGGTGGTACACCTCGTTGCCACCAGATTCGATCCGGACCTGGAAGCAGCTGGAAGAACAGTTCCATATTCAGTATCATTCAGAAGCTACCGAGGCTGGCATTGCCGATCTGGCGCAGGTGCGGCAGAAGCGGGGAGAAACGGTAGCCGAGTATATTCAGCGTTTCAGGACTGTCAAGAACCGATGTTATTCGGCTCGTTTAACTGAGAAAGAAGCAGTCGAGCTGGCCGTGTTGGGTCTCTCAGCACCGATCAAGGATCTGGCTTTCCAAGTAGAATACAATTCACTGGCGCACATGGTCCAGAAACTGACAATGTATGAGCAGCGCCACCCTGAGTTGTACCAAGACAAGTTCAAACGTCCGATAGGCCTGGTCGATACAGAAGAAGAGGATCTTGTAGAAGACCAGGAGATAGCCGTGGCTGAATGGGCTCGGGGAGCAGATCCTGTGTCCTGCAAATGGGTGAAACAGCAAGGGCCTGCAAAAGGGTTCGACTTCGATGTAAGCAAAGCTGAGCAGATATTCGATTTACTGCTGAAGGAAAAGCAGCTGAAGTTACCCGAAGGCCATAAAATCCCTACGGCGCAAGAGATGAACGGGAGATCATACTGCAAGTGGCATCACTCGTTCACCCACACCACCAATGATTGCAAAGAGCTACGTCGGCAGATCCAAACGGCGATAGAACAGGGCCGTCTGATCCTTGGGCAGTTCGCCATGAAAGTGGACACAAACCCGTTTCCTGGCATCAACATGGTAGAGCACAGCCACTCCACGAGGCGTCAGCTAGATTTCTCGTTCGATATTAACATGGCAGGGCCTGTGTACCACCAGGGCAAGTATAAGGAGGAAAGCGGCCACTCCCGGGGCAAAGAAAAGGAAGAGGCCGGTCCACGCGACCGGCCCCGTTATGACGATAGGCGGTATATAACCGAGGAACAAGTGAGAAGCGTGCGATATCAGAAGCCACACTCCACGCATCTCCTTAACAAGTATGAGCGTCAGTATGACCGACGTCGGCAGTACGACAGAGATGATGAAAGAGATCGTCGGACCGACGCATACGACGGGAGATACCGTCGGCATGATAGAGATGATGAAGGATATGAGCACCGCGCTAGGGGAAGGTCAAAGGAAAAGGAAGGCGTGGATAAACATTGGGATTGTCCTTTCTTCAAGTACTGTTGGGATGCGGGAATGAGCCGATTGCCTACAGTCGACAACTGCCCGGAATGTGGACAGCAGAAGGATGACACAGGTCCAGTTTCAGTGTTCAAGCGTCTAGGGCCTCTCCGGCCTCAGAACAGACAAGAGGAGTCATCTCGAGCAAAAGATCTCGAGGAGTCAGAGGATGAAGAAGAAGATAGATATCACCGGCCAAGGTGGTGTCCCGATGGACTCAGACACACCCGAAAGCGTAGAGTTCAGCGGCTACGTAGCTTGGAGGAAGCCGAAGCGCAGTACCTCCACACTTTAAGGAAAGCCCGGCCTGATCTGGCCGTGAAAATTCAGCAAACCTTGGAGACGGAGGCCCGTCCAAAAAAGAAAGAGTGGCGCCCCAAACCAGTAAAAGCCGATGCGAAGACATCGGCTGGCACAAACATGGTGTTCATACTTCCGTCAGAGTTTTGCGCTCCAAGAACCGAAGAACTACCAGTGGCACAGTTTGACTGCGGCCCACGGCCGGTTATCTTTGAAAAGCCACGAGAGAAGGGCTACAAACATCTGAAAGCCCTGTACCTGAGAGGTTATATCAATGGGCAGCCTGTCCGCAAGATGTTGGTTGACACCGGAGCGGCAGTCAATATAATGCCATACTCCATGCTGCGGCGTTTGGGACGCTCCACTGCAGATCTGATCAAAACCAACGTCACGCTAAGCGACTTCAACGGCCAAGCTTCAGAAACGCAAGGCGTTCTGAACGTGGATCTGACCGTGGGTAGAAAAACCATCCCTACGTCGTTCTTCATTGTTGACAGCAAAAGCACCTACGCTGTCTTGCTGGGAAGGGATTGGATTCACGCTAACTGCTGCATTCCATCCACGATGCACCAATGCCTGATACAGTGGGATGGAGATGAAGTGGAGGTCATTCATGCAGATGATTCGATCGAGATCTCAATAGCTGGCATGAACATTTGGGACGCAGAAGACCAAGAGCCGATCTCTGGAGTCAGTCTAGACGGCTGTGAGCGCATTGAAGCTACAAAAAACGGGGTGAGGCTGGTCTTATCCACTGGCCTGACAGAGTAGCAAAGCCCACGATTGTGCGTGGTAAGGCCGATCCCTGCGATCGGCCACAAAAAATAAAAAGCAGTGATCTTACGACAAGCATGTCATGTAGTCGTAGTAGGGAGATTCCCTACCATTGTAGAGCACAAATAAGTTGTAAACCTTCCTTGAGTAATGCAATCAAAAAGGGGGCCGATTCCGGCAATCGGCCCAAATTATCCTCACCAAACTTTTGGCCTGTGTTCAGCATCGATTTGGCAGGTGACGGAAAGCTGGGGTATGGGTTTACATCCGCTGATGAGCTAGAGGAGATTGACATCGGTCCTGGGGATAAGCCACGACCGACATTTATCAGCAAAAAGTTAGATCCGAATCTGCGGGGTCCGATGATAGCTTTGTTGAAAGAATATCCAGATTGCTTTGCCTGGGACTATACGGAGATGCCCGGGTTAGACAGGAGCATCATTGAGCATCGGCTCCCGCTTAAAAAAGGGTTTCGGCCATTCCAGCAGCGAGCACGACAGATGAAGGCCGAAATTTTAGAGGAAGTCAAGAAAGAGATCGAGAAAATGTTAAAAGCTGGGTTCATCAGGCCATGCAGGTATGCTGAGTGGATTTCTAGTATCGTACCTGTAGAGAAAAAGGATGGCCGATGGCGTGTTGCCATAGATTTTCGGGATCTCAATAGAGCCACTCCAAAGGATGAGTATCCGATGCCGGTAGCAGAGACATTGATCAACGCAGCTGCTGGTCATAAGGTCTTGAGCTTTATGGATGGCAATGCTGGTTACAATCAAATTTTTATGGCTCCAGAAGATATACACAAGACTGCATTCAGAGTCCCAGGTTCGGTGGGGTTGTTTGAATATGTAGTCATGACATTTGGACTGAAGAATGCCGGCGCCACATACCAAAGAGCCATGAATTACATTTTCCATGATCTGATCGGCAAGCTGGTGGAGATTTATATCGATGACGTGGTAGTCAAGTCTGCTTCAGTACAAGGACACTTGGACGATCTGCGACGCGTCCTGGACCGAACCAGAAAATTCGGGCTACGGATGAATCCAAAGAAGTGTGCCTTCGGTGTGACGGCCGGTCAGTTCTTGGGTTTCTTGGTCCATGAACGCGGAATTGAGATCGGCCTGAAAAGTCAGGAGGCAGTGCGAACAATGAAGCCACCTACCACGAAGAAAGAACTGCAGTGTCTCATCGGCAAAATCAACTTCGTCAGAAGGTTCATCTCCAATCTGTCAGGAAGAATAGAGCCGTTCATGGGACTGGTGAAAATTAAATCTGATGAGGAGTTCCGCTGGGGGACAGAACAACAACGAGCCTTCGACGAGATCAAAGAATATCTAACGAAGCCGCCAGTGTTGGTTCCACCGCAGCAGGATAGGCCGTTCTACATTTACTTGTCGGTGGCTGACACGTCCATCGCCTCGGTGGTGGTGCAAGTTTATGATGGTCTGGAGCGAGTTGTGTTTTACATCAGCAGAAGGATGCTGGATGCAGAGACAAGGTATCCTGAGATCGAGAAGTTATGCCTCTGCCTATTTTTCACCTGCACCAAGCTGCGACACATCTTGCTGTCAGCAGAGATTATCATCATATGCAAATCAGATGTCATAAAACATATGCTGTCGGCTCCTGTGTTGAAAGGCCGACTCGGCAAATGGATGTTTGCATTATCGGAATTTGATATCCGGTATCAACCCGCCAAAGCGGTTAAGGGACAGGCGTTGGCCGATCTTATTGCTGAACGAATCAACACTGATATAGCAGCACTGTCTGTACGTGCATGGGCTATGTTTTTCGATGGATCGGCTTGTGATGATGGTTGCGGCATCGGCATTCTACTCGTGTCGCCCCGGGGGGCAACATATTCCTTCTCCATCAGGCTATCTACCCCTTGCACCAACAATGTCGCTGAGTATGAGGCAATACGCAAGGGAATGGAGTTGCTCATTGAAGCCGGAGCAGAAGCAGTGGAACTTTTTGGAGACTCCAAATTGGTGATTTCCCAACTCACGGACGAATACAAGTGTGAGAGCGAGTCACTCTTCCCATTATGGTTGCAATGCCGTGAGCTGATGGCACAGTTCAGGTATCTAAACTTTAACTGGATCCCGCGGTCGCAGAATACCGAGGCGAATGATCTTGCACAGATGGCTTCAGGCTACAAGGACATAGCAGATGGAACTGATGTTCAGGTACAGTTCCTGGAGGCGGACGACTGGAGAGCCGATATCTTCAATTACTTGAAAGATTCGGCTCGGGGGGCACCTAAACGGATAAGGTACAAGGCCATGAAGTATGTGCTTATTGGGGATGACATGTTCTACAGGACTTTGGAAGGGTTACTGCTCAAATGTCTGGGGCCAACCGAGGCAAATCGGCTTCTACACGAGGTACACGAAGGCGCCTGTGGAACTCACCAATCGGCTCACAAGATGAAATGGTTGATCAGGCGATCAGGGTTTTATTGGCCCACCATGCTTGAGGACTGTTTTAAGTACTATAAAGGGTGTCAAGCATGTCAGAAATTCGGGAAGATTCAGATGGTACCTGCATCAGCGATGAACCCCATCATCAAGCCTTGGCCATTCCGAGGTTGGGGCATGGATATCATTGGCAAGATCAATCCTCCATCAAGCAAAGGCCACATGTGGATTTTGGCCATTACGGATTATTTCACTAAATGGGTGGAAGCCGTCCCTATGAAGTCAGTAAACTCGAAGGATGTTATCAATTTCGTGAAAGAACATGTCCTTCATAGATTCGGGATTCCCCAAACTATCACGACCGATGGAGGTTCGGTCTTCATTTCTCACGAGTTTAGAGAGTTCTGCGAGGACACGGGAATTAAGCTGATCCGATCATCTCCATACTATGCTCAAGCAAATGGACAAGCTGAAGCGTCCAATCAGAGCCTTATCAAGCTGATCAAGAGAAAAATCGACGAGCACCCTAGGCGTTGGCACGAGGTTTTGTCAGAAGCTTTGTGGGCTTATCGCATGTCATGTCATGGAGCGATAAAAACCTCGCCATACCATCTAGTCTATGGACAAGAAGCCGTATTGCCATGGGAGATTACGGCTGGATCGAGACGTGTCACTTTTCAGGACGATCTAACAACTGAAGAATATGCAGCCCTGATGAGTGACAGTGTTGAGGATTTAACTGAACTTAGGCTGTGGTCGCTCGAGAAAATTAAAGAGAACAAAGCCAAGGTAGCTCGTGCATATAATAAGAAGGTGAGACCAAAGGAGTTCCACGTTGGTGATCTGGTATGGGAAGCTGTATTGCCATTGGGAACTAAGGATGCAGCATACGGTAAATGGTCTCCAAGTTGGCACGGGCCATACAGGGTCGACCAAGTTTTAAGGGGCAACGCGTACATGCTTGAGGAGCTGGACGGTGTGAAATTCCCAGTGGCTGTTAACGGTCAGCATCTCAAGAAATATTTCCCAAGCATGTGGGATGATGGACAGTGAAATATGGGGGCCGATACATGAAATCGGCCAAAAAAAAAACAATGCACAGCCACAGCCATCGACTCTCGAGGTTCAGACTGTTACGAGCAGGTGTCAGGTTACATGAATAAGCTACTGAAGGAATGCCTCGAAGGCACGGAGGGCGTCAGCACGGACACGATCCACCTCGGCGATCTCGGCTTCGTCATCATCGTCCTTGCCCGTCACTAGCTGCTTGCTTAGGGCACGTATTTCTGCTAGATCAGTCTTCAGTTGAGCTTTGAGGCCTTCTGCTTCGTCTTGGGAGCGGGCGATGAATGCTTCCTTGTCATGAATGAGCTTTTTAGTCGCCCGGACCTTCTCTTCGAGATCTTCCAATTCCTTTTTTAAGGATGCAAGCTCGGCGGTGCTGACAGAGGTGTCAGTTTTGGCATCCAGAGACGCCTTTTTCTCATTGAGCCGCTGACATTTGGCTGCAATATCGGCCTTCAGTGGGAGTTGGGCGTGGCGTAGATTGATCCTCTCACGAGCCAACTTCACCCTTGACCCGTAGAAAGACAGAGTCACAACTGGCCAAAGCTTCACCTGCAATGCTACCGGGAGTTGGTCCTTGATTTCGTCAAGAACACTCTTCACCTCTTCAGAACCCTCGACCAACTTCTCGATTGGGGAGGACAGCAAGGCTTTGAGACGCTGGAATTGAGGTAGAACAGCGCTTGCTCGTGGTTCATCGTTGGCGGCAGAGGGAGCTGGTTCGATGGATTCAGGGTCGAACGTCAGCAAGCCTGAGATATCACAACCCTGGCAGGCAGAAGTGGCGTCAGTATGCGTCAAACAGGGAAGGATGAGTCGAAAGAAGCGAACATACCTCTCCTGAGATCAGGGGGATAGCCGACGGCGAGACAATCGGCTCGTATGTTGTTGCTGAGGGCTTGGCCAGATTGGCAACCGTTTCATCTTCACCTTCAGGGATTACTAGCTCCAGGCTTGCGGAAGGCATCGGATTTTCCCCGACTTTCCCACTAGAAGTGTCATTCGTCTGCATGAAAGGTGCTTAGCCGATGTGAATAGCAATGAATCGGCATAAAAAAGGAGTGGTAAGAGTATGGAGGATAATTACTTTCGAAGCCTCCTGGCTCGAAGAAGAAGTTTGCAGTCCCTTGCGAGCCCTCTTGGGGCTCACAGCTTGCCCCGCCTCGACTGCTGCTCGGGGGGCAACAGGTTCAGGAACAGGCCTTTTCCTGGAAGCCGATGGTGGCACATCTGGCTGGCTCGGTGTGGTGGTTCTCTCAGAGTCTGCTGAGCTTGAATCTCCTCGATTGGATTGTGTTTCCTCGCTGGAGGTGTCTTCGATGGAGACCTGTAAGAAAGGGAGAGTTGGTAAGCACAAGCATGTTTACAAAGATAAATGAGATCAACTAAGGCATGAATCAGCGTACGTGCGAGCTCTCTGGAGAAGGGCTCCGGCGCCTCAAAGTTTTTTTGGCCACTACCTTCCTCACCGCCGTTCTTGTTTTAGTTGGAACTCGGGAGGCAGCTGACCCGGAAGTTGCTTGGCTCTTGGAAGCCGATTTTGGTGATATCGGCTGGTTCTGCATCACGACCTGTTTCAAAGGTGGCGAGTTTTTACAGAAAAGGACCACAGGAGCTGGTGGGAGGAATTCGAAGGGGGAGCCATCCTCGTTAGTAGGTTCTGGACCATCTTGTTGCTGCAAGGAGACAGAGCAGGATATTAAAAGAATCGTCCTGAGCTGCATCAAGAAAATTTACAAGTAGCAGTACCTGTTCTACGGGGATGTCATATTCAGCATCGAGCTGTTCCAGCAATGGTCCCAGAGCTCTCCTGAAGGCATGAGTCTTCCACATCGACCACCAGTTCTCAAAACCATCGGTTGATGAAGCGAAAGTGAGGTTGTTAGGAATTGGGATGGTCAGAGCATCGAAGAAAGAATAACACCTCTGACTGGTGAGAGGGTCGGGCAGGTCAGCTCTGCTCTCTGTGAGGTGGTGGAGAAAGAAATGAGGAGGTACTTGCCCAAGGCCAAATTGCCGAGCTGCTACGACCGGCTGGTAGAACTCGTATCCAGGCTTGATTATTCTGTTGGATGTGCTCATGCCAACTGGGAGGAAGCAGGGACGGATCACGGTGGAGAATAGTTGCCGAGTGCTAGTGTCATCGGCAAAGTTGTCCAGCCTGAAGGAGATTGGATTTTCAAAATTTTCCGATTCCTCCGTGTAAGGAAAGAAGATAGGATTGTCCAGGCCTTGGAAGAAAATGCTGAACCACTTGGATGCTTCATGAGGGATCAGTTTACTACCTGGCAGGCTATACAGAGCTTGGCCGTAGCTGGTGCATCGGATCTGCTTCCCTTTGGCATCTGGAAAGGTGCAACTTGCCAAAAGGGGGGAGTTTGGGATATGGTTTTGAAAGTACAGCTGAGCCCATAGTTGAATAAACCACCAAGGACCTCCTGTTTTGACTGCTATGTGGGAGGATAGTTTGACAGACATCAACTGGAGATATCGATAGACTTCTCCAAGGAACAGTTTGCCGATGCCAAGTTGAGTGCCTCTGGCAAGTTCATAGGCCAAGGAGAGATAATTCTTGGTTGGGGCAAGGGAAGGGCCACAGAATATGAAATGTTCCAACCAGAAATTGAGGAAGGCCGTGTGTTCTTTCTCTATGACAGGGCCCTTAGTTTTCATGTGGCTTCGAAGATAAGCACCCCAGCTCGTGCAATCTGTTTTGGAAGAAAGCTTGAAGGGGACTGTTGGCAGCATAAAAGCAGAGGGGCTGGGTGATGTGACGTCTAGGCCAGTAATCATCACCACGTCTAACAGAGTTGGTGTCATGGGGCCATGGCCGAACATGAAGCAGTTCAGAGCATCAGACTAGAAATAGCCGATGGTTTTTAGAAGATTTTCATGTTTCTCAAGGGGAGACAATGACAAAGTCAAGGCATCGGCTATTCCCGTGGTTTCCCATTGGGATTGGTAAGTTTTGGCTACCCTACTGTACCAAGAAACCCAATATTCGGGAGGATTAGGCCAGGCTCGCAAGCAGTCGGCCCAAGAATCCAAATCTAAGTTTTGGCTTACGAAGGGGATTCTGTTTGCCTCGCAAGAGATCAGATGGGCAGGACTAGATTATGTACGGGGGCCAAGGCAGAGAGAATTTGGGAGAGAAGGATGCGGTAGCGGAATGTCTGAAACCTAAAATTTTAATGATGGGATAAAGCATTAATTCAGGTGTTTGCTATTAATTCTAGCACCGAGCTCGGATTGCGAGGAACAGTGAAGGATTACCTTCAGACCGGAGACCGCTGTGTTGGCGCTGGACGATTCCGCCATCTAATTTGCCGGCGGAGATGGATCTATGCGGTGAGGAATCTAGGGTTCGTGTCGCCGTAAGCCCGATTTGTTCAATGAGGCAATTGGAGATCTGAGTTAGCCTTTTTGAAGATGGTTGCAGGTTACCGTTGAAATTGGAAAGTGACCGCTCAGATTTGTCTAAATAAGCGACCGAGTTTGACCTTGCCAACGTTTGTGGGAAAAGCCGATGTGTTGCCATCGGCTCTTTGGGCTTTGACTTGGTTGATCATATCAAGCGTGGTATGGTGAAAGCCGATTCGTTACTATCGGTTTTTGGAACGTTGACCTATTTGACTATCGGCAAAATCAAATTGGGAAAAGCAAGCTTTGTTGATTCCAAAGACGGTTGTTTACAATGAAGCCGATTGCTTACAAAATGGAGATCTACTACTAGTACTACTACTACTAGTTCCTAATCTAGAAGGCGGCGTCGTCGTCGTCGCCGTTGCCATTGCCGCCGCCGTCTTCGCTGTCATCGGCGCTGCTGCCGGCGTAGTCCTCACCGCTGTTGCTGAAGTTGTCAGCGGGGGCCTCCTCGTCCTCGTCGTCGTCGTCGGTGTCCTCGCTGGACCCGGCGCGGAAGCGCTTCACCGGCGGGTATTCGTCGGAGGAGGTGTCCTCCTTTGCTTCTTCCTCATCATCGGAAGAGCCGATGTCCTCGCCCCAGGACACGGCGTCGTCGGCGCTCTCCGCCTCCAGTTCCCCGTCGATGAGGAGTTGGAGGTCCTCCTCGCCGTTGGTCAGGGACTCGTCGTCCTCTGACTGGGCGGCGAAGTCCCAGTCTCTCTCGTCCCACCATTGTGGGGCGAGAGCTTCGTACGCCGCCATTGGCGGGTGCTCCGGCGTCGGTTCCCGGTTGACGGAGTCGGAGGATTGGAAGGAAAGGCCGGATGTGTTGGAGGAAGAAGAGGAGGCCATGGCGGAGGAAGAGGGTTTTTTGGCTATTGGAGAAGAATGAGGATGCAAATGGTTCGGATAGATTTGAATAAGGGGAATAGTGGAAGATGGTTCAATGCCATAGCAGTTTTCGAGAATGTGGTGCCAGAGTTGTCAAATCGTGTACTGCGGAGAAGTTGAGAAGGCGAGGCATCATGATGAGGAGGCGATATGACGGTTCTGCTCTGCAACGCGTGACCCGATGAAGAAAAAATAGAGTGGTTTTGGAATTATTATTGCCAAAAACAGGGGGGCATGTGTTATCGCCATATTTTGGCCAAATGAGGAGATGGGCCGTAATCAAGATGGGCTTGAAGGCTGGATCGGCCTTGCGCGTGGATTTGGGCTAATTGCCCGTGTATCTGTATGTTATGATAGATTACGTTTCGGTTTAAACAAGAGATAGAGTTGTTAGGTTTATTCCAAAGATAGAAAGTCTCCGGACTATAAATGTGTACCTAGGGTTATTGAGAAAGGAGGACGATCACGTTCACAACAAACACAATCTCGGCGCATCGCCACCCCTTGTTTCGAGGGTTTCTTTCAGGTAAGCGTCGTGCTGCCTAGATCGCATCTCGCGATCTAGGCAGCATCTGCTTATGTGTTATTTGGTGTTGCTCGTACTGAAGCCTTGTTGATGGCGAGTAATACTGTTATCATAGATCTGTTTGGGCTAGCATCGGTGCTTTTGGTTATGTTTGCTTAATCATGCTGCCCCTAGAGATCTCGCTGCCTTTGCATCTATTTTGGGTGTAAGGGCAGCATCTTGCTTGATCTTTATTCAGTCGATTCAATCTGTCATAGTTGTTCCTTGTTCTCCAAGGATTAGTTTGATATCCGCATGGTTAGGCCTCACAAACGGGTTGAACGATCCAGTAGTACGTAAGGATATGGTTTGCCAATTCGAGAGGAGTTGTTCCGGGAATTGACTCTACGTTGGTTTTTTGGCCTCCTCTAGGGTTAGTTTTCTGTTATCTTTCGTATCTACCAGGCTCAATTACGTGTGGGATGTTCCAATTATGTGGTGAAAGCGTTAAACTGTCGTAGATCGATTTGACTTGTATTGATAAAGCAAAACCCCATGTTATCGTAGATCCAATGCAGATCCATGGGACAATCGGCTACATGAGCCGATTCACAGGGAAACCTGAGAGCCGATCGAGGCTCGTATTTAATGTTTACGTGTCTGCCATGCAGGAAACTAATCGAAGCAATCCATCACCTTCCTGATCAGGTATAGGTCAGGTGGCACGCCCTTGCATCAGCCAGGACGTGTGCCGGAGTTTTGCGGGCCGTTGCCCGAGGGACCAGGGCCCACCAGCAGTTCTGGGAGCCTCCCGGCTCTTCGTGTTGCTCGTCGCTGCTCGCCGGTGGGTTTTGACAGGCAACAGTGAGCTAGGGGCTTCGCCTGGGGACTCAGCGAGGTCGAGGAAGGCCACTGCGTGCGCTGGTCTGGTTGGAGGGACAGAGAGGGGGTGGGGGACTCGAGGTGTTTGACCTCGGTCTCTGGCCAGGACGTGGTCGCGGGTGAGGGATAGGGTTTACCCCAGAGGCCGACAAGTGGGGCAGGGTAGTCACCTGGGTCCGGTTACCCACCTGGCGAGTGGTGGAGGGAAGAGAGAGAGATTGGTGAAGATCTTGCAAGATCTTGGCATGCAACGGCTCGGGCACCCTCTCTCTCTCTCTTGATTCAAATTTTCTCCTTGGGCTGGTCAAGCTTGTGCTCTCCTAGGGTGGTTCTAACCAGTGTTAGCAGAATAAAAGGATTAGGGAGTTGAGAGAGTAATTTGCTTGAGGGAAAAGAATACCCCAAGTTCACATAAAATGATAGGTTAACCCGCACAAAAATTTGAAATGCAGTTCAAATTCTAGCTTAGGGTTGTTTTTGAAAAGTTTGGAGTCAACCTCCTAGGTCACTCAAGCTTGCTAGAATTAAAGAGGAAAAGAAAACCGAAAAGAAAAGATTTTAAAGAATACCCACACATGCACATGAAATGATAGTGCAATGTGAAGCAAGTCAATGTTTGGGTTTTAATATTTCTAAAATTTTGGATGGTCTTTGAAAAGTTTTGCAAACAATCACACATATCAACTCACATTTGCAGGAATCAAAGAAGAAAGAATTCTAAGATAAAAGGTCTAATTAACATCACACATATGCACATGAAATCATGCATACACACACAAGAGTTTTCAAACCCTAGCACACATGCACACAAGAACACAATCTTATTAAAAGTTTTATTTTATCCTAAATAAAGCATCAACTTGGTCTTAACATGTATTACAAAAAGTAGGGTGTTACATAACTTCCGCAGAGAAAAACTAGAATTTGAGATGATGGACTGGCCCTCGCAATACCACGCAATCCTGGGATGGCCAGTGTTTGCAAAGTTCATGGCAGTTCCTCACTATGCATACCTGGCACTTTGATACATTACAAACGTATCTATAATTTTTGATGCTCCATGCTTGTTTTTACACCAATTGCTTTGTGTTTTGTTTGCACTTCGTGGCATTTTTATGCATTTTCTGGAACTAACCTATTAACAAGATGCCACAGTGCCATTTCCTATTTTCTGCTATTTTTGTGTTTTAGAAAAGTTAAACAGGAAATATTCTCGGAATTGGACGAAACGAAGCCCGAAGTTCCTATTTTTCCCGACACGAGATGGAGTCCAAAGCAGAGACGAAGGAGGGCCAGGAGGTGGCCACACCACCTGGTGGCGCGGGTGCACCCCTGGTCGCGCCACCCTGTGGTGTGGGGCCCCTGGGTGCTCTCTGACATCGCCCCTCCGCCTATAAAAAGCCTCTAGCGCGAAAACCCTAGGGGAATTGGTGTTTTCCTAGATAAAGTTCTGCAACACCATCGCCATCGCAGACAAAGTTTGGGGGACAGAAGTATCTGTTCTGGCACCCTGCCGGGATGGGGAATTGCCTCGGGGCTATATCCATTGACTCCACCGCCATCTCCATCGCCGTTGCTATCTACCATGATGAGGAGGGAGTAGTTCTCCCCCAGGGCTGAGGGCTCTACCGGTAGGTATGTGGTTCATCTCTCTCTCCCATGGTGTGATCTATATGTGATCATGAGCTTTGTATCTAGTTGAATTAGTAGATGTTACTCTTCATCTATTATGCTACTCAAGTAGTTTTATTCTTGTAATCTCCGGAGACACCTTGTCCCATGATGTGAAGGTGACAGTGTGCACATTATGTTTGTCTCTTAGGCTAAATTTTGCAGTAATACTTGTCATGAGTTATGATCTGAGTTGGATGTCTCTATGAATTGTTGGTGTTTGTCTGGAACCATCTAGTGCACTCAAGGTGACAGTGTGGGGTAATCTAGATTGCGGAATGCAAACTTTGAAGAGTGCTTTGTAGTCCTACGCATGATTAGTGGTTGTTATCCAACCAGAGAGTAGTTCCATGTAGCTGTGTTAAGTTATGTTATCTTTGTTGAGAGTGTCCACTAGTGAAAGTATGATCCCTAGGCCTTGTTTCTAAGCATTGAAACACCATTTACAACATGTTCTGTTACATGTTTGCTCACATCGATTTTTATTTCATATTGCGATTACCACTTATAATCATCCATATTACTTGTATTTCACTATCTCTTCGCCGAACTAGTGCACCTATACATCTGACAAGTGTATTGAGTGTGCTGGGGACACAAGAGACTTCTTGTATCTTAATTGCAGGGTTGCTTGAGAGGGATACCTTTGACCTCTTCCTCCCTGAGTTCGATAAACCTTGGGTGATCCACTTAAGGGAAACTTGGTGCTGTTCTATAAACCTCTGCACTTGGAGGCCCAACACTGTCTACAAGAATAGAAGCGTTTGTAGACATCAAGCTATTTTCTGGCGCCGTTGCCGGGGAGGTAAGGTAAAAGGTACTCACATCCTCTGGCTACTAAGCTATCTTCTAGTACTGTTGCTGGTGTGTGAGTGCTCGGAGTTATTTCCTTTAGACTCTGCAATTATATCTTTTTTTCTTGTTTTTATTTTCACTAGTTAGGATTAATGGAAAACAACAACAAAATTAGAGAGCTTTATAGTATTTATCTTGAGTTAGGACATGAAGTGTTTGAAGAGAAAATTAAAAAACCTATGGAATTTCATTTACATGCTAATAGCAATGTTATTAGTATGAATTATTTGAACACCATTATTGCTAATGCTATGGAAAATTCTAAGCTTGGGGAAGCTGGTTTTGATGAGCATGATATTTTTAGTCCCCCAAGCATGGAGGAGAAAAATTACTTTCATGATACTATACCTCCAATATATGATGATTACAATGATGAGTATGATATTTTCAATCCACCTACTATTGAGGAGAAAATTAGTTATGATTACAATATGCCTCCTATATTTGATGACTATGGTGATGAGAATAATGATAGCTATTTTGTTGAATTTGCTCCCGCTACAATTAATGAGAATGACTATGTTTATGTGGGGAGTATTGATTCTTTTATGCATGTGGCTCATGATAAGAATGTTTTGTGTGATATTTATATTGTTAATTTTATTCATGATGCTACTGAAGGTTATTATGAGAGAGGGAAGCATGGTTTTATGCATCTCAATAATATTAAGTTTCCCCTCTTTATGTTGAAAATCTTAAAGTTGCACTTGTTTTGCTTTCCTATGCTTGTTGCTTTGTGCTTTCATGACTTGTTTCTTTACTAGATTCTTTTTCATAGGAAGTGGTTTAGACTTAAAAGTGTTTCATATTTGCTTTTTGATGCTCTCTTTTGCTTCAAGCTCTTTTATGGCGCTTACGTGAGCATCTTTTAAAATCACTGCGTCTAGCTCAAAGGCGTTAAAGAAAAGCACTCTTGGGAGATAACCCATGTTTTCTTTTAGTAATTTTTCTTTTGTTGAGTCTTGGAAGTTGTTACTACTGTAATGACCTCTCCTTATCCTTTTTATTTCATTTTTGTACCAAGAATAACCTCTAATTAGAAGAAGGTAAGATTTGGGGAAGTTGCTGTCGTGAAACAGATTTCTGTGCTTCACCATAAAAATTCATGAAAATTCCCAGAACGTCATTTTGATCTGCGATTTCTTGTGCACATCCCCAGGTTATTATCTAACTTTCATTAGTTTTGCACTTTTCGATTTGAGCAACAGAAGATTTTCAAAAAAAATGATCTTTATCAGTTGTTGTGTTTTGACAGATTTCTGCCACTATTTGCATCTGCCTCTCTTTTTGAATTCTTTTGATCACGGAACTTTTGAGGAAGTTGCTATAGTAGCTTATGTGTTAATATGTGTTATACTTGAGTTGAAACTGAACCAAAAGTGGATTTACTATCTTGAATAAACTAATGTTGCTAGTAAGAATTGTGTGAAGTTTTGTATGAATGAAGTTTTCAAGTGTAGGGAAAGGAGAATGATGAGATGAGATGAAGTATGGACAAAAGCTCAAGCTTGGGGATGCCCCATGGCACCCCTTCTTCATCAACAAAAATATCAGGTCATCTTTCAAGACACTATATTTTTATTGCTTCATATGCTATGTGTTTTTCTTGGAGCGTCTTTATTTTTGCTTTCAGTTTTGTTTTGTTTTGTTTGCTGTAATAAATGGTTGGATCACACCATGTTTGTTTTGGAGAGAGACACGCTCTGTTTTCATTGCCTAGAACACTCTAGTTTTCACTCTTATTGTTCCGCGAGTGTTCTCTTTTGCTAGTACTGTGTTTAGCTTTTGTTTGTCACCTTTATTTTTGCTCAAAACTTGTTAGTTCTTTGTATCTAGGTGTGTTTAGACCTTTGGTCTTTATTGCTTTCATCTTTGAGAGTTGTTTCAAAATGGTTGATTGATGTTGGAAAAGAGTAAATTGTTTCATGCTTATAGTGATGCAAAAAGGGAGCTTGTTTAGACTGTTGCTTAGACTTTAGGGATTTCTATTTTCGTGCCCTCGGGTCCTTAGTTGTGCTCAGTTTTCCCCAGCGCTTAACTTTTCCTCAGTTTTCCCCTCCCTCTAGTTTGAAACCCCTCGCAGACGCTCGAACGGGAGGGTTGCCGTCTGGTCAGAGGCCTTGACCATTACCGATGATGGCTAGGGAGCCGCGGTGGTTGTGAATTGACCGATGCTTTTGAATGGTGCTGACGGGTAGGGTCAGGAGACACGTCGGAGCAGCCATCCATCTATCGCTGACGTGTGGGCCGTTTTGTTTCCTGATTGTATACGCGGTGCTGCCAATGACAAATGGGGCCGCTCTATAGGGCTGTCGCAGCCAATGACCAGTGGGGTCATGTATTTTTCAGGAAAAGACATATATTGCCGCTCTGTGGGGCCTCCGCAGCCAATGACCAATGGGGCCGCTCTGTGGGGCTGCCGCAGCCAATGACCAGTGGGGTCGTCTATTTATTTAGAGAAAATCATATATTGTCGCTCTGTGGGGCCTCCGCAGCCAATGACCGCTGGGGTCGTCTATTTATTTAGAGAAAATCATATAGAGCCGCTCTGTAGGGCCGCCTCAGCCAATGACCGCTGGGGTCTCCCTTTTTCTTAAGCTAGACCCAGCAGGTGACTATTTTCGCTAGAGAGAAGCAACAAGTTCGCTAATTAATTTTTCTTAAGCTAGACCCAGCAGGTGACTATTTTCGCAGCTTAATCTAAAGTGAATCTTATGCTAAACATGGCTGGAACCTAGTGTTGTGTATCTCATTAGTCATCGGAGAACCGCTGGCAGCTCGTTCCCCACCCTCGGACGGAGCAGCCATCGCCGGTGCCTCGTCGCGCTACCGGCTCTGTCCCCCGGTGGCATCGGACGGACTGCGGCGCTGCACGTCAACCACGACTCCAGCACTTGTTTCGTCCATACGCATTGTACCCACCGCAGGAAAGTCCGCCACAAGCAGATCCGCCGCCCACGATGACCGGGATTTGTTCCGCGCACCAATTGGTAGTATAGCTTGGTAAGACCTCTGCTTCCGCCTCCCCCGCCCCCTAATCGATTCGGTTCCCGTAATTTATTGGAGTTTGCAGGTGTGAAATAGTCCTCAATGTCTGGTCGTAGCGGGTACACCGGCGAGGGTGGGGATTCGATCATGTCTTGGCCACGTTCTACTTCTCCTACCTCATCGGAAGTGCAGGTATCTAGCTTCTGCTCTCTGTACTACCGTTGAATTTGAAGTGCCGCCATGGCCTGTTGGAGTGATTTCAGTTGTTCTTTTTTCCATTATTGTTACAGTTCGCCAGGCAAGCTGATGATCCATGGTACATTGCATACCAAGATGAATCAACCCAGTGGTGTAGCCAGAGGATGGATTTGGAGGAGAAGGTGGACAATTTAGGTGATGAATTGGCCCGTAAAAACCTGATGATATTCGAGCTGAAGCGTACTGTGGAGGAAGAAAAGAAGAATTCAGAGCTTATTCGCAAGGAGAAGTTGATACTTGAGACAGATCTTGCCGTATCTGATCAAGTGGTAGAAAATCTAGAACATGAACTTCAAGTGATGGGAGAGGCGAAAAGTAGATTCATCTGGGCAGTTTTATTAGGTGTCATCCCTGTCCTAGCAGTTATGTGGTTGTGGTAGATGATTTAGATAGTATAGAATTGTTATTCAATAGATGGCTCTAACCACTATATTTTGGTGTGGCTCTAACCACTGTATTTTGGCGTACAATTTCCTAGTTGTGCTAAGTAATGCGCGCGATAATTGTAGCATGCATGAACATCTTATAAAAGTGAAGGGATCCCAAAAGTGAATTTGGATGAGTTCCAAAAGTGAAGGGATCCCAAAAGTGAAAGCATGTACCAGCCTCTCGGATCAAATACATATAAATCTTCCCAATCAAGTTGGGATAGAATTCAAATCATACATTCGGATGTACAGGGACACATCGAGAAAGTGGAGAAGCTTTTTTTGAGACGGAGGTAGTAGTTCGAACAATTTTATCCCAAATTGAAATTGAAAAATACAAATTTATCATAATTTATCCCAATTTGCGGCATCGAACACGGCCGCGCGCCGATGGGCTAGAAGGGCCTGGACGACGGGCGGCTGAGGGGTGGTCATCTGCGTCATCCACAAACTCGGACATGGATGAGGGCTGGATCTGCGGCTTCGCAACCACTCTTGGCACCGCCACCATCTTGGTGGCTGGATCTGCGCCATCCGCAAACTCGGACATGGAGGAGGGCTGGATCTGCGTCGTCGCAGCGATGTTGTAGGCGATGGCTTCAATCATCTTGGCATCGATGACCACTGTCGACACGGCCGCCGTCTTGGTGTCCATCAGCAACAGATCTGAGGAGGGCAACAGAAGTGAGACATCGGCAGGCTCCGACATTGAAGGCTGGATCTGCGCCGTCGCAGCGATGTTGTAGGCGATGGCTTCAAGACGATCGATGAGCACTGTCGACACGGCCGCCGTCTTGGTGTCCATCAGCAACAGATCTGAGGAGGGTAACGGAAGTGAGACATCGGCAGGCTCCGACATTGAAGGCTGGATCTGCGCCGTCGCAGCGATGTTGTAGGCGATGGCTTCAATCATCTTGGCATCGGTGAGCACTGTCGGCACGGCCACCGTCTTGGTGTTCTTCATCATCAACAGATCTGAGAAGATAAACGAAAGTGAGACAGAGAGAGACATTTCAACTATTTCTGAGGGTTAGATCCTCACCGGCACTCTTAGATCCTCACCAGCACTCTTAGATCCACGCCGCCGCACGGTTAGATCCGCGCCGCCGCATGCACGGTTAGATCCGCGCCGCCACATGCTGCAGTTCCGCGCGGCCGCACGCACAGTTAGATCCGTGCCGCCGCACACACGGTTAGATCTGCGCCGCCGCACGCACGCTGCAGATCCGCGCCGCCGCGACCACCGGGGTAAGAGAGGAAGATGCGACTTTTAGGGTTGGTAGATATGTGCTCTGCTCTTCTCTCCGTATGCCTCCATCGAGGTAGAGAGAGATATACAGGCCGTCCGATCATAAATGATCCCACGGTGCAAGCGTACGTTGAGCTATTAACCAACCAAGATCCGTGTGACATACATCTCGACCAATCAGAGATCAGCCAGTGAGTACAAGTGAGGAAAACTGAGTAGAACTAAGAGGGGGAAAAGTGAGGAAATGTTTATCGGAAGGGCAAAACTGAGTAGGAGTGAGTAAAACAAGTGGACCCGAAGGGGGGAAACTGAGTAAAACTAAGTAAAACAGGGGCACCCAAATAATAAAGGGAGTAAGGGAAATTGAAGCTTTTGGCATAAAAATTGTTAGATTGTGTTATTTGAACAATATAGTACATTTTGGCCAACGTGATATTGTTTGCAATTCAAAGATACACAAGTGTGACGAATTTGGACTCATTTGGACAAAGTTTGTAAGCATAGTGGGTATTTGGGAGGTGTGTTGAGTAGAAAGCCCTGCATCTTCATAGCTAGTAGCTCATGGACTAGGAAGTGGTTTTGGAAAAAACTTCATATCTCTATATTTCCTTTTCCATTGTTATTTCTCTAGGTTGTAGGTAACATAACAAGACTCCATGGGAAGGTTCCACCATGTTTTGAATTATTTTGAATTAAACTAAACCCAAAACTATATTTTTTTGAGTTTAGTCACTTAGAAAATGATAAATTTCCTTTTCCATTATTATTTCTCTAGGTTGTAGGTAACATAACAAGACTCCATGGGAAGGTTCCACCATGTTTTGAATTATTTTGAATTAAACTAAACCCAAAACTATATTTTTGAGTTTAGTCACTTAGAAAGATAAATGTGGCTTACGCGATGAACTTATTCGAGGTGCATGACCATAGAAAACTTGCAATAACACATACATTCAAATTAATTGTTCAAAATAAAGTCTTTCTCTTGCTCCTGGTGTGACTCGCTGGGTCCACCACCTTACTCCGGGTAACCCTACCAGGGATATTACCGGTGTCTACCTTCCTTTTGCCCTCTTTCTTGTTGTTCTTCTTCTCTTCGGGTTGTGCCAAGACCGAGACAACCATATCATACAAAGCTTGTGCTCTTTCTTCTAATGCATTTTCTTCCCTTGCTTCTACAATCTGCTCTTGATCCATCGGTTTACCCAGCTCTCGATCAATTCCTTCACTCAGCTGTCTACGCATTGCTTCAACGGCCTCTAGATCCATCTGTTCCCTCTGCTCTCGATCCATCGATTCAAGCAGCTCTCGATTCATCGGTTCAAGCAGCTCTCGATCCATCGGTTCAAGCAGCTCTCGATCCATCGGTTCAAGCAGCTCTCGATTCATTGCTTCAATCTCCTCATGTTGAATTGCTGCTTCATTCTCCTCTGCATTTGCTGCTCCCGCCTGATCTTCCATTCCAAAAGCTGGGTCAACTGGATTTTTACAAAGCCTAGCAATGTGTCCAGGGGTTCCACAATGTTTGCACTTACGTCGTCGAATCGGTGCACCACCCTCTGCACTAGCTCTGATCCTATTCTTCCTCGGCCTACCTGCCGGTCTAGTCAAAACTGGAGAGTACAGTTTGAAGCCTGGATCGACATTCATCCATTGGTCTTTTCCCAACAAGGTAGGAACATTCATAGCATATGCAGCCCTAAATTTGGCAACAGAGAAATACTCTGACACATACTGATCAACTTCACCTTCTGCACCCTCTATAACACTCATGAAAAACAATGCGTATATGCAGGGTATCCCACGGATCTGCCATCGCCTACAATGGCATGTCCTATCAACCAAACTCACTAGATACCTCCACTGCCTATTTTTACTGACAGTGTAGGTTACCTCAGCCTCCATTCCTTTTCTGATGCATTTCATCTTCAATTATTTTGCCCTGGCATGCAAATACTTAATCAAATATGGGAGCATGAGATGGCCAACATATTTTGTGGCTGCAATTCTTTGACGCAGATCGATCTTTATCATGATCATCTGCCTAATCTTATCAAATATTTGCCACAGCATAAGCCCTTTCAATGACTTGACCTTTGCATTGAAACTCTCCGCAAGGTTACTTGTTACATAGTCTACCTTGCAAATTTCATTGAATTGGCTTCTTGACCACGCCCTACCATGATGTTCATCCAAGTACTCCTTCACCCCAGGTTTTTGTTTATACAACACTTCTAAATGAAACAGATCCTTCCTAATGCTGCATGTGTATGCATCTGGCCATAGGTTGTCAGTATAAACTTTACCCTTGAATTTGTTTGTAAAATTCTATACCAAGTGTCGCATACATTCCCTATGCTCCACTCCAGGGAATACTGCTTCTATTGCACTCTCCAAACCTTTGCAAGCGTCTGTGTGGATAGCAAGTCCTGGTGGATGACCTATAAGGTCGCGCAAATTCTGTAGAAACCAAGTCCAACTTTTCTCTGACTCAACCTCCAAAACTCCATAAGCAACAGGGAACATCCAATTGTGTCCATCAACTGCAGTAGCAGCAACTAGCTGTCCTTTCAACCTACCATGAAGAGCTGTTGCATCCACGGCCAAATAAGGCCTGCAACCGTCCAGAAAGCCTTTCCAGCAAGCTTTGAAACAAACAAAAGCCCTTCTAAAACATTCCTCCTGCATTATCCTCTCGCTTTTCAATTTGTAGGGAACTGTATGCTTGTCTATCGCTACAACACTGCCTGGACTAGCCATCTCCACTTCAGCTTTGAAAGTGTAAAGCAACTGAAAGCTTTCATTCCATGGACCATTGATCCTATCAAGAGCCATTTCCTTTGCATAGAACATCCTCATGTAAGGTATTTTTATATTAAACTTATCAGATATCAATTTTATGAGTGCTATTGGACCAAGTGATGGAGTTTCTCTCAGCCAATCTATGATTGCATCTGCCAACCACCTAGTCTTCGCTAGCTTTGATTTCTCCTCTGGCGCTCCCGCTCGTGGTGGACAAGTATGGTCGATCGAGTTCTTCTTTATCTGAAACATAATTATAAGGGATGTCAGTAACAGTTAACAAATTTTACACCGCGATCTAAAATACACAACTAGTTGGCTTAGTACCTGAACCACGGTGCTTCTGAGCATTGTGGATGCATGCAGCCTCCACTTACACCTCTTGTATGGGCACTTAACTGTGAACCTACCTGGCTCACTTTTAATAACCTCATAATCATTCTTGGTGAGAATGCAATATGTAGTAATTGCATTACGGCAGTCCATCATCGTTTGAAATATGGTGCCTTCTGCAAGCTGAGGATCCTCCCTGTTCCACTCAATTGTTGGCAAGTCATCACCTTCATAATCGGCTAAAACGAGGCTGTCATTATTCTCATCCTTCTCTTCATCATCAGTGTCATCAAATCTGGCACCTTGTGCAATATCTTCCATGTATTGATCCTCCATTGCCTGCTTACTGCATCGATCTACCAATTCAGGAAACATCAACTCATCCTCATCATCTTGAGGAGACGGATCCTCAATCTCTGCATCGTCCTCCACATCGACCGCAGGAACGATCTGGCTACCACTAGCACTAGCACTGGGGACAGATGGTGCTGCTGTGGACCTACAAGGAGCGGGGCGGCGCACACGATTAGCAGAGGCAGCAACACTAGAGAGACATGATGCCCGACCACCTGATGATGCCCCAACACCAGATGATGCCTGGACCCTGTCCACATGGATTCGAATTTTACCGACACGGCAAGAATCATTTAAAGCAAAAAGAATTCCCAGATCGTCGTCGTAAATTAGTGGAACATATCTTCCCTCCATGCTGTTGAAATATTGGAAATCAACTGAATCGCCAGCGCCCCAGGCGTACTGAGCGCAGATGTTATCTTTTAAATCCCTCAACGAGATGGTAGTTGCAACCACCGCTGGGATGTAAAATCCGCTCACATTGTGTTCAGAATCACGCAAAAATCTAGTATCCAGCCTAACCACCAACCGAAAAGCCAGCGCTGGATCAATCCTATTCGAAAAGCAACGCAGTTAGTTGAGCAACAACGATTCGCGCTCAAAAACTGCCTACTTTTAATTCACATAGGCAGATGATGCTTACCCAGATGGAATCCATGCATTAGATCCCTCCGATTCCCAATCTTCTCCGCCGTTGAGGGGCATAATCGGCACACCAGACGAATGTACAAACTCTACCGCGATAGGGGCAGATCTAGTGGAGTCGGAGCCCTCTCCGCCTCCCGGGGGTGGTGTTGGGGGCGGCGGCGGCTCGGGGGCGGACGACGCCATAAGGTAGGACGGCGGAGGGACGGTGAGCTCTTCCAGTCTCGGGCGGAGGGGAAAGCTTCGGGTGAGTGACCGCCAGTCCGACGTGTCTCATTGGGTCAACAGTCAACACCATTCAAAAGCAACGGTCCATTCACAACCACCGCGGCTCCCTAGCCGTCACCGGTAATGGTCTAAGGCCTCTGACCAGACGGCAACCCTCCTGTCCGAGCGTCAGCGAGGGGTTTCAAACTAGAGGGAGGGGAAAACTGAGGAAAAGTTAAGCGGCTGGGGAAAACTGAGTACAGCTAACGACCCAGGGGCACGAAAATAGAAATCCCTAGACTTTATCATGTCATGCTTGATATTATTTTGATTATATGCTTAGTAGTTATTGTTGTAGCATGACTTGTCTCAAATGACTGAGAGTGCTTAATGTGCCTTTGAAAGAATCATGCGTTGTTTTTATCTTATAGAAGCATATTTTTGTGGTATTCTCCTTTGATGCTTTATTTGGGTTGACTTGGCGCATGCTTACACCATGTTTGACTTTAAACCAGTCGCCTAAAGCCTCTATGATCATTTGGTTTTTGACTTGTGATACCACTTTATGCTTTGGTTAATAATGTTTTGTCGCTATACATGATTATGGCCGTTATTGCTCTCTTAGTTGGTCGCTCCCAGTCTTTTGCTAGCCTTCATCTGTACTGAGTATGAGCTCTACTCGTGCATCCAACTCCCAAAAACCAAAGTTTTCCAATGTGTCCACCATATCTACCTAGTAGCATTTTGCTATTCCAAGTATATTCGTCTTGCTTTTATCTATCTTCCAAATTAATTTTTTTGTTATGAGAAAATTAGTTAGTAAAGCTCTCACGAACTTGATGGCATATTCACTTTCTTGCACTTAATAAATTTTACCATTGTGGCTCTCTTATGACAATTATATGCTTGCAAGTTGTAAGTTGGGAGTTAGCTCAGCCATGCTGTCATGGGGCACGCTTTCAACATTGCACTTATTCTTATTTAGTTGATATCATGATCTTTTGTTTATGGATGCCTAGTGATCTGAAATAAGTTGGAAATTTGTGAGATCATGGATTTTGTATATGTGTTAGAGAAACGCCTGGGCCGCTAATCTAAACTATGCATCATTCATGGTGGAAATTTACAGCATAACCATAGTGGACATTCAACGACGCATCTCAAAATAAAAAGCTATACCCAATGGTAAATAAAAGATATGTTGAGGTGTTCATTGTCTATTTGTCCTGTCATTTTGATATGGGAAAACTTCCATATCATCGAGCAGGAGGTACCCCGGTGGCGTTCTCGATGATACATGTATGCTTACAATGACAAGAACTTGCTTGGGACCTAAGTTGAGTCGCATGCAGTTTAGGTACTCGTATTCACGGTACATGTGATTTTCAACTTATGGTTTGTCAAGCATGTATCTCATATTTGTACTCGCATTAACCTTAACCACTCAAGATGCCAATGATAGGGGCAATGAGACCTCAAAGCTAATAAGTACCATAATTTTTGGAAGGTTTATAAAACTTGCAATCACTACTTCCCTCTGCGAAGGGCCTTTATTTTACTTTTATGTTGAGTCTACATCTTCTATCTTTATGCAGCGATTAAGAGAGCATAGTTGTCATTCTGAGTATAATGTGCATGGTCCCAAAATTTATTATTGATTGATTCATGAGTATGGTATTGCTTGTTCTCAAATTATTTGTATCTAGTCACCCTTTTGAACTTTGAAGGTGTCCTATGCATTTATGTTTTGCTACTCCATGAGGGACAAGCTGAATACCACTTTGCTATGTTTTCTATATGCTTCAAACAAACATATACCTTTCAATGCATTGTTACTCATGATCTTTTGTTTGTGTTACTTTTCATGTTGTAACATGATTGCTAAGTTCTATGGTTAGAATTATATCTCTTATGCCCATGTTTAGAATACTTTGATCTTAGCATGCAATGCTTTACTTTAAATTGATCAAGATTATGTCGGTGCATGTCACCTCAAAAATTATTGTTTTGTTATCACTTACCTACTCGAGGACGAGCATGAGTTAAGCTTGGGGATGCTTGATACGTTGCAAACGTATCTATAATTTTTGATGCTCCATGCCTGTTTTTACTCCAATTGCTTTGTGTTTTGTTTACACTTCGTGGCGTTTTTATGCATTTTCCGGAACTAACCTATTAACAAGATGCCACAGTGCCAGTTCCTGTTTTCTGCTGTTTTTGTGTTTTAGAAAAGTTACGCAGGAAATATTCTCAGAATTGGACGAAATGAAGCCCGAAGTTCCTATTTTCCTGACACAAGACGGAGTCCAAAGCAGAGATGGAGGAGGGCCAGGAGGTGGCCACACCACCTGGTGGCGCGGGTGCACCCCTGGCCGCGCCACTGATATCTACGCACGCGTCTGTTCTTGTAGACAGTGTTGGGCCTCCAAGTGCAGAGGTTTGTAGAACAGCAGCAAGTTTCCCTTAAGTGGATCACCCAAGGTTTATCGAACTCAGGGAGGAAGAGGTCAAAGCTATCCCTCTCAAGCAACCCTGCAATTACGATACAGAAAGTCTCTTGTATCCCCAACATACCCAATACACTTGTCAGATGTATAGGTGCACTAGTTCGGCGAAGAGATAGTGAAATATAAGTACTAGTGATGATTATAGGTAGTAAATGTAATCTAAAATAAATATCGCTGCAAGCAAACATGTAACAAAACAGAAAGTAAACGGTGTGCAATGCTTGGAAACAAGGCCTAGGGATCATACTTTCACTAGTGGACACACTCCCAACAAATATAACATAATTGAACCAATAGATACTATCATCAATATGCAACTCAAAACAATTCTCCAATAGAAAATGAACACTAATCATGCGTAGGGCTACGAAGCACTCCTCAAAGTCCATATGTACCCAAACTAGATTGTCCCACACTATCACCATGAACGCACTAGATGGTTCCAACAAACACCAACATTTCATAGAGACATTAACCAAAAAGATACACATGATGCACACACTAGTCACCTTTACACCATGATACGAGGTATCTCCGGAGAGTATAATAATAAATCATAGGAGTAGCATAATATCTGAATAATAACATCTACCAATTCAACTAGATACAAAGCTCACGATCACATAAAGATCACATCATGGGAGAGAGAGGTGAACCACTTAGCTACCGATAGAGCCCTCAGCCCCGGGGGAGAACTCCCTCCTCATCATAGGAGACAGCAAGGTTGATGGAGATGGCGGTGAGGTCGATGGAGACGGCAGAGACGGCGATGGAGACCGATGGAGATGGCTCCGGGGGCACTTCCTTGTCCCGGCAGGGTGCCGGAACAAAGACTTCTGTCCCCCAAAATTTTTCTTCGATGGCGGCGGTGCTGCGGAACTGTTCTGGGAAAAACGCCGACTCCACTAGGGTTTTCCGTCCCGAGGCTTTATATAGGCGAAGGGGCGTTGTCAGGGGGCTGCCAGGGTGCCCTCACAATGGGTGGGCGCGGCCAGGGGCTGGGCCGCACCCCCCTGTTGTGTGGGCAGCCTCTGGCCCCCCTCCGGCTCTCTTTTGGTCTTCGGTACTCTTCCGAGAAAAATAAGACTTCTGGAACTTGTTTCATCCAATTCCGAGAATATTTCCTGTGTAGCTTTTCTGAAACACAAAAATAGCAGAAAACAGGGAACTGGCACTATGGCATCTTGTCAATAGGTTAGTTCCGGAAATCGCATAAAAATGCCACGAAGTGTAACGAAACACAAGGCAAATGGTGTAAAAACAAGTGTGGAGCATCAAAAATTATAGATACGTTTGAGACGTATCAGCATCCCCAAGCTTAACTCCTGCTCGTCCTCGAGTAGGTAAGTGATAACAAAAGAAATAATTTTTGAGGTGACATGCACCATCACAATCTTGATCATATAGGTAAACCATTGAGTGCTGAGATCAAAGAACTTAAAACATGGGCATGAAAGACATAATCTTGACAATAAGAAACTTAGCAATCATGTTATAACATGAAAAAGAACACAAACAAAAGATCATAAATAATGGAACAATGAAAGTCAAACGTGTGTTCAAATCATATGGAAAAACATACAAATGGTTTTCAGCTTGTCCCTCATGGCATAGCAAAACATAAATGCATAGGACACCTTCAAGTTTAAGAGGGTGACTAGATACAAGTAATTTAAGAACAAGTGAAACCATAGTCATGAATCAATCAATGATAAACTTTGGGACAATGCACATTATACTCAGAATGACAACTATGCTCTCTTAGACGGTGCATAAAGATAGAAGGTGGAGACTCAATATAGAAGTAAATGAAAGGCCCTTCGCAGAGGGAAGCAGTGATTTAACATGTGCTAGAGCTTTTCATTTGTAAATCAGAGAGATAAAAATTGGTTTTGAGAAGTGGTTGTCTTTGTCAACGACTGGCAATGGGGTTCTTACTATCTTCCATACAAAAATGAAGCAAGTTTTTGAGAGAGAGATTGGCACTTTTGTGCTCTTTTATAAAGCTTGGCACTCCTCCCCACCTTTTTTTCTTTCTCAAACCATGGCTAACCGATTCCATCGGGTGCCCACCAACATTCACATACCATGGAGGAGTGCCTTTTTCTTTCTTTTTCCCCTTTTTTTCTTTTTGGAATAAACAATATGGAAGATAGCAAATCCGACCACTACGTCCCCATGAGCTGAAAACAGTGTCACAAAACGAGAAGTATTTTGAAGGTTTTTTGAAAGGTAGCACATGAAAATTTACTTGGAATGGCTTACAAATACCATGCATAGGAATTTATAGTGGACACAATGGTAAACTTGGTTTTTGGGAGTTGGATGCACGAGTAGAGCTCATACTCAGTACAAAATGAGGGCTAGCAAAAGACTGGGAGCGACCAACTAAGAGAGCAATAACGGCCATAATCATGCAAAGCGACAAAGCAACATTAAAAGAAGCATAAGATGGCATCAAAAGTCAAAAACCAAATGATCGTAGAGGCTATAGGCGACTTATTTTTGTAGTCAACATGGTGTAAGCATGCGCCAAGTCAACCCAAATAAAGCATCAAAGGAGAAAACCAAATTAATGCTTCCAAATAATATAAACAACGCATGATTTTTTTCAAAGGCTCATTAAGCAATCTCAGTCATTTGAGACAAGTCATGGTACAGCAAAAATCACTAAGCATACTATCAAAACGACATCAAACATGACATGCAAAAGTCTAAGCCGCAGTCTAAACAAGCTCCTTTTCGTACCACTTTTTTGCATGAATTTTTCCTCTTTTCCAACACCATTCGAACTTTTTATAAACAACTCTTTTGATGAAAACCAAAATATACCAGAGGTCCAAATACACCTTGATGCAAAGATATAGCAAGATCTGAACAAAAATCAAGGCGAAAAACAAAAGCTAAACGCAGTAGCAGAAAAAGAGAACACTCGTTGAACGATAAGAGTGAAAACTAGAGTGTTCTTGGCAATGAAAAACGGAGTTCATCTCCTCCAAAAAGAACATGATGTGATCCAACCATTTATTGCAGCAAACAAAACAAAAGAAAACTGAAAGCAAAAACAACTGATGCTCCAAGAAAAACGCATAATGCATGAAGCAATAAAAATATAGTGTCTTGAAAGGTGACCTGATTTTTGCCGATGAAGAAGGGGGTGCCTCGGGGGCATCCCCAAGCTTTGACGCTTGTACTTCTTGGATATTTCTTGGGGTTACATGGGCATCCCCAAGCTTGAGCTTTTGTCCATTCTTCATCTCATCTCATCATTCTCCAAACCCTACACTTGAAAACTTCCTTCATACAAAACTAAACACAAATCTATTAGCAACATTAGTGTAAGCATAGTAATGAATCAACCCTTTTTTGCTTCAAGTTTCAACTCAAAACCACCACATATAAAGTATATACTACTGTATCAACTTCCCCAAAAGTTCCGTGATCAAAAGATCTTAAAAAGAAAGCGATAAAGTGGCAAACACAAATATTGGCAGAAATCTTTCAAAACAGAACAGCTGACAAAGGTCGAATTTTTAGAGGGTTTTCTGTTGCTCAAATAGAAAAGTGTTCAGCTAATGAAAGTTTGGATATAACCTGGGGCATATGCACAAGAAATTGCAGGTCCAAAAGATATACAGAGAATTTTCATGAATTTTTACGGTGCAGCACCAAAAACTATTTCAGGACAGCAACATCCCCAAATCTTACCTCACTCAAATTAGAGGCTTCTCTTGGCACAACAACAAAATAAAAAGGATAAGGAGTGGTTATTACAGTAGTAATAACTTCCAAGACTCAAATAAAAGAAAAATTACTGAAAATAAAACAATGGGTTATCTCCCAAGAGTGCTTTTCTTTTACGCCTTTGAGCTAGGCGCAGTAATTTGCAAAGATGCTCATGTAGGCGCCATATAAGAGCTTGAGGCAAAGGCGCCATATAGGAATTTAAAGCAATAGAGAGCATCAAAAAGCAAATGTGAAAGACATTTAAATCTGAACCACTTCCTATGAAAAATAGTCTTGTAAAGAGACAAGTCATGAAAGCGCAAAGCAAAAAGCATAGGAAGGCGAAACAAGTACAACTTCAAGAATTGCAACATAAAGAGGGGAAACTCAATATTGTTGAGATCCATCAAACCATGTTTCCCTCTCTCATAATAACTTTCAGTAGCATCATGAATAGAACTAACAATATAACTATCACATAAAGCATCCCTATCATGAGCCACATGCATAAAAGAATTAATACTACCCACATGAACAATAGTAGTAGGAGCAGATTCAACAGAATAATTATTCTCATCACCATAATCATCAAAAACAGGAGGCATATTGTAATCATAACTAATTTTCTCCTCAAAAGTAGGTGAACTGAAAATATTATACTCATCATCATAACCATCATAAACTAGAGGTTTAGTATCATCACAAGCTAGAGAATAGCTATTTCGCAAAGCATATTCATCAAACATATCATCATAAGAAGGAACATGGATAGTACTAATGGTACAACAATTATTAACCTTAGAGTTGGTACCAAAAAGATTTTCAATATCAAAAGTAGAGTGCTTTTCCCAATCATGATCACTAACATAGGTAACAGGCATGAGAACATCATCCCAATCAGAATTATCATAATCTATAGCAGGATCATAATGCTTAGGGGAAGATACCGTGTCCTCTCGCCTTTTACTCCTCTTCTTCTTCTTCATACTGTTCTTACTCTCTCCTTTAGGAGGGAGAGACTTGAAGGGCATCTTCTCCACATATTCTTTAGGAGGGAAAGGCATCTTCTCCACATAATCTGGTTTGCTGACAGGAACAACAGAAGAAACTTTGGAGGATTCCTCCTCTCTATTAATAAGATCGAAACATCTATTAGTCCTGTCATAGCTTGGCAAAACATCATGTTTTATAAGATCTTGTAAGTAAGTATTTGCGAGGCAATCTTTAGCACAATAGAGACAACAACCACGAAGGGTGCTATTAATATCAACATCTCTCATATCAACCAAAGAAATCTTCCTAGACATCTCTTCACAATTCAAAAACAAAGTAAGCTCATCATACTGATTGAGAGTAATCTTATCATCACAATAAAAATCTGCGGTACTCGTTCGATTAATTGGGCATTGAAAATTAAAGTGACCCGTTTTACCGTAAAGTTCACAAAGAAAACGATAAAGCTCACAAACCCTTTCACCAAGCACATCTAGATCCCTGAGCCACATACTGGTTTCTTCATTTGCGTGGTGGACACAATAATCTTCCTTGTTGTAACTCTGTTCACAAGGTCTATGTAATCCACAAAAATTAACATGCTTATAGGAAATAGGACTTTCAGAGGTTCGAGAATGTTTATTGGAATCATCAACAACAATATCATTTTCTACGCGAGTGTCCTTAAAAGGTTCATGATACACGTCTCCATTTCCTTTAGGAACATTAATATGGGAAGCAAAGGTTTTAAAACAATCAATCATAATTTGAGGATCAAGACCATACTTAGCACTAAGCTCTTGAAAATTAGCAGTTTCAGCGAAAGACTTAATGCAATCAAACTCGTAATTCATACCTGATCCTTTACCTTTGTCGATATCCCAACCTTCAATATTGTTTTGAATTGTTTCAAGCAGATCCCACTTGGTGTCAACATCCTTGCTTGTGAAAGACCCATCAAAGCATGCATCTAGATAGTCCTTGTAATATCATGAAAGCCTTGCATAAAAATTATTAATAACAATATTACGGGGAAGATCATGAATAGGACATTTGTGCATTAGTAACTTCAATCTTCCCCACGCTTGGGCAATGCTTTCTCCCTCATGCGAATGAAAATTATAAATGTAATTCCTATCTTTATAAACCTCACTAGAAGGATAGAATTTAGAATAAAAGAGAGGTACAATTTCCTCCCAGTCAATAGATCGACTGACGAAGGAATGACAAACGGGCCCCCGATATTCGCCTACCTGGTTTTCGGTCCAGGAAAGGTCTCTCTCGGAAGGTTCTTGAGGCCCATCAAGGCAGCGGTCTGGCGCGGCCCAGGGATGTAACTTGGCGCACAAGATAGAGACTCGAAGAGGAAGACTTAGTCGAATAGGACTCGATTAGGGTTTGTTCTAGTCGATCCGACCTGTAATCAACGTGGAGAACAATCCTGAGACCCAGCCTTCGCATATAAAAGGCTGGGAGGGAGGTCTCGAAAGGCTAGACTTTTTTCCACCCACCTCACGCCGGAGTGCTCAATAACTTAGAGCTCTCTGTTTTGGCTAGATCCCATCTACACCGCCATTGTACCACCATCATCATCACCACATCATCAATACAAAGTCAGACAAGTAGGACGTAGGCCTTTTACCTTTCGAGGGGGCTGGACCTGGGTAAAACCTGTGTTCCTTTGCTTTCGTCTGATCGCTGTCGAGTTCGCCAGGTCCCCAATACGCTTCCCAGATCGAAAGCCCTTCGACATGGGCATTGTCGGGGATAAACCTCGTCAATTGGCGCCGACCGTGGGGACGACGGGATCTGGATCTACGGATTCGCCGGCTCCATCACCAACCACCGCCAAGATCGACATCGACACCATCGTCGGCATCGCTGTGCCGACCGACGTCGACACCACCGCCAAGATCGACATCGACACCATCGGCGGCATCGCTGTGCCGACCGACGTCGACACCACCGCCAAGATCGACATCGACACCATCGGCGGCATCGCTGTGCCGACCGACGTCGACACCACCGCCAAGATCGACACCGACACCGTTGTCGGCATCACTGTGCCGGCCATCGTTAACGCCAACTCGGCGGAACCAGGCGTCAACGCCGTTGATTCCATCATCGTCAGCCATACTTCGCCAAGCGCTGCCAAGCTCACTCCAGCGGCGAACGTCATCGACCCCATCTCAAGCGCGACAGGAGTAACTTCCGAAGGCTATGACATGGCTTTCGGACTGTTCAACTTCCACGTGGACAGCAATGGAGCGATGGAACTACTCTCCATCGGCGAATCGGCTCCGCTCTTGGCCGAAACGACGACATCACCAGCCGTTGGGGGCAAGCTTTCGGCAAGCGCGCTACTAGCGCCATCGGAGGAAGAACCGAAGTTGAAAACTTCGACCCCATCAGTAGGGTCGAACGATTTCGAAGATCCACCTCCATCCCCGACCACCGCATACTGCGTCGACTGCGACGCATACCACTACGTGGGCGCCGAAGATTTCTCATCTCATGAGATCGCCGGCTGTGAAGATCCTCGGGGGGGCACATCAGCTGTCTACCCGACGATATCTGAGTGCAATCGGGCTCTCACTGCCCTCACGCTCCGCGCTGCACCGTATGACCCTGATTACGTCGAAGGGTTATATTCGGACTACACATGTTCAGACGACGACAACGATGTCTACCCCGAAGCTAAGGGGAAGATAGGCAATTTAGCAAGCTCTGCTTCACACAGCGAATCTGCCGCATCTAGCGATGGCTATGTGGCCGATTACGATTCTGACGTCCTGATCGAAGTCGGGCCCTATGTCGAAAGCGACGACATCTACCCTCCAGCGCTGGGCGAAATCAGCGACGATTCGGCCCCGTGGACCGGGGGCCACTGCATGATGGCATCGCACGGCGACGGAAACAAGAATAGAGACAACGACGGCCGAAACCGGGCAGATAGCGGCCGCCAGGTGGTCACGCATGACCAAATTCGGTTCGCAAGAAGGGTTTACGCGGGCGAGGTGAACTTCGGTCCCAACCCAAGTCCGACCGATCTGGCCGCACTCCGGTTCGTCGTCCAGGAGCAGAAGGACCAGATCAGTGCAGACAGACGAGTGCTGGAACGGCGCAGAGAGGAGGCCGATGCGTCCAGCAGAAGACGAGCCGAAAGATCGTCTCATTACTCATCGAGCGTGCTACTCGTGTGATGGCGCCAGAAAAGACTGTGGCGTTTAGTTGACGTGGGAGCAGTAAGTCCTTGTGCGTGGTGATGACCAGCCCGTTGGGAACCCCAAGAGGAAGGTATGATGAGTGTAGCGGCTAGTTTTCCCTCAGTTAAGAAACCAAGGTTTATCGATCAGGAGAAGAGAGACGATGACGACTGAAGGTGTTTGTGGAACCTGCACACACACAAACAAATACTTTGTCCCCAACTTGCGATGAGGTTGTCAATCTCACCGGTTTTCTTGAAACAAAGGTTATGAGTGTATCGAGTAGAAAACAGTAGTAATATGCGAGTAAAGTAAATAGTGCGGGAAAAGTAAACAGGTGATTGCAATATGATTAAAATAGGACCGGGGTCCACAGTTCACTAGTGGTGTCTCTCCATAGATAAAATAACATGCTGGGTAAACAAATTACAGTTGGGCAATCTTATATTTACTAATTGTAGGCACCGTAGGAGCCTCCACGTTAATTCTAGAAAACTAGCTAATACTGTCCATCGGATTAGCCAATATCTAGATTTGGCCGTTGGATGTAGTACATGTTACCGCACGCATGCCCCGAGTCCTGAGAAGATATTTTGTCAAACCAACTCCTATCCATCGTCTAGATCGGAACCCTCCTCTCCTCCGCAGCTCGAAAACATCAACGCTGCCGGCGTCTGAAGCGAAGCCATCGTATCAATGTTCTTGCTCCACAAGAATCTGCGTGTCCTCACACTTCAGATCTCAGCTGAGTCCCTAGACGTGAAATCGAACTTCGTCGCATGATCAATTATTGAGTACTCATATAAATCTTTGGAGCTCGCTTTATCAGGTGATACCCCGATACACGTGTTCTCTTAGCGCTCATGCACCGTGTCCTCATCCACTAATATGTAGTATTTTAATTTGCCACGCAGTGTAATTCCAGTCTCCATGCCGTAATCCATGTAACAGCCGATCGGGGAAATACCAAGATCTGATCTAGAGTGAATTTTAATCTGTGCTACAATATGTCTCAAAATAATATAAGATCCGATCCTAGCCGGAGCGAGTCTTTTTTTTTCTTCAACTCATCAATATCCCCAGCTTCCGAATTTCCACGACATGACAAACCAGCAAATTTTTCTAGGCTGAGCAATTTCAAGAAAAAGACCTACTGAGCGGAAATTTGAAGCAGTTCAGACGGTCGTCGTGGTCAGAAAACTACAGGAGCAGCTTCCAACAATTCCGTGGACCTATCACAGAAGCACTAACGTCTCACATCCTCCTACCACTGCCTTACATATATCTGAATTGTTCCAACTCTAAGATCATCCAAAGGTAAAAACTCTGATCAACGACAGACAAAGGATAAGGTCGGAAACCAAAGGTGCAAGCTTTGAATCAAATTTGGTAAAAATGGTTCGTTATTACATGATTTTATTTACATTGTTTCCCACAATTTTTGCTTTTGGCTGAAGAACCATCTACTTGCTGGAATTGGTTATATTTGGAGTGCAACAGAATGATCAAACTTAGTACGGTCTATATATGCTTATCCAGATCTTCAAGAATAGTTGGATTTATATTGCAGGAAGTATTATTGATATTTGATGTTATTTTGCAGGCATGGTGTCACCTCAATAGGGAATCTTTGGTCATGATTTCACGGTACATGAGGTAATTTCATTATTGAGAATTCATGTACTGTATAAATTTGTACCATGGTTAGTTACTCAAATCTCAGCTTTTTCTGTGCTTTCTCTTCTCCTTTCCTAGGATTTAAATTGTTATATCAACGCGGATTTGCTAGCCACCCGGCTAGCTGTGCATACCCCCGCAGCCATCAGATGATGGGGAGCACATGCTCCGCGGGCTCACATCTTGGAATGCCACCGTTAGCTAGCAGTGGTCTCCGTCCAACCAATAGAGCACCAGGTTTTGTTTTTTGTGCATGGATGGCCATGCATGCACCCCGTGTTTTGGAAAGTTTTCATGTAGTGTTGGAAAGTTTTCAAAAGCTCCACTGGTTTTGGAAAGTTGCTATGTAGTGTTTTGGAAAGTTTTCAAAAGCTCCATTGCCGCATGCCTTAACACTATTTTTGTTTTCTTTTTAGAAGATGGGATTTGTGGTCAAAGGGAAGAGAAACACGTTGTAGAAAAACAAAAGTTGGCTCGCAAAAACATATGGGTGCGATGAAAAAGAAAACAAAAGTGGCTGGACCCTTGGGGAGGGGAGAGAGAACCAAATAAGTGGAAGATGCAAAAAAAAGGACGCGGGTAGTGGCCACCCATTTGGAAAGTTTTCAAAAGTTGGCAAGTGAACGCATGCATGAAATGAAAACAAAACCAGTGGCAACTTTGGAAAAGAAAACAAAAGTGGGCATAGGAACGAAAACCAACGCCCCTGACAAACGCATGCATGAAATGAAAACAAAACCAAAACAACATCTGTAGTGGCGTGGAGGAGAAAAGGAACAAAAGTGAATGATGCATGTTGTGCTCTCTATATAACGGCGTTAGTGGCCGGTGTGTTAGAATTAGAGACCACCGTATTGCATGTGCCAGATCCAACAGTGGGATGCATATGCACACCTATCATGTTGGCTATCCCACTATTTCCCATTGTTATATATACCAGAGTGATATACCACAGCTATATGTAGCAGGAAAATAACCATTCCACATAAATCATCTTCTGTTTATTAAGCTATATATTCTTCCTCCATTTTAGTATAGGACGCTTTGGTATGACAAAATTGTCTACCAAAATGTCTTATATTTAGGGATGGAGGTAGTAGTTATTTGTATTATGCAATTTCAATTTTGCCATTTCCTTGAGAGATATGTCATCCTTAAATAGAAGTATATGAAAGGTACAAGGGATTTCAGCATGGCTGCTCTAAAGTATATCATGTAGTCATGCAGGCTGCTGATGCATTAAAGTTCACACGTGTTTTACTTCTTTCTCATATGAACTTTATCTAATATTTTGAGATGTATACTTAACAACTTATAATATTAGATTTTTGATGTTCTATTCGTAGTTGATAAATACATGTCATAGAGATTCATTGATTCATAATTTGTTTTGCGAATGTTGAGAGTGTCTTCATACTATCTTGACCTCTGCTTTGTAATGAAATACAAGATTTTATACTGTCTCACTGACTTTCGTCACATAGTAGTTCTTTAAATTATCTATAGGAGCTCATATGAAGAGAGTATGAAGTGAGAACATGGAGCTCCATGTGGATGCTTATTAGATTTCTATAGCTTCGTGGGGTAAAAGACTATGACTCAATGACGTAGCTGGATATTTGGAACCTCGATAAGCATCTCTGATTTTAATTTTCTTTTGTCATGTTCCTCTGTATTTAACCATCTTTCAGGGTACTTTGTGGCTACAATCTTTATTAGGTATAAAATAATGTATTCTTCTTATTTGTTTCACTACTATAAGTTCCAAAATTATTTAGTTGTGTGTAAACCTTTTTCTGTACCACCTATTCATCTTGGTCACAGAGTTTTACCTTTTATTTCCCTGCCATATGAGGAGCTTGACAAATTCCAATCATGTGTGCATGCTCTTAGTACTCTCTCATTGAAAACTAATGTTCCTTCCTTTTCATGGAATTTAACATATTTATTCAAATACTTCATATCTGCATTTATTAGTACTTCTTATGCTAAAAAACAACTTTGCTAAACAAATAGGGACTAGAAATTTATGGATACAATTCAGATAAATTCCCATTTGTGTTCCTCCTTCATTTGCTTTTTATTTGTTATCCATCTTCCAATGTACCGAGAATTTTCTTTCATTTAGAAAAAGAACCATAGATGAGTAAATAGCAAGATAAACTTGAACCCATGAGTATTTGAACCAAAGTGGTGGAGTTGTATATAATAGGTTAGTAATTAGACTAAATAACCATATTTAGAACCGGAGAGCTTAATATTTTGGAACATGCCCAACTGCTTTACAAGACTATTAATCATCTCTTGTGCTTCTTTGTTGCATAATCGTTCTCCACCGCAAATGATAATAGTAATAGTAAAAAAATTGCTCAGACACTAAAATGTCCCAACAAACAGTTCTAAAATAATAATGCATGTAACCATACATGATCATAAATAAAAAATCTAAGAAACAAAGTGAAGAACAATGCATTTCAAACCTATGATTTACAATGTGATATGGTATTTCAGTAGTATCATTTAATAACTATATCAATAGATTGTTTTAGGTTCCAAGTTGTGAAATATTCACATGCGAAGAATAGTTATGATAATTTCAATATTCATGTCTTATGGAAAACCTAGCCCGTGCAGGCGCACGGGTTGATGACTAGTTGATAGAATAAAGATAACGTGATATGTCAAGAAGATCACTATGAGATTTACTCTGGGCATTACAACAAAATACATAGACCGCCATCCAACTGCATCTATGACTAATAATCCACCCCCGGGGATATCATCCGAACACCCTAGAAGTATTAAGTTGCGAACAACAGATAATTGCATTAAGCAAAGTGTGTAATGTAAACAAAGCATATGCCCTTGAGCATATGAATGTTGTTTTCTCCCTAGTAGCAACAGCACATCTACCACCTTAGAGGTTTCTGTCACTCCCCCAGGTGAAATAGAGACATGAACCCACTATCGAGCATAAATACCCCCTCTTGGAGTCACTAGCAACTACTCGGCCAAGATAGCTACTAACAACGGAGAGCATGCAAGATCATAAACAACATAGAGATAACAAAAGATATAATTCAGTACAGCAACTTAATCATAAACACCAATATTCATCGGATCCCAACAAACCAACATCATAGTATTACATAACGGTGATCTCAATCATGTAGGGCAGCTCATGAGATCTAAACATGAAGCACATGGTGGAGAAGACAACCATCTAGCTACTGCTATGGACCCATAGTCCAAGGTAGACTACTCACTCATCGCTCCGGAGGCAAGCATGGCGATGAAGAAGACCTCCGGTGGCGATTCCCCTCTCCGGCAGGGTGCCGGGAAGAGCTTCTGGACCCTCCCGATCTTCGGGTCGACGGCGGCGGTGGATCGCGATGTATTCTGGAAAACTGATCGGGGCTTAGGTTTTTCTCATCGGGGGGTACTTATAGGCGAAGGGGCGATGTCAGGAGAGGGACCAGGCACCCTCACACAGCGGTGGCGCGGCCAGGGGCCAGGCCGCGCCGCCCCCTTGTGTGGGGCCCTGGTGGCCCCCCTCCGACACTTCTTCGGATCTCTGGAAGCTTCCGGGTAAAATATGACTTCAGGAACTTGTTTCGTCCAATTCCGAGAATATTTCCTGTGTATCACTTCTGAAACACAAAAACAGCAGAAAACAGGAAACTGGCACTGTGGCACTTCGTTAATAGGTTAGTTCCAGAAAATGTATAAAAGTGCCACTAAGTGTAACGAAACAATAGGCAAATGGTGTAAAAACAAGCATGGAGCATCAAAAATTATAGATACGTTTGAGACGTATCAAGCATCCCCAAGCTTAACTCCTGCTCGTCCTAGAGTAGGTAAGTGATAACAAAGAATAATTTTTGAGGTGACATGCACCTACACAATCTTGATCATATATGTAAGCATTGGTGAGCTGGGATCAATAGAACTTAAAACATGGGCATGAAAGATATAATCATGACAATAAGAACTTAGCAACCATGTTGTAAACATGCAAATGAACACAAACAAAAGATCATGATAATGAAACAATGAAAGTCAAACGTGTGTTCAAATCATAAGGAAAAACATACAAATGGTTTTCAGCTTGTCCTTCAAAGAGAGCAAAACATAAATGCATAGGACACCTCAAAGTTTAAGAGGGCGACTAGATACAAATAATTTGAGAACAAGTGAAACCAACAATATGAGTCAATCAATGAACTTTGGGACAATGCATATCACACTAAGAATGACAACTATGCTCTCTTAATGGTGCATAAAGAAAGAAGGTGGTGACTCAACATAAAAGTAAAAGAAAGGCCCTTCACAGAGGGAAGCAGTGATTGCAAGTTTTATAACCTTCAAAAATTATGGTACTTACCGGCTTTGAGCTCTCATTGCCCCCATCATAAGCATCTTGAATGGTTAAAGTTAATGCGAGAACAGTTATGGTGCATATGCTTGACAAATCATAAGTTGAAAACCTCGTGTCCCGTGAATACGAGTACCCAAACCATGCTAATTTACTTAGAGTCCCAAGCAAGGCTCTTGTCATTGTAAGTATATGCATATCATTGAGAACCGCCAATGGGGTACCTCCGTGCCCGATGACATGGAACAAGCCCACACCAAAATGACAGGACAAGCAGACAATGAACACCTCGACATCTCTTTTATTTGCTATATTGTTTAGCTTTTTATTGTGAGATGCGTCGTCGAATGTTCACCATGGGTATGCTGCAAATTTCCACCATGAATTATGCATGGCTTAGATTGGCGGCCCGGCATTTCCCTAACACATATAAAAACTCCATGATCCTCACAAGATTCCCAATTCATTTCACACAGCGGGCATCCATAAACAAAAGATCACGATATCAACTCAAATAGAAGTGCAATGTTGAAAGCTTGCCCCATGAAAGCATGGCTGGGCTAGAATCCAACTTACAACTTGCAAGCATAACAACTCAGCATAAAAGACCACAATGTCAAATTTTAAGAACAGGAAAAAGTAAAGTGTGCCTTCCGGTTCGTGAGAGCTTTACTGACCGAATTTCGCATAACACTGGTAAGAGTTTAATTTGAAGAGAATATAAAAGCAAGTCAAATTTACTTGGAATAGCAAATTGCTAGTAGGTATGTATGGTGGACACTTTGGAAAACTTGGCTTTTAGGAGTTGGATGCACGAGTAGAGCTCATACTCAGTACAAGGCGAGGGCTAGCAAAAGACTGGGAGCGACCAACTAAGAGAGCAATAATGGCCATAATCATGCAAAGCGACAAAGCGACATTAAAAGAAGCATACGATGGCATCAAAAGTCAAAAACTAAATGATCATGAAGGCTAATGGCAACTTTGTAAGAGTCTAACATGTGTGAGCATGCGCCAAGTCAACCCAAATAAAGCATCAAGGAGAAAACCAAAATAATGCTTCCATACAATAAAAACAACGCATGATTTTTTCAAAGGCTCATTAAGCAATCTCAGTTATTTGAGACAAGTCATGCTAAAGCAAAACCACTAAGCATACTATCAAAAAGACATCAAGCATGACATGAAAAAGCCTAAGCCGCAGTCTACACAAGCTCCTTCTTGTACCACTATTTTGCACAAAGCTTTTTCTCTTTTCCAACACCATTTGAAATTTTTATAAACACCTCTTTTGATGAAAACCGATAAAGATCAGAGGCAAAAAATACACCTTGATGAAAAGATATGACAAGATCTGAATGCAAATCAAGGTGAAAACGAAAACCAAAAGCAGTAGCAGAAAAAGTAGAACACTCGATTTTTAATAGGAGTGAAAACTTGAGCATTCTTTGCAAATGAAAACGAGTACATCTCCTCCAAAGGGAAATTTGTTGGGGTCCAACCATTTATTGCAGCAAACAAACAAACTAAACCAACTAAGAAAACTAAAACAACTGACGCTCCAAGAAAAACACATAGTGCATGAAGCAATAAAAATATAGTGTTTTGAAAGGTGACCTGATTTTTGTCGATGAAGAAGGGGTGCCTCGGGGGCATCCCCAAGCTTTGACGCTTGTACTTCTTGGATATTTCTTGGGGTGATGCATGGGCATCCCCAAGCTTGAGCTTTTGTCCATTCTTCAACTCATCTCATCATTCTCCAATCCCTACACTTGAAAACTTCCTTCATACAAAACTAAACACAATTCTATTAGCAACATTAGTGTAAGCATAAAATATATTCAACCTCTTTTAGCTTCAGGTTTCAACCCAAAACCACCACATATAAAGTATATACTACTGTAGCAACTTCCACAAGAGTTCCATGATAAAAAAGAACTCAAAAGAAAGCGATAAAGTGGCAAAAACAAATATTGGCAGAAATCTGTCAAAACTGGACAGCTGAAAATGGACGAATTTTTGAGGGATTTTCTGTTGCTCAAATCAAAAAGTGTTCAACTAAGAAAAGTTTGGATATAACCTGGGGCATATGCACAAGAAATCGCAGGTCCAAAAGATATACAGAGAATTTTCACGAATTTTTACGGTGCAGCACCGAAAACAGTTTCAGGACAGCAACATCCCCAAATCTTTACCTCACTCAATTAGAGGCTTCTCTTGGCACAAAAACGAAATAAACAAGATAAGGAGCGGTCATTACAGTAGTAATGACTTCCAAGACTCAAATAAAAGAAAAAGTACTGAAAGAAAACATTGGGTTATCTCCCAAGAGTGCTTTTCTTTAACGCCTTTGAGCTAGGCTCAGTAATTTGAGAAGATGCTCACATAAGAAATATGAATTGAAGTAAAAGAGAGCATCAAGGAGCAAATATAAAACACATTTAAGTCTAACCCATTTCCTATGCATAGGAATCTTGTAAGAAAATAAATCAAAGAAGCGCATAGCCACAAGTATGGGTAGATAAAACAAGAGCAATTTCAGAACTTTCAATATAAAGAGAGGTGTTTTAGTAACATGAGAATTCCAACAACCATATTTTCCTCTCTCATAATAATTTTCAGTAGCATCATGGACAAAATCAACAATATAAATATCACACTCACCCTCCTTTGTTAAGCATGGAGGGCAATCAAATAAGGTATTAGTTAAAGAGTTACTCTTATTGGGAGGTAGACATGGGTAACTCCATTCTTCCTCCTCTTTTTCATCCAATGAGCTTCCAATTTCTTCTTCCATAGGCTCCTTCAAGGCATTAGTCTCTTCCGTTGGAGAGCATCTATTAAGATTTTTAAGAATATAGCCATTTCCTTCCTTGTAATTATCAAAGCAAAATGTGAGTATATCATAAACCTCATATTTATAAGGTGCATCATCAGTATTTTCAAGCAAATAAGCAAGTTCAAATGCACCCTTCCAAGCAATAAATTCTTCAATTTGTTCCACATCATAAAAGTTGTAATTTCCATTAATATAAGAAGATATGGTAACATCATCATTATACTCACATTGAAAAGGGAGGTGTTTATACCTCCTACAGCAACAAGATTCATCAAAGCAATAAGTAACATTATAAGTAGAGCACACATTTCTAGCAATGATATATAATCTATTGATTTGTTCCCATAAGTGTTTCCCTTTTTGTGACAAGCGGTGTTCATCATAATAATTTTGCTGCTCTTCCGTGAACCCACCTTGCCAAAAAGATTTAGTTTCAACGAAACCAACCATTGATAGAAAGCATGATAAAGCAAGACAAGTAAAAATAACTATCAAGGATTCTAATTTTTTTTGGGTTTTTGATATAAAAAGCAATGCAGGTAAAATAAAATAAAGTAAAGCAAAACAAATAACAAAGTAAAGAATGTGTGTGCGAGGAACTCCCCTCGCAGAAGTCTTCTCTCTTCCCCGGCAACGGCGCCAAAAAAGAAGCTGCTACTCGTGTGATGGCGCCAGAAAAGACTGTGGCGTTTAGTTGACGTGGGAGCAGTAAGTCCTTGTGCGTGGTGATGACCAGCCCGTTGGGAACCCCAAGAGGAAGGTATGATGAGTGTAGTGGCTAGTTTTCCCTCAGTTAAGAAACCAAGGTTTATCGATCAGGAGAAGAGAGACGATGACGACTGAAGGTGTTTGTGGAACCTGCACACACACAAACAAATACTTTGTCCCCAACTTGCGATGAGGTTGTCAATCTCACCGGTTTGCTTGAAACAAAGGTTATGAGTGTATCGAGTGGAAAACAGTAGTAATATGCGAGTAAAGTAAATAGTGCGGGAAAAGTAAACAGGTGATTGCAATATGATTAAAATAGGACCAGGGTCCACAGTTCACTAGTGGTGTCTCTCCATAGATAAAATAACATGCTGGGTAAACAAATTACAGTTGGGCAATTGATAGAATAAAGATAACGTGATATGTCAAGAAGATCACTATGAGATTTACTCTGGGCATTACAACAAAATACATAGACCGCCATCCAACTGCATCTATGACTAATAATCCACCCCCGGGGATATCATCCGAACACCCTAGAAGTATTAAGTTGCGAACAACAGATAATTGCATTAAGCAAAGTGTGTAATGTAAACAAAGCATATGCCCTTGAGCATATGAATGTTGTTTTCTCCCTAGTAGCAACAGCACATCTACCACCTTAGAGGTTTCTGTCACTCCCCCAGGTGAAATAGAGACATGAACCCACTATCGAGCATAAATACCCCCTCTTGGAGTCACTAGCAACTACTCGGCCAAGATAGCTACTAACAACGGAGAGCATGCAAGATCATAAACAACATAGAGATAACAAAAGATATAATTCAGTACAGCAACTTAATCATAAACACCAATATTCATCGGATCCCAACAAACCAACATCATAGTATTACATAACGGTGATCTCAATCATGTAGGGCAGCTCATGAGATCTAAACATGAAGCACATGGTGGAGAAGACAACCATCTAGCTACTGCTATGGACCCATAGTCCAAGGTAGACTACTCACTCATCGCTCCGGAGGCAAGCATGGCGATGAAGAAGACCTCCGGTGGTGATTCCCCTCTCCGGCAGGGTGCCGGGAAGAGCTTCTGGACCCTCCCGATCTTCGGGTCAACGGCGGCGGCGGATCGCGATGTATTCTGGAAAACTGATCGGGGCTTAGGTTTTTCTCATCGGGGGGTACTTATAGGCGAAGGGGCGATGTCAGGAGAGGGACCAAGCACCCTCACACAGGGGTGGCGCGGCCAGGGGCCAGGCCGCGCCGCCCCCTTGTGTGGGGCCCTGGTGGCCCCCCTCCGACACTTCTTCGGATCTCTGGAAGCTTCCGGGTAAAATATGACTTCAGGAACTTGTTTCGTCCAATTACGAGAATATTTCCTGTGTATCACTTCTGAAACACAAAAACAGCAGAAAACAGGAAACTGGCACTGTGGCACTTCGTTAATAGGTTAGTTCCAGAAAATGTATAAAAGTGCCACTAAGTGTAACGAAACAATAGGCAAATGGTGTAAAAACAAGCATGGAGCATCAAAAATTATAGATACGTTTGAGACGTATCAGAGCGTCCAGCACAGATCGAGGTCACGCACTCAGCCGGGGGGCGATATGCATAATATCACCCGAAATTTAGAGGCAGAGTTCAACGAGACCGAACTGATGCCCAAGACCAAGGAGGCTGCGATCATGGCCGCGGCGGCATACATTGCCGCGAACGCATCCAACGGCGATGAGCATATGCGACACCTGAGAAATCTGGCACTCGAAGGGGTAAGGGTGCTCCAAGGCACGCCCGATTCAGGACATGACGCGACAGCAAGGAGAACCACCCCACTGGCGGAGCAAGCTAGGCACCCAGCACCGGCGCCACCCGTAGCGCCTCGGACGCAAGCAGTCGAACCTCTCAATGGAGAGCTTCGGCATGGTCTGGCCCAGAACAGGGTCGATCAAGCGCGAGCACGGCGCGAAGCGCGCCGCTTCAAGGGAGACCGCGAGGCAGAGACATTCGGCGGCACCAACGATGGACTGTGCGTGGCAGATTGCTTTAGCCTCTTAATCCGCTCCGCACTATTGCCGAAGGGAATCAAGCTCAGCGATGGCGTAGTCAAGTTCAACGGGCAGCAGGACCCCCGAATTTGGCTCGACGATTTCATAACTGCTGTAAAAATTAGTGGCGGGTCTAGAGACAATGCCCTCCAGTTGCTGTCACTGCACCTAAAGGATAACGCAAGGGCATGGTTGAATAATCTCGCCCCAGATAGCATTCGCTCTTGGGAAGAATTTTGGCAGGCGTTCATCGCTAACTTCCGAGGCACTTCGCGACGACCTACGTCGTTCGAAGAATTACGCCTATGCGTGCAAAGAACCGGAGAAAACCTGAGATCATACATCTCACGGTGGATCAGCCTCCGGAACACGACGGAAAATATCTCGCCCGAAAGGGCCATCGACGCCTTTCGCGGCGGCCTCTTCAGACGCGACTTCAAGGAAGAGCTTGGACGCTGCAAGCCAAGGACTGTCGATCACCTCATGAGCTTGGCGAATGAGTGGGCTGATGGTGAAGACTCCATCGCGGCTCCCAGAAGTCGCCGCCGATCAGCAGAACGCGATGTCGACGCGAAAGACCAGTTCCACTCCGGGTCCCGAAAGAAGGGTCGCGGAATCGCTACGACAACACGGAGAACACGGACATGGTAGCAGCAGGCTACATACACGAAGATCCTGAAGACAACCGCGACTTACCGCGGCAAGGAAACAACTACCACGGTAGCAGCAACAGAAGTGCCTCGAAGCCAAGCAAGGAGTGGCGCCGATGGCAGCCACAGATGTCGGCAGAGGAGATGCTCGATAGCGGATGCCCAAGGCATACGTACCTCGACAAAGACGAAGTACGAAGACCTGCACACCTCCTCATCGAGTGTAGAGAATTCCTTCGGCTCAACCGGGCACTTCAGGAGAGGATGGGCACCGAGCAACCAGTGGCAGGGGCGATAGCCTACAACGCTCCACCACCACCGCCGAATCCACCAGCAAACGTTGTATAGCAGGGCCACCAGGCCGCCACTATCCAGCACGTCGAACAGCGACAGCCGGCCAACGAGGAAGAAGAGTTCCCGCCGCCAAGAGGTTTCATGCCCATGATCCAGAGGGGGCGCCCGACGAATAAAGTTCAGCGAAAACGCGCAAGAGAAGTGTTTCACGCCGAACACGCGCCACCGGCCACTCCCGAATACCTGAATTGGTCCGAACATCCGATCGGTTTCGACCGATCAGATCATCCACCGAAGATCCCACGCCCAGGACACCATGCTCTGGTCCTCGAGGCACAGATAGGGGGTTTCACCTCGAAAAAAGTGTTCATGGACGGGGGCAGCAGCCTGAACCTCATCTACGCAGACACACTGCGAAAGATCAAGATCCCGCTAAACAATCTCCTGCCAATGGAGACTTCCTTCCACGGAATCGTCCCAGGGAAGCCAACATACCCATTAGGGGCGATACATCTCGACGTCATCTTCGGCACTCCAGCAAACTTCAGAAAGGAGAAGATCGAATTCGAGGTGGTTGACTGGCCCTCGCAGTACCACGCTATCCTCGGGCGGCCAGCGTTCGCCCGATTCATGGCGGTACCCCACTACGCTTACCTCAAGCTGCGGATGCCCGCAAACAGGGGACCACTGACGATCAGCGGCAGCTTCGCCCGATCGGAAAACTGCGACAAGGACTTCAATACCATGTCCCAAACCTTCGGGGTGCACGAGGAGCTGCACCATATTCGGGAAGCCACGGTGATGGACATCGATCCACCGGCGCAGCAGAACGCCCCAGAACTGTCGTTCGATGCCACCAAGGACACCCGAGAGCACCGGATCCACCCGACGGATCCAACCAAGACAGCGCGGGTGTCAAACTCCCTTTCCCCCACATAGGAAAGCGCGCTCGTCGAGTTCCTCCGTGAGCACTGGAGGATGTTCGCCTGGTGTCCAGCAGATATGCCAGGCATCCCCAGGGAACTCGCCGAGCACGAGCTCAAGATCTTTCCCAACACGAAACCGGTCAAGCAGTCTATGCGCCGGTATAATCCAGAAAAGGCCAAGTCGATGGGCGAAGAAATCAACCGCCTCCTCGAAGCCAAGTTCATCAGAGAGATCAAAGAAGCCACGTGGCTCTCGCCACCAGTCATGGTGGAGAAGAAGGACACCAAGATCTACAGGATGTGTATCGACTTCACCGCCCTAAACAAGCACTGCCCGAAGGATTACTTTCCCCTGCCCCGAATCGACCAGATCATCGACTCCACGGCAGGATGCGAACGACTTTCGTTTCTCGACGCCTACTCCGGGTATAATCAGATACGGCTGAAAGTAGAAGACGAAGATAAGACGGCGTTCATCACCCCGCACGGGGTATACTGTTACATGACGATGCCCTTCGGGCTCAAGAACGCCGGAGCCACCTATCAATGGTGTATGCAGGCGTGCCTAAAGGAACAAATCGGCCGCAACGTCGAAGTTTATGTCGACGACATCATCATCAAGACCGCGAAAGCAGACAGCCTGCTCGATGACCTTCGAGAAACCTTCGTCAACCTCGACAGATATAGCATCAAGCTTAACCCGAAGAAGTGCTCTTTCGGGGTACCCACCGGCCAACTACTGGGCTACCTAATCTCCGAGAGAGGGATCGAAGGCAACCCAGAAAAGATACAGGCAATCATCAATATGCAGCCTCCAAAGACGCTTCGACATGTCCAGCAGTTGATAGGTCGGCTCGCAGCGCTTAGCCGCTTCATCAGCAAGCTTGGCGAAAAAGCACTCCCTTTTTATCGGCTGCTCCGGAAAACAGACAACTTCACGTGGACTGAAGAGGCGCAAGCCGCGTTTGATGACCTCAAGCATTGCCTGTCGACCTCCCCGGTTCTCGTCACACCTCGAGAAAAAGAGCCGATGTTGCTATACATTGCGGCTACAAATCAAGTTGTCAGTTCAGTACTCGTGGTCGAGCGCGCGGAGGAAGGCAAGGAGCACGGAGTACAGAGACCTATATACTACCTAAGCGAAGTCTTATCTCCGACCAAGCAAAGGTACCCCCATTATCAGAAGCTAGCATACGCTATCTATATGACGGGGAAGAAGCTGCCACACTATTTCGAGTGTCACTCCATCATCGTAGTGGCCTCGAATCCAGTCTCCAGCATCCTCAACAACCCAGACGCTACAGGGCGTGTGTCGCTATGGGGAATCACGCTAGGACCTTGGGAGATCACGTACCAGCGCTAGTCTGCGATCAAGTCACAAGTCCTACCGGATTTCATAGCCGAATGGACAGAAGCCCAGATGCCCGAGCTCCCAGACCTGTCGAATAGCTGGACCATTTTCGTCGACGGGTCCAAGCGGGTTTCGGGTGCAGGAACAGGAGTGGTCCTGGTGTCACCACAGGGGGACAGGATGCGCTACGTCCTCCGAATGCGCTTCTCGAATCCCTCCAACAACGAGGCGGAATACGAAGCCGTCCTTCACGGTATGCGCATGGCGAAGGCCTGCGGGGCCACTCGCATCAAGATTCATGGAGACTCAAACCTCATCGCCCAGCAAGTCATGAAGGAGTGCGACGCAACCTGCGCAAACATGATCGCGTATCGCGCCATGTACGACAAGCTCGAAGGAGAATTCGAGGGTTGTGAAGTAACGCACATCGGTAGGGAAAGTAACGAGGAGGCAGACAACCTGGCCAACGTCGGCTCAAGGTGCCTCCCAATTCCGCCCGGAGTCTTCTTCGAGGAGATATTCGAATGCTCTGTCAAGATCAAGCCAATAACTGACCCGGCGTTAGCAACACGTCCGGGGGCTCGGTCGACCGACACCGCTCCAGCAGTAGGAGCAGAAGACCTCCCGAAGGATGCAGCCGCAGTCATGCTCGTCGAAGCAACATGGACAAGGCCATACTTGGCATACCTGATGCGGGGCGAGCTCCCAGAAGATCCCATCCATCGCCGACAAGTCATGCGGCGCTCCAAGGCCTTCACGATAATCAACGGGGAACTCTACAAGCGCAGCACCACAGGGGTGCTCCAACGGTGCATAGCGCAGGAAGATGGGATTGCACTCCTTCGAGAAATCCACGAAGGAACCTGTGGGCACCACGCCTGCAGCCGAACCCTCGTGGCCAAGGCTTTTCGGTCCGGATTCTACTGGATATCAGCCCTTTACGATGCCAGGAACATCGCCCAGCACTGCGAAGCATGCCAGTTATTCGCCACCAAGCCACACGCACCGGCGTCCGAGCTGCACACCATCCCTGTGGCCTGGCCCTTCGCGCAATGGGGGCTCGATCAAGTGGGGCCTCTCCCCAAATCATCCCGAGGAGGTCACACTTACCTTCTAGTCGCAGTGGACAAGTTCTCCAAGTGGATAGAGGTTGTTCCAGTCACCAACCAAGAGGCGACCACGGCGGTCAAATTCTTTGAGTCCATCGTCTACCGGTACGGCGTCCCGAACAGCATCATCACCGACAACGGCACCAACTTCACTTCGGGCGAATTCCAGGACTTCGCCAAAAACCTCGGCATTAAGCTCAAATACGCTTCGGTGGCGCACCCCAAGTCCAATGGGCAGGTTGAAAAAGCCAACGGACTTGTATGCGGAGGCTTGAAGAAGCGTCTACTTCGACCTCTCAAACGCGCAGCAGGCGCCTGGGTCGAGGAGCTGCCTTCGGTGCTATGGAGCCTGCGAACAACGCCCAACTCTTCGACGGGCTACACACCTTTCTTCCTGCTTTTCGGAGCAGAAGCAGTATTACCCACGGATGTACGCTATAGCGCGCCCCGCGTCGCTGCCTACGTCGAGGAAGATGCGGACAAGGCGTTAGCAGACGCCCAAGACCTACTAGACGAAGCTCGAGATGTTGCCCTCGTTCGATCGGCGGTCTACCAGCAGAGCCTCCGCAACTACCACAACAGACGGGTACGCGAACGCTCATTCGAGCCGGGCAACCTTGTCCTCCGCCTCAAGCAGACAAGCACGTCGAAGCTGGAGCCACCATGGGAAGGCCCGTATCTTGTCCACGAGGTCATCCCAGGAGGGACATATCGCCTACGCAACCTGAAAACGGGGAAAGACGTAGAGAACCCATGGAACGCCGCACAGTTGCGCCACTTCTATCCTTAGCTAGCAAAGCTGTCTCCTCTACCCCCTCTACTATGTAATCAGGCGTCGGCAGCAGTCCGCGCCCAACACTGTGCCTTTGGCACCAAGCAATAAAATTCAAATTCCTTGTCCCATAATTCAACATCTGTGTACACTCGGGGGCTCAGCCTCTCGACCTACGCTCGGGGGCTCAGCCTTTCGACCCACGCTCGGGGGCTTCGCCTACGCTCGGGGGCTCAGCTTTTCGACCCACACTCGGGGGCTCAGCCTCTCGACCTACGCTCGGGGGCTCAGCCTTTCGACCCACGCTCGGGGGCTTCGCCTACGCTCGGGGGCTCAGCCTTTCGACCCACGCTCGGGGGCTCAGCCTTTCGACCCACGCTCGGGGACTTCGCCTACGCTCGGGGGCTTAGCCTTTCGACCCACGCTCGGGGGCTTCGCCTACGCTCGGGGGCTTCGCCTACGCTCGGGGGCTTCGCCTACGCTCGGGGGCTCAGCCTTTCGACCCATGCTCGGGGGCTTCGCCTACGCTCGGGGGCTCAGCCCTTCGACCCACGCTCGGGGGCTTCGCCTACGCTCGGGGGCTTCGCCTATGCTCGGGGGCTACGCCCTCTCGACCTACGATCGAGGGTTGCATTCTCTCGACCTATGCTTGGGGATTTTTCGCCCTCCGAATCTACGCTCGAGATCTCCGTCTTTTTGCCGCAGACGAATAACGACACATATACACAATACATACACAGAGTGAAGGTACAAGCACAACCACAGGACTAGTTCATGGCACCGCGGCACCCTGGTTCGCTCTCTGCCGATCACTCTCGACGACAATCTGTCGAGCGATACAGTCGCCCGTGCTTCTACAAGCAGAGTAGTGGTGCTCCATATTATAGCGACCACTGGGCGACGGAGGAAGCGTCTTCAGAAGCTCCAGATTGATCTCAGGGTAGTGAGCACGCACGAAAGCAAGTGTGACCACAGCCCCGCAGCGCAAGTGCTCCCGGACAAAGGAATACACAACATTCCCATTCTCGAATCGATCGAGCAATGCCGGCAGGCCTTCGGGCTGATTGTTCAAAGGGAACATCACCTGATGCACCAGCGCGAGGGCGCTTTGGCTCGTCTCAGACAACACACCGGCTTGAGCAACCCTATCCTGAAGAAGTGTCAGCTTCATTGCTTTCGATCGATCAGCACAGAAGTTGTCAGCAACAGAATTGGCATGTGTCTGAGCAGCAACAAGATGCGCATTCACGCGCCGGCCTTCGGCAGCACTGTCGAGGCACACATCTGTGAAAAGAGGCCGAAGATCAGATCCTGCACACTCAAGTCACAATACACAGCGAAGGAGGTCTAGAGACTCACACTTCAGAGATTTTCCAAGATTCTCGATCTCGTCGAGAAGAAATTTCTCGCAGTCTGCAGCATGCGACGCCTTCGACAGAGCAACGTCGACCTTGGCAGTAACCGTCTTCAGTTGACGCTGCGTATTTTGGAGTTGGTCGTGCAAAGATCGAATTAGCGACAATTCGCCTGAGGAAGGCGTTCTTCGCTCAACGGCACCAGAGGTACTGCCGACCGTTTCGTACGAAACAGGCCAAGCACCAGAGATCAGCGAAGGATCCTGCACGAGAAGTCGGGCATCACATACAAGCATTCGGCAGCCAAATGTCAAGCAGATTAACATAACAAAAGAGCAAGTTTTACACCAGAAAGAAGTTCTAGTCAGGATCACAGCCCTCGGCGTGAGACCACAAAAGCTAATTACAAGCGGGCGTCAGGAGCACTACTCGCACTACGCTGAACTACCAGCCTTGCTGGATGGTGCGCCGGATGCGCCACGCTTCCGAGCCCTCGCCGCCGCACGCTTCTCGTTCCTCTCGGCCAGAAAGCTCGTCATTCGGGCAGCCAGGTCACGAGCGCGGACAACATAACTCTTGGCGGACTTGTCACGTCCATCCTTGTCTTTCGGATACGTGCTCGTGACCTTGTCAGCATCGAACTCCACATCGTGCATCATCATCATGGAGAAGACAGACTCGGAGCCGATAGTTACCTGTCGGCGAACCATGGCAAATAACGGGTCTTCACCGTCCGCCTTCACCGCCAGAGCTTTGAGGATTCCCGCCATGGTGTCGCTGATCGAGTCGGGTACAGATGTATCCCGAACGCGAACAAGCGTCGCACGAACCCGCGCTAGGAGGTTGACAACTTCTCGACTCAGGCATTCGGCAAGGCCAACACTGGATTCGATCCCAGCAGGCTCCTTCATAGCTCCGGCGTCCAATTCGGCAGCAGCTACAAGAAAGAACAAACCGCCAGATCAACAATAGAGTTGGTCGGCACGAAAATTAATCCAGGCAAAACTCGAGAACTCACCACGCAAGGCATCAAGCGAAGATTGCAGACGCTGCTGTAGATCTCCTTCTCTCGTCTCGGCGTCCAGGCGGCTTTTCTTCACGCGCTCCTGAGCTTCGGACGACTCGACCTTCAGTCGAGCGATTTCGTCGTTCAGCTCAGTAACTTTAGCCTTCAAACCCGAATTTTCAGTGGCAAGATTGTCCAGCTGAGATTTCAGGGAAGTTTTGTCAGCAGCAGCCTGAGCTCCAATCCCTAACCATTAAAAGGATGTTATCAGAAAGAGAAGCGGGATAGCATACAGAGCAAAATTCTACAAGTAAAGTGGCAGTACTCACGTCGAGTTTCGTCGAGCTGCTCGGACAGCTTTCGGTTCTCTTCCTCTAAGGCGAAGAAGCTCCTACAAACCTTCGACAGGTCCCTAACAACAGGCTAAAGAAGGCAAAGCAAAAGATTAACCTCCGATTCATGGTTCGGAGGGCAAGCCCAAGTGTAAACACTTAGACTCACCCTCGGGGGCTACTAATGGTCAAACACACGAAGTGCAAATTGGGAATTTTCGGACTTACATGGTTGTTGGGACAGGAAGGACTACCAGACGAGGAGACAAGGACGAACTCTTGTTCCGTCGTCTTCTTCTTGGAAGAGGTCGAAGGCTTTGTGAGAACGGCTTCGGGGGCAGCAACGTCGGTAGCCTTCTCCTGTGAATCTGCAGTTTGTTCGAGGGCGTCATCGTGGGGTCGGACCTGGTATTGGTCTTGATCCCCCGGACAGGTCGACGTCTCCTCGGTGGAAGACCTGAAGCAAGCATCGATGTCAAAACCAGACAGTTAATTCGAAATAAGACTGCTAGATGTACGAGTTCAGCAAGGAAAACTTACGATGCGTCGATCCCGAACTTCGGAAGGATCTTCTTCTCTGTTCGAGGAGGAGGACGGCGGCTCAAAGGCGAGGCGGGGATCGCGCTGGTGCCGTCGTCACCCGAAGTAAAATGGGTGTCATCGGGGTCTTCCGAGTCTTCGACAACATCCGCAATTCGTTGTCTCTTCGGGGCCCTCGGTGGCGACGGGGCAACGGAGGTCGATCCCTCCGGCACTTCGGCAAAATCACGCCCCGGATATTCGCCCATCTCGGGTTGAGGCGGATACCATCGTGCTACGTTGATCACCTGCACATGGGAGGTAGACTACATTCGATACTGGTTGATTTGGCTACGAAATAAGAAAGGTATCTGGATAAGATCAAGTTCGTACCTCGGTGCGGGGAAAGGCCTTGCTAAAGGCCACTGCACCGAAGATTTTTGGCACGGGATCCTTCTTCTTGATGTTCGTGACGGTGCGAACGCACTCGTCGATCTCGGCCTCGTGCAACTCGTCCTGGGAGATGCGGGTTAAATCTCGACGATCGCTGTAGTCCCACATGCAGTGGGCTCGAGCAGCGAGCGGCTGGATTCGACGCTCGATGAAGGTTCCGATGAGCTGAATTCCCGAAAGCTCCTTCTTCGGAGAAGCTTGGAGCTGCTGGATCTTCTCCATCAGCGGTTCCGTAATCTTCAACTCCTCGTCGGAAAGGTCGTGCCTCCAAGACACACGAGGTCGAAGAACGCCGGTGGGCTGAAATTCCTCGAGTCCGAACTTTTCGGTGTCGGAGAATTTGTCCTTGGCATAGTACCACTTCGTCCTCCACCCGGGATTGTTTTCGGGCGCTTGGAGGTTGAAGTATTCGACGTCTGGGCGCACCTGAACGCCGAAGCCGCCGGTTTGGTATGGCAGAGGGTGCCGAATGATGAAAATTCGGCGCCACAGTGCCCAGTGGGGTTCGATCCCCAGGAAACATTCGCAGAGCGTGATGAAACACGCAATGTGAAGGATGGAATTGGGATTCAGGTCATGGAGCTGAATCCCGTAGGCAAAAAGAAGACCGCGGAGGAAAGGATGCGGGGGAAAAGACAAACCCCGCAGCAAGAAGGCGATGAAAATTACCCGGAATCCAGGAGGAGGCCGGGGAATGATCTCCGGGCCAGCGGCGAGCGACTCCGCCGGCGTGTTCTTTAGGAGGCCCATCTTCTTGGCCTGGGACAATTCCTTGTTCCCGACCTTGGTCTGTACCCAGCGGCCAACGACGGGGCCGTCGGCATCGGCCGTCTTAGCTTGCTTGGCGGCGGCGCCGGTGGCGGCGCCGGCGGCGGTGTAGCTTCTCTTGCCCATGGTTTTAGGGCGCAGCGATGGTTGCGGAAATGGAGCTGAGGGGGTAAAGCTATAGAAGCAATGCGCGAGGAAGAAGACGGTGGCGGCGGAGTGGGACAGACTGTTTACCCTGCCACCGTTATTTATTCCACCTCTGGAAATCTGCGTCAGATCTCAGCCGTCCACGACGAAGTGGAAACGACTGAGCTGATCCAGCCGTCCACATGTCAGCACGCGGGCGCCGTGGCGTCCACTATGCATGGTAATCAAGGAAACCGCGCTGGTTATTTCTCACCCACGCGCGGGACGTGCGGTCAAATGCTGTCAACGGCCAGGACGTGCGGCCGGTGGGCCCACCATACGTCTAGTCTTGGCAGGGTCAGGCCATTCCTGCAGAGGATGATGTGACAACTCGACGAAGCATATCGTCAGCAATGACGCGATCCCTTGGGTAGGATGATTCTTTTCGACTCAAAGGGCAAAGACTGATAAGAATTCTTTCGAGTCTCAAAGGTATGTGCCCATTGCACTCGGATGACTTCTTGATTGGGTTTCTTTCGAGGTTTCTGTGCTTTTTTCTTTCGTGTTACCCAAACATACGCAGAGTTTTTCGACGACTCTGTCCTTTGCTGAACGTTTCGAATGGGGTTCTTCGAGTAAGGGATGTTTGCTCCTTCGAGGGACATTCCCGATCGAAATTGTTTCGAATTGTCCTTTCGGGCCAGCAGCGCCTTCGAGATATTCGAGCCAGGGCTTCGGTCCCTTGAATTGTCCTTTCAGGCCAGCAGCGCCTTCGAGATATTCGAGGCAGGGCTTCGGTCCCTCGAATTGCTCTTTCGGGCCGGCAGCGCCTTCGAGATATTCGAGGCAGGATTTTGGTCCCTCGAAATTGTCTTTTCGGGCCAACAGCGCCCCCAAGATATTCGAGGCAGGACTTCGGTCCCTCGAAATTGTCTTTTCGGGCCAGCAGCGCCTTCAAGCTATTCGAGGCTGGGCTCCGATCCTTCGAGTTGCCTTTTTTCGGCCCAGTATATTTCCAAAGAATTCGAGCTCGAAGCTGCGGATCTTTGAATCATCCTTTTCGAACCTTTCTTTCGAGCTATCAACGCTCCTCAATCAACATGCCCGAATCTTGGTGGCAACATGCCAGTTTGGATGCCGTATGTCAAATACGAAGGTAAGTCCACGGTTTGCAACACCTGATGGCCCGGTATTCGTATGAAACGCGCTCTGCCGGAAATTTTCCATACCTGCGGTATGAAGTTTGCACCGATGGACGCATCGGGTGCCTCACAAATGAACTGGGCTCCGACCTGGTAAGTCCAACGCGGCTCGGGTCGGGGTAGCGCCAGCCCACGCGGATTCGAGTCGGGGGACTCGAATCTGAGTAAGCTAACCGAATGTTTTTGCTGCTGTGCAATCAACTGAGACCCGGCGTGAGTCTCAGGCCGGTTATGCGCATCCCTCTGCAAACCCGACTTAGCACTTTCGAGGCTCTGCATGAGCGTAGCTCGAAAATCTTATATCTAACAAGTGAATTACTCGAATGCTCTCTATTTTTGCGATTTACAGACCAGGTGCGCATATCGGGTGCGGCTGAGAAGATTTTCGGGTGGAGTCCCTGCCATAGTCTTCGGCTATCCCAGGCACTCGGGGGCTACTCACGAAGGAATGACAAACGGGCCCCCGATATTCGCCTACCTGGTTTTCGGTCCAGGAAAGGTCTCTCTCGGAAGGTTCTTGAGGCCCATCAAGGCAGCGGTCTGGCGCGGCCCAGGGATGTAACTTGGCGCACAAGATAGAGACTCGAAGAGGAAGACTTAGTCGAATAGGACTCGATTAGGGTTTGTTCTAGTCGATCCGACCTGTAATCAACGTGGAGAACAATCCTGAGACCCAGCCTTCGCATATAAAAGGCTGGGAGGGAGGTCTCGAAAGGCTAGACTTTTTTCCACCCACCTCACGCCGGAGTGCTCAATAACTTAGAGCTCTCTGTTTTGGCTAGATCCCATCTACGCCGCCATTGTACCACCCTCATCATCACCACATCATCAATACAAAGTCAGACAAGCAGGACGTAGGCCTTTTACCTTTCGAGGGGGCTGAACCTGGGTAAAACCTGTGTTCCTTTGCTTTCGTCTGATCACCGTCGAGTTCGCCAGGTCCCCAATACGCTTCCCAGATCGAAAGCCCTTCGACATGGGCATTGCCGGGGATAAACCTCGTCATCGACCATCCTTCAGTGTTTTATACCATTCCTCAGCTCTGCCTTTCAGTGATAAAGAGAATAGCTTCTTCTTAACTCGGTTCATCAAAATACCTGCACACTTGAACAACTCGCATAATTCATGTATAAAAAGCAAATGATCACCAGGATGGACAGTTCCATCACCTAAATAGCAGTTATCCATAGCACGTTCAACAATCTTCATAAGTATTTTAAAAGGATGAGGAGCACAAGCATCATTAGAAACATCACATATGGGAGATAAAATATCATCAGAGCAAACTTTCTCCACTAAAGCTGGGGAACTAAAAATATCATGCTTAACAAAACCAGCTTTCCCAAGCTTAGACTTTTCTATAGCATTAGCAATAATGGGATTCAAAGCATTCGTACTAATAACATTGCTATGCGAAATAAGCTCCAAAGGTTTTTCAATTTTCTCTTCAAATCTAAACTCAGGAAAAAGACTAAAGAACTCTTTACTTTCCATTAAGCCTAACTAGTAAAAATAAAAACAAGAAACAAAAAGATATAATTGCAGAATCTAAAGGAAATAACTTTGAGCACTCACCAGCAACTAAAAGACTTAGTAACCAAAGAATGTGAGTACCTTTTACCTTACCTCCCCGGCAACAGCGCCAGAAAAGAGCTTGATATCTATGCACGCGTCTGTTCTTGTAGACAGTGTTGGGCCTCCAAGTGCAGAGGTTTGTAGAACAGCAGCAAGTTTCCCTTAAGTGGATCACCCAAGGTTTATCGAACTCAGGGAGGAAGAGGTCAAAGCTATCCCTCTCAAGCAACCCTGCAATTACGATATAGAAAGTCTCTTGTGTCCCCAACATACCCAATACACTTGTCAGATGTATAGTTGCACTAGTTCGGCGAAGAAATAGTGAAATACAAGTAGTAGTGATGATTATAGGTAGTAAATGTAATCTAAAATAAATATCACTGCAAGCAAACATGTAACAAAACAGGAAGTAAACGGTGTGCAATGCTTGGAAACAAGGCCTAGGGATCATACTTTCACTAGTGGACACACTCCCAACAAATATAACATAATTGAACCAATAGATACTATCATCAATATGCAACTCAAAACAATTCTCCAATGGAAAACGAACACTAATCATGCGTAGGGCTACGAAGCACTCCTCAAAGTCCGTATGTACCCAAACTAGATTGTCCCACACTATCACCATGAACGCACTAGATGGTCCAACAAACACCAACATTTCATAGAGACATTAACCAAAAAGATACACATGATGCACACACTAGTCACCTTTACACCATGACACGAGGTATCTCCAGAGAGTATAATAATAAAGCATAGGAGTAGCATAATATCTGAATAATAACATCTACCAATTCAACTAGATACAAAGCTCACGATCACATAAAGATCACATCATGGGAGAGAGAGGTGAACCACATAGCTACCGGTAGAGCCCTCAGCCCCGGGGGAGAACTACTCCCTCCTCATCATAGGAGACAGCAAGGTTGATGGAGATGGCGGTGAGGTCGATGGAGACAGTGGAGACGGCGATGGAGACCGATGAAGATGGCTCCGGGGGCACTTCCCCGTCCCGGCAGGGTGCCAGAACAGAGACTTCTGTCCCCCGAAATTTGTCTTCGACGGTGGCGGCGCTGCGGAACTATTCTGGGAAAAACGCCGACTCCTCTAGGGTTTTCCGTCCCGAGGCTTTATATAGGCGAAGGGGCGTCGTCAGGGGGCTGCCAGGGCGCCCTCACAATGGGTGGGCGCGGCCAAGGGCTGGGCCGCGCCCCCCTGTTGTGTGGGCGGCCTCTGGCCCCCCTCCGGCTCTCTTTCGGTCTTCGGTACTCTTCCGGGAAAAATAAGACTTCTGGAACTTGTTTCGTCCAATTCCGAGAATATTTCCTGTGTAGCTTTTCTGAAACACAAAAACAGCAGAAAACAGGGAACTGGCACTGTGGCATCTTGTCAATAGGTTAGTTCCGGAAATCGCATAAAAAACGCCGCGAAGTGTAACGAAACACAAGGCAAATGGTGTAAAAACAAGCATGGAGCATCAAAAATTATAGATACGTTTGAGACGTATCAGCCACCCTATGGTGTGAGGCCCCTGGGTGCCCTCTGACATCGGCCCTCCACCTATAAAAAGCCTCCAACGCAAAAACCCTAGGGGAATCGATGTTTTCCCAGATAAAGTTCTGCAACGCTGCCGTTGTCGCAGACGAAGTTGGGGGGACAAAAGTTTTTGTTCTGGCACCCTGTCGGGATGGGGAATTGCCCCCGGAGCCATCTCCATCGACTCTACCGCCATCTCCATCGCTGTTGCTATCTCCCGTGATGAGGAGGGAGTAGTTCTCTCCCGGGGCTGAGGGCTCTACCGGTAGCTATGTGGTTCATCTCTCTCTCCCATGGTGTGATCTATATGTGATCATGAGCTTTGTATCTAGTTGAATTAGTAGATGTTACTCTTCATCTATTATGCTACTCAAGTGGTTTTATTCTTGTAATCTCCGGAGACACCTTGTCCCATGATGTGAAGGTGACAGTGTGCGCATTATGTGTGTCTCTTAGGCTAAATTTTGCAGTAATACTTGTCATGAGTTATGATCTGAGTTGGATGTCTCTATGAATTGTTGGTGTTTGTCTGGAACCATCTAGTGCACTCAAGGTGATAGTGTGGGGTAATCTAGATTGGGGAATGCGAACTTTGAGGAGTGCTTTGTAGCCCTACGCATGATTAGTGTTTGTTATTTGTGTAGCTGTGTTCAATTATGTTATCTTTGTTGAGAGTGTCCACTAGTGAAAGTGTGATCCCTAGGCCTTGTTTCTAAGCATTGAAACACCGTTTACAACCTATTCTGTTACATGTTTGCTCGCAGCGATTTTTATTTCATATTGCAATTATCACTTATAATCATCTATATTACTTGTATTTCACTATCTCTTCGCCGAACTAGTGCACCTATACATCTGACAAGTGTATTGGGTGTGTTTGGGACACAAGAGACTTCTTGTATCTTAATTGCAGGGTTGCTTGAGAGGGATACCTTTGACCTATTCCTCCCTGAGTTCGGTAAACCTTGGGTGATCCACTTAAGGGAAACTTGCTGTTGTTCTACAAACCTCTGCACTTGGAGGCCCAACACTGTCTACAAGAATAGAAGCGTTCGTAGACATCACACTCAAAATTCCAGGAACTAAGGGGGTCATCACAGTGCAGGGGAGCTTTGAAGTATCAAACACCTGTGACAAAGAATTAAACAGGATGGCGCAAACCTTCGGCATGATAGCTGAATATGCAAAACTCAAAGGCGAAACAGACCACAATGTACTACCCGACGTCAGTCGATCCCTGCCAGATCAGGCTTTCAACGCAACACAAGATTCTAAGAAAGTTCGGGTTCATCCCACAGACCCAAACAAGACCACTTCCATCGTAGTAAACCTGGATCCCGTATAGGAAAGCACGCTCGTCGAGTTCCTCCGTGAGCAATGGGAAATCTTCGCCTGGTGTCCTTCCGACATGCCAAGGGTTCCTGGGGAACTCGTCGAGCACGCACTCAATGTGGATCCAAAAGCAAGGCCAGTCAAGCAACCTCTACGGTGGTTTGATGAACCCAAAAGAAAAGCAATATAGCAGCCGAACTACACAGGCTAGAAAACGTAGGCTTCATCAGAGAAATCAAGGCATCAACGTGAGTGTCTAACCCAGTAATTGTCCCAAAGAAGGATACAGACGTGCGACGGGTATGTGTCGACTACACATCCCTCAACAAGCATTGTCCTAAGGATACCTTTCCGCTACCTCGCATAGATCAAATAATTGACTCAACAACAGGGTGTGCGAGGCTTTCCTTTCTGGACACATATTTAGGCTACAATCAGATCAAATTGAAGAAAGAAGACAAAGAAAAAACAGCTTTCATCACACCATACGGCGTCTTTTGCTACCAAGTCATGCCTTTTGGCCTCAAGAACGCAGGAGCAACTTATCAAAGGATGATGCAAAATTGCCTCGGAAGCCAAATAGGCCGCAACATCCAAGTCTACATCGATGACGTGGTTATCACCATGAGAAAAGAGGAGGCTTTAATCAATGACCCGAAGGAAACTTTTGACAACCTCGACAGGTACAAGCTAAAGCTCAACCCGACAAAGTGTTCTTTTGGTGTTTCCGCAGGACAACTTCTGGGGTTCCTGGTATCGGCAAGAGGAATAGAGGCAAACCCAGAAAAAATTCAGGCGATACTAATGATGGGAAAACTAGCTAAGCTCCACGAAGTACAACAACTCGTAGGACGCGTAGCAGTGCTAAGTCGATTCGTCGCACGGCTAGGAGAAAAGGCCTTCCCTTTCTACGCACTCATGAAAAAGTCAGACAAAAAATTCGAGTGGTCAGAAGAGGCAGACGCAGCGTTTTCACAACTGAAAAAGTGCTTTCCACACCACCAGTGTTGGTCGCACCAAAAGAAAGAGAGCCATTACTACTATACATCGCCGCTACACACCAGGTGGTGAGCACGGTGTTAGTAGTCGAACGAAGCGAGGAAGGGAAGGCACGGAGTTCAGTGACCAGTGTACTTCCTCGGTGAAGTCTTATCACCATCTAAACAGCGTTACCCACATTACCAAAAATTAGCATATAGTGTGTTCACAACAACGAGGAAGCTACGACAATACTTCGCACTTTCGCAGTGCATCCAATCATAGTGGTTAACAAAGCTCCACTATCAAACATAATGAATAACCCCGAAGCAACATGATGTGTCTCCTTATGGGGAATCGAACTCTCCCCTCTGGACATCACGTACGAGAAAAGAAAAGCCATCAAATCCTAGGTCTGTCAGACTTCACAACAGAGTGGCTAGAACTACAAAACATAGGACCACCTGACATGTCGAGTGTTTGGACAATGTACTTGGACGGATCAAAAAGGGTGCAAGGAGCAGGAGCAGGAGTAGTCTTAATATCTCCGCAAGGAGACAAGCTAAAATATGTGCTAAGGATGAGTTTCTCACAAGCCTCTAATAACAAAGCCGAGTACGAGGCCCTGCTTCATAGTATGAAGATGGCCAAAGCATGTGGAGCAACTCGACTAAAAATATTTGGGGACTCGAATCTCGTGGTCCAACAAGTAATGAACCGTTGTGACACCGTTAGCGACAACATGACAGCATACCAAAATTTGTACTACTACCTGGAAGGAACTTTCGACGGATGCGAAGTCTTACATATCAGCAGAGCCAGCAATAAGGAAGCCGATAATCTAGCAAACATCGGGTCCCAATGCTTGCCCATACCACCAGGAGTATTTTGGGAGGAAATCATCGAGAGATCAATAAAAGGCAGCAAAACTTTGAGTCTGGGAGAAGGCTCGGGGCTAGTGAATCAGGAACGAAGAGCACAGCAGAACCAGAGGAGGTCATGATAATTGAAGAAACTTAGATACAACCATACTTAGCATACATGATGAACAAAACGCTACCCGAAGATACAGTCGAAGCACGAAGGATAATATGATGATCCAAAGCTTTTGTTGTATTACAAGGAAAGTTATACAAGAAAAGCATAACCGGCGTATTACAGTGATGCGTCACCCCTCAGGAAGGGCAAGTCATATTAAAAGACATCCACGCAGGAGTCTGTGGCCATCACGCAAGTAGCAGAGCTATAGTAGCCAGAGCTTTTCGCGTAGGGTTCTACTGCTTAACAACAATCGAAGATGCAAAAGATATCATCTGAAGGTGTGAGGCTTGCCAAAGATTTGCATCCCGACCACACACACCAGCAGTAGAGCTTCAGCCAATACCACTGTCGTGGCCCTTTGCACAATGGGGTTTGGACATGGTAGGGAAATTGCACAAGTCATGGCCAGGAGGGCATGTCTATATGCTGGTAGCAGTCGATAAATTCACCAAATGGGTAGAGGCAGCCCCAGTAACAACTCAAGATTCTACAACAGCAATCAACTTCATCAAGTCGATAGTATTTCGCTTTGGAATACCGCACAACATCATCACAGACAACGGCACGAACTTCACGTCCAAGGAATTCAAAAATTATTGTGAGAGTATGGGGATCAAACTGAAGTTTGCATCTATTGCACATCAAAAGACAAACATGCAAGTCGAAAAAGCAAACGGTTTAATATGCAATGGCATAAAAAAGAGGTTGCTAGCACCACTGGAGAAAGCCAAACACACTTGGGTAGATGAGTTACCCTCCGTGCTTCGGAGTCTGAAAACTATGCCTAATGCAGCTACTCAAGAGACACCTTTCTTTCTGGTCCATGGCGCAGAAGTCGTGCTTCCAGTCGAAAATACTCATGAAGCCCCCAGAATTGCAGCTTATGACGAATCGACTTCTACTGAGGCACTTCAAGATGACGTCGACGCACTTGATGAAGCAAGAGATGTAGCGCTAGCCAGAGCTACACAATATCAGCAAATCCTGCAAAATTATCACAGTACTCGAGTTCGCCCCCCGCTCTTTCATAGTGGGAGATCTAGTTTTACGACTCAAGAGGATAGCCATGGCAAGTTAGAATCATCATGGGTGAGACCCTACATAGTGACAGAAGTCATACCAGGAGGAGCGTATCGGCTGCAAGATAAGAAGACAGGAAAAGACAAAAGTAACCTATGGAACGCAGAGCAACTTCGGCGTTTTTAGGCATAGAAGGCGTCACTAGCAAAAATCTACATCGGCAAGCATGAAAAACTTCGAGTTATAACCCTCTAAACCCAGAACATGAGGCCATAGGTTGGGTTTCTTGGGTCGATTTTATGATATGTAAAATTATGTCAACATTTTCCGCTTGGGGGCTCTGACCCCCGAGTCGTTATAAACAGTATGAGTATTATTGAGACCATGTTATCATGTCTTCTCATGAGTAATTATGGAGTTATCCACGAAAGTAAATTGGATGGAAAAGCATACAAAGAAATTACGACTGGCAGATCCATAAAAAGCACATCGGTAATTGAGTAAAACACCTCGGAACATCGCCGATTCCCTTGGTTTTTCAACAAGTACGATGACGAGGTTTTAACCCGGCAATGCCCATGTTTAGGGCTTTCGATTCATGGAGCGTATGTGGACGCTTGGCGGACTCGACAGCTTCAGATAGAAATAGGGGTACACACGAATTTACCCAGGTTTGCCCCCCCGAAGGGTGAAGACCTACATCCTGCTTGTTTGATCTTGTATTGCATGTCTGGGAGCCCACCCCTTGACCATGTTGTGGCTAAGGTACTGGATCTGGGCGAGATGGGCCTAGATCCGGTGACCGCCTAGCAGCCCCGTTATTGGGTGTTGCAGATTCGACTTGCGAGAGTCTGTCCCCCTCGTCCTATCTCGCTGCCTAAGGGCCGGTTGTCTGCCCTTGACCTCGCTCGTCGGCGCTAGTGGACTTGCTGTGGTGGTGCCTATTGTTACTCTGTAGGTGCGAGATCTTGGATGTCGGGGCGGTGGCCCCGGAAGGTGGACTGCGCGGATGGCTCGGCGGCGAGCGACGTAGCGGTGGTGATGGTCTCTCTCTTTCGCCATGTGGATGGCGAGGAGAGGATGGCGGGGGAACTTGGTGTTGGCAGCAACAGCAACTCCTAGATCCTGATCCGGAGGCCAGGCTCGGGACAGTGGACAGACTGAAATATCGGACATGTGAGAAGGTTTTTCCGGGTGAGAGCCCAGCGTTTTAACGCCAACGGTGGCGATGCCTATGGGTGTCGTAACCCTCTTGAGGGCGTTGTTGTGGCTACCTTCATCGTGTTAGGGCTCCGGGTGAAAACCCTTGACCATTTGGTCTCAACGACGGCGGCGTGAAGCGTCGTCACTCTCTTGGGAGCGTCGTTGTGGAGCTCCGATACCCTTTGGTCTCGTTTCAGTGTCTCTGGTGGCAAGTCTTGGTTCTCTTGTTTTTCTTTTTTATCCTTGATCTGCTTTGTAAGAGGTTCTCCTCATCACCTTGTATAGGTTCGGCCGTGTGGCTTTATTTATAAAGTGGGGCGAAAGCCTCTTTCGAGGTACAATGGTGCGCAGATGGGATCTGGCTATGGTCGAAAAGAGATGGCGTGTGCTAGCCTATGCGTGGGATCTATGCGAGATATGGTGTCTATATGAGATTAGAGATAGCTTCCCTTCTTGGTCGCCCCTCCTCGCCCTTATATGGGGGGCGAGGTCTCGGGATCCAGTCCAAGTCGGTTACAGATGCATCCGAACCCTAACTAGTCTTGGGCTTCTTGGGCTTCGAGTGTCTTGGGCTGTAGCAGGTAGGCAATATCGAGGACTCGAGGGGTCATACCCTCATCATACGATAACATAAGCATTATTCGCGTCAAATATTTATTACATAAAGGCGACTAAAATGCATGGCAAGAGGGTTACATCAAAGAACATACAACATCTACTGAAAATGCACGTTGGCTTCATACTTCCTCTGGCACTGAGTCCCGTCAAAGATCTTCATATCAAACTTCGACGTACCACAATGGTAGTTGAAGAGCATGAAAAGACCTTGATGCAGTTCGTGATCCTCTGCAAATTGGGGCCAGCCGCCCCTGAAGTACATCTCGCCACGGCCATCATAGTACACCTCCATTTCATATGGAGTTCCTCCACCAGATTCTTCACGGAGGATAGCTTCACGGAGCTCGCGCCCGTCCATGAATCGAGTAAACTTCAAAGTAACACGCTGTTGCTCACGGCATTGAGCACCAGCGATAACGAAAAAAGAGAAGAGATTGACAGGGGGAGGAGAAGCATTGTGCCGTGCAGCATGTGCATCCACAGCCCGTAGGGCAGGAGAAGAAGAGGGCTTTAGCTTATTCTTACTCCCTAACGGATGGCCAGGGCGTCGCTTCATCGGTGTGGAGGATGACGAAGCCACCATGGAAACATCCTTGGGCTTGTTCTTGCTGCCGCGAGGACGACCACGCCCATGCTTCTCCACCATGGCACCGGTGTCTAGATTGATAATGCCAGCATCTGCCATCAGAGGATCCGTTGATAGATTGGCGAGGCAAGAATGGAAGAAACCCTAAGCAAGATTTGGGGGATGCAGATGATGCGGCGGAGAAAACATACAGTGCAGGAATTAGGGCTTTCCCTGGCGATATAAGAGGCCTTTATTTATAAGTTACCTTTAGTGGGCCTTTGCAAATTAAAGGTCCAACTAAATCACGGGCCTCCAACATACCATCAAAAGTAATGGAAATAGTAGAAATATATAAAGGAAGAAGAAGGATTCAATAAATTACAAAAAGAAAAGCTGTCAAAAGAGATATTTGAGTCTACAACAGGCTGCAGGCACCCCCTTATAGCCTCGGGGGCTACTACCATCGGGAGCGCTATTCGCGCACCCAACGAAATTGACATAAGGATAGCGAAGCAGGGAAGATGAGATGATAGTAAGCTTGAGCCTATACTCGAAAAACTTTCGACTATAGCCTCGGGGGCTACTACCATCGGGAGCACTGGTCGTGCACCTGATGACAATAGAAAACATCAACTACTTATCGGAACAGTCATCGACTTCATTGTCGACAAGGTTACCTCAAAGTGGTTTCACTACCATCGGGAGAGATTTGCGACTAGTTGAAAAAACAACTCGAAGATTTTTGACATTAAAACAGTCAAACAAGGCTGAAGTAATTAAAATTGTGATTCTCGAGTTGCATTATCGCGACAAAACTTGAATGCCGTGATTATAAGAGATCATGAGGTAAGACCCCAGGATCCGTCCTGCGTGGCCTAGTATACGCACCTGAATGCGCTCTGCTAGTAATTTTCCGTATCTACGATGCGAAGAAAAATCCCGGTGGACGCACTGGGTACCCTGAGAATTACTAGAATCCTTTCTTTGTAAGTCCTAAATGCGGCAAAAGATTGGGTTAGACCAGGTACCAGACTCAAGTCCAGGGGCTTAAGTCTGAAGTAGGTAGCAAGTGTCTGCTCCGGCAGTTAACTGGTTTCCTGATCCGTCAGAGAAGCCAGGCTTGTTAACCAAAATCCCCTTGAGAAATAAAATAATCTAAGTTGTTTAAATGAGTACAGGACAAAAGAAGAAGTCAAAGATTGATCAAGTCGAAGATATGAAAATTTGAGATTCAACCCGAATCTACAATTCTGGTAGAATCTCGGGGGCTACTGACAATGGTATAGCTAATAGAGCCCGTTATCTTTGTACCCCTGAGGCCCGTTAAGATAGGCCCAGTCATAGACATAGTCGAAATACCAGTTGACATCGTATACAGACACTGTAATTTGTATTGAACCTGATCGGATCCTTGAGACCTGGCCACCTATATATAGGGGCCAGGAAAGGCCGGCCAGGGACAGATTGAGATCGAGCCAATTGAGTACCACACTTATTCTCGATACACGCATAATCCCGCCTTGTTTGACTGACCTTTACCTTTGAGTTCATCCGATGCCCTCTTCCCCTGATCCTAAGTCCTCCATCTAGGACATTTGTCGAGTTAACCCTCGTCAATTCCCAACCTCTCCAACAAATTCCCTCTACTACCTCCTTGTTGAATAAGGAGAGTCCATCCCTGGGATATAGGTTTGTCAAAGTACTTTGATCATATTTCTAATACCATATGAGATGACTTACATGATTATGACCATATTTGTGACCTTCAACGGTGAATCTTCATTGTATGAGAATTATTGCAATGTAATTGTTCATGTTTGTTGTTAATGTATTTCTATATATGATCCCACAAGTATAGGGGATCACTGAAATCTTTGATGAGAAGTATTACTCAAATTTATAGTTCGACTCAAGGGGAGCAAACAAGAATATTAGTAAGACTTTAGCAATTGAGACATCACTGTCAACCGCACATGTATACCAATATTCTCAAAAGAAAGTTGTGATTATGGCAGTTGAAACAAACAATGATTGTGGCGGTAAATTGCAATGGCAGATTTCCAGTTTTCACCGGAAAAGATAACTTGTAACCTAAGAGATTAAAAGCGTGGGCATGAAGTAACTAGCGGGGCACTGCATGAATAAGATTTATCATATAACAAAGTTGACTCAAGTTTATCTCTAGTTCCTCTTGTATGAACGTGTATGTGTGTGTCCCAAATATAAGTATGCATATCAACAAGGAAAATTCGCATACATCTACTATCCTACCTGTCCGTTTTACCGGGTGACATCGAGGGACTACATGTAATTAGGGTCTATCCTTTTGAATAGTCTAGAACAATGCATTAACATTTCATAAACACATAATATCCTCAAACTAGACATATTATCCATTGATATCCTCATGTTTCATCATGGGGGTCGCCGGATCAACAAAAAAGTAGGTAATACACTATGCAGATAGATACTAGCACTCATATATATGATGAAACAATAAGAGTTCTATACTGAAATCATGTCACTCAGGCCCTAGTAACAAGCATTAAACATAGGAATGGAGAACAAGATCAACCAACCTTCAAAAAATGAAGATCGTGATGGTGGTGGCACTCTGGTTCACGAAAAGCTCCATCCTACCGGGATAATAGATTTTCTGGTATCGAAGGAGAGGCGAAGGTGACCACTGAGGCCCAAACAGACCTAGGTGGCATGGCCTGCTTGATGGGCTGCACCACCTAGTCTCGTTTGCAGGCCAGGTGGCCCCCAACCTCCATTCTCTTCCCAAAGTCTTCCTTTTCCATAAAAAGTTTTGCCATATTTTTCTATGAATTTATTTCCATCAATACATGCGTCAAAAAACCAAAAAGTGGTTTTTGCTAAAAACAGCGTGAGATTCTACAGGTTTATTTCATATTTGGTGAGATTCTGGAGCAAAACTGCGAGCAAAGGGCTTGGAAAAGTAGATGCATTTTGGATGCATCAATATATCACCCCATTCATGTATGCTTGTTCTAATTAGGCTAGTATGCTAGGGGCATGTGTGAGGAACATGTATTAGATGGAGTAGAATTTAGTGAGCATTTGGATGATGAAAGTAAGACTGATGTTGATGTGATTTTTATCTCTCTTGTTCTACCTCATTAGGGACAAAAGGAAGCCGTGTGCTGGACCTCTCAGTGCAAAATAAGTGGTTGTGTTTGCATGAGAACTTTCAACATCATGTCTATTTAAATGAAATATTATATTTTATTACTTAGCTCTATGTGTTGTCTGGCGTTGCCCTCACTAAAGGTATTAGTAGGATGAGAATAACATCCTCTCGGCATTATCACATGATACCCACACAAACATGTATCAATAGATCAATATATGTAAACCTGCACCATGGATAAATCTTGTCATATATGTGCCTTTTTTTATGACACCAATATTTCTAGAGAGTGAGCAAGTGAACTCAATGAACCTTGTTCCATATTCCAACATAAGAAATGACATTCCTTGTTTTTGTTGCTGTTCAAAGTTTTATTTTAATTAATTAAAAAATACAAGAACATTTTTCATCTTGTTTTACATTAGTTTAAACATATTTCTTTCACTGCCTTCTATGGCGTTGGGGACAACAAGGGAATTTTCTTTAGTTGATACAAGATTGCCAGATGAGGTAGATAATGAAAACTTACTTTAGTTCGATATTACTATCAGGTCATTCTTGGGAGGTGGGGGTGGATAAGTCTCCTTGCTACAACATTATACCATTGGAGTCAGTTAGTTGGTGAAACATAGTGTCGTTACTAGTGACCAAGCTGTGACATTTGACATCGTGGCGGGAGGGGGCTAGATCTCTCTCGTCAGATAGTGGTCACGATTGGGCGGTGCTCTTGGTTTCCCTTTTGCCAATGACGCGACGAGGCTTGCCTCTCAGCAAGGGTGAGATCAATATGTGGTTCCATCCGCATGGCTCCAACAAACCTTGGCTCGACGACAGGGCCGGGGCAAATATCCATGGGTGTCCCCGACAACGGTGACACTCGCGGGTGTGGTTGCTCTCATGGGAGACACAATTTGCCCCTCATTGTACTTATCCTCCCCAAACACCGGGGAAACCCTAGATGTGGCCCACCGAATCAGGTAGTGGTGACAACATGATGTCACTTCAGTCCTGGGGGTGCCGTCTAGATTGTTGTTGGAGTTATCAAAGCAACACGGGAGTGGATGTTGCCCGCCTGGAGCGTGGGCCTATGAGGCACGATGTATACTGTTGTCGGCATTTCTTAGACACACCTTCTCTCAGTATGGTCGGGTCTTACCAGCAACTAGTTGACTCCTCTAGACAAGTATACGTTGACATGTGCCATTGTGGAGTCTGTCATTCTACAGAGGTTTCCAACATCAATCTCGTCTCTTGGTCCTTTGTGTCCCATCTCCGCAATTCATGGCGAGTGACAAAGGAAGGTATGTCTTGCGGGTTTACGTTGCAATTTGCAAGTCGTGAGGCGTTGAGTAGGTGCGCGTGGTTGCTGGAGCTATTACTATTGGTGTTATACCAGCTGTTTAGATCTTTTTTCGATGTGAATGATACCATCTTCCCTAGCGTATTATTGATAAAAATGTTATCTTTTAGGCAATTAAAATCTATACCTAATAATAAAGTACGCAAGGTTTCCGTCGTCAACCACTTTTTTGGACCGTTTTGCCCTCCCACCTTATCAAAATTACAGGGATTGCCCGCGTAAGTAGAAAAAATGATTCATTGTGTTCAATCCATCATCCTCTATCGTTTCCCAAGATTTCCTGAGAAGACCCGTTAATCACAATCAAGCCCATGGCCAAATCCACGCCCAGTCCCGCATCACCTCCGCTTTTGGGAAGCAGTCCACCTAGCCTGCGAGTTGCCCAATGCCAGCGAACTAGCCTCCGCCCTCGACTTTCTGCAGCCTACAAGGCACCAAGCCCCCACCGCACTCGCTCCGCTGGTGCTCCCGAGTGGACCGGCGTAGAGACCCTTCTTCCGGCGATTACTTGGCCGCGCCGGCTTGAAGGGCCGCTAGAACCACTGCACGTGGAGCGAGACATAGAGATGGGCCTTCCCCATGGCGAGCAGCATGGCGGCCGGACCATGACGCCCTCACGCGCGAAGAGAAAAGGAGGGGCCCCAAGCTCATCTTCCGTCGCCCGCCATGGGCTGACCACTCTAGCCTATTGGCGTTCTTCTACGTGATGGTGGGGAGATTGGATTTGGGGGTGAAATGATTCACTAATTATTTTTATGTGAAAGATTGAGGGCAGGTTAGGGGAATGAGATGTGGTGTGAATTTGCAGGGCGGAGTATTTTGGGGAAGGAGATAGGTACGGAGAGAGAGGGCATCGGGAATAACTGGGGAGAGATAGAGAGTTGGGCCATCTCCGCCATCGTCAGCGCGCGGTGTCTAGACGAGAGAATTGCGTGCACGCGGTGTCGTCAGCGTGCGGACGCCCCCCACGCGCAGCTGTGCTGGCCGCAGCACAGCAGACCAGACCGACGGTGGAGTGCAGCTCCATAGTCCAAACAACGCTAGGAAGCATATGGCACGCCGACTGAGTGGTTCGTACCTGACGCGATCGCGAAGAGTGACGGAACGGGCTTGCGGGATTGACCAGATTCCAGGCAGTAAGAGCATCTTCAGCCGTTTAAGGCCCCTAGGCCGAAATCCGGCGCTATTTAGCGTCGGATGGATGTAAATTTCGACCTGGGGAGGCCCATGTTTTCAGCGACGAGTCCATGGGAATTTTTGAATTCAAACTCAATATGACGAAAAACGATCAAAGTTTGGCGAAATATAGAGATATTTATATATATAGGGCGAAATTTTACATAGATAGGCCGAATTCGTAATATATTCGAATTCGGCCGATAGAATAACTAAAAACACGGCGATCTACATGCCTAATCAGTGGTAGAACGCCGTGTAGTCCCCGCCGTCGTCGGAGGAGTCGCCACCGTCCTGCGGTGGCGGCGCCTGGCGGCTCGACCCCTGCCCAGCGTCGCCGAAATGTGGCGGCGTAGGGCGGTAGAGCTCGTCGTCGCTGGACTCCTCCAGCTTGACGACCGGCGCGCCGCGTCGAGGTAGCACGGCGGCGGCGGTGGCGCGACGCTGTCCCAAAAAACACACCCCGAATAATCCGTCGTCGCTCCACCAAACTTGCCACCCACCAACAAACGCCAACACGGTCTTGCAGTCATCAGCGCCGTCTCACCATGGCAACCGAAGTGAGGCCGGACGGACCGAGATGACCACCGAGAACAAAGGACAGCAGAACCAAAGCCACGTGGGAGGGAACAACCTCCACCGCCATAGGCAGTAGCAGATCGGACGTAGCAGCAGGAGCACACCAGACCAAATAGGCCCAGATCTGGGCCTGCAGGCATTCACCGGTGAAAGCCGGAGCCATGGATTCCCCGCCGCCAAGCAGCCGCTCCATCACCCCGCCGCCATCCGGACTTCACCGGAGCTCCGCCGGTCTTCGTGCACCGTCGCCAGGGACGCCCTCCCAAGCCGAGGTCCCAACGTCGGGTAGAGGAAGGGGCTGCCGCCGTCGGCCCCGCAATGGCCCCGCGCGGGCAACGCCCGGCGGCACCCGCCGGTGGCGGCAGCAGGGGAGAGATGGGGGGAGGGGCTAGAGAGGTGGAGGAGCTTGGCCACCGCCCCGGTCGCCTCGCGTGGGGAGACGACGGGGGGCACGATTACACTAGACTCAAAAGAACACCCTATCGAGGAGTATAGCAAAAAAATAAGTGAAACACTCTATAGGAAGCAGCTACTTTAAATTAAAAACATGCTACAGGGAAGTATAAAATACTTAAAAACATATTGTAGCCAACGAAAATGAATTGAGCAACCATAAAGATTTAAAACTCTGCATAAGTACATACATGTTCGCCGAGAAGTATATGAGTGGAGAAGGATGAAGGGTGACCATGCATGCCGTTTTAAAAAAAAAGACCATGCATGAGGGGAAGGTTAGAGGAGAGAGTGCTGCTGGAGGGTACGTGCAGAGGCCTCGCCGCGTGGAAGACAGTGCGGCCACTGATATGTTAGTAAATTTATTTTTCAAACCATCACAGGCCACAAATCTTTTACTCCCCTGAAGGAAATTACACAGTTTAATTGTGTGATTTGTTAAAATAGGATCTTTCTTTTTCTTAAATCTATTAACTATTTATCTTCCTTTTCTTATTCAGGTTGATAAGTTAAACTAGATAGCTATATGAGTGAAACAAAACAGCTTAAAAATTTGCAGTAAAAAGAAAAATTCTCATTTCCTACATACAAGAAAAAGTTGAAGTAAATATAAGCAGTATAAACTCTTTATCCCGAAGTTGATTTTTTAAATTAGTCATCATATCATGATCGCATAATAAGTGGATTAACCTTGGGTCAGACTTCAAACACAACATTTTTGTAATTGTAACAATAAAGCTAGGATTATCCTACAAAGTTTTCTGATGTAAACTGGTATTTTAGATCCGTTGCAACGCACGGGCATTTTGCTAGTGGCTTTAAATTGTGAAATTTGGTCATCACGAACCTTGAAAAAGAAGGTCCAAACGAACCCAAAATATCAGCCAGGATGGCGGCGCGACAAAAGGGCTCCTAGCCCGGTCGTTGACGGCCCTTGGGAGCCAAGGAAAAAGGGAGGGACAAAAAAAATACACAAAAGGGGAAAGGAAGGATCACGAAGACAATCGCAGCCGTCGAAACCACCCGCCCGACGGGCTATATGAGGCCACCACAGGCCCGCGATAAACCCTAGCTCCATTCATCATCCTCCCGAAAACCCTAGCCCCAAGCTTCCCTGCCGCGGCGGCCGCCACCTCCTCCCGCCTCCAAGCCGACCAACCCACCGGGAGAAAATGGTACGAGTTCCCTCCTCCTCCTCCTCCCGATTCTCTCTCATCTTCTCCGCGCGGTTCGGCTCCGCGGATCGAATCGAGCCCCGTCGCCGGCGAGCTTACGGCCGGTTTCTTACTCTTCTATTTACTGGTTGGTTTTGCAGAGTCAGGAGGCGGTGAACCCCAAGGCTTACCCGCTGGCGGACTCGCAGCTGACGATGACGATCCTGGACCTCGTCCAGCAGGCCTCCAACTACAAGCAGCTCAAGAAGGGCGCCAACGAAGGTGATTAATCCTCAGCGGCGCTCATGTTCTCTTGTTGTTTTCTGTTGATTTCGCCCTCCTCTGATTTGAATTCGTGTCTGTGCTCAGCAACCAAGACCCTTAACAGAGGAATTTCCGAGTTCGTGGTGATGGCAGCTGACACGGAGCCGCTCGAGATCCTTCTCCACCTCCCGTTGCTCGCCGAGGACAAGGTATAAATTCTGTCCGTATATGCTTGCATCGAATTTCTAGAAATTTGTATGTGGTATATTTGACTGATTTCGGCAGCGTATTACTGAAATTTTGTATGTTGTTGCTTGCGTGACATGGTTATAGCCGGGCCGATAAATTTTAATTGTAACCAGAGTACTAAAACACAGTTGAACTCATAATTCTGTATGTGTTAAAATAAACTGGAATTTGAGATGTGGCATTTGTGGTAACCAATAGTCTGTAAGTATAACTCTGGCTATAGTGTAGTGGGGCCGATAAATTTTAATTGTAATCAGAGTGACTACTAAAACACCGTTGAGCTCATAATTCTGTATGAGGTGTTAAAATAAACTGGAATTTGTGATATGGCGTTTGTGGTAACCAACAGTCTGTAAGTATAACTCTGGCAATAGATGGGAATTTTGAGTTGTTTTTGATTGTTGATGAGTGTGCTCTGTTCTTAAACTACTGGTACAGAGCACCTAGCTACTTGATGAAATCGGACTGTTGAGCCTTTTTATTTAAAGAGGTTGTCTCTTAACATGTAAATCACTGCAATTTTGTTTGTTGTAATGATTTGTCCTGTTGAGCCAGAGTTTGTTGTGTGTTTACATTAGATGTTCAGTGTACCTGTTGATAGTTATTGAGCTATTGAGCTGTTGTGAAGAATTGTGCTGGCATTTATCAGCCGTACTTGCTTAGTTCTGCTAGTACTGTACATCAATTTTGTGGCCACTCAAGCTTATTATTCCCTTGATTTAATCGTTGTCATATTTTCTTAGTTGTTGCTCATGCATAAGTAATGTTTATTTGCTTATGTGACATGAACACTGAAACTTACTGAGCTCATCTGTTGTCTTATGCAGAACGTGCCATACGTCTTTGTCCCTTCAAAGCAGGCCCTTGGGCGTGCTTGTGGAGTGACAAGGCCTGTCATTGCCTGTTCAGTGACTAGCAACGAGGGTAGCCAGCTGAAGCTGCCGATTCAGAATCTCAAGGTGATCCAATTGCTGCCACATTTTCTGATATCTGCTGCAGTGCATGTAACTTCTTGTTACATAGTAGGGTTTACATCTCTGAGTAAACTAACTCTTTTTAAAATTTGACGAATTGCAGGATGCCATCGAGAAGCTTCTCATATGATGATTCATCAAGACCTTTCAGTGTGATGGGCCTCAGTGCGACACAGTTTTCAGAGGCTTGGACTGGTGATGGTGTCTTGTCTACTACTAGGTCTTTGTGCTTTTTTCATCTATGTTTTACAAGACTCTTATGTTAAATCATTCTGCCATTATGTCGTCATCTTATATATTTGTGACTTGTGTAATTCATAAGACACATGTATCATGGCAGTTGAATTTTCTCCCTAGACTCAACGAATGATGTTGTAATGGGTAATGATTTATGGTTTGAGAATTAGGAGTTGTCTGCTTGCGTGCCATTTTTGATGGATTGGGAATTCTTCTTCTGTTTGTTCCTGGCCATATCTATTCCATAGATGAAGTATTCCGTAGAAGTAATGCACTAGGTCAAATTGGAGTACTGTACGCTAAGTGGTTCTTGTACAGTTGGGAAATGGCTAGGCCCTTTGTTTTGGTTGTCTGAAAAAATCATTGGTGGTTTAGTCAGCGCCTAGCAATGACTAATGTATTCTGATGTTTCGTTGTTAATGCTATTGTCATGGATTTACAAGATAGTAGATTCCTGTTAGCAGAACCTCATCCCTATTGGCGTACTTTGTTATGTCAATCATCTGTAATCTGAAACCTGGTCATCATCAAGCTCGATTCAGCGATTCTTTGCAACACCATTAGCTGCCTTGGTGCTGCAGAATACTACTCCCTCTAGTTAAAAAACCTATTCTTTCAATTTCCTTTTCATCTAATTCGGTGTAGTTTTTCACTGCCTATTCTAGTGCATGCACACAGGGTGTGTTTGGTAGCTCGGTCCAACCCGAAGAATTCCATCTCAGCCAATGTTTAGGTGTTTGTTAGCCCGGTTTCGCTCACTCATCCCTGCCGACCTCGCACGAAAACCCTCCCTCAGCCCTGCCCGGTTGTGAAGCTGAAAACGAGCTTCTGATGTGGGCAGGGCTGACCTCGCCTGGAAAATCACCCCTGCGCCTCGCACCTGGGCCAAATCCAGCAGGGGTCGATTGCCCGCACCCCCCATTCCCTCCCAACTCGCTCTCTACCTCTCTACAACAATAATCTGCCCCAGCGCCTCCTCTAGCCACGCGCATCTGGATGAGGACCGTCGCCGCCTCCTCTTCCTCGACGAGGGCCGCCACTGCCTCCTCGACAAGGGCCGCCGCTGCCTCCTCTACTAGGGCCGCCGCCGCCTCCTTGACGACAAGAGCCGCCGCCGCCTCCTGGCCGAGGGCCGCCATTGCCTCCTTGATTCAGCAGGTCGTCCTCCACGGCCAGCCTCCCGTCCCGCCAGGCCCGCACGACCAGCCACGACCACGGTTAGCCTCGCCACGGCCAGCCCCTCCATGGCCAGAGCTTGTATCGCCGGAGCATCTTGTAGCAGGTCATCCTCATCGGCCGCTACGAGTCCCGCCAGGCCCGTCACGGCCAGCCACCGCGGTCGGTGAGGAGGAGATCGACCTCCTGGCGGCGGTGCTCGGCGTGTGGCACCCGCTCGTCTCGCCGGCGGTTGCTTCTCTCGCCGGCGGCGTGCCGGAGCCAGAGCCGGACCTCCACAGGACCCGATTGCTTTTAGTTTTATGTGTAGGGACTCGATTACGATTTGGTTTTATATGCAAGGACCTGATTGCTTTTTAATTTGGACAGGACTATCTGGCGGCGCCGCACCAGTCAGGATCCGTGCGGCGGCTTGCTAGCTACCAAAAACTAAAAAGTTGACCGGACGAGCACGCGCACGCTGAAAGCCTGTTCACTTTTTTCTCACGCACTGTATTGTAGGGCCTATGGCTAGTTAATTAGCACTAGGCTGGACAAAAATCGATCACGTGGCTTCAACAATAGGCTGCATGTCTGCAGGCAAAAATGAACTCAATTGCATGGTTTTTAGAAGTATGTCTTAAACAGGTAGCTAAACTGATGATCAATTTTGGCTGTTGGATTTCTTATGGTGAGATCTTCATAACTAAATCATGTATCAGTATATTCCCACAACTTTTTTTCATCATTAATTGCCATATTATTTGTCACATGCTCACCTAATTATGCACTATTTAGCTACTAGAAAAAAAATAACTTCCATGCACAAAATATGAACTACTTACTTATCGATTATTCTATATATTGATTATTCAGGTGACATTACCGATTTCAAATTTACTTGCTTACCATATTTTTCAGCTACATAATTAACCTAGAGTGATTACAAGATTAAGCTATTAACCAGACTATCCCGGTCTCTCAGAAGTCACCCTCAGGATTTTGAATACCAATAAACATTCACCGCAATGAAGTCACCAAATTATCTCAGTCGTAGCTACCATAGCAATTTGTCACAATTATCAGATTATCCCAGCGGAGCAATTTGTCACAGTTATCAGATTATCCCAGCAGCTACCAGATTCATTAGTACAGCTACCAAATTAATTAGTCATGACTACCAAGTTCTACTTTTATGTGGCAATTAGCAGATTAATTAGCGATGATTACCATATTCTGCATGTAGTAAACTAGTACTACTTATCTTAAAAACATCAGCTAGCTACCAGATTAATTACTCACGATTACCAAATTCTATAATGTAGTAGGGGTAGCAATTATCCTAAAAACAACAGCTACCAGATTAATTACTCATGATTACCAAATTCTATATGTAGCAATACCAGATTAATTGCCACAATTACCAGATGCGACCCTAACACAAGAACCAACAAGATGCCCGCCAGCAGTAGCATGAGAGCCTCCGAAAAATGCAGCAACGCGCACGATTGAACAAAGCAGCAAACACATACATTGCAAAATCTACAGCACACATGCATCGCCAGGTCTCCTGGTTGTTCATGGCCACATATATGGTTTATCGCAAGCTCTCGATGCTGACTTCAAGCCATGTTCACCATCCCCTTCTCGTCGCCAGTTCGTGGTCCGCCTCCAGACATCAGTAGTCCTCGGTAGGGACAGCGAACCGCCGTGTGAGAGCATGAAGAAGAGAATCCCATGATGCTGCCGCTTGTGCCCGCTCCTGTACCGGCGGCAAGGACGAAGTACTCGGCGACATGATTGCGGGTTACCTAGATGCGCGCTGGAGCACAACCTCGAGGTGTGCGAGGCCGAGCGGATATGGAGGTCGAGCGGCGGCCCCATCGACGGAGGAGTCTTCACAGGGGAAGACTCTTCGTCGCCCCGCCTAATCCACCGCAAGGTCCGGGACTCCTCGCGGGCGTGGCTCGATGTGAACATCGGGGCGAGCCTCCCCTCTTCGTGCTCATGTGGCCTCCCCCGCTACAGCATGCTCGCGCGGGTGCGGCGGCAGTTTGCCCTCTGACGAGGTTTATCCCCGGCAATGCCCATGCTTGAGGGCTTTCGATCTATGGAGCGCATTGTGGGACCTGGCGAACTCGACGGCTTCAGACAGAAACAGGGGGTGCACACGAATTTACCCAGGTTCGGCCCCCGGGAGGGTAAAGACCTACATCCTGCTTGTCTGATCTTGTATTGCTTGTATATGTGGAGCTGTTACAATGGTGCGCAGATACAATCTGGCGAAGGTGAAAGGAGATGGCGTGGCTAGCCTATGCGAGATTGTGTTGTAGGCTATGCGAATCCCCTCCTCTAGGGGGGCGCCCTTGGTGGCTTTATAGATGCAGCCAGTTAGGGTTTACAAATATTTCTTGCCTTCTACTCAAAGTCGAAGTGCTGGGCTTTGCGGGCTTCGTGTATCCGTCGAGCGGGCTTCTTCCTTGGCAGGAACCAAGTAGGCAAATATCGAGGACCGAGGGGTCATACCCTCGTCAGTAGCCCCCGAGTGCGTGGGATAGTCAAAGACTATGGCAGGGACTCTAATCCGAGATTCTCCTTGACATCGTAGTCTTCTATGTCGCGTGTGAGGGCACCAAATAAAGATCTTGCATGTTGTGGTCGGTGGAGTCGCACAGTGGCCGAATCATGGTGATGACGTTGTCGAAGGCTTGTTGTAGGCAATGTCGTGGTCGAATGCTTGCTGTAGGCGATGTCGTTATCGAATGCTTGCTGTAGGCGATGTCGTTATCGAATGCTTGCTGCAAGTGATGTCGTACTCGAGCCAAAACATGTCGAATTGAAGTCGACGTAGTAGACGGAGCGTCGTCGATGATGTAGAAGGCTGCTAAGGTTAACATCATAAGGTGTAGCCCTCGAGCGTGTTGCTAATACCGGGCGAATAGAGGCGAAGCCCCCGAGCGTGTTGTCAACGTCGGGCGAATAGATATCAATGCGAGGCGCAGCCCCCTAGCGTATTGCCAACGTCGAGGCGGAGCCCTCGAGCGTGTTGCTAACACCGGGTGAATGATTGAGTGGAAACAGCGAGACCCCGAAGTGCCACGGGTAAAGGCGTGGTGCCCGACGCGTCCGTCAGGATACTTGAAGCGTCTATATGTACGGAATTATCTCAGCAGAGCACGTATAGTTGTGTTGCCGGGCCAACAGTGTTGATAACTGTGGACTTGCGTCCGTATGTCCGGAATTATCTCAGCAGAGCACGTATAGCTGTGTTGCCGGGCCAACAGTGTTGATAACTGTGGACTTGCGAATTATCTCAGCAGAGCACGTATAGCTGTGTTGCCGGGCCATCAGTGTTGCTAACTGTGGACTTGCGAATTATCTCAGCAGAGCACGTATAGATATGTTGCCGGGCCATCAGTGTTGCTAACTGTGGACTTGCGAATTATCTCAGCAGAACACGTATAGATGTGTTGCCGGGCCAACAGTGTTGCTAACTGTGGACTTACCTTCGTATTTGACATACGGCATCCGAATTGGTATATTGCCACCAGAATTCGGGCATTAAGTGTAGCCCCCGAGCGTGTCGCTAACGCTGGGCGAATAGACATATGTATAATATGAAGGCAAAACACATGTATGACGTAAAAGCAAAGCCCCCGAGTATCGGTTGCTGAAAGTGTCGAAAACATACAGAAAGCAATGAAAGTAGTCAACTCATAGTTGAGGAAGACTTAGCTTTGTGGGGTAGCTCTCGTCGTCATCTTTCCAATGGCGGTGGTCTCGTGTCGTTCGGACACTCCTAGCAAAAGTTATTGCAGTTCAGGATCAAATCGTCGAAGCGTTGGCTCCGAGGGGTCGAAGAGTGTTGGGCGAAGTCTTCGGCTCTGCAGGGGTCGAAGAATCTTGACGCGGAAGGTCGAATGTCTTGGATGATGGCATGGTCGAATTTGTTGTTGCCAGCAGGGTCGAAGATCATGAGACACAAGGGTCGAAGTTCTTGAGACATAGGGGTCGAATTTCTCGAGACGCCGGGGTCGAATTTCTTCAGACGCCGAGGTCGAATTTCTTGAGATACCGGGGTCGAATTTCTTCAGACGCCGGGGTCGAATTTCTCGAGACGCCGGGGTCGAATTTCTTCAGACGCCGAGGTCGAATTTCTTGAGATGCCGGGGTCGAATTTCTTCAGACGCCGGGGTCGAATTTCTCGAGACGCCAGGGTCGAATTTCTTTAGACGCCGGGGTCGAATTCTTGAGATGCCGGGGTCGAATTTCTCGAGACGCCGGGGTCGAATTTCTTCAGACGCCGGGGTCGAATTTCTTCAGACGCCGAGGTCGAATTTCTTGAGACGCCGGGGTCGAATTTCTCGAGACGCCGGGGTCGAATTTCTTCAGACGCCGGGGTCGAATTCTTGAGATGCCGGGGTCGAATTTCTCGAGACGCCGGGGTCGAATTTCTTCAGACGCCGGGGTCGAATTTCTTCAGACGCCGAGGTCGAATTTCTTCAGATGCCGGCTCGAATTTCTTCAGACGCCGAGGTCGAATTTCTTGAGATGCCGGCTCGAATTTCTTCTCGATGTAGACTCGAATTTCTTCTCGATGCAGACTCGAATTTCTTCTCGATGCAGACTCAAATTTCTTCTCGATGAGGAGGTCGAATCTCTTGGCGACGGCGGCGACGAAGACCATGTCGGCGGAGTCGAAGGCTATGATGGCGAACTTGAAGATCTTTGGCGATGGCGGCGTTGAAGATCTTGATGCTTGATTCGAAGGTCATGGCGATGGAATCGAAGATCATGGCGATGGAATCGAAGATCATGAGCGTGAGCTTCCGCGCACAGAGGCAAGGCGACGTCGAGCCCCCGAGCGTTGTCGAATGCGCGACGACGAGTGCGCGACGGTCGAGCCCCCGGGCGTGGCAAATCGTACTCGATGCGGACCAATACGCAGCGGAGTCGACACAGATGTAGCGGAGTTGCAGCGACGTGCTCGGTCAGGCGGAGGTAGTCGTCCATGTTTTCTGGCCTGGTGCGGCAACGACACAGTCGTCATTGACTTGATTCCTCAAGCGGTACATACACATAGGAGCAGCATGTAATGGATTAGATCCAATGTTAATTAAGCAATTGATTTAATGGAATAAGCAATTGATTTAATGGAACAATCAATCATTAATCAGTAAGAGAAGGATAAGACTAGATGGTAAATCCGGGACCATGCAGCTACTCATGCGATCGATGGCATGGTTGATGCTGAGCCTCCGAGCCGCCCGGTGATCAGGGCGATTTTTGCCGATCGGATCTGATTTTTTTGACGATCTCCAGCCTTGACGATTGGTGTTTGAGCCGGTTTGTTCCAAGGATGCATGCACATGAGAGAAGGTATGCATGTAGGGATTAGATCCAAATAAATATTCAACTCGCAAACCACCCATGATAAATGAAACAGAGATTAGATTAGATGGAGAAAACCCGATCATGCTCCCTGTACAGCCGCCCACGGGATGACATGACGTTGAGCCTCCGATTCCTGCCGACTTGGTCGCGTGGGCCGAGCGATCTGACGGGATTTGACTGCTCCGCGGCGATCGATGATGTCGTTGGGTCCTCGAGCTAAACCGACGAAATCTCAGATGCGATCTGGACTCCATTGCTCAAGACGGGACATGCATAACAAATAAACATGTACGAATATGGAGGATTAGATCAAGCAAAAATGATCAATTGATTAAGTAATCGAAATCAATAAAATAAAAGAGAGATTTGGGATACGGTGACCCGTTCCATGCATAGCGATTAGCATGCTGGTTAGGATATCCATGCGTGGTTGGCCTTAGCTTGCTCCGATCATCAGGCCAGGTTAACTTCGCGTTGCTTATCGAATCTGAAACGGCTACGCACCGCCGCCGCTCTTGATGAGTTGCCCGATGCGATCTGAACGCTGCTTGAAGATGATAAAGGAGCCGGCGAGCCCGTAGATCCAGATCCCGTCGTCTCCACGGTCGGCGCCAATTGACGAGGTTTATCCCCGGCAATGCCCATGCTTGAGGGCTTTCGATCTATGGAGCGCATTGTGGGACCTGGCGAACTCGACGGCTTCAGACAGAAACAGGGGGTGCACACGAATTTACCCAGGTTCGGCCCCCCGGAGGGTAAAGACCTACATCCTGCTTGTCTGATCTTGTATTGCTTGTATATGTGGAGCTGTTACAATGGTGCGCAGATACAATCTGGCGAAGGTGAAAGGAGATGGCGTGGCTAGCCTATGCGAGATTGTGTTGTAGGCTATGCGAATCCCCTCCTCTAGGGGGCGCCCTTGGTGGCTTTATAGATGCAGCCAGTTAGGGTTTACAAATATTTTTTGCCTTCTACTCCAAGTCAAAGTGCTGGGCTTTGCGGGCTTCGTGTATCCGTCGAGCGGGCTTCTTCCTTGGCAGGAACCAAGTAGGCAAATATCGAGGACCGAGGGGTCATACCCTCGTCACCCTCGCTGCAACATGCTCGCGCGGCGGTGGCGTCCCTCGGCTGGACCGTGCTGACGGCGGCCTCCTCTCTTCCCTATACGGGACGGTGCCTCTTCCCGTGGTCGTTGCGGAGAGAGCGGGAATATGTGGTAGAGATGGAGAGCAGTTGTGTCGTGAGGGGATAAGGTGAGGAGATTAGTTGTTTAGCGGTTGTTGGATGGCAATGTCCATCGATGACTTCTTCCGAATCGTTGATTTCTGTTTCGCTAATCTTTAAGCAGCCGCCGCACAGACAGGCGCGCGTGCGGCGCCTGTAGGTATCATTTCCCTTTTAATTTTCTATGGCATGGCTCAAGTCATACAAGTCTACCAAACAACATCTCAAGTTCTCAACTGAGCTAAGCCCAGGTCATACAACCTACCAAACAAAGCACATAAAACATACTTGGGTGTTGTGGGCATAGCTGGACTGAGCTAGGCTGAGATGAGATAGGCCAACCGGGCTACCAAACACACCCACAGTTTAAGATGAACTTTGACCATAATTTTTTGCCAATTTATAAATTTTACATCATAAAAATTATAGCACTGTAACTTTTAAAATATGAATTCAATGGTATAATTTCTATGACATATATCTGACTTTTTGTTGGTAAAAATTGGTGGTTAAAATTAATCTTAAACTAGGTGTGTGCCTTGTAAACTAAACTGGAGGGAATATGCTTTGTTTCTCGCTCTTGAATGCAGTACATCTTTTTGATCTGATTCAATACGGTAAAACCCCAAATTCAGTAAAGCGATCCGATTCAATATGGTAAAAGCCCAATTCAGTCAAATGAGTTGATCCAGTAAAACCCCATTTTTTTTTTTGACAAGGTAAACCCCCAATTCAGTAAAAAGATTGGAGCCGTCAAACCCCAATTCAACCCCAATCGAACCGATGAACTTGTGGTAGTAGTAACACCGGATTCCAATCATGTGACGCTTTCGCGCCATCATGGCAGTAGAACCCTGGCTGTTTCCAAACAAATTACAGAGCCGCCCTGAAAATAAAGAATCGCGCAGATCTTCCCTCTCTACACACGCCTCCAAATTTCGAAAATTTCGGGTCTCAGATCCACAGGAGCGGATTCCGCGCCGCCGCGAGCTGTGTGGGCTCGCTGGGCACCGCAGAAAGGCAAGAGCAAACGCGCCTCGCCCCCCACCGCACAGCCGAGCGCTGGGCTGGCAACTCCGCGTCCCACGTGCCGGCCCGCAATTGCCGCCTTCTTGGTCGGTTCCGCGAGACGCGGGCCCCACCGCGCACACCGCAAACACGTTTCGTGTACCGCTCGGACACTCCACCCCACGCTCCCCGCCATGTGGGCCACCACCCGCCGCAGCCAATCAAAAAGCGCCGCCTGCCGTTCCCCACCCACCGCACCGGCCTGGGACAACCAGCAGCATCTCCGAACCCACCGCCCGTTTCGCTCACTGACGGCTACGCCCCAGCTACGTGGCCCCACCCTGTCAGCGTGTTCGGGTAGGATACGAGTTTGTAACCGGGGCGGCCCCGCAAGTTCCCCGCACGACTCGGGCACCTCCTCTTAGCCTATAAATACCCCCCAACCCCCGGACCCTCGAAGAGGCTACCCTTTCCTCTCGCTCTCCCCTCGCGTAGCCCTAGAAAAATTCCCCACCCTCCTCCTCCTCCTCCCGTGAAACCCTAGCCGCCGCCATCCAAATCCCGCCCAGCCCAATCCTCTCTGCCGGATTCCTCCCGCGAATCGAAATCTCCCCTTCGATTCGCGGGCGTCTTCGCCTTTCGATTTCGAGAGGTATCTCGCGGGATTTCCCCTGTCCGCCATGTCGAGGTGCTTCCCCTACCCGCCGCCGGGGTACGTGCGAAACCCGGCGGCCGTGGCCGTGCCCGTTCCCGTGGTGGAGACGACCGATAAGGTTTGTTGAGCCATCGGATTTACACACGCACGTACCTTGTTGGTTGGTTGCTTCCGATCGGATCTGTTGGTTGTGCGTGTGTGATCTGGGGGTCGCATGTGCTCGGGGGGAAGCTAGCCTTGCTGTGTCCAGGGAGAATTGAATCTTGTGGTCGGTTCGCTAACCCTAGATCGGTTCGAGATTTCGCCGACGAGATTGGCGGATCTCAAGATTGCCGACATCGATTGCGTGCTTAAATTGAAATTATAACAAGACGCAATTAAACGTTTGATCTGACCGATGCGCCTTGCATAGTTGTAGTCTCGCATGTCCAATGTCTTGTTTGGTTAAATTCATCGCCATTGTCGGTATTACAATGATCAGATATAGTATGGTTGATTTGATGATTGCAAGTTAGCCAGATATGTCTTGTCGACTGCGAAGCTAGCTGGACCAGCTATGACCAATTAGGGTCATTAACTAACAGTTAACATTGGCCGCTAGTTGTGAGCATCTGCTTCTTTGTATTTGCATATTGGCACCATAAAAATCAAATTTGTGTTTAGTTTATTACATCACTTGGAAATCAAAATCGTTCGCTTGTTTTCTGTTTCATTTTTGCTAAATATGTTCTTGCTACTCTTGTTTGTTTTTTAGAAATCAAATTCTTGGCTGTTTGTTTGGTCTTCATTTTTACCAATGATCTTGCTATTCCTGTTTAGAAGTGTTAATTATTCTTGATTTGGACTTGGCTCTAATTTGCAACCTGTTTGGAACCTGTTACTTGATTGTACAAGTTGGTACCGTGATATGGGCTGGCTCTAATTTGCAGCAACATTGCTTCTTTCGTTTTTAGCATGGCTGATACATATGTTTTGTGTTGTATGTTTGATGTGCTTTTATTCTGTGATGTACAAATATGTGGGTGTACCTATGTACTGACATTGTATATATGGCCACTAACTGTGTAATAAATATATATATGAAGGATGTCGAATTAGCCTGTGAAAGGTTCATGTATTAATTGTTAACTGTAAACATGTAGCACTGATGTGCTAGTGGATCATTTCTTGTCTTGTGTGCTTGCTTAAGTTTATTCCAAAATGCTGCATTGCATTCCCATCGTCTGTTCTAAATCAGAACTGACGATTAATCTGGTGGCTGAAGCTCCAGAAAGAAAGGGAAAAGGCTGACAGGAAGAAAGAGAGAAGGAATGAAAAGAAAGCTCTCAAGCAGAGTGGCGCCGATGTGTCTAAACACTCGAAACGCTCCCACAAGAAGAGAAAGCACGAAGAGGTTAGCATAGCTGGCCAAGAGTCCATAATTGCTTCCAAAGAAGTTGAACATCTGGAGAAGAGCGGGATCTCAGAAGAGCATGGAGCTCCTTGCTTTATTCAGACTGTATATGGCTCACCAGAGAGCTCTCAGGATAGCAGTAAGAGAAGAAAGGTTGTACTCCCTAGTCCCAGTCAGAATAAAAATGGTGAGACACTAATCTTGTGCTTTTAATCTAACGTTTAGCATGCGTTCTGTGCAAGATTGGCTGACCATGAATGACATTGCAGGCACTGTGCTACGCTTCAAGTTTAAGAGAGATCAGGTTCCTCCCTCTGCCATGCTGGACAGGTCAACAAGTGTTCTTCAGCAACCACCTGTCCAACAAACAGCGCCAGGTTCTTCCCTGTTGAGTAAACAAAACACAATCCAGGCTCGTAAGGAAGTGATTGTGAAATCAGCGGCAGCTCACCAGCAAAGCATGAGGATTGATTCTCAAGCCGTGCTACCCCCTGCAAAGATCTTCCTGAGAGCTAATCTATCTACAGTGCCAAATGTTGTTCAAAAGGTAGAACAACGAACCTCTGCAAATGTCATGCAGAACATAGATCCCCGACTTGATGCTTCATCTGCCAAGGTGATTAGAAGTGCTGATCCTTTGCCTGTGAAGCTGACACAACGACTTGTTCCCCCACCTGCAAAAGTGACAGAGAGAGTTGATCTTCCTCCTTCCAATGTGCTGCAGAGAGTTGATCCTCTTGTGTCATCCAAGGTGCTTCAGAGAGATGCTGCCCCTCCATCTAGTATGAAGTTGCTGCACAAGGAAGTTGCTGCTGCTGCTCTTCATCAGCAAGAGAGGCAGCAGCCTCCATTGCTGCAAAAATCAATGGTGCCTGTAGATACCACTGTCATGAAGCAGCAGGCGAACTCCATGCTCAAAGAAGAGCCTTGTTCCTCTGGTAGGAACATCGAAAAGGTCGCAGTGCCAGAGGTGAAACAGTCAAAGTCAGATCGGAAGAAGAGCCGCAAGGCTGAGAAGAAAGAGAAGAAGTTCGGGGATCTATTTGTTACCTGGAATCCTCCTTCGTTTGAGATGGAAGATACATCTGGTCTTGGTGACCAGGACTGGCTGCTTGGTGGTACTACGAAACCTGATGCTCGCAGCAGCGGCTGCGCAGCAAGTGATGGTTCATTGCCGGTTCAATCAATGGAGCAGCAGTTCTCATGGCAGCCCAGGGCAATTCATTTGGCTGACCTTAATGTTTACCAGTTGCCTTATGTGGTTCCATTTTAGTTGTGTAGGTTGACCGAGGTAGATGAGATGTAGGGGAGATGTTGGGAGAGAGCTGTGTCGGTGTGGGATATCTTTTTCCCAACCGCAGTTTTCCAGCTCTGTTCCAGAGTTTTTATTCTTTCAGGACGATGAGTTTGGCATGCTCAGTGTGTTGTTATTAATGTATGTTGCCTTGTTTTTCATACAAATGAATCACAGACTAACTTGAATTTAAGGTGGTTGTATTGTGTATTTGTGTTGTGGTTGAAAGCTTGTTTCTCTGAAATCATTTGTCATATTATACTTCAGTAAATATAGTCCGAAAATGTATTGTTATAGCCAAATCCATGAACAAAAATCGAATTTCTGAAGAGCACACAGTTGTTTACCTTGAGCTCTCGCAATACGCTATCAACTACTCCCTCGTTTATAAATATAATATAAGAAGTTTTAGCTTTGTGAAGCAAATGTATCTAGACATTTTTTAGTGTGTAGATTCAGTCAAATATATACATTAAAATATGTTTAGATACATTTGCTTCACAAACCTAGAACATCTTATATTTTTAAACGGAGGGAGTACGTGTTGAGGACATTAAGAAGCTTCTTCATGGATGAAGCTTCTTGGTGCCGGAAATGTGGCACTGGTGTGATGCTTTTGTTTATGTACATGAGTTTTGTAACCAAACGAATGACAACCCAACTCACCCCAAAAACAAGAAGAAAAGAGAAAAAGAAGCTGGCTGTCAATCGAAACTGGAGGATCGGCTGCAGCGTTCTCGTAGGTACTCCTCCAGCGGGCTGAGGTTGCTCTGCTCCGTGCTTGAGATGGACTCGGCGTCCTCCACGTCCAGCAGCGCCAGACCTAGGTGCGACCTCACATTCGCCGTCGGGTAGGTCTCGTCGTCCACCACGCAGTCCGGCTCCGCGGCAGCGACGGCCGCCGTGTCCTCCTCCCCTCGTAGTATGCCCAGCACCTGCCACGACGGACCAAAAACGACACGCAGATGTTAACACCAGCCTCGCCCAAACTGCACCACTTGTTCTCAGAGACGGCGAGAGGCAGACCTGCGATATCCGTGGCCTGAGGCGCGCCGATCTCCCTAGGCAGAGCGACGCCGCGAGCGCCATCCGCCGCACCTCCGCCTCGTCGTGCTTCACGTCCAGGCTCGGGTCAAGCAGGTCGGAGATGTCGCCGCCGTTCAGGATCGGGGTCGCCTGTCAACGTCAAGGAGACCCGACTGCGTCAATGGCGACCAAGATAGGTGGTGCGGAGTTTCCAAATTCTCCAACCCAGGATAGCAACGTAGCATGATGAGGTTGGGGGCTGCCGGGTAGGATCGGGAGAGCTTACCCACATGACGAGACTTTGGCGTCCCTTTGGTGAGCCGTCGCCGCTGATGGGCTTCCTCCCTGTGAGGAGCTCCAGGAGCACGACGCCGAACGCGTACACGTCCACCTTGTCGGTCACCTTCCCGTACATGAAGTACTCCGGCGCTAGGTACCTGCAGTGTGCGCACAAGCGCAGCTGTAAGACGGACCAGAAGACATGGATGGAAGTTCAGAGCTTGGGCGTGCCGTGGTACAAGAAGATTACCCGAACGTGCCGACGACGTCGCTGTGCGTTACCGAGGACGGGCCGGACGGCGCCCACATAGCTAGCCCGAAATCCGACAACTGCCACAGTGGTCAATACAGAGTTCAGAGTTCATCGTATAAGTCAGCACACTAAATTCTTCAAGGAAAAGAACAAAACTCGCAAGAAACAAAATACTAGTCCAAATTAAGACGGCGTTGTTAGAAAAATACGTAGTAGGATATCCAATTTGAGACGGCGAGCTATAGAATACATTTCGCATGTCGTATACCTGAGGCTCGAGACCGTCCGTGAGCAGGATGTTGGAGGACTTGACGTCTCTGTGGATCACCGGCCGCGAGCTGCCGGAGTGGACGTAGCTGAGCGCCTCGGCGACCCCGACCGCCGCCCTGTACCTCTTCTCCCACGGCAGCGTCGGCTTCGATTTCTTCCCTGCGACATCGGAAGCGTCTGAATTCAGAATTCACATGTGCAGAGCAGTACGTGGATGCAGAGTATGTGGTACCGTGAAGGTTGTCTTCGAGGCTGCCTCTGGGCAGGTATCTGTAGACGGAGACGAGGTTGCGGCCTTCGACGCAGACGCCGATGAGCGGCACGATCCTCTCGTGCTGCAGCTTGGTAATGATCTCCACCTCCCGGAGGAAGTCCTTGGACGCCTCCGCCGACGCCTTGCACAGCTTGATCGCCACCTGCTGCCCGCTCGCCAGGCTGCCCTTGTACACCCTGCTGTGCGCTCCTTTCCCCACCAGATTCTCTGCAAGAACGGCCACGGCGATTGTTCGGTTGATGTTTTCGACGATCGATCGAGCACGTGCGATGGCGGATTGGGATTCGGAAGAGACAGTTTGTTTATGTATGTATTCACCTGGGGAGAAGTGGTTGGTGGAGTCGTAGAGCTCCTCGTAGCGGAACCACCGGCACCGGGAGGGCACGTCGGCGAGCAGCCGCTTCAGGTCGGCGGCGAGCCCCTCCAGCGGCGGCTCGGGCGACGCCGACGGAGAAGACCGCCGCGGCAGGCTCATCACCCAGTGCACCACCGACTGCTTGCGTGTCTCCTGCTCTCCCTGCTTTGCCACCACGCCGCTGGGCGTGCGCCGGAGCAGCGGCCACCCGAGCCTTTGCTCGACGACGGCGGTCTTGTCGCCGTAGTCGCAGGACTTCGCCGGCGGCGCGGCGCAGTGGCCGTAGCTCAGCGCGTCGAAGTCCACGGACCGCGCGCTCCGGTTCGGGTTCGGGATGATCACCTTGGGCTCCATGCCGACGCTCGGGTGCAGCAGCGTGCGCAGCACCGGCTTCGGCTCTGCTCCTGACGACGGCCAAGACCAAACCACCCACCACTTTAATCACTGACCAACACCAACCGATACCAATAGCTGCTCTGATTAAGAGATGCTACTACTCTACTAACCAAGTGGCGGCTTGGGGGCCTCCCTGACGAAGATGGCCTTGCCGCTCTGGATGGCGACGACGCTGGTCGTCGGCGGGAGCTTCCTGGCGCAGTACTTGGCAAGGCAAGTCGAGCCTCTGCGCGCACGCGAGAAAAGCAAATCGATTATTTTTTGTAGCAGGTGTTAACGAAAGATTTAATTAGGTAAATAAACAGTTGGATCATGCCAAGATTGCTGCTGCTGGGAATGGGAGTGACTAGTTTCTTACTGACCCGAAAGAGTACTTCTTGTTGGCGCCGATCACCACCACCATGGCGGCGCAGAGCTTGGCCTCCTTCACTAGAACCTTCTGTATCGAGCTCCCCGGCGTCACCCGGCCGACGAGGACGATCTAGCAGAGAGACAAAGTACCATCAATACCCAGCACGTGGACACAACCGTCACCGACACCATGACCGGCGCATAGGTCCATTCCACCATAGCTACCAAGCTTACGTCTTTCTTGCTGCAGATGGCCTCGTACTCCGCCAGGTACTCGTCCAGCGTCCTGATCAGCGTCAGCGCGTTCGTCTTGCACAGGTCTCCTGAGAAGATGAGAAGTAAGCAACACTTGGATTGGACTGAAATGGAGGTGAATCAGTGAATGAATCCAGCTAGCTACCACCGCTGCCAGATTCTTGATGATTCGATACGATAGGACAGGTATGGCACCTACCGGATTTGCGGTAAATGTGGACGGCGACGACGCGGTCGCCGCTCCGGGCCGCCTGGTTGAGCGCCCACTGGAGGACGTCCTTGCCGGCGGCGTCCATGTGCAGTCCCACCAGGATGCAGCGGCCGACGCCTTCCCCCGCCATGCTATCGCTAGCTTCCTGCCTCAATCAACCACCGGCTGCTAGCTCCGGGAAGCTCCAATATCAGCAGGAATGAATCACCTTGTCCGCCACAACGATCGATTCGATACTCATGGCAGCACGCGCCCACGCAGTTAGCTGAACCACTAACCGCCGTGGAAATCCTCTGTAGCCGACACGAACTCCGCTTACCGCAGCCAATGTAGCGGGACTGTGCGACCCGGAACTGCTTGCTCTGCTCGAATAGAAAAATGGCGCGGCTGTCGTCGCGCGCAGGGGCGGCCTCCCGGAAAGCGAGTTCCGTTAAACGAGAACTCGCCCCGAAGCCGCCCGCTTTACAGGCCGATGATCTACCTCGAACCGAAAGGGGAAGGGGGATGAGGCGAGGAAGATACGGTTCAGGCGCTAGAAACCAGAGCGGCAAATATATCCGAGCAGGTTAAGCGGAAGATATGGCGGGGCGTAGCGGGGAAGGGGGCAGCAAGCGACAGAGGTAACTACCTAAAATCTGGTTAGGTTGTCAGGCTTCAGGCGAGGCACGGGAGTATAAAGATTGATTTTTCATGGCGCCACGCGACGCCGCCGGTCGTCACCATCGCCGAGGGCGGGCTCCGGCTCAACCACTCCAACCACAAATGCCGCGGGACAAAGGCACGACGCCGCGCCCGGTTGAAGTTGAACGGACCGGGACGGTCGTCGATCGGTCCACGGCGACAAGCTAGGCTGCTGTATTCTTGTGCCGGCGGCTGGTAACGGTAAGCGGAGGCTGCCGAACGAACAGACTGTGGAGTACGAGGGGGTGAAAAAACGAGGAAGATGGAATGGTAGTGGAGGTGATGCAATGCTATGGGATATGGTCTACGGGAGAAAAGTAGTAGTAGTAGTAGTAGTACATTTGCAAATTGCAGCAGGATTTGTGATGATGAGATGGAGAAAGGTGAGCAGGGGACAAGAACTTGGTGGAGGAGATTGGAGGGTTAAAGAAAAAAGTGAGAAGATGGTGAAGGGATTGACAAGTTCCATGGGTGATCTGGAAAACAAAAAGGAGAAAAGGAGACGGATAATAGAGTCTTACATCCCACATGGATAGAAGAGAGAAAGGAAATTGGAGCACTCTTTCGGAAAGATAAAGCCATCTAACCATTTCTTGGGATTATAGACTATAGATCAAGATTGAATTTGGCACATGATACACATCTTTCCGCAACCAGAACGCCCGAATTTGCAAGAGGAGAGACACAAATAGTGCTTCGGTAGTACTGTACCGCTACTAGTAGCTGCTGGCCTCGTCACAAATTTGGTAATGTTGGCATTGGCACTAGCATACTTGGCTTTGCCGTATGGCACACTTGATAGCTGCATTGCAAACTCAATCATGCATACTGTAATTGGCATTGGCAGGGGTCGATTTCATTTGGTAATTTTGTTCCACCGTTTCCACTCTTAGTAGTCAATTATCTATAATTACTAAGTTTTTTCTTAAAAAAATAACGAGTCACAAACTAAACATAGCAATTATATTAAATGATTTATCAATTTTCATAAAATCTTATACAAAGTGGTACATTTTCTTCTTTTTTCAAGGATTTAATGAAAAAGTCTCCTGTTGTTTTCTATTCTATCACTCGACAGATTACAAATACAAGATTAGTTATTGTTCTTCTACGAATAATCAAACTTCTACACCTAATACTTCATAGACGGTTTGAATTGGATAGCAGCAATATTCAATTTTAGCGCGAATTGTTTGGAGAGGAAATCTACCCTTATTTTGATGCATTCGTCATGTGCAATTTCTTTTCCTCCAAGATGACCCGCAATGCTAGTGGATTTATGCAATTAAATAAATAGTGGTTATTTTCAAACTTTGCGTGATAATATGGTGGTTTTTTAGAATTCACTCGACTCCTAGTAGTTGCTGGCCTCGTTACAAATTTGGTAGTGTTAGCATCAGCACTACTAGTAGCATAGTTGGCATTGCCGTTCTGCACACTTGATAGCTGCATTACATATTCAATCGCGCTTGCTTGGCATTCGCATGGGTCGTTTTCGTTTGGTAATTTTTTGTTCCACCGTTTCAACTCTTTCTTAGAACAAATTTCCGTTTGAATGATCTATGGCCGATGTGGACCGCTGGTGGTTTGGTATCAGTCTGATGATCATATTTTTATAAGCGTTAGCGTGATGGTTTTCAACCACTACTAGGGCCCATCCGTACGTTGTTGCTACGTGTACCTGTATTGCTACGTTAGGATATCTGCAGATACGGGGAGGCGTGTTTCACAGCGCAGCCTAGGTAGATATCCATGGGGATCTGTGCTCATTGATTACGCTGGCCGTGGCGGTTCCAGGAAACGTCACTTTCAAGATCACTCAGCTCATCTTCAGACGAACAAGAAAAACACGGGGAGATCGGAAGTGCAATTCCGCAGGATAATTCTGAAGATCAATCGCACGCTATGATATTTTTTCTTCAAATTAAAGCTAAGCAACGAATGTACGAATCGCGAGCAAGGCGACGGAGCAGAAACATCGGCTTGTCGTGCGTAGATTGGCACGAAAACTTTGCTTCGGGGAAAACATGCTAAATCATGCATGCGCATGACACGAGGACGAATGCTGACATTTAGGCTTGATGTGCACGGATCGGATCTATGCAATGTAAGCAACGATAATGGCCACATCCAATCGATGTTTTTCAGCTGCTACGCACGCAAGCAGGGATACGAAAAAATTGGGTCGTAATCCTACAGGTAGCACGCATGTTGACCCCACGCATGCTTGCATCGCGTGCGTACGCTATGACTTGCGAGATTAGTAATACGGTTATTATTTACAGGGAGGCGGCTAGGGGTTTAGAATGTTCAGATGCTTCGGTTCCACTTCCACGGCAGTCAGCAGTTCAGCACTCAGCAGCCGCCGGCGGTGACCATGCCGCCGCGTACGATCGAAGTGCCGAGAGCCCGAGACCGGCGAGACGGGTTGCGCAGCCAGGCCGCTCGGCCTTTCGAATTAACGAGGAGAGGGGCGGCGACGCGCGACGCGAGCGGCAGCTGCGGGTCGTGGCTCAGGGAGAAAGACTTGACGGGTTGACGCGAGTGAGCGAGAGATTCTTCTTCTTCAGAGGCGGCGAGTGAGTAACCCGAGGGCCGAGGCTGGAAGACCCAGTCTGTGGCCGATCGAATCAGATGGCCAACTCGACGCGCGCAGTAAATGCGGCGGCCACCAAGCGTACGACTGACAGCGCGGCCCACCACGCCGATCGCAACTCGGGAAGTGCGCAGCGCAGGGCACCAAACTCGTACCAGCGCCATAAATACCCTTCCTAGGGATGGACATGACATGACCTCACTTCGACCTTCTTTTACAGGAAAATATCAGGTCTAGTTTGGTAGGGAGCATAGAAGCTGGCTTCCACGTGTACGGACAGCTTCTCCTCCCTCGCTTCTAAATTTGCTTGTTGTTCTATTCCAGGGATCTCTTGGATGCCAGAATGTGGACCCGTTACTGTACATGGACAACGCAAAATTAGTTCTCGTTGATGACTTTTTTAGAAGGACGTTTTATTACTTAAAAAATTTAAGCATCTGCATACCTATAACTAGAATCTACACAATCACTCAAGTCCAGATGACAAGGGTATAGCTAATAGAATCCGTTAGTTGAGTACCCCCGAGGCTCGTTAAGCTAGGCCCAATTGTAATGATAGTCGAAATACGAGTTTTTACCGTATGTCGATATTGTAATCTGTATCGGACCCTACCCGATCCTCGAGACCTGGCCACCTATATATAGGGGCCATGAGGGGACGGTGTAGGCCAGATTGAAAGCAAGCCAGGTTGAACACCCAAGTTTACTTTCGATACATACTTATTTCGACTAACTTTACCTTCGAGTTCATCCGACGCCCTCTTCCCCCAATCCTAAGTCCTTCATCTAGGACATTTGTCGAGTTAACCCTCGTCAATTGGCGCCGACCGTGGGGAGTTGGGCGTTGGAATCATGAATTCGACGGCTTTTTCGCTTTTACCCAACAGCAACACAGAAGTCGACGAAAATCAAGTGATGGAGTTGACAATCGGAAGTTTAAGCATCTTCATCGGGCCATCGGGTTCATCTCGCCTTTCAGATCCGACGAAACAAGATCCGTCGGCAAGTGAGCCCGAAACAGTAGCAATGATGGAATATTCTGAAGGCTCTTCCAGCGAGGTAAACTCGCCGGTCAGCTTAGAAGAAGTGCAAAAAGGAAAAATCGCAGAAGACAAGGAAGCAATGGAAAATATCAACGCAGGGGTCCAACTCGAAGATCTCATGATCTGCCTCGACGATATCTCAGACAAGTCAACAGATACATGAAAGACAGAGTTAGAGCTTTCTGAAGATGGGGACTCAATCTTCTCAAGCTTTAATAGTAACATCGGTAAACAATGCCAGGTGCTTGCCATCGTAGGAGACAATTCAGAAGAATTCGACGAAAACAACAATCCAGTGCTAAACCCAGCAAATATCGACAGAGGAGCAAATCATCTAGCAGAAGGGCAAACAGCAGAATCCCTCACAGCCAGGGAAAAAATTCGACTATCAGTCGACGAATGGAGAATAATAAGAGAAGCCGTAGAACACGGCACGCCAATACCATCAAATTCCAGCAAAGACATGCTTTTGGGGTATCATTATGCCCTAAGACAGCAGGCAAAACAACTAGCAAAGGAGAAAATAGAGATACAACAAAGAAAAGAATCAGCCATTGCAGCTAGCAATGCCGCTCGCAAAGCACGAAGCAACGCATCACACACTAACGCAAGGAGAAATCGTAGACATATGGTTCAAGGTACGAAAACCTCGAGTACTCAGAAAGGCAAAGCATCTCCAAAAACCTCGACTCGTCCTTCCTATCGGTCGACGAGCAGGGGAACATCGTACCAAAAACCCCCCGAAGCAGCACTAGTAGCAGCACAAGCATATCTGCTTACAACTCGACCAAGCCCAGGGGATCCTAGGGAACATATGCATAGAGCAGCATTAAACGGACTCAACATGGTGGGCCACAAGCTATCAGCAAAAGGAGAGGAAGTATATCACCACAAGGAAGCGCACAAGCCAAGGTCACCTCGCCGTCACAACAGTCCTCGGCACAGAAGTAGTAATCAACGATCTCGATCGCCATCACCAAGACAACATGGAGGAACCCAAAGATCCCGATCTCCAAATGAAAAACATGACTATGAAGACGAAGAAAAAGAGATGGGGGCATCGTGCTTTACCCGCAGGGTTCGCACCACACCAGTACCCAAGGGATTCAAATTACCCCACGATCAACAAAAGTATGACAGATCACAGGAACCACAGTCATGGCTCTCAGACTATCTACAAGCAGTACAAATATTGGGAGGAACCAAAGAAACAACAATGCAAAGTTTGCAGCTACACCTCACCGACGCTGCAAGGTCATGGTTGAGCAAACTAGAGAAAGAAACTATTGGAAGCTGGGAAGACCTCACAAAGAAATTTACAAGCAACTTCAGGTCGACATACAAACGTCCATCATCAATAGAAGAAGTCAAAGCATGTGTGCAACAACGCGACGAAACACTACGGGCATACATCCAAAGATGGAGTCTTATAAAAAACTCAGCAATCGAAGTTTCAGACGAAAGAGCAATAGATGCGTTCATCATTGGATTAAGGCGACGAGACCTAGTCGAAGAGATGGGAAGAATTAAGCCAAAAACAGTATCAGACCTCATGGACGTAGCAAATAGATTCGCAGACGGAGAAGACGCATGCAACAACAAGCATACGCGATCTTCAGAAGATGATAGGAGAAACAGATACGGAAGTCAAAGGAGACGGTCCCGCAATTACGACAATTACGGCTCCCATAGCCAAGTAGCCGCAGGGTACAAGGACAACAGCTATCAAGGAAGTGATCGCAGAAGCTCGGGATATCGAAGCTACGGAAAAGAGGACTATAAAAAGTTTCCCACGAGAGAATCCAGAGAGTACAACCCGTCGCCAGAAGACATGCTCAACGGACCTTGTCATATACACTCAGCGTTCGTCGACGGGAAGCGAGTATCCAGGCATGCAATGAAAGATTGCACAACATTCTTGAAGCTACAAGAGGCAGCATTAAACAAGCAAACCGAAGCAAGGAGACAAGGATACGAAGGAAGCAACAAACCTCCCACAAGTCAGCAAGGGAACAATGAAGCTCTTCAAGGTCAAGACCAGCCAAATCAGGAACACAATGACGACGAAGGATACGTTCCATCTAAGGGACACATCATAGCAATGATACAACCCGTGCCCAAGTCGAACAAAGAAGAAAAGAGTATTACTCGACAAGTCAACCTCGCAGTCATCTCACCTCCAGCCACAACGGAATATTTACACTGGTCAGAACAACCAATCGAGTTCAACAGAGAAGACCACCCTATAACAGTACCTCGGCCAGGAAACGCGCCTTTGGTACTCAAAGCTCAAATTGGCGCATACGATGTCGACAGAATATTCATGGATGCAGGAAGTGGAATCAATCTGATATATGCGAAAACACTCAAAGCAATGCATATATCACTAGAGTTCCCGAAGCCAACAGATTGTTCCTTCCATGGGATCATACCAGGAAGTGCTAATTATCCACTAGGACGAATAGCACTCAACGTTTGCTTCGGCAACCGGCAAAACTACAGAAGAGAAAAGCTAGACTTCGAAGTCATGGACTGGCCATCTCAGTATCATGCGATCCTCGGACGACCCACGTTTTTGCGATTCATGGCAGTGCCTCACTATACATATCAGGTACTCAAAATGCCAGGACCAAGAGGAATAATTACAGTAAAAGGAAGTTTTGAAGTCTCAGATCTCTGCGACAGGGAGTTCCACAAGATGGCGCAAAACTTTGGCATGACAACCAACTATGCAGAGAAGGCGAAAAGCACGACTACAGAAGGCGTCAAGCTACTCGAAGGACGCGTTGCGGAGCCCGAGATGAAGAAACCACGAGTAGGAGCATCAGGAGAAGACAAAGATACAGGAGAAGAAGAGAATGTCATGACGGCATAAAACATCAAGAACAACAAAGTAGACTAGAAGAATAAGGCTGTAAAAGCCACGAGTTATACCAGGGGCAATGCCCTCTAGATCCAGAACACAGGTCATAGGCCGGATCTCTTGGGTCACCCCATGTATCTTACATTACAAGTATAATAAAGACAAAACGTTCCTCATATTTGAGTTTACGAGTCTTTCAAAGGGAAAATGCGGCAAACGCACGAATCGTACAAAAACGCTCTGAGAATAAATTTCAGACATACAGTCGCGAAATAAGAAAACTCTCGCGTTCCACATAAGTATTACAACATTGGGTTGTCAGAATCGTCTACACCTAAAGGGTCTAAGTAGTGATACTTGCGGAAAAACACGGCATCTTCTTGCAATAGCCTGGCTATAATTCGTCGGGCAGGCTGCAAGGTACTCTCCAAGTGTACTCGAAGGCTAGCTCCACCTGGAGGATAGCTTAGCGATATAGAACTATAATTGAGTCTTGGCTGCCACTTGCGTATCCACCCAAGAGCAAAGTTGGCACCTGCCACTAAGTTCAGTTCTACCAATCGATGAATTCGCTGGCTGGATCTAAAAGTATCAAGAAGCAGTGGGAAAGTTGCAGGCAGAGGATTGCGAGGAAGCATAACCGAGTGCATAGTTACGAGATCTCTTCTGCAGCCATCCACTGCCTCGCCAATGTGTTGGGCGCGGTCCTGAAGCAATACAATAGCACTCCGGCGTCGAGGATCAGACCACAAAGTTTCTACACCTGCGGACATTTTTTCTAGAGCCGCATTTCGCTCGGTAACCCGACGATTTTCAGCAGCGAAATCCAAACAAGTGCCTATGATGGCAAAGGATATCATAAAAATAGCAGTGGAGCAAAAAGGGAAAAAGATAAGTCAAAAGGAAACTTACATCGCAACATCTCACATGCGGATTCGATAATGCCAAGGACAAAAGAATTGCATTCCTCATGATGCAAAATCTTTGCCGTCAAGCTAGACACCTTATCATCAAGAATAGATACCTGCTTTGTCAAATTAGAAGTTTTGCTAGCTTTATCAAATGCCATCTGAGCTTGGCGTTTGGCTAAAGTCAAGCGAGCCTCAAGATCAGAAATCCTTGAAGAATACTCTGCACATTGACTGCATTGACTAGGAGGCGACGAAATCGTCGAGCCGAACGTGCGGGCAGAGGAAGGAGCAGGCCCGCAAGTCAAAGGATCATTGATGTGCATCGACTGGAAGTCAAAAGAAAAGAAAGGAGAAACATTTCAGAGAGACATCACAAGACTTCATAAGAAGGAAACATATTTACATAAGTGCAAAACCCTTTGACTAAGGTTCTCGGGTTGCACGGAACTAAAAGTTTTTACATTCAAAAGGAGAAATTGAAAGCTACAAAGAAGCCGAGTCTATGCCACCTCAGCATTTTGCTCCGTGGCACAAGAAGGCATGACAAATTCCTCGCCAACAGTCGACGGAGGCGCAGGATCTTCCGCCGTTGGAGGTGGCGCAGTAGATGCCGCGGAGGCTGCCGAAGGAGAAATAATTGCCGCCAGTGCAGGCGCTAACTTCTTCGCCTTCTCAAAGAAAGCCTTCATCTCATCGCGGGTGCGGCCATGGGGAGAGCTCACCTTCTCCCAGTCGAAGTCCGCACCGTGTGAAAAAGAAAGTGCGATAGCACCCTCAGCACCACGCTTTAGAGAAAGCCCCTTAAGCTGGAGGGTGGGGTCTTCAGTTATACCGAAGGCCTTGGCAAGCTTCTCCAAGTTGTCCTTCGGAACCTCCGCCTTCTTCTTCGGCCACAACCCGACGAACAGCCGCGACAGAACGCGGCTAACCAAATCAACAGTCTCCTGGATAGATATCCAATTTGCCTCGAGTAGGTTAACCGCGGTCAGCAGAGGATCATCGCTCGGTTGCAAAGACGACGAAGATACCCCGGTAAATCCTGCACAACAAAAGAGGACAAAGGAAAAAAGGAAAGAAAAGTATCAGCAACGCAACAGGAGTTGAAATAAAAGACAAGGCGAAGTGTTTACCTTCAGCAGTAGCAGACATCGTGCGAAGACGCTCTGTCACGGCTTGCTCTCGCTGAGTATGCTCCTTGTTGGCATCGGCCAAAGCTTTTTCAGCTTTCTTCGCCTTGCCAAGCGCTGATTTCTGCGACTTCTCAGCGTTTGCTTTGGCAGCGGCCGCAACATCGCAGGCCTTCTGCGAGGCACTAAGCTCGGCCTCTAGCGACGCAATTCGGGCATTGGCTGTTGCTAGAGCAGCTACAGCAGAAGAAGAAAGGAAGTCAAATAAACAGCAAAAGATAAGCGTGGCAGAAAAGTCATGACTGGATGAAGAACATACCTTCGGAAGCTTTCGCAACCTTTAGGTACTCAGCACATTCAGTGCCTAAGGCGACGAATCTCTTCAACAATGCCTGGGAGAAAGGGCGTGTAAGAGCATAAGTGTATACAAGAAAAATAAGTGAAAGAGAGTTACTCACATCATCGGGGGGAACCGTAGATGCATGAGCTTCAAGAGAAATGTCGGCTTCCTTTGCCTTCTTCGAGCGTTTGAGGCTTCAGGCTTGAGGAATCTTCTTGACATAAGCCCTGGTAACCCTCGGCGTAATGTCTGGCTCAGCAGGCTCATCAGCGGTCGCAGGCGAAATCGAAGGAGCAGCTGTACCATCTTTTGGCGGCTCCTCGTCATCTCTACAAGAAGAAAACAAGTTATGTATAACACGACAGAAACAAGGCAAGAGCGGTGCAATTGAAGAACTCGAATAAAGCACTTACGATGCCAGGAGGTCGAAGTATTCCATATCTCCTGCAAGAACAGAGGCCTTATCAGCCGCTGCAGAACTCGAAGAAGCAAATTCGTTGACACGCTTCCTTTTCTTGTCGACACCAGTATCTTCAGCGAGCACAGGAGGAGGCGATGTCGACGAACTAGTGTCTTCTTCTGATTCTTTGGCATCATCTCCGTCCTGATTTTCTTCAGTCTCGGGGGCTTCAGATACAGAAGAGGCCAGATCAGCCGGAAGAGGCCCTTCCTCTGGAAGAGGAGGGCGCGAAACAAGGAATTGGTGCCCCTGCACATAAACAAGTCAGCAGAGTACAAAGGCAAAGAAAAAACATAAATCAAAGTAAACAAAATTCGACAACAAGTGAACACAAAGATACGTACCTCGGGTAGAGGGTGCACAGAGTCGAAGTAATCAGCGGTCAAAATCAGCAACCGCATGATCCTTGGTGAGCTTGGTGAGGTTCCTAACTCGCTTGTCCACATCTTGTTTCTCTATCAGATCTTCAGAGACGCGAGTAGGATCTTCCAAGCCAGAGTAACTCCAAAGCTTGATAAGGCGGTGCTGCAGGGGCTGAACTCGACGTTGCACAAAGAACGCCATGAGTTGAATACACGACAAAGCGCCTCCTTTGCCTCCTTTCAAAGCTTGAATGCGAGATAGAAGAGGAAGAACTTGTTCTATTTCCGCATCTGAGGGAAGCGCATCCCATGACGCCAATTTCTTCACTTCCTTGGAGGCATCAAACGGGGCTAGACCATATTGGTCTTCAAGAGAGGCTTTGCGATCTTGGATATAGAACCATTTGGTTCTCCACGCCTGGACAGACGCGGCAAAGGAAAATTCGAGGTACTGCGCTTCAGGGCGCACAGAGACAACGGCTCCGCCCAATTCAGGCTTTCTGGCCAGAGCAACGTTGGGGTGAAGCCGAGAAAGTGGGGCTCAATGCCCAAGAATGACTCGCAGAGAGTCACGAAACAAGCAATGTGAAGGATAGAGTTAGGTGTGAGCTGGTGAAGCTGCACACCGTAAACAAAGAGAAGCCCACGAAGAAACTCGTGGGCAGGAAGAGAAAGGCTGCGGAGGAGGAAGGCAAGAAACATTACCCGATAGCCGCTTGGGGGCTGCGAGATCCGCTCAGTACTAGGGAACTTGATTGAATCGGAGCTGGAGATGAGGCCGTCCGTCCTGGCCTTCTCCAACTCCCTCTGCGTGATGATAGAGCGTACCCAGCTGGTCGCAGAAGATGTCTTGGCCATGGTGTTCTTGGTGGCTAGGTGCTTCACGCGTATCTATCACGCCGCGCTTGGGGGCTACGCACGAACGGAGAGAGAAGAAGAGATCGGCAATGGAGGCGGCGGAGAGAAATAGCTGGTAAACAATAAAATCCCCCACTACCCCCCTTATATACCTTCTAAGAGAAGGATCGTGGGCTGAGACGTGGCGCAAAGAGCGGAAACGGCAGCCCACTAACGGTAAAAAATTGCGAAAATTACAGTGCTGCCCATAAAACGGTTCGCACTCATACAGAGTGACGTACTCATTGACGTCATAAAGAAGATGATATAAGAAATGTCAAAAACAAGAAGGATGGCGCCGACAAGTGCAAAATCTATAGACAAGACTATACACGAAGGACTTTCGATTATAGCCTTGGGGGCTACTACTTTCAAGAATGTTGAATGCAACTTCTAACTGGAGTGATGGACGCGTATTCGACGACAGGTTATCATTAAAATATTTTGAGTTGAAGTATGATGGACTACATTATATTTTAGCCTATACTCGAAAAAGTATTTTTTGACTATAGCCTCGGGGGCTACTCCCATCGGGAGCGCTGAGCGCGCACCCGACGATATTTCTTGGCAAGCATTGGAACATATGAAGTGGAGGAGTGTTACTCCCATCGGGAGCGAGTTTTATGGTTGTTTAAACCCGAATATTTTCAGTCAAAATTTGACTGCGACATGAGATTCTCGAGTTGCGTGATCGCAACGAAACTCGAATGCCGTGACTTGTCACGAAGGTAAGACCCCGGGATCCGTCCTGTGTGGCCTAGTATACGCATATGGATGCGCTCTGCTGGTATATATCCGTGTCTACGACGCGAAGAAAATCCTGGTAGACGCACTGGGTACCCTGAGAATCACTGGGATTCATTCTTTGTAAGTCCTAAATGCGGCAAAAGAGTGGGTTTGATCGGTATCCCGAATTCAAGTCCAAGGGGATTGAATTTGAAGTAGGTGACAAGTATCTGTTCCGGCAGTTAACTGACCTCTTGATCCGTCAGAGTTGTCAGGCTTGTTCATCAAAACCCCTTGCGAAAAATTATCATGAAAATAAGTCGAAAGACCAAGTCGAAGATTTAAAGATATGAAGAAGTTGAAGAATTGATCAAGTCGAAGATTTAAAGATTAGAGATTCCACCCGAATCTGCAATTCTGGTAGAATCTCAAGGGCTACTGACAAGGGTATAGCTAATAGAGCCCGTTAGTTGAGTACCTCCGAGGCCCATTAAGCTAGGCCCAATTGTAATGATAGCCAAGATACGAGTTCTTACCGTATGTCGATATTGTAATATGTATCAGACCCTACCCGATCCTCGAGACCTGGCCACCTATATATAGGGGCCAGGAGGGGACGGTGTAGGCCAGATGAAAGCAAGCCAGGTTGAACACCCAAGTTTACTTTCGATACATACTTATTTCGACTAACTTTACCTTCGAGTTCATCCGACGCCCTCTTCCCCCGATCCTAAGTCCTTCATCTAGGACATTTGTCGAGTTAACCCTCGTCACCAGATGAAAAAAATAAAGTGAAAAAATAGACCTCATTCGGGAGAGACCTCAAGGAATTATGCCCTAGAGAAAATGAAGAAAAATATGATTAATAATTCCATATTTATTATTATGTTTATACTTTACGCTATTACAACATGTGGATCTTAGGTCAGGGACTTAAAGAAAAACAGACTAACACATGAAAAGAGGTAAACAACAAAAGAAGTCATAGTCAACATTTCTATAATGACAGGCTTATTTATTGGTTGATGAGTGAGCTTTTCTAAATATGGGTATTGTTATTGTACTAAGGGTACTAACAATAAATAAGGGTACTCCCTCCGACCCATATTACCTTTAGCAAATACGAATATATCTAGCACTAAAATGTGTTTAGATACATCCATATTTGTAAAAGGTAATATGGGTTGGAGGGAGTAGATTGTTTGGTGAAAGAATCGTGCTGAACCGACCCAAGTCAACTGATAAGCCGCAAAGCTGATTTATTTTTGTTTCGAGCATATCTTAAAAGTTTAAAGCGTGTCTTTATTGTGCAATCCTTAGAAGCATGGAAATATCTTGTTTTCTCATTCTTGAAGGTACGTGTTGGTACCGTTAGATGTTACACCGTAACAGAATAAAAAGAAGATGTTTACCACATGTATTAGATAAGGTGTATGAGAACACGATAATTGGAGATTGGGATTTGGGAGATATGGTCGGTTCCTCTCGGATTGTGATGCTATCTAATCGTTTGCGCATACACTATATGATATATGATCACAGGACAATGATAATATTGTAACCATAAAAGAAGTTCGATTACCGGATCGAGGTTAACAAGTATCGTGATCAAAGAGTTCATTCACGAGATTACTTATTGTCTCACCTCAGGATGTCATCGTATCGTGAAGCAAAGGAATATAAGTTAAGTGCTAAGACAGAAAGGTTTGTCTGTATAAATATACATTTGAGTAACATACAGAGCCAACAAGTCAGTGCATGTTTGGTTATTGATCTGAAGGTGTTCGTGATCATGTCTATATGTTTACCGAAGTGTGCTGGGTCATACACATAAATTTGTACTATCAAATGTAGAAATTGGCAATGTGTGAATAAGGAAAGTAGTTAATAGAGAGCATCCGAAAAGTTCCAGTGAGATCCGAAATTGTTTCGGAGGTTTTATAAATATGAGAGGAAGTATCAGAATCACTCCGATGTCAACAGAAGGGTTTTGGAGTATCATCGGTAGTGTTCTGGAGTTACAAAATAATGTTTGGGATTTACTAAAAGTGTTTCGAAGTATAAAACAACAACAGAGGCAAAGGAAAGGGGAAGATAAGCCAAAGAAGTGCTACAGAGCTACTTGATTTAAATCTTGACATATTAAAATATGATGATGCACAAGAAGTTCCTCTCACTCAAAATGCACCTCCATATGAAGACATGTAGCTTTTTTTATCATAGATTTTGCTATTTTGTCCAGATGCAATGTTGCAATCTTATTTTTACTTCCTTAGTTACTCTGAAATAGTGTGTTAGGTGAATAATGGATGATGCACAACTTTCTTCCTTATTTACACTATTTTTTCCTCCAATTTTACACATTTATGGATGAATAGAGAACATATTGCCATTTTTTTCAAGTTGCACTTATTGTAGCACATAAATTAATTTATAGTATGATTTTGATTTCAAAAATATAAAAGCAAGTGGTTGCAGCAGTTAGGACACTAATCATCTTACAGAAGGGAGAAAAAAGTAGCAGAAGCTCATTTCATTCTTAATAGCAACATCTTACAAATATTACCAAGAACACTCAACATCACTACATAATTGCCAAAGCAAGCACACTAATCATCACTACATAATAGCGAAAGCAAACAACCTAAACATCTCTACCCTAAGCTTGCTTCTTCTCTGGCTTGGTCAAATCTTTAATTCTATATTTCTCAACACGGGCTTCTTCTTCATGCTCTACTTCTCCTCCTTATTTCCCTTCTTCTTCTCTCGATTTGATAACAACCATAAAAAGTTTTAGTTCAAATCTTGCTAATTTTGATCAAACTGACTGCATAAGGGTTTGAGACTGACAAACTGAACAATTTGAGAGAAAGGGAACATACTGGAGGTGCCCAGGGAGGTACGAACAAGGATCTACGGATGGGGGTGTAGACGGCTATGGAAGCGTCACGTCAATGCAACCCTAAAGGATGTGAATTTTCATCTCCAGGATCATGTTGGTGGGAAGGAGCGGCCGCCAGCCATTCGGCTTCACCATTGCATCCCTTTCCTCCGGAGAGGCGAGAACATAGTGGAGGAGCATAACCTTATCATAGGGCTTGTGATTGCGCTGCTGGACCGCATGTCTCGCTGGAGGTGCGGTGTTGATGTAGGAATATTATATATGTAACCGCCCAGTTGGTAAACCCCAAGAGAAGGTTATGATGAGCACATCAGCAAGTCTTCCCTCAGTTGTGAAACCAAGGTTTATCGAACCAGTAGGAGAAAGAACCAAACTTCAGAAGGTCGATGCCGACTAGCTTTGCAACAACGTCGGACAATGGCGCCAGGAACTTGTCCAAGGTGTAGCTTTATACCAGCAGCAACGTGGAACCTGCACACAACACAACCAAGCACTTTGTCCCAACTCACAGTGAGGTTGTCAATCTCACCGGTTTGCTATAAACAAAGGATTAAGCGTATCAAGTGGTAAAAGATAGTAGTTTGCAAGAATGTACATAAAGCAAGTAAATAGTAAACGGTAATAGCAATGTAAAAGAATGGACCGGGGTCCACAGTTCACTTGTGGTGTCTCTCCATAAGATAAATAACAACATGCTGGGTTAACAAATTACAGTTGGGCAATTGATAGAATAAAGATAACATACAAATGTCATGAGGATCACTATGAGATTCACTTGAGCATTACAACATAATACATAGACCGTAATCCAACTGCATCTATGACTAATAATCCACCCTCTAGATGTCATCCGAGCAACCATTGGGTATTAAGTTACAAGCAACAGATTATCGCCTTAAGCAAAGTGTGTAATGTAAACAATACGAATATCCTTGAACACAAGATTGTTGTTTTCTCCCTAGTAGCAACAGCACATATACAACCTTAGAAGTTTATGTCACTCCCTAAGATTACTAGAGGTATGAACCCACTATCGAGCATAAATATCCCCTCTTGGAGTCACTAGCATCTACTCGGTCAAAATATCTACTAGCAACGGAGAGCATGCAAGATCATAAGCAACATATATAGAGATAACATAAAGATAATAATTCAGCATATCAACTTGACATCGTACCAATACTCATCGGATCCCAACAAACACAACATGTAGAAATACACAAAGATAATCTTGATCATGACAGGCAGCTCACAAGATCTAAATATGAAGCACAAGGTGGAGATGACAACCATCTAGCTACTGATATGGACCCTAGTCCAAGGTAGACTACTCACACATCACTCCGGAGGCGACCATGGTGATGAAGATGGCCTCCGGCGGTGATTCCCCTCTCCGGTAGGGTGCCGAGAAGAGCTTCTGGACCCTCCCGATCTCGTGTCGATGACGGCGGCGGCTTGTATTAGGTTTCAAGGAAAATTGATCGGTCCCTTTAGATTTTCCCGTCGAGGGGATTATATAGACGAAAGGGCTGCGTCAGAGTGTGGGCCAGGGGCCCACACCATAGCCCGGCGTGGCTAGGGGGGCCCCACGCCGTGGCATGGTGCGGCCGCCTCCTGGCACCACTCCGTCTCTCCTTTGGACTTCGTCTCGTGTCGGGAAAAATAGGAATTCTGGCTTTTGTTTTGTCCAATTTCGAGAATATTTCTTGTATAGCTTTTCTGAAACACAAAAACAGCAGAAATAGGGAACTGGCAGTGTGGCATCTCGTTAATAGGTTAGTTCTATAAAATGCATAAAAACGCCACGAAGTGTAACAAAACACAAAGCAAATGGTGTATAAACAAGCATGGAGCATCAAAAATTATTGATACGTTTGAGACGTATCACTCACCTCATCCACCAATTCCCGTACAACCAGCTCCGTCGCACCGTGCACCCGTGAAGCTGATCCACCGCAGGCAGGAGAAGGGGCATGGACCTGCCCCTCCACTGTGGCCCTCTTCGAGCAGGTGCAGGGGAACGAGTAGTGGTCTCCATGGAGTCCTCTCCCTGCTCCGCCATCTTGTTGCTGCTGCCAAGAGAGCGCGTCACCGTTATCCAGTCAGGGTTCTTCACTCAGCTCGCGTACTCGGTGGTTTTTGGTCTTGAAGGAAGAGAGTCAAGATTTTTTTAAAGTATTGCAACAACCCTGCGCATGGGAGAACCCATGAATGACGCGGAAGTATTTTTTGGATTTAATCACAAAAACGCGTCTTTGAGATAGCTCACCCGAGCCGAAAACAATCAAATTCGCTCAATTCTTTTGAATTGGACCTAAGTGTTTCCGGAATGCAAGTTGTAAGACTAGTTTTTCTCGGTTTGCAAATTGTGGGACTAAAACGCTTCCACGGTGCAAGATATGGAACTAAAAGTGTATATACCTCTTGTTCAATTCTTGGGGTTCCCTAGAATGACAGAATGTGGACCTTTACCTGTGCGTGCTGAACAAAGTACTACTCCCTCCATTTCGGTTTAAAGGATCTACGCGTATTTTTAGGTTATTAATTTGAGCAATGTAATATAAGATATATGTTACAAAAAATATATCATTAGAAACTTTGGATCATCTAGTTTCTAATGGTATAATTTTTGTATTATATAATTTATATTTTATTAGTCAAATTTGCAATCTAGGGAGACGCGTAGGCTCTTTAAACCGGAATGGAGGTAGTAGCATGGATCGTTAACGGAGGAGGAAATTCAAATTCGGTCTCGTTGCCGATGATTCGCGGGGCGGGCGCGAAGGCTATCTACACACACGCCTGCGATCGCCGAATCAAACCAAATCGCGAATTTTTGAGGATCAGACCACCTGCGCGAGTGAAGTGCTAAAAAAGACCCCCTCCGAAATGTTTTGTCAAAAAGGACCGGCTGTGGGTGGCGGCACCCCCGCGGCAGGCGACACGTGGCACCTGCCGCCATTGGCATCGCCGGCAAGCCCCTGCCGCCGTTGGCATCGCCGGCACGTCCGCCGGCATGGCCCCTGCCCCTGCCACCTGCCGCCAGTGGGGGTGGCGGCATGCCCCTGCCCTGCCACCTGCCGCCAGTGATGGTGGCGGCATGCCCCTGCCCTGCCACCTGCCGCCAGTGATGGTGGCGGCATGCTGCCTGCCGGCGATGCCAATGGCGGCAGGTGCCACGTGTCGCCTGCCGCGGGGGTGCCGCCATCCACAGCCGGTCCTTTTTGACAAAACTTTTCGGAGGGGGTATTTTTTAGCACTTCACTCGCGCAGGTGGTCTGATCGGTCAAAAATTCCCAAATCGCACTCACTCGAGAAAGTTCCTGCAAGCAAGCCAAACACTTGTAGAAAGAGGCGAGCATGGTTAATGCATTAGTACTTGCATCTTCCATGTGCAGGATATGAAGTGGAGAGGGGCCAGTGAATATATATCTCTCCTAACTGGTCATCCTCTGGTCCTAAAACGTACTCAAGATTCTCTCTCACTTGCATACCAGCTCCAACCACGCACCTGGCCGGGCACGTGGAGATCCACGACGGCCTCACCGCGCCACGCGCGCAGGCACCGACACAACCCTTACCGACCGCCGACCGCGGGGCCAGACCCGATCGATAGACCAATCCTTTACCGTGAGTGAGCATTTCTATCGGGCAAGGCCCCATGTCACAGTAGGACGGAATCGATAGATGCGCGACCGTCGCCGGCGTGCAGACGGCGTACGTGTCGTGTCGTGCGCAATCATGGAGTGGGCGCGTCACCACAGGATGGGAGTTCCCATCCGCTCCGTCCTCCGCTCCGGCCAGGTCGCTGTCGCCGCAGTTAAGCCGCGCCGCCCTGACCCCCAACCCCCTGCGCGCATATACGGGCAGAATCGACAAAAATAACCCTTTCTGTAAACTTCAGCACAAAATAAACCGTCTTTAAAAATATTTTATAAAATAACCTCACTGAATAACGCCCACAGCGGGGGCGCCATGTTAGTATGTATAACGCCCCGGTCAAAGGCGTCGTAGTAACAAAACTGACTCGCCACGCTGGACAGATGGGCTCCACTGTTGGGCATACGGCGCCCCAGCCTAGGGCGTCATACTCAGGCATACAGCGCCCCATCCTAGGGCGTCATACTCAGGCATACGGCGCCCCATCCTAGGGCGTCATACTCAGGCATACCGCGCCCCAGCCTAGGGCGTCATACTCAGCTCAATAACGCCCTGGCTATGGGCGTCGTATGATAGCCCAACGACTTACCAATTCTGCGAGGTCTTCGTATGGCGCCAGGAGCAGGGGCGCCGTTTGTTGGACTACGGCGCCTCGACTTAGGGCGCCGTGCTATAGATGGCATATATACAGTACAAAGTTTCTGAAATATATGATTCAAAACAAAATCTAATTAAGGTTCAAAAGATGGTAGTTATAGCCAGAATTTTTTGTGACGACAAGTTAATCTCACCACAACAAGTTCATGACAATACCATCAAGAGTTCACAACAAGTTCATAACAATACCAAACAAGAGTTCACGATGACAACAACTACACAACATCTGTGCACACTCTACATCATCTAGTTCTTCCTCTTCCCCCGTTTGGTTTTCCCATCGTCTTTGCTCTTCGCAACTCCACGCCTTCTCCTCCGAACATGCTGCAGCTCCTCCTCCTCTGACTCGCCCGCAGCCTCGATGACCTTGTCCTTACTTGCCTTCCTCGCGTATGCATCCGGAGTATAAATATCATTTGGCCCGTATTCCCGTGGCTTCCTCGGCTTCAAGTTGAACTGACGATGCTGGTGACTAGGCTCAGGTGCATTGGGGATCTGCGAGGCGTTAATTACATCATGCGTGTGTCCCTCGTCCTCCTCCCTCTCGACATCGCCCACATCTGAGTCCTCGAGAGAGTGGTGTGCAGCGCTTGACGAGGACCTCGACGAGGTAGGCACGACATCGTCGATGAAGCGGCAGCCTAGAAGAGCACCTAAGCCACGTGCCCAAGCTTTGGTACGCTGCGAAATTAACAAGTCATCAAGTTAGAAGATAGAAAAAATTGTGTATCAGATGGTTTGAGTAACAAACAGATGCATGAATATTTATTTCCCAAGCCTTCTTTGCACCATATGAAAAGGATGAAATTACCACTATAAACAGGTAGTATCATACTACCATGTGAACATGCAGTAACAACATTGATTCAAAAGTTTGAAAATATGGAATAGGTATGGGAGAAAGGAATGATCCTGCGAAACCAATGCAAAAACAGTACCAATGCAAAAACCAACGCGAAACCATTATATGGGGCATGGTCTTATTGACAGGAAGGGTTTGAAGCATCAAACAAATCAAGGTTCCGATCATCCGATGGTACAAATAGGACTAGATCAAATAGTCATGGGGCATGGTCTTATTGACAGGAAGGAGATTGAATTTCCAAATCCTAGCACAGACGTAACTGATACTGCATTCACCACCACAGTAAAGTTCATACTGCTCTATCATATCACTGCTATCTTTGAATTAAATTAATCTCTATGTAGACGCAGCAGCTAACATGTAGTAGCAGGCAGCATTGCACATCTAGGAAGGACCGAAAGACCTAAGGACGAACATGGATAGATTGCATCAGATATCCATAATCGAGAATCATAATGGATAGATGGCCATGTCTCTAGATGACACAAGTACCAGTAAATGGTAAAATGAATAACCAGGGGGCTTGCACACAATTACTGAAACTTGACTTGGGATCATGGAAGCTTTTATTTAGGTCTGTATGTAAGATTTTTATGGAAATTGACTAACCAAATTATTGAATCACATCCCTGGAAATAAACATGCACAATTTTTATCACAAAGTCTGCTGCAAATATTCTAATGACAGTGTTCACATTGGTTTGTTTAAATTGCCTTTTTCTTTGTATCTTGACATTATTAACTCTTTTCATTACAAAAAGAAGAAGATAATATTTCAAGGATAAAATTATCCATGTCATACCTCAGCAAAAGCTTTAAGGGCGTGGTTGGATTGTTCACCCGGAGGGTACTTCAGTGCCTCCGCAGCCTCGATGACATGTTTTGAGAGCTCAGTTTGCTATCAAAACAACCTTGGTCAATTTTTGCTCAAGCTATGCCCATATGTAGATATAGAGGAGAACTTACCGCAAAGCGGATGACCGGCGCCAATTGTGTTCGTCTACCTTCTCTGATGAGCTTGTTATACTGGATACTGGCCATCTGGTCGAAACCAGGGTTGGGTTCAAGCAAAATTTCCTCACTTTCAAATGCCGGCGGGTTTAGTTGGGTACGAGCATTGGAACGATGCCACACGAGATAGCGGTTGAATGCCTCCGTATTGAAAGGCCGCGGGGCAGACCTTGGAGTGGGATGCTTCAATCTTTCCTCAATCTCATCGATATCGGACAGGAACTTCCGGATGTGCGTGTCATGTTTATGTCTCCAATTCTTTATACCCTTGGTCTTGCTCTTGTCCAGGCTGCATATTCAATTTCATCATTGTTAATTGCATCCCGACAGCTGATATGAAACAATGAAAACAACAACACTGATATGAAGCACTTACCCATGCAGATATAAAGAAGTGTCCATGAACTCTGGCGGGGTCTCCTGATATAAGCCAAATTGTGTCATAACCCGGTGTGGCAAATGCATCTCGACAGCATAGTAACAAATCAACGGGCCACTCATACGCCAAAGATGTGCTTCGTTCAGACACTTTGGATTCAAATCGAATGTGGACACATGACCAATGTTACCCCCTGTGCCATATGGCTCCCAAGTCACCTGTGCAGAATACAATGAACTATATGGTTAGATCGATAAGCGGACAAGCGGACAATAAGGTGGACAAGCGAATGATCTTACATGCTCCGGGGCCATGATGTCGAGCTCGTTGCAGTAGTGCAAGTATTGTGTCTTTGAACTACCAATGAAACCTTCAACCTTGTCCCAGTAGTAAGCCCACGTAGGCCTACGGTCCGGATCATTATGGTCATCCCAATGGTCATAACCCAACCCTATGAGGCTGGGTCGCCCAACTGGCAAGCGCTCCCAACTCCATATCGATAAAAGGAGCATCGGACCACCGATATTGGCTTCCTTTGACCTACTCCTGTCCTTTGGATTCGTACCCCTACGGCACGCCTCATCCAGCTGCACAAACGGGAGAAATATGTAAGTATAAACTAGAGAAAAATTCAATGCGGTGAAGACATTATGCACAAGTGGTTACCTGGCGGTATAAATAAGCTAGGGCTGCTGTACCCCAACTTAGTCCGTGCTCCCAACCAGCAAATAACTGAAGCCACATATAGGGAGCTCGACCGCCAGTGGAGTCAGAGAAGAGAACCCGGCTGATTACATACCAGCAGTAAGCCCGAGCATACTGCTGCACCTCCTCACTGTCTTCATCAAATTCAGGCGGGCACTCCTTGAAGTTTTCTTGAATCCATGCATACGTTGCACCGGCGGACTTCCCTGGCACTCCCGGCTCCTTCCCGATAAGGCCCACCATATTTTCACGCCATCCATCAGAATCGGTGCTAAAGCAAATAGGATCTCCTTTTATAGGCAGTGCAAGGATCATAGAAACGTCCTGCAGGGTTACTGTCATCTCTCCACAGTGGAAGTGAAAAGTATGAGTCTCTGGACGCCATCGGTCAACGAGTGCAGTGATCGCACAAGGGTTCATCTTCGGCGTCGAACGAGACACGAGTGTGATGAAAGGGAGAAGCCCAGTCTTCCGGATATGCTTTGTGTATCGCTCGTCATACTTCATCTTATCATGAACCCCACCAGACCTCAGGTGGAGCTGGTCAAAAACCCTTCTATCCTCCTCCATATACTGCGCACGATGGAATTTATCGTATGCCTCATTGATAAGAGACATCCTGCAAAATATACAAAAATGTGCAAATATCAATACCTACCAATACTAGTACAAATATGAATCTATCATCAATACATGCCAATACTACTGCCATTATCAGAACCATTTCGGTAACACTAAAAATCATTTGCACTAGTAAGTTATTCTTAAACTGCATGCGTGCATGTTAAATTAATATAAAATGAGGTCACAAATATGAATTATAAATAAAGTCATGTACACCCATACAATTCTCTTTTGTGGAACATAAAACCATGTGCATGCAAACTTTGCATCCTTCCTAGTTTAAGCAAAAGAAAGATGAGAATTGTTTTTGCAAAGAATGCACACTAGCTACCAAAAACGTATGCGTGTAGCATGTGAAGCGGCAGGAGATGTGAGGAAGCCTAACTCCATTCAGCTGATAGACTTTTTTATTTCACTTTCAGTTCAGATATCAAGGAGGAAAAAAATTAAAAAAATACCAACATGCTGTGTCTCTTTTTGCCCAGTATAAAACTAGAACACATCCTACCATCTTGAACAGGCAGCAGCATCACTCAAGCTCCTCTTCCCATATTTGCCTTTCCAGTTTCATTCAACCTTTCCTCCACTTACTACTCTTTGCAGCAGCTAGCCTCTTTCCATTGTCGACATGAGGCTTCCAGTGGTGTTCTTTGCATGCTGCGCTCTCTTGGCACTGCATTATGCAGAGGCAGCCAAGGCCAGGCACTTCAAATGGGAGGTGAGCAACATGTTCTGGTCGCCGGACTGCGAGGAGAAGGTGCTCATCGGCATCAACGGCCAGTTCCCCGGCCCGACGATACGCGCTAAGGCCGGCGACACCATCGTCGTCAAGCTCAAGAACGCGCTGCACACTGAGGGCGTGGTCATCCAATGGCACGGCATCAGACAGGTAACCACATATCATGAGCACACTGTCACTGTTTTGTATGTCTTCTCCGTGCGACCGTGACATGTCCATACAGAGCTAGTTAGGACTAGGAGAAGCTCTCTTGCTAACATTAGTTGGTCATGTCCATACATGTCACTACTACTACTGACCAAACCTCCTCAGGACGCAGTATTAGTTGTTAGCACCAAGAAACTGATAGTAATCGCAAGACTACTTTACCTTGCAGTAGCCGACGACGGGGAGAAGCCAGCAGAAACTCCACCGAACCTGTGGCGCAGCCTTCAACGAGGAGGGAAGTGCGCGCGGCCGCGCTCCATGGCGGCGGCGGCGAACACGGCGGCGGTGAGCACGGTGGCGAGGGAAGCACGGTCAGTCGGGGCTGCGTCGAGGCGGCTGGGTGGTGCGGCGGCGATGCGGCGGCCGGGTGGAGCGGCGGCTGCGGTGGTCCGGCGGCGATGCGGCGGCTGCGGTGGTCCGGCGGCGATGCGGCGGCCGCGGTGGTCCGGCGGCGATGCGGCGGCTGCGGTGGTACGGCGGCGGCTGGGGACGATGCGGGTCTTCTGTCCTGGTGTTTTTTTAGATCGGTCTAGTGTTGGTATATGGGCTGGGCCCTTTTGGTCCACACAGGAGGATGACGCCCTAAGCCGGGGCGTGATACAGCGGATCATAACGCCCTGGATTGAGGCGCCATATGACCCAGGTGCGGGCCCGGCTAGTCCGACGTGGCTGGTCAACTCTGTCTCCACGGCGCCTTTGACAAGGGCGTTGTACTTCAGTACACAGCGCCCCTGCCCCGGGCGTTATTCAAAGGGGTTATTTTGTGAAATAGTTACAAATGAGGTTTATTTTGTACTGAAGTTTGTCAAAAGGGTTATTTTTGTCGATTTTGCCGCATATACGTAGCGGCACGAGGGATACGTACGGCGCGACGGGCCGCGCGTCGCTGTTGCGGCCTCTGTGGCAGGCCGCGGATGTTTGCCTCGGAGGGAGGGTGTGCGAGGACGATGAAGAAATGCAGGGCGCGATTGATTGTTCGCAAAAAGTTTAACCAGGCCTTAGAGTGTTAATTGGATACCATAAGTCATTGTAATTTTCGATCAGCGTGCTATGTAAAGCACCTTTCGCTCGTGCCCTAAAAAAAAAATGTTCGAATCGGTTGTTCCCCAGGACCAGGGCCCGGAGAGCGCAAACTGCAATTCTCTTGTATATTGTGTAAATGGTGTTTTAGTTAGCATAATCATAATTTATTTAATCATGTGCTCTATATGAAAAGATGCATCTCGGCGAGATGAATCCATTCTGACTATCGGTTTTGAGTTTTGTTTGGTGTAAATCTTTAATTTCTTTTGAAAATGTTTTGACCGAATTTGTCAAATTCATCGCATACAATATGTCGTTTAAAATTTTCTTTTATGAGTAGTTTCAACACATCATTTCACACAATTTTTATGTTCTAAGTTTTCTGTTTTGATAGTCATACATAATTCCATCTCCATCTTTCTTTATACTGGAAGCTGTACGTATATCTGTTCTTCGTCTTCATGCTAGTCGTTGTCGTGTACATCGTCTGGCATGGCGCAACACAACTGACTCGCCGTCTTTGGCGGCTACCAACAATGAGCGGCGGCCATGCGACGGACTCACCGGCTTCGACAGCTACCGGTGGCGAGTAGCGACATGATAGCTGTGGCCCAGTCTCTGTCTGACAGTGACGAGAAAAGGAAGAAGTAGCTATAATAGTGTGTGGTAAGCACACCATGGTAAGACTATAAATAAGTCTGCAGGTATCCAAACAAATGAGCCAAAGTTACCCTAGAAATACAACAAAATTCCTTATGAGCAACCAAACAAAACGTCAAATAAATTTTTACATCGCATGATACGATTCTAGTCTCTCAACATCTGTCACTAGAGAGAAAAAAAAGAGAGCAACCAATCACGCCCCTAGCAACGACGGTGTGTGTGCGGCTGATCAGCTGGTGAAGCGCGCTCTGGAGTACGTACTGTGGAGTGGTCCGTGTCCGGCACCCCGGTCGCTGTGGTGCTGCCACTAGCTGCCCGGACGGAGGCGCAACCGATCGACAACTACTCTGATGGGCAAGCCAGAAAGTACATTTTGTAAGCATTAGGCTTAACACGATTCCCTAAACCCTAATCGTGAGCTAGAGCACCTACGACATGAGTGCATGGTCTACTCAGCTAGCCATCGTGGGCATGGGGAGATGGAAGGACAGTTTGCTCCGTCGATCGTCGGTGGAATTGCAGATAATGCATGGCCTTGTATTGAGCTCAGAGTGCGCGCTGCGCGGACTTTTTCTTTCTAAATCATCCTCGTCAAGATGATGATTTGTGGATCAATACTGCATAGTTTTTTTCCTCGACATTTCCTTTATACACTTTTGTATGTCCAGCTTAGCGGCATAACCAAAAAAAAAAACCCTCTCCAATCATTAATACCTGTCTCTATATAGATATATCTAGATATAGAGTCTAGATATATCTATATAGAGAAATGTATTAGTGCTTGGAGAGAGTAGCAGTGTTGCTTTACCATTTTGCTTACAAATCAGAACAAGGCAAAATTCTGTACCGTCAACAACGAGCAGATCGTAGATGAATGATAGGTAGTGGCTCAAAACATTTTATATCGCCGTCATAAAAAGCACGTTGTCACTTTGGGCCACGCCCTACAGTAATCCTGCCCTTCGTACATAGGTGAAGTAGTGCGACTTCTAGTATGATAGCCTTTTTCCCTTGTGGGTCGAAAATAATTGCCAGTGTGTCGGTCAGAAAGATCAAACTGCATATTTTTTTAAAGGAATATACGATGGTTGAACTAGAAAGTACACGTACGGATGGCTCGAGACTAGCAATTTTGAAGTGAGAGGAGAAGTATCAACTCTTCCCCAATCAACCTTCAAAAACTTTAATTTAATTTAATTAGGGAGCATCTAGAGATCAGGCAAGATCAGTCACCTGACATCATCTTTTTTCTTTTATGTTTTTTTTTTAAAATTTGAATGATTTTAAATTTTGAATTTGGTTTTTTAATCCATGTATGAATAGTTGACTCTAAATTATAGTTGCAACCCACTTGTAAAAAATCTCAATTGCGCCCACTTGAAAATCTCAATTGCACCACACTTGTAACTAAAAAACTCAGTTGCGATTCACTTGCAACTAGAAAAAACTCAGTTGTGACCCACTTGCAACTACTAAATCACAGTTGCAATTCATTTGTAACTGGAAAATCTCAGCCGCATACCACTTTGTAAACTAGATAAAACTCAGTTACAACCCATTTGCAACTGAAAAAAGTGTTACGACCCACTTGCAACTAAAAAAAGTGTCAGTTGCGACCCACTTGCAACTGGTAAATCATAGTTGCAATTCACTTGTAACTGGTAAAAACTCAGCTACAACATGTATACAATTGCACTGTAGATAAGAAGAAAGACAAAAACAAATACAATAAAAAGAAATGACAGAAAATATTCTACATCGGACTAGAGAAAAAAAGTTAAAGAAAAAATTAAACAGGTGACTGATCTCTAACTAGAGATCAGGCGCCTGTTTTCTAGCAAAACCGATTTAATTATTATATTAGAATTAGATTATCAATATAGTTTTTCTATAACAAAAAAAAACTATGTAACTAAATAAACTACTCTAGTGGAAAGACTAAAGCTTTTTGGTAGTTCTAGAATTCTCGCACTTCTGTACTTCTTTGACTCAAATACAAAAAATATGCAAAAAATATGATTGAGTAAATTAGGTGATTTATAGTAGAGGCATACCCTAAATGTGATTGATAAACCATGTTTTTTTCATGAAAATAAAGATATTCAATTTGTCTACACTTAAGACTCTATTACGTTTTCTGAGAAATGAAGTGAATGCTTAGAAATGCATCTAATCTAAGAGTTCATTAAGATATCATTGTTCTCTTTAATAAACTTTTGTCTCGGAATACTATCAGAAACAATCTGGGACGAAAAGTTAATCTTAAATTTTTCGAGGGTAAATTATTGTCGACATGAGGTTAGGGGCTGCATGATCTTACTAGTATATGATATCACTATAAACTAATTCCCCCTTCCTTATCACAGTAGTTGTCACTAATCACTAAACTACATAAAGCGGAAGGAATATTTGCATTCTGTGCATGCGTGTTTTCCCTACATAGTGAAGTTCCAGGACATGCACAACTCGCGGTCGGTAGGTAGATTCTCCGGCTGAGTAAGAGTATCCAATCAGTATGAGGAATTACAATCGTTTTTCTCATGCACCGACGCGCGTACTCAGAAAATTCATGACGAAGAAACAGAAATATTCAGAGCAAGCTAGGAGGACAAGATGGAGCAACAGTAGCAAGAGATTTCGACCAGACAAGCTAGCTTGGTTCAAGTAAAGCAGCGAATAGCATCTCCCATAGGGAAGCTAGCCGTAACTACCTCCACATATATAGCGACGTGACTAATCCATCAGGTCCGTCTAACGTGACTGTCCGCTAGCTAATTCATCCCCTCCAACCTAAGCAACGCCACGTACGGTAGACTGAACTGAAGTGTACATACCACGACAAACACGATTCGCACAGCAAAACGGACATCTCTCTTCCAGGCCAAACTTGTCTCGAAGTGTCGCTCTCTTTCTTGCCAAGTGGCCACGGCATGCAACGTAAACAGAACACATGCGCACAAAAATCATGCGTGTTTAGATTGATCACTGACGCATATGTACTCACTTTGCCTGCTAGCCATTGATCTTCTACCTAATGTGTTCAGGCAGGATGAGTCATGAGTGAAAGATGGCCAATTATTTGAGTGGATCGATCGGGCCGGCCGGTGAGACATCGCACGCACCACAACGAGATCTGTCACGGCCTCACGGGGTCGCATGAAAGCTAGCTGCATTCACCACTCCGTGTCTCCCTCTCACGCCCACGCACCTTGATCCGTGGTTGTTAGATCCAAAGCGTATCGAGTCCGATGCAATATATGCTAAAACCTTCATGCGGTTTAATTGCATGAAATTTGCATACACGGCATGAGTAGAACTGTGTTATATACTTGAGGTTAATTAGTGTCGTTTTGTTGCCATGTCCAAATTCAGATCATTTGCAATGCAGCATTGGTGGAGGGATACTACCAGCGCTGGCTGCTTCCTTAGGATATGAAATGGCCTTCCTAGCAATAACACATGAACTGCCATTTTATCGAAGAGGAGAAAACTGAACTGTCGTGTCTGGAATCCTGAAAATACATCTCGGATGGAGGATGGACATTACGATAGGAATAGAAGTGCTCTAATCGAGTGAGTCGTGCAAGCTTAATTACAATGGGTTGTGATATGCATGTGATTCGATCCAGGCAAATGTGTGTGACAAAACCAACAAATACATAGTTTTCGCCCGGTTTCCGTTAATTAACCGGGTGATTCTTTTTTTAAAAAATTAATAGATTGGATCAAAACTCTGTCACCCGGTTTCCGTTAATTAATCGGATGATTCCTTTTTAAAAAATTAATAGATTGGACCAAAACTTTATAGATACCTCCCATTTAACTATACAGGATTGTGATAAAACCAACAAATACAAGATTTTCGCCTGGCTTCCATACATGTAGTTACCTCCATAAAAGGATAGTGATTCTCCACACTTTGTAGAGATGATCATGAATGAAGTAAAGTTGTGCAGCGGTAGATAATCTGCATAAGAGACAATTTTTATTATTAAAAAACCTTCTTATTTCTACATAGCCAATCGACCAAATAACGCCAAATGCTCACATCCTAGTAATTTAATCCTATAATCCATGCCGTTTAACCAGCTTTCAAAAATATGGGCAATGCTACGCGGCAGATATAAGGAAAAACCTACTTATATGACTGGCCATATAAATTTAGCAAATTTACACTCAAAGAGTCAGTGTTTAACTATATTATCATGATGACATAATACACACTTTGTACTTCCATGCCAATTATGTTTTACAAGGTTATCTTTGGTGAGTATCACTCTTCTACAAAGGTACCATGCAAAAAAAATTAGTTTTTAATGGAATCTTCATCTTCCAAATTTTCCTCTTATTATTATCTGGCATTGGCTGCATTAGTGCTTTGTACACTGAGTCTACATAGAATTTATCATTCTCATGCAGATTCCATCGAAATTCGTCAGACCGTTGTGCCAATTGGACCAACGTCAAACGTTGTAGCAATACATTCGATGATGCAATCGTAGGACCAAGAGTATCTCTTCTAAAAGCAACATTTTCTGGGAAATACTCCAACACCTTGGAGATTATATCACCCTTTTGACGAACAATGTAGTACAAATCAGGATTTGTTCTCGGAGTGTAGCATTCCCGAATCACTAATTGTCCTAGAACCTAATTTTCTAGCCATCCTCAATTACAAATAAACCATATTGGGAACAAGTATTTCCTCGTCGCTATTCGGCCTGCCCAGAATTGTGAATCCCCATGTTTCCAATAAACTTGGGGAATGCATGTAATCCTATGTATTTTATGTGTGGAGGGTTTGCAACACCCATCTTCAGTAAGTAGGTTATATAGCCATTTACCTACGAGAGCTTTATTCTTGACATCAAGGTCATGAATTCCAAGCCCCCATGATCTTTGGGATGAAAAACCACACTACATTTAGCCAGTCAATATTTCTTTTTCTCACTATCACCTTCCAAAAGAATCTTGATCGGAAATATTCCAGTCGTTGCAAAACTCCTTTGGTAGTTAGAAGAAACAAATCATATACAATACCATATTACTTAGTGCTGAATTGATGAGAACTAATAGTCCACCAAAGGATAGTAATTTTCCTTTTCAAATACTTAATATTTTTTTGAAGTCTTTTCTTGACATGTTTCCATTCAGCATTTGTAAGTATTTGATATTGTATCAGGATGCCCAAATATGTGATAGGAAAATTGCCCTAATCATAGCCAAATAGTCCAACACATGAGTTGGCCTCATTTTGTGCCTCACAGAACCAGTACAATTTTCTACTGTGGAAGTTTATTTTGAGTCATGAAAGTTGCTCAAAAGCGTATAAAACTAATTTCAGATTTCTTGCCTTTTCCAGATGATGCTTCATAAAAAGAGTCGTAGTATCAACCGTATTGAAGAAGAGATAACCCACCATCCACAAGATGTGGGATTAGTCATTCAATTTGGCCATCATTTTTAGTGTTTAAATATTATGGCTAACATACCAGCCACTAAATTAAAATACATGGGTGATAATGGATTGCCTTCTATTAACCCTTTCTTTCAAGTATCTCCCAACATCATCATTGAATTTGATAGCTACACTAACTTTGAAAACAAAATTGTGGATAAAGGCACGCCATTCATCATATAGAGCTTTCATTCTGAGAGTCAGCTGGAGGAAAGACCATTTGACTTTGACGTATGCTTTTTCAAAATCAATCTTTAAAATTACCCTATTCATTTTTTCCAATGCAGTTCGTGGATTGTTTCATGCAAAGTAACTACCCCATCTAGGATGTTTTTTTCTTGCATGAAGAAGTTTGTGTGGGACAAACACCATGGCCAGCCACCTAATTTAGCCTAATATTTGAGGTTTTTGTGAATAATTTAATGATAACATTAAGAAGATAAATAGGCATGTATTGTTGGATCCTTTCTGCTTCTTTAATGTTACAAAATGATCTCACCAAAATTTAGGCTAAATAGTTCTAGTTGTCAAGCATGAAGAAAACTAAACAATTCTAGCGGATCTGTTTTGATGATATCCCAGAAGTTCTGGTAGAAGTTGGATGGGAAGCCATCCGATCTTGGGGCCTTGTTGTGTTTCATCTGGAAGACAACCCTTTTTACTTCTTCCTCGGTATAAGGTGCAATAAGAAAGACATTTTCCACATCAAACACTAGGAGTATATCATTTGTTTCTGACTCGTCCATCGATAATTTGCCGTTGTCCAGGTAAACAACATGATTTTTGTAATAATTTATAACATATGATTTTAGTTGCTCATGTTCTTTGGTTGTAGCCTCATCTTGAACAAGAGAATGAATAAGTTTATATGTTTGTCATTAGCAACACAATGGAAGTATCTTGTATTCGAATCCCCTTCCAAAATAAATTAGTCTTTAGACCGTTGGTACATCTGAGTTCCTCCTCATGCATGAGACATGCTATTTGCACATTAGATTGACTTTTTAGTTTAATCTCCTGCATGGACAATTGACGTACTTCATCAATGGCCTATAACTCGTCTATGATTTATATAGCCTATTTTTTTTATTTATTTGGCTTCCGCATGGTATGACATTCCCAACAAACAAGGTGTTTAGGCATGGCACACATTTTATTATTCCACCTCTCTATGGGGTTATGTCCCACCATTGGTTTATTCCACACCTTTTTTAACCATACCCAAGAAGCCCTCATGATATAGCCATCCAAGTTCAAACTTGGAGTTTACGCTGTGGTGTGGGTGTCCTAGTGGTTAAAAATGATAGGGGCATGATCTGACAACAACATCTCAATATGTTCTAGAGCCTGTACTATGACTAGTGGGAATTTATAATCCCACCCATTGTCCATAAGTATGCCATCTAATTTTTTTGTATGTTTGTTCTAGAAGACTGTATGCCCATGTGACTGCTAGTGGGAATCATTCTTGGCTTATGGGGCACAAATACACCTATCCATTTTCATTCATAGTGGGGGGTATGAGAAAGCACCAAAGGTTACACGTGATCTTACTCGGTCACTGGCTAAGCTAATCACATCACTTAATCCACTCCATTAAATACACATCATCGTCACTATTCGCATATCATCTAGATCGAGCAAGTGTACAATCAAGACGGAGCAAGAATATACATCAAAAAATATCTGATAGACAACTATATGCACAAAATCATGTCATTAACAAAGATCCACCATCAATGATACATTATATTGACTTTAATCATGTAAGGAAGCTAAAATTGAAAGCAATGGTAGCACATAGGCCATAGGGAGATATGATCAAGCTACTACCACGAACACATAGGTTGTTGGTGGAATGATCCCTATTCTTCATGGATAAAAATCATCATGGAGGACAGCAATAGAGTCAATGACCACGGTGGAGATGAATCCGGAGGTGATTCTGGAATTTTCCCCTCAAATCTTCTCCACTAGGACTTTCGTACTCTATTAGTTCTATCATAGTGTCATGCCTCTCCAAACCTTGATAAACACATGAGATTATATAATGGTTTTTTATGGTTGACATCATCCTAGGGTGAAAAGGGTGAATGCGATGACACCAGCCACTTGTTGCATGGGTCGTGTGTGGAAAAATCCATAGATCCCCTTGGTTGCCTCATGTGCAAGTCTCGGAGATCATTTGTTATTTTCTCTCCTCATTTTTATAGAATTTTTATGGGGTTGATAATGTTCCTGAATGGATGAAAGGGTTTTCTGCCCTTCAAAGTCAGACATAAATTTCAATAACAGTTGCGTACATATTTTGTTAGTAAATATCAATGGTATATTGAACTTCAAAAGAAATAAACATGTTTATGACTTATCAAGACAATACAAACACGTTCAGTGTAGCTGCACTGGTGAGGGAAACCTAGTTTCAAGTGTGAGAAGCAAAAAAAACTGGGAGATATATAATTTATGGTTAGAACAAATATTATTTATTTCCCTTTGGAGAAAAGGAATAATAAGGTTGCGTGTGAACAAATTCAAAAAAGCGAAATTTTATGCAAATTGAAAATGAAGCATGATAGCCTTTCAGGACAAACAAGTCTTGTTGTATATGTTTTTTCAACACAAGAGCAGAACAAAGGTTTTTGATTTGGAAGGTTTGCCTTTATTCTCCTCTCTTTTCCTTCTCTTGCACCATCTCCTACAAATCAAGCATGGAAAACACAATAATAAAACAAAATTACTCTAACAGTTTGTGACATGGTATATATGATAAACCACATAACTAACTATTCAAACCCTCAATAGCATAGGGGTTAAGTTAGCAATGATCGTCACAAATTCTTCCTCCTGCCACCCCAAGTTCCACGAGGCCGCACTTGTATGTCATGTCATCACGGTTCTGACCACATACATAGGTTTGTCACTTCCCTATCCAATCTGAGGTGGTGTCGTTTGTGCCCTCACCTCTTCCCCTTCCCGATACCACAACGCCAACCAACATGCATGGTACATAGGATTGTGTATGGTTGCTCCACTGCAAAGGAGTCTGCCAGTGCCACAACATCTCTCGTGTCTAGGTTGCACTACTGATTTTTTGCTGGTTGTCAATGCTAGTAAATAAACATATAAGGAAAAAGATGCATAATTTTATAAGGTTTAGAGTCTTTGTTGCCGGTGTGAAGTCAAATGTGGATTATCCTATTACAAGTTGTAGCTACAGCTCATCGTCGTTATTCGTGCCAAGTACAGGACAACCTTTGAAGGCCGGTCATAGTCTTGAGGCAAGTCTAGCCACATATTCATCATATCATGTATTTATACCAAATATATTTGCCCCTCTAAAGCTTATATAGCTTTAACAAGTTTAGATACAACTTAACTCTATTTTTCCTATTTACCTAGCAAAATTAAAAACTTAGCTTTATTGTTACAATTAACACTTAATTTTATAGGTTATACAATTTAAGTTTTTACCATTACATAATTACATGTGTTAAAGTAGAATTTATATTCATGGGACTTTGTTATTCATCCATTTTAGTTTGATATTTTTTGGTGGATGGTATTCAGCATAAATCCAAGCAATTCTATAAAGATGGGAACATTAGAGTCATTTATTAACTACTTTGTGCCATATTTTAGAACACTAGTTTGTACCACTTGGTGCACTATGTGTGTTTATGTGTTTGAATCAATTATATATCTCTCTAATACCTTTTAATAGTTGTGAGCTTAACAAATATCATAAGACATGTTTATTGACTTGTCTAGCTTAACTATAGATATATATGAAATTTTTAGTAAGTATGAGGTGTCAACAAGTGTCGTGGTTTTGTTAATACAGATGCTACCGCATATAGCTTACGAGAGGTGGTTGACGATGACGATATTGGAGCACCTGGACGAGATCCACGATAAGATGTACCCATGTTCGGCCCCTCGCATTGGAGGTAAAGACTACGTCCTACTTGATTGTATTGATGTCTATATATTCACACTATTGCCAGCGGCATAGTTGATGTAGATGGAAGCTATGTCAGCTATGGAGGATACGAGGATGAATGGAATTGTCTCTATGCTATCTAGGTCAAGCTTTGTGTAGGCAACTTGACCGAGGGTTTTACACCATATGAGCGAGTAATCATAAACCCTAGTCAACTACCACCATTGATTTCTTTACTTGTTCTGCCTGCTAGTCTTGGATGGATCAACTGGGCCTTCAAGTATTTCTATGCCTTAGTTGACAGGTCCCTCAGAAACTTATGTAAAAAAGAGGAATTTAAATCCATCTTTTGAATGCCAAAATGTGTATCTCAATGTTTGGACATACTCCTCAGAATATTGGGATCCTTTCGTGCTCTTCTTACCGATAACCCAATCACACCCCAAATGATTTAGATCGATCGGTTGCCTCGCTCTACCCACATTTCCTTCTTTTCCCTCGCACTGCCTTTCTTTTTTCACGCGCATTAGTATCGACCATGGTCAACCAGAGCACCTCCCCCACAACTTGCTCGTCGGCTTGAGCAACCCCCTCCCCCAGACCGCCTGAGCTCAAAGGTCTCCAAGCCGTCCAGATATTTGGTAACGGTGGGAATGGGTCAGGGTCACCTTCTCCAGCGCCGATGGGGCTCCAGCCAGCCAGATTTGTGGCTGGCGACACCGAATCAGTGAAATCAAAAACAACATTGATGATGGTACAACCAAGTTTGTGGTGAATTTTTCAAAGTTGTACACATTCATACCTATTGTAAAAAATACTTGTGAGTTACTGTGAAAGCACATGCGGGATGTTGCAATGTTTTTTTCACACTACACTCCAAGTTTGTGTATTTTTCTGATTTTGATGTTGCTTACGTTCTTCCAAATGGTATAAAAGGATTATTCCTTTTTTTGCGAGATGTTGCAAGGTTTTTTTGAACATTTGCTACAAGTTTGCGTGTTCTCTCAGATTTTTTTGATAATGTGTTCATGCTTTTTAGAACGTTGCAAATGTTTTTATTGTTGTGATTTGTTGCGCATTGTGTTGACCTAGTTGCTGATTTTGTTGAGTCAATCTGCGCAAATAAATCTGTATTGTAAATAGTTTATTGTAGCATTACATTTTTTAAATGTTGTGATGATTTTGTTGTAATGTACCCAATGGTGAGTTTTTTAGCTCTAATACTCTCTGCCCTTGACATAAATCACCACCATGTCATTCATGCCAAGGTCATGACACCCTTTCAGGCCGGTCCTAGCCTTGAGACATCTCTGACCACATATGCATCATCTCATGTATTTATACCAAATATATTTGCCCCTTTAAAGCTTATTTAGCTTTAACAAGTTCAGATACAACTTAGCTCTGTTCTTCCTATTTATATAGGAAAATTAAAAACTTAACTTTGCTTGTTACAATTAACACTTAATTTTATAGGTTATACAATTTAAGTTTGTAACATTACATAATTACATGTTTTAAAGTAGAATTTATATTCATGGAATTATGTTATTCATCCATTTTGGTTTGAGATTTATTGGCAGATGGTGTTCTGGGTAAATCCAAGCAATTCTATAAAGATGGAAATATCAGAGTCATTTATTGACTGCTTTGTGCCATTTTTTACAAGGCTAGTTTATACCACTTGGTGCACTATTGTGTGTTCATATGTGTTTGAATCAATTATATATCACTCTAATACTCCCTCTATTCCTATATATAGGAGGTATAGTTTTTTTGCACAATATTAACGCACAGGTTAGACAATTAATTTTTGTTGGTTTTAGACATGAAAGTGGAGGAAAATAAGGAAACACTCGATCTCCTCTCTCTTTCGATTAGGTTTGTTTATGGAATATCTCAACAAATCCCACAAATCTCTCCCCAAATCCAGTGGTACATTTTACATGAGTCTTATATTTTGGAATTTTCTACCAAAAATATACCTCCCATAGAGGAACGGAGGGAGTACCTTTTTAGATAGTTGTGAGCTCAATGATACGTCTCAAATGTATCTATAATTTTTGATGCTCTATGCTTGTTTTTACACCATTTGCCTTGTGTTTCGTTACACTTCATGGCGTTTTTATGCGATTTCCGGAACTAACCTATTGACAAGATGCCACAGTGCCAGTTCCCTATTTTCTGCTGTTTTTGTGTTTTAGAAAAGCTACACAAGAAATATTCTCGGAATTGGACGAAACAAGTTCCAGAAGTCTTATTTTTCCTGGAAGCTTCCCGAAGACCGAAAGAGAGCCGAAGGGGGGCCAGAGGCCGCCCTCACACGTAGGGGGCGCGACCCAGCCCCTGGCCGCGCCCACCTGGTGTGAGGAGCCCCTGGCTGCGCCCTGACGACGCCCCTTCACCTATATAAAGCCTCAGGACGGAAAACCCTAGGGGAGTCGGCGAAATTTCCAGAACAGTTCCACAGCGCTGCCGCCGTCGAAGCCAAATTTTGGGGGACAGAAGTCTCTGTTCCGGCACCCTGCCGGGATGGGGAAGTGCCCCCGGAGCCATCTCCATCGGTCTCCATCGCCGTCTCCGCCGTCTCCATCGACCTCACCGCCATCTCCATCAACCTTGTTGTCTCCCATGATGAGGAGGGAGTAGTTCTCCCTCGAGGCTGAGGGCTCTACCGGTAGCTATGTGGTTCACCTCTCTCTCCCATGATGTGATCTTTATGTGATCATGAGCTTTGTATCATGTTGAATAAGTAGATGTTACTCTTCTTCATTATGTGTACTCTAGTGTGTTATTAAAGTAATCTATTCCTCCTGCCATGGTGTAATGGTGACAGTACGTGCATCATGGTGGTACTTGGTCTAGGCTACGATTGTGATCTCTTATGGATTATGAGAATAATTATCACTATGATAGTATTGAAGTGATCTATTCCTCCTTTCATGGTGTAATGTTGACAGTGTGTGCACCGTGTTAGTACTTGGTCTAAGTTGCAATAATATTTATATTGAGTTGTGATTTGATTTGGATATCTCTATGAGCGGTGTTTGTCAAGTACTTGATAAACTTTGAGGAGTGCTTCGTAGCCCTACGCAATGATTAGTGTTATTCAATAGGAGAGTAATTCAGAGTGCCATAGTGAAGAGAAGTTATCTATTGGTTCAATTATGTTATATTTGTTGGGAGTGTGTCCACTAGTGAAAGTATGATCCCTAGGCCTTGTTTCCAAGCATTGCACACCGTTTACTTCCTGTTTTGTTACATGTTTGCTTGCAGCGATACTTATTCCATGCTACATTTACTACTCATAATCATCACTACTACTTGTATTTCACTATCTCTTCGCCGAACTAGTGCACCTATACATCTGACAAGTGTATTGGGTGTGTTGGGGACACAAGAGACTTTCTGTATCGTAATTGCAGGGTTGTTTGAGAGGGATAGGTTTGACCTCTTCCTCCCTGAGTTCGATAAACCTTGGGTGATCCACTTAAGGGAAACTTGCTGCTGCTCTACAAACCTCAGCACTTGGAGGCCCAACACTGTCTACAAGAACAGAAGCGTGTGTAGACATCAAGCTCTTTTCTGGCGCCGTTGCTGGGGAGGTAAGGGAAAAGGTACTCACATTCTTTGGCTACTAAGTCTTTTAGTTGCTGGTGAGTGCTCAAAGTTATTTCCTTTAGATTCTGCAATTACATCTTTTTATTTCTTGTTTTTTATTTTCACTAGTTAGGCTTAATGGAAAACAAAGAGTTCTTTAGTCTTTTTCCTGAGTTTAGATATGAAGTGTTTGAAGAGAAAATTGAAAAACCTTTGGAGCTTAATTTGCATGCTAATAGTGATGTTAGTATGATTGCTTTGAACACTGGTATTGCTAATGCTATAGAAAAGTCTAAGCTTGGGGAAGCTAGTTTTGTTAAGCATGATATTTTTAGTTCCCCAGCTTTAGTGGAGAAAGTTTGTTCTGATAATATTTTATCTCCCATATGTGATGTTCCTTCTTATGATGATATGTTTGATGATTATGCTTTGCGAAATAGTTGCTCTCTAGCTTGTGATGATACTAAACCTCTAGTTTATGATGGTTATGATGATGGGTATAATATTTTCAGTTCACCTACTTTTGAGGAGAAAATTAGTTATGATTACAATATGCCTCCTGTTTTTGATGATTATGGTGATGAGAATAATTATTCTGTTGAATCTGCTCCTACTACGATTGTTCATGTGGGGAGTATTAATCCTTTATGCATGTGGCTCATGATAGGGATGCTTTATGTGATAGTTATATTGTTAATTCTATTCATGATGCTACTGAAAGTTATTATGAGAGAGGGAAACATGGTTTGATGGATCTCAACAATATTGAGTTTCCCCTCTTTATGTTGCAATTCTTGAAGTTGTACTTGTTTTGCCTTCCTATGCTTTTTGCTTTGCGCTTTCATGACTTGTCTCTTTACAAGACTATTTTTCATAGGAAGTGGTTCAGATTTAAATGTCTTTCACATTTGCTTTTTGATGCTCTCTATTTCTTTAAGTTCCTATATGGCGCCTTTGCCTCAAGCTCTTATATGGCGCCCATATGAGCATCTTTGCAAATTACTGCGCCTAGCTCAAAGGCGTTAAAGAAAAGCACTCTTGGGAGATAACCCATTGTTTTATTTTCAGTACTTTTTCTTTTATTTGAGTCTTGGAAGTTATTAATACTGTAATGAACTCTCCTTATCCTTTTTATTTTGTTGTTGTGCCAAGAGAAGCCTCTAATTTGAGTGAGGTAAAGATTTGGGGATGTTGCTGTCCTGAAACTGTTTTCGGTGCTGCACCGTAAAAATTCGTGAAAATTCTCTGTATATCTTTTGGACCTGCAATTTCTTGAGCATATGCCCCAGGTTATATCCAAACTTTCATTAGTTGAACACTTTTTGATTTGAGCAACATAAAACCCTCTAAAAATTCGACCTTTGTCAGCTATTCTGTTTTGACAGATTTCTGCCAATATTTGTGTTTGCCGCTCTATCGCTTTCTTTTTGAGTTCTTTTGATCACGGAACTTTTGGGGAAGTTGCTACAGTAGTATATACTTTATATGTGGTGGTTTTGGGTTGAAACCTGAAGCAAAAGAGGTTGATTATATGTTATGCTTACACTAATGTTGCTAATAGATTTGTGTTTAGTTTTGTATGAAGGAAGTTTTCAAGTGTAGGGATTGGAGAATGATGAGATGAGTTGAAGAATGGACAAAAGCTCAAGCTTGGGGATGCCCATGCATCACCCCAATAAATATTCAAGAAGTACAAGCGTCAAAGCTTAGGGATGCCCCCGAGGCACCCCCTTCTTCATCGGCAAAAATCAGGTCACCTTTCAAAACACTATATTTTTATTGCTTCATGCACTATGTGTTTTTCTTGGAGCGTCAGTTGTTTTTGTTTTCAGTTTTCTTTTGATTTGTTTTCTGCAATAAATGTTTGGATCACATCATGCGTTTGGAGAGAGACATGCTCCGTTTTTCATTTGCCAAGAACACTCTAGTTTTCACTCTTATCGTTCAACGAGTGTTCTCTTTTTCTGCTACTGCGTTTAGCTTGCATTTTCGCCTTAATTTTTGTTCAGATCTTGTTTTATCTTTGCATCAAGGTGTATTTGGACCTTTGGTATATGTTGGTTTTCCTCAAAAGAGTTTCCTCAAAAAGGTTTGAATGGTGTTGGAAAGAGAAAAAGTTTCATGCAAAAAAAAAGTGGTACAAAAAGGAGCTTGTGTAGACTGCAGCTTAGGCTTTTTCATGTCATGCTTGATGTCTTTTTGATAGTATGCTTAGTGGTTTTGCTGTAGCATGACTTGTCTCAAATAACTGAGATTGCTTAATGAGCCTTTGAAAAAAAATCATGCGTTGTTTTTATCGTTTGGAAGCATTATTTTGGTTTTCTCCTTGATGCTTTATTTGGGTTGACTTGGCGCATGCTCACACATGTTAGACTCATACAAAGTCGCCAATAGCCTCTATGATCATTTAGTTTTTGACTTTTGATGCCATCTTATGCTTCTTTTAATGTCGCTTTGTCGCTTTGCATGATTATGGCCATTATTGCTCTCGTAGTTGGTCGCTCCCAATCTTTTGCTAGCCCTCGCCTTGTACTGAGTATGAGATCTACTCGTGCATCCAACTCCTAAAAACCAAGTTTGCCATTGTGTCCACCATACATACCTACTAGCAATTTGCTATTCCAAGTAAATTTGAATTGCTTTTATCTTCTCTTCAAATTAAACTCTTACCAGTGTTATGCGAAAATTGGTCAGTAAAGCTCTCACGAACCGAAAGGCACACTTTACTTTTTCCTGTTCTTAAAATTTGACATTGTGGTCTCTTATGTTGAGTTGTTATGCTTGCAAGTTGTAAGTTGGATTCTAGCCCAACCATGCTGTCATGGGGCAAGCTTTCAACATTGCACTTCTTATTTGAGTTGATATCGTGATCTTTTGTTTATGGATGCCCGCGGTGTGAAATGAATTGGGAATCTTGCGGGGATCATGGAGTTTTTATATGTGTTAGGGAAATGCCTGGGCCGCCAATCTAAGCCATGCATAATTCATGGTGGAAATTTGCAGCATACCCATAGTGGACATTCGACGACGCATCTCAAAATAAAAAGCTAAACAAATGGTAAATAAAAGAGATGTCAAGGTGTTCATTGTCTGCTTGTCCTATCATTTTGATGTGGGCTTGTTCCATGTCATCGGGCACGGAGGTACCCCGTTGGCAGTTCTCGATGATACATATATACTTACAATGACAAGAGCCTTGCTTGGGACTCCAAGTTGAGTAGCATGAGGTTTGGGTACTCATATTCACGGGACACGAGGTTTTTAACTTATGATTTGTCAAGCATATGCATCATAATTGTTCTCGCATTAACTCTAACCATTCAAGATGCTTATGATGGGGGCAATGAGAGCTCAAAGCCGGTAAGTACCATAATTTTTGAAGGTTATAAAACTTGCAATCACTGCTTCCCTCCGCGAAGGGCCTTTCTTCTACTTTTATGTTGAGTCACCACCTTCTACCTTTATGCACCATTAAGAGAGCATAGTTGTCATTCTGAGTATAATGTGCATTGTCCCAAAGTTTTCATTGATTGATTCATATTGTTGGTTTCACTTGTTCTTAAATTATTTGTATCTAGTCGCCCTCTTAAACTTGAAGGTGTCCTATGCATTTATGTTTTGCTCTCCATGAAGGACAAGCTGAAAACCATTTGTATGTTTTTCCTTATGATTTGAACACATGTTTGACTTTCATAGTTTCATTTTCATGATCTTTTGTTTGTGTTCATTTTCATGTTATAACATGGTTGCTAAGTTTTTTATTGTCAAGATTATATCTTTCATGCCCATGTTTTAAGTTCTTTTGATCCCAGCTCACAAATGCTTACATATGTGATCAAGATTGTGTAGGTGCATGTCACCTCAAAAATTATTTCTTTTGTTATCACTTACCTACTCGAGAACGAGCAGGAGTTAAGCTTGGGGATGCTGATACGTCTCAAACGTATCTATAATTTTTGATGCTCCATGCTTGTTTTTACACCATTTGCCTTGTGTTTCGTTACACTTCGTGGCGTTTTTATGCAATTTCCGGAACTAACCTATTGACAAGATGCCACAGTGCCAGTTCCCTGTTTTCTGCTGTTTTTGTGTTTCAGAAAAGCTACACAGGAAATATTCTCGGAATTGGATGAAACAAGTTCCAGAAGTCTTATTTTTCCCGGAAGCTTCCCGAAGACCGAAAGAGAGCCGGAGGGGGGCCAGAGGCCGCCCTCACACGCAGGGGGCGTGGCCCAGCCCCTGACCGCGCCCACCTGGTGTGAGGAGCCCCTGGCTGCCCCCTGACGACGCCCCTTTGCCTATATAAAGCCTCGGGACGGAAAACCCTAGGGGAGTCGGCAAAATTTCCAGAACAGTTCCGCAGCGCCGCCGCCGTCGAAGCCAAATTTCGGGGGACAGAAGTCTCTGTTCCGGCACCCTGCCGGGACGGGGAAGTGCCCTCAGAGCCATCACCATCGGTCTCCATCGCCGTCTCCGCCGTCTCCATCGACCTCACCGCCATCTCCATCAACCTTGCTGTCTCCCATGATGAGGAGGGAGTAGTTTTCTCCCGGGGCTAAGGGCTCTACCGGTAGCTATGTGGTTCACCTCTCTCTCCCATGATGTGATCTTTATGTGATCGTGAGCTTTGTATCATGTTGAATAAGTAGATATTACTCTTCTTCATTATGTGTACTCTAGTGTGTTATTAAAGTAATCTATTCCTCCTGCCATGGTGTAACGGTGACAGTGCGTGCATCATGGTGGTACTTGGACTAGGATACGATTGTGATCTCTTATGGATTATGAGAATAATTATCACTATGATAGTATTGAAGTGATCTATTCCTCCTTTCATGGTGTAATGTTGACAATGTGTGCACCGTGTTAGTACTTGGTCTAAGTTGCAATAATATTTATCTTGAGTTGTGATTTGATTTGGATATCTCTATGAGCGGTGTTTGTCAAGTACTTGATGAACTTTGAGGAGTGCTTCGTAGCCCTACGCAATGATTAGTGTTATTCAATAGGAGAGTAATTCAGAGTACCATAGTGAAGAGAAGTTATCTATTGGTTCCATTATGTTATATTTGTTGGGAGTGTGTCCAGTAGTGAAAGTATGATCCCTAGGCCTTGTTTCCAAGCATTGCACAACGTTTACTTCCTGTTTTGTTACATGTTTGCTTGCAGCGATACTTATTCCATACTACATTTACTACTCATAATCATCACTACTACTTGTATTTCACTATCTCTTCGCCAAACTAGTGCACCTATACATCTGACAAGTGTATTGGGTGTGTTGGGGACACAAGAGACTTTTTGTATCGTAATTGCAGGTTTGTTTGAGAGGGATAGCTTTGACCTCTTCCTCCCTGAGTTCGATAAACCTTGGGTGATCCACTTAAGGGAAACTTGCTGCTGCTCTACAAACCTCTGCACTTGGAGGCCCAACACTGTCTATAAGAACAGAAGCGTGTGTAGACATCACTCAACATATATCATAAGACATGTTTATTAACTTGTCTAGCTTAGCTATAGATATATATGAAATTTCTAGTAAGCATGAGGTGTCAACAAGTGCCGTGATTCTGTTAATACACATGCTATAGGGGATAGCTTACGAGGTGGTTGACGATGACGGTATTGGAGCACCTGGACAAGATGTACCTAGGTTTAGCCCCTCGTGGTGGAGGTAAAGACCTACATCCTTCTTGATTGTATTGATGTCTATATATTTACACTAATTAGCAGAGTATTTGATGTAGATGGAAGCTAGTCAGCTATGGAGGACACGAGGATGAATGTAATTGTTCCCTGTGCTATCTAGCTCAAGCTTTATGTAGGCAACTTGACCTAGGGTTTTATGCCATATGAGCGAGTAATCATAAACCCTAATCGACTACCACCGTTGATCCCTTTATGTGTTCTCCATGATGGTCTTGGATGTATCAACTAGGCCTTCACATAGTTCTGTGCCTTGGTTGATAGGTCCCTCGAGGTGGCGACAGAGTTGAGGCACCCCAATCTTGTGTTATGACTCGCTTCCTTCGGCCTACCCAGTTTGGCATTCCCTCATCAACAAGTGTTCTATACTAGAATGTTTGCATCTCTCCATTGCTAGACAACATTGCTCAAATTATTGTTCTTCCATTGTCAAATTTCTCGCCCAATCCCTTAGAATCTACAATCAGCCACATCACAAGGATTTGTGGGGGGCTCACAAGGTAATTCATTCTAATGCCTCGTGTGCTATTTTAGAGTGAACTATATTGTTGTCCTAATAGGAAGAGCTCAAATTGTATTCCAATAATCATGACTAACCAGTCTTAATTGTGTATTTTGGCTAAGCGGTCATAATCTTCTTTTAACAAATATTGAACCTTCAAATCCACAAAACTTAGAGGATATCTTGTGTGCATTTCAACAGGAATCTACTTAACAACTCTAGTGTGTGGATTAAAGTGTATAAGACACATGAACATAAAGTTTCCTATAGGAATATGCAAGGTTCAATTGGCCACAGAAGCCGAGAAGCTATATTTAACCGACATCAAATAAGTGTGTATTTGAAAAATTAAATGTTGTTAAGATTCAAACATATACCTGGTTGGTGTAAATATGATGAAATCAACAGGCTAAAGAAACTTATGATGTGGATAACTTGCAAGAAGAGATGTCATGCATGTCGCTGCATAAACTTTTGGACATACCTTGAGCGGTTTAGATATGGAATAGCACATAATATCAAAGTAGAAGTTCCATTATTTTTTATTAAGTGCAAACTAATTCTAGTGTTATTATTCCACATGATTTAACTATTTGATTGAGTGGCATGTACATGTGATCTCATTGCACAATACTGAAAAAGGGAGACCTCGATGATTGGATGGCTAAAAAGGATGATGTGGATAACTTCATGTAGATAAAAAATGTCATTAATAAATGTTAGTGTAGATGATGTGGACATCAATTAGCCAAAATAATGTATAATGTGGATGGCTTTCAAGTTAAGTTAGACTATCATTAATGATTCTTTCGAGACTTTGTGTTATGAGAATTATAAATATATGATACTAGCATGATTACTTATTAGTGCACTACGTTTTTCAAAGCTAAACCCAAGTAGCTTAAATTCAGAGCTATGAAGAAGAAATATGTGTCCTTCTGATCTTGGGTAGATAGATCACTTATTTTTATTTCTATATAAGTCTTCTACACTTAAAACAAAAAATACATAATTCCACAAAAATGCATAGTAGATTCCTAATGTTTCTGAAAAAATGTACATCCTTTAAAAAAATTGTGACCTCCTTTGGTCACGAAAGATTTGGAACTTATGTAAAAAAAGGAGAGACTTAAATCCATATTTCAAATGCCAAAATGTATATCTCAATGTTTGGAAATACTCCTGATCGTCAGAATGTATGTGATCCTTTCGTGCTCTTCTTACCGATAACCCAATCACACCCCAAACGCTTCAGATCAATTGGTTGCCTTGCTCTACGTGCATTTCCTTCTTTTCCCTCGCACTACCTTCCTTTTTTCATGCAAATTGTTACCAACCATGGTCAACTAGAGCGCCTCCCCCACAACTTGCTCGTCTGCCTGAGCAACCCCCCAGACCGCCTGAGCTCGAAGGTCACCAACCCGTCCAGATCTTTGGTAACGGTCGGAACAGGTCAGGTTTGCCTTCTCTAGCCCCGATTGGGCTCTAGCGAGTCAGATTTGTGGCCGGCGATACCAAATTGGTGATATCTCTAACACCATCAATGATGCTACAATCAAGTTTTTTGGTGAATTTTTCAAATTTGTTGATACCCACAAGTGTAGGGGATCGCTGAAATCTTCATTGGGAAGTGTAACCCAAATTTATAGTTCGACATGATGGGAGCACGGGAATACCAATAAAACTTTAGCAATTGAGACATCACTATCAACCACACTTGTGATTTATTATCCTCAAATTAGCAAAGTTTGATGAGTAGCAGTTGTAAAGAAAATAGTAAACAGAAATAAACAACAGTAGCCGAATTCTAGTTTTCACCAGAAAAGTTTGTAGTGAATGTTTCAGAGGCTAAAAGCATAGGCATGAGGTATCACGGGGAAGTTGCATTTATGAGATCATTCATATAATAACATGTAAAAAGGTGTAACATATACTTGGTTCTAACTCAGTTGACAGTAGGCATGCAATCAAATATAGTTGTACATGCTTACAAAAGAACTTGCACAACATCTTTTGTCCTGCCCTCCCATTTCACTGAGGCCATGAAGGAACTAAGGGCAATTAAGGTGACCTTTCACAAAGTCATCCGGAACAAAGCATTAACACTCCAAGATCACAAAATCCTAAAACTACATCATAAAACCTCCCGTTCTCCTAAAGTCATCCGGAACAAAGCATTAACACTCCAAGATCACACCGGAGCAGGTAAAACGCCTCCAAGATCAATACAAAAACCAATATATATGATGAAGTAATAAAGGTCCAGTACCCAATATCATGTAACTCGGGCCCTAGTAACAAGCTTTGCGTATAGCAAAGGTGCAATACCAATCATACGTGAGTATCTTCAGAACAAGCATCGAGAAATCAAGCTGTTATGCATTATTACATGATTGATCTCATCCAATTCCCATCCACATGTGCCTACAGAGGATTAATCACACATCATGGTGGAAGATAAAGTCATAGTGGTGGAGATCGACGTGGAGTCGATGATGATGAAGGCAGCAAAATCCCCCTCTCAGGACTGAAGAGGGAGACCAATCTGGCCCCGAAATCCTTATTTTTGATGGTGACGGCGCTCTGATTCGCGAAAAGCTCCATGCCCCCATGGTTAGGGTTTTTTCCTGTATATATGGAGTCTCGCCTAAGGACTCGTCGAGAGGTGCCACGAGGGCCATTTGAGCCTGCACCACGCGGCCAGAAAGTGGGTCTGCGTGGTGCAGCCTATCTGGTGCCTCGTGGGCCCCCAGTATCCGTCTTGTGCTAAGAGTCATTCTTTTTCATGAAACTTCTGTAGTATTTCCCCCCGAATTTGTTTTCGAAGTTTCCTACACGAAAAAGACAGAAAGCAGTTTTCTGCTAAAAACAACGTCAGTTCTGGTCGTTCTTATCCAAGTGTTGGTTCAATTCCAGACAAAACATCAAGCAAAGTGATAGGAAAAGTGAATGCATATGAGATGCATCAGGTATTCACCTTCATAACTATTGTAACAAACATGTGTGAGTTATTGCGAAAGCACATGCGGAATGTTGCAAGGTTTTTTGCACACTTCGCTGCAAGTTTGTGCATTTGTCAAAAAAATTATATCAAAGGCATATGCCTTTTTTTTTTTGCAAAATTACATGCGAGATGTTGCAAGGTTTTTCTGGACATTTGCTACAAATTTGTGTGTTTTCAGAATTTTTCGATGATGTTTTCATGCTTTTTAAAATGTTGCAAAGGTTTTTTGTTGTTGTGATCACTTGCGCTTTGTGTTGACCTAGTTGCTGATTTTGTTGAATCAATCTACAACATATAAATTTGTAGTTTAACCAATTTATTGTAGCATTACATTTTTTTAAATGTTGTGACTATTTTGTTGTAATAACATTTTTGTACCCAAGGGCGAGTTCTTTTTGGCTCTAACTCTTTGCGCTTGAGATAAATCACCACCATGGAATATTTATTTTAAGGGTCTGTCTAATGCTCAGCTGACGTCAGCCTAGTTTATTTAGCCCGAGCGTTGCTGACAAAAACGACCATGATCGAGGCTATACCGCAACAGCACAGCCCTGTGGCTTTTCGCGTCCGTACTCGCGCGTGGGCCGGTTCACACGGAAAAGCTTCAATCCTGCATGGTTTTGCTGCTGCCGCAAAGTACGCTCGCTAGCTACCTGAGGTTATAATTTCGTTCAACTTTTAATTAGTCGAGTATTAATTTTCCCAGCATGGTCTAGCTCCTTTTTTGTCCATGTAATGTATGTTTGGGCATATAGCATAGTTTCACATTTTTATTTGTGTTGTAACACGTAAAAAGCTGCTTAACAACATGTTACACGCAAAGAAACAGAAAAAAATTCTCACTATAAAAAGTTCTCAGATTTAAACCTTAGTTGCATCATTTTTCTGAGTTGCAAAATAGACTTGCAACTATAAAAAATCTGATTTTTAATTCGAATTGCAACCGGATTTGCAAGTGAAAATAAACTCAGTTGCAATAGGAAAAAAATAGTCTCAGTTACAACCCTATTTGTAACTGGAACAAATAGTCTTAGTTGCCATGTCACTTGCAACTAAAAAAAATATTTTTAATTGCAAATCGACTGGCAACTGGAAAAAGTCCCAGTTGCAATTTGACTTGCAACTGGAAAAAATAATTTCAGTTGCAACTCAACTTGCAACTGAAAGTACTAAATTGCAAGGAAAAGTCCCAGCTACAGCTGACTTGCAACTTGTAAAAAAGAACTCAGTTGCAACTTGGTTGGAAACTACAATATGGGCACATGGCAAATTCCCTCTTCGTCAACTGATAGTCATTTCAATCTCAGTTGCGATTCCAGTTGCAACTAGAAAAACAAATCACAGTTGCAAGTCAAAGGAAAGCAAGGATCACGAGTCAAAATTCCTAGTCAAACTAAATTCATTTAAACCTTAGTCAAATTGATGTTATTTTAACAATAGTCCAGTTGCAATATTACTTCCAAATTCCACTTGCAAATGGTCAGAAAATCTCAGTTACAACCCTAGTTGCAACTCCCGGGTTGCACGGATCGCGATCCAAAAATCTGATGGATTAGCATAGTTATAAGGGAGTGCGCTGATGGATTAGCTTAATTCGCACTCAGGTTCAGTTTGATCACAGGTAGAAAATGTCCACTTGCAACTACAATTTTTTTTTCAACTGGACTTACAACTAAAAAGAACCCAATTACAATCCACTTGCAACTCAAAGAAAATTAGCAAATCCCTTAGAAAATTAAAATTGGTTCATGTAACCCGATCTCAATTGCAATGACTTGCAACTCGCACCTAGGAAAGATCACGACACAAAATCCAACATTTAAGAATATTTTTCAGTTGCAACCCCAATTGCCACTACAAATATCTCAGTTGCAACTCTACTTGTAACTGAAAATATCTTAGTTTCAAGAAAATTCTCAGTTGCAACCTCACTTGCAAGTGGGAAAAATCTTGGTTGCAACTTCACTTGCAACTGGTAAAATCTTAATTGCAGTCCCACTTACAACAGGAAAAATCTCAGTTACAACCTCGTTTGCAACTGGAGGAATAAAAATTCTCGATTGCAATTCCACTTGCAACTAATCAAATCTCAGTTGCAACCCCACTTGTAACTGAAAAAGTTATCTCAGTTACAACGTCTATTGCAACTAGAAATTCTCGGTTGCTACCCACTTGTAGCTAGAAAAAATTAGTTACAAGACAGAGAGAAAAAAGGGCAGAAGACAAATTTCTTGTAACTGCACCACAAAAATTATAAAAAAACAAATAGAAATAAAAGACAGCAGCCAAAAAAATTACAATGTTGGCCTGCAAGAGCTGCACGCGTTCTGAAGAACATTAGCAGTCAACCAAAATAATAAAGGCCCAACACAACAACAATCTGGGCCGAAAATAAAGACAAACGGGCCAACCCCAAACTAGTGACAACAAACACTAATCTTAACGAACAAAACAGATCGGACGATAAGCCGGTTGACTGAGCGCTAACATAGTTCTCAGCTAGCTGAGGACTAGCAATTCTGTTATTTTAAATATCGGTAAGATGAGTGTCAAAACCTTCGCCTATGGTTTTTAATGGGAAAGCTCACGACTGTGGGTTAATTTCTCAAAGAAAACAAATACAAAAATACGTTATGGCTAGGTCTAGACGTTCGATGCTGATCCAACGATGCAGAGTACTAATTTTGGCACAAGATCGGGCGACAGCATAGCCCAAAAAGAAATGTCCCACAAACGAAAGCACATGGTGCTTCCAATTCCCCCCACGCTATAAAAGAAGAGCCATGACGTGGACCCATGGCATGGCGTTTGGCGTTCTCTGTTAATGGAGCACTGCACAGACAGTGTACTGGCATTTTCCATGTGCAGGATTCGAAGTACAAGGAAGCAGTGGATCTCCTAGCTGGCGGTCATTCGCTGGTCCTAGAACCCAAGAAGATTCTTACTCGCTCCCAGCTCCAACCACGCACCTGGCCGAGCACGTGAAGCCCACTTTCTCTCTCCTGGCCACCGACACAAACCCCTGCCGACCGTCGATCAAACACCACACTCCACTGGATTCCACACGCCCTTCCCCTGAACCAGAAACACCAAGAACAGTTGTAGCCATTGCCCATTGGCTCCCCGTCTCTGTTGTGCGGCCGCGGATGTCTGTGTTTGCCTCCAAGGGAGGGTGTGCGAGGAAACTGTAGTTGGACAGTTGGGCGAAGTGGCTAGCTCGCGCCGGCCGTCGCGCGGTCGCTGTGGTGCCAGCGGCGCAGCACGGACACGGAGGCGCAACCGACGAAGGCAAGCCAGAGAGTACATGCATCATCGGCATGGATAGAACGCCACTTATTTGCTCCATCGTCGGTGGCAGAAGCACTGGTGTCGCTGGACTGCACGTACATAAATGCACATGGCCTTTTGCGGCGACCCTACAACTATTGTCTGTACGTATATGAAGTGTGTTCTTATAAATCGTCGGCGTGATCAGGGCCTCTGTGGTGCAACACAACATGCGGAAGTTTTGTTTAATTTCCACTTTTGCATGTCGAGCTTAACATAACAGAACGAAAGCAGCGGCATTTCTTGTACTGTAGTACCTTTTTGTCGATGATCAATCAGATAAAAGGCAAATCTCAGCTGCACCGATAACAAGCAGATGGATGATGGTTCAAAGTATTCTAAATCGTCATGATAAAAGCACGTTGGCATCTCGGGCCACGCCGTACAATTATTCTATTATAGATGCAACTGGTCCGGTTCGGCCCACCGACCCGCTGGACCGGTTACTGATAGGGTAGGGGGGCGATCCAGAAAAAATAAGGTCCAATACGAACCTTATCCGATCGACCCTAGGGTAGGAACCGCCCCTCCTCTAGCTCTCTGTTCAGAACACTGTCGTCGGCTGCCGGCCGCCACGCTGCGCCGCGCCGCCGGCACCGGAATAAACTCTACGTCCACCTCCTCCCCGTCTCGATTCCCTCTCCTTTGGAACCGCTGCCACCGCACCACTTGTACTCCACCGCCGCCGACCAATTCGATGCGCCTCCTCGCGAGAAGCAGCCTTTGGCACAGGGGAAGCTCGTCGTGGGGGCGAGATTTCTCCGTCCATTGATGGGAGAGCTGGCGTTGACCTCGCTGCCCCCGCCGGTGAGCGCGGTGCTATGGGTGGTCTTCCTCGACAGGGAGGGACCATCGACTAGCCACCTGGGCACCGTCACCATTCAGCCGTCCTGGTCGTGCGCACGAAATGGGCGTCTCGCTCGCGCCGCACGAGCAGGGCCTACGCACGAGATCTCACACAGCGAGCTTCCGGCGGCAGATGCATGTATTTGTATCAGAGTAACTGAGTAGCGGCAGATGCATGTATCTGTATCAGAGTAGGGCCGAACCTGGGGTACCCGTTACCCTTCTCATGACAGGCCCGGGCTAATCCTTGAACCTGCGATTTGGCTATAGGGTCACAGGTCCAGTAAGAGAATTTTTGACGCATCAGACCACCTCTGCCACTGAAATGCTAGAAAAGACCACCTGCAGAAATTTTTGTCAAAAAGGACCCAGGGACACGTGCCCCTGCCGCCGTTGCCGTTGCCGGCACGTCCGTTTCTGTTCGGCCGGGTGGGCCCTGCCGCCTTCCCCGGTGCCGGCACCCCCTGCCGCCAATGGGAGCGGCGGCACCCTGCCAGCAGCGAAGACAAGGACGGGGGGCATGCCACGCCACCCTGCCGCCAGTGGCGGAGGCGGTATGGCTGCCACGTCAGCCTGCCGCCAGTGGCGGTGGCGGCATGGCCATGCCAGGCCACATGCCGGCAATGTGAATGGCGGCAGGGGGTCTTTTTTGGCAAAAAAATTCGCAGGGGTCTTTTCTAGCATTTCAGTGGCAGAGGTGATCTCATTCGTCAAAAATTCCCAGTAAGAGGTCCAAACCGGACCGGACCCTTTGCATCTTGATATTCTATCCTTCGTGTATACTAGGATCGAGTAGTGCGGCTTCTATTTATGTGCGATTGCTAGGCAGTCTTTTTTTCTCGAACATAATTGCAGTGTACTAGTGTCGGCCAGAAATAAAAATGCAAATAGCTTGTTCGCTAGCTGCACCAGAAAGTAAACGGGGGTAGCTAGCTTGGACACAATTCAGATTGCGGATGTGCATTGTTGATTGTCGTTTATAACTTTCCTTTTCAAATTACCCGAAGAAAAAATAGCGCACATCGATCGTATGGTCACCAACTTGACGATTAATTGTATAGCTGCATGGACCAGATAGTTATTCTCAACATTAGGCTATGGGGTGCACCAACATGCAATAAAACGCCATAAGAAATGAACTCCTGAACTTGATTTCTCCTTTCGTTATTTTTTGTCGGCCGCAGGATTGGACATTGAACCATGTAAAACGGAGGGGATGGATTTTTGCACCAAACTACTACCCTGTATCGAAATTTCCAATTCAGCATCAGCAACTGTAAATGTGATCACACAAGTACTTGGGTAAAAATGCACCATTGAAGAAACAGAATCATTCACTAGAGCAAGCTAGGACGAGAGGATGCAGCAACTGCACATAGCAAGATCCTGTCTGGACAAAACTAGGTAGGCTCCAATCCGAGTAAAGCGATGTGAATTGGCAGTGAACAACATCTCCCACAGGGAAGCTAGCTCCCCGTAACTACCTCCATATACAGCGACCTGATTAACCCATCAGGTTTAACGTAACTGTCCGCTAGCTGATTCATCCCCTCGAACCTAAGCAATCTTTCTGCTACTGGACGCCCAACGGAACGCCACGTACAACCGCAGAGAGTGAGGTCTACTGACCAAGACAGGCACACGTTTCGTTTGTTCTTTCAAGAACACAAAGAGAACACACGCACGCACCAAAATTGTTTCGAAGTTTCGCTTTCAGTCTTGCCTGGTGGCGACGGCATGCAACGTGAACAGACCACGAACACACAAAATTCATCTGCTCACTGCAGCATCTGGTGCCTCATGCTGTGCTTAGGCAGGAGGATGACTGAAGATCGATCGCCAATTATTTGGGTGGATCGGCCGGTGAGACATCGCACGCGCCGAGACTGCTGCGCCCCAACGGAACCTGTCACGGCTCACGGGGCTGCATTAAAGGAATTTTTGACAGATCAAACCACCTGCATCCATGAAATAGCAAAAAAGACCATCTTTGAAAAATATTGTCAAAAGAGACCACCTCTGGGTGGCGGCACGTCTAGCGCGACACGTGGCACATGCCGCCTGGGCCAACGACGGCAAGGGGGTGCCGCCAACCCCAAATCTGACATGTTTCTTGGCAGGTGACGCTGTCAATGGCCGTCAGTCAAAGTGGGCCATGCCGCCAATGCCAACGCCGGCAGGTCCACGTGGCTTGTTGACCTGCCGGCGTTGCCATTGGCGGCATGGCCCACTTCGGCTGACGGCCATCGACGGTGTCACCTGCCAGGAAACATGCCGGATTTGGGGTTGGCGGCACCCTCTTGCCGTCGTTGGCCTAGGCGGCACGTGCCACGTGTCGCCTGGCCAGACGTGCCGCCACCCTTAGGGGGTCTCTTTTGATAAATATTTTCAAAGCTGGTCCTTTTTAACATTACGTTGGCGCAGGTGGTCTGATGCGTCAAAAATTCGCATTAAAGCTAGCAGCATTCACCGATTCGTGTGTTCCTCCTCGGTCCATGGTGGCTAAGATCAAAAGCACATATTGCTTCGGATGCAAATCTCTGTACTCAGTTGTAACTGGCTTCCCTGTCGTTGCCATGTCATAAAATCAGGTCATGTGCACGCATCAATAAGAGAGATGCAGCAATATAAGCAATTAGTAGCACATGAACTGCCATTTCACTGCAAAGGACGAGAGCTGAACCGCCATGTCAAAAATCAAGCCATGTGATGCATCCATCCACCAATATTGCTTTGGAAAAATAGGACTGTTCAATATAAACGTTATTAGATATCATTGTTATCATACTGATCTCTTCAATAGTGGTCGTACTGATCTTCAACTGTACCAGAGGTGGACAGGAAGTCATGTCTCAAATGACACTGACAAGTGCAAAGAACAACCTACAAATGCTGGGCCTCACTTACTAGTAGGACAAGTTCACCTTCAAGGCTTTCAACAAGGACCATAAATTTGATCTGGACCTATTCAATCCAGGATACTACGTTTTTTATTTTCAGTACGAAAGGTGTACGGCTCAATTATACTTACAGAACATATGAATTGCTGGTGCTGAAATCTGATTTCACTCAAACCTTACCAGGGTTCGTTAAATGATAGAACTGCTATGACAACACTGAAGGAGCACATAGTACCCAGACAACTCGATGCAAGGCCTACATGATAACTCTTGTTGCCATAACTACTATCGTCCCAGTTTCATCTTTAGACTTCCTCATCATAGAACAAGGACATGTAGGTGCTGAAAAGGAACTTCATGCATAATGCTTTGTGTGATAATTTAGACCAAAGTAACATTGGTGTCCTTGACGGCGTTTAAATTCTAGTCCAATAATTAGGACTGGCCATGCTATGCCTGTCTTTTGGCGAAAGCCTTCAAAATCTTTGTTTATCAAACAAACAAAAAAGGTTTCAGTTCATATCATAATACTAGCATGATTACTGATTAGTGCATTATGTAGTTCCTTTCGAAAAGCATTTTTCTTATGTGACCTCCTTTGGTCCACACATATCCTACCAAGCTAAATTTCTCAGCCGAGACTTAAATAGGTATCTCTACTTTCCTTTTCTAAGAAAGAGATTGCCCATGCCATGAGCTGTGAGACAAATTTGGATCTCGTCCCCGTAGTTCCAAATAGGAATGTACGTAGGTAAACTTATTCTGAAGAATTCATCGCATAACCAAACTGGATTGAGTACACTATCATATACTCCCTCCGCCCGGTAAGATAACATGTCAGTACAATCTGCTAACCCATGTATTGGTTGTAATAAACATCTTATATGATGAAATGGAAAGAGTAGCTCGTTGTATTGCTGAACAAACTATAGTTGCTTTCAGCACATCGTCGCTATAACTACATCGAGAGCTATGTTGTTTGAGACGATGTTGGTGTTGAGCGATGTTGGAGACGCGGCTATGGTTGCGGTAGTCGACTCTTCTTCGGTGTGTTTGTGGGTTTGGCACGGTTTGTTTGTTGTTGTGAAGTCGAAGCTGCGGTGGCGAGACCCCGGTGGCGTACGATGACGTGCGACAGGTGGTCCGTTCGGTGATCCTCCGCAGCGCCAACCTTGTCAGGTTCTTCTTTTGTTCTACATCAGAGTCAGAACTGCGTTGTCTTGTCGTAAGTGGTTGAGTTTTGGCACATATCTTCATGTGGCCGCACGGCCTCTACAGTGTTGGTTGGTTCGACTAGTCTATGGTGAAGTTGGAGTCGTTGCTCGAGGGTTGGTGGTCGCCTCTTAGGGGAGCAGTGATGACTGATGACGATGACGCTTGTGTGTTGTCTCGACGAGACTCTCTTTTTAGAGGTGTGTGGGGTATCCTTTGTGTGCCGCTCAGCGGTTGTGATGGTTTTCGCATGATTTTCCACTAATTAACTGGACATTCTCTTCTGCTTAATTAATGGATGAGGCAAATCTTTTGCCTCCGTTTCAAAAAAAAAAAAAATCAAGAGCTATCATGACCAGAACTAATACAGGAAAATAGAAGCGTGTGTCAAACTTGTGTTGGGACAAAAGAAGTGCTACTCTATCACATCTACTTCCTCCGTCCCTAAAACGATGTTGCAGATTTTTCAAAACTTAGATGTATCTAGACGCGATTTACTATATAGATACATCCAAATTTAGATAAATCTTTGACATTTTTTTGGGACCGAGGGAGTAATATTGGAATCCTTTCTTGTGTATTGATGATGCAAAGATTGTATCTCAAAAAAAGACAACGCAACATTAGGAAATGGAGCCATGTGTGTTAGTGTGTACACACAATGTGGTGCATGGTTACCAAGGCTAATGCTTTAGGCAATTCTTAGCCATGTGATAATTTTCTGGTTGGTAATTTTGAATGGGACTGTAGGAGCCATGAAAAGTAGCATGGTGAGGAAATACAGTCTTGTATGAGATCATCTTCCGGCCATCCTTACCCTTTTTTTTAACTCAACCACCAATTTATCTCCACTAGTATGGATCTTGTTCAGTTGGAACTTGGAAGATGATATGCCAATTCAGAAAAGACACATGTTATCCATAATTGATGCTTCTGGTTCTCCCAGGAAACATTTATCTCGATATCTACTTTTTAAAACATCTAGTACCCTGGACATTGATTACAACGGCACTTTCTGGCGGAAACCTCAAATGGAGCAAAAGCTCCATATCGCCCTTTTTTTTTAAAAAAAAAGTCGAAAATGATACTTGAAAGTTTTAAAACATTCGTGACAAAAATCTTGGTATGCATAATTATAAGATATACTAGTGTGCAAAAAATCAATCCGAAACTCATTGTTCAAAATTTTGAAATTTTTGGTAAATTTCACGTTTTTCCTAAGCCTAAAATACGAAGATTTTTGGATTGATTTTTTCACACTAGTAGATCTCATTATTACCTATATCAAGAATTTTTGTCCCGAATTTCTTGAAACTTTTAAACACCATTTTCAAAAACAAAAACAAAAAAAAGGCTACATGTAGCTCGAACTCCATTTGTCCACTCTCCACTTTGAAATAGAAGGCTCTCAGAGCCCGACTTTGAATTAACAAAGCTCTCAACCGGCCAGGATTACAGGTACAAAACATGCTGGGGTTACCATCTTACAATGAAGCACAGGGGAAAAGAACAACACCAAACCTAAAGAGAAGAAAACAGCACAAGCATGACAGAGAAAGAAATGAAAAGGCCTAGGCTTGTAGCTTCTTCCTCTAACAGCTAAAGAACAGTTGGTGTTGCCGGATTAAGCCACCGCCTTCACCGGGATCACCAAGACGCCGTCATCCAAAACTCCAGCCACCAGCAAGTGGGAACAAACTGAAGTGCAAACAAGGAGAACCAGCGCGGATCCAGAATCTGGAGCGACGCCTCAAGGCACCAATGTACCGCCGCCGCCCGCCCCAAGAGGGCAAGATTTTCACCCAGAAACAAGGATCAAGAATGGGAGAAGGCGAGAGCTTCTCGACGACGCCTTCAAGAAGGAAATGGCACCCTCAGGTGTCATCATCGATGGCACCGGACTAGCCAGGCAGGGCTTTCGCCCGAGCAGCCACCTCTCACATCTCACACCATGCTAGGATGCAGGAAGCAACCTGGCTGGAGTTGCACGACAAACATGGAAGCACTAAGAGAGGCCCCAACATGCCAGGCCAAAGTTGGGAGGGACAGAACATCAAGGGCCTTCTTCTCCCAGGTCTGCCGGAAACCGAAAGGGAGGGTCTTGGTGCGACGAAGAAGGGTTTGATACACCGACGCGTAGAATTGCGAAGAGGGCACTGGAGGAGGAAGGGGGCACCGAGAGACCACTGCTCCGGCGCCATCGGCATTGCAGGTCACCCTGACCGCACGAGCCCGCATCCCTGACGACGACCAGCCCACACATCCACAACACGGACGCGGGCGACGAATCACAAACCCGCGCCACCAAACCACCCCTCGAAAAGCCACACAGAAAACTTCCAAGACCGGATCAGGTAGATCTCACCCACCCTGGCGTAGAGGCAGCAACCATCAGCTTGCAGTGGACTGTGCGGCCAGGACGACGCCATGGCCGGGTTCTTGTATTCTCGAACCAAAGAATCAGATCACATGCTCACTCCCTGGACAAGCCTTGATATTTCTTCTATTTGACTACGGCTAGGGGTGGGCAAAAACACTCCCACGGTTTAACCGGTTTTGCTAGTTCTTTTTGTTACTAAACTGTAAGTTCGGATTGATTTTGTGGAGAATGAACTAGCTCCACCCCATCTGGTTTCCACAGTTCGTGCGGTTTCCACGGTTTGTGCGGTGTGAGATTTTGCACTGTCTTTACTAGGCATACTCCCCAGAAGACGCAGATTTTTAGGCTTCCGCAGACACGAAACTAGGCATACTCCCTAACCCGACCTCCTTTGATTCATAGGATTTGCATAGGAATTATGTAGGATTTGGATTCTATAGGAAAATTTCCTACACACATGTTTGATTTATAGGAACATATCCTATAGGAAATAATCTTATAGGAATACAGTAGTGTAAATCCTATAAGAAAAAAGCATTAGATCATACCTCATCAAAAATTCCTTTGCTACAATCAAAGTCACTTTACCTTCGTATAGGATTCAAGTAGGCATGACATTCCCATCTAAGGGCTTCTTTGATTTGTAGGATTTCAAATTGTAGGAATAGGAATAGGAATAGGAATCTGGTGGGAATGCAAGTTACAAACTGCAAAGGAAAAATTCCTTCAAAGGAAAGAAAAAATAATATCAGACTGAATTGTTTCCTTGGGCTGTTTTGCATAGGAATCTGGTTCCAAAGGAAAATTTCCTACAGATTTCCTTTCATATGTATTCCTACAAATCAAACGCTGCTACAATGCAAATTCCTATAGGAATAAAAATCCTATACTTTTTCTTCAAAATTCCTATGAATCAAAGGAGGCCTTATGTCTTTCCTATTCATAAGGTTTTCCTATCCAGAAGCCCACCCACCCGAATCCTGCAAAGGCTGCAATATAGTCAAACCAATTCATGAATCAACAGAAAGTGCTAATAGCTGAAGCTAAGATGATTACCAACTACTCCCTCCGTTTTTAAATATAAAATATTTTAGCTTTGTGAAGCAAATATATGTAGATATTTTGTAGTGTATAGGTTCACTCGAATATACACACTAAAAGGTGTCTAGTTACATTTGCTTCACAAACTTAAAACATCTAATATAATATTTTAAAACGGAGGAAGTACTATATTCTTTCGAGCTACAAGAAACTTCAGGTTATAGACTGTAGGATGACACACTTTTTACACTGACACATGGAAATATACATATTTAACACTAACACTAAATGCGTCCATGAGTAAGGAAGCCAAGTACTACATAGTATAGAACGGTAACACTACAGTACAGCATTTGATCTGGGTCATCCTTTTTTCTACCGATCAACGGATCCAGTCAATCTAGTTTCGTGAGGCTACAAAATCTACAGCTTCAGGATTCAGCCACTCTGAATAATTCCTCCAAAGGGTTCAAAATTCCTACAGCTGCAGCTCACTGTGTCACTTGCAGGGTTGAAATCCACAACGCCATAGCTAACCTTCATTGTAAGCAAGAGCCTCCACCAATTCCTTACCTCATTCAGGAGCCAAAGGGTTTTCAGCAGACAAAAAAATGAAATTAGACCACAGGCAGAAGCGCGAACTACCAAAAATTACCCACTGCCAACATGCCCAGCCGACCAACAAAATCACATATAGAACGGTAACACCACGGTACAGCATTTGATCTGGGTCAACCTTTCTCTACCGATCAACCGATCTAGTCAATCTAGTTTCGTGAGGCTACAAAATCTACAGCTTCAGGATTCAGCCACTCTGAATAATTCCTCTAAAGGATTCAAACTTCCTACAGCTGCAGCTCACTGTGTCACTTGCAGGGTTGAAATCCACAACGCCACAGCTAACTTTCATTGTAAGCAAGAGCATCCACCAATTCCTTACCTCATTAAGGAGCCAAAGGGTTCAGCAAACAAAAAAACGAAATTAGCCGACAGGCAGAAGCGAGAACTACCAAAAATTAACCACTGCCAACATGCCCAGCCGACCAACAAAATCACATATTACATCTGGAACCTGTACACGACCTTTGCAGAGTGAGATATCATATCATCAGGTCTGTACTCCCATTTATTCTTTTGGCAATCAAGTCTTTAATTCCGGCTGCTCCACCACCGTCACATCAGCTCTCAGGTGCAGCACGCCGTTGATAAAGAGGTTATCGTCAGCAATTAACTTCGACCAAGGGGTCTGAAAGAGATCTCTGCATCCATAATCACATCGACCGTCAAAGGTGGACTCATCGTTAAACAGGCTGACAAATTTCCCTGACGGATTTCTTCTTGCAGAAAACTCATAGTCTAATCTGACACGCTTTGAGCACTTTGGATAGCAGATCAAGTAGAGACCGAAGCTGTAAAAGTTACTGTCCTTGTGCATTTCACAGACAGCCTCAAGATATAATAGATGCCCTGCAAGATAGAATGCGCGCGAGCAGATCCCTTCTGACTGGAAGAATTCAGAGCAGTCCTCGCGCTTTAGATCCAAGTAAACTATAACCTGTGAGCGAGGTCGATCAAACACAACCACTTTCACAAGTTTGATTTTGTAAGCTCGCTCTGCAAACTGGCAATGGGTTGTTGCATCAGCTGCAAGAGGACCTTGCTGGCATGCTGGGTAAGCTTTGTACATAAGTACCTCAGTGATACGCTTAGCTACCTGTTCATGGTCTATATAGTTTTCAGTGCATGTTAGAATATCCTGCAGTGTCCTAGGACTGACATGGCTGAAGCGCACCAGTGGAAGTAAGCGAGAACTCAAGATCTTATGTCTGTCTTCCAACTTTGGGTACTGCGCACAGGCCCACTCGAGCAAGAAGTCAAATATGGAATTTTCAGATTCCACCTGTAGGTCACTACTTGCAAAGATGGCTTCGATACCAGCAAGTGGTAAGTTCATCATTTCATCTTGGAACCTGAAATGAGACAGGCATGCCTTGAGTGCACTTCATACATGATTGCATGACAACAATGTCTGCACTTCTCTCAGTAAATAAAATAAAAGGTGAATGCATCAAATGAGATGACTCACTCTGCTAAATCCCTGTATTTGTTGGCAAGGAATTCCTTGGCTGCATTTGTCAAAGCCTGAACTTCAGCAGCCATTGAAATGGAGCATGGATGCTCTAGGTAAAGCAGTGCAGATTCTGTGGTCATGCGTAAGCTTGTGAGCAACTGACTGCAGTGCCTCATGCAAGAAAGAACCTCAAACTTATCGGCAGCCATCAAGATGTCAAGCAGAAGAATGGGATCAGTTGTTGTCAACTTTCCACTGTACATAAAGCTCAAAAGCTCCATAAGGGCATTTTCCTCTGTTCCAAGTAGAGCAAAGACACAACAAAAAGGCATAAGGACTAAAAATTAGTTCAATAATAAACTAAACCAAAAAAGTGACAGTAATTTATTATTTAAATTTGACTACTCCCTCTGATCCATATTACTTGTCACAGCTCTTTTCTTATGAGCGAACCTACACACTAAAACGTTTCTAGATACATGCGTATCTAGACCAAATTTGACCAAAGTTGCGCCAAGTATGGACTGGAGAGAGTATTAACTTTCAGTATTGAGAAAAGCTAAATGTGAGGAGAAACCATGTCTTTACCGCATACAAAAAGGGAGTGGTACAAACTCGAACGAAACACTTATTTACTATAAATAATCGTGTTTCTTACTTAAAGAAATATTGGAAATAGTAAGACAGTCATAACAGCAAGTTATAATCAGTTATCAGAAAGGAAGAATGTTGCATTTGAGTTATCACATACCTAAGTCAGCAATCTTCAGCGTTGGATGCATCTGATCATATTCTTTCATGCCATTTGAGAAAAGCTAAGAAGCATAAGCCTTATTAGAAACCATGAACTGACAACAGAACACATGCATTTCAGAAGGTTATCATAATTACCTTGAGAAAGAAAGGACTTCTTGCAGCAAGAATTGCCGTATTGATATAAATTTTCTTTTCTTGCAAAACAGGTGTGCCCACAATGGTTGAAGAAGAGTCAATTCTCTGTCCATTAGCACCTGCAAAATGTCAAAGATCATGAAATAAAGGACAAATTGGGAAATGTAAAAGGTACAGAATATAATAATCAGAGAATACTTGGAACACTCTGTTCTTCCAAGGGTGCAGAATCATGTAATAAATCTTTAGAAATACAGTAAAATGTATACAAAAACGTCAAAAAAATTGAACTCATTTAGATGCATCCTGCAACCTAAGCATGCTTGCAGCTCACTGAGTAAGGTAACTGTAAATGTTACCCCAAAGATCCTATCAGAATTTCGTATAACATCGTCTGCGCAATGTGTTATACTGCTATCTAGTGAAATAGTGAATTTGACACCACACAAGTAACTAGTAGCAGAAGCAAGTTCTTCAAGTAGCTAAACAGGAATTAGGGAGTTTGTGTATGTAGAAAGCATGCAGTCAATGGCTACATTTGATCAGCAGATCATGCTAGTACCAAACTTATCTGTATACCACAGGTGTCTGGACTACTTAGAAGTAAATTATTATCAAGCATTGCCAGAATAACCATAAGTGTTTCCACAACAACAACAAAAACAGATGTGGAAAAAAGAATGTAGGCTAATGTTGACCAAAAATGAAGACATCAGTTTACTCTTCACTCTGTCACTCCAAATAAATCGTTATGTCAAGATTGCATCGATAATAATATGGTTTTCCTATTTTTTGTTGTTGTCATAGGCAGATAGTGATCAAACATATCCCCTCTGAATTATATGACATGTCATGACTCAACTCAATGTAACCTCTCAAAAAATATAACTGAGAGAACTAAAAATGTTATCGTAAATAAATATTTCTCAAAATCCTAGATAGGTAATCGATTTGCAAAGGTTTTGTGAAAAAATTGGTAAGAATTGTAACATGAAGATTAACAGTTTAAAATTCACATAGGACACCAACTAGTAGAACTTTCAGTTTTAAGACGGCACAGATCTTTCTAAATTTTCTGAGCCGCATGGTTCTTCCCCTCTCTTTTTTTCCTACGGGAAGATGGCAGGTGCTCTGCCATTTCATATAGATTAAGAAGACTAGTACAAGGTGAAAATAAGAAAGAAATCCAGTCGGCACAAAGTACTGGCTATACAGACACATGGACTATGATTGAACAGCCATATCTCATAGCAATATAAAATCACCGTCCATGGTCGTCATTTTTTGACCCTGAACGGCAGGACCATGATCGTCATTTTGGTAGGGCTGGAAGAAGAGGTCATGAAGATTAGTCGATTTCGTCCATTCCAAAATCCAAACTCGCCAAACAAAGCAGGATGCCATTATGCCACCAGTCAATTACAATAGATTGATCTTATTTTACTTTTGGAGGGGCAACACGGCAATGAACTGGTGTTTGAACACCACCGCCACATCCATAATACTACCTCCGTTTATGGACCGTGCAACACACAATACGTTAACTGCTGATACATTTGATGTTGATTCATCCCAGCACAAATTCCATTGTCAGATATGTTCCAGCACAAGAGGTCAGGCTCAAAACTTACGAATTCCATTCTAACGTTTCCCCGTTGCCCTAATCACTAATCCTAGATAAAAGGGTCAGATGAGTCTAGAAGAATTAAAATCGACCCAAAAATCGCCAGTGCGCCATGAATTTTTCAACAAATTCAGACCAGAATCATAAGATTGCCAACAGCTCCAGCAGTTGCTGTACGCACCTTTCTCCTCGGCGAGGGATCCTCCGCCTACATCGCCGCTGGACCCCGTCGCGCCGTCGCTGGCGACGATCTCTACGCGCAGCACCCTGTCGGAGAAGTTGGCCGAATTGAACGCGAACTCGAAGCTGGGCACCACGCCGCCGCGCGAGAAGTCCAGGCCCATCTCCGCCTCCGCTGGCGCCCCCTCCGACGCTTCGCCGGGGTCCATGAGCCCCGCCACCTCTAGAAGAGAGAGGGGACGCAGGACGGTGGCCGTAACCTAGCTCTGGAAGCTTCTTCCGGAATGCGAGGTCGGCGACGCCGCGACGGCAGTACCCGCCTCCAGTGTTTAACTTTTGGGAGACCCGGAATTTACAGATAAAACCCTGGGAAAATGCATAAGACAAGCAGACCTTCTTGTTTTATGTGACCACGTGTACAGAACCAAATTATAATCAGGTGCTTTGAACTGCGCCAGTCGTATAGACTCACATGAAACGCATACACGCACACAAGCATGTCTCTTTCTAAGGGAGAAGTGACGACGATGATGCTTGTGTGCTGCCTCGATGAGACCCTTTTTTTGTTGTTTTTAAATAGTTTTAGCCCAATTTTCTATTAATTAACTGGACAATTCTCTTCTGCTTAATGAATAGATGAGGCAAATCTTTTACCTCTATTTTAATTTTTTTTGGATTAATGGCATGTTCTAAACTATATGTACTTCACGATATTAATATATTCCCTGTGTCGAAAAAATGTGTTGATGTGATCACACAATTTAAACCAAGTCTAGGTGAAGCACACCTAGACTTGGCAGAACTAGAATTTGACATCTCTCTACAAAGTTTCTGCAGGCAATGCACAGGTCTAGAAAATTGTAAATTTCTTTTTAAGAAGAATGCATTACTCCTGGCCTCCTGGGAGTCCTGGCGTTGCATCAGAGGCCAGGGGAGAAAGTTTCTACATGGGCAAAGTTACAAGGGACGCATGGACGACATTACATGAGTAGCATTCAAGAGAGAAACATCAGCAAAGTAAGTTCTATCAGGTGTCAGCTGGAAGGTTTATCAGCTGCCCAGACACTCAGCTTGTTGATTTTATCTTGGAATGCCCTCCATCAATCACAAATGAAATGCTACCAGTGAGAAGTTTTTGGACTGTACCAGACTCCACAAGCAAATGAACAGATCTGATGATGAAAACAAAGAGCCTATATCCTGACCCCACTAATAGTTAGATTTAACAGACAATAAAGAAAAATGGAAAGCATCTTCAGATAGGCATGGAGCACACCAAGCGCTCCAAGATCACAACCTAGCTGCAAGAACCATAAAACGTAAGCTAGGTGTTTATACATCATCCATCCAACAAAAGGAACAGAGGACAAATGCACCAAAGCACGTAACACTCCGAGAACTTGCTATTGTACTGAGCCTCCCAAGGTAAATGAAGCAAAAAAAACTGCAGACAACACAGCGTAGGAGTGACATCTTAGGCATGACAAAAACAGGATCATGAAATCCGTTGGGATCAGGCTGGGATCCAGTCTCCGGGATGCCATCGGACCAACAATTTGGTAGAGCAAGATATCAAGTTTGGGATTCCGATGCTCCACCACCGTCCAAAAGCTCTCGAATGCAAGTACACAATCGATGGCATGCTTCAAATTACCAGTGAAGGCGCACGTATACCAAACCTGCTAAAAAAACCGATATTTTTATCCTTGCAGCAAATTCATACTCCAGTGTTCTGTCGATTTCTCTCATGATTTGTGTAAGTACAGGCTAAAGCTGTACAACCCATTCACTTTCCTGATACATCTTGCTTTGAGGAGGACCAACCTGCATGACGGAGCGGGTGTGAGTAGCACATGGATATTGCATTTATGTGAGAAATGTTGCACAAGCAATTACCGTCTGGGTCAGCACAGACACCACACAAGTTGAAACAGTTGACGGTGCCTTTCACCGTTGTTCAATCCAACCATAAAAAAAAGTTAGGAATGCATTTTGTGTTAAAATCGTATATTTTGTTACCAATAGTCTCCACATGAGCAAACTCCCTGTACAATATGATGGAACCTATTGATGTCCTTGAGGATAATCTCCCTATCTGTGATAGTTGAAATAAGCTTTGCAGCATGATGGCAATCACTACAGGTTCTCAGATTCATTGTTATCCTAATAGGTGTCCCTGGACTACTGTTTAAAAGAACAAATGCAATAGCCAATTTCTCGCTGTGCACTGAAAGATGGCCCTCCTTCTCTTCCTCTTCAACATCATGAAGTGCACCGTCAACGTCTGGGTTATAACCCATTCCCCTGATTCTTCCTAACAACTCAGCCAATTTCTCGTAGATCATTTCCGATTGTGGATGAGATCTATCACCAACATGAAATGTGTGAACCTGATCCCCTATCTCAACATTGCTACCACCAGGCGATTTCTTGATACCTTTGCTTGCCATGACACTTCTCACCGAGTTAACATCAGCCCATCTCCCAGCCCTAGCATAAATATTAGATAAGAGCACATAGTATCCCGACTGTTTGGGTACCAGTCTGAACAAACTGTCTGCTGCCACCAAACCAATGTCCATATTCGAGTGAATCCGACAAGCTCCTAATAAGGCTCCCCAGACTCTCGCATTTGGCTCGATTGGCATCGCCATAATGAAATCATATGCCTCGCTTATACATCCTGCACGCCCAAGAAGGTCCACCATACAAGTATAGTGCTCTGTTTTTGGAGTTATCTGATATCTACTAGTCATGCTATCAAAATAACGCTTCCCAGCATCCACAAGGCCAGCATGGCTACATGCTGCAAGAACAGCAACAAAGGCAATAGAATCCGGCTCCAAACCCTGTCCTTGCATGCTCTCAAAAAGGTTGATGGCCTCCGTACCATGACCACGTGAACCATATGCAGAAATGATCGAAGTCCATGATATTACATCCCGCGCAGTCATGGAATCAAAGACCTCCCTAGCATCCTTCAAGGATCCACAGTTGGCGTACATGTCCATGAGAGAGTTCTCAAGCAACATATTAGGGCACATCCTTTTCCTCTTAATAATCTCATGGATTCGCTTTCCAATTGAAAAGGCTGAGACCTCTCCACAGGAAGGAAGAACAGTTGATAATGTCACCGCATCTGGCTCAACCCCATCCTTCTCCATCCTCATGAACAGCTCAACAGCCTTAACATGCAGTTCATTGAATGCATATATAGACAGCATAGCATTCCAGGAAATAAGTCCTCTGAATGTCATCTCATCAAACACTTTCCTCGCGATGGCGATGTCCTTTGCCTTGGCATCACCCATGGCGGGCAGGATGCTTGCCAAGGTCCCAGCATCAGGCTGTGGACATTGCAGCCCCACCAACTCCCTGAAAACCGCTACGGCCCGGGGAAACAAGCCTGCGTGAGCGAACCCAGAAATCATGGCGTTCCAAGAAACAACATCCCGGTGCGGCATTTCACCGAACATCTGGTAAGCATCGTCCGGGCGGCCGCACCGCGCATACATGCTGATCGCCGAGTGCGCCACGAAGAGATTCGCGTCGAGGCCGATCCTGGCGATGGATGAATGGATCTGGAGGCCGAGGAGGAGGCTGCCCGACGCGGCGCAGGACTTGAGGGCGAGCGGGTAGGTGTAGTGGTCGGGGGAGCAGGAGGGGCCCCGCGGCCGCATGGAGGCGAAGAGGAGGAGGGCATCGCGGTGGAGGGAGGCCCTGGTGAGCGCGCGGAGGAGGACGTTGAAGAATACGGTGGTGCGGTCCGGGGAGGACGCGAGGACGGCGCGGGCGGCCGGGAGGGCGGAGCAGGCGGCGTAGGCCTGGATGAGCTTGACGCGCGCGACGGCGGCGGAGGGGTGGGAGGGGAGGTGCTGGAGGAGGAGGCGAGCGTGCGCGGCACGGACGGCGGGGAGGTGCGCCGGCGAGCAGCAGGATTCCAGCAGGCGGAGGAGGGCGTGTTGGCCGCCGGCCGGGGATAGGTGCAGGGGGAGGCTCATCAAAGTCTCTTGGCGCGGAAGCCGCGCGCAGGCCGACTTCTTTTCGGCTTAAGCTTATGGAGAAGCCTGCTTCTAGGAAACAGTGGGGAGAAACGGTAGTGGAGAGAAGCTCCTAGAAGCCTCACATGACACTTCTTTTGGGCTTTTATAAATTTGGCTTATTGGATGTGTTGCACCATAAAATGTCTATAACACCCCTAAATTTGGCTTATTGGATTTTGGAAGAACAGCATGATGTGCTAGGCTGCTAGCCAATGTGAAACAGGACTCGGGCGTGCTTACCGTCGGCAGGGGCGCCGTCACCGAGCCGGCGAGGTGGAGCAGCCTCCTGGCGGGGCGATGTGGAGCAAGGGGACCAGCGGGCGACCTCGTCGTTGCGGGGGAGATGCGGCGGCGCTGCGGTCGAGATGCGGAGCAGAAGGGCGGGCGACGGAGGAGCAGAGCCGGCGGTGGGCCGGCGGAGCGACGGAGGGCGGCGGCGGCGGCGGGAGGGCGACGGAACCCTAGCGCTCCTGGCGCAGAAAGGCGACAGGGTCGGGGCGAGGCGGGTGGGGACTCGGGCGTGCCACCGCTTACCGATTCGGTTTTGTTCTTTTCTTTTTTTCCTGAGGGGTGTTCTCTCCGGTGGCAATTCCTTGTAAATTGAAGCAAGCGGAGGGGCATCACAAGGTACCGTTTCGGTCTTGATCGGAGAAGCTCGGGAAACGCCAGAGAAACTGCCCTCGACCAGATTCTCCAAATACACGTAAAGTTGGCTTCTCGGTGGAAAAAAGCCAGCCCACAGCCGGCGAGTTCTTTTCAGCTTCAGCGGTTTGGAACCTAGAAACTGCTCTAGAAGCCCAAAAGAAGTCCCCCATAGGAAGTTAGGATGGCTGTTAGCTATGTGCTCACGGGCCCAATTTTTTAAATCGCCTCTTTGGTGATGTATATTTACATCACATGGGAGGAATATTTGTGTCACCTCTAAAAAATATACATCACCATATAGCTATAGGTCACCTATTGGAGTTTTTTTTTGCCCCAAGTAATGCAAAAGTTAGTTTTTACATAACCATTTCTATTATACATCATAAATTTCACTCTACATATACACCACTTTGAACAGCTCAACGAATTGTATAACAGAAATGGTTATGTAATTTCTATTATACATCATCTTTTTTGAAAGAATGGCAAAAGATTTGTCTTAATTCATTGAACAAGAAGGAGAAAGTTTAAATCTTATGCCTCAAGGATGCTAACCGGCAAAAGCCTAATCTCCTGGAATAAAATGACCCAAATGCTTACCACCGGCGAGTGTCCACGAACCATGCCTCTAACTTAATTTGGCCAAAGAACACCATGGGCAAGGGATGCCTCTTCTTGAAAATACGCGCATTTCGCTCGTTATAAATCTCCCAAATGACGAGCATGATAAGACTGCTAGTCATGGCCTTCCTCCTCCCAGGGTGGGCGCGCACGATGTAAAGCCACCAAGAGTTGAAGTCTTGAAAGGTGATACGTCTCAAACGTATCTATAATTTTTGATGCTTCATGCTTGTTTCTACACCATTTGCCTTGTGTTTCGTTACACTTCGTGGCGTTTTTATGCGATTTCCAGAACTAACCTATTGGCAAGATGCCACAGTGTCAGTTCCCTGTTTTCTGTTGTTTTTGTGTTTCAGAAAAGCTACACAGGAAATATTCTCGGAATTGGACGAAACAAGTTCCAGAAGTCTTATTTTTCCCGAAAGAGGACCGAAGACCGAACGAGAGCCGGAGGAGGCCCAGGGGCCAGCCTCACCATGAGGGGGTGCGGCCCAGCCCCTGGTCGCACCCCCCTGTGGTGAGACCACCCTGGTCGCCTCCTGACGATGCCCCTTCGCCTATAAGTAGCCTCCCGATGGAAAACCCTAGGAGAATCGGCAAAATTTCCAGAAGAGTTCCGCAGCTCCGCCGCCACCACCGACGAATTTCGTGGGACAGAAGTCTCTGTTCTGGCACCCTACCGGGACGGGGAAGTGCCCCCGGAGCCATCTCCATCGGTCTTGCTGTCTCCTATGATGAGGAGGGAGTAGTTCTCCCCCGGGGCTGAGGGCTCTACCGGTAGCTATGTGGTTCACCTCTCTCTCCCATGATGTGATCTTTATGTGATCGTGAGCTTTGTATCTATTTGAATTGGTAGATGTTATTATTCAGATATTATGTTACTCCTGTGCTTTATATTTGTAATCTCCGGAGATACCTCGTATCATGGTGTGAAGGTGACTAGTGTGCGCATCATGTGTATCTTTTTGGTTAATGTCTCTATGAATTGTTGGTGTTTGTTGGAACCATCTAGTGCGTTCATGGTGATAGTGTGGGACAATCTAGTTTGGGTATATACGGACTTTGAGGAGTGCTTCGTAGCCCTACGCAAGATTAGTGTTTGTTTTCTATTGGAGAATTATTTTAAGTTGCATATTGATGATAGCATCTATTGGTTCAATTATGTTATATTTGTTGAGAGTGTGTCCACTAGTGAAAGTATGATCCCTAGGCCTTGTTTCCAAGCTTTGCACACCGTTTACATTCAGTTTTGTTACATGTTTGCTCACAGCGATACTTATTTCATATTACATTTACTACTTATAATCATCACTACTACTTGTATTTCACTATCTCTTCACCGAACTAGTGCACCTATACATCTGACAAGTGTATTGGGTGTGTTGGGGACACAAGAGACTTTCTGCATCGTAATTGCAGGGTTGTTTGAGAGGGATAGCTTTGACCTCTTCCTCCCTGAGTTTGATAAACCTTGGGTGATCCACTTAAGGGAAACTTGCTGCTGTTCTACAAACCTCTGCACTTGGAGGCCCAACACTGTCTACAGGAACAGACGCGTGCGTAGACATCAAGCTCTTTTCTGGCGCCGTTGCCGGGGAGGTAAGGTAAAAGGTACTCACATTCTTTGGCTACTAAGTCTTTTGGTTGCTGGTGAGTGCTCGGAGTTATTTTCTTTAGATTCTGCAATTATATCTTTTTGTTTCTTGTTTTTATTTTCGCTAGTTAGGCTTAATGGAAAGTAAAGAGTTCTTTAGTCTTTTTCCTGAGTTTAGATTTGAAGAGAAAATTGAAAAACCTTTGGAGCTTAATTTGCATGCTAATAGCGTTGTTAGTATGAATGCTTTGAACACCGTTATAGAAAAGTCTAAGCTTGGGGAAGTTGGTTTTGTTAAGCATGATATTTTTAGTTCCCCAGCTTTAGTGAAGAAAGTTTGCTCTGATGATATTTTATCTCACATGTGTGATGTTTCTTATGATGCTTGTGCTCCTCATCCTTTTAAAATACCTATGAAAATTGTTGATCGTGCTATGAATAACTGCTATTTAGGAGATGGAACTGTCCATCCTGGTGATCATTTGCTCTTTATACATGAATTATGCGAGTTGTTCAAGTGTGCAGGTATTTCGATGAACCAAGTTAAGAGGAAGCTATTTTCTTTATCACTAAAGGGCAGAGCTGCGGAATGGTATAAAAAACTGAAGGATGGCCGATCTATTGATTGGGAGGAAATTGTGCCTCTCTTTTATTCTAAATTCTATCCTTCTAGTGAGGTTTATAAGGATAGGAATTACATTTATAATTTTCATCCGCATGAGGGAGAAAGCATTGCCCAAGCGTGGGGAAGATTGAAGTTACTAATGCACAAATGTCCTATTCATGATCTTCCCCGTAATATTGTTATTAATAATTTTTATGCAAGGCTTTCAGGATATTACAAGGACTATCTAGATGCATGCTTTGATGGGTCTTCACAAGCAAGGATGTTGACACCAAGTGGGATCTGCTTGAAACAATTCAAAACAATATGGAAGGTTGGGATAGCGACAAAGGTAAAGGATCAGGTATGAATTACGAGTTTGATTGCATTAAGTCTTTCGCTGAAACTGCTAATTTTCAAGAGCTTAGTGCTAAGTATGGTCTTGATCCTCAAATTATGATTGATTGTTTTAACGCCTTTGCTTCTCATATTAATGTTCCTAAAGGAAATGGGGATGTGTATCATGAACCTTTTAAGGACACTTGCATAGAAAGTGATATTGTTATTGATGATTCCAATAAACATGCTCAAACTTCTAAAAGTCCTATTTCCTATATGTGATGCGTGGTGAATGACCAGCCCGTTGGGAACCCCAAGAGGAAGGTATGATGAGTATAGCAGCTAGTTTTCCCTCAGTTAAGAAACCAAGGTTTATCGTTCTTGGAGAGGAGAGACAAACGACTGAAGGTGATGCTTGCTAGTTTGCGACAGCTTCGGACAATTTATATATGGCGCCTCGTCTAAGCTTTGCTTGCTAGCTGCAACGCGGAACCTGCACACACATAACCAAGTACTTTGCTCCCAACTTACGATGAGGTTGTCAATCTCACCGGTTTGCTTGAAACAAAGGTTATGAGTGTATCGAGTGGAAAACAGTAAAAGTATGCGAGTAAAGTAAACAGTGCGAGTAAAGTAAACAGGTGATAGCAATATGATGGAAATAGGACCGGGGTCCACAGTTCACTAGTGGTGTCTCTCCATAAGATAAATAACACATGCTGGGTAAACAAATTACAGTTGGGCAATTGATAGAATAAAGATAAACATGATATGTCAAGAAGATCACTATGAGATTTACTCTGGGCATTACAACAAAATACATAGACCGCCATCCAACTGCATCTATGACTAATAATCCACTTGTGGCGAATCAATCCGAGAACTCCACAAGTATTAAGTTGCGAACAACAGATAATTGCATTAAGCAAAGTGTGTAATGTAAACAAAGCATATACCCTTGAGCATATGAATGTTGTTTTCTCCCTAGTAGCAACAGCACATCTACAACCTTAAAGGTTTCTATCACTCCCCCAGGTTAAATAGAGGCATGAACCCACTATCGAGCATAAATACCCCCTCTTGGAGTCACTAGCAACTACTCGGCCAAGATAGCTACTAACAACGGAGAGCATGCAAGATCATAAACAACATAGAGATAACATAAGATAATATTCAGTACAGCAACTCAATCATAAACACCAATATTCATCGGATCCCAACAAACCAAACATGTAGAATTACATAACGGTGATCTCAATCATGTAGGGCAGCTCATGAGATCTAAACATGAAGCACATGGTGGATGAGACAACCATCTAGCTACTGCTATGGACCCGTAGTCCAAGGTAGACTACTCACTCATCGCTCCGGAGGCAAGCATGGCGATGAAGAAGACCTCTGGTGGCGATTCCCCTCTCTGGCAGGGTGCCGGGAAGAGCTTCTAGACCCTCCCGATCTTCAGGTCGACGGCGGCGGCGGATCGCGATGTGTTCTGGAAAAGTGATCGGGTACTTAAGTTTTTCCCATCGGGGGGTCTTTATAGGCGAAGGGGCGATGTCAGAGGAGGGACCAGGCGGCCTCACGCCAGGGTGGCGTGGGCCAGGGGCTGGCCGCGCCAGCCCTGTGTGTGGGTCCCTGGTGGCCCCTCTCCTTCTCTCCTTCGGATATCTGGAAGCTTCCGGGTAAAATAAGACTTCAGGAACTTGTTTCGTCCAATTCCGAGAATATTTCCTGTGTATCACTTCTGAAACACAAAAACAGCAGAAAACAGGGAACTGGCACTGTGGCAACTTGTTAGTAGGTTAGTTCCGGAAAATGCATAAAAGTGCCACGAAGTGTAACGAAACAGTAGGCAAATGGTGTAAAAACAAGCATGGAGCATCAAAAATTATAGATACGTTGGAGACGTATCAAGCATCCCCAAGCTTAACTCCTGCTCGTCCTCGAGTAGGTAAGTGATAACAAAAGAATAATTTTTGAGGTGACATGCACCTACACAATCTTGATCATGTATGTAAGCATTTGTGAGCTGGGATCATAAGAACTTAAAACATGGGCATGAAGATATAATCATGATAATAAGAAACTTAGCAACCATGTTGTAAACATGCAAATGAACACAAACAAAAGATCATGAAAATGAAACAATGAAAGTCAAACGTGTGTTCAAATCATAAGGAAAAACATACAAATGGTTTTCAGCTTGTCCTTCATAGAGAGAAAAACATAAATGCATAGGACACCTTCAAGTTTAAGAGGGCGACTAGATACAAATAATTTGAGAACAAGTGAAACCAACAATATGAATCAATCAATGAAAACTTTGGGACAATGCACATTATACTAAGAATGACAACTATGCTCTCTTATGGTGCATAAAGATAGAAGGTGGTGACTCAACATAAAAGTAAAAGAAAGGCCCTTCGCAGAGGGAAGCAGTGATTGCAAGTTTTATAACCTTCAAAAATTATGGTACTTACCGGCTTTGAGCTCTCATTGCCCCCATCATAAGCATCTTGAATGGTTAAAGTTAATGCGAGAACAATTATGATGCATATGCTTGACAAATCATAAGTTGAAAACCTCATGTCCCGTGAATACGAGTACCCAAACCTCATGCTACTTTACTTAGAGTCCCAAGCAAGGCTCTTGTCATTGTAAGTATATGCATATCATTGAGAACCGCCAATGGGGTACCTCCATGCCCGATGACATGGAACAAGCCCACACCAAAATGACAGGACAAGCAGACAATGAACACCTCGACATCTCTTTTATTTGCCATTTGTTTAGCTTTTTATTGTGAGATGCATCGTCGAATGTTCACCATGGGTATGCTGCAAATTTCCACCATGAATTATGCATGGCTTAGATTAGTGGCCCGGCGTTTCCCTAACACATATAAAAACTCCATGATCCCCACAAGATTCCCAATTCATTTCACACCGCGGGCATCCATAAACAAAAGATCACGATATCAACTCAAATAAGAAGTGCAATGTTGAAAGCTTGCCCATGACTGCATGGCTGGGCTAGTCTCCAACTTACAACTTGCAAGCACAACAACTCAACATAAGAGACCACAATGTCAAATTTTTAAGAACAGGAAAAAGTAAAGTGTGCCTTCCGGTTCGTGAGAGCTTTACTGACCGAATTTCGCATAACACTGGTAAGAGTTTAATTTGAAGAGAAAATAAAAGCAAGTCAAATTTACTTGGAATAGCAAATTGCTAGTAGGTATGTATGGTGGACACTTTGGTAAACTTTGGATTTTAGGAGTTGGATGCACGAGTAGAGCTCATACTCAGTACAAGGCGAGGGCTAGCAAAAGACTGGGAGCGACCAACTAAGAGAGCAAGAATGGCCATAATCATGCAAAGCGACAAAACGACATTAAAAGAAGCATAAGATGGCATCAAAAGTCAAAAACTAAATGATCATAGAGGCTATTGGCGACTTTGTATGAGTCTAACATGTGTGAGCATGCGCCAAGTCAACCCAAATAAAGCATCAAGGAGAAAACCAAAATAATGCTTCCATACAATAAAAACAACGCATGATTTTTTCAAAGGCTCATTAAGCAATCTCAGTTATTTGAGACAAGTCATGCTACAGCAAAACCACTAAGCATACTATCAAAAATACATCAAGCATGACATGAAAAAGCCTAAGCCGCAGTCTACACAAGCTCCTTCTTGTACCACTATTTTGCATAAAACTTTTTCTCTTTTCCAACACCATTTGAAATTTTTATAAACACCTCTTTTGATGAAAACCAATAAATATCAGAGGCAAAAATACACCTTGATGAAAAGATATAACAAGGTCTGAACGCAAATCAAGGCGAAAACGAAAACCAAAAGCAGTAGCAGAAAAAGAAGAACACTCGATTTTTAATAAGAGTGAAAACTAGAGCGTTCTTGGCAAATGAAAAGCAAGGCAACTTCTCCAAAGAAAATTTGTTGGGGTCCAACCATTTATTGCAGCAAACAAACTAAACTAACTAAGAAAACTAAAACAACTGACGCTCCAAGAAAAACACATAGTGCATGAAGCAATAAAAATATAGCGTTTTGAAAGGTGACCTGATTTTTGCCGATGAAGAAGGGGTGCCTCGGGGGCATCCCCAAGCTTTGACGCTTGTACTTCTTGGATATTTCTTGGGGTGATGCATGGGCATCCCCAAGCTTGAGCTTTTGTCCATTCTTCAACTCATCTCATCATTCTCCAATCCCTACACTTGAAAACTTCCTTCATACAAAACTAAACACAATTCTATTAGCAACATTAGTGCAAGCATAAGATATAATCAACCTCTTTTTGCTTCAGGTTTCAACTAAAAACCACCACATATAAAGCAAATACTACTGTATCAACCTCCCCAAAAGTTCCGTGATCAAAAGAACTCAAAAGAAAGCGATAAAGTGGCAAAAACAAATATTGGCAGAAATCTGTCAAAACTGAACAGCTGACAAAGGTCGAATTTTTTAGGGGTTTTCTGTTGCTCAAATCAAAAAGTGTTCAACTAACGAAAGTTTGGATATAACCTGGGGCATATGCACAAGAAATCGCAGGTCCAAAAGATAAACAGAGAATTTATACGAATTTTTACGGTGCAGCACCGAAAACAGTTTCAGGACAGCAACATCCTCAAATCTTTACCTCACTCGAATTAGAGGCTTCTCTTGGCACAAAAAACAAAATAAACAAGATAAGGAGTGGTCATTACAGTAGTAATGACTTCCAAGACTCAAATAAAAGAAAAATTACTGAAAATAAAACATTGGGTTATCTCCCAAGAGTGCTTTTCTTTAACGCCTTTGAGCTAGGCGCAGAAAATTGCGAATCAAGTAACATCAAGTGATGAAGCATCAAGATCAACTGCAGAGATCTTTTCAACAATGAAGGAAAATGTGTTCAACTGAGTTTTTTAAAATCCTTTATGATCACGCTTTGGCACACTACTTTCATCAAAAATATTTTCAGGACAAATCCAACTAGTATTAGCTACCAAGGCATTATGAATTCCTACATGCTTACAAGATATTGGCAATCTAGAATCTTCGTTGGGTGTACCAACAATTTCAACAGGCGAGCCAAGCTTATTAAACTTCTTAAAAACTTTCCTAGCCTCAATTGCAACATCTCTAAATTCTATGCGCAAAGCTTCCAAAATAAAAGCATTCTTTTCAGGATCTTCAATTTCATGAAGCTTAAGGAACATGTATTGCATAAAAGGATTAAGACTAGCAAACCTAGCTTCTAACATGTGAACTAAATGAGCAGAAGCAACTTCATAACTAGGAGCTAGCTCAACCAAAGACTTTTCCTCCACTTCCTTATGCATACTAATGTGATTAAAGAACTCCTCAATGTTACTTTTGCCAATAATCGAACCACTACCTACTGAGAGGTCCTCCAGAACGTACTTAGGGATCAACATGATGAACTAAAGTAAAGAAATAACAACTACCAAGGATTCTATTTTTTTTTGGGTTTTTGATATAAAACGATGCAGGTAAAATAAATAAAGTAAAGCAAAACAATAACAAAGTAAAGGATGTGCGTGCGAAAAACTCCCCTCGCAGAAGTCTTCTACTTCCTCCCCGGCAACGGCGCCAGAAAATTAGCTTGATGCGTGGTGAATGACCAGCCCGTTGGGAACCCCACGAGGAAGGTATGATGAGTATAGCAGCTAGTTTTCCCTCAGTTAAGAAACCAAGGTTTATCGTTCTTAGAGAGGAGAGACAAACGACTGAAGGTGATGCTTGCTAGTTTGCGACAGCTTCGGACAATTTATATATGGTGCCTCGTCCAAGCTTTGCTTGCTAGCTGCAATGCGGAACCTGCACACACACAACCAAGTACTTTGCTCCCAACTTACGATGAGGTTGTCAATCTAACTGGTTTGCTTGAAACAAAGGTTATGAGTGTATCGAGTGGAAAACAGTAAAAGTATGCGAGTAAAGTAAACAGTGCGAGTAAAGTTAACAGTGCGAGTAAAGTAAACAGTGCGAGTAAAGTAAACAGGTGATAGCAATATGATGGAAATAGGACCGGGGTCCACAGTTCACTAGTGGTGTCTCTCCATAAGATAAATAACACATGCTGGGTAAACAAATTACAGTTGGGCAATTGATAGAATAAAGATAAACATGATATGTCAAGAAGATCACTATGAGATTTACTCTGGGCATTACAACAAAATACATAGACCGCCATCCAACTGCATCTATGACTAATAATCCACTTGTGGCGAATCAATCCGAGAACTCCACAAGTATTAAGTTGCGAACAACAGATAATTGCATTAAGCAAAGTGTGTAATGTAAACAAAGCATATACCCTTGAGCATATGAATGTTGTTTTCTCCCTAGTAGCAACAGCACATCTACAACCTTAAAGGTTTCTATCACTCCCCAGGTTAAATAGAGGCATGAACCCACTATCGAGCATAAATACCCCCTCTTGGAGTCACTAGCAACTACTCGGCCAAGATAGCTACTAACAACGGAGAGCATGCAAGATCATAAACAACATAGAGATAACATAAGATAATATTCAGTACAGCAACTCAATCATAAACACCAATATTCATCGGATCCCAACAAACCAAACATGTAGAATTACATAACGGTTATCTCAATCATGTAGGGCAGCTCATGAGATCTAAACATGAAGCACATGGTGGAGGAGACAACCATCTAGCTACTGCTATGGACCCGTAGTCCAAGGTAGACTACTCACTCATCGTTCCGGAGGCAAGCATGGCGATGAAGAAGACCTCCGGTGGCGATTCCCCTCTCCGGCAGGGTGCCGGGAAGAGCTTCTGGACCCTCCCGATCTTCGGGTCGACGGCGGCGGCGGATCGCGATGTGTTCTGGAAAAGTGATCGGGTACTTAGGTTTTTCCCGTCGGGGGGTCTTTATAGGCGAAGGGGCGATGTCAGAGGAGGGACCAGGCGGCCTCACGCCAGGGTGGCGCGGGCCAAGGGCTGGCCACGCCAGCCCTGTGTGTGGGCCCCTGGTGGCCCCTCTCCTTCTCTCCTTCGGATATCAGGAAGCTTCCGGGTAAAATAAGACTTTAGGAACTTGTTTCGTCCAATTCCGAGAATATTTCATGTGTATCACTTCTGAAACACAAAAACAGCAGAAAACAGGGAACTGGCACTGTGGCAACTTGTTAGTTGGTTAGTTCCGGAAAATGCATAAAAGTGCCACGAAGTGTAATGAAACAGTAGGCAAATGGTGTAAAAACAAGCATGGAGCATCAAAAATTATAGATACGTTGGAGACGTATCAATAAGCATGTTAATTTTTGTGGAGTACATAGACCTTGTGAACAGAGCTACAACAAGGAAGATTATTGTATCCACCACGCAAATGAAGAAACCCGAATGTGGTACAAGGCTATAGGCGAGCTCGGTAAAAAGGTTTGTAAGCTTTATCCTTTTCTTTGTAAACATTGCGATGACATAGGTCATTTTAATTTCCAATACTCAAGCCCTAATAGTTACTCTTCTAGTACCGCAAGTTTGTATTGTGATGACAAGATTACTCTCAATCAGCATGATGAGCTCACTTTGTTCTTGGCATGTGAAGAGATATCTAGAAAGATTTCTGTGGTAGACATGAATGATGTTGATATTAATAGCACCCTTCGTGGTTGTCATCTCTATTGTGTTAAAGATTGCCTCGCAAATACTTACATACAAAGCCTTATAAAACATGATGTTTTGCCAAGCTATGACAGGACTGATAGATGTTTTTATCTTATTAATAGAGAGGAGGAATCCTCCAAAGTTTCTTCTGTTGTTTCTGTCAGTAAACCAGATTATGTGGAGAAGATGCCTTTCCCTCCTAAAGGATATGTGGAGAAGATGCCCTTCAAGTCTCTTCCTCCTAAAGGAGAGAGTAAGAAGAGTATGAAGAAGAAGAAGAGGAGTAAAAGGCGAGAGGACACGGTATCTTCCCCTAAGCATTATGATCCTGCTATAGATTATGATAATTCTGATTGGGATGATGTTCCCATGCCTGTTACCTATGTTAGTGATCATGATTGGGAAAAGCACTCTACTTTTGATATTGAAAATCTTTTTGGTACCAATTCTAAGGTTAATAATTGTTGTACCATTAGTACTATCCATGTTCCTTCTTATGATGATATGTTTGATGAATATGCTTTGCAAAATAGTTGTTCTCTAGCTTGTGATGATACTGAACCTCTAGTCTATGATGGTTACAATGATGAGTATAATGTTTTCAGTTCACCTACTTTTGAGGAGAAAATTAGTTATGATTACAATATGCCTCCTGCTTTTGATGATTATGGTGATGAGAATAATTATTCTGTTGAATCTGCTCCTACTACGATTGTTCATGTGGGGAGTATTAATTCTTTTATGCATGTGGCTCATGATAGGGATGCTTTATGTGATAGTTATATTGTTAGTACTATTCATGATGCTACTAAAAGTTATTATGAGAGAGGGAAACATGGTTTGATGGATCTCAACAATATTGAGTTTCCCCTCTTTATGTTGCAACTCTTGAAGTTGTACTTGTTTTGTCTTCCTATGCTTTTTGCTTTGCGATTTCATGACTTGTCTCTTTACAAGATTATTTTTCATAGGAAGTGGTTCAGATTTAAATATCTTTCACATTTGCTTTTTGATACTCTCTATTGCTTCAAGTTCTTATATGGCGCCTTTGCCTTAAGCTCTTATATGGCGCCCACATGAGCATCTTTGCAAATTACTGCGCCTAGCTCAAAGGCGTTAAAGAAAAGCACTTTTGGGAGATAACCCAATGTTTTACTTTTCAGTACTTTTTCTTTTACTTGAGTCTTGGAAGTTATTACTACTGTAATAACTGCTCCTTATCATTTTTATTTCGTTTTTGTGCCAAGAGAAGCCTCTAATTTGAGTGAGGTAAGATTTGGGGATGTTGCTGTCCTGAAACAGATTTCGGTGCTGCACCATAAAAATTCGTGAACATTCTCAGAATATTTTTTTGACCTGCTATTTCTTGTGCATATGCCCCAAGTTATATCCAAACTTTCATTATTTTTGCACTTTTCGATTTGAGCAACAGAAAACCCTCTAAAAAATTGACCTTTGTCAGCTGTTCTGTTTTGACAGATTTCTGCCACTATTTGTGTTTGCCTCTCGATCGCTTTCTTTTTGAGTTCTTTTGATCCAGGAACTTTTTGAGGAAGTTGCTACAGTATTATATGCTTTAATATGTGGTGGGCTTGAGTTGAAACCTGAACCAAAAGGGTTGATTTACTATCATGCTTATGCTAACGTTGCTAATAGAATTGTGTTGAGTTTTGTATGAAGGAAGTTTTCAAGTGTAGGGATTGGAGAATGATGAGATGAGATGAAGAATGGATAAAAGCTCAAGCTTGGGGATGCCCACGCACCCCAAGAAATATCCAAGAGGTACAAGCGTCAAAGCTTGGGGATGCCCCCGAGGCACCCCTTCTTCATCGGCAAAAATCAGGTCACCTTTCAAGACACTATATTTTTATTGCTTCATGCATTATGCTTTTTTCTTAGAGCGTCAGTTGTTTTTGCTTTCAGTTTTCTTTTGTTTTGTTTGCTGCAATAAACGGTTTGATCACATCATGTTGGTTTGGAGGGAGACATACTTCGTTTTTCATTGCCAAGAACACTCTAATTTTCACTCTTATCGTTCAACGAGTGTTCTCTTTTTCTGCTACTCCGTTTAGCTCTTGTTTTTCGCCTTGATTTTTGTTCAGATCTTGTTATATCTTTGCATAAAAGTGTATTTTGACCTCTGGTCCATGTTGGTTTTCATCAAAAGAGTTGTTTCAAAAAAGTTTGAATGGTGTTGGAAAAGAGAAAAAGCTTTATGCAAAAAAGTGGTACAAAAAGGAGCTTGTGTAGACTGCGGCCTAGGCTTTTGCATGTCATGCTTGATGTATTTTTGATAGTATGCTTAGTGGTTTTGCTGTAGCATGACTTGTATCAAAAGACTCAGATTGCTTAATGAGCCTTTGAAAAAATCATGCGTTGTTTTAATTATTTGGAAGCATTATTTTGGTTTTCTCCTGTGATGCTTTATTTGGGTTGACTTGGCGCATGCTCACACATGTTTGACTCATATAAAGTCGCCATAAGCCTCTATGATCATTTAGTTTTTGACTTTTGATGCCATCTTATGCTTCTTTTAATGTTGCTTTGTCGCTTTAGATGATTATGGCCGTTATTGCTCTCTTAGTTGGTCGCTCCCAGTCTTTTGCTAGCCCTCATTTTGTACTGAGTATGAACTCTACTTGTGCATCCAACTCCTAAAAACCAAGTTTGCCATTGTGTCCACTATAAATTCCTATGCATGGTATTTGTAAGTCATTCCAAGTAAATTTTCAGGTGCTACCTTTCAAAACTTTCAACTACTTCTCATTTTGTGCCACTGTTTTTAGCTCATGGGGACGTAGTGGTCGGAATTGCTATCTTCCATATTAAATTAAGTACCCCTCGACTAGGCAGCTTCATCTGCTCGTCATTAATTTTGCATGAGAGCTGGTCAAACCATTGCAATCTAATTCTAAAAAATAAAAAAGGCACTCCTCCATGGTATGTGAATGTTGGTTGGCACCCGATGGAATCGGTTAGCCATGGTTTGAGAAAGGAAAAAAGGTGGGGAGGAGTGCCAAAGCTTTATAAAAGAGCACCAATGTGCCAAATTTTCAAAGAACTCGGAACCGCTCTCACTTGTTTATTATGGAATATAGTAAGACCCCATTGCCAGTCGTTGACATGAAACAACCACCTCTCAAAACCCAATTTTTATCTCTGTTTTACAAATGAAAATCTCTAGCACATGTTTGATCACTGCTTCCCTCTACGAATGGCCTTTCTTTTACTTTTATGTTGAGTCTCCACCTTCTACCTTTATGCACCGTCAAAGAGAGCATAGTTGTCATTCTGAGTATAATGTGCATTGTCCCAAAGTTTTCATTGATTGATTCATGATGTTGGTTTCACTTGTTCTTAAATTATTTGTATCTAGTCGCCCTCTTAAACTTGAAGGTGTCCTATGCATTTATGTTTTGCTCTCTCATGAAGGACAAGCTGAAAACCATTTGTATGTTTTTCCATATGATTTGAACACACGTTTGACTTTCATTGTTTCATTTTCATGATCTTTCCTTTGTGTTTCTTTTCATGCTATAACATGGTTGCTAAGTTTCTATTATCAAGATTATGACTTTCATGCCCATGTTTTAAGTTCTTTGGTCTCAGCACTCAATGCTCTACCTCGTTGATCAAATTGTGATTGTGCATGTCACCTCAAAAGTTATTCTTTTGTTATCACTTACCTACTCGAGGACGAGCAGGAGTTAAGCTTGAGGATGCTGATACGTCTCAAACGTATCTATAATTTTTGATGCTCCATGATTGTTTCTACATCATTTGCCTTGTGTTTCGTTACACTTCGTGGCATTTTTATGCGATTTCCGGAACTAACCTATTGACAAGATGCCATAGTGCCAGTTCCTTGTTTTCTGCTGTTTTTGTGTTTCAGAAAAGCTACACAGGAAATATTCTCGGAATTGGACGAAACAAGTTCCAGAAGTCTTATTTTTCCCGGAAGAGGACCGAAGACCGAACGAGAGCCGTAGGGGGGCCAGGGGCCAGCCTCACCATGAGGCGGGGGGGGGCCAGCCCCTGGCCGCGCCCCCTGTGGTGATACCACCCTGGTCGCCTCCTGACGACGCCCCTTCGCCTATAAGTAGCCTCCCGACGGAAAACCCTAGGAGAATCGATGAAATTTCTAGAAAAGTTCCACAGCTCCACCGCCGCCACCGACGAATTTCGGGGGACAGAAATTTCTATTCCGGCACCCTGCCAGGACGGGGATGTGCCCCCGGAGCCATCTCCATCAGTCTTGCTGTCTCCTATGATGAGGAGGGAGTAGTTCTTCCCCGGGGCTGAGGGCTCTACCGGTAGCTATGTGGTTCACCTCTCTCTCCCATGATGTGATCTTTATGTGATCGTGAGCTTTGTATCTAGTTGAATTGGTAGATGTTATTATTCAGATATTATGCTACTCCTGTGCTTTATATTTGTAATCTCCGGAGATACCTCGTATCATGGTGTGAAGGTGACTAGTGTGCGCATCATGTGTATCTTTTTGGTTAATGTCTCTATGAATTGTTGGTGTTTGTTGGAACCATCTAGTGCGTTCATGGTGATAGTGTGGGACAATCTAGTTTGGGTACATACGGACTTTGAGGAGTGCTTCGTAGCCCTGCGCAAGGTTAGTGTTCGTTTTCCATTGGACAATTGTTTTGAGTTGCATATTGATGATATCATCTATAGGTTCAATTATGTTATATTTGTTGAGAGTGTGTCCACTAGTGAAAGTATGATCCCTAGGCCTTGTTTCCAAGCTTTGCACACCATTTACATTCAGTTTTGTTACATGTTTGCTCACAGCGATACTTATTTCATATTACATTTACTACTTATAATCATCACTACTACTTGTATTTCACTATCTCTTCGCCGAACTAGTGCACCTATACATCTGACAAGTGTATTGGGTGTGTTGGGGACACAAGAGACTTTCTGCATCATAATTGCAGGGTTGTTTGAGAGGGATAGCTTTGACCTCTTCCTCCCTAAGTTCGATAAACCTTGGGTGATCCACTTAAGGGAAACTTGCTGCTGTTCTACAAACCTCTGCACTTGGAGGCCCAACACTGTCTACAGGAACAGACGCGTGCGTAGACATCAAAAGGCACCTAATCCATTGGCTCAAAAGAGGTGATGCGATGTCACCCCTTCATTATCACCCAAATCCTAGAAGAAAACCGACACTTGAAGAGCATATGCGTCGTCGACTCGGGACCCTATTGCAAAAAGGGAAATTGCCATAACTAGGCTAGCCTCTCCATTGTAACCGGTCTGTGATACGTCTCAAACGTATCTATAATTTTTGATGCTCCATGCTTGTTTTACACCAATTGCTTTGTGTTTTGTTTACACTTCGTGGCATTTTTATGTATTTTCCGGATCTAACCTATTAACGAGATGTCACAGTGCCAGTTCCCTGTTTTCTGCTGTTTTGTGTTTCAGAAAAGTTACACAGGAAATATTCTCAGAATTGGATGAAACGAAGCCCGAAATTCCTATTTTCCCCCGACACGAGACGGAGTCCAAAGAAGAGTCGGAGGGGTGCCAGGGGCAACCACAGCAGGTGGTGGCTAATACGTCTCAAAAGTATCTATAATTTTTGATGCTCCATGCTTGTTTTACACCATTTGCTTAGTGTTTTGTTACACTTCGTGGCATTTTTTTTGCATTTTCCGGAACTAACCTATTAACAAGATGCCACAGTGCCAGTTCCTTGTTTTCTGCTATTTTTGTGTTTCAGAAAAGTTACACAGGAAATATTCTCAGAATTGGACGAAACAAAAGCCGAACCTCCTATTATTTAATGAAGCTTCCAGAAGACCGAAAAGGAGACGGAGGGGAGCCACAGGCCGGCCACACAGTAGGGTGGCGCGGCCAGCCCCTGGCCCGCACCCCCTATGTGTGAGGCCGCCCTGGTCCACCTCTGACGCTGCCCTTTCGCCTATAAAGACCCCCCGATGGGAGAAACCTAAAGACCCGATCAATTTTCCAGAAACACATCACGATCCGTCGCCGTCGTCGACCCGAGATCGGGAGGATCCAGAAGCTCTTTCCGGCACCCTACCGGAGAGGGGAATCACCACTGGAGGTCTTCTTCATCGCCATGCTTGCCTCCGACGTGATGAGTGAGTAGTCTACCTTGGACTATGGGTCCATAGCAGTAGCTAGATGGTTGTCTTCTCCACCATGTGCTTCATGTTTAGATCTCGTGAGCTGCCTTACATGATCGAGATCATCTTTGTGTAATTCTACATGTTGTGTTTGTTGGGATCTGATGAATATTGGTGTTATGATTAAGTTGATGTGCTGAATATTATCTTATGTTATCTCTATGTTATTTATGATCTTGCATGCTCTCCGTTGTTAGTAGCTATCTTGGCCAAGTAGATACTAGTGACTCCAAGAGGGGGTATTTATGCTCGATAGTTGGGTTCATGCCTCTATTTAATCTGGGGGAGTGACAGAAACCTCTAAGATTGTAGATGTGCTATTGCCACTAGGGAGAAAACAACATTCTTGTGTCCAAGGACATTCGTTTTGTTTACATTACACACTTTGCTTAATGCAGTTATCTATTGTTTGCAACTTAATACTTTCGGGGTTCTCGGATGATTCCCCGCGAGTGGATTATTAGTCATAGATGCAGTTGGATGGCGGTCTATGTATTTTATTGTAATGCCCAGAGTAAATCTCATAGTGATCCTCTTGACATATGCACGTTATCTTTATTCTATCAATTGCCCAACTATAATTTGTTTACCCAGCATGTTATTATTTATCTTATGGAGAGACACCACTAGTGAACTGTGGACCCCGGTCCAACCTCATCGTAAGTTGGGAGCAAAGTTATTGGTTGTGTTGTGCGCAGGTTCCACGTTGCTACTAGTTGAAGACGCGCTAACAAGTATCGTTAACGGAGCCCTTGTTGGAGTGTCACTAAGCTAGCAGGCATCACCTTCTGGAGTTTGGCTTTTTCTTACTGGACTGACAAACCTTGGTTTCTTACTGAGGGAAAATTTGCTGTTGTACTCATCATACCTTCCTCTTGGGGTTCCCAACTGGACGGTGATTTACATCAACACCGTGCCACAACAAGCAACAATTTTCTGGCGCTGATACGTCCATTTTGCATCACTATTTTGTATCATAATTTACTTTATTCATTGATATATTTCATATTTAGAGTTGATACTTATGTTGTTTCCTCTGTTTTCACATGTTTGATGATCGTTTGAGGATTTGCTGCCGGAGTCAGGATTCTGTTGGAAAAGGACCGTCAAGACACCATATTTCGGAAGATCAGGAAAATTCCAGAAAAATACCAGAAAAATTATATTTTACCAAAAGACTCAGGAAGCCAGAAGGAGGAGTCGAGAGGAGCCAGGGGGTAGGCTCACACGTAGGGGGCGTGGCCTGGCCCCTGGCCGCGCCGGCCTAGTGTGAGGCCACCCTGGCCCACTTCAGGTCTCGCCCCTTCGCGTACTTCATCGTCCCCGAAAACCTAAGTTAGGGGGGCTCAGAGATAGACACCGCCGCCTCTGCGGGGCGGAAAACACCAGAGAGAGAAAAGCTCTCCGGCAGGCAGAAATCTGCCGGGGAAATTCCTTCTCGGAGAGGGGAGATCGTCGCCATTGTCATCGCCATCACACTGAACTTCATCGGGATCATCATCATCATCTCCATCACCAGCACCTTCATCTCCACCATCACTACGCCATCCCGCTATAACATCTTGAGTTGAATCTTCTCAAATTCTTAGGGGAAACTTTCCCGGTGTTGATTACTCTTGTGGTTGATGCTATTGAGTGGAACCGTTGAATTAAGTTTATGTTCAGATTGTTATTTTCCATTATTTCACCTCTGATCATGATCCATATGACGTCTTGTGAGTAGTTCATTTAGTTCTTGAGGACCTGGGAGAAGTCAAGTCGTTAGTAGTGGAATTATGTTGAGTAATATTTAGTGGTTTGATATTTATTTGTTGTGGTGTTATTTCACTAGTGGTGTCATGTGAACGTCGACTACATGATACTTCACCATTTATGGGCCTAGTGAGATGCATTGTGTATTTGGCTACCAATTGTGGGGTTGCTGGAGTAACAGAAACCTAAACCTCCGTTGGGAAACCATTGCACCAGGGAGCGTAGGATCTTAGAGTTTAAGGCTGTGGTTAGATTTATCTTAATTACTTTCTTGTATTTGCGGATGCTTGCAAGGGGTATAATCACAAGTGTGTATTTATCCTAGTAAGAGTAGTGCGCTAGCACAGGTTCACCCCCATAACACTTATCAAACCAGTAAAGATTATTTAGCGGTATGAAGCGAAAGCACTTGACAAAAACTCCCGTGTGTCCTCGAGAACGTTTGGTCATCATAAGTTACACAACCGGCTTGTCCTTTGCTAAAGAAAGGATTAGGATTGGGCCACTTGCTGCAATTATTATTACTATCTTTTATTTACTCGCACTTTATTTACTTGCATTACCAAATACCCCTGAAAACCCGTTTGCTAGTATTTACAGTGAATCCTTGATCAAAACCACTTGTCAACACCTTCTGCTCCTCGTTGGGTTCGACACTCTTATTTATCGAAAGTACTACGATACACCCCCTATACTTGTGGGTCATCAAGACTATTTTCTGGCTCCGTTGCCGGGTAGTGAAGCGCTATTGAAGAGTGAAATTGGTAAAGGTAACCGTCGCTGTGAGTATTGTTTTTATTTTTATCTTTTACTTTTATTTTATTTTGCTATGGAGAATTCTCCATTTGGTTTCCTATTTGGGAACACTGCTACCACTGCTGCACATGTGGATGAACCACCACCACCACCACCTGCTCAATTAGACCCTTTTAAAATACCTATGAAAATTGTTGAGCGTGTTATGGATAACTGCTATTCAGGAGATGTAACTGTCCATCTAGGTGATCACTTACTTTTTATACATGAATTATGCGAGTTGTTCAAGTGTGCAGGTATTTCACCGAGCCAGGTCAAGAGGAAGCTATTCTCTTTATCATTGAAAGGCAGAGCTGAGGAGTGGTATCGGCTGCTCAAAGATGGTCCATCTATTGCATGGGAGGAAATTGTGCCTCTCTTTTATTCCAAGTTTTATCCTCCAAGTGAAATTCATAAAGATCGTAATCAGATATATAACTTTTGGCCTCACGATGGAGAGAGTATTGCCCAAGCGTGGGGGAGACTGAAGTTACTAATGCTCAAATGCCCCATTCATGAGCTCCCCAATAATATTGTTATTGATAATTTTTATGCGTGGCTTACTCTTCCTGATAAGGATTATTTGGATGCTTCTTGCTTTGGATCATTTACTCATATGAAAGAAGATGCTAAGTGGAAACTTCTTGACCGTATCCAAGAGAATGCTGAAGGATGGGAAAACGACAAAGGTAGGAAGTCAGGTATAAACTATGATTATGAATGCATTAAAACTTTTATGGGAACCGATGACTTTCATAGTGTTAGCATTGCTTATGGTCTTGATTCTCAAATACTTGCTAATTGTCTTAAGGCTTTTGCCTCTTATCTTGATGTTCCAAGGAAAGATTGGAACAAATATCATGCGCCTTATAAAGATTCTATTAGTCATATTCCTGCTGCAGCTACTGAAGTTTGTACTGTTGATAGCATTGTGCCTGAACCTTATTTTGAGAAGACACCTTTCCCTGCTAAGGTAAAAAAGTATTCTACTTTGGTAAGGGTGTCTAATAAAAGCACTAAGAAAGCTGTAGAGCCTGATGAGCAAATTACCATTAAGTCTCCTGTAGCTATATTGAAGGACCTTGTTACTAAAGATGTAGGGGATGAATATATTCTCTTTTGTGAAGATGCTTCTAACATTCTCTCACATCCTAAAAGGCATAGGAAAACAAGTGTTCCTGTTATTTCTGTCAGGATTGGAGATCATTGCTATTATGGTTTATGTGATATTGGTGCTAGTGCAAGTGCTATTCCTTTAGAGCTTTACAAAGAAATTATGCATGAGATTGGCGCTTGTGAACTTAAAGATATTGATGTGGTTGTTCAGCTTGCTAACAGAGAGACTGTTTGGCCTCTTGGTATTGTTCGAGATGTGGAAGTCCTATGCGGTAAGACTAAATACCCCACTGATTTTCTAGTACTTGGTAAGGAGGCTAGTAAAACTTGTCCTATTATTTTTGGTAGACCCTTTTTGAATACTTGTGGCGCCATGATAGACTGTAAGAAGGAGAAAATTTTCACTAAGTTTAATGGAGAGTCTTATGAGTTTAATTTTTCCAAGTTTGCTAAGACTTCTTATGAAAATAACATGCCTAATGAAAATTTTCGAGTTGAACAGCTTGCTTCTATTGCTCTTGCTCCTAATAATGCTTTGCAGCAATTCATGGAAGATCATGAGAGTGATGTTTTCAGTAAGGAAAGAGAAGAGATTGACGATATTTTCCTTCGTCAACAACCATTAATCAAGCACAATTTACCTGTGGAGGATCTTGGTACCACTTTGCCACCTAAGGAAGATCCTGTTTTTGAATTGAAACCTTTACCTGATGATCTTAAATATGCTTATATAGATGATAAGAAAATATATCATGTTATTATTAGTTCTAAGCTTTCAGGAAAGGAAGAAGAAAGGTTATTGGAGATATTGAGGAAACACCGAGGAGCAATGGGATATACTCTTGATGATTTAAAAGGGATTTGTCCCACTGATGTCTACGCACGCGTCTGTTCTTGTAGACAGTGTTGGGCCTCCAAGTGCAGAGGTTTGTAGAACAACAGTAAGTTTCCCTTAAGTGGATCACCCAAGGTTTATCGAACTCAGGGAGGAAGAGGTCAAAGCTATCCCTCTCAAGCAACCCTGCAATTATGATACAGAAAGTCTCTTGTGTCCCCAACACACCCAATACACTTGTCAGATGTATAGGTGCACTAGTTCGGCGAAGAGATAGTGAAATACAAGTAGTAGTGATGATTATAAGTAGCAAATGTGATCTGATATAAATATCGCTGCGAGCAAACATGTAACAAAACAGTAAGTAAACGGTGTGCAATGCTTGGAAACAAGGCCTAGGGATCATACTTTCACTAGTGGACACACTCCCAACAAATATAACATAATTGAACAAATAAATAACTTCTCTTCACTATGGTACTCTGAATTACTCTCCTATTGAATAATACTAATCATTGCGTAGGGCTACGAAGCACTCCTCAAAGTTCATCAAGTACTTGACAAACACCACTCATAGAGATATCCAAATCAAATCACAACTCAAGATAGATATTATTGCAACTTAGACCAAGTACTAACACGGTGCACACACTGTCAACATTACACCATGAAAGGAGGAATAGATCACTTCAATACTATCATAGTGATAATTATTTAAATAATCCATAAGAGATCACAATCATAGCCTAGACCAAGTACCACCATGATGCACGCACTGTCACCGTTACACCATGGCAGGAGGAATAGATTACTTTAATAACACACTAGAGTACACATAATGAAGAAGAGTAACCTCTACTTATTCAACATGATACAAAGCTCACGATCACATAAAGATCACATCATGGGAGAGAGAGGTGAACCACATAGCTACCGGTAGAGCCCTCAGCCCCGGGGATGAACTACTCCCTCCTCATCATAGGAGACAACAAGGTTGATGGAGATGGCGGTGAGGTCGATGGAGACGGCGGAGACGGCGATGGAGACCGATGGAGATGGCTCCGGGGGCACTTCCCCGTCCCAGCAGGGCGCCGGAACAGAGAGTTATGTCCCCCGAAATTTGGCTTCGACGGCGGCGGCGCTGCGGAACTGTTCTGGAAATTTCGCTGACTCCCCTAGGGTTTTCCGTCCCGAGGCTTTATATAGGCGAAGGGGCGTCGTCAGGTGGCTGCCAGGGGCTCCTCACACATAGAGGGCGCGGCCAGGGGCTGGGCTGCGCCGCCCTGGTGTGAGGATAGCCCCTGGGCCCCCTCCGGCTCTCTGTCGGTCCTCGTCCTTCGTCCGGGAAAAATAGGAGTTCTGGAACTTGTTTCGTCCAATTCTGAGAATATTTCCTGTGTAGCTTTTCTGAAACACAAAAACAGCAGAAAACAGGGAACTGGCACTGTGGAATCTTGTCAATAGGTTAGTTCCGGAAAATGCACAAAAGTGCCACGAAGTGTAACGAAACAGTAGGCAAATGGTGTAAAAACAAGCATGGAGCATCAAAAATTATAGATACGTTGGAGACGTATCAAGCATCCCCAAGCTTAACTCCTGCTCGTCCTCGAGTAGGTAAGTGATAACAAAAGAATAATTTTTGAGGTGACATGCATGTACACAATCTTGATCATATATGTAAGCATTTGTGAGCTGGGATTATAAGAACTTAAAACATGGGCATGAAAGATATAATCTTGACAATAAGAACTTAGCAACCATGTTGTAAACATGAAAATGAACACAAACAAAAGATCATGAAAATGAAACAATGAAAGTCAAACGTGTGTTCAAATCATAAGGAAAAACATACAAATGGTTTTCAGCTTGTCCTTCATGGAGAGCAAAACATAAATGTATAGGACACCTTCAAGTTTAAGAGGGCGACTAGATACAAATAATTTGAGAACAAGTGAAACCAACAATATGAATCAATCAATGAAAACTTTGGGACAATGCACATTATACTAAGAATGACAACTTTGCTGAGTAAATGACATTGTGGGTCATACAACTTGTCCTGTATGTGCACTTAAGTCACACATCTTGCAAACTCGACTAACCGGTCACACAACTTGTAAAACATGTGCACCTAAGGTCACAAACCAGCCCGCTGTCCGGTTTTTTGTAAAAACCCTTCATGCACTGAGCACGTTAGGTCAGTTGGACTTTTTTGCATTTTACCCCCTGGCCAAAAATTATGTGGTACATTTTCATCCTTGTAATTTTGAAAATCTCGTAAACTTACCGGACGAGATTATTCAAACAAATTTTGAATTTTAATTTTTTTAACACAAAACAAATAGATTTGATATCCAAATTTGAGACCACACGACACGAACTTTCCAGTATAAGGAGCGTATTGACGTAACATCGAACTTCAAATTCAAATGCAACCAAATTAGTTTGAACGGTATCAGTAGTTTTCAGAGATATTTCCGAAATCTCAGACTAGACGAGAAAAAAAACCTTAGTCAAAATGACCTAAGGTGCATAGCGTGTGACGCTTTTTTTAAATAAAAACCGGATATTAAACCGGTTTGTGACCTCGAATGCACATGTTTCGCAAGTTGTGTGATCGGTTAATCGAATTTACAAGATGTGTGACTTAAGTGCACATACGAGACAAGTTTTGTGACCCCCGGTGTGATTTACTCCAACTTTGCTCTCTTATGGTGCATAAAGAAAGAAGGTGGTGACTCAACATAAAAGTAAAAGAAAGGCCCTTCGCAGAGGGAAGCAGTGTTTGCAAGTTTTATAAACCTTCAAAAATTATGGTACTTACCGGCTTTGAGCTCTCATTGCCCCCATCATAAGCATCTTGAATGGTTAAAGTTAATGCGAGAACAATTATGATGCATATGCTTGAAAAATCATAAGTTGAAAACCTCGTGTCCCGTGAATACGAGTACCCAAACCTCATGCTACTTTACTTAGAGTCCCAAGCAAGGCTCTTGTTATTGTAAGATATATGTATCATCGAGAACCGCCAATGGGGTACCTCCATGCCCGATGACATGGAACAAGCCCACATCAAAATGACAGGACAAGCAGGCAATGAACACCTCGACATCTCTTTTATTTACCATTTGTTTAGCTTTTTATTTTGAGATGCGTCGTCGAATGTCCACTATGGGTATGCTGCAAATTTCCACCATGAATTATGCATGGCTTAGATTGGTGGCCCAGGCGTTTCCCTAACACATATACAAACTCCATGATCCCGCAAGATTCCCAATTCATTTCACACCGCGGGCATCCATAAACAAAAGATCACGATATCAACTCAAATAAGAAGTGCAATGTTGAAAGCTTGCCCCATGACAACATGGATGGGCTAGAATCCAACTTACAACTTGCAAGCATAACAACTCAACATAAGAGACCACAATTTACAAATTTTTAAGAATAGGGAAAAAGTAAAGTGTGCCTTCCGGTTCGTGAGAGCTTTACTGACCAATTTTCGCATAACACTGGTAAGAGTTTAATTTGAAGAGAAGATAAAAGCAAGTCAAATTTACTTGGAATAGCAAATTGCTAGTAGGTATGTATGGTGGACACATTGGTAAACTTTGGCTTTTAGGAGTTGGATGCACGAGTAGAGCTCATACTCAGTACAAGGCGAGGGCTAGCAAAAGACTGGGAGCGACCAACTAAGAGAGCAATAATGGCCATAATCATGCAAAGCAACAAAGCGACATTAAAAGAAGCATAAGATGGCATCAAAAGTCAAAAACTAAATGATCATAGAGGCTATTGGCGACTTTGTAAGAGTCTAACATGTGTGAGCATGCGCCAAGTCAACCCAAATAAAGCATCAAGGAGAAAACCAAAATAATGCTTCCATACAATAAAAACAACGCATGATTTTTTCAAAGGCTCATTAAGCAATCTCAGTTACTTGAGACAAGTCGTGCTACAGCAAAACCAATAAGCATACTATCAAAAAGACATCAAGCATGACATGAAAAAGCCTAATCCGCAGTCTACACAAGCTCCTTCTTGTACCACTATTTTGCACAAAACTTTTTCTCTTTTCCAACACCATTTGAAATTTTTAAGACGCCTCTTTTGATGAAAACCAATAAAGATCAGAGGCAAAAATACACCTTGATAAAAAGATATGACAAGGTCTGAACGCATATCAAGGCGAAAACGAAAACCAAAAGCAGTAGCAGAAAAAGAAGAACACTCGGTTTTTGATAAGAATGAAAACTAGAGCGTTCTTGGCAAATGAAAAGCGAGTTCATATCCTCCAAAAGAAACATGATGTGATCTAACCATTTATTGCAGAAAACAAAGCAAAAGAAAATTGAAAACAAAAGCAACTGACGCTCCAAGAAAAACACATAGTGCATGAAGCAATAAAAATATAGTGTTTTGAAAGGTGACCTGATTTTTGCCGATGAAGAAGGGGGTGCCTCGGGGGCATCCCCAAGCTTTGATGCTTGTACTTCTTGGATATTTCTTGGGGTGCTGGGCATCCCCAAGCTTGCGCTTTTGTCCATTCTTCATCTCATCTCATCATTCTCCAATCCCTACACTTGAAAACTTCCTTCATACAAAACTAAACACAATTCTATTAACAACATTAGCATAAACATAATAATGAATCAACCCTTTTCAGTTCAGATTTCAACACAAAACCACCACATATATAGCATATACTACTGTAGCAACTTCCCCAAAAGTTCCGTGATCAAAAGAACTCAAAAGAAAGCGATAAAGCGGCAAACACAAATATTGGCAGAAATCTGTCAAAACAGAACAGCTGACAAAGGCCGAATTTTTGAGGGGTTTTCTGTTGCTTAAATCAAAAAGTGTTAAACTAATGAAAGTTTGGATATAACCTAGGGCATATGCACAAGAAATCACAGGTCCAAAATATATACAGAGAATTTTCACGAATTTTTACGGTGCAGCACCGAAAACAGTTTCAGGACAGCAACATCCCCAAATCTTTACCTCACTCAAATTAGAGGCTTCTCTTGGCACAACAATGAAATAAAAAGGATAAGGAGCGGTTATTACAGTAGTAATAACTTCCAAGACTCAAATAAAAGAAAAAGTACTGAAAATAAAACAATGGGTTATCTCCCAAGAGTGCTTTTCTTTAACGCCTTTGAGCTAGGTGCAGTAATTTGCAACGATGCTCATGTGGGCGCCATATAAGAGCTTGAGGCAAAGGCGCCATATAGGAACTTAAAGCAAGAGAGAGCATCAAAAAGCAGATATGAAACACATTTAAATCTAACCCACTTCCTATGCATAGGAATCTTATAAGAAAATAAATCAACGAGGCACATAGTAGCAAGCATGGATAGATAAAACAAGTGCCACTTCAAGATTTGCAACATAAAGAGGGGAAACTTAATATTGTAGAGATCCATCAAACCATGTTTCCCTCTCTCATAATAACTTTCAGTAGCATCATGAATAGAACTAACAATATAACTATCACATAAAACATCCCTATCATGAGCCACATGCATAAAAGAATTAATACTCCCCACATGAACAATAGTAATAGGAGCAGATTCAACAGAATAATTATTCTCATCACCATAATCATCAAAAATAGGAGGCATATTGTAATCATAACTAATTTTATCCTCAATAGTAGGTGAACTGAAAACATTATAATCATCATTGTAACCATCATAGACTAGAGGTTCAGTATCATCACAAGCTAGAGAACAACTATTTCACAAAGCATATTCTTCAAACATATGATCATAAGAAGGAACATCACATATGGGAGATAAAATATTATCAGAACAAACTTTCTCCACTAAAGCTGGGGAACTAAAAATATCATGCTTAACAAAACCAGCTTCCCCAAGCTTAGACTTTTCTATAGCATTAGTAATAACAGTGTTCGAAACATTCATACTAACAACACTATTAGCATGCAAATTAAGCTCCAAAGGTTTTTCAATTTTCTCTTCAAACACTTCATATCTAAACTCAGGAAAAAGACTAAAGAACTCTTTATTTTCCATTAAGCCTAACTAGTGAAAATAAAAACAAGAAACAAAAAGATATAATTGCAGAATCTAAAGGAAATAACTTCGAGCACTCACCAGCAACTAAAAGACTTAGTAGCCAAAGGATGTGAGTACCTTTTACCTTAACTCCCCGGCAACGGCGCCAGAAAAGAGCTTGATGTCTACGCACGCGTCTGTTCTTGTAGACAGTGTTGGGCCTCCAAGTGCAGAGGTTTGTAGAACAGCAGCAAGTTTCCCTTAAGTGGATCACCCAAGGTTTATCGAACTCAGGGAGGAAGAGGTCAAAGCTATCCCTCTCAAGCAACCCTGCAATTACGATATAGAAATTCTCTTGTGTCCCCAACACACCCAATACACTTGTCAGATGTATAGGTGCACTAGTTCGGCGAAGAGATAGTGAAATACAAGTAGTAGTGATGATTATAAGTAGCAAATGTGATCTGATATAAATATCACTGCGAGCAAACATGTAACAAAACAGTAAGTAAACGGTGTGCAATGCTTGGAAACAAGGCCTAGGGATCATACTTTCACTAGTGGACACACTCCCAACAAATATAACATAATTGAACAAATAAATAACTTCTCTTCACTATGGTACTCTGAATTACTCTCCTATTGAATAACACTAATCATTGCGTAGGGCTACGAAGCACTCCTCAAAGTTCATCAAGTACTTGACAAACACCACTCATAGAGATATCCAAATCAAATCACAACTCAAGATAGATATTATTGCAACTTAGACCAAGTACTAACATGGTGCACACACTGTCAACATTACACCAAGAAAGGAGGAATAGATCACTTCAGTACTATCATAGTGATAATTATTCTCATAATCCATAAGAGATCACAATCATAGCCTAGACCAAGTACCACCATGATGCACGCACTACCACCGTTACACCATGGCAGGAGGAATAGATTACTTTAATAACACACTGGAGTACACATAATGAAGAAGAGTAACATCTACTTATTCAACATGATACAAAGCTCACGATCACATAAAGATCACATCATGGGAGAGAGAGGTGAACCACATAGCTACCGGTAGAGCCCTCAGCCCCGGGGATGAACTACTCCCTCCTCATCATAGGAGACAGCAAGGTTGATGGAGATGGCGGTGAGGTCGATGGAGACAGCATAGACGGCGATGGAGACCGATGGAGATGGCTCCGGGGGCACTTCCCCGTCCTGGCAGGGTGCCGGAACAGAGACTTTTGTCCCCCGAAATTTGGCTTCGACGGCGGTGGCGCTGCGGAACTGTTCTGAAAATTTCGCCGACTCCCCTAGGGTTTTCCGTCCCGAGGCTTTATATAGGCGAAGGGGCGTCGTCAGGGGGCTGCCAGGGGCTCCTCACACATAGGGGGCGCGACCAGGGGCTGGGCCGCGCCGCCCTGGTGTGAGGGCAGCCCCTGGCCCCCCTCCGTCTCTCTTTCGGTCCTCGTCCTTTGTCCGGGAAAAATAGGAGTTCTGGAACTTGTTTCGTCCAATTCCGAGAATATTTCCTGTGTAGCTTTTCTGAAACACAAAAACAGCAGAAAACAGGGAACTGGCACTGTGGCATCTTATCAATAGGTTAGTTCCGGAAAATGCACAAAAGTGCCACGAAGTGTAACGAAACAGTAGGCAAATGGTGTAAAAACAAGCATGGAGCATCAAAAATTATAGATACGTTGGAGACGTATCACCCACTTTATGTTAGCATGCTATTAACATGGAGAAAGACGCGAAGCCGGTTGTGGAGCATCAACGCCGCTTAATTCCCAAGATGAAGGATGTAATAAGAAATGAGGTATTAAAGCTCCTTGATGCTGGTATTATTTATCCTCTTGCTGATAGTCAATGGGTTAGTCCTGTTCATTGTGTTCCTAAGAAAGGAGGTATGACTGTTGTGCCTAATGAGAATAACGAGCTTATTACTCAAAGGGTAGTAGTTGGTTATAGGATGTGCATTGACTATAGAAAAGTTAACAAGTTTACTAAGAAAGATCATTATCCTTTACCATTTATAGATCAGATGTTAGAAAGGTTGTCTAAGAAGTCGCACTTTTGTTTTCTTGATGGTTATTCCGGTTTCTCTCAGATTGCTGTTAGAAAGGAAGATCAAGAGAAAACCACTTTTACTTGTCCTTATGGAACTTATGCTTATAGACGCATGCCTTTTGGTTTATGCAATGCTCCTGCTACTTTTCAAATATGCATGTCTGCTATTTTTCATGGCTTTTGTGAAGAAATTGTGGAGGTTTTCATGGATGACTTCTCCGTCTATGGAACTTCTTTTGATAATTGTTTTCACAATCTTGATAAAGTTTTGCAGAGGTGCGAAGAAACTAATCTTGTTCTTAATTGGGAGAAATGCCACTTTATGGTAAATGAAGGAATTGTCCTTGGACATAAAATTTCTGAAAGAGGTATTGAAGTTGACAGAGCAAAAGTTGAGGCAATTGAGAAAATGCCCTGTCCCAGAGATGTTAAAGGTATTCATAGTATTCTTGGTCATGCTGGTTTCTATAGGAGGTTTATTAAAGATTTCTCTAAGATTTCAAAGCCTCTTACTAATCTTCTTCAAAAAGATGTAACATTTGTCTTTGATGATGATTGTAAGGAAGCTTTTGAAACTCTTAAGAAGGCTTTAACTACTACTCCTATTGTTCAACCACCTGATTGGAATTTACCCTTTGAAATTATGTGTGATGCTAGTGATTTTGCTGTAGGTGCTGTTCTTGGACAGCGCATAGATAATAAGTTGAATGTTATTCATTATGCTAGTAAGACTCTTGATGCTGCTCAGAAGAATTATGCTACCACTGAGAAAGAGTTTCTTGCTGTTATTTTTGCATGTGATAAGTTTAGATCTTACATTGTTGATTCTAAAGTTACTATTCATACTAATCACGCTGCTATTAGATATCTTATGACTAAGAAGGATGCTAAGCCTAGGCTTATTAGATGGGTGTTACTTTTACAAGAATTTGATTTGCATATCGTAGATAGGAAAGGTGCTGATAATCCTGTGGCTGATAATTTGTCTAAATTGGAAAACATTTCTTTTGATCCTATTCCTGTTAATGATAGTTTTCCAAATGAACAGGTGGCTGCAATAAACGTAACTTCACGAGACCTTCCTTGGTATGCTGATTATGCTAACTTTATTATTTCCAAGTATTTGCCTCCAACCTTTACAGCTCAGCAAAGAAGGAAATTCTTTTATGATTTGAGGCATTATTTTTGGGATGACCCACACTTATATAAAGAAGGAGTTGATGGTATTATGCGAAGATGCATACCAGAATATGAGGAACAAGAAATATTGAGGAAATGCCATGGAAGCGCTTATGGAGGACATCATGCTGGAGATAGAACCGCACAAAAGGTTCTACAATCATGTTTTTATTGGCCAACCCTCTTTAAAGATGCTAGAAGGTATGTTTTATCTTTCGATGAATGTCAAAGAGTTGGTAATATTTCTAGACGCAATGAAATGCCTATGACTTACACTCTTGTTATTGAACCTTTTGATTGTTGGGGATTTGACTTTATGGGTCCTTTTCCTCCTTCAAAAGGCTATACCCACATACTTGTTGTTGTTGATTATGTTACTAAATGGGTAGAAGCCATACCTACAAAGAGTGCCGATGGTGAGACTTTGTTAAAAATGCTTAAGGATGTTATTTTTCCTAGGTTTGGCATGCCTAGATATCTTATGACTGACGGAGGTTCTCATTTTATTCACGGTGGTTTTAGAAAAACTCTTGCTAGATATGATATTAATCATAGAATTGCTTCTGCTTATCATCCACAAACTAGTGGAAAGGTGGAGCTTTCAAATAGAGAGATCAAGTCTATCTTGCAGAAGACTGTTAATAGATCTAGGAAAAACTGGGCTAGCAAGTTAAACGATGCTTTATGGGCTTATAGAACTGCTTATAAGAACCACATGGGCATGTCTCCTTATAAGATGGTTTATGGAAAAGCGTGTCACTTGCCTTTAGAATTAGAACACAAAGCTTTTTGGGCAGTGAGAGAGCTTAATAGGGATTTTAAACTCACCGGTAAGAAAAGGTTGTTAGATTTGAGTTCTCTAGATGAGTGGAGAAATGAAGCGTATGAGAATGCCAGACTTTTCAAAGAGAAAGTCAAGCAATGGCATGATAAGAGAATTCTTAAAAGAGAGTTTCATGTTGGTGAGAAAGTTCTATTGTATAGGTCTCGTCTCAGATTTTTTGCAGGAAAATTACTCTCTAAATGGGAAGGACCATATGTTATTGTTGAAGTGTACCGCTCAGGTGCGATAAAGATTGCTTCATTGAAAGATGACACTACACAAGTGGTGAATGGGCAAAGACTCAAACATTATATTGCTGGAGATTCTTATAATGAAGATGTAGATGTTATTGAAACAGTTTCTCCAAAAGAATTCATCCAGGACAATTTGCAGAAACCTGCAGAGTTTGTTTTTGAATAAGTAACAGTTCTAGTCAGAAAAGGTTCGCAAAAAACTCTTCCTTTATTATTTTTGCTATTTTTACTAAATATGAAAAATCACAAGACGAAAACGGGTAGGAAAAGGAGTCCGGGTGCTCCTCACACACAGGGGGCGCGGGCCCACCCCTGACCGCGCCACCCTGGTGTGAGAACACCTCGAAACTCATTTCCATCCCGGTTTCCTCCTATGATATCGTCTCGATGTATAATTTTTGCCTATATAACCCCCCGGAGTCCCCGAGGTATGTATATCGTCTTCTCGTCGTGTTTTGTTTCGAGCTATTTCTGTCAGGAGTTGATCTCAGAATTAGGAGCACCATGGCCTCTTCAAGCGACGACAAGGAGAAGACACCTCCAAAAGATGACCACCAAGACTTTCAGCTGAAGGAAGAAGTTGAAAGTGAAGACGAGGAAGAAGATCAAAGTTCACGCCCGAGCACCATGATTGCAAGCATTGGGGTGGTGACAAGTCATGACAAGTTCAAGAAGAGCGCACATATAAGAACCGGAGGGGGTGTGCCACGCCACATCTTAGCTCCTCGGGCATCTTCGTCATGCAACAATCCTTTCCATCCTCTAATTCATGAACATTAGTTTCAAAAGGTGCCCAGATCACGATTACCCTCTGGTTGGGATATAGATCGTTCTAACAGTGCAGGGAAAGAAAGTTCCAAGAGTGAAGAAGGATGGGGAAATAATTCCAAGAGCTGGGATTCTCTTGCTGACAGGTTCATGAGCCGTGTTGAGCACAATTCAGAGTTGATTCATAACCTCAGTCACAAGATTGATGATCTGAAATATTTGATTGAGAAGCTTATTAAAGATTACCCACCGCCGCCGAAGGAGTAATTCATCATCGGTATAGGCATCCCCTTGGCTTGTTCCAAGCTTGGGGGAGTGCCGTGGTATCACATCATCACCTTTTACTCATTTACTTTTCAAGTAGAGTCATATCATGAATAGAGAAATTATCCTATAGAATAGTTTGCAGTTTGGAAGTATCCTCCTTAGTTGGTTATCTATGTATCCCTTGGTGTGAGTTGCGGTAATGAAATATTAATGAGAAGTTTTATCGTTTACTTTCCGCACACTTTATTTTAGTTTGCAATGTTTCTTATATGATTAGTCTTGTTGATTAGTATTGGTATCACTTTGGGAGCATGAGTAAATTTAGTTGGTTTTGGCAAACTTAGCTTGGTCAGTAGCAACATTACCTTGAGGTTTGAGTAGAAAAGAAGAAAGAAGTGCTTGTAGTTACATCACTTCAGTTTTCCTTATGATTGGCTTATAAGCATTATTATTCTCAAAGTTAAAATCATTGTACCTTCAAGGAAGTTTGCATGATTGTTCTTATTATATGTATGTTTGTTTGTTTCATGCAACTCTTATGCTTGCTACCCAGCCTTGCTAGCCAAAGACCTGTACTGAGAGGAAATACTTCTCGTGCATCCAACTCCTAAAAACCAAGTTACTTCCAAAGAGTCCACTATAAATTCCTATGCATGGTATTTCAAGCCATTCCAAGTAAATTTTCATGTGCTACCTTTCAAAAACCTTTAAATATTTCTCATTTTGTGCCACTATTTTTAGCTCATGAGGATGTAGTGGATGGGTTTGTTATCTTCCAAACTAAATTAAGTACCCCTCGACTAGGTAGCTTCATCTGCTCGTCACTAATTTTGCAAGGGAGTTGGTCAGACCATTATAATCTCAAGAAGAAAAGAAAGAAAAGAGCACTCCTCCAAGGTATGTGAAAGTTGGTCGGCACCCGATGGAATCGGTTAGCCATGGTTTGAGAAAGGAAAAGGTGGGGAGGAGTGCCAAGCTATAAAAGAGCACCAATGTGCCAAATTAATCAAACATCTCGGAACTGCTCTCACTTGTTTAGTATGGAAGATATCAAGAACTCCGCTGCTAGTCATTGACAAAAGCAACCACCTCTCAAAACAATTTTTACCTCTGTTTTACAAATGAAAAGCTCTAGCACATGTTTAATCCCTGCTTCCCTCTGCGAAGGGCCTGTCTTTTACTTTCACATTGAGTCAACCTATTCCCTTCTATCTCAAGCAAGCATTTGAGTTGTTATGTTTCACTCATCCATATGTTGATCCGTTTTATCATGTTTACTAACTTCTTTTGTTAGTACAATGCTTTTGTCTGAAGGAATATATCTTTGAAAGCTTTCTATGAATGCAAAAAGTTTGTTTCATTGAGCATATCGTTTTTGCTATATTAGCTCTGTTTTAAAAAGGCTCAATTCAAAGGCTAGTATAGTTTGTTCATTGTTCTCTGACCAAGAACTAAGGTTTGCCACCACCAATTATAGTTTACTTTGTGCATCTTTATATGTGATTCCCTTTACTTATTGCAAGTCTATATTATATAAAGGGAAGTTGATGTCTATTGTAACTTGTGCCTTGGTGAATGTGATGCTTCTTGTCCGTATTTTGATTATCGACACTTCACTCCATAAACCTGTGGTCATGTTTACCGAGTTTAGTTTTCGCTTGGGGACAAGCGAGGTCTAAGCTTGGGGGGTTGATACGTCCATTTTGCATCACTATTTTGTATCATAATTTACTGTTATTCATTGATATATTTCATATTTAGAGTTGATACTTATGTTGTTTCCTCTGTTTTTACATGTTTGATGATAGTTGGAGGATTTGCTGCCGGAGTCAGGATTCTGTTGGAAAAGGACCGTCAAGACACCATATTTCAGAAGATCAGGAAAATTCCAAAAAAATACTAGAAAATTATATTTTACCAAAAGACTCAGGAAGCCAGAAGGAGGAGTCAAGAGGAGCCAGGGGGTAGGCTCACACGTAGGGGGCGCGGCCTGGCCCCTGGCCGCGCCGGCCTAGTGTGAGGCCACCCTGGCCCACTTCAGGTCTCGCCCCTTCGCGTACTTCATCGTCCCCGAAAACCTAAGTTAGGGGGGCTCAGAGATAGACACCGCCGCCTCTGCGGGGCGGAAAACACCAGAGAGAGAAAAGCTCTCCGGCAGGCAGAAATCTGCCAGGGAAATTCCTTCCCGGAGAGGGGAGATCGTCGCCATCGTCATCGCCATCGCACCGGACTTCATCGGGATCATCATCATCATCTCCATCACCAGCACCTTCATCTCCACCATCACTACGCCATCCCGCTGTAACATCTTGAGTTGAATCTTGTAAAATTCTTAGGGGAAACTTTCCTGGTGTTGATTACTCTTGTGGTTGATGCTATTGAGTGGAACCGTTGAATTAAGGTTTATGTTCAGATTGTTATTTACCATTATTTCACATCTGATCATGATCCATATGACGTCTTGTGAGTAGTTCGTTTAGTTCTTGAGGACATGGGAGAAGTCAAGTCATTAGTAGTGGAATTATGTTGAGTAATATTTAGTGGTTTGATATTTATTTGTTGTGGTGTTATTTCACTAGTGGTGTCATGTGAATGTCGACTACATGATACTTCACCATTTATGGGCCTAGTGAGATGCATTGTGTATTTGGCTACCAATTGTGGGGTTGCTGGAGTGACAGAAACCTAAACCTCCGTTGGGAAACTATTGCACCAGAGAGCGTAGGATCTTAGAGTTTAAGGTTGTGGTTAGATTTATCTTAATTACTTTCTTATATTTGTGGATGCTTGCAAGGGGTATAATCACAAGTGTGTATTTATCCTAGTAAGGGTAGTGCGCTAGCATAGGTTCACCCCCATAACACTTATCAAACCAGTAAAGATTATTTAGCGGTATGAAGCGAAAGCACTTGACAGAAACTCCTGTGTGTCCTCGAGAACGTTTGGTCATCATAAGTTACACAACTGGCTTGTCCTTTGCTGAAGAAAGGATTGGGCCACTTGCTGCAATTATTATTACTGTCTTTTATTTACTCGCACTTTATTTACTTGCATTACCAAATACCCCTGAAAACCCGTTTGCTAGTATTTACAGTGAATCCTTGATCAAAATCACTTGTCAACACCTTCTGCTCCTCATTGGGTTCGACACTCTTATTTATCGAAAGTACTACGATACACCCCCTATACTTGTGGGTTATCAGGCGCCATTGCCGGGGAAAAAGAAGACTTCTGCAAGGGGAGTTTCGCACGCACATCCTTTACTTTGTTTTAGTTTTGCTTTACTTTATTTTTGCTTGCATCGTTTTTATCAAAAACAAAAAAAATAAGTTTCCTTTATAGTTGTTACTTTATTACTCTTAGTTCATTATGTTGTTCCCTAGGTATGTTTTGGAGGACCTCTCAGTAGGTAGTGGTTCTATTATTGCAAAAAGTAACATTGAGGAGTTCTTTAATCATATTAGTATGCATAAAGATGTTGAGGGTAAATCTTTGGCTGAGCTTGCTCCTAGTTATGAAGTTGCTTCTGCTTATTTAGTTCACATGTTGGAAGCTAGGTTTGCTAGCCTTAATCCTTTTATGCAACACATGTTTCTTAAGCTTCATGATATTGAAGACCCCGAAAAGAAAGATTTTATCTTGGAAACTTTGCATAGAGAATTTAGAGATGTTGCCATTGAAGCTAGGAAAGTTTTTAAGCGTTTTAATAAGCTTGGTTCGCATATAGAAGTTGTTGGTACAAACAATGAAGAAACCCAAGTACCAATACCTCGCAAACTCTTGGGATTGCATGAGGCTTTTGAAAATAATTTTGATTGGATTTGTCCTAAAAATCTTTTTAGTGAATTGAGTGAACCAAAGCGTGATCACAAGGGATCTTCAAAAACCTATGTGGATGCAATACAATGTCTTATTGAAAAGACTTCTGCAATGGATCTTAATGCTTCTTTTGAAAATACTTGATTCGCACTTTCTGCGCCTAGCTCAAAGGCGTTAAAGAAAAGCACTCTTGGGAGACAACCCATTGTTTTTACTTTCAGTTCTTTTTCTTTTATTTGAGTCTTGGAAGTTATTACTACTGTAATAACCACTCCTTATCATTTTTATTTCGTTGTTGTGCCAAGAGAAACCTCTAATTTGAGTGAGGTAAGATTTGGGGATGTTGCTGTCCTAAAACAGATTTCGGTGCTGCGCCGTAAAAATTCGTGAAAATTCTCTGAATATATTTTTGACCTGCGATTTCTTTTTCATATGCCCCAGGTTATTTCCAAACTTTCATTAGTTATACACTTTTTGATTTGAGCAACATAAAACCCTCTAAAAAATCGACCTTTGCCAGCTGTTCTGTTTTGACAGATTTCTGCCACTATTTGTGTTTGCCTCTCGATCGCTTTCTTTTTGAGTTCTTTTGATCACAGAACTTTTGGGGAAGTTGCTACAGTGGTATATGCTTTATATTGGTGGTTTTGAGTTGAAATCTGAAGCAAAAAGGGGTTGATTCATTATTATGCTTACACTAATGTTGCTAATAGAATTGTGTTTAGTTTTGTATGAAGGAAATTTTCAAGTGTAGGGATTGGAGAATGATGAGATGAGTTGAAGAATGGACAAAAGCTCAAGCTTGGGGATTCCCATTCTGCCCAAGAAATATCCAAGAGGTACAAGCATCAAAGCTTGGGGATGCCCCCGAGGCACCCCTTCTTCATCGGCAAAAATCAGGTCACCTTTCAACACACTATATTTTTATTGCTTCATGCACTATGCGTTTTTTTTGGAGCGTCAGTTGTTTTAGTTTTCAGTTTAGTTTAGTTTTGTTTGATGTAATAAATGGTTGTACCCCAACAAATTTCTTTTGGAGAAGTTGCCTTGCTTTTCATTTGCCAAGAACACTCCATTTTGCACTCTTATCGTTCAACGAGTGTTCTCTTTTTCTAGAACTGCGTTTAGCTTTCATTTTTTGCCTTGATTTTTGTTCAGATCTTGTTTTATATTTATATCAAGGTGTATTTTGACCTCTGGTCCATGTTGGTTTTCATCAAAAGAGTTGTTTCAAAAAGGTTCGAATGGTGTTGGAAAAGAGAAAAAATTCATGCAAAAAAATGGTACAAAAAGGAGCTTGTTTAGACTGCGACTTAGACTTTTTCATGTCGTGCTTGATGTCTTTTTGATAATATGCTTAGTGGTTTTGCTGTAGCATGACTTGTCTCAAATGACTGAGATTGCTTAATGAGCCTTTGAAAAAATCATGCGTTGTTTTTATTATTTGGAAGCATTAATTTGGTTTTCTCCTTGATGCTTTATTTGGGTTGACTTGGCGCATGCTCACACATGTTTGAATCATAAAAAGTCACCATAAGCCTTTATGATCATTTAGTTTTTGACTTTTGATGCCATCTTATGCTTCTTTTAATGTTGCTTTGTCGCTTTGCATGATTATGGCCGTTATTGCTCTCTTAGTTGGTCGCTCCCAGTCTTTTGCTAGCCCTCGGTTTGTACTGAGTATAAGCTCTACTCGTGCATCCAACTCCTAAAAACCAAGTTGTTCCAATGTGTCCACCATACATACCTATTAGCAATTTGCTATTCCAAAGTACATTTGACTTGCTTTTATCTATCCTTCAAATTAAACTCTTTTTGGTGTTATGCGAAAATTGGTCAGTAAAGCTCTCATGAACCTGATGGCACTCTTTACTTTTCTCGTTCTTAAAATTTTGACATTGTGGCTCTCTTATGTTGAGTTGTTATGCTTCCAAGTTGTAAGTTGGAAATTAGCCAAACCATGCCGTCATGGTGTAAGCTTTCAACATTGCACTTCTTATTTGAGTTGATATCGTGATCTTTTGTTTATGGATACTCGCGATGTGAAACAAGTTGGGAATCTTACGGGATCATGGAGTTCTTATATGTGTTAGAGAAACGCCTGGGCCGCTAATCTAAGCTATGTATAATTCATGGTGGAAATTTACAGCATGCCCATAGTGGACATTCGACGACGCATCTCAAAATAAAAAGCTATACCAATGGTAAATAAAAGAGATGTCGAGGTGTTCATTGTCTGTTTGTCTTGTCATTTTGATGTGGGCTTGTTCCATGTCATCGGGCAGGAGGTACCCCATTGGCGGTTCTCGATGATGCACATATATTTACAATGACAAGAGCTTGCTTGGGACTCTAAGTCGAGTAGCATGAGGTTTGGGTATTCGTACTTCATGGGACACGAGGTTTTTAACTTATGATTTGTCAAGTATATGCTTCATAATTGTACTCGCATTAACTTTAACCATTCAAGATGCTTATGATGGGGGCAATGAGAGCTCAAAGCTAGTAAGTACCATAATTTTTTACGGTTTATAAAACTCGCAATCACTGCTTCCCTCTGCGAAGGGCCTTTCTTTTACTTTTATGTTGAGTCTCCACCTTCTATCTTTATGCACCATCTAAGAGAGCATAGTTGTCATTCTGAGTTTAATGTGCATTGTCTCAAAGTTTATCATTGATTGGTTCATGATTTTGGTTTCACTTGTTCTTAAATTATTTGTATCTAGTCGCCCTCTTAAACTTGAAGGTGTCCTATGCATTTATGTTTTGCTCTCTCAAGAAGGACAAGCTGAAAACCATTTGCTATGTTTTTCCATATGATTTGAACACACGTTTGACTTTCATTGTTTCATTTTCATGATCTTTTGTTTGTGTTCTTTTTCATGTTATAACATGGTTGCTAATTTTCTTCTATCAAGATTATGTCTTTCATGCCCATGTTTTAAGTTCTTTTGATCCCATCACTCAATGCTTACATAGATGATCAAGATTGTGTTGGTGCATGTCACCTCAAAAATTATTCTTTTTTTATCACTTACCTACTCGAGGACGAGTAGGAGTTAAGCTTGGGGATGCTTGATACGTCTCAAACGTATCTATAATTTTTGATGCTCCATGCTTGTTTTTACACCATTTGCTTAGTGTTTTGTTACACTTCGTGGCATTTTTATGCATTTTCCGGAACTAACCTATTAACAAGATGCCACAGTGCTAGTTCCATGTTTTCTGCTATTTTTGTGTTTCAGAAAAGTTACACAGGAAATATTCTCAGAATTGGACAAAACAAAAGCTGAACCTCCTATTATTTAACGAAGCTTCCAGAAGACCGAAGAGGAGATGGAGGGGGGCCACGGGCTGGCCACACAGTAGGGCGGCGTGGCCAGCCCCTGGCCCGCGCCCCCTATGTGTGAGACTACCCTGGTCCACCTCTGACGCTGCCCCTTCGCCTATAAAGACCCCCCCGACGGGAAAAACCTAAAGACCCGATAAATTTTCCAGAAACACATCGCGATCCGCCACCGTCGTTGACCCGAGATTGGGAGGGTCCAGAAGCTCTTCCCGACACCTTGCCGGAGAGGGGAATCGCCACTGGAGTTCTTCTTCATCGCCATGCTTGCCTCCAGCGCGATGAGTGAGTAGTCTACCTTGGACTATGGGTCCATAGCAGTAGCTAGATGGTTGTCTTCTCCACCATGTGCTTCATGTTTAGATCTCGTGAGCTGCCTTACGTGATCGAGATCACCGTTATGTAATTCTACACGTTGTGTTTGTTGGGATCCGATGAATATTGGTGTTATGTTGAGTTGATGTGCTGAATATTATCTTATGTTATCTCTATGTTGTTTATGATCTTGCATGCTCTCCGTTGTTAGTAGCTATCTTGGCCAAGTAGATACTAGTGACTCCAAGAGGGGGTATTTATGCTGGATAGTTGGGTTCATGCCTCTATTTAATCTGGGGGAGTGACAGAAACCTCTAAGATTATAGATGTGTTGTTGCCACTAGGGAGAAAACAACATTCTTATGTCCAAGGACATTCGTTTTGTTTACATTACACACTTTTCTTAATGCAGTTATCTGTTGTTCGCAACTTAATACTTTCGGGGTTCTCAGATGATTCCCCGCGAGTGGATTATTAGTCATAGATGCAGTTGGATGGCGGTCTATGTATTTTGTTGTAATGCCCAGAGTAAATCTCATAGTGATCCTATTGACATATGCACGTTATCTTTATTCTATCAATTGACCAACTGTAATTTGTTTACCCAGCATGTTGTTATTTATCTTATGGAGAGACACCACTAGTGAACTGTGGACCCCGGTCCAATTTCCTTTACATTGCTATCACATGTTTACTTTACTCGCACTGTTTACTTTCTCGCATACTACTATTGCTTTCCACTCGATACTCTCATTCTTTTGTTTATAGCAAACCGGTGAGATTGACAACCTCATCGTAAGTTGGGAGCAAAGTTCTTGGTTGTGTTGTGTGCAGGTTCCACGTTGCTACTAGTTGAAGACGCGCTAACAAGTATCGTTAACGGCGCCCTTGTTGGAGTGTCACTAAGCTAGCAGGCATCACCTTCTGGAGTTTGGCTTTTTCCTACTGGACTGACAAACCTTGGTTTCTTATTGAGGGAAAATTTGCTGTTGTACTCATCATACCTTCCTCTTGGGGTTCCCAACTGGACGGTGATTTACATCAACACTGTGCCGCAACAAGCAGTGGCGCGGGTGACCACCTGGGCGCGCCACCCTATGGTGTGGGGCCCCTGGCTGCCCTCTGACATCGCCCCTCCACCTGTAAAGAACCTCTGACGAGAAAACCCTAAATCAATCGGTGTTTCTCCCAGTAAAGTTCCACAGCGCCGCCGCCGTCGAAGACTAATTTTGGGGGACAGAAGTCTCTGTTCCGGCACCTTACCGGGATGGGGAAGTGCCCCCGGAGCCATCTCCATCGCCTCCACCGACGTCTCCATCAACTTCACAGCCATCTCCATCGATGTTTGCTGTCTCCCATGATGAGAAGGGAGTAGTTCCCCCCCCCCCCGGGGCTGAGGGCTCTACCGGTAGCTATGTGGTTCACCTCTCTCTCCCATGATATGATCTATATGTGATCATGAGCTTTGTATCTAGTTGAATTGGTAGATGTTATTCTTCATATATTATGCTGCTCCAGTGCTTTATTATTATAATCTCCGGAGACACTTTGTACCATGATGTGAAGGATGACAGTGTGCGCATTATGTGTGTCTCTTTGGTTAGTGTCTCTATGAATTGTTGGTTTTTGTTGAAACCATCTAGTGCGCTCAAGGTGATAGTGCGGGGCAATCTAGTTTGGGGAAATGCGAACTTTGAGGAGTGCTTCGTAGCCCTACACATGATTAGTGTTTGTTATCCATCGGAGAATGGTTTAGAATGGCATAGTGAAGATATATATTTATGTGTTCAATTATGTTATCTTTGTTGAGAGTGTCCACTAGTGAAAGTATGATCCCTAGGCCTTGTTTCTAAGCATTGAAACATTGTTTACATTCAGTTCTGTTACATGTTTGCTCGCAGTGATATTTATTTCAGATTGCATTTACTACTTATAATCATTCATATTACTTGTATTTCACTATCTCTTCGCCGAACTAGTGCACCTATACATCTGACAAGTGTATTGGGTGTGTTGGGGATACAAGAGACTTCTTGTATCATAATTGCATGGTTGCTTGAGAGGGATACCTTTGACCTCTTCCTCCCTGAGTTCAATAAACCTTGGGTGATCCACTTAAGGGAAACTTGCTGCTGTTCTACAAACCTCTGCACTTGGAGGCCCAACACTGTCTACAAGAATAGAAGCGTGCGTAGACATTAGTCCGCCATCCAAACGTGATTTTGAATGATAAACTGAGAGAAAATTTTGCACTTTAGAGGCGACCACATCTAGTAGAGTTCATATTTGAGGAGATTAAACCCACGAACTGGGCCTTGTAAACAGAAGAGGAGGAGTAGGTGCCTGAGTTGGTTAGCTTCCAAGAAATGTACCATCTGAGAGCTCGCTCATCTCGCCCCTTCCTCGCTCTCGCCCTCCGCCCCTTTGAAAGTCGTCTCATGGTCCCCGGCTCCTCCCCGCTTTCTGCTGGCCTCGCCGGCCAGAGGGAGCGGGAGGATGGAGGCCGACCATGTGTACAGAGCAGTGTAGGGTTGGGCTCCAGCCAGTGCTTTGGGATTTATGCCTGTAGTTTCGAGCGAAAATCCAGATCTTGGCAGCTCGATCTGGATTTTAGGGTTCCTCTTTGTCTTCATTGTTGTGCTCTTTCAGTCGGAGCTCGGAGTGGAGAAGAGGACCGCCGTTCGCATAAATAAAGCTGACTCGGGTTGCAAAGGCTTATGGTGGAGTGAAGACACATGTGGGCTGATACGTCTCAAACGTATCAATAATTTTTGATGCTCCATGCTTGTTTATGCACCATTTGCTTTGTGTTTTGTTACACTTCGTGGCGTTTTAATGCATTTTTTTGGAACTAACCTATTAACGAGATGCCACCGTGCCAGTTCCCTATTTTCTGCTATTTTTGTGTTTCAGAAAAGTTACATAGGAAATATTCTCGGAATTGGACGAAACAAAAGCTGAAGTTCCTATTTTTCTCGACACGAGACAGAGTCCAAAGCAGAGACGGAGGGGGGCCAGAGGGCAGCTGCACCATAGGGTGGTGTAGGCCACTCCCTGGCCGCGCCACCAGGTCCACCCCCTGACATCGCCCTTCCGCCTATATATTCTCCTCGATGAGAAAACCCTAAGGCCCAAACTCTTTTGCAGAAAACATACTGCAAGCCACCACCATCGTCGACGCGAGATCAGGAGGGTCCAGAAGCTCTTCTCAGCACCCTGCCGGAGAGGAGAATCACCACCAGAGGCCTTCTTCATCACCATGCCTGCCTCCGACGTGATGTGTGAGTAGTCTACCTTGGAATGCGGGTCCATAGCAGTAGCTAGATGGATGTCTTCTCCTCCATGTGCTTCATGTTTAGATCTTATGAGCTGCCTATCATGATAAAGATCATTGTTATGTAATTCTACATGTTGTGTTTGTTGGGATCCAATGAATATTGAGTACTATGTCAAGTTGATTTATTGATTTATCATCTCTATGTTGTTTATGATCTTGCATGCTCTCCGTTGCTAGTAGATATCTTGGCCGAGTAGATGCTAGTGACTCCAAGAGGGAGTATTTGTGCTCGATAGTGGGTGCATGCCTCTGGTAACTTGGGGGAGTGACAACAGCCTCTAAAGTTGTAGATGTGTTGTAGCTACTAGGGAGAAAATAACAATCTTGTGTCCAAGGACATTTGTATTGTTTACATTACACACTTTGCTTAAGGCGATAATTTGTTGCTTGCAACTTAATACCCAACGGTTGTTCGGATGATATTCGGCGGGTGGATTATTAGTCATAGATGCAGTTGGATTACGGTCTATGTATTATGTTGTAATGCCCAAGTGAATCTCATAGTGATCCTCATGACATGTACATGCATTGTTTGCATTCTTTATTCTATCAATTGCCCAACTGTAATTTGTTTACCCAGCATGTTATTTATCTTTATGGAGAGACACCTCTAGTGAACTTTGGACCCTGGTCCATTCTTTTACATTCATATTACCGTTTACTTTTACACGCATTATTTACTTTCTCGCAAACAAATATCTTTTACCACACGATACGTTTAATCCTTTGTTTACAGCAAACCGATGAGATTGACAACCTCACTGCTAGTTGGGGCAAAGTACTTTGGTTGTGTTGTGTGCAAGTTCCACGTTGCTGCTGGTGCAAAGCTACGCCCCAGATAAGGTGCCATATATAAATTGTCTGGAGCTGTCGCCAAGCCAGCTAGCATCAACCTTCGGAAGTTGGTTCTTTCTCCTACTGGTTCGATAAACCTTGGTTTCATAACTGAGGGAAACTTGTTGTTGTGCTCATCATACCTTCCTCTTGGGGTTCCCAACTGGGTGCCTACCACGCACCATCAAGCATTTTTCTAGCGCCGTTGCCGGGGAGAAAGAGGATTTCTGCAAGGGGAGTCTCTCGCTTCCAATCTTTTTTACTTTGTTATTGTTTTGCTTATTTTCTTTACTCTATTTTTGCTTGCATCTTTTTATCAAAAATACAAAAAAAATTAGTTCCTTTTATAGTTGGTATTTCGTTACTTTTACTTTTAGTTCATTATGTTGTTCCCTAAGTACGCTCTGGAGGACCTATCAATAGGTAGCGGTTCTATAATTGGGAAAGATAACATCGAGGAGTTCTTTAATCATGTTAGTAAGCATAAAGATGTTGAGGATAGATCTTTAGCTGAACTTGCTCCTAGTTATGAAGTTGCAGCTGCTTATTTAGTTCACATATTGGAGGCTAGGTTTGTTAACCTTAATCCTTGTATGCATCAAATGTTTCTTAAGCTTCATGACATCGAAGACTCCGAAAAGAAAGATTTTATTTTGGAGACTTTGCATAAAGAATTTAGAGATGTTGTTATACAAGCTAGGAAAGTTTTTGAGCGTTTTAATATGCTTGGCTCACGTGTAGAGGTTGTTGGTACAAATAAGGAAGAAATCAAAGTACCAATACCTTTCAAACTCGTAGGAATGCATGAAGCGTTGGAAAAGAATTTTGATTGGATTGTTCCTGAAAACCCTTTTGATGAAAGTAGTGAACCCAAGAGTGTTCATAAAGGATCTTCAAAAACTCATTTGGATAAAATACAATTCCTTGTTGAAAAGACTTCTGCTATTGATCTTAATGCTTCATTTGAAAATACTTGATTTTCACTTTCTGCGTCTAGCTAAAAGGCGTTAAAGAAAAGCACTCTTGGGAGATAACCCAATGTTTTCTTTTCGGTACTTTTTCTTTTTGTTGAGTCTTGGAAGTTATTACTACTGTAATGACCTCTCCTTATCATTTTTATTTCGTTTTTGTGCCAGGAAGAACCTCTAATTGGAGGAAGGTAAGATTTGGGGAAGTTGATGTCCTGAAACAGATTTCTACGCTGTACCGTAAAAATTCGTGAAATTTCTCAGAATGTCTTTTTAATCTGAGATTTGTTGTGCACATGCCCCAGGTTATTTCCTAAGTTTCATTAGTTTTGCACTTTTCGATTTGAGCAACAGAAGATTTTCAAAAAAATCGATCTTTATCAGCTGTTATGTTTTGACAGATTTCTGCCACTATTTGTGTTTGCCTCTTGATCGCTTTTTTTTAGTTCTTTTGATCACGGAACTTTTGAGGAAGTTGCTACAGTATCTTATACTTTAATGGGTGTTATACTTGAGTTGGAACTAAACCAAAAGAGTAGATTTACTATCATGCTTACACTAATGTTGCTAATAGAATTGTGTGAAGTTTTGTATAAAGGAAGTTTTCAAGTGTAGGGAAAGGAGAATGATGAGATGAGATGAAGAATGGACAAAAGCTCAAGCTTGGGGATGCCCATGTCACCCCAAGAAATATCCAAGAGGTACAAGCGTGAAAGCTTGGGAATGCCCCGAGGCACCCCTTCTTCATCGACAAAAATCAGGTCATCTTTCAAGACACTATATTTTTATTGCTTCGTATTCTATGCGTTTTTCTTGGAGCGTCTTTATTTTTGCTTTCAGTTTTTTTTTGTTTGCTGCAATAAATGGTTGGACCCCAACATGTTTCTTTTGGAGAAGACGCACTCCATTTTTCATTGCCAAGAACACTCTAGTTTTCACTCTTTTCGTTCAACGAGTGTCCTCTTTTTCTAGTACTGCATTTAGCTTTTATTTTCCGCCTTAATTTTTGTTCAGAACTTGTTATTTCTTTGTATCAAGGTGTGTTTAGACCTCTGGTCTATGTTGGTTTTCATATTTAAGAGTTGTTACAAAAAGGTTGATTGGTGTTGGAAAAGAGAAAAAAGTTTCATGCCTATAGTGGTACAAATGGGAGCTTGTTTAGACTGTGGCTTAGACTTTTGCATGTCATGCTTGATGTTATTTTGATAATATGCTTAGTAGTTTTTGTTGTAGCATGACTTGTCTCAAATGACTGAGATTGTTTAATGTGCCTTTAAAAGAATTGATGCGGGCAGGATGACCACCCAGTTGGGAACCCCAAGAGGAAGGTATAATGAGTACAGTAGCAAATTTTCCCTCAGTAAGAAACCAAGGTTTGTCGGTCCAGTAGGAAAAAGCCAAACTTAAGAAGGTGATGCTTGCTAGCTTCGTGACACTCCAACAAGGGCACCGCTAACGATACTTGTTAGCGCGTCTTCAACTAGTAGCAACGCGGAACCTGCACACAACACAACCAAATACTTTGCTCCCAACTTACGATGAGGTTGTCAATCTCACCGGTTTGCTGTAAACAAAGGTATGAGCGTATCGAGTGGAAAACAGTAGTAGTATGTGAGAAAGTAAACAGTGCGAGTAAAGTAAACAGGTGTAACAATGTAAAGGAAATTGGACCAGGGTCCACAGTTCACTACTGGTGTCTCTCCATAAAATAAATAACAACATGCTGGGTAAACAAATTACAGTTGGGCAATTGATAGAATAAAGATAACGTGCATATGTCGCGAGGATCACTATAAGATTTATTCTGGGTATTACAACAAGATACATAGACCACCATCCAACTGCATCTATGACTAATAATCCACCCACGGGGAATCATCCGAGGACCCCAAAAGTATTAAGTTGCGAATAACAGATAACTGCATTAAGCAAAGTGTGTAATGTAAACAAAGCATATGTCCTTGGACATAAGAATGTTGTTTTCTCCCTAGTGGCAACAGCACATCTACAACCTTAGAGGTTTCTGTCACTCCCCCAGATTAAATAGAGGCATGAACCCAACTATCGAGCATAAATACCCCCTCTTGGAGTCACTAGTATCTACTTGGCCAAGATAGCTACTAACAACGGAGAGCATGCAAGATCATAAACAACATAGAGATAACTGATTGCTGGGATGATGGCGCCAGAAAAGAGTTGGTGCATAGTTGAATGTCCAGCCCGTTGGGAACCCCAAGAGGAAGGTGTGATGAATACAGCAGCAAGATTTTCCCTCAGTTAAGAAACCAAGGTTTATCGTTCTTGGAGAGGAGAGACAAACGACTGAAGGTGATGCTTGCTAGTTTGCGACAGCTTTGGACAATTTATATATGGCGCCTCGTCCAAGCTTTGCTTGCTAGCTGCAACGTGGAACCTGCACACACACAACCAAGTACTTTGCTCCCAACTTACAATGAGGTTGTCAATCTCACCGGTTTGCTTGAAACAAAGGTTATGAGTGTATCGAGTGGAAAACAGTAAAAGTATGCGAGTAAAGTAAACAGTGCGAGTAAAGTAAACATGTGATAGCAATATGATGGAAATAGGACCGGGATCCACAGTTCACTAGTGGTGTCTCTCCATAAGATAAATAACACATGCTGGGTAAACAAATTACAGTTGGGCAATTGATACAATAAAGATAAACGTGATATGTCAAGAAGATCACTATGAGATTTACTCTGGGCATTACAACAAAATACATAGACCGCCATCCAACTGCATCTATGACTAATAATCCACTCACGGGGATATCGTCCGAACACCCCATGAGTATTAAGTTGTGAACAATGGATAATTGCATTAAGCAAAGTGTGTAATGTAAACAAAGCATATGCCCTTGAGCATATGAATGTTGTTTTCTCCCTAGTAGCAACAGCACATCTACAACCTTAGAGGTTTCTATCACTCCCCCAGGTTAAATAGAGGCATGAACCCACTATCAAGCATAAATACCCCCTCTTGGAGTCACTAGCAACTACTCGGCCAAGATAGCTACTAACAACGGAGAGCATGCAAGATCATAAACAACATAGAGATAACATAAGATAATATTCAGTACAGCAACTCAATCATAAACACCAATATTCATCGGATCCCAACAAACCAAACATGTAGAATTACATAACGGTGATCTCAATCATGTAGGGCAGCTCATGAGATCTAAACATGAAGCACATGGTGGAGAAGACAACCATCTAGCTACTGTTATGGACCCATAGTCCAAGGTAGACTACTCACTCATCGCTCCGGAGGCAAGCATGGTGATGAAGAAGACCTCCGGTGGCGATTCTCCTCTCCGGCAGGGTGCTGGGAAGAGCTTCTGGACCCTCCCGATCTCGGGTCGACGACGGCGGCGGATCGCGATGTGTTTCAGGAAAATTGATCGGGTACTTAGGTTTTTCCCGTCGGGGGGTCTTTATAGGCGAAGGGGCGATGTCAGAGGTGGAGCCAGGTGGCCTCACGCCAGGGTGGAGCGGCCCAGGCCCTGGCCGCGCCAGCCTGGTGTGTGGGGCCCCTGTGGCCCCTCTCCTTCTCTCCTTCGGATCTCTGGAAGCTTCCGGGTAAATAAGACTTCAGGAACTTGTTTCATCCAATTCCGAGAATATTTCCTATGTATCACTTCTGAAACACAAAAACAGCAGAAAACAGGGAACTGGCACTGTGGCGACTTGTTAATAGGTTAGTTCCGGAAAATGCATAAAAGTGCCACGAAGTGTAACGAAATAGTAGGCAAATGGTGTAAAAACAAGCATGGAGCATCAAAAATTATAGATACGTTGGAGACGTATCAAGCATCCCCAAGCTTAACTCCTGCTCGTCCTCGAGTAGGTAAGTGATAACAAAAGAATAATTTTTGAGGTGACATGCACCTACACAATCTTGATCATGTATGTAAGCATTTGTGAGCTGGGATCATAAGAACTTAAAACATGGGCATGAAGATATAATCATGACAATAAGAAACTTAGCAACCATGTTGTAAACATGCAAATGAACACAAACAAAAGATCATGAAAATGAAACAATGAAAGTCAAACGTGTGTTCAAATCATAAGGAAAAACATACAAATGGTTTTCAGCTTGTCCTTCAAAGAGAGCAAAACATAAATGCATAGGACACCTTCAAGTTTAACAGGGCGACTAGATACAAATAATTTGAGAACAAGTGAAACCAACAATATGAATCAATCAATGAACTTTGGGACAATGCATATTACACTAAGAATGACAACTATGCTCTCTTATGGTGCATAAAGATAGAAGGTGGTGACTCAACATAAAAGTAGAAGAAAGGCCCTTCGCAGAGGGAAGCAGTGATTGCAAGTTTTATAACCTTAAAAAATTATGGTACTTACCGGCTTTGAGCTCTCATTGCCCCCATAATAAGCATCTTGAATGGTTAAAGTTAATGCGAGAACAATTATGATGCATATGCTTGACAAATCATAAGTTGAAAACCTCGTGCCCCGTGAATACGAGTACCCAAACCTCATGCTACTTTACTTAGAGTCCCAAGCAAGGCTCTTGTCATTGTAAATATATGCATATCATTGAGAACCGCCTATGGGGTACCTCCGTGCCCGATGACATGGAACAAGCCCACACCAAAATGACAGGACAAGCAGACAATGAACACCTCGACATCTCTTTTATTTGCCATTTGTTTAGCTTTTTATTGTGAGATGCGTCGTCGTATGTTCACCATGGGTATGCTGCAAATTTCCACCATGAATTATGCATGGCTTAGATTAGCGGCCCGGCGTTTCCCTAACACATATACAAACTCCATGATCCCCAGAAGATTCCCAATTCATTTCACACCGCGGGCATCCATAAACAAAAGATCACGATATCAACTCAAATAAGAAGTGCAATGTTGAAAGCTTGCCCATGACTGCATGGCTGGGCTAGTCTCCAACTTACAACTTGCAAGCATAACAACTCAACATAAGAGACCACAATGTCAAATTTTTAAGAACAGGAAAAAGTAAAGTGTGCCTTCCGGTTCGTGAGAGCTTTACTGACCGAATTTCGCATAACACTGGTAAGAGTTTAATTTGAAGAGAAAATAAAAGCAAGTCAAATTTACTTGGAATAGAAAATTGCTAGTAGGTATGTATGGTGGACACTTTGGAAAACTTTGGCTTTCAGGAGTTGGATGCACGAGTAGAGCTCATACTCTGTACAAGGCGAGGGCTAGCAAAAGACTGGGAGCGACCAACTAAGAGAGCAATAATGGCCATAATCATGCAAAGCGACAAAGCGACATTAAAAGAAGCATAAGATGGCATCAAAAGTCAAAAACTAAATGATCATGAAGGCTATTGGCGACTTTGTAAGAGTCTAACATGTGTGAGCATGCGCCAAGTCAACCCAAATAAAGCATCAAGGAGAAAACCGAAATAATGCTTCCATACAATAAAAACAACGCATGATTTTTTTTCAAAGGCTCATTAAGCAATCTCAGTTATTTGAGACAAGTCATGCTGCAGCAAAACCACTAAGCATACTATCAAAAAGATATCAAGCATGACATGAAAAAGCCTAAGCTGCAGTCTACACAAGCTCCTTCTTGTACCACTTTTTTGCATAAAGCTTTTTCTCTTTTCCAACACCATTTGAAATTTTATAGACACCTCTTTTGATGAAAACCAATAAAGATCAGAGGCAAAAATACACCTTGATGAAAAGATATGACAAGGTGTGAATGCAAATCAAGGCGAAAATGAAAACCAAAAGCAGTAGCGGAAAAAGAAGAACACTCGATGAACGATAAGAGTGAAAACGGAGTGTTCTTGGCAAATGAAAACGAGTGCATCTCCTCCAAAGGAAATTTGTTGGGGTCCAACCATTTATTGCAGCAAACAAACTAAACTAACTAAGAAAACTAAAACAACTGACGCTCCAAGAAAAACACATAGTGCATGAAGCAATAAAAATATAGTGTCTTGGAAGGTGACCTGATTTTTGCCGATGAAGAAGGGGTGCCTCGGGGGCATCCCCAAGCTTTGACGCTTGTAATTCTTGGATATTTCTTGGGGTGATGCATGGGCATCCCCAAGCTTGAGCTTTTGTCCATTCTTCAACTCATCTCATCATTCTCCAATCCCTACACTTGAAAACTTCCTTCATACAAAACTAAACACAAATCTATTAGCAACATTAGTGTAGGATAACATATAATCAACCTCTTTTTGCTTCAGGTTTCAACTCAAAACCACCACATATATAGCAAATACTACTGTAGCAACTTCTCCAAAAGTTCCGTGATCAAAAGAACTCAAAAGAAAGCGATAAAGTGGCAAACACAAATATTGGCAGAAATCTGTCAAAACTGAACAGCTGACAAAGGTCGAATTTTTTAGGGGTTTTCTGTTACTCAAATCAAAAAGTGTTAAACTAACGAAAGTTTGGATATAACCTGGGGCATATGCACAAGAAATCGCAGGTCCAAAATATATACAGAGAATTTATACGAATTTTTACGGTGCAGCACCGAAAACAGTTTCAGGACAGCAACATCCCCAAATCTTTACCTCACTCGAATTAGAGGCTTCTCTTGGCACAAAAACAAAATAAACAAGATAAGGAGCGGTCATTACAGTAGTAATGACTTCCAAGACTCAAATAAAAGAAAAAGTACTGAAAGTAAAAACATTGGGTTATCTCCCAAGAGTGCTTTTCTTTAACGCCTTTGAGCTAGGCGCAGAAAATTGCGAATCAAGTAACATCAAGTGATGAAGCATCAAGATCAACTGCAGAGGTCTTGTCAATAAGGCATTTTATTTCATCCACATAAGTTTTTGAAGACCCTTTGTGATCACGCTTTGGCTCACTATTTTCATCAAAAAGATTTTCAGGACAAATCCATTCAAAATTATTTTCGAAAGCTTCACACAATCCCAAAAGCTTGCAAGGTATAGGTATTTCAGCCCCTTCATCGTTTGTACTAATAACCTTTATAGGTGAACCGAGTTTATTAAAACGTTTAAGAACTTTCCTAGCTTCAATAACGACATCTTTAAATTCTAAGTGCAAAGCTTCCAAAATAAAAGCTTTCTTTTCAGGATCTTCAATTTCATGAAGCTTAAGGAACATGTATTGCATAAAAGGATTAAGACTAGCAAACCTAGCTTCTAACATGTGAATCAAATAAGTAGAAGCAACTTCAATACTAGGAGCTAGCTCAACCAAAGATTTTTCCTCAACTTCCTCATGCATACTAATGTGATTAAAGAACTCCTCAATGTTACTTTTGCCAATAATCGAACCGCTACCTACTGAGAGGTCCTCCAGAACGTACTTAGGGATCAACATGATGAACTAAAGTAAAGAAATAACAACTACCAAGGATTCTAATTTTTTTGGGTTTTTGATATAAAACGATGCAGGTAAAATAAATAAAGTAAAGCAAAACAATAACAAAGTAAAGAATGTGCGTGCGAAAAACTCCCCTCGCAGAAGTCTTCTACTTCCTTCCCGGCAACGGCGCCAGAAAAGAGCTTGATTGCTGGGATGATGGCGCCAGAAAAGAGTTGGTGCATAGTTGAATGTCCAGCCCGTTGGGAACCCCAAGAGGAAGGTGTGATGAATACAGCAGCAAGATTTTCCCTCAGTTAAGAAACCAAGGTTTATCGTTCTTGGAGAGGAGAGACAAACGACTGAAGGTGATGCTTGCTAGTTTGCGACAGCTTCGGACAATTTATATATGGCGCCTCGTCCAAGCTTTGCTTGCTAGCTGCAACACAGAACCTGCACACACACAACCAAGTACTTTGCTCCCAACTTACAATGAGGTTGTCAATCTCACCGGTTTGCTTGAAACAAAGGTTATGAGTGTATCGAGTGGAAAACAGTAAAAGTATGCGAGTAAAGTAAACAGTGCGAGTAAAGTAAATAGGTGATAGCAATATGATGGAAATAGGACCGGGATCCATAGTTCACTAGTGGTGTCTCTCCATAAGATAAATAACACATGCTGGGTAAACAAATTACAGTTGGGCAATTGATAGAATAAAGATAAACGTGATATGTCAAGAAGATCACTATGAGATTTACTCTGGGCATTACAACAAAATACATAGACCGCCATCCAACTGCATCTATGACTAATAATCCACTCACGGGGATATCGTCCGAACACCCCATGAGTATTAAGTTGCGAACAACGGATAATTGCATTAAGCAAAGTGTGTAATGTAAACAAAGCATATGCCCTTGAGCATATGAATGTTGTTTTCTCCCTAGTAGCAATAGCACATCTACAACCTTAGAGGTTTCTGTCACTCTCCCAGGTTAAATAGAGGCATGAACCCACTATCGAGCATAAATACCCCCTCTTGGAGTCACTAGCAACTACTCGGCCAAGATAGCTACTAACAACGAAGAGCATGCAAGATCATAAACAACATAGAGATAACATAAGATAATATTCAGTACAGCAACTCAATCATAAACACCAATATTCATCGGATCCCAACAAACCAAACATGTAGAATTACATAACGGTGATCTCAATCATGTAGGGCAGCTCATGAGATCTAAACATGAAGCACATGGTGGAGAAGACAACCATCTAGCTACTGCTATGGACCCATAGTCCAAGGTAGACTACTCACTCATCGCTCCGGAGGCAAGCATGGCGATGAAGAAGACCTCCGGTGGCGATTCCCCTCTCTGGCAGGGTGCCGGGAAGAGCTTCTGGACCCTCCCGATCTCAGGTCGACGACGGCGGCGGATCGCGATGTGTTTCTGGAAAATTGATCGGGTACTTAGGTTTTTCCCGCCGGGGGGTCTTTATAGGCGAAGGGGCGATGTCAGAGGTGGAGCCAGGTGGCCTCACGCCAGGGTGGCGCGGCCCAGGCCCTGGCCGCGCCAGCCTGGTGTGTGGGGCCCCTGTGGCCCCTCTCCTTCTCTCCTTCGGATCTCTGGAAGCTTCCGAGTAAAATAAGACTTCAGGAACTTGTTTCGTCCAATTCCGAGAATATTTCCCGTGTATCACTTCTGAAACACAAAAACAGCAGAAAACAGGGAACTGGCACTATGGCGACTTGTTAATAGGTTAGTTCCGGAAAATGCATTAAAAGTGCCACGAAGTGTAACGAAACAGTAGGCAAATGGTGTACAAACAAGCATGGAGCATCAAAAATTATAGATACGTTGGAGACGTATCAATAACATAAGATAATATTCAGCACATCAACTCAACATAACACCAATATTCATCAGATCCCAACAAGCACAACATGTAGAATTACATAACGGTGATCTCGATCATGTAAGGCAGGTCACGAGATCTAAACATGAAGCACATGGTGGAGAAGACAACCATCTAGCTACTGCTATGGACCCATAGTCCAAGGTAGACTACTCACTCATCGCTCCGGAGGCAAGCATGGCGATGAAGAAGACCTCCGGTGGCGATTCCCCTCTCCGGCAGGGTGCCGGGAAGAGCTTCTGGACCCTCCCGATCTCAGGTCGACGACGGCGGCGGATCGCGATGTGTTTCTGGAAAATTGATCGGGTACTTAGGTTTTTCCCGTCGGGGGGTCTTTATAGGCGAAGGGGCGATGTCAGAGGTGGAGCCAGGTGGCCTCACGCCAGGGTGGCGCGGCCCAGGCCCTGGCCGCGCCAGCCTGGTGTGTGGGGCCCCTGTGGCCCCTCTCCTTCTCTCCTTCGGATCTCTGGAAGCTTCTGAGTAAAATAAGACTTCAGGAACTTGTTTTGTCCAATTCCGAGAATATTTCCCGTGTATCACTTCTGAAACACAAAAACAGCAGAAAACAGGGAACTGGCACTGTGGCGACTTGTTAATAGGTTAGTTCCGGAAAATGCATAAAAGTGCCACGAAGTGTAACGAAACAGTAGGCAAATGGTGTAAAAACAAGCATGGAGCATCAAAAATTATAGATACGTTGGAGACGTATCAATAACATAAGATAATATTCAGCACATCAACTCAACATAACACCAATATTCATCAGATCCCAACAAGCACAACATGTAGAATTACATAACGGTGATCTCGATCATGTAAGGCAGGTCATGAGATCTAAACATGAAGCACATGGTGGAGAAGACAACCATCTAGCTACTGCTATGGACCCATAGTCCAAGGTAGACTACTCACTCATCGCGCCGGAGGCAAGCATGGCGATGAAGAAGACCTCCGGTGGCGATTCCCCTCTCCGACATGGTGCCGGGAAGAACTTCTGGACCCTCCCATTTCGGGTCGACGACGACGGCGGATCGCAATGTGTTTCTGGAAAATTGATCGGGTATTTAGGTTTTTTCCGTCGGGGGGTCTTTATAGGCGAAGGGGCGGCGTCAGAGGTGGACCAGGGCGGCCTCACACGTAGGGGGCGCGGCCAGGGGATGGGCCGCGCCGCCCTACTATGTGGCCGGTCCGTGGCCCCTCTCCGTCTCCTCTTCGGACTTCTGGAGGCTTCGGTAAATTTCTAGATGTTCGGCTTTTGTTTCGTCCAATTCCGAGAATATTTCCTGTGTAACTTTTCTGAAACACGAAAACAGCAGAAAACAGGGAACTGGCACTGTGGCATCTTGTTAATAGGTTAGTCCCGGAAAATGCACAAAACGCCACGAAGTGTAATGAAACACTAAGCAAATGGTGTAAAAACAAGCATGGAGCATCAAAAATTATAGATACGTTTGAGACGTATCAGCATCCCCAAGCTTAACTCCTGCTCGTCCTCGAGTAGGTAAGTGATAACAAAAGAAATAATTTTTGAGGTGACATGCACCAACACAATCTTGATCATCTATGTAAAGCATTGAGTGCTGGGATCAAAAGAACTTAAAACATGGGCATGAAAGATATAATCTTGATAGAAGAAACTTAGCAACCATGTTATAACATGAAAAAGAACACAAATAAAAGATCATAAAAATAAAACAATGAAAGTCAAACGTGTGTTCAAATCATATGGAAAAACATAGCAAATGGTTTTCAGCTTGTCCTTCATGAGAGAGCAAAACATAAATGCATAGGACACCTTCAAGTTTAAGAGGGCGACTAGATACAAATAATTTAAGAACAAGTGAAACCAAAATCATGAATCAATCAATGAAAACTTTGGGACAGTGCACATTATACTCAGAATGACAACTATGCTCTCTTAGATGATGCATAAAGATAGAAGGTGGAGACTCAACATAAAAGTAAAAGAAAGGCCCTTCGTAGAGAGAAGCGGTGATTGCAAGTTTTATAAACCTTCAAAAATTATGGTACTTACTAGCTTTGAGCTCTCATTGCCCCCATCATAGGCATCTTGAATGGTTAAAATTAATGCGAGTACAATTATGAAGCATATGCTTGACAAATCATAAGTTGAAAACCTCGTGTCCCGTGAAGTACGAATACCCAAACCTCATGCTACTTGACTTAGAGTCCCAAGCAAGCTCTTGTCATTGTAAGTATATACGTATCATCGAGAACCGGCAACGGGGTACCTCCGTGCCCGATGACATGGAACAAGCCCACATCAAAATGACAAGACAAACAGACAATGAACACATCGGCATCTCTTTTATTTACCATTAGTATAGCTTTTTATTTTGAGATGCGTCGTCGAATGTTTACTATGGGCATGCTATAAATTTCCACCATGAATTACGCATGGCTTAGATTAGCGGCCTAGGCATTTCTCTAACACGTATACAAACTCCATAATCCCACAAGATTCCCAACTTATTTCACATCACGAGTATCCATAAACAAAAGATCGCGATATCAACTCAAATAAGAAGTGCAATGTTGAAAGCTTACCCCATGACGACATGGTTTGGCTAATTTCCAACTTACAACTTGCAAGCATAACAACTCAACATAAGAGAGCCACAATGTCAAATTTTTAATAACGAGAAAAATAAAGTGTGCCATCAGGTTCATGAGAGCTTTACTGACCAATTTTCGCATAACACCAAAAAGACTTTAATTTGAAGGATAGATAAAAGCAAGTCAAATGTACTTTGGAATAGCAAATTGCTAATAGGTATGTATGGTGGACACATTGGAACAACTTGGTTTTTAGGAGTTGGATGCATGAGTAGATCTCATACTCAGTACAAAATGAGGGCTAGCCAAAGACTGGGAGCGACCAACTAAGAGAGCAATAACGGCCATAATCATGCAAAGCGACAAAGCAGCATTAAAAGAAGCATAAGATGGCATCAAAAGTCAAAAACTAAATGATCATAGAGGCTTATGGCGACTTTGTATGAGTCAAACATGTGTGAGCATGCGCCAAGTCAATCCAAATAAAGCATCAAGGAGAAAACCAAATTAATGCTTTCAAATAATAAAAACAACACATGATTTTTTCAAAGGCTCATTAAGCAATCTCAGTCATTTGAGACAAGTAATGCTACAGCAAAACCACTAAGCATACTATCAAAACAACATCAAGCACGACATGCAAAAGTCTAAGCCGCAGTCTACACAAGCTCCTTTTTGTACCACTTTTTTGCATAAATTTTTCCTCTTTTCCAACACCATTCAAACCTTTTTGAAATAACTCTTTTGATGAAAACTAACATGGACCAGAGGTCAAAATACACCTTGATATAAAGATATAACAAGATCTGAACAAAAATCAAGGCAAAAAAATGAAAGCTAAATGCAGTTCTAGAAAAAGAGAACACTCGTTGAACGATAAGAGTGAAAAACGGAGTGTTCTTGGCGAATGAAAAGCAAGAAACTTCTCCAAAAGAAATTTGTTGGGGTCCAACTATTTATTGCAGCAAACAAAACTAAACAAAACTGAAAACTAAAACAACTGACGCTCCAAGAAAAACGCATAATGCATGAAGCAATAAAAATATAGTGTGTTGAAAGGTGACCTGATTTTGGCCGATGAAGAAGGGGTGCCTCGGGGGCATCCCCAAGCTTTGACGCTTGTACCTCTTGGATATTTCTTGGGGTGCGTGGGCATCCCCAAGCTTGAGCTTTTGTCCATTCTTCAACTCATCTCATCATTCTCCAATCCCTACACTTGAAAACTTCCTTCATACAAAACTAAACACAATTCTATTAGCAACATTAGTGTAAGCATAATAATGAATCAACCCCTTTTTGCTTCAGATTTCAACTCAAAACCACCACATATAAAGCATATACTACTGTGGCAGAAATCATCAAAAGAACTCAAAAATAACTCAAAAAGAAACCACCACAAAACCATCAAAAGAACTCAAAAAGAAAGCGATCGAGAGGCAAACACAAATAGTGGCAGAAATCTGTCAAAATAGAACAGCTAACAAAGGTCAATTTTTCTGAGGGTTTTCTGTTGCTCAAATCAAAAAGTGTATAACTAATGAAAGTTTGGATATAACCTGGGGCATATATAAAAGAAATCGCAGGTCAAAAAGATATTCAGAGAATTTTCACGAATTTTTATGGTGCAGCACTGAAATCTGTTTTAGGACAGCAACATCCCCAAATCTTACCTCACTCAAATTAGAGGCTTCTCTTGGCACAACAACGAAATAAAAATGATAAGGAGAGGTTATTACAGTAGTAATAACTTCCAAGACCCAAATAAAAGAAAAAGAACTGAAAGTAAAACAATGGGTTATCTCCCAAGAGTGCTTTTCTTTAACGCCTTTGAACTAGGCGCAGAAATGTGCAAATCAAGTAATATCAAGCGATGAAGCATCAAGTTCAACGGGTGCCTTATGCCTTTCTTTCTTACCTTTGCTCTTGACTCTAGGAAAGACTTGATTATTGCAAGGTGGAGAGGTGAATCTTATATTGCCTTTTCCCACATCTATTACAGTGCCCAGGAGCTTTAGTAGAGACCTTTCAAGTGTGATTTGTCATTTTCCTACACATTCAATAACAAGATAATCAGTAGATACCATTTTCCTAGGATTTTTGTATAAACTCCTTCAGCTATTCCAACGAGAAATATAGTGGCATTATTAGTAAGAGAAATTTCTTCTCCCCCCGCAGAAAGTTTCCAAAGACTCAAAGATTCATAAACATCCTTTGGCATAAGACAAAATTCAGACATAATATCACAACGAGCATGAAAAGCTTCACCATTAATGGTGATTTTTACCGTAGGGTACCAACTCGAAGGTTCAGAATTTATTGGCACATAATCAAAATACTGGCACAAAGTACTATAGCAAGTATTCAAACTAGCAGTGTGAGTCTTAAGAGTATTAAGTCTATTAAAAATGCTCACAAGAGAGGAATCAAAATCAGTTGGCATGCTATAAATTGTAATCAACTTTTTTTTAATATTGAAAGCTTGATCTCCATCACAATGAAGGAAATCTCCTTCTGCTATAGCATCCAAAGCATATCTATAACGGAGAGCAAGTCCAAAGTAAAAACTACTAAGAAGCAAACTCAAAGTCATTTTCGGTTCAGTTTTTCCATGCCAATCATAAATTCTAGACCAAGCTTCTTTGAAACTTTCCTCACTCTTTTGTTTGAAAGTGAAGATCATTTCCTCGGGTGACATAGTAGTAGCAACTAAACTAGACATAATAAACAACTATAAAGGAAACTAATTTTTTTGTATTTTTGATAAAATGATGCAAGCAAAAATAAAGTAAAGCAAAACAATAAACAAAGTAAAGGATGTGCATGCGAAACTCCCCTTGCAGAAGTTTTCTTTTTCCCTGGCAATGGCGCCAGAAAATTATGCTTGATGCGGGCAGGATGACCACCCAGTTGGGAACCCCAAGAGGAAGGTATGATGAGTACAGTAGCAAATTGTCCCTCAGTAAGAAACCAAGGTTTGTCGGTCCAGTAGGAAAAAGCCAAACTTAAGAAGGTGATGCTTGCTAGCTTCGTGACACTCCAACAAGGGCACCGTTAACGATACTTGTTAGCGCGTCTTCAACTAGTAGCAACGCAGAACCTGCACACAACACAACCAAATACTTTGCTCCCAACTTACGACGAGGTTGTCAATCTCACCGGTTTGCTGTAAACAAAGGTATGAGCGTATCGAGTGGAAAACAGTAGTAGTATGCGAGAAAGTAAACAGTGCGAGTAAAGTAAATAGGTGTAACAATGTAAAGGAAATTGGATCGGGGTCCACAGTTCACTAGTGGTGTCTCTCCATAAAATAAATAACAACATGCTGGGTAAACAAATTAAAGTTGGGCAATTGATAGAATAAAGATAACGTGCATATGTCGCGAGGATCACTATGAGATTTACTCTGGGCATTACAACAAGATACATAGACCGCCATCCAACTGCATCTATGACTAATAATCCACCCACGGGGAATCATCCGAGGACCCCGAAAGTATTAAGTTGCGAACAACAGATAACTGCATTAAGCAAAGTGTGTAATGTAAACAAAGCATATGTCCTTGGACATAAGAATGTTGTTTTCTCCCAAGTGGCAATAGCACATATACAACCTTAGAGGTTTCTGTCACTCCCCCAGATTAAATAGAGGCATGAACCCAACTATCGACCATAAATACCCCCTCTTGGAGTCACTAGTATCTACTTGGCCAAGATAGCTACTAACAACGGAGAGCATGCAAGATCATAAACAACATAGAGATAACATAAGATAATATTTAGCACATCAACTCAAAATAACACCAATATTCATCGGATCCCAACAAACACAACATGTAGAATTACATAACGGTGATCTCGATCATGTAAGGCAGCTCAAGAGATCTAAACATGAAGCACATGGTGGAGAAGACAACCATCTAGCTACTGCTATGGACCCATATTCCAAGGTAGCCTACTCACTCATCGCGCCGAAGGCAAGCATGGCGATGAAGAAGACCTTTGGTGGCGATTCCCCTCTCCAGCAGGGTGCCGGGAAGAGCTTCTGGACCCTCCCGATCTCGGGTCGACGACGATGGCGGATTGCGATGTGTTTCTAGAAAATTGATCGGGTATTTAGGTTTTTCCATCGGGGGGTCTTTATAGGCGAAGGGGCGGCATCAGAGGTGGACCAGGGCAGCCTCACACGTAGGGGGCGCGGTCAGGGCCTGGACCGCGCCGCCCTACTGTGTGGCTGGCCCGTGGCCCCTCTCTGTCTCCTCTTTGGACTTCTAGAAGCTTCGGTAAATTTCTGGATGTTCGGCTTTTGTTTCGTCCAATTCCGAGAATATTTCCTGTGTAACTTTTCTGAAACACAAAAACAGCAAAAAATAGGGAACTCGCACTGTGGCATCTTGTTAATAGGTTAGTCCCGGAAAATGCATAAAAACGCCACGAAGTGTAACGAAACACTAAGCAAATGGTGTAAGAACAAGCATGGAGCATCAAAAATTATAGATACGTTTGAGACGTATCAAGAATCATGCATTGTTCTTATTATATGAGAGCATATTATTGTGGTATTCTTCTTTGATGCTTTATTTGGGTTGACTTGGTGCATGCTTACACCATGTTTGACTTTAACATGTCGCCTCAAGCCTCTATGATCATTTGGTTTTGACTTGTGATACCACTTTATGCTTTGGTTAATAATGTTTTGTCGCTATGCATGATTATGGCCATTATTGCTCTCTTAGTTGGTCGCTCCCAGTCTTTTGCTAGCTTCATCTGTACTGAGAGGGAATACTTCTCGTGCATCCAACTACCAAAAACCAAGTTTATTCCAAAGAGTCCACTATAAATTCCTATGCATGGCATTTTCAAGCCATTCCAAGTAAATTTTCATGTGCTACCTTTCAAAAAACCTTCAAAATACTTCTCATTTTGTGACACTGTTTTCAGCTCATGGGGATGTAGTGGTCGGATTTGCTATCTTCCATATTGTTATATTTCAAAAAAGAAAAAAAGAAGAAAAAAGAAAAGAAAAAAAGGCACTCCTCTATGGTATGTGAAAGTTGGTGGGCACCCGATGGAATCGGTTAGCCATGGTTTGTGAAAGGAAAAGTGGGGAGGAGTGCCAAGCTTTATTAAAGAGAACAAATGTGCCAATCTCTCTCTCAAAGCTTCCAGAGATCCGAAGGAGAGAAGGAGAGGGGCCACCAGGGGCCCACACGCCTTGCTGGCGCGGCCAGCCCCTGGCCCGTGCCACCATGGTGTGAGGCCGCCTGGTCCCTCCTCTGACGACGCCCCTTCGCCAATATAAAGCCTCGGGACGGAAAACCCTAAGAGAGTCGACGAAATTTCCAGAACAGTTCCGCAGCGCCGCCGCCGTCGAAGCCAAATTTCGGGGGACAGAAGTCTCTGTTCCGGCGCCCTGCCGGGATGGGGAAGTGCCCCCGGAGCCATCTCCACCGGTCTCCATCGCCGTCTCCGCCGTCTCCATCGACCTCACCGCCATCTCCATCAACCTTGCTGTCTCCTATGATGAGGAAGGAGTAGTTCATCCCCGGGGCTAAGGGCTCTACCGGTAGCTATGTGGTTCACCTCTCTCTCCCATGATGTGATCTTTATGTGATCGTGAGCTTTGTATCATGTTGAACAAGTAGATGTTATTATTCAGATATTATGTGTACTCTAGTGATGTTATTAAAGTAATCTATTCCTCCTACCATGGTGTAATGGTGACAGTGCGTGCATCATGGTGGTACTTGGTCTAGGCTACGATTGTGATCTTTTATGGATTATGAGAATAATTATCACTATGATAGTATTGAAGTGATCTATTCCTCCTTTCATGGTGTAATGTTGACAGTGTGTGCACCGTGTTAGTACTTGGTCTAAGTTGCAATAATATCTATCTTGAGTTGTGATTTGATTTGGATATCTCTATGAGTGGTGTTTGTCAAGTACTTGATGAACTTTAAGGGGTGCTTCCGTAGCCACTACGCAATGATTAGTGTTGTTCAATAGGAGAGTAATTCAGAGTACCATAGTGAAGAGAAGTTATTTTATTTGTTCAATCATGTTATATTGTTGGGAGTGTGTCCACTAGTGAAAGTATGATCCCTAGGCCTTATTTCCAAGCATTGCATACCGTTTACTTGCTGTTTTGTTACATGTTTGCTCGCAGCGATATTTATTTTAGACCACATTTGCTACTTATAATCATCACTACCGCTTGTATTTCACTATCTCTTCGCCGAATTAGTGCACCTATACATCTGACAAGTGTATTGGGTGTGTTGGGGACACAAGAGACTTTCTGTATCGTAATTGCAGGGTTGCTTGAGAGGGATAGCTTTGACCTCTTCCTCCCTGAGTTCGATAAACCTTGGGTGATCCACTTAAGGGAAACTTGCTGTTGCTCTACAAACCTCTGCACTTGGAGGCCCAACACTGTCTACAAGAACAGACGCGTGCGTAGACATCAAGCTCTTTTCTGGCGCCGTTGCCGGGGAGGTAAGGTAAAAGGTACTCGCATCCTCCTGTGTGAGTGCTCGAAGTTATTTCCTTTAGATTCTGCAATTACATCTTTTTGTTTCTTGTTTTTATTCTCACTAGTTAGGCTTAATGGAAAACAAAGAGTTCTTTAGTCTTTTTCGTGAGTTTAGATATGAAGTGTTTGAAGAGAAAATTGAAAAACCTTTGGAGCTTAATTTGCATGCTAATAGTGTTGTTAGTATGAATGTTTTGAACACTGTTATAGAAAAGTCTAAGCTTGGGGAAGCTGGTTTTGTTAAGTATGATATTTTTAGTTCCCCAGCTTTAGTGGAGAAAGTTTGTTCTGATAATATTTTATCTCCCATATGTGATGTTCCTTCTTATGATGATATGTTTGAAGAATATGCTTTGCGAAATAGTTGTTCTTTAGCTTGTGATGATACTAAACCTCTAGTTTATGATGGTTATGAAGATGAGTATAATATTTTCAGTTCACCTACTATTAAGGATAAAATTAGTTATGATTACAATATGCCTCCTATTTATGATGATTATGGTGATGAGAATAATTATTCTATTGAATTTGCTCCTACTACTATTGTTCCTGTGGTGAGTATTAATTCTTTTATGCATGTGGCTCATGATAGGGATGCTTTATGTGATAGTTATATTGTTAGTTCTATTCATGATGCTACTAAAAGTTATTATGAGAGAGGGAAACATGGTTTGATGGATCTCAACAACATTGAGTTTCCCCTCTTTATGTTGAAAATCTTGAAGTGGCACTTGTTTTATCTATCCATGCTTGCTACTATGTGCCTCGTTGATCTATTTTCCTACAAGATTCCTATGCATAGGAAGTGGTTTAGATTTAAATGTGTTTCATACTTGCTTTTTTATGCTCTCTATTGCTTTAAGTTCCTATATGGCGCATTTGCCTCAAGCTCTTATATGGCGCCCACATGAGCATCTTTGCAAATTACTGCGCCTAGCTCAAAGGCGTTAAAGAAAAGCACTCTTGGGAGATAACCCAATGTTTTATTTTCAGTATTTTTTCTTTTATTTGAGTCTTGGAAGTTATTACTACTGTAATAACCTCTCCTTATCCTTTTTATTTCGTTGTTGTGCCAAGAGAAGTCTCTAATTTGAGTGAGGAAAGATTTGGGGATGTTGCTGTCCTGAAACAGTTTTTGGTGCTGCACCGTAAAAATTCGTGAAAATTCTCTGTATATCTTTTGGACCTGCGATTTCTTGTGCATATGCCCCAGGTTATATCTAAACTTTCATTAGTTGAACACTTTTTGATTTGAGCAACAGAAAACCCCTTAAAAATTCGACCTTTGTCAGCTGTTCTGTTTTGACAGATTTCTGCCAATATTTGTGTTTGCCGCTTTATCGCTTTCTTTTGAGTTCTTTTGATCACGGAACTTTTGGGGAAGTTGCTACAGTAGTATATGCTATATATGTGGTGGTTTTAGGTTGAAACCTGAAGCAAAAAGAGGTCGATTATATGTTATGCTACACTAATGTTGCTAATAGATTTGTGTTTAGTTTTGTATGAAGGAAGTTTTCAAGTGTAGGGATCGGAGAATGATGAGATGAGTTGAAGAATGGACAAAAGCTCAAGCTTGGGGATGCCCATGCATCACCCCAAGAAATATCCAAGAAGTACAAGCGTCAAAGCTTGGGGATGCCCCCGAGGCACCCCTTCTTCATCGGCAAAAATTAGGTCACCTTTCAAGACACTATATTTTTATTGCTTCATGCACTATGCATTTTTCTTGGAGCGTCAGTTGTTTTTGTTTTCATTATTAGTTTTGCTTTGTTTGCTGCAATAAATGGTTAGATCACATCATGTTTCTTTTGGAGGAGATGAACTCGTTTTTCATTGCCAAGAACACTCTAGTTTTTACTCTAATCGTTCAATGAGTGTTCTCTTTTTTCTGCTACTGCGTTTAGCTTGCATTTTTCGCCTTGATTTTTGTTCAGATCTTGTTTTATCTTTGCATCAAGGTGTATTTCGACCTCTGGTATATGTTGGTTTTCCTCAAAAGAGTTGTTTATAAAAGGTTTGAATGGTGTTGGAAAAGAGAAAAAGCTTTATGCAAAAAAGTGGTACAAGAAGGAGCTTGTGTAGACTGTGGCCTAGGCTTTTGCATGTCGTGCTTGATGTATTTTTGATAGTATGCTTAGTGGTTTTGCTGTAGCATGACTTGTCTCAAATGACTGAGATTGCTTAATGAGCCATTGAAAAAATCATGCGTTGTTTTAATTATTTGGAAGCATTATTTTGGTTTTCTCCATTGATGCTTTATTTGGGTAGACTTGGCGCATGCTCACACCATGTTGACTATAAAAATAAGTCGCCTATAGCCTCTATGATCATTTAGTTTTTGACTTTTGATGCCATCTTATGCTTCTTTTAATGTTGCTTTGTCGCTTTGCATGATTATGGCCGTTATTGCTCTCTTAGTTGGTCGCTCCCAGTCTTTTGCTAGCCCTCATTTTGTACTGAGTATGAGCTCTACTCGTGCATCCAACTCCCAAAAACCAAGTTTGCCATTGTGTCCACTATAAATTCCTATGCATGGTATTTGTAAGCCATTCCAAGTAAATTTTCATGTGCTACCTTTCAAAAAACCTTCAAAACACTTCTTGTTTTGTGACACTGTTTTCAGCTCATGGGGACATAGTGGTCGGATTTGCTATCTTCCATATTGTCTTATTCCAAAAAGAAAAAGAAAAAGAAAAAAAGGCACTCCTCCATGGTATGTGAATGTTGGTGGGCACCCGATGGAATCGGTTAGCCATGGTTTGAGAAAGGAAAAAAGGTGGGGAGGAGTGCCAAGCTTTATAAAAGAGCACAAAAGTGCCAATCTCTTTCTCAAAAACTTGCTTCATTTTTGTATGGAAGATAGTAAGAACCCCATTGCCAGTCGTTGACAAAGACAACCACCTCTCAAAACCAATTTTTTATCTCTCTGTTTTACAAATGAAAAGCTCTAGCACATGTTTAATCACCGCTTCCCTCCGCGAAGGGCCTTTCTTTTACTTTTATGTTGAGTCACCACCTTCTATCTTTATGCACCATTAAGAGAGCATAGTTGTCATCCTTAGTGTAATATGCATTGTCCCAAAGTTCATTGATTGATTCATATTGTTGGTTTCACTTGTTCTTAAATTATTTGTATCTAGTCGCCCTCTTAAACTTGAAGGTGTCCTATGCATTTATGTTTTGCTCTCCATGAAGGACAAGCTGAAAACCATTTGTATGTTTTTCCTTATGATTTGAACACACGTTTGACTTTCATTGTTTCATTTTCATGATCTTTTGTTTGTGTTCATTTGCATGTTTACAACATGGTTGCTAAGTTTCTTATTGTCAAGATTATATCTTTCATGCCCATGTTTTAAGTTCTTATGATCCCAGCTCACAAATGCTTACATATATGATCAAGATTGTATAGGTGCATGTCACCTCAAAAATTATTCTTTTGTTATCACTTACCTACTCGAGGACGAGCAGGAGTTAAGCTTGGGGATGCTTGATACGTCTCCAACGTATCTATAATTTTTGATGTTCCATGCTTGTTTTTACACCATTTGCCTACTGTTTCGTTACACTTAGTGGCACTTTTATGCATTTTCCGGAACTAACCTATTAATAAGTTGCCACAGTGCCAGTTCCCTGTTTTCTGCTATTTTTGTGTTTCAGAAGTGATACACGGGAAATATTCTCGGAATTGGACGAAACAAGTTCCTGAAGTCTTATTTTACCCGGAAGCTTCCAGAGATCCGAAGGAGAGAAGGAGAGGGGCCACCCGGGGCCCACACGCCTTGCTGGCGCAGCCAGCCCCTGGCCCGCGCCACCATGGTGTGAGGCCGCCTGGTGATACGTCCAATTTGCATCACTATTTTGTATCATAATTTACTGTTATTCATTGATATATTTCATATTTAGATATGATACTTATGTTATTTCCTTTGCTTTCACATGTTTGATGATCATCGGAGGAATTGTTGCCGGAGTCAGGATTCTGCTGGAAAAAGGACCATCAAGAGACCATATTTTGAAGATCAGGAAAATTCCATAAAAATACCCAGAAATTATAATTTCCCAGAAGACTCAGGAAGCCAGAAGGAGGAGTCGAGAGGAGCCAGGGGGGCCCCACACGCCAGGGTGGCACGGCCAGCCCCCTGGCCGCGCGGGCCCTGCGTGAGGCCACCCTGGCCCACGTCTGGTCTCGCCCCTCCACGTACATCATCGTCCCAAAAACCTAAGTCAAGGGGGGGCTCAGAGTTAGACACAGCCGCCTCTGCGGGACGGAGAACACAGAGAGAGAAAAGCTCTCCGGCAGGGAGAAATCTGCCGGGGAAATTCCTTCCCGGAGAGGGGAGATCGTCGCCATCGTCATCACCACCGCACCGGACTTCATTGGGATCATCATCTCCATCACTAGCACCTTCATCTCCACCATCACCATGCCATCCCGCTGTAACATCTTGAGTTGGATCTTGTTATATTCATAGGGGAAACTTTCCCGGTGTTGATTACTCTTGTAGTTGATGCTATTGAGTGGAACCGTTGAGTTAAGATTTATGTTCAGATTGTTATTTACCATTATTTCACCTCTGATCATGATCCATATGATGTCTTGTGAGTAGTTCGTTTAGTTCTTGAGGACATGGGAGAAGTCAGGATGTTAGTAGTGAATTATTGTTGAGAAATATTTAATGGTTTGATATTGTTGTGGTGCTATTTCACTAGTGGTGTCATGTGAACGTCGACTACATGATACTTCACCATTTATGGGCCTAGTGAGATGCATTGTGTATTTTGCTACCGATTGTGGGGTTGCTGGAGTGACAGAAACCTAAACCTCCGTTGGGAAACCATTGCACCAGGGAGCGTAGGATCTTAGAGTTTAAGGCTGTGGTTAGATTTATCTTAATTACTTTCTTGTATTTGCGGATGCTTGCAAGGGGTATAATCACAAGTGTGTATTTATCCTAGTAAGGGTAGTGCGCTAGCACAGGTTCACCCCCATAACACCTATCAAACCAATAAATACTATTGGCTCTATGAAGCGAAAGCTCTTGACAGAAACTCCCGTGTGTCCTCGAGAACGTTTGGTTATTATAAGTACACAACCGACTTGTCCTTTGCTGAAGAAAGGATTGGGCCACTTGCTGCAATTGTTACTACTGTCTTTTATTTACTCGCACTTTATTTACTCGTATTACCAAATACCCCTGAAAACCTGTTTGCTAGTATTTGCAGTGATTCCTTGATCAAAACCGCTCATCAACACCTTCTGCTCCTCGTTGGGTTCGACACTCTTATTTATCGAAAGTACTATGATACACCCCCTATACTTGTAACAACCCAAATTTTTGGGAAATAGAAATAAATGGATTTATTAAAATACCAAATTTTGGAGACAACAAAAACTTTTATTTTGAATACAAGATTAATTTCTTGTCTTTTAAAACTTGTGAATTTGAGCATTTGCTCCCATGCTTCAAATAAAACGCATATGAGAAAGGTTTTTAAATCAAATCCTTTGATCCAAATTCTCAAAACCATTATTGGAAAATAAAGCAAAATCCTATTTCAATAAAACTAGCCTTGTTTAAAAATAGTGGATTTAAAAGGGTCCTCTTTCTGAAAACTATTTTTTTGTTCCTCAAATGAATATTTCCAAAAGGATTTGCGAACTATTACTTTATTTGAAACAGCAATATTTACCAAACCCAAAATTTAGTCAAGCAATCACAAACAAATAGAAAAGAATCAAGAAAACCAACACCTTTGGACCAAGATAAAACTTTTGCACTTCATATTGCATGTATGCATAGATTCTTAATATGGGTCTTTTATGATTTCATGTGGGTTATTGTTGGTGGTGCATTGTTTAGATAAGCCACACCCAACTAGCAGAAGCATTAGAGAAGTACCACAATAGCTAAAGAAACCAGAAGCAAAAGAAATAAAGAAAAGAGAAGAAAAGTTTGATCTAGAAAATGTTATTGACTACCCTACTTTGGACACTTAAAATAAGCAATCTGTAAATCAATTGAGTGTGTGGTCAGTTGGTTGAGCAAGACCAACCTACATTCTTGCTGGACTAACAAACTTCAAACCAAAACTCAAATGCTAACCCCACTCAAACATCTGACAAAGTTTGAATCTGAAACAGAGACCATACTTCAAAATTGAAATAAGATTTTTGCAAAACATCATATTTCTTCATAACAAAAATATGTTTGGAGTCCTTATCCAATACCTTGACAACTCCAATTCGAATTTTTCAAAAATTCAAATTTCGAATTCATGCGGGCATTACGTCGAGCACCCTGTGGGCAGAAAACAGGAAAGTTGAACCCACTGTAGATGACGCCATCCCCGTGCGCCTAGCTCTGTAGCCATACCCAGGGACTCTCCATCTCGGTCGATCCCCTGTCTCCCCTCCCCACAGCCATCACTTGCCCCCTCTGCACCAGACCACCCCGCAGCCCGCAAGCGCGCCAGCAGCATGCCACAGCACGCCGCAGCCCTCCGCCGAAAGCCCCGACCGCCGCGTCCCTTCTGTAGCCGACACCGGCCGCGCTCTGGCCGCAGATCCCCTCGCCTCGTGCTCCCTCTCCCGCCTATAAAAGGGCCACCTCTCTTCCCTGAAAAGAACCACGCCATCACCAGGAACCCCCTAGACATAATCTCCTCGCTAGTTGCTCGCAGGTTTGAGCCCGCCGGAGCCGGCCGAGCTCCGGAGCACCCTGCCGTTCCCGGCGTTCTAGCACCGCCCTCAAGCTGCCGCCTGGACAAGGTGGAAGAGGAGGAGCTCCTCCGCCGGACTGCCACTCGCCGTCGCCTCCCGTTCCTTCCTCGTCGAGCTACGCCGCCGCGCCCTTCGCCTCGCCGTCGGTGAGCTCCTCGCCGTGTCCCAGTAAGAACGAAGCTGTGTACCGGTTCGGTATGTTGGCCTGGCGAGCCTGGCCCACTGTCAGGCCGGCGTGATGTTTTTTTTTTCGCCTTGCTCACCGCCCACGTGCAGCCTAGTGGGCCGGCCCAGTTCAGCTGTGTGTCCGGCCCAGGTTTAAAAAAAACGGGGAGTTATTTAGAATTTGCAAATTTTCGAAATAGTTTTCAGATGCTTTCTTAGATTTAATTTTCCCGGAGTTCTACCGACTCAAATTTAACAAATGAAAATGTTCTGGAAACCTTAGAACATAAGCTATCCATTAGAAGTGGTTTTAACACAATTAGATTTACATAGTGGTTGCAGTAAAAATAACAAAACAGGAGCTTTTCCACCTTAGAAAATCCATATCAATTCAAATAAAATTCCTAAAAATGTAAATCCAACTTTAGAAATTCACAATTAGTGATACCCATCTGCCTATACCATTAGATCTCATTTTTGAACCTTTTAAAGTAAATGCTATTTACCTATATGTTAAATAGGCATTTGCCATATAGGATTCTATTAAACTCAAATCTATAATCGAAATTTTTATGGAACTCTTATTGTTGAACCATATTTACAAATACCAATCTATAGGTATTGATCTTAGTCCATGTGAGCTTGTAGGAAGTATTTGGAAATTTAATACTACATAGTAGTAATTAGAAACTCAAACTTGCACACCTATCTCCAAATATGGAAATGATATGAAACCAATTCGAATCAACCACATTTCTAAATATTGATCTATAACCCTTGATCCAATTCAACTTGGATTAATAGATTGTACTTGTAGATTCAAATTTGATTACTAAATAGTTGCAAACTAGAAATGGCTTCAATAAAATAAAAATACTCCACATTCTATGAAGCCTCCTTGGTTGAACCATAATCTTGAATATCTACTTGTGGTCTATGACCATGGTCAATAAGGACTTGCAAGAGATATTTCACGATTCAAAGTAAATTAAATCCTCACCTAAGTCAAGAAAGCAATAATCTCATCTTTATGGAGTCAATTAAATCGAAACCACTCTCCATTGACTTCCTAGATCACTTCCCTTACCCAAGTATGTGTATTTGAGTAAATAGGTGTTGTTTGTGAATTGTGTGGTGATTGTATGCTTATTTGCTTTCCAACGATTAGACGACAACGAGAGTAAGGAGAATGGATCCCGAAGCCAACCAAGAAATGGAGATGGAGATCAATCAATCAAAGATGAAGACTATTTTGACTTTGCCAAGCCAGGCAAGCCATCTTTTGATTCATACTCCCAATGCCTAGTTTTAATATTGCATTCTACTTGATTTAAGTAAATTGCATGATTGAATTGCTAGAGTAGAATGATAGAAGTGTAGTGATGTCTTGTTTAGCAAGAGCATCAAGCTGAGTTTATCCAATCATATTTAGTAGTCATCACTCAATGTAGTTGCTTAGTCGCTAATAATATTGAGGACATCTATAAGGGGAACTCTATTTGAAAAGTGGTGACTTGAACTTGAAACTTGAATTGGAGATTGCTCCTACATAATGGCTTTATGAAAGAAATTAATCTTGACTAAGAACTATGAAATGTATTTCTCAATGACAACGGGTGATGTACTATGTGAGCCAACCATACCGTACGACCACATTACCCCTGAATGGGAAGGGGCTTATTCCTAGCTTGTTTATTCTAGTATGGGAGGTCTTGTTTCATCCTTTATAGAAGTATTCCATGCGTGGTTGCTTCCGAACCAAGTGGTCATTGGAAATTTTCCTTCCTGAAGATTTCCATCCGTCCGGCATCCCGGAGCGGGCAAAACTAGAGGCGCCGGAACGGGGAAATCCGTGTCTCGGGCTCTAGGGAAGGATCCTATACTAGAGTAGACAAGTGAAAGAGTTTGTTTGATTATCTGAACCCCGCATACCTTGTGTATGACGATCCGTGGATTTCTCCCGGCAGATGTATCGATTCTTGTGGGTAAAGTGTACCCCTCTGCAGAGGTTTTCAAAACTATTCGAATAGCCGAGTCCGCGGTTATGGACAGTTGGCAAGCTGTACTTGACTTTTGTCAAGAATGATAATGACTTATGGTGAACTTGGTGAATGACATGACTTGACTTAACAATGATGTTGACACACTTGAAGTTCCTCTTTAGATTGAACCTAGAGAACTAAACCTCTTTTCTACCAATGAACATTCTTGGGAAATAAAACTAGCTTTTGCAAATAAACTTAGTGCTTAGTCCACCATATCAACCATGCATATCTCTCTCATCACTTTGTTTATAAGATGGTTTGCGAGTGCATCCAATGTACTCATGGCTGTGTCCCTGGCTATCAACTTGGCCAGACTTGAAGGAGCAAGATCAAGAAGGAAGGACTTATTGACGACTTTGCGAATTAGGCTCGTTTCCTACTGTCTGCTTTGCCTGTGCGGTTGAAGCTTTACAATATGGACCCAAAGTGTTATTCCGCTGCATGTTGATGTAATGTAAGGTTTGGTCTGTGCGACCACCTATGTAATCCCCTTTATTTACTATTAATGTCTATGACTATGATACCAATTACGTTATGTGAATCACAACAATGGTTCTGGGATTGTGATGGATTGCATAACGGGCACTTCGAATTTGTTATCAAATTTGAGGTCGTCACAATACTTGTGGGTCATCAAGACTATTTTCTGGCGCCGTTGCCGGGGAGTGTAGCGCTATTGAAGAGTGGAATTGGAAAAGGTAACCGTCACTGTGAGTATTGTTTTTATTTTGTCTTTTATTTTTGTTTTACTCTGCTATGGAGAACTCTCCATTTGGTTTCCTATTTGGAAACACATCTACTACTACTGCTGCACATGCGGAGGAACCACCACCGCCACCGCCTGCTGAAATTGATCCTTTTAAAATACCTATGAAAATTGTTGGGCGTATTATGGATAACTGCTATTCAGGAGATGGAACTGTCCATCCGGGTGATCACTTATTATTTATACATGAATTATGCGAGTTGTTCAGATGTGCAGGTATTTCACCAAGCCAGGTTAAGAAGAAATTATTCTCATTATCATTGAAAGGCAGAGCTGAAGAGTGGTATCGACTACTCCAAGATGGTCCATCTATGGCATGGGAGGATATTGTGCCTCTCTTTTATTCCAAGTTTTATCCTCCAAGTGAAATTCATAAAGACCGTAACCGGATATATAATTTTTAGCCTCATGATGGAGAGAGTATTGCTCAAGCGTGGGGGAGATTGAAGTTACTAATGCTCAAATGCCCCATTCATGAGCTCCCCAATAATATTGTTATTGATAATTTTTATGCGCGGCTTACTCTTCCTGATAAGGATTATTTGGATGTTTCTTGCTTTGGATCATTTACTCATATGAAAGAAGATGCTAAGTGGAAACTTCTTGACCGTATACAAGAGAATGCTGAAGGTTGGGAAAACGACAAAGGTAGGAAGTCAGGTATAAACTATGATTATGAATGTATTAAATCTTTTATGGGAACCGATGACTTTCATAGTGTTAGCGCTGCTTATGGTCTTGATTCACAAATACTTGCTAATTGTCTTAAGGCTTTTGCCTCTTATCTTGATGTTCCAAAGAAAGATTGGAACAAATATCATGCGCCTTATAAAGATTCTATTAGTCATATACCTGCTGCAGCTACTGAAGTTTGTACTGTTGATAGTATTATGCCTGAACCTTATTTTGAGAAGACACCTTTCCCTGCTAAGGTAAAGAAGTATTCTACTTTGGTAAGTGTGTCTAATAAAAGTACTAAGAAAGCTGCAGAACCTGATGAGCAAATTACTATTAAGTCTCCTGTAGCTATATTGAAGGATCTTGTTACTAAAGATGTAGGGGATGAATATATTCTTTTTTGTGAAGATGCTTCTAACATTCTTTCACATCCTAAAAAGCATAGGAAAGCAAGTGTTCCTGTTATTTCTGTTAGGATTGGAGATCATTGCTATTATGGTTTATGTGATATTGGTGCTAGTGCACGTGCTATTCCCTTAGAGCTTTACAAAGAAATTATGCACGAGATAGGCGCTTGTGAACTTGAAGATATTGATGTGGTTGTTCAGCTTGCTAACAGAGAGACTGTTTAGCCTCTTGGTATTGTTCGAGATGTGGAAGTTCTTTGCGGTAAGACTAAATACCCTACTGATTTTCTAGTACTTGGTAAGGAGGCTAGTAAAACTTGTCCTATTATTTTTGGTAGACCATTTTTGAACACTTGTGGCGCCGTGATAGATTGTAAGAAGGAGATTTTTTTTACTAAGTTTAATGGAGAGTCTTATGAGTTTAATTTTTCCAAGTTTGCTAAGACTTCTTATGAAAATGACACGCCTAATGAAAATTTTCGAGTTGAACAGCTTGCTTCTATTGCTCTTGCCCCTAATAATGCCTTGCAGCAATTCATGGAAGATCACGAAAGTGATGTTTTCAGCAAGGAAAGAGAAGAGATTGACGACATTCTTCTTCGTCAACCACCATTACTCAAGCATAATCTACCTGTGGAGGATCTTGGTACTACTTTGCCGCCTAAAGAAGATCCTGTGTTTGAATTGAAGCCTTTGCCTGATAATCTTAAATATGCTTATATAGATGATAAGAAAATATATCCTGTTATTATTAGTTCTAAACTTTCAGGAAAGGAAGAAGAAAGATTATTGGAGATATTGAGGAAACACCGAGGAGCTATGGGATATACTCTTGATGATTTAAAAGGGATTTCTCCCACTTTATGTCAGCATGCCATTAATATGGAGAAAGATGCGAAGCCAGTTGTGGAGCATCAACGCCGCCTAATTCCCAAGATGAAGGATGTGGTAAGAAACGAGGTATTAAAACTCCTTGATGCTGGTATTATTTATCCTATTGCTGATAGTAGATGGGTTAGTCCTGTTCATTGTGTTCCTAAGAAAGGAGATATGACTGTTGTGCCTAATGAGAATAACGAGCTTATTCCTCAAAGGGTAGTAGTTGGTTATAGAATGTGCATTGATTATAGGAAGGTAAACAAAGTTACTAAGAAAGATCATTACCCTTTACCGTTTATAGATCAAATGCTAGAAAGGTTGTCTAAGAAGACTCATTTTTGTTTCCTTGATGGTTATTCTGGTTTTTCTCAAATTGTTGTTAAGAAGGATGATCAAGAGAAAACCACTTTTACTTGCCCTTATGGAACTTATGCTTATAGACGTATGCCGTTTGGTTTATGCAATGCTCCTGCTACTTTTCAAAGATGTATGTCTGCTATTTTTCATGGCTTTTGTGAAGAAATTGTGGAGGTCTTCATGGACGATTTCTCCGTCTATGGAACTTCTTTTGATAATTGTTTGCACAACCTTGATAAAGTTTTGCAGAGGTGCGAAGAAACTAACCTTGTTCTTAATTGGGAGAAATGCCACTTTATGGTAAATGAAGGAATTGTCCTTGGACATAAAATTTCTGAAAGAGGTATTGAAGTTGACAGAGCAAAAGTGGAAGCAATTGAGAAAATGCCCTGTCCCAGAGATGTTAAAGGTATTCGTAGTATTCTTGGTCATGCTGGTTTCTATAGAAGGTTTATTAAAGATTTCTCTAAGATTTCAAAGCCTCTTACCAATCTTCTTCAAAAGGATGTACCATTTGTCTTTGATGATGATTGTAAGGAAGCTTTTGAAACTCTTAAGAAGGCTTTAACTACTGCTCCTATTGTTCAACCACCTGATTGGAATTTGCCTTTTGAAATTATGTGCGATGCTAGTGATTTTGCTGTTGGTGCTGTTCTTGGACAGCGCATAGATAATAAGTTGAATGTTATTCATTATGCTAGTAAGACTCTTGATGCTGCTCAGAAGAATTATGCTACTACTGAGAAAGAGTTTCTTGCTGTTGTTTTTGCTTGTGATAAGTTTAGATCTTACATTGTTGATTCTAAAGTTACTATTCATACTGATCACGCTGCTATTAGATATCTTATGACTAAGAAGGATGCTAAGCCTAGGCTTATTAGATGGGTGTTGCTTTTACAAGAGTTTGATTTGCATATCGTAGATAGGAAAGGTGCTGAAAATCCCGTGGCTGACAACTTGTCTAGATTGGAAAACATTTCTTTTGATCCTATTCCTGTTAATGATAGTTTTCCAAATGAACAGTTGGCTGCAATTAATGTAACTTCGCGAGACCTTCCTTGGTATGCTGATTATGCTAACTTTATTGTTTCCAAGTATTTGCCTCCGACCTTTACAGCTCAGCAAAGAAGAAAATTCTTCTATGATGTGAGGCATTATTTTTGGGATGACCCACATTTATATAAAGAAGGAGTTGATGGTATTATGAGAAGATGCGTACCGGAATATGAGCAACAAGAGATATTAAGAAAATGCCATAGCAGCGCCTACGGAGGGCATCATGCTGGAGCTAGAACCGCGCAGAAGGTTCTACAATCAGGTTTTTATTGGCCAACCCTCTTTAAGGACGCCAGAAGGTATGTTTTATCTTGTGATGAATGTCAAAGAGTTGGTAATATTTCTAGACGCAATGAAATGCCTATGAGTTACACTCTCGTTATTGAACCGTTTGATTGTTGGGGGTTTGACTTTATGGGTCCTTTTCCTCCTTCAAAAGGCTATACCCATATACTTGTTGCTGTTGATTATGTTACTAAATGGGTAGAAGCCATACCTACAAAGAGTGCCGATGATGAGACTTCGTTAAAAATGCTTAAGGATGTTATTTTTCCTAGGTTCGGAGTGCCTAGATATCTTATGACTGACGGAGGTTCTCATTTTATTCATGGTAGTTTTAGAAAAACTCTTGCTAAATATGATGTCAATCATAGAATTGCTTCTGCTTATCATCCCCAAACTAGTGGGCAGGTAGAGCTTTCAAATAGGGAGATTAAGTCTATCTTGCAGAAGACTGTCAATAAATCTAGGAAAAACTGGGCTAGTAAGTTGAATGACGCTTTATGGGCTTATAGAACTGCTTATAAGAATCCCATGGGTATGTCTCCTTATAAGATGGTTTACGGAAAAGCGTGTCACTTGCCCTTAGAATTAGAACACAAAGCTTTTTGGGCAGTGAGAGAGCTTAACAGAGATTTTAAACTAGCCGGTAAGAAAAGGTTGTTAGATTTGAGTTCTCTAGATGAGTGGAGAAACGAAGCGTATGAGAATGCCAGACTTTTCAAAGAGAAAGTCAAGCAATGGCATGATAAGAGAATTCTTAAGAGAGATTTTCATGTTGGTGAGAAAGTTCTATTGTATAGGTCTCGTCTCAGATTTTTTGCAGGAAAATTACTTTCGAAATGGGAAGGACCATATGTTATTGTGGAAGTGTACCGCTCAGGTGCTATTAAGATTGCTTCATTGAAAGATGACTCTACACAAGTGGTGAATGGGCAAAGACTCAAGCATTATATTTCTGGAGATTCTTATAATGAAGATGTTGATGTTATTGAAACAGTTTCTCCGGAAGAATTCATCCAAGACAAATTGCAGGTACCTGCAGAGTTCGTTTTCGAATAGGTAACAGTTCTAGTCAGAAAAGTTTCGCGAAAAGTTCTTCCTTTAATATTTTTGCTGTTTTTACTAAATATGAAAAATCACGAGACGAAAAAGGGCAGGAAAAAGCGTCCGTGTGTGTCTCACACACAGGTGGCGTGGGCCCACCCCTGGCCGCGCCACCTGGGTGTGAGAACACCCCGGAACTCGTTTCCGTCCCGGTTTCCTCCTGTGACTTCGTTTCGATGTATAATTTTCGCCTATTTAACCCCCCGGAGTCCCCGAGGTCTGTATATCGTTTTCTCGTCGTGTTTTGTTTCGAGCTGTTTCTGTTAGGGATTGCCCTCGGCTTTGGAGTTATAATGTCTTCGTCTGGTTCATCTAAAGAGAACCCTCCTGTGGATTCCATCAATCCGTATATGAGGGAGCTGAAGATGCATCTGAAGGAGTTGTCACTCAAGGATGGGGAGTTGCAGATTAAAGATATTCAAGGACCCAAGGGAGAAGGGAGTCTCGAAGCAAGGATGGAAGCATTGGAACAGGAAGTTTTCAAATACAAGAAGATGGCGGAACGCGAGGTGGACATTATCTATAGGATTAATCAAGAGCTTGTTGCCAAGTACAAGAAGGAGACTACAGAGCTTTGGAAGGATGTCCTCTCACTCCAGGAGACGACTAGCGAATTACAAGCACAACTCTACGACTTGCATAACCAAAATTGTGAGTATGAAGCTAGATTTCAACAAATGAGTGCTGCTGCAAGTTTCAGGATTTTGGAGACCAATACATCCTTCCTTGATGGAGGACCTCTGCCTTGGAAGTACGACAACGATGAAGATTCACCGCCACCGCCAAAGGAGTAATTCATCATCGGTATAGGCATCCCCTTGGCTTGTTCCAAGCTTGGGGGAGTGCCGCGGTATCACATCATTACCTTTTGCTCATTTACTTTTCAAGTAGAGTCATATCATGAATAGAGAAGTTATCATATAGAATAGTTTGCAGTTGGAAGTATCCTCCTTAGTCAGTTATCTATGTATCCCTTGGTGTGAGTTGCGGTAATAAAATATTAATGAGAAGTTTTATCGTTTACTTTTCGCACACTTTATGTTAGTTTGCAATCTCTCTTGTATGACTAGTCTTGTTGATTGGTATTGGTATCACATTGGGAGCATGAGTAGATTTAGTTGGTGTTGGCAAACCTAGCTTGGTCAGTAGCAACTTTACCTTGAGGTTTGAGTAGAAAAGAATAAAGAAGTGCTTGCAGTTACATCACTTCAGTTTTCCCTTATGATTGGCTTATAAGCATTGTTATTCTTAAAGTTAAAATCGTTGTACCTTCAAGGGAGTTTGCATGATTGTTCTTATTATACGTATGTTTGTTTGTTTCATGCAACTCTTATGCTTGCTACCCAGCCTTGCTAGCCAAAAACCTGTACTGAGAGGAAATACTTCTCGTGCATCTAATTTCCAAAAGCCAAGTCACTTCCAAAGAGTCCACTATAAATTCCTATGCATGGTATTTCAAGCCATTCCAAGTAAATTTTCATGTGCTACCTTTCAAAAACCTTCAAACACTTCTCATTTTGTGCCACTGTTTTTAGCTCATGAGGACGTAGTGGATGGGTTTGTTATCTTCCATACTAAATTAAGTACCCCTCGACTAGGCAGCTTCATCTGCTCGTCATTAATTTTGCAAGGGAGCTGGTCAGACCATTATAATCTCAAAAAGAAAAAGAAAGAAAAAAGGCACTCCTCCAATGGAATGTGAAAGTTGGTCGGCACCCGATGGAATCGGTTAGCCATGGTTTGAGAAAGGAAAAAGGTGGGGAGGAGTGCAAAGCTATAAAAGTGCACCAAAGTGCCAATTAATCAAACATCTCGGAACCGCTCTCACTTGTTTAGTATGGAAGATATCAAGAACTCCGTTGCTAGTCGTTGACAAAAGCAACCACCTCTCAAAACAATTTTTACCTCTGTTTTACAAATGAAAAGCTCTAGCACATGTTTAATCCCTGCTTCCCTCTGCGAAGGGCCTATCTTTTACTTTTATGTTGAGTCAACCTATTTCCCTCTGTCTCAAGCAAGCATTTGAGTTGTTATGTTTCACTCATCCATATGTTGATCCGTTTAATCATGTTTACTATCTTCCTTGTTTTGTATAATGCTTTTGTCTGAAGGAATACATCTTTGAAAGCTTTCTATGAATGCAAAAGTTTACTTTGTTGAGCATATAGTCTTTGCTATATTAGCTCCGTTTTAAAAGGCTCCGTCTAAAAGAGAGAATAGTTTGTTCTCCATTCTTTGACCAAGAACTAAGGTTTGCCATTGCCAATTATAGTTTACCTTGTGCATCTTTACATGTGATTCCCTTTTACCTATTGCAAGTCTACATCTTATAAAGGGAAGTTGCTGTTTATTATAATTTGTGCCTTAGTGAATGTGATGCTTCTTGTCCGTATTTTGATTATCGACACTTCACTCCATAAACCTGTGGTCATGTTTACCGAGTTTAGTTTTCGCGTGGGGACAAGCGAGGTCTAAGCTTGGGGGGGTTGATACGTCCAATTTGCATCACTATTTTGTATCATAATTTACTGTTATTCATTGATATATTTCATATTTAGATATGATACTTATGTTATTTCCTTTGCTTTCACATGTTTGATGATCATTGGAGGAGTTACTGCCGGAGTCAGGATTCTGCTGGAAAAAGGACCATCAAGAGACCATATTTTGAAGATCAGGAAAATTCCATAAAAATACCCAGAAATTATAATTTCCCAGAAGACTCAGAAAGCCAGAAGGAGGAGTCGAGAGGAGCCAGGGGGGCCCACACGCCAGGGTGGCGCGGCCAGCCCCCTGGCCGCGCGGGCCCTGCGTGAGGCCACCCTGGACCACGTTTGGTCTCGCCCCTCCGCGTACATCATCGTCCCCGAAAACCTAAGTCAAGGGGGGCTCAGAGTTAGACACAGCCGCCTCTGCGGGGCGGAGAACACAGAGAGAGAAAAGCTCTCCGGCAGGGAGAAATCTGCCGGGGAAATTCTTTCCCGGAGAGGGGAGATCGTCGCCATCGTCATCACCACCGCACCGGACTTCATTGGGATCATCATCGTCATCATCTCCATCACCAGCACCTTCATCTCCACCAGCACCACGCCATCCCGCTGTAACATCTTGAGTTGGATCTTGATGCTATTGAGTGGAACCGTTGAGTTAAGATTTATGTTCAGATTGTTATTTACCATTATTTCACCTCTGATCATGATCCATATGATGTCTTGTGAGTAGTTCGTTTAGTTCTTGAGGACATGGGAGAAGTCAGGATGTTAGTAGTGAATTATTGTTGAGAAATAATTAATGGTTTGATATTGTTGTGGTGCTATTTCACTAGTGGTGTCATGTGAACGTTGACTACATGATACTTCACCATTTATGGGCCTAGTGAGATGCATTGTGTATTTGGCTACCGATTGTGGGGTTGCTGGAGTGACAGAAACCTAAACCTCCGTTGGGAAACCATTGCACCAGGGAGCGTAGGATCTTAGAGTTTAAGGCTGTGGTTAGATTTATCTTAATTACTTTCTTGTATTTGCAGATGCTTGCAAGGGGTATAATCACAAGTGTGTATTTATCCTAGTAAGGGTAGTGCGCTAGCACAGGTTCACCCCCATAACACCTATCAAACCAATAAATACTATTGGCTCTATGAAGCGAAAGCTCTTGACAGAAACTCCCGTGTGTCCTCGAGAATGTTTGGTTATTATAAGTACACAACCGGCTTGTCCTTTGCTGAAGAAAGGATTGGGCCACTTGCTGCAATTGTTACTACTGTCTTTTATTTACTCGCACTTTATTTACTCGTATTACCAAATACCCCTGAAAACCTGTTTGCTAGTATTTACAGTGATTCCTTGATCAAAACCGCTCATCAACACCTTCTGCTCCTCGTTGGGTTCGACACTCTTATTTATCGAAAGTACTACGATACACCCCCTATACTTGTGGGTCATCACCTGGTCCCTCCTCTGACGACGCCCCTTCGCCTATATAAAGCCTCGGGATGGAAAACCCTAAGAGAGTTGACGAAATTTCCAGAACAGTTCCGCAGCGCCGCCGCCATCGAAGCCAAATATCGGGGGACAGAAGTCTCTGTTCCGGCGCCCTGCCGGGACGGGGAAGTGCCCCCAGAGCCATCTCCATCGGTCTCCATCGCCGTCTCCGCCGTCTCCATCGACCTCACCGCCATCTCCATCAACCTTGCTGTCTCCTATGATGAGGAGGGAGTAGTTCATCCCCGGGGCTAAGGGCTCTACCAGTAGCTATGTGGTTCACCTCTCTCTCCCATGATGTGATCTTTATGTGATCGTGAGCTTTGTATCATGTTGAACAAGTAGATGTTATTATTCAGATATTATGTGTACTCTAGTGATGTTATTAAAGTAATCTATTCCTCCTGCCATGGTGTAACGGTGACAGTGCGTGCATCATGGTGGTACTTGGTCTAGGCTACGATTGTGATCTTTTATGGATTATGAGAATAATTATCACTATGATAGTATTGAAGTGATCTATTCCTCCTTTCATGGTGTAATGTTGACAGTGTGTGCACCGTGTTAGTACTTGGTCTAAGTTGCAATAATATCTATCTTGAGTTGTGATTTGATTTGGATATCTCTATGAGTGGTGTTTGTCAAGTACTTGATGAACTTTAAGGGGTGCTTCCGTAGCCACTACGCAATGATTAGTGTTGTTCAATAGGAGAGTAATTCAGAGTACCATAGTGAAGAGAAGTTATTTTATTTGTTCAATCATGTTATATTGTTGGGAGTGTGTCCACTAGTGAAAGTATGATCCCTAGGCCTTATTTCCAAGCATTGCATACCGTTTACTTGTTGTTTTGTTACATGTTTGCTCGCAGCGATATTTATTTCAGACCACATTTGCTACTTATAATCATCACTACCGCTTGTATTTCACTATCTCTTCGCCGAACTAGTGCACCTATACATCTGACAAGTGTATTGGGTGTGTTGGGGACACAAGAGACTTTCTGTATCGTAATTGCAGGGTTGCTTGAGAGGGATAGCTTTGACCTCTTCCTCCCTGAGTTCGATAAACCTTGGGTGATCCACTTAAGGGAAACTTGCTGCTGCTCTACAAACCTCTGCACTTGGAGGCCCAACACTGTCTAGAAGAACAGATGCGTGCGTAGACATCAGGCACCCTGCCGGAGAGGGGGAATCGCTATCAGAGGTCTTCTTCATCGCCATGCTTGCCTCTGGCGCGATGAGTGAGTAGTCTACCTTGGACTATGGGTCCATAGCAGTAGCTAGATGGTTGTCTTCTCCACCATGTGCTTCATGTTTAGATCTTGTGAGCTGCCTTACATGATCGAGATCACCGTTATGTAATTCTACATGTTGTGTTTGTTGGGATCCGGTGAATATTGGTGTTATGATTGAGTTGATGTGCTGAATATTATCTTATGTTATCTCTATGTTGTTTATGATCTTGCATGCTCTCCGTTGTTAGTAGCTATCTTGGCCGAGTAGATACTAGTGACTACAAGAGGGGGTATTTATGCTCGATAGTTGGGTTCATGCCTCTATTTAATCTGGGGGAGTGACAGAAACCTCTAAGGTTGTAGATGTGTTGTTGCCACTAGGGAGAAAACAACATTCATATGCTCAAGGGCATATGCTTTGTTTACATTACACACTTTGCTGAATGCAGTTATCTGTTGTTCGCAACTTAATACTTATGGAGTTCTCGGATTGATTCGCCACAAGTGGATTATTAGTCATAGATGCAGTTGGATGGCGGTCTATGTATCTTGTTGTAATGCCCAGAGTAAATCTCATAGTGATCCTCTCGACATATCATGTTGTCTTTATTCTATCAATTGCCCAACTGTAATTTGTTTACCCAGCATGTGTTATTTTATCTTATGGAGAGACACCACTAGTGAACTGTGGACCCCGGTCCTATTTCCATTATATTGCTATCACCTGTTTACTTACTCGCACTGTTTACTTTACTCGCAAACTACTTTTGCTTTCCACTCGATATGCTCATACCCTTTGTTTCAAGCAAACCGGTGAGATTGACAACCTCATCGTAAGTTGGGAACAAAGTATTTGGTTGTGTTGTGTGCAGGTTCCACGTTGCAGCTGGCAAAGCAAAGCTTGGATGAGGCGCCCTATAAATTGTCCGGAGCTGTCGCGAAGCTAGCAAGCATCACCTTCTTGAGTTTGGCTTTTTCCTACTGGATCGATTAAACCTTGGTTTCTTACTGAGGGAAAAACTTGCTGCTATATTCATCAAACCTTCTCTTGGGGTTTCCCAACTGGCCGGTTATTTACCGCGCCATCAATAGCAATCAAGACATTTTCTGGCGCCGTTGCCAGGGAAAAAGAATACTTCTGCAAGGGGAGTTTCGCACGCACATCCTTTACTTTGTTTTAAGTTTTGCTTTACTTTATTTTTACTTGCATCGTTTTATCAAAAACACAAAAAAATTAGTTTCCTTATAGTTGTTTTTACTTGTCTGCTTTTAGTTTTGCTATAATGGCTACTCATGAGAACACCAAGTTGTGTGATTTTACTAGCACTAATAATAGTGATTTTATCTGCACTCCTATTGCACCACCTGCTCCTGCTGCTGATTTTTATGAGATTAAGCCTGCTTTGTTGAACCTTGTTATGAAAGAACAATTTTCTGGTGCTAGTACTGATGATGCTGCCGCGCATCTCAACAATTTTGTTGAGCTATGTGAGATGCAGAAATATAAGGATGTAGAGAGTGATATTATTAAGCTTAAATTGTTTCCTTTTTCTTTGAGAGGAAAAGCTAAGGATTGGTTGCTATCTTTGCCTAAAAATAGTATTAATTCATGGGCTAAGTGTAAGGATGCTTTTATTGGTAGATACTATCCTCCTGCTAAGATTATAGCTTTGCGTAGCAATATTATGAAGTTTAGTCAGTTTGATAATGAACATGTTGCTCAAGCTTGGGAAAGAATGAAATCTATGATAAAGAATTGTCCCACTCATGGACTGACTACTTGGATGATTGTCCAAACTTTTTATGCAGGACTGAATTTTTCTTCAAGGAACCTATTGGATTCAGCTGCTGGAGGCACTTTTATGTCCCTTACCTTAGGCGCCGCAACGAAGCTTCTCGACAATATGATGGTAAATTACTCTGAATGGCACACTGAGAGAGCTCCACAAGGTAAGAAGGTAAATTCTATTGAGGAAACCTCTTCCTTGAGTGATAAGATTGATGCTATTATGCTTATGCTTTCTAATTATAGGACTCATGTAGATCCTAATAATGTTCCTTTAGCCTCTTTGGTTGCTCAAGAAGAGCATGTTGATGTAAACTTCATTAGAAATAATAATTTTAACAACAATGCTTATAGGAACAATTTTGCTAGTAACAATTATAGGCCGTTTCCTTCTAATGGTGATAATAGCTATCTTGGTAGACCTAAAATGCCTAGTGAAGAAAGAACTTTTGAACTTGAAAAGGCTACCAAGAATTTTATGCAGGCGCAATATGAGCAGAACAGGGCTTTCACCAAGACTATGGAGGAGCAATCAGCTCTGTTGAGGACTATTAGTCATCAACTTGAAATTTTAAACAAGGCTATTCCTGAGTTGCAAGCTAAGGTTTCCAAAGCTGAAACCGATATTTCGTCTTTGTCTAATGCGCAATCTTCTTTGGTTAACAGAATGTCCGCTAAGCCTGATCCTTTTGCCACTGCTAATGCTATCCAAGTTAGAATTGATGAAAATGTTAGGATGCTAGCAGAATTGCATGCCAGATGGGAAAGAGAAGATGAGATGGCTAGAAAGATGAAGGTATGTACCATTACTACCTATAATGATGTTGCTCCAAATGCTAGCAATCCTCTTACTTTGATTGCTGTAGAGAAAACTCCTACTCCTAGTGTTAAAAAGCCTAAAACAGCAAAAACTTTTTCTCAAAAGAGTGCTGAAATTTTTCGGAGTGTAGGAGATGATAGCTCTATTTCCTTTAATAATTTTGATGTTGATGGCTGCAATATATCTGAAGTTATTTTGTTCTTGCAAAAGCTTGCTTTGACTCCTAATGCTAGTCCTATAAATGTTGCTTTTACTAAGCATATTACCAATGCTCTCATGAAAATTAGGGATGAAAAGTTGAAGCAAAAAGCTTCTATTCCCAAGAAGTTAGAAGATGGTTGGGAACCCATCATTGATATAAATGTTAATGGTCTTGATTGCCATGCTTTATGTGATCTAGGTGCTAGTATTTCTATTATGCCTAGAAAAATTTATGACATGCTTGATTTACCACTGCTTGAAAAGTGCTATTATGATATTCCTATTGCTGATGTTGCTAAGAAGAAACCTTTGGGAAGGATTATTGATGTTCTTATTATGGTTAACAATAACCTTGTTCCCGTTGATTTTCTTGTCATGGATGTTGAATGCAATGCTTCATGTCCTATTATTTTGGGAAGACCCTTTCTTCGAACTGTAGGTGCCATCATTGATATGAGGGAAGGCACCATCAAATATCAATTCCCACTCAAGAAAGGTATGGAACACTTCCCTAGGAAGAGAAAGAAATTGCTTTTTGACTTTATTCTTAGATCAAATTATGAGCTTGATGCTTCATCACTTGATATTACTTGATTCGCACTTTCTGCGCCTACCTCGAAGGCGTTAAAGAAAAGCACTCTTGGGAGATAACCCAATGTTTTTACTTTTAGTACCTTTTCTTTTATTTGAGTCTTGGAAGTTATTACTACTGTAATAACCACTCCTTATCCTTTTTATTTCGTTTTTGTGCCAAGAGAAGCCTCTAATTTGAGTGAGGTAAGATTTGGGGATGTTGCTGTCCTGAAACAGTTTTCGGTGCTGCACCGTAAAAATTTGTGAAAATTCTTAGAATATCTTTTGGACCTGAGATTTCTTCTGCATATGCCCCAGGTTATATACAAACTTTCATTAGTTATACACTTTTTGATTTGAGCAACAGAAAACCCTCTAAAAATTCGACCTTTGTCAGCTGTTCTGTTTTGACAGATTTCTGCCATTATTTGTGTTTGCCGCTCGATCGCTTTCTTTTTGAGTTATTTTGATCACGGAACTTTTGGGGAAGTTGCTACAGTAGTATATGCTTTATATGTGGTGGTTTTGAGTTGAAACCTGAAGCAAAAAGGGTTGATTCAATGTTATGCTTACACTAATGTTGCTAATAGAATTGTGTTTAGTTTTGTATGAAGGAAGTTTTCAAGTGTAGGGATTGGAGAATGATGAGATGAGTTAAAGAATGGACAAAATCTCAAGCTTCGGGATGCCCATGTCACCCCAAGAAATATCCAAGAGGTACAAGCGTCAAAGCTTGGGGATACCCCCGAGGCACCCCTTCTTCATCGGCAAAAATCAGGTCACCTTTCAACACACTATATTTTTTATTGCTTCATGCATTATGCGTTTTTCTTGGAGCGTCAGTTGTTTTTTAGTTTTCAGTTTAGTTTAGTTTTGTTTGCTGCAATAAATGGTTGGACCCCAACAAATTCCTTTTGGAGAAGTTTCCTTGCTTTTCATTTGCCAAGAACACTCCGTTTTTCACTCTTATCGTTTCAACGAGTGTTCTCTTTTTCTAGAACTGCGTTTAGCTTTCATTTTTCACCTTGATTTTTGTTCAGATCTTGTTATATCTTTATATCAAGGTGTATTTTGACCTCTGGTCCATGTTGGTTTTCATCAAAAGAGTTGTTTCGAAAAAGTTTGAATGGTGTTGGAAAAGAGAAAAAGCTTTATGCAAAAAAGTGGTACAAGAAGGAGCTTGTGTAGACTGCGGCCTAGGCTTTTGCATGTCGTGCTTGATGTCTTTTTGATAGTATGCTTAGTGGTTTTACTGTATGTCGTGGGAATTTAGAGACAGTAGCCATGGGGAGGCTTATCGGAGGGGCTCGACGTTGGTGACGATGGGTCCGGCTCGGGATTGTGCCAACAGAGACACCTCGGTTTACCCAGGTTCAGGGCCCTCCCGGTTGGAGGTAAACCCCTACTTCCTGCCTGCTTCGTATTGATTGGGTTGTAACGATTACAGTGCTCCTTGAGCTGTTCGGCTAGAGGAGGAAGAAGAAGATCGGATCCCCCTATGCTAAGGGCCCAGGCCCCCTTATATAGGCGGGGGCCTGGTTACAGGTTTAGGTAGCGATTCGGCCGGCTGCCGGCTCCTCGGTGGCGGCGTCCCTGGCGTCATCCTCTGGCCCTGCTCTGGCAAAGGCACTTTATAAAGTGCCTTTCCCCTGGGCCGGCATCTGGAGGGCATATCCCTTCCCTTTTGCCTCGGATCCCGTCGTGGGGAAGGGTCTTCGATCGCTCATTGGCTGGACGTGGTCGTGGTGCTCGTCACTCCCGTCCTGCGCCCCTGCCGCTCTTGTCGGGGCCGCCCTACTTTTGGCCAGACAACCGTTGAGAGGCCTTGTCCTCATCTCCCGGCTCCAGTTCTCCTCGGTGGAGTTGCCAGCCGGCTGCTGGCGCAGCCGGCCCTTCGGGCGGAGCCGGTCCTCTCGTGCTGAAGCCGTGGGGGCTCCTGGGACGCTAGCAGGCATATTGCCTGGCCCGTGGTGCGCCCCATAAGTCATCCCCACGACACTAGCCCCCGAAACTGGCGAAGTCTCATGGGCTAGCATGGGGCTTCGGCGGGTTCCTCTTCTCGCCGAAGTCTTGCTCGCTCTCGTCGAAGTCCCAGGATTTCTGGTCCGGCTTGGTCGCTCTAGTCATTGAGGTTGAGTCTTGCGGAGTTCCTCCGGCCGTCTCGGGGCGAGCCGGCTCCGAAACCGATCCGGCTGGCGACCGCCACGCGGCCATCCACCGCCGTCCGGCTCCTTGGGACTTGCTCCCTCGGGGGCTGGACCGTGGCACCACTTGTCCGCGCGCCATCGCGTCATGTCCAATCGGTCCCGGCCCACGATCTTTTGCAGCAACCACGGCGGTTGCCCGACCTTTACGCGATCGTGGTTCGTGATGAAAGGGGTCAGTTGCCGACCCATCGTGGGTGAGATGGGCAACTGACCCGCCCCCTCACTTTTAAACCAGAGACCATTCCCGAAATCGGTCGTCCGCTTCTCTTCTTCCTTCCGCATTTGCTCCACCTAGAATCCCTTGCTCCCGAGCTTCGTCTTCAAGGGACTAGGGTTCCTCGCTTGCTCCGCCGCCATTCCGCTCATCCAGATCCGCACCCGGATGGCTCCCAAAGCGTCCCGGCCCAAAGGGAAGGGAACGGCAGCGGGTAAGGACGCCGCTCCGCCCGCTTTGCCGAAGGGATCCTGGGAAGGCTCTTGGGTGAAGGAGAAACAGATCGAGCTGCTGCGTCGGGGTCGAGTGCTTCCGCCCGCGGACCTCGTGAGCTGCCATCCCGCCGGCGGCGAACTGGTCCCCGCTCCTGGGCCTGGGGAGACGGTGGTCTTCTATGACCATTTCCCCCGGGGCTTCGCGCTGCCCGCCAGCAGCTTCATGCGCCAATTCCTGGATCATTTTCACTTACAACCGCATCACATTGGGGCGACCGCAATGATGGTATTGTCCGCGTTCGCTACCCTTTGCGAGGCGTATTTGGGCATCTGGCCCAACGTCGAGCTGTTCCGCCGGCTGATCTTCTTCAAGACCCAGACGGTGGACACCGTTCCGGTGATATGTGGCACCGCCTCCTTCTACGCCCGCAAGTCCGCAGACTTCCCCGGCATAAAAGGGAAGGAATCTTGCAAGAAGTGGCAGCACTCCTTCTTCTACGTGAAGAACCTAAAGGAGGGCGAGGACCATATCAACTTGCCGCCCTTTGAGGCGGGCGGGCCCGAGCGGGAGAACTGGAGTGCCGCTCCTCCTCGCCCATCGCCGGACATGGAGAAGATTCTTCAGCGGATCTCCACACTGCAAGCGGAGGGTGGCCTGGAGCCGAGCGACCTTCTCCTCGCCTTCCTGGTCGCCCGCGTGTCACCGCTTCAACGCTGCTCGCACAAGATGTGCTTCCTGGGATCTGCCAAGGATCCTACTCGTCATTCCTCCAAGGCGCTGTCAGCGCTGGAGGTGGCTCGGAAGGCGAACCGTATCGCCGACGCCAAGCTTCAGGCCTCGTGGACGTGGGGACTGGAACCTCACGATCGGGACAACCCAATTGCTGAGGTGAGCTCGTTGGTCCTGGCTTCAAGCCTTTTCCTCCTTTGCAACTCTGGTCTACTGACCTCTGCTCACTTGGTCCGGGCAGAACTTGTTTGCCCTGCAGGCGGCGGAGAATTCGACTCAGCGTCAAGCTGGCTTTGCCGCTGACAGAGCCGAATCGGATGATAAAGTCGTCTGGGACGGAGACGAGGAGGTAGAGGACGCCGGTTCTCAGGCCGCCGTCGAGAGCTCAAGCGCCACTCAAGGTGATGGAGAAAGCGATGAGCTCGTAGACTCGGGCGAACCCCTCGACCACTCCAGTAAGTTCCCCAATCCCTCCCTCCTAAGAGATTGGGCCAAAGAGGACGACGGCGACGCAGGATCAGCTGCCACCCTCGGGGGCGTAGCTCTCCACGTAGCCGCCGCTGCCGCTGCTGGAGCTCAGGCTCCCCCGACCGTGGATCTGCCAGAATCTCCCGGGCGATGTTCTGCCGCCCCGGAGCCGGCAGACCCAGAAGAGGCTGGAGATGATCTGGCCGGCGCCAAGAGAAAGGCCCAGCCGGCCTCTTCCGAGCCGGCTGACAAGCGCAAGAAACCGGAGCCGGCAGCGCGGGACCTGCGCCGTCCTAAGGTGAAGAAGGTGGCCAAACGGTGGGCTATCGCCGTAGCCGGGTGAGCCTCCCGCTTCCTTGCTTTTCGCCCTTATTTTACTGTTGCGGTCCCAATTGACTTGGTCGTGGGACGCCCTCTTTGCAGGTCGCCTCTTTCTGTCGATCCGGCTGCCCAACCTCGTCCCACTGTTGCTTCCGAGGAAATCGTGACCCCGGCTCCCGAGCCCTCCTGCCACAAGAGGGCGCGCAGGGAGGAGATTGGCGGCGACTCGGGTCGCGTTGAAGATGATCGTTGCTCTCCGCGGTTGGAGCCTGTGGCGAGCGAAACTAGGACAGAGGATCCTGCACATCCAGCGGTGCCTGCGGACGTTGTTCCCCACCCAGCTGCCGCACCTGAGACCGACTCCCCACCCACCGGGGAGACTGCTTCGATCGGGGTTGTCACGCCCCCATCTCCTACCACCGAAAGTGCCACGACGGGGAACGGCGCCGCTATTCGCGCGTCCTCCGACCTGCCTAGCCGAGAAGGCGCAAACGAGGCTGCAGCGGGAACCCCGGAGGAGGGCCCGGTGCGCGCGAGGCCGCTGGAGCTCCCGGGGCCGGCTGCCCAGACCCCTTCCAGCTTCGAGCTTGTGCCGAGCGTGCAAGATGCGGCGCCCGCGGCTGGGACGAGGGCTGGCGTGACTGTTGACTCCCTGCTCCTTGGGCTAGTCTCCAGTTCTGGCAAAGCTTCGCAAGGGCTCCTCACCACTCGAGTGGCGAGAAACGAACATGGAGATGATTTGCCAGCTCCTGAAGCAGTGACCAAGGGCGCCTCCCGTGGAAAAGCTCTTGTCGCCGTGGCTGAGCCCAACATTGGGAGCTTGAGCTCTGACAGCCTACTTCAGCAGGAATGGGCAGACACCGCCTCGAGCGCCGATGCCGGAGAGAAGCTCAAAGTTCAGGGCAGCAAACCGACTCTGGCGGAGCTGGACAAGCAGTTTGCTGTTGTCAAGGGGTCACTTCAGAACGCCGGTTTTCAACTCCTTGACGCTATACGGACGACCAATGTGAGTGCGGCGCCCTTAGCCTCTGGTTTCTTCTGCTGGTTGGGAGACATGATCTGCGGCTTCATGGCCCATCTTGCCATACCTCCTAGCCCCCGAGTTTCGAGGTAGCTGTAGAAACAGCTGACTCGAAAATGGACTTCGCTAAGAATTGTCGCCTTTCTATCTTTCCCAGGATTTGAACGCACTTCGAGCCAACGTCTTCCAGAAGCTGCTGGCGAAGTATCGCGCCGGCAAGGCTCAGTATCAGGATCTGAAGAAAGAGCTGGAGAAGCTGTCCGGTAAGCTCTGGGCCCTTTGCTTCGACATGTTGCTACTGCCCCTTCGATTCTCACACCTCCATTCTCAGATGCTGCCTCGCTCATTGCCTCGCTTGAGTCTCAATTGGCCGACTCGGTGTCGGCTGACGCTGTTGAGTCGCTCAAGAGGAAGCACGTGGAGGAGCTTCAGGGCTTGCAAGCCCAAGTCGCCCGGACTCAGGAGCTCGAATCTGAGCTGGCGAAAGCTCGAGAGGCGAAGTCGTTGCTGCGGCTGGAGTTTGATCGTCAGCTGGCCGAAGAGAAGAAAACCCTCTCCCCGGAGTTCGACAGCAGGGTGAAAGAGCTTCGCGCCACCTTGGGGAGCGAAGTCGAGAGCTGCGGCGCCAAAATTGATGAGCTGGAGACTCTTCGGAGGCTTGACAGTGAGTGCTATGAAAAGGAGATCGGCGTTTGGCGTGCCCGTGACCGCAAGATTCAGTCCGGCTTGCTAGGGCTGGAGGAAGCTCTTCGCGGTATCCTTTCCTTCCTGCTTCTTAGCTCTTGCCCTTTCATGCCACCTCCTCACTCTCTGATTGCCTTCGCAGGAGCTTTCCCTGACTCCAACAAGACCGCGGCGGCGGCGTTGAAGGAATACAGGGCGGAACAAGAGATCGTCCCCAGCAGTGATCCCAAGGCCGAGCTTACCTCAGGGGAGTTGGTTGCGCTAGCCAAAGGCCGACTCCATCCGGTTGCCAAGCTCGGTAAGGATCTCCACGAAGCCATTGTTTCCGTCTTCAAAACCTTGTGGCCGGGAAGAGCGGTGCCTGGCGAGATCCAGGCGCTCCTCCAGTGGATCCCTCTCACGCCCAACCGGCTCGACATCTGGAAGGAGTCCACGGCTCGGGCCGGTGCTGAACAGGCTCTAGAGTTCGTGCTCTCTTGGTACCCAGGCGTCAACCTGGACCAGCTGGAGAATCCTCGTGAAGGCGGATTAGCAGGCCTCGACAAAGCCAAGCTCCGCCAATGGGCCTGTGCCATTGCTGAGTGTGCCGAGACCGACGCGCTTTTCAACGCTGGGGATAGTGACGAATCTTTGGATGGCATGGACTTCGAAGACCCTGGCTCTGCGGAAGAGCCTCAAAAAGCCCCCGAGGATCTCGCTGGTCACTCCATTCCACCATCCCCCAGCGGCGATGACTTTGTCTTGGCATCTCGAACTGGCGATACTGCTCCATTGGAGTCGGCTGGCTCGCCAAGTGCCCCCTGAGCATGTCAGGGTTTTCTTATTCGTTTTTACGTACGCTGAACTCATGTTGTGCCCAACAACATTTCGTTCGTGTGTACTAATGACGCTTCACCCTGAATTCCCTACGTATTGGTTTATAGTTGTTTGTGAATCGGATTTGGCCTGACCCCTTTCGGCTTTTTCCTTTATCTCCCCATCCTTCAGCCCTTCTACCCCCAGCCGGCAGCCTGGTGCCGGCTGGTCTCCCTTGGACCGGCAGCCGAATGCCGGTCTAGGGTGGGAGCGCGCCGCGGGATGAGGAGTAGTACTTCGGCGTATAAGAGATCTGGCTTGGTCCAGTCCACGCACAATTATTAACCAATGCGCGCGGTTTTTGGGTGAGCGCTCGTTTAACGGCTCCGCATTCTGTCCTCTTAGCGATTTTCCCGTGTGAGTGACCTGTCGGCTCCATCGCCCTCGACTTGGGTTGGAGGTTGGGCTCGGGGTCCGGTTCGCACACGGTACTCATTCGTCTGACAAGGGATTCGATTCGTCGGGTCGCGGACGTTTTCTCTTAGCGACTTTCCTAGGTGGGTGACCTGCCGGCTCCATCCCACGCGGTGTAGGGTGGAGATTGGGCTCGGGGTCCGGTCCGCACACAGTACTCGTTCGGCTGACGAGAGGATCGTTTCGTCGGGTTGGGGCTGCCGGCTCCCGTTCGGAGCCGGTTTTCAGCCCCCATGAATAACGCTTAGAAAGGTAAAAGGTACTTCAGAGCACTTTTCCAGGGATCAGCCGTATGCCGCCCAACTTTCTTTTATTCAACGACACTTGTTCGAGATACAAGGTTTTTGCCTTGGCCTAGCCGAAGGTCTTAAGCGATCTTGGACTTGTCTCAGGCGAAGCTGCGAAACGCTTCCCCCTACCTCGAGGAGGAGCCAGCCCCCGAGACAAGAGCTTTTGACTCCTTGCCTGCTTCGGGCGGGACTTCCTTGGACAGGCTTGCCGGCTTGAGGTGTGGAGCCGGCAGTCCCGACGCCAGGCAGCCCGACTGGACTGCCGCCACCCTCCGCAGCAGTTGTCGCTTCTCTTCAGCAATGACCAAGGCCTCCCCCAGCTTGGAGCTGGCTCTTGCGCACTCTATTGACTTCTTGTAGCATCCAGTGACAGTAATCACCCCGCGAGGGCCTGGGAGCTTCATCTTCAAGTAAGCGTAGTGCGGGACTGCCATGAACTTGGCCAAGGCTGGTCGGCCAAGCAGCGCGTGATAGGGGCTGTTGAGGTCTACCACCTCGAACCAGATCGGCTCGCGACGATGATTGTCCTTCTCGCCAAACAGCACCTCCAACTCAATCCTTCCCATCGGCGTACAGGAGTGCCCAGGCACAATCCCATGGAAGGTGAGCTTGGTTGGCTTCAGTTGGATCTCCGGGATCCCGAGCTTCTCCATCGAAGTGCGGTAGAGAAGGTTGATGATGCTGCCTCCATCAATGAGTACACGTGAGAATCGGCAGGTATGCGTCTCAGAGAACACGATTGGGTTCAAGACCAGCGCGTAGCCCCTAGGCCTCGGCATGAGCGGCGGGTGATCTTCACGTCCCCAGGTAATCGACGCGTCGGACCAATGCATGTACTAAGGTCCAACTTGCACGATTGCATTCACCTCGACGCCGAACCACGGCTCATCCTTTGGCTCCTCCTCCTGGGAAGTGAACACATGGTATTGTTCCACATTCGCTTCCTCGGGGTAGTCCCCTACTGCCTTGGCTGGTTGCCGATTCTTGCTTCCATGCGCTTCAGCCGGCAGGCCCGGTGGTGGTCCAGGCAGTTGGTGATTTCCCTGCTCTAGATCCCTGGTGAAGCTGCACTGGCGAGTGGTATGCGCTGCCGGCTTGCCCGAAACGCTATGGAACTTACAGGGTTGGTCTAGCATCACCTCGATGGTGTACTTGTCCTTGCTGAATTTGTCTTCTTTGCGCTTCTGGCTTCCACCCGTAGCCCCCGGGCTTCCTTGAACAGCGGCCACTTGCTGAGAGCCATACTTATTGTCACGGCGCTCATCTTTCCTTTTGCCGTGTCGATCACGGTTGTGATGTCCTCCTTGGCCGGTGGCCGGCTGAGACTGGCCTCCGGCTGGCACTGGCTCAACGCACTGCACTCTTGCGGCAGAGTCAGCAGAAGCGTACTTGTCCGCTATCGCCATGAAGTCCGCCATCGACTTCGGCTCGGCTCTGTGGAGCTTGTGCTTCAGCAGGGTTCCTTCTCTGCATCCGTCCGTGAAAATCGCTAAGAGGACAGAATGCGGAGCCGTTAAACGAGCGCTCACCCAAAAACCGCGCGCATTGGTTAATAATTGTGCGTGGACTGGACCAAGCCAGATCTCTTATACGCCGAAGTACTACTCCTCATCCCGCGGCGCGCTCCCACCCTAGACCGGCATTCGGCTGCCGAGACAAGAGCTTTTGACTCCTTGCCTGCTTCGGGCGGGACTTCCTTGGACAGGCTTGCCGGCTTGAGGTGTGGAGCCGGCAGTCCCGACGCCAGGCAGCCCGGCTGGACTGCCGCCACCCTCCGCAGCAGTTGTCGCTTCTCTTCAGCAATGACCAAGGCCTCCCCCAGCTTGGAGCTGGCTCTTGCGCACTCTATTGACTTCTTGTAGCATCCAGTGACAGTAATCACCCCGCGAGGGCCTGGGAGCTTCATCTTCAAGTAAGCGTAGTGCGGGACTGCCATGAACTTGGCCAAGGCTGGTCGGCCAAGCAGCGCGTGATAGGGGCTGTTGAGGTCTACCACCTCGAACCAGATCGGCTCGCGACGATGATTGTCCTTCTCGCCAAACAGCACCTCCAACTCAATCCTTCCCATCGGCGTACAGGAGTGCCCAGGCACAATCCCATGGAAGGTGAGCTTGGTTGGCTTCAGTTGGATCTCCGGGATCCCGAGCTTCTCCATCGAAGTGCGGTAGAGAAGGTTGATGATGCTGCCTCCATCAATGAGTACACGTGAGAATCGGCAGGTATGCGTCTCAGAGAACACGATTGGGTTCAAGACCAGCGCGTAGCCCCTAGGCCTCGGCATGAGCGGCGGGTGATCTTCACGTCCCCAGGTAATCGACGCGTCGGACCAATGCATGTACTAAGGTCCAACTTGCACGATTGCATTCACCTCGACGCCGAACCACGGCTCATCCTTTGGCTCCTCCTCCTGGGAAGTGAACACATGGTATTGTTCCACATTCGCTTCCTCGGGGTAGTCCCCTACTGCCTTGGCTGGTTGCCGATTCTTGCTTCCATGCGCTTCAGCCGGCAGGCCCGGTGGTGGTCCAGGCAGTTGGTGATTTCCCTGCTCTAGATCCCTGGTGAAGCTGCACTGGCGAGTGGTATGCGCTGCCGGCTTGCCCGAAACGCTATGGAACTTACAGGGTTGGTCTAGCATCACCTCGATGGTGTACTTGTCCTTGCTGAATTTGTCTTCTTTGCGCTTCTGGCTTCCACCCGTAGCCCCCGGGCTTCCTTGAACAGCGGCCACTTGCTGAGAGCCATACTTATTGTCACGGCGCTCATCTTTCCTTTTGCCGTGTCGATCACGGTTGTGATGTCCTCCTTGGCCGGTGGCCGGCTGAGACTGGCCTCCGGCTGGCACTGGCTCAACGCACTGCACTCTTGCGGCAGAGTCAGCAGAAGCGTACTTGTCCGCTATCGCCATGAAGTCCGCCATCGACTTCGGCTCGGCTCTGTGGAGCTTGTGCTTCAGCAGGGTTCCTTCTCTGCATCCGTCCGTGAAGTAGCCAATGGCTTGCTCCTCGCCCACCCCTTCGCATGAATTGCGCAGCTCGGACCATCTCGTGAGGTAGTCACGGTCTGGCTCATCGGGGCCTTGCTTGCAGAGGGCCAGCTGTCGTGGGCGGGGAGGTCGCTTGTATGTTCCCGTGAAGTTCTTGATGAACGCCTCTTGGAAATCATGCCAGGAATTGATCTGCAGAGCCGGCAGGCTGTTGAGCCACGTCCGAGCTGATCCCGTCAACATGAGTGGTGCGTAGCGCACCGCTGTCCTCTTGTTGCCGCCCGCGATGTCGACGGCTGTGACGTAGTCCGACAGCCAGTCTTCCGGCTTCACCGCCCCAGTGTATTTGGGCATGTCGCGTGGGAGCGCAAACTTGGCCGGGAAGGGTTCGTTGCGAATGCGAGGGCCGAAACAGACTGGTCCTGCCGAGGATTCCTCCTCGTCGAACTTGGAGTCCGCCAGCAGGTTGAGCCAATGGCGGGCGTCGTCCTTTGGTGGGTCGACGCGTTCCCCGATCCTCTGGCTCACGTGCGAGCGAGTTGGTTGATGACCTTGAGCGCCTTGACCGGCTCCTCGAGCCGGCTGGTCCGGTGCTGCGGACCTGCCGCGCGCCGGCTCTGCTGCCTCCGCCCGAGGAGGGTGGCGCGGCTTGCTAGTGACCGCGGCCGGATCTTGAGGCTGCCAGTTGTGATGGCCGGAGTGCTGGGTGCGGTGATTTCCACCGCTCTTGCCAGGAGCTCGGTTGCTCCGGCTGTGCTCCGCCGGGCCATGGTTTGGCGACGAGGCTTCTCCATGCGACTTGTTCTGTCCAGCCACGACGATACGGTTCTCGCCTCGCGTGCCGCTCGCCTCTCCGCGTGGCTCCATCGCATGCTGCTGTAGATCGGCTGCGTCCAGGAGTTCCTGGATCCGGGCTTGCTTCTCCCGTAGGTCCTCGCCTTGCAGTCCGTCCAGTTCAGAGGTGATGTAGCGCGCGGCGCGGAGGTTCTTCGTAGGCGTGCTGTAGGTGGGCTTGTTGATGATCGGAGGTAGCTTCGCCGAGGGCGCCGCCTGGTTCAGCTCCGCGCCCAGCTCGCGGCCTTGCTGACGAACTTGTCCCGCCCGGCTTGGGCCATCTCCAGCTGGGGTGAAGCCATGGGCGCCGTTGTATTCGTTGATCGTGGAGAGGACGCGCCGGCGGGTGTCGTCGACGTCGACCGCTTCCTTGAGGAGGTTGAGGCGCGTCCGCTCCAGATCCTCGGAGGCCTTGACCGGATCCGCAGAGATGTCGAGCGGAGCGCGCAGGTCCGTGATGGCTGCGTCCAGCACGTCCCGCTCTGGAGGTGGAAGATCTTGTTCCGGTGGAGGTGGGCGTTCGAGCGGCGGGCGCGCGGAGCGTGGTAGGCCGCCGCCACCATCCTCCTCCAGGGCCCGCACCTCGACCATGTTGCAAAAGTCGCTGCTTTCGCCGTCGTCGGAGTCTGCGTCACAGAGTGGGTCAAGCACATCGGTTACCTCTTCCGGGAAGGGCTTGGCGACGTAGAAGCGGTGGCTGCCGATGTCGAGGAAGGAGCCGCTGTTGCCGAAGCCATTCTTGAAGTGGGCCAAGTTGTCGTCGACGCAGTCGAAGGTGCCGAACCTCCAGACGAGGCCGGAGGCGACCTTCTCGCTGGAGGGTCCCGGCCGGAACTTGACTCCGCTCGCCACCGCGCTCAGCCCCACGGTGGGCGCCAACTGTCGTGGGAATTTAGAGACAGTAGCCATGGGGAGGCTTATCGGAGGGGCTCGACGTTGGTGACGATGGGTCCGGCTCGGGATTGTGCCTACAGAGACACCTCGGTTTACCCAGGTTCAGGGCCCTCCCGGTTGGAGGTAAACCCCTACTTCCTGCCTGCTTCGTCTTGATTTGGTTGTAACGATTACAGTGCTCCTTGAGCTGTTCGGCTAGAGGAGGAAGAAGAAGATCGGATCCCCCCTATGCTAAGGGCCCAGGCCCCCTTATATAGGGGGGGCCTGGTTACAGGTTTAGGTAGCGATTCGGCCGGCTGCCGGCTCCTCGGCGGCGGCGTCCCTGGCGTCATCCTCTGGCCCTGCTCTGGCAAAGGCACTTTATAAAGTGCCTTTCCCCTGGGCCGGCATCTGGAGGGCATATCCCTTCCCTTTTGCCTCGGATCCCGTCGTGGGGAAGGGTCTTCGATCGCTCATTGGCTGGACGTGGTCGTGGTGCTCATCACTCCCGTCCTGCGCCCCTGCCGCTCTTGTCGGGGCCGCCCTACTTTTGGCCAGACAACCGTTGAGAGGCCTTGTCCTCATCTCCCGGCTCCAGTTCTCCTTGGTGGAGTCGCCAGCTGTTTTTTATACAAACTTTCATTAGTTATACACTTTTTGATTTGAGCAACAGAAAACCCTCTAAAAATTCGACCTTTGTCAGCTGTTCTGTTTTGACAGATTTCTGCCATTATTTGTGTTTGCCGCTCGATCGCTTTCTTTTTGAGTTCTTTTGATCACGGAACTTTTGGGGAAGTTGCTACAGTAGTATATGCTTTATATGTGGTGGTTTTGAGTTGAAACCTGAAGCAAAAAGGGTTGATTCAATGTTATGCTTACACTAATGTTGCTAATAGAATTGTGTTTAGTTTTGTATGAAGGAAGTTTTCAAGTGTAGGGATTGGAGAATGATGTGTTGCCTGTCAAAACCCACCGGCGAGCAGCGACGAGCAACACGAAGAGCCGGGAGGCTCCCAGAACTGCTGGTGGGCCCTGGTCCCTTGGGCAACGGCCCGCAAAACTCCGGCACACGTCCTGGCTGATGCAAGGGCGTGCCACCTGACCTATACCTGATCAGGAAGGTGATGGATTGCTTCGATTAGTTTCCTGCATGGCAGACACGTAAACATTAAATACGAGCCTCGATCGGCTCTCAGGTTTCGCTGTGAATCGGCTCATGTAGCCGATTGTCCCATGGATCTGCATTGGATCTACGATAACATGGGGTTTTGCTTTATCAATACAAGTCAAATCGATCTACGACAATTTAACGCTTTCACCACATAATTGGAACATCCCACACGTAATTGAGCCTAGTAGATACGAAAGATAACAGAAAACTAACCCTAGAGGAGGCCAAAAAACCAACGTAGAGTCAATTCCCGGAACAACTCCTCTCGAATTGGCAAACCATATCCTTACGTACTACTGGATCGTTCAACCCGTTTGTGAGGCCTAACCATGCGGATATCAAACTAATCCTTGGAGAACAAGGAACAACTATGACAGATTGAATCAACTGAATAAAGATCAAGCAAGATGCTGCCCTTACACCCAAAATAGGTGCAAAGGCAGCGAGATCTCTAGGGGCAGCATGACTAAGCAAACATAACCGAAAGCACCGATGCTAGCCCAAACAGATCTATGATAACAGTATTACTCGCCATCAACAAGGCTTCAGTACGAGCAACACCAAATAACACATAAGCAGATGCTGCCTAGATCGCGAGATGCGATCTAGGCAGCACGACGCTTACCTGAAAGAAACCCTCGAAACAAGGGGTGGCGATGCGCCGAGATTGTGTTTGTTGTGAACGTGGTCGTCCTCCTTTCTCAATAACCCTAGGTACATATTTATAGTCCGGAGACTTTCTATCTTTGGAATAAACCTAACAACTCTATCTCTTGTTTAAACCGAAACGTACTCTATCATAATATACAGATACACGGGCAATTAGCCCAAATCCACGCGCAAGGCCGATCCAGCCTCCAAGCCCATCTTGATTACGGCCCATCTCCTCATTTGGCCAAAATGTGGCGATAACATGATGAGATGAGTTAAAGAATGGACAAAATCTCAAGCTTGGGGATGCCCATGACTCCCCAAGAAATATCCAAGAGGTACAAGCGTCAAAGCTTAGGGATACCCCCGAGGCACCCCTTCTTCATCGGCAAAAATCAGGTCACCTTTCAACACACTATATTTTTATTGCTTCATGCATTATGCGTTTTTCTTGGAGCGTCAGTTGTTTTTTAGTTTTCAGTTTTGTTTAGTTTTGTTTGCTGCAATAAATGGTTGGACCCCAACAAATTCCTTTTGGAGAAGTTTCCTTGCTTTTCATTTGCCAAGAACACTCCGTTTTTCACTCTTATCGTTTCAACGAGTGTTCTCTTTTTCTAGAACTGCGTTTAGCTTTCGTTTTTCACCTTGATTTTTGTTCAGATCTTGTTATATCTTTATATCAAGGTGTATTTTGACCTCTGGTCCATGTGAGGACTACGCCGGCAGCAGCGCCGATGACAGCGAAGACGGCGGCGGCAATGGCAACGGCGACGACGACGACGCCGCCTTCTAGATTAGGAACTAGTAGTAGTACTAGTAGTAGATCTCCATTTTGTAAGCAATCGGCTTCATTGTAAACAACCGTCTTTGGAATCAACAAAGCTTGCTTTTCCCAATTTGATTTTGCCGATAGTCAAATAGGTCAACGTTCCAAAAACCGAGAGTAACGAATCGGCTTTCACCATACCACGCTTGATATGATCAACCAAGTCAAAGCCCAAAGAGCCGATGGCAACACATCGGCTTTTCCCACAAACGTTGGCAAGGTCAAACTCGGTCGCTTATTTAGACAAGTCTGAGCGGTCACTTTCCAATTTCAACGGTAACCTGCAACCATCTTCAAAAAAGGCTAACTCAGATCTCCAATTGCCTCATTGAACAAATCGGGCTCACGGCGACACGAACCCTAGATTCCCCACCGCATAGATCCATCTCCGCCGGCAAATTAGATGGCGGAATCGTCCAGCGCCAACACAGCGGTCTCCGGTCTGAAGGTAATCCTTAACTGTTCCTCGCAATCCGAGCATGGTGCTAGAATTAATAGCAAACACCTGAATTAATGCTTTATCCCATCATTGAAATTTTAGGTTTCAGACATTCTGCTACCGCATCCTTCTCTCCCAAATTCTCTCTGTCTTGGCCCCCGTACAGAATCTAGTCCTGCCCATCTGATCTCTTGCGAGGCAAACAGAATCCCCTTCGTAAGCCAAAACTTAGATTTGGATTCTTGGGCCGACTGCTTACGAGCCTGGCCTAATCCTCCCGAATATTGGGTTTCTTGGTACAGTAGGGTAGCCAAAACTTACCAATCCCAATGGGAAACCACGGGAATAGCCGATGCCTTGACTTTGTCATTGTCTCCCCTTGAGAAACATGAAAATCTTCTAAAAACCATCGGCTATTTCTGGTCTGATGCTCTGAATTGCTTCATGTTCGGCCATGGCCCCATAACACCAACTCTGTTAGACGTGGTGATGATTACTGGTCTAGACGTCACGTCACCCAGCCCCTCTGCTTTTATGCTGCCAAAAGTCCCCTTCAAGCTTTCTTCCAAAACAGATTGCACGAACTGGGGTGCTTATCTTCGAAGCCACATGAAAACTAAGGGCCCTGTCACAGAGAAAGAACACACGGCCTTCCTCAATTTCTGGCTGGAACACTTCATATTCTGTGGCCCTTCCCTTGCTCCAACCAAGAATTATCTTCCCTTGGCCTACGAACTTGCCAGAGGCACTCAACTTGGCATCGGCAAACTGTTCCTTGGAGAAGTCTATCGATATCTCCAGTTGATGTCTGTCAAACTATCCTCCCACATAGCAGTCAAAACAGGAGGTCCTTGGTGGTTTATTCAACTATGGGCTCAGCTGTACTTTCAAAACCATATCCCAAACTTCCCCCTTTTGGCAAGTTGCACCTTTCCAGATGCCAAAGGGAAGCAGATCCGATGCACCAGCTACGGCCAAGCTCTGTATAGCCTGCCAGGTAGTAAACTGATCCCTCATGAAGCATCCAAGTGGTTCAGCATTTTCTTCCAAGGCCTGGACAATCCTATCTTCTTTCCTTACACGGAGGAATCGGAAAATTTTGAAAATCCAATCTCCTTCAGGCTGGACAACTTTGCCGATGACACTAGCACTCGGCAGCTATTCTCCATCGTGATCCGTCCCTGCTTCCTCCCAGTTGGCATGAGCACATCCAACAGAATAATCAAGCCTGGATACGAGTTCTACCAGCCGGTCGTAGCAGCTCGGCAATTTGGCCTTGGGCAAGTACCTCCTCATTTCTTTCTCCACCACCTCACAGAGAGCAGAGCTGACCTGCCCGATTCTCTCACCAGTCAGAGGTGTTATTCTTTCTTCGATGCTCTGATCATCCCAATTCCTAACAACCTCACCTTTGCTTCATCAACCGATGGTTTTGAGAACTGGTGGTCGATGTGGAAGACTCATGCCTTCAGAAGAGCTCTGGGACCATTGCTGGAACAGCTCGATGCTGAATATGACATCCCCGTAGAACAGGTACTGCTACTGGTAAATTTTCTTGATGCAGCTCACGACGATGCTTTTAATATCCTGCTCTGTCTCCTTGCAGCAACAAGATGGTCCAGAACCTACCAACGAGGATGGCTCCCCCTTCGAATTCCTCCCACCAGCTCCTGTGGTCCCTTTCTACAAAAACTCGCCACCTTTGAAACAGGTCATGATGCAGAACCAACCGATATCACCAAAATCGGCTTCCAAGAGCCAAGCAACTTCCGGGTCAGCTGCCTCCCGAGTTCCAACTAAAACAAGAACGGCGGTGAGGAAGATAGTGGCCAAGAAAACTTTGAGGCGCCGGAGCCCTTCTCCAGAAAGCTCGCACGTACGCTGATTCATGCCTTGGTTGATCTCATTTATCTTTGTAAACATGCTCGTGCTTACCAACTCTCCCTTTCTTACAGGTCTCCATCGAAGACACCTCCAGCGAGGAAACACAATCCAATCGAGGAGATTCGAGCTCAGCAGACTCTGAGAGAACCACCACACCGAGCCAGCCAGATGTGCCACCATCGGCTTCCAGGAAAAGGCCTGTTCTTGAACCTGTTGCCCCCCGAGCAGCAGTCGAGGCGGGGCAAGCTGTGATCCCCAAGAGGGCTCGCAAGGGACTGCAAACTTCTTCTTCGAGCCAGGAGGCTTCGAAAGTAATTATCCTCCATACTCTTACCACTCCTTTTTTATGCCGATTCATTGCTACTCACATCGGCTAAGCACCTTTCATGCAGACGAAGGACACTCCTAGTGGGAAAGTCGGGGAAGTGCCGATGTCTTCCGCAAGCCTGGATCTAGTAATCCCTGAAGGTGTAGATGAAACGGTTGCCAATCTGGCCAAGCCCTCAGCAACAACACACGAGCCGATTGTCTCGCCGTCGGCTTTCCCCCTGATCTCAGGAGAGGTATGTTCGCTTCTTTCGACTCATCCTTCCCTGTTTGACGCATACTGACGCCACTTCTGCCTGCCAGGGTTGTGATATCTCAGGCTTGCTGACGTTCGACCCTGAATCCATCGAACCAGCTCCCTCTGCCGCCAACGATGAACCACGAGCAAGCGCTGTTCTACCTCAATTCCAGCGTCTCAAAGCCTTGCTGTCCTCCCCAATCGAGAGGTTGGTCGAGGGTTCTGAAGAGGTGAAGAGTGTTCTTGACGAAATCAAGGACCAACTCCCGGTAGCATTGCAGGTGAAGCTTTGGCCAGTTGTGACCCTGTCTTTCTACGGGTCAAGGGTGAAGTTGGCTCGTGAGAGGATCAATCTACGCCACGCCCAACTCCCACTGAAGGCCGATATTGCAGCCAAATGTCAGCGGCTCAATGAGAAAAAGGCGTCTCTGGATGCCAAAACTGACACCTCTGTCAGCACCGCCGAGCTTGCATCCTTAAAAAAGGAATTGGAAGATCTCGAAGAGAAGGTCCGGGCGACTAAAAAGCTCATTCATGACAAGGAAGCATTCATCGCCCGCTCCCAAGACGAAGCAGAAGGCCTCAAAGCTCAACTGAAGACTGATCTGGCAGAAATACGTGCCCCGAGCAAGCAGCTAGTGACGGGCAAGGACGATGATCACGTAGCCGAGATCGCCGAGGTGGATCGTGTCCGTGCTGACGCCCTCCGTGCCTTCGAGGCATTCCTTCAGTAGCTTATTCATGTAACCTGACACCTGCTCGTAACAGTCTGAACCTCGAGAGTCGATGGCTGTGCATTGTGTTTGTTTTTTTTTATTTGGCCGATTTCATGTATCGGCCCCCATATTTCACTGTTCATCATCCCACATGCTTGGGAAATATTAATCTGGATATATTTTTTTTACTGGCCGATTTCATGTATCGGCCCCCATATTTCACTGTCCATCATCCCACATGCTTGGGAAATATTTCTTGAGATGCTGGCCGTTGACAGCCACTGGGAATTTCACACCGTGCAGCTCCTCAAGCATGTACGCGTTGCCCCTTAAAACTTGGTCGACCCTGTATGGCCCGTGCCAATTTGGAGACCATTTACCGTATGCTGCATCCTTAGTTCCCAATGGCAATACAGCTTCCCATACCAGATCACCAACGTGGAACTCCTTTGGTCTCACCTTCTTATTATATGCACGAGCTACCTTGGCTTTGTTCTCTTTAATTTTCTCAAGCGACCACAGCCTAAGTTCAGTTAAATCCTCAACACTGTCACTCATCAGGGCTGCATATTCTTCAGTTGTTAGATCGTTCTGAAAAGTGGCACGTCTCGATCCAGCCGTAATCTCCCATGGCAATACGGCTTCTTGTCCATAGACTAGATGGTATGGCGAGGTTTTTATCGCTCCATGACATGACATGCGATAAGCCCACAAAGCTTCTGACAAAACCTCGTGCCAACGCCTAGGGTGCTCATCGATTTTTCTCTTGATCAGCTTGATAAGGCTCTGATTGGACGCTTCAGCTTGCCCATTTGCTTGAGCATAATATGGAGATGATCGGATCAGCTTAATTCCCGTGTCCTCGCAGAACTCTCTAAACTCGTGAGAAATGAAGACCGAACCTCCATCGGTCGTGATAGTTTGGGGAATCCCGAATCTATGAATGACATGTTCTTTCACGAAATTGATAACATCCTTCGAGTTTACTGACTTCATAGGGACGACTTCCACCCATTTAGTGAAATAATCCGTAATGGCCAAAATCCACATGTGGCCTTTGCTTGATGGAGGATTGATCTTGCCAATCATATCCATGCCCCAACCTCGGAATGGCCAAGGCTTGATGATGGGGTTCATCGCTGATGCAGGTACCATCTGAATCTTCCCGAATTTCTGACATGCTTGACACCCTTTATAGTACTTAAAACAGTCCTCAAGCATGGTGGGCCAATAAAACCCTGATCGCATGATCAACCATTTCATCTTGTGAGCCGATTGGTGAGTTCCACAGGCGCCTTCGTGTACCTCGTGTAGGAGCCGATTCGCCTCGGTTGGCCCTAGACATTTGAGCAATAGCCCTTCCAGAGTCCTGTAGAACATGTCATCCCCAATAAGCACATACTTCATGGCCTTGTACCTTATCCGTTTAGGTGCCCCCCGAGCCGAATCTTTCAAGTAATTGAAGATATCGGCTCTCCAGTCGTCCGCCTCCAGGAACTGTACCTGAACATCAGTTCCATCTGCTATGTCCTTGTAGCCTGAAGCCATCTGTGCAAGATCATTCGCCTCGGTATTCTGCGACCGCGGGATCCAGTTAAAGTTTAGATACCTGAACTGTGCCATCAGCTCACGGCATTGCAACCATAATGGGAAGAGTGACTCGCTCTCACACTTGTATTCGTCCGTGAGTTGGGAAATCACCAATTTGGAGTCTCCAAAAAGTTCCACTGCTTCTGCTCCGGCTTCAATGAGCAACTCCATTCCCTTGCGTATTGCCTCATACTCAGCGACATTGTTGGTGCAAGGGGTAGATAGCCTGATGGAGAAGGAATATGTTGCCCCCCGGGGCGACACGAGTAGAATGCCGATGCCGCAACCATCATCACAAGCCGATCCATCGAAAAACATAGCCCATGCACGTACATACAGTGCTGCTATATCAGTGTTGATTCGTTCAGCAATAAGATCGGCCAACGCTTGTCCCTTAACCGCTTTGGCGGGTTGATACCGGATATCAAATTCCGATAATGCAAACATCCATTTGCCGAGTCGGCCTTTCAACACAGGAGCCGACAGCATATGTTTTATGACATCTGATTTGCATATGATGATAATCTCTGCTGACAGCAAGATGTGTCGCAGCTTGGTGCAGGTGAAAAATAGGCAGAGGCATAACTTCTCGATCTCAGGATATCTCGTCTCTGCATCCAGCATCCTTCTGCTGATGTAAAACACAACTCGCTCCAGACCATCATAAACTTGCACCACCACCGAGGCGATGGACGTGTCAGCCACCGACAAGTAAATGTAGAACGGCCTATCCTGCTGCGGTGGAACCAACACTGGCGGCTTCGTTAGATATTCTTTGATCTCGTCGAAGGCTCGTTGTTGTTCTGTCCCCCAGCGGAACTCCTCATCAGATTTAATTTTCACCAGTCCCATGAACGGCTCTATTCTTCCTGACAGATTGGAGATGAACATTCTGACGAAGTTGATTTTGCCGATGAGACACTGCAGTTCTTTCTTCGTGGTAGGTGGCTTCATTGTTCGCACTGCCTCCTGACTTTTCAGGCCGATCTCAATTCCGCGTTCATGGACCAAGAAACCCAAGAACTGACCGGCCGTCACACCGAAGGCACACTTCTTTGGATTCATCCGTAGCCCGAATTTTCTGGTTCGGTCCAGGACGCGTCGCAGATCGTCCAAGTGTCCTTGTACTGAAGCAGACTTGACTACCACGTCATCGATATAAATCTCCACCAGCTTGCCGATCAGATCATGGAAAATGTAATTCATGGCTCTTTGGTATGTGGCGCCGGCATTCTTCAGTCCAAATGTCATGACTACATATTCGAACAACCCCACCGAACCTGGGACTCTGAACGCAGTCTTGTGTATATCTTCTGGAGCCATAAAAATTTGATTGTAACCGGCATTGCCATCCATAAAGCTCAAGACCTTATGACCAGCAGCTGCGTTGATCAATGTCTCTGCTACCGGCATCGGATACTCATCCTTTGGAGTGGCTCTATTGAGATCCCGAAAATCTATGGCAACACGCCATCGGCCATCCTTTTTCTCTACAGGTACGATACTAGAAATCCACTCAGCATACCTGCATGGCCTGATGAACCCAGCTTTCAACATTTTCTCGATCTCTTTCTTGACTTCCTCTAAAATTTCGGCCTTCATCTGTCGTGCTCGCTGCTGGAATGGCCGAAACCCTTTTTTAAGCGGGAGCCGATGCTCAATGATGCTCCTGTCTAACCCGGGCATCTCCGTATAGTCCCAGGCAAAGCAATCTGGATATTCTTTCAACAAAGCTATCATCGGACCCCGCAGATTCGGATCTAACTTTTTGCTGATAAATGTCGGTCGTGGCTTATCCCCAGGACCGATGTCAATCTCCTCTAGCTCATAAGCGGATGTAAACCCATACCCCAGCTTTCCGTCACCTGCTAAATCGATGCTGAACATAGGCCAAAAGTTTGGTGAGGATAACAAAGATAATTTGGGCCGATTGCCGGAATCGGCCCCCTTTTTGATTGCATTACTCAAGGAAGGTTTACAACCTATTTGTGCTCTACAATGGTAGGGAATCTCCCTACTACGACTACATGACATGCTTGTCGTAAGATCACTGCTTTTTATTTTTTGTGGCCGATCGCAGGGATCGGCCTTACCACGCACAATCGTGGGCTTTGCTACTCTGTCAGGCCAGTGGATAAGACCAGCCTCACCCCGTTTTTTGTAGCTTCAATGCGCTCACAGCCGTCTAGACTGACTCCAGAGATCGGCTCTTGGTCTTCTGCGTCCCAAATGTTCATGCCAGCTATTGAGATCTCGATCGAATCATCTGCATGAATGACCTCCACTTCATCTCCATCCCACTGTATCAGGCATTGGTGCATCGTGGATGGAATGCAGCAGTTAGCGTGAATCCAATCCCTTCCCAGCAAGACAGCGTAGGTGCTTTTGCTGTCAACAATGAAGAACGACGTAGGGATGGTTTTTCTACCCACGGTCAGATCCGCGTTCAGAACGCCTTGCGTTTCTGAAGCTTGGCCGTTGAAGTCGCTTAGCGTGACGTTGGTTTTGATCAGATCTGCAGTGGAGCGTCCCAAACGCCGCAGCATGGCGTATGGCATTATATTGACTGCCGCTCCGGTGTCAACCAACATCTTGCGGACAGGCTGCCCATTGATATAACCTCTCAGGTACAGGGCTTTCAGATGTTTGTAGCCCTTCTCTCGTGGCTTTTCAAAGATAACCGGCCGTGGGCCGCAGTCAAACTGTGCCACTGGTAGTTCTTCGGTTCTTGGAGCGCAAAACTCTAACGGAAGTATGAACACCATGTTTGTGCCAGCCGATGTCTTCGCATCGGCTTTTACTGGTTTGGGGCGCCACTCTTTCTTTTTTGGACGGGCCTCCGTCTCCAAGGTTTGCTGAATTTTCACGGCCAGATCAGGCCGGGCTTTCCTTAAAGTGTGGAGGTACTGCGCTTCGGCTTCCTCCAAGCTACGTAGCCGCTGAACTCTACGCTTTTGGGTGAGTCTGAGTCCATCGGGACACCACCTTGGCCGGTGATATCTATCTTCTTCTTCATCCTCTGACTCCTCGAGATCTTTTGCTCGAGATGACTCCTCTTGTCTGTTCTGAGGCCGGAGAGGCCCTAGACGCTTGAACACTGAAACTGGACCTGTGTCATCCTCCTGCTGTCCACATTCCGGGCAGTTGTCGACTGTAGGCAATCGGCTCATTCCCGCATCCCAACAGTATTTGAAGAAAGGACAATCCCAATGTTTATCCACGCCTCCCTTTTCCTTTGACCTTCCCCTAGTGCGGTGCTCATATCCTTCATCATCTCTATCATGCCGACGGTATCTCCCATCGTATGCGTCGGTCCGACGATCTCTTTCATCATCTCTGTCGTACTGCCGACGTCGGTCATACTGACACTCATACTTGTTAAGGAGATGCGTGGAGTGTGGCTTCTGATATCGCACGCTTCTCACTTGTTCCTCGGTTATATACCGTCTATCATCATAACGGGGCCGGTCGCGTGGACCGGCCTCTTCCTCTTCTTTGCCCCGGGAGTGGCCGCTTTCCTCCTTATACTTGCCATGGTGGTACACAGGCCCTGCCATGTTAATATCGAACGAGAAATCTTGCTGACGCCTCGTGGAGTGGCTGTGCTCTACCATGTTGATGCCAGGAAACGGGTTTGTGTCCACTTTCATGGCGAACTGCCCAAGGATCAGACGGCCATGTTCTATCGCCGTTTGGATCTGCCGACGTAGCTCTTTGCAATCATTGGTGGTGTGGGTGAACGAGTGATGCCACTTGCAGTATGATCTCCCGTTCATCTCTTGCGCCGTAGGGATTTTATGGCCTTCGGGTAACTTCAGCTGCTTTTCCTTCAGCAGTAAATCGAATATCTGCTCAGCTTTGCTTATATCGAAGTCGAACCCTTTTGCAGGCCCTTGCTGTTTCACCCATTTGCAGGACACAGGATCTGCTCCCCGAGCCCATTCAGCCACGGCTATCTCCTGGTCTTCTACAAGATCCTCTTCTTCTGTATCGACCAGGCCTATCGGACGTTTGAACTTGTCTTGGTACAACTCAGGGTGGCGCTGCTCATACATTGTCAGTTTCTGGACCATGTGCGCCAGTGAATTGTATTCTACTTGGAAAGCCAGATCCTTGACCGGTGCTGAGAGACCCAACACGGCCAGCTCGACTGCTTCTTTCTCAGTTAAACGAGCCGAATAACATCGGTTCTTGACAGTCCTGAAACGCTGAATATACTCGGCTACCGTTTCTCCCCGCTTCTGCCGCACCTGCGCCAGATCGGCAATGCCAGCCTCGGTAGCTTCTGAATGATACTGAATATGGAACTGTTCTTCCAGCTGCTTCTAGGTCCGGATCGAATCTGGTGGCAACGAGGTGTACCACCCAAAAGCTGGTCCTGTCAGAGATTGCGCAAAGAACCTTACGCGTAACTGATCCGATGCTGAAATCATGCCTAACTGTGCCAAATATCGGCTCACGTGCTCGATCGAGCTAGACCCTTCTGAACCATTAAATTTTGAGAACTCAGGGAGCCGATACTTGGGTGGAAGCGGAATTAGATCATACTCGTTGGGGTACGGCTTGGAATAGCCGATTGTTCTCCTCTTCGGCACGAAGCCGAACTGGTCTCTCAAGATGGTACTGATTTGCTCCACCGTTTGAGCTGCAGGGGCTAAATTCTCATGACTCGTTCCGGTGGCATACTTAGCTAGCCACGCCTGTTTATCAGCGTCCATCCCGGACATCCCTGCTCCCGAAATCCCTACTCCAGAAACACCTGCCCCAGAAATCCCTGCGGTTGCAATCTGGTTCGTGCGCGTCAGGCTGTTGCAGTCCGGCACGTATGTGCACACATATCCATGTGGGATTTCTTTAGGTGGTTCAAACAGGAATTGGTAATCGCCAGGATCACCTCCAATCTTGTAGACGACGTACGCCGGTGACCCCGGTGGCTCCGGGGCTGCAAGCGTGAATGGTAGCTGTGGCCTGGTCTGGAGCGGTCTTTCTCCCTGGTGAGTCCCTAGGGTAGGCCCCGACGGAGAGTACTGATGTTTCATGATCTCCTGAACCACGCGAACCGCGACGCGCTCGAAAGCGTTCACCAGGCTCTCAGAATGGCGGTGAAGAGAATGAGCCACCATGTAATTGACTTCCTGTCGCAGGGCTCTGGTGCGATCCTCTGAAGGAACAGACAGATCCACCTCATCGAGAGCGCCTTCGGGTGAGAACCCTTTCCACCTGATGCCATGCTTACGGGTCCTCTCAAAAGAGCCGAGGAGATCGGCTTCGAAGAGAGCTTTGATATCATCATACCTCTTCTTGTGCTCATCAGGCAGATCGTCGTACGTGATTGGTCTGTCCCCCATCGCAGCGTCAGATGTTGATGCAGATGTTGTTGAGCGTCCCACCGGGCGTGCCAGAATGTGTTGCCTGTCAAAACCCACCGGCGAGCAGCGACGAGCAACACGAAGAGCCGGGAGGCTCCCAGAACTGCTGGTGGGCCCTGGTCCCTCGGGCAACGGCCCGCAAAACTCCGGCACACGTCCTGGCTGATGCAAGGGCGTGCCACCTGACCTATACCTGATCAGGAAGGTGATGGATTGCTTCGATTAGTTTCCTGCATGGCAGACACGTAAACATTAAATACGAGCCTCGATCGGCTCTCAGGTTTCGCTGTGAATCGGCTCATGTAGCCGATTGTCCCATGGATCTGCATTGGATCTACGATAACATGGGGTTTTGCTTTATCAATACAAGTCAAATCGATCTACGACAGTTTAACGCTTTCACCACATAATTGGAACATCCCACACGTAATTGAGCCTAGTAGATACGAAAGATAACAGAAAACTAACCCTAGAGGAGGCCAAAAAACCAACGTAGAGTCAATTCCCGGAACAACTCCTCTCGAATTGGCAAACCATATCCTTACGTACTACTGGATCGTTCAACCCGTTTGTGAGGCCTAACCATGCGGATATCAAACTAATCCTTGGAGAACAAGGAACAACTATGACAGATTGAATCAACTGAATAAAGATCAAGCAAGATGCTGCCCTTACACCCAAAATAGGTGCAAAGGCAGCGAGATCTCTAGGGGCAGCATGACTAAGCAAACATAACCGAAAGCACCGATGCTAGCCCAAACAGATCTATGATAATAGTATTACTCGCCATCAACAAGGCTTCAGTACGAGCAACACCAAATAACACATAAGCAGATGCTGCCTAGATCGCGAGATGCGATCTAGGCAGCACGACGCTTACCTGAAAGAAACCCTCGAAACAAGGGGTGGCGATGCGCCGAGATTGTGTTTGTTGTGAACGTGGTCGTCCTCCTTTCTCAATAACCCTAGGTACATATTTATAGTCCGGAGACTTTCTATCTTTGGAATAAACCTAACAACTCTATCTCTTGTTTAAACCGAAACGTACTCTATCATAATATACAGATACACGGGCAATTAGCCCAAATCCACGCGCAAGGCCGATCCAGCCTCTAAGCCCATCTTGATTACGGCCCATCTCCTCATTTGGCCAAAATGTGGCGATAACATGATGAGATGAGTTAAAGAATGGACAAAATCTCAAGCTTGGGGATGCCCATGACTCCCCAAGAAATATCCAAGAGGTACAAGCGTCAAAGCTTGGGGATACCCCCGAGGCACCCCTTCTTCATCGGCAAAAATCAGGTCACCTTTCAACACACTATATTTTTATTGCTTCATGCATTATGCGTTTTTCTTGGAGCGTCAGTTGTTTTTTAGTTTTCAGTTTTGTTTAGTTTTGTTTGCTGCAATAAATGGTTGGACCCCAACAAATTCCTTTTGGAGAAGTTTCCTTGCTTTTCATTTGCCAAGAACACTCCATTTTTCACTCTTATCGTTTCAACGAGTGTTCTCTTTTTCTAGAACTGCGTTTAGCTTTCGTTTTTCACCTTGATTTTTGTTCAGATCTTGTTATATCTTTATATCAAGGTGTATTTTGACCTCTGGTCCATGTTGGTTTTCATCAAAAGAGTTGTTTTGAAAAAGTTTGAATGGTGTTGGAAAAGAGAAAAAGCTTTATGCAAAAAAGTGGTACAAGAAGGAGCTTGTGTAGACTGCGGCCTAGGCTTTTGCATGTCGTGCTTGATGTCTTTTTGATAGTATGCTTAGTGGTTTTACTGTAGCATGACTTGTCTCAAATGACTGAGATTGCTTAATGAGCCTTTGAAAAAAGCATGCGTTGTTTTAATTATTTGGAAGCATTATTTTGGTTTTCTCCTTTGATGCTTTATTTGGGCTGACTTGGCGCATGCCCACACATGTTTGACTCATACAAAGTCGCCATAAGCCTCTATAATCATTTAGTTTTTGACTTTTGATGCCATCTTATACTTCTTTTAATGTCGCTTTGTCGCTATGCATGATTATGGCCGTTATTGCTCTCTTAGTTGGTCGCTCCCAGTCTTTTGCTAGCCCTCATTTTGTACTGAGTATGAGCTCTACTCGTGCATCCAACTCCCAAAAAACAAGTTTGCCATTTGTGTCCACTCTAAATTCCTATGCATGGTATTTTTAAGCCATTCCAAGTAAATTTTCATGTGCTACCTTTCAAAACTTTCAACTACTTCTCGTTTTGTGCCACTGTTTTTAGCTCATGGGGACGTAGTGGTCGGAATTGCTATCTTCCATATTAAATTAAGTACCCCTCGACTAGGCAGCTTCATCTGCTTGTCATTAATTTTGCATGAGAGCTGGTCAGACCATTGCAATCTAATTCTAAAAAAAGAAAAAAAAGGCACTCCTCCATGGTATGTGAATGTTGGTGGGCACCCGATGGAATCGTTTAGCCATGGTTTGAGAAAGGAAAAAAGGTGAGGAGGAGTGCCAAAGCTTTATAAAAGAGCACGAATGTGCCAAATAATCAAAGAAATCGAAACCGCTCTCACTTGTTTATTATGGAAGATAGTAAGATCCCATTGCCAGTCGTTGACAGAAAACAACCACCTCTCAAAACCCAATTTTTATCTCTGTTTTACAAATGAAAAGCTCTAGCACATGTTTAATCACTGCTTCCCTCTGCGAAGGTCCTTTCTTTTACTTTTATGTTGAGTCTCCACCTTCTATCTTTATGCACCGTCTAAGAGAGCATAGTTGTCATTCTGAGTATAATGTGCATTGTCCCAAAGTTTTCATTGATTGATTCATGATTTTGGTTTCACTTGTTCTTAAATTATTTGTATCTAGTCGCCCTCTTAAACTTGAAGGTGTCCTATGCATTTATGTTTTGCTCTCTCATGAAGGACAAGCTGAAAACCATTTGCTATATTTTTCCATATGATTTGAACACACGTTTGACTTTCATTGTTTCATTTTTATGATCTTTTATTTGTGTTTTTTTTCATGTTATAACATGGTTGCTAAGTTTCTTCTATCAAGATTATATCTTTCATGCCCATGTTTTAAGTTCCTTTGATCCCAGCACTCAATGCTTTACATAGATGATCAAGATTGTGTTGGTGCATGTCACCTCAAAAATTATTTCTTTTGTTATCACTTACCTACTCGAGGACGAGCAGGAGTTAAGCTTGGGGATGCTGATACGTCTCAAACGTATCTATAATTTTTGATGCTCCATGCTTGTTCTTACACCATTTGCTTAGTGTTTCGTTACACTTCGTGGTGTTTTTATGCATTTTCCGGGACTAACCTATTAACAAGATGCCACAGTGCCAGTTCCCTGTTTTTCTGCTGTTTTTGTGTTTCAGAAAAGTTACACAGGAAATATTCTTGGAATTGGACGAAACAAAAGCAAAACATCTAGAAATTCTCCGAAGCTTCCAGAGAACCAAAGAGGAGACGGAGTGGGGCCATGTGGGGCCCACACAATAGGGCGGCGCGGCCCAGGGCTAGGCCGTGCCCCCTATGTGTGTGGCCGCCTCAGTCCACTTCTGACGGTGCCCCTTCGCCTATAAAGACCCCCTGACGGGAAAAACCTAAACACCCGATCACTTTTCCAGAAACATATCGCGATCCACCGCCATCGTCGACCCGAGATCGGGAGGGTCCAAAAGCTCTTCCTAGCAGCCTGCCGGAGAGGGGAATCGCCATCAGAGGTCTTCTTCATCGCCATGCTTGCCTCCGGCGCGATGAGTGAGTAGTCTACCTTGGACTATGGGTCCATAGCAGTAGCTAGATGGTTGTCTTCTCCACCATGTGCTTCATGTTTAGATCTCGTGAGCTGCCTTAGATGATCGAGATCACCATTATGTAATTCTACATGTTGTGTTTGTTGGGATCCGATGAATATTGGTGTTATGATTGAGTTGATGTGCTGAATATTATCTTATGTTATCTCTATGTTGTTTATGATCTTGCATGCTCTCCGTTGTTAGTAGCTATCTTGGCCGAGTAGTGACTCCAAGAGGGGGTATTTATGCTCGATAGTTGGGTTCATGCCTCTATTTAATCTGGGGGAGTGACAGAAACCTCTAAGGTTGTAGATGTGCTGTTTCCACTAGGGAGAAAACAACATTCATATGCTCAAGGGCATATGCTTTGTTTACATTACACACTTTGCTTAATGCAGTTATCTGTTGTTCGCAACTTAATACTTGTGGTGTTCTCGGATTGATTCGCCACAAGTGGATTATTAGTCATAGATGCAGTTGGATGGCGGTCTATGTATCTTGTTGTAATGCCCAGAGTAAATCTCATAGTGATCCTCTCGACATATCACGTTTTCTTTATTCTATCAATTGCCCAACTATAATTTGTTTACCCAGCATGTGTTATTTTATCTTATGGAGAGACACCACTAGTGAACTGTGGACCTCGGTCCTATTTCCATTATATTGCTATCACCTGTTTACTTACTCGCACTGTTTACTTTACTCGCAAACTACTATTGCTTTCCACTCGATACGCTCATACCCTTTGTTTCAAGCAAACCGGTGAGATTGACAACCTCATCGTAAGTTGGGAACAAAGTATTTAGTTGTGTTGTGTGCAGGTTCCGCGTTGCAGCTCGCAAAGCAAAGCTTGGACGAGGCGCCCTATAAATTGTCCGAGCTGTCGCGAAGCTAGCAAGCATCACCTTCTTGAGTTTGGCTTTTTCCTACTGGATCGATTAAACCTTGGTTTCTTACTGAGGGAAAAACTTGCTGCTATATTCATCAAACCTTCTCTTGGGGTTTCCCAACTGGCCGGTTATTTACCGCGCCATCAATAGCAATCAATAGTAAGAACCCCATTGCATGTCACCTCAAAAATTATTCTTTTGTTATCACTTACCTACTCGAGGACGAGCAGGAGTTAAGCTTGGGGATGCTTGATACGTCTCAAACGTATCTATAATTTTTGATGCTCCATGCTTGTTTACACACCATTTGCTTTGTGTTTTGTTACACTTCGTGGCATTTTTATGCATTTTCCGGAACTAACCTACTAACGAGATGCCATAGTGCCAGTTCCATGTTTTCTGCTGTTTTTGTGTTTTAGAAAAGCTACACAGAAAATATTCTCGGAATTGGACGAAACAAAAGCCAAACCTTCTATTTTTCCTGAATCATCACGAAGTCCGAAGATGAGACGGAGGGGGGCCAGGAGCCAGGCTCACCCTAGGGTGGCGCGGCCTACCCATGGCCCGTGCCACCAGGGGGTGAGGCCATCTGGCCCACCTCCTAACGCTGCCCTTTCGCCTATATATTCCCCTCGATGGGAAAAACCTAAAGGACGGATCGCTTTACCTCGAAACATATTACAAGCCGCCACCGTCGCCCTGCCGGAGGCCTTCTCCACCACCATGGTCGCCTCCGGAGTGATGTGTGAGTAGTCTACCTTGGACTACGGGTCCATATTAGTAGCTAGATGGTCGTCTTCTCCACCATGTGCTTCATGTTTAGATCTTGTGAGCTGCCCTACATGATCAAGATCATCTTTATGTAATTCTACATGTTGTGTTTGTTGGGATCCGATGAGTATTGGTACTATGTTAAGTTGATGTGCTGAATTATATATCTTTATGTTATCTCTATGTTATTTATGATCTTGCATGCTCTCCGTTGCTAGTAGATATCTTGGCCGAGTAGATGCTAGTGACTCCAAGAGGGAGTATTTATGCTTGATAGTTGGGTTCAGGCCTCTAGTAATCCGGGGGAGTGACAGAAACCTCTAAGGTTGTAGATGTGATGCTGTCACTAGGAAGAAAACAACATTCTTGTGTCCAAGGACATTTGCTTTGTTTACTTTACGCACTTTGCTTAATGCAATTATCCGTTGTTCGCAACTTAATACCCAATGTTTGCTCGGACGACATTCGGAGGTTGGATTATTAGTCATAGATGCAGTTGGATTACGGTCTATGTATTTTGTCGTAATGCCCAGAGTGAATCTCATAGTGATCCTCATGACATATGTACGTTATCTTTACTCTATCAATTGCCCAACTGTAATTTGTTTACCCAGCATGTTGTTATTTATCTTTTGGAGAGACACCACTAGTGAACTGTGGACCCCGGTCCAATTTCCTTTACATTGCTATTACCGTTTACTTTACTCGCTTATTTACATTCCCGCATATTATTACCTTTTACCACTCGATACGCTCAATCCTTTGTTTACAGCAAACTGGTGAGATTGACAACCTCATCGTAAGTTGGGAGCAAAGTTCTTGGTTGTGTTGTGTGCAGGTTCCACGTTGCTGCTGGTGCAAAGCAAACCCCTGGACAAGGCGCCTTATAAATTGTCCGGAGCTGTCGCGAAGCTAGCAGGCATCACCTTCTGAAGTTTGGCTTTCTCCTACTGGTTTGATAAACCTTGGTTTCATAACTGAGGGAAGACTTGCAGCTGTTCTCATCATACCTTCCTCTTGGGCTTCCCAACGGGGTGTAATCTATACGTCATCAAAAAGCACTAGCACATGTTTAATCCCTGCTTCCCTCTGCGAAGGGCCTTTCTTTTACTTTTATGTTGAGTCTTCACCTTCTACCTTTATGCACCTTCTAAGTGAGCATAGTTGTCATTGTGAGTATAATGTGCATAGTCCCAAAATTTATTATTGATTGATTCATGATTATGGTTTTGCTTGTTCCTAAATTATTTGTATCTAGTCGCCCTCTTAAACTTGAAGGTGTCCTATGCATTTATGTTTTGCTACTCCATGAAGGACAAGCTAAAAACTACTTTGCTATGTTTTTCTATATGCTTGAAACACACACTTGATTTTCAATGCATTATTACTCATGATCTTTTGTTTGTGTTACTTTTCATGTTATAACATGGTTGCTAAGTTTTATTGTCAAGATTGTGTCTTTTATGCCCATGTTTAGAGTACTTGGATCTCAGCACTCAATGCTTTACATCGTTTGATCAAGATTGTGTTTGTGCATGTCACCTTAAAAATTATTGTTTTGTTATCACTTACCTACTCGAGGACGAGCAGGAGTTAAGCTTGGGGATGCTTGATACGTCTCAAACGTATCTATAATTTTTGATGCTCCATGCTTGTTTTACACCAATTGCTTTGTGTTTTGTTTACATTTCGTGGCATTTTTATGCATTTTCTAGAACCAACCTATTGACGAGATGCCACAGTGCCAGTTCCCTGTTTTCTGATGTTTTTGTGTTTCAGAAAAGTTACACAGGAAATATTCTCGGAATTGGACGAAACGAAGGCCGAAGTACCTATTTTCCCCCGACACGAGACGGAGTCCAAAGAAGAGTCGGAGGGGGGCCAGGGGGCAACCACACCAGGTGGTGGCGCGGGTGGACCCCTGGGTGCGCCACCCTATGGTGTGGGGCCCCTGGCCATCCTCTGACATCGCCCCTTCGCCTATAAAAAGTCCCTGAAGCGAAAACCCTAAATCAATCGGCGTTTCTCCCAGAAAAGTTCCGCAACGCCGCCGTCGTCGAAGACCAATTTTGAGAGACAGAAATCTCTATTCCGGCACCCTGCCGGGACGGGGAATTGCCCCCGGAGCCATCTCCATCGACTTCACCGCCATCTCCATCGACTTCACCGCCATCTCCATCGACGTTGCTATCTCCTGTGATGAGGAGGGAGTAGTTCTCCCCCGGGGCTGAGGGCTCTACCGGTAGCTATGAGGATCACCTCTCTCTCCCATGATGTGATTTATATTTGATCATGAGCTTTGTATCTAGTTGAATTGGTAGATGTTACTCTTCATCTATTATGCTACATAAGTGGTTTTATTATTGTAATCTCCGGAGACACCTTGTACCATGATGTGAAGGTGATAGTGTGCGCATTATGTGTGTCTCTTAGGCTAAATTTTGCAGTAATACTTGACATGAGTTATGATCTGAGTTGGATGTCTCTATGAATTCTGGTGTTTGTTGGAACCATCTAGTGCGCTCAAGGTGATAGTGTGGGGCAATCTAGTTTAGGGAAAGTGGACTTTAAGGAGTGCTTTGTAGCCCTACGCATGATTAGTGTTCGTTATCCAACTAGAGAGTAGTTCCGTGTAGCTGTGTTCAACTATGTTATCTTTGTTGAGAGTGTCCACTAGTGAAAGTATGATCCCTAGGCGTCGTTTCTAAGCATCGAAACACCGTTTACATTCAGTTCTATTACATGTTTGCTCGCAGCGATACTTATTTCAGATTGCATTTACTACTTATAATCACCCATATTACTTGTATTTCACTATCTCTTCACCGAACTAGTGCACCTATACATCTGACAAATATATTGGGTGTGTTGGGGACATAAGAGACTTCTTGTATCGTAATTGCAGGGTTGCTTGAAAGGGATAACTTTAACCTCTTTCTCCCTGAGTTCGATAAATCTTGGGTGATCCACTTAAGGAAAACTTGCTGCTGTTCTACAAACCTCTGCACTTGGAGGCCCAACACTATCTACAAAAATAGAAGCGTGCGTAGACATCAATACCAAATCGGAGGCTCTTTGGCTCGAGTGCAGTAGGCAGGATCCCTCCTCACCGCCCCAAGAGATGTCGTCCCAACGACGGTGAGGGTAGCTGCGCTCGCATCCCTAGCGATGGAGAAGGAGCAGACCTTCTGAGGTTGTTTGTGCTTTATTGCAAGGACCAGTGTGTAATTTTTACCTTTCTTAAGTTCCTTTTTTTAAATTGTTACCCAATGCCGAGACCGGCCCCTATTCAAAAAAGAAAGAAAGAAAGAAATGTACCATCAATAAGATGAGTGTTGGCGGAAAGTTCATTTGAAACATGGGCACCAACGATCTCTGTAGTTTTAGATTTTTGAAAATTTTAAACTTCAGATTTTTATGTCTTTAAAAATTATGGCGTTAATATATAGAAAGATATATACAGTAGAAGCATACTTGAAGAAGTCCCGTTAAAAAATATTTTATATTTTAGAATATACAAAAAGACAAATTTCTAATAAAAAATATATTATTTTACTACTACTTTACTACTATTTACTATAAAAATTTGTCTTTTTATATCTTTCAAAATATAACATATTTTAACAGGACTCTTTCACACATACTTCTCTTATACATATCTATCTATATATTAAACGTCATAATTTTTGAAGACATAAAAAATGTGAAATTTTAAAAAATTCAAAATTTTAAAAGTATTAAACGACATAATTTTTGAAGACATAAAAAATGTGAAATTTTAAAAAATTCAAAATTTCAAAAGTGAAGGGAGCACTGATGCTCATGTGCACCAAATCCCCTCTCGAGTGATGGGTAGAAAGAACATTATACATCATCTGTTTATGAAAGATGAAATCATTGTTCCAGTCACAAGTCTCAACTCACAAGCAGGGCTCACAAGGGCTCACAAGCATGTTCACGTACACATCACTGTACATATACAACACTTTGAACATCTCAACAGCCACAACATGCACTCTATTTTCTTGCGACGTACTCACAAGTGGCAACTGGCCAGTGTTGTACTTACACACCCAACTAAATCTGCTAGCTAGCTCACACAAGAACTTGAGACGAAATGACGAACATACTGTGGTAGGGGATCCATCGACCACGCGATACGGCTTACTTTTTCTTTTGCCGACTCAGTGATTGTTTCGCTACAGCGTGCGCTGCTGAGCTCGCCAGGGACGACTTCTTCATCTGGCCCTTTGGGTCAAATGCTTTCCGGATCTTGAAGACGGCCCACGCAACTCCAAGAGCGTTCCCGGTGGCGTGAAGGTAGTCCTGTGTTATCTCACCTGCCTGGTCACCGTACCTGGTAAAAAGAAACAAGATCAATAATCTCATCAACAAACAGCACCACACAGTCACTGCGAAATTCTGCTTAATGACTAGTTTCGCTGAAACATGTTACTTGCCTTTTGAAGATAGGTCCATTAAATAATGTTGTAACTACGACTATTTTCTTCCAATTTTGTTTCCTTCTTCTGTGAAGACTACCTTAGACTGCTCTCACATTACATATGTTTTAGGGTTTTTCGAAATGACAGATGTTTTGTTTGTCCACAATTATCTGCCTTCCGATAGATGCATAGTTTCTAACCACAATGAGGACCCAATCAATCTTGTTCTTGTACAAAGAACATTTGACTGAAATAACTATAGATATAAAACAGAGTGCATTACCTATGGGTTACAACCGAAGTTGTAACAACCAAAGATGTTTGCATGACGACATTTGACTGAATGAACTATAGATACATAAAACAGAGTGCATTACCTGTGCGTTACAACTGAAGTTGTAACAACGGAAGATGTTTGCATCACGTTCTTGCCAGACACCTCAACAGCATCCCATACTTTACCTGAACCATTGATTTAAGTGTGAATCAGCAATATGTGATGCAGCATCAATTATACATGAAAAGAGGTGGCATGGCACTAAATCTTTTAGCGGCCATCAATTCAATCTAGGTATCTCCGTATCTGGGCAAGCCAAGCCATAAAAAGTTAAAAACACACCCCTTTTGGACTGTTGAACTCGTGCAAACAAATTTCTGAACGAGCTCTCAGCACTCTGTATTTGACTTAAAATTCATCTTAGCCTAGTGCATTCTACCATAGTATACAAAATACTTGAGGATTTGCTTGGGACATAACAAAGTCCTAGTCACAATATGATTTCATTCTTCCGGTGCTTTGTTATATGTGATTACTAATTCAATCCATCTAAGATGAAATGTGGAGAGAAAAAGAGACCATTTTTATTGGAGCAGAATGACAGCACCCCGCTTCCTTACATAACCATCACTTACCCAGACTTCTAACTTAGAAGTCCGGTAACTACACAATATCCAGTATCCTAGCTGCCTTTATATTAAATCCTTCTATGAGAATATAATGTTAAGCACCATATTCTATAAAGCAAATGTAACCTACTAACATGCGCAGCTAGGGGCAAAAGCTTACCAAATCCGTCAAGTGAAGCAAGAATAACTTCACCAGGCATTAATTTAAAGAACTTCTGGGCAGGTTTGGAGTTGATCACAGTGCTAGTAACAAATCCCGAGACCTTAAGAACACCTGAGAGGATTGAGTTTGCTACATTGTTGGACATTTGAGTTACCCTTCTAGCCCTGCAGAATACAGAATAGAAATGCATAAGCCACCAACATGGAGTAAGCTGGAGATCACACCTAAATTGATTACCTTACACATTTCCATAAATGATCATGATAGCAGTAAGCAAAGAAAAATGAGAATTATCTCGGAAGAAGATACATGAGTATAATGCCTGTACTGCCAGAATAAAAGCAGAGCTTTCACATTTGCAGATTTCATTAAGAAAGTGTGATACTATATTAAGTAGTCTGCAATTTTAGTTACATGTTTTAATAAGGATCCGGATTAGTAGAGCATCTCATGCTAAGCTACTTTTTTTTAATATCTCATCATCATGCACACAAGTGGGCTATGGCAAAAATATCACTGGTCGTTATCAAGAGGTGCTAGGTGTCTTCAAGGATAGGAAGCAATAAGTGAAGAATGGATACTTGTAGCATTGGCTAAGTTAACGGTCAATTCATCATAATAAAGATGTTGTTCATGCAAATGATTACATCTGAGTGGGAATTTGTCTTGCATAACCAAAAAAGGGTTTGTCCTTTTTTTAGATAATAGAAGAGGACATGCAAATTACCCGGCATGTTCTGACCATGCGAAAGACCCTGCTCTGCTTAATAGAACTACTATGATGTATACTAATAATCTTACTTAAGAGAACTTCATTATCAATATTTTCTGTTCATTCTAATTCCAGTATGAACTAAGACTGAAAACAACTTAGTTCCATGGTGGACATTACATCCTCCGAAGCTATAACTGCATATTCAAGTTCTGATCTTAGAGCATGCAACTAATGACAAAAGGTGAATCATCCACCCGTTAAATTTTAAAATTTAAATCGTCAAATAGTACTGCAATTTATATCATCTATACAATAATATATATTCCCTTTATCGGGAAAAAACAGTACTGCGATTTATCAAGAACAATCTTTTCTAAATTAAGTGAATCATCATGCAGTTCATCAAATTTCAGATTTAAAAAATGCATCTAAGGCTCTAATTAAGCTACTCCAATAATAGCAAGTCTCTTCATCATACATACCTCTTCATCCTCCTGAGGGAGCTCGGCTTCACCTGCGTAGGCTTCCCGTTGGCCCCTGCACCCTTCGTCAACACGGCCTCCCCGCATTTGATGCCCCCAGCCGTGATGTCCCCGCACCAGATGATGCCCCTCACCAGCTGACCCGAGCCCTTGGCGATGAGCCTGGCCACTGATGAGCTGTAGTCGTCGACGTTTGGCGCGACGGTTGTCCAGAACGCCGCGGACTTCGCCTCCATCAGCTCCTTCTTCTCCCCGGCGGCCTCCTCCGGCGTGATCTCCGTGATGGACCTCGTGTCCATCACCTCGGCGGACTTGCCGCTTGCTCCCGCGTCGACCTCCTTGACGGAGAAGGTGGTGTACTCCTTGAGGACCGCGTCCAGCTCCTCCAGGACCTTCTCCTGCCCCTTCCCCGCGACCGTGAGCCCGTAGCTGAGCGCCGCCTCCCCGTCCGCGTCCGCGTCGTCCTTGTCGTCGGGGTGGTCGGTCTCGGTGCGCGGGACATGGAGCGAGAAGAAGTAGTGCCCGGCGTCGAGCTTGACGACCGCGACGTCGCCGGCGAGCGGCCACTGCACGGGCTCCTGCGCGTGACTGGAGGACGAGCCGCCGCTGCCGCCGAGGAGGCCGAAGAGGCCGCGCCACTTGGAGGTCTTGTTCGGGGTGAGGCGCGCGAGGACGGCGACGGCGTGGTCGCCCTGGCGGAGGCGGACGACGGAGAGCGTGCCGGCGCCGAGGTCGAGGCTGCGGTCGGGGTCGACGAGGTGGAGCTGCGCGCCCGGGACGGCGACGAGGGTTTCCTCGACGGTGGGCGGGGCCGGGGCCTCGTCCTCGGCCTCGTCCGCCGGGAAGAGGTTCTCGGCGAGCTCGTTGGGGTCGACGGTGGGGTAGAGCGAGTCGCCGGCGCTGGCGCCGGTGGCGGCGGCGGGTTTGGAATGGAAGGGGGTGTTGTGGTCAGGGTGGGACTGGGGTACCTCGGGGTAGAGGCTCTGCTGCTGCTTGGAGGCGGAAGCCATGGCTGATTCGCTGCTGGTCGGCTGCTGCTGCTGCGTCGTGTCACCGATTCGAGAGAGGGGAACGAAGTGGAGAGGATGTAACGGGAAGAGGGTGATTTTAATACGGGAAGTGGACGACGGTTTGATTCGCGGTGTCGCCGAGATCTTCTGCGGCCGTGACGCCGACGCGGAACTGGTCGGCAGGACACAGCACGGCGGCACACCGGGAAGCTACGGAGATGGTGGTTGCAAAGGGAGATCCGGGTTCCCGATAGACGAGGATGACTTTGGAAGAAAGCAACCGGAAGCAAAGCGGGGACGACGCGTAGACAGCGTGGGGATGGTCGGGGGCACAGCTCACCGGCCACGGAGGCGCGAACCGAGGAATAAAATTTCTTCCAAAGCAAATACGAACTGGCGCGCTCCGTGCTCAACGCGTGCACAACCGGCGCCTGTATGTGCCTTCCGTTTTTGAGTTGTGACGATCGGAACGGCGCCGTCTTCGATTCACCGCGTCGCCGACAACAGACGCTCAAACGTTCCCAATCCCAGTTCAAAAAATTCAGGTTTGAGTGGAGCGTCACTGGCACAAGGTCTCGTGGACTCTGCCTTGAGAACTGAGCAGTAGCTCAGTGGTAGAGTTGCTGTCTTGCATCCCAGGCCAGCCGGGTTCGACTCCCCACGGGGTTGAATATCAACCGTGTTTCTCGCCCTTCTATAAAAAATACCGCCAAGGGCTAGTCCTAGCTGGTCTCGTTTTTTTTTTGTAAACGCAACGCAGCCATGGCACGAACAACATTCGACAAGCGTTCGGGGCAAGTGGATCTCATTTCGACATCAAAAGCGTATGTTTTGGTTGGTTGAGGGCGACTACGGGCGGGTCAAAGACCTGTGTTCGCGCCGGTCTCTATTTTCTTGTATTTTGGCCATGTCAGCCATTTGTAAACAAATAATATATAATAATTTAAATACCACATTTCACAAGTACAAGTCAAATGTGCTTGATCATGAAGACAGAGACCAAAACACAAGGTAAATGTGAGCCAATATAAAGCCAAAGGCCCATGAAGCAAGCCCAATCAAGGCCCAGTGAGCAAGAAAGATCGAAGACGACACATAGGGCCAAGCGATTTGCGAGTCCAGAAGATGCTTGAAGCTATGTCTGGCATGAAATAGGATTTGATTTTTCTAGTTTCTAGAGTCTTTGTACGGTTTGTAAACCTACATTGTATCAATAGCGTAGTCTATAACTTACACGAAAAGGCTGCCTCATACATATGTGGGTTGGGGGGGGGGGGGGGGTGACAAACAATTCAAATTAATTTCACATTCGACAATCAATCTATTACCTTAATTATACCTTTTACCCTCAAAATCCTTGTCTATGCTTCCATTCTTTGGTGACTTAGCTTAGGATTGACCGTAGGTTGATAATCAAGCTAGGAACAGCCAGATCAGTCTAGTTCAAACCATAGTCTTGAGAACCTCTGATGGGTCCCTCCCAAGGAACTGGGGCTTCGGGTCTCAAATACGTCTTCTAGTTGTCAGTGTATCGTGATGCTAGTCGCCCTCCCGTGAGGGAAACTGCAGAGCATCTCCCTCGGCACCATGGGTAACCGTACAAAGGCAACACGTGCCACGCTCGTGCTGTGACTCACACGTAGAGAGCGTACGTGTGTCGCATTTTACGCGCAACACGAGGTCGTCAGTGCCTTATCGGGAGAACCTGATGGAGTACAAGTCGACCAAGTTGTGCCACTATGATCCACCGAGAAGGCACCTACGTGGATCTCGTGGAGTGTTCAGAACCCTGAAATGAGGTACTACGCCTGTGTCGATGCCATGGTGAGATCTTTTTTTTTTTCATATTTTCCTGCTTAATTATCTCCCCTTGCCTTCTCTAATTCATTTTTGCTGGGACAATTGAACAGAATGGAGCTAGATGTGGTTATGTTGAATAGCATGATGCTCCATTTGCCAAAGTTCTTGAGTGATTTGATTGGCAATTGGCGTGATGAAGTGTGGAGGTTGCATACTGAAGGAATTGTGCCTCCTTGATGTGAAGAACAAGAAGAAAGAGAGAATATGGTGCAGGCACTTGAAGATCAACTCAAAGAGAAAGATGCAACTATATATAGATGCTATTAAAAAGAATGTGGTGTTCGTTTGTGTTGTCTTTTGAGTTAGGTTTAATGGCTGACATTTTAATGTCCAAATGGCGGTGTGATATTTCTTTCTTTCAGTTTTGTGATGTATGCAATGTAGTCCTAGTAATATGTGACATTATTTGGAACTTCTACTATGGTTAATCACATTGCAATATAACAATTCTATTGTTAGTTGAGGATACTGTCAATTTGAAAATTTATTAATATCAATTGACCATCTGATATTAACAATCATCAATTTTATTTGTATTGCGGTCCTATAATATACAAGTATGTAGATATCTTCATGCTCTAGGTCAAGAGGGGAAAGCATAGCTGAACATAGACTGAGCTGGACAGGAGCAACGGTTGGATTGGCCCGACTCTTCAATACCAAAGATGCTTGGCTTCAATGATTTTAGGCACGGAACCGTTCCATTTTTCCTCGTGTGACAAAGGCAACATAATAGTTCTAGGTCTTGGGTTATTAATTCATTTCTTGAGGAAAATAAATACCAAATTTGATTTTGTAATAGTGGAATAATAGTTTTTTTTACATCTCTTGCTTCGGTCGTCCTCTTCGCTAACCAGAGTATACCACTATTTCTAACCTTTTTAAGAGATGTAGGGTGTGTGTTTGTTTGCGAAAATGGATTCCTTGTCAAGTAAGGGAGGTGTGGACACACTTGCGCGAATACAAGATTCTTTATTATCTCCTTCGAGAGATTGTTAGAATCTTGTCAAGCATTTCATATGACTCTCTCTCTATATATACTATAGCTAGATCAATTCCTATTACTTTTTCCATACTTTATTTGCATTTATTTTGCTGTTAAGATTATGTTACCTAAAATCGTCCTAAATTCGATTTCGGTTTTGGTTTTGCGCGAGTTGTGGCTAAATAGATCACCCTTTATGGGAAGCCCACGTGACAACATAAACCAGTTTTTGGTGAAGTAGAATATAAGGATATGCTAAAGGCGCACAAAGTGTTTTGGCTCCCAAGTTCCAGTGATCTCTTTATTTTTAAAATATATTATATTTTTAAGCTTTAAAAAATTATCAAAAAATAAGGGCATAGTTAATGATGTAAACTACTACCTCCATTCCGGTTTAAAGGGCCTATACATATACCTAGGTTGTCAATTTGATCAACGTAATACAAGATATATATTACAAAAAATATACTCCCTCCGACCCATATTACTCTTCGCTAATACGGATGTATCTAGCACTAAAATGTGTCTAGATATATCTATATTAGTGAATAGTATTATGGGTCGGAGGGAGTATCATTAAAAACTTTGGATCTTCTAGTTTCTATTCTAATGGTATAATTTTTGTGCTATATAATTTATATTTATTACTTCCTCCAATCCATATTACTCTTCGCTAATACAGATGTATCTATCACTAAAATGTATTTAGATACATCTATATTAGCGAAGAGTATTATAGGTCGGAGGGAGTAGTTAAATTGACAATCTTAAAATACTAAAATACGTGTAGATCTTTTAAACCGGAATGGAGCGAGTAGAAGAGTGACAAAATTTAATTACTACTAAGAAATTTTTTGTACTGTAGAACACTTCCGGATCATACAGGCGCATAGGATCCGGAATCCCCGTGGCTTTCCTTCCCCCGTAGGCCGCCTCTCTCTCTTTTCTCTCGCCAGTTTCCCTCCCTCCCCGCCTGCGCCTGGCCTCCTAGACCCCAAACCCCAACCCCCACCCCGCGCGGCGGAGCACAAATACGAACCCCGCCATTTCTCCGGGCGGTCTCCCGGGCCCCAGCCCTAATCCCTAGTTATCGGCGCCGCCGCCCGCCGCCGCCGCCTCAAATGGGGAAACGGCCGCCGGTCGTCGTCCTCTCCTCTTCCTCCGACGGCGATGGCGGCGGGGCCCGCCGCACGGCAGCTAGCCGCGCCCCGCCGGCGCGCAGGACAAGGACTCCTGCGACGGCGCCGCCGCCGAAGCAGGAGCCGAGCAGCTCGAGGAAGAAGCCGCGCCGCGGGAGCAGCGGGGGGAGGGGGCGCCGCCGTGCTTCGGACTCCGCGCCGTCCGGCTCCCTGAAGGTGCTAAACTCGAGTCGTTTTTTTTTTTGTTACAAATGCTGTTTGTTGCGCGTAGTGACCAGCTTGCTCTTGGTGGAATGTGGTACATTCTGACTGCTTGAGTTGGAAGAGTTTACAACAGAAATTTGATCCAGAATCAATACCACGAAAAGTAACCAAAATTAGTTGGGTGCCATTTCATACGATCTGTACTTGATGTGGTCTTCTTAGGTTGGCACCAGATGTACTACAACGTATGAAATTTGTACAGCGTTTAGGCTGCATTGAGCTGGACATCAGCTTATGAACTCAACCATCGTGTCTCACTGTTTAGTACCCCTAACCCTCATTTGTCAGTTTTATTTGCATTTCAGTCGCACTGAAAGCAATGCTCCTTTATATTTCTGACACGAGTTATGAGTTAGATACCGAGAATTCTAGAGTACTTGTTATCTGTAGGAACCACTTGATATTAAAGTTGCATGCTCTTGTATGATAAGTGATCTTAAACTCACAAGATGATTCAAACCTACCTACAACCGACTCTCTTATTGCAATTTAATTTCCTGCCTACTGACGTGTTCTCTCCTCGTTTCAAAGGCTGAATTTGATATGCTCTCTGAAGATTTTTCTGAATGTCTGACTGATTTGGGCATGTCAGGTACATTTACTTAACCAACTCCTTGTTTTTTAATATGATACAAACATAGCTTGCGGAATGAACTGCTAGTGCTATTTGAGCGAGGCGCTGTTCAATATTGCTAGTAGGTTGTTTCATCTGTACTTGACTATGAAGTTTATATCACTTCACGTTAAATTATTCCATTGACTATGCTATTCAGATTATACCTCAGTTAAATTATGGAACGTGCTGGTACTTGGTAAAATCACTAAAGTTGCCATATTTATATATTGATTATGGAACATTGGATAGGCGCTCAGATAGATGTTATTTGCAGTATTAGAGCTGTGATGCTTGCCTACGCGAGCACCAATATGTTTCCTAATTGTTACAGTTCTAAATACGTTTTTCCATGGCTGGTCTTGCCGGTTTTCAATATGTTGATTAGACTACTTCTAGGCAGGGTCTATGCGTCAAACGGAAGAGCTTTGGGTTGACAAGTACAAACCACAATCATTGGCAGAGCTTGCTGTCCACAAAAAGAAGGTTGATTACTTTTTCTTTGTAGTTTGTGCATATTGTTTGTGTTGTTGGGCTTTATTCAATCTGTGAAAGGCCTGTTCTGTCTAAGGCCTTTCACAATGGGGGCTTCTTAGCGCGGTATCCTAGGTACTTTGCTTATGTGGCACTAGATTAAATGAGGAAAGAGAGTGGTGCTGTAGCTTAGCTAAGATACAACACTTGCACGAGTTCATAGGTAAAAACTGTTTCTAGTCCAATCATATGCATGCATGAGACCAAAATCATTAATTAAGAGACAATCTTTAAGAGACAATGCATTGGAGAAGTTGTATCTTAAGTTTTAATTACTCCTATGAAAACGTGCTAAGAAACTATGCATTGTGAAAGGCCTAAGTTCTAAGGTACAGCACTTCTGGAAATTTATTTCCCATTTTGATCCCTAGTTTCAAATATGCAAAGCTTCCTGGCCTTGAAACATTTCCTCTATATCAGGGTGTTGACGTATGCTTTGAACTTTTGAAGTTATTCACAGTTAAGTGCATATAATCAAGGTTTATGAGTCCAAGAGCTGAGTTTAGCCTCTGGGTACCTATTCTGGTACTGGACTAGTCGATTACTGGCCTTTGACTATAGTTGCTAGTTTGCTACAAATACCACACTACTAGTCTACTAGCATGTTATAAAATTTTGAAGGAGGCAAAAGTACATGGCTACATGCTGAGCCAGAAGCACTCTTATCTTGCCATCAAATTATCAGAAGTCAATGACAACTTCATAAGCAGATAAGCTGCACAAACCAACACAGGCTCATGATGTGCATACTAGACACTACTCATTTAGCTACCTATTGCTAGTCTGCTACACATTTGATTTTACAGACGACAAGTGTGAGACTTGAGAGGCAGGAGAGTAATGGCGAACAGAGCAGGAGGAGAGGAGCAGAGAGCAGAAAGCAGATCTGGAGGAATGGAGGAGTTGATGCACTGATCTGAACCCTGATCTTGGTGCTGGCATAGGCCCCTTCAAATTGAGCTCGACCTGATATAAGCTCTCTAATGTGCTGCACAGTGAGTAGAGCGACTAGTTACATAAGACCAGTCACAGCCAATCAAATTAGTTGAGTTAAGATGTCCAGTTGAGACCATGTACCGATTCATAGACTAGTCAAGTGATTCTTAATCATTGCATAAAACAGAGTAATTTTCACAAAACAATAGGTTTAGCGTACAAACTGTCACAAACCTACACATTTAACTTCAACGACCGATGCTACAAAACTGCAGATTTGAGGTTATATTGCATCAAATTGATATGGGTTGAAGTGTTGAACCATGCACTAATTTCCCGTCCATCGAAAACCCTCAGGACAATGTATCTAGTGAAGATATTGCTTAGTGTTGGTGTTAAATATGGCATATATGTTGATTTGGGCATAGTATGACTGGTTCCGGTGAAGATATTGCTCAATATTTTACCCCGTCGGCATCATGAGGTGGTGACAGGGGTGGGAGAGGGGTTTATTGCTGTGTGGAACGGGTGCATCGCTACTGAGAGGCTGCATGATGGCCCCATGTAGTCCGGATTAGAAATTTGGCACATGGTGGTTAATCCTATAGCTATAGCTATTTGATACAAAATGTGGCCCTACATGTGTAGTTTTGTGAAATTGACACTTAAATGTGTACTTTTGTGATAGTTTGTACATTGTGATGTAGTTGTGTGAAAGTTTACCCTGTAAAACATGGATGCGAACTTTCTCTGTGTAATATACATCTCTCTTATAGGTCGAAGATGTAAAGAAATGGTTGGAAGAAAAGTTGGAGGCGCCAAAGGTGATTCTTCTTTCAATGCACACCACTGAATAGCCAAATAATTTTCTGTTTAGTGGTATATGTTTGGATAATCTGCACATTTACTACTAAGGTCATGTACTTCATATTTATATTTCAGTTGAGTCTAAATCCTCAAACATTCTAAGTGAGTATCCAAAAGGAAGATCTGATTGATATATCTATCTCTCAAATTTTTATTGATTACTTTAATCAGTACTCCCTCCGTTCTATATTAGTTGTCAGTGATTTAATTCAAAGTTGTGCTAAATCAGCGACAACTAATATATGGAATAAAGGGAGTAGCTAGAATGATTACTGAAAGAGTATTTTCCACATCTAGTCATGGAAATCTTTCAACTTGACTCACTTGAACCAGCACAATGCTGCATGTCATGTAAGGAAGATATTAGAAGTTCAATTTTACCAAATATCTTGCACTTTAAACTTGTAGGCATGAATTATTTACTGTTTCATTGTTTTATATACAATTTTCATAATAGAGAAATACTGACAGTGCAAATGCAAATTTTGCAGGAAACATTGGGAGGGTTGAGTCTTGTCCTTACTGGCCAGGCTGGTGTTGGAAAATCTGTATGTCCTTTCTTGATGCCAGTATTTTAATATTCCACTTTATTTTGTACTCAATTTTAGGTGGACCATAAACAGTCAACACATGTCAGAAATTTTATTGAATCAGTTTGAATATAGCTGTTTGATACTTAGTCTGCTAGGCATGATATGTCACAGCATGAACCCAGTGCGAGTTGAACTCTTGAAAATCCAACTCATCTTGGGTAATAGCAGATCCAATACAGGATAGAAGTTGTCAAAAGAAGAGAATTCACCCTGAACCTAACACAATATCATGTATGCTGGTGGCTGATAGTTGACACAAATGCTTCCTTCAACTGTCTCAATTTGATAGTTCATATGAAGTTTCCTTCAACCGTCTCCATTCGATAGCTCATACGAAGTTTCCTTCAGCTGTCTCCATTCGATAGTTCACACAAATGCTTCCTTCAACTGTCTCTACTCCAACAATTTTTTTCTGGGTTTGTGGCAATTCTTTGGTGACCTCTCATTTCCCCAGGAGGATGTTCCTTCTTAATGCTTAAGCTAAGCAACTAAGCCAAGAGTACAGATGTACAATCATAAATATCAGTATTTCACAGTTGAGAACTATAGCAGTTATGGTGTTCTGTTGATGTAAATTAGCCTATAAGTGACAATTGACTGTTTTGTTGCTTGCTATAGGCAACTGTCAAAGCGATCGCTGCTGAGATAGGAGCTGACTTATGTGAGTGGACAACCCCAGTACCAACACTGTGGGCTGAGCATGTGCATGCTAATTCAGGTAACCTATCTTGAGGCCTAAGGTTTCTCCCCTACTCTGCAAACTGTTTGCAATTTTACCTTTTGATAAAAGTATGGGCAAAGTCTAGTCCACACATTAATATGGTATTCATGATTTAGTACCTGGTAGTCTAGTATCTAAATCGATATCTATTTATGACTTGCAACCGTCTTTCATTTTGAATAATTTACGTCTTTCTTTTTCGATAATCATTTGAAGGACTTCAGTATGTATCCAAGTTGGAAGAATTTGAGAACTTTGTGGAGAAGATAAGGAAATACTCACTGCTTTCTCTGACAAGCACTGGAACCCAAAGAAAGCTCATTATTATTCTGATTGATGACATCCCTGTATCAAGTGGAAAGGCTTCTTTTGCAAGATTAGGGAAATGTTTAACAGGTCTAATTCAAAGTACACAAATACCAACTGTCATTTCACTGACTCACTATCACAAAAGCGAGGCTAATGATACATCAATGTGGAACTCTGAGGAACTTGAGTCCTTACTTCATGGTGCTGGTGCTCATAAGGTACACTTGTGTAGTATAAGTACCACTGCAGTTTTTGTTTGATAGCTTGGATCATCATAATGGCAGCTTTGAAACTTCTAATTTTTATGCAGATCATTTTCAATCCGGTAACTACAAGTTCTATCAAGAAAATTCTTTCTAGAATATGCAAACAAGAAAGCTCTGGCACAACTGAAGAATTAGTTCATCAAATTGCTACATCTAGTGGAGGCGATATCAGACATGCGATAATGTCTCTTCAATACTACTGTCTTCATCCAAGAAGGCTAAATTCTGCATTGGCAAGAAATGCTACTCTGTTGGATTTAAAGGGTTGTGGTACTCTAGCCCCAGCGCAGGATTGTTACAGCGTCAGCTCTGCAATATCTTCTCCATGTGGAAGGGATGAGACACTTACATTATTTCATGCATTAGGGAAGTTTTTGCACAACAAAAGGGAAACCGATGGTGATGTTGATATCGGTATGTAATAATTACACCATCTTCAGATATTCATTGTGCTGTATGGTTTATTAAACCTGCATGTTGTGATTAAAATTGCTATGCACAATATTTGGTTTGTTTCTATAGGTTTTTATTGTGTAAACATATTCATTCACATTTCTTTTGATTAACTTGTTTGAACTAAATGGAATTCCATCTGATCTCCTAGTGCATTTTCCGTTTTAGTTTTATTTTGTGCATATGCAGTTGTTTATTTAACAGTGACCGTTCGTCCTTCATCAAGTTTTAGCATATAAGTTCCATGCCAATGTACTTTTTGCTGTTGTTTCTAGTAGAATTTCTTGCCCTCTTTGGCTATATCATTGGTACATAGATCAGCAGTTTATTTTTCAAGTTCCTGTGTCCTTTTCATTTTCAGTAGTTTCATTTTCCCTAATTTATGCTGTCTAATACTCTGATTCCCATGCTCATGAGTTTCACATTTTTCATTAATGCACAGTGGTTACTGGCTACCCAGCACTACATCTACGTTGTACCCTTTGTCTGGATTATTAATTAATTAATTAATTGGCTATGGGGTGGAAGGTTGTATTTGTCAGCTTGCTTGGGTGTGTAGTTGTTTAGCAGTTATGTACAACCAAAGATTTTGGTCTCTGAACCTTGTGATGTTTGAGCTGTAGATCTGGACTCATTTTCGCTCAAAGAAAAGCTAAGAAGAAATCCACTAAAAATGGATGTTCCAGAGATGATTCTTTCTCAAGCACATGGAAAAGTACGGACTGTTGCTGACTTTCTATATGAAAATGGTAAACAATAGAGTTTTAATTAAGGAACATTATATATTAAGCTCTAGGTCTTACCTTACATGTTCTCTTTATCTTATGCTTGTTTTTGTCTGAGTTTACCTGATTTTACATGGTAGGCATCATAGTATATTATGGAGTATTTCCGCAAATCTACAGGGTGGATGTACAAACTATCATAAACATACTGGTTTAAGAATCAATTTCACAAAGCTACATATCTGGCACAAATACTATCACAAAACTAGGTTTTGAGGTGTACCTAAATTCTCATCTCGACCCACATGCCACTCACAAATCTGGACTGGTTCGACCTGACAGCCAAATCGCTTGTACTTTGATCCAACAAGTAATTTTCAGCATGGATTTTTTCAAGAATTTTCTCACTGACTTGTGTGCACCCTAAAGCGTCTAGTTTTGAGCATATAGTTTACCCCTAAAAATCTGTAGTTCTGTGAAATTGGCCCTTAAACCTGTAGATTTATGATACTATGTACATTAAACCGTCTTTGCAAAATTTACTCCATGTTACACATTCAGATTTTGTGCTCATTAGTGAAACAGTTACTCCAGAACTTCTAAAAATACTCATGCATGTATCCCTAATGCTGCTTTTACTAAACATACTGCACTTCGGTTTAGTACATATTTTATTACTGTATGTATCCATGAGCCATTTGATTAATGCATTCTAATATGCCTAAATTCAAGATTTGTTGTGCAAATGAGGATGGTGTAGATTTACATGCATGATTTTTTTTGTACCCTCGACTGTAGCTTCGGTTTGAAAATAGTGTGTTCAGTTATTGATAATTTGTTCTCACTATTTGTTTATTTAAATGAATTGGTAATTGGTTTTCTACAGCTCTTGATTTCATCGACGATGATGCTATTGATGATGCATGGGTTGTGATGTCATATTTGAGTGATGCAGACTGCCTTCTTGCTGGTAGTCCAATCACATCGGCTCGCTTGATTGTGAACGAATCAAATGAGTCAGACAGCATGTCACAACTTATTGCGGCATCTGTTGCAGCACGAGGAATTCTTTTTGGAAATGCACATGCCTCGCCCTCAAGGTACTTGCTTATCAATACGATCTTCTATTTGAAGAATTCCGAGCTAATTATTTTTTGCTCTGATTTGTCCTAAGCAGATGGCATACAATCCGTAGCCCGAAGGTTTGGCAAATCGAGCGTACATTTCGATCCACAAAGGTAAATCTGACACCATGTCATCTTTCATGAATTTAACTAGATTGTAATTTGGAAAAATTGTATGTTTCTCATCCATTTTTTTCTGCCTGCTGTATTCTGTATTTAAGAAAAACATTGTGGGCATCACTACATGCCAATATCACCTTTCTTTGGAAGTCATACGTACAACAATTTTTTGTAGTCTGTTGGGACATTCAGATGCCCATCTTTCAGAACATATAAATCTCGTTATACTTGAATATTGAACTGTGTTGATTAAAGTTCATAGTACTGTAGTTTTTTTAAGATCCGCGCGGTGGTGATTAATTTTCTCTCTTTATTCTATCCATTGTTGTCAGCTGGTATCTGATCATCTGTATTTTCGTTTTGTTGGGGACAATGCAGGATCAGATTTTTACAGAAAGATTTGATTGTTCAAGTACATCTGGTTCTCGCAACTTCTCTGACGTAGTCAACGACTTCAGGCCTTTCGAGACATGGATACGCCCTTGCAGTGATATCCCTAGGAACAACTCCTCACACCAAGGTCGTCCGAGCTTGATTGGTAAACTTGATGCGGAAGGAAACAACAGCGAGGAGGAAGACGCGATAGAAGATTGTTAAGACCGCGCTGATCTAGTTCATGTCAGATCTAATCTAGCTGTACGTTGATCCGTAGAGGTCTGTAGGAACCTGTAACATGTACAACGTCAGGATTATACCTGGGTCATGCCTTTTTGGCCATCTTTGTTCTTCTTGCGCAACACAATGGCTCCAATTCCCTACGCTCGGCTCGCTTTCATTTTCTCACTGTGTACGGTAAGACGAGCATTTGGGCTGTGCGCGTGTTATGCTGGCGAACCAAACACAGCAACATGTGAGGCAGATGCAGTTGCAGTCTGACCTGAACAAAATCCCACGACAAAGAGAATCACAATAGTTTATCGCTAGTCAATCCTACTCGTAAAGTTTAATCACCTTCGAACGAACGAAAGATTCTGAGAATCACATCGCCATTGCCACCGGCCAACAGGTTGAAAAGAGAAACAGAGGAGAAGCGACCGACCGACACTCGAAACTCTCCCTCCCGTCTGGTCATCAGTCATCACACCCGCCACGATCCTCTCCCCGCCCATCATCGAATGCTTCGTCGCCCCGTCGTGGTCGGTGCTCGATCTCTCCACCGCGCCTGAGTACCCCTCCACGTCTCCCGTCCCGGCGGATCGAGTCGTGCCTACCAGTCTCGTGATCTTGCCTCCAGTGCCTCTCGTCGCGGGCGGTGGGTCCGGGTGGCGGCGGCGGCGGCCATGTTCTGGAAGGACAGCAGCGCCCGGAGCAGCAGCAGCAGCGGCCGGGAGCAGAGCGGCGTGGGCCCCTTCGGCCAGGTGCGCGTCCTCGTCGTCGGCGATTCAGGTCCGTCCCCTGCCCCTCACGCCTGTGATACGGGTACTCGTCGAACCTCGTTCGTGAGATTGAGAACGCAAAATAGGCATATGTGTTACCGATGACTTTGGTGGATCGTCAACTGTTGATTTTTCGGTGTCATGTACTCATGCTTAACCTTCGACGACTAGTGCTCGCATTACGATATGGTGAAGAAATCGAGTACATAATGGACTGCTTTGAATTCGGGATAGGGAACTCTTCATCTATCTGTTAGCCTTTTTCTGCTTGGATTGGGTGACTGGGCTGGAGTTTATAGCTCACTGTTACAGGAAGACGGATGGAGCGGTAGACACCCGTGTCGTTAGCCTTGTACTACATTTCTTTGTCTTCTAGGGATTCTGGCTTTCCTGAAATCATCATCATCATCCAGAGCCAGTGGAATCACACACATTTTTGTCGGTGTTTTAGTGCCCCCCATTATTCATCAGGCACATTCCTCATTGCCTTGGGCACGCACTTCGGCTAGTTGGCTGGTAGTGCATCGTCGTAAGCTGTACAAATTCTAAGCAGCTTTCTACTAGAGCACAGTTCTTCTTAGCCGCTTCATAAATCTACAGTTCCCTGTTTCCCACTAAGCACGCCAATAAGTTTTAGAAAATTCCTTCCACGAGCACAGAAAAATCTCACGCCAGTGGAAGATCGGATGGATTGCATGTCCGGGGCATCTCGTCCTCGTGTATCTTGTCATGTCTGCAATGCTTGCATTTTCCAGATGATGGCCATTGTGCAGGCAAAGTGGTTTGAAAAACAATTCGGTAAGATTCGTCGATCCTTCCTCTGGGCGGGCAAGATGGAAACCTCAGGTGGGCACTGCCTCATCCACTGGGACACTGTATGCCGCCCCTCTATCTATGGTGGACTAGGCATGTCCAATCTCCATCTCGTGAGCCGCGCCCTGTGGGTCAGATGGGAATGGCAGCAGCACACCTTTCCTGATAAGCCTTGGCATGCTTGCGCTGCCGTTTCCCACTGATCCCCAGATTCAATCCCTCTATCGAGCATGCACTGAAATCACCATTGGAGATGGGCAAAACACCTTGTTCTTGCATGCTCACTGGCTCAACGGTTCAGTTCTGAAAGATCGGCTACCTCACCTGTTCAAGCACTCTGTCAACGCTGCCATGACAAACAGCAAATGGATCCACTGCATCAAGCGTGACCCTATGGTTCAGGTTCTAGAGGAGTACATCTTTCTCTGGCATCGAATCCCAAGACTTCACCCTGGTTCATTCACGCCCCGACCAAATCAGATGGAAATTAACCCCAGATGGGCAGTACTCAGCGCACTCTGGTTATATGGCTCAGTTTGAAGGTTCCATTAGATCCAGCTTCAGGTTGCTCATCTGGCCATCGAAGACACCTGCCAAATGCCAATTTCATGCCTGGCTTGCGATCGAAAATCGATGCCTCACAGGGGACAACCTTGAGAAGTGTGAGTGGCCGAACTCGACGTTCTGCCTGCTGTGCCAGATCCACTACGAGTCGGCTCTCCACCTGTTTGCCCAATGCTCATACTCCAGATCAATTTGGTGCCGCACCTTTGCTCACTTTGACCTCTCGAACATAGCTGCCCCGGCTGCATATGAGCTATCCCTCCAGAATTGGTGGCTCAATTGCGTAACCAACGTGCCCAAAGCGACTAAGCAAAAAAAAAATCTGCTGCATCATCATCGCTGTCTAGTGGCCTCCGGAAATTAGGGGAACAACAGAATTTTCAACTCCAAATCCTGCTTGGAAGATGCCCTACTGTCGAAGATCACTGATGAGCTTTGCACCTGGCACTTTGCCGGCCTTGCTGGCGCAAGATGGATCGGAGTAGTCATCCTTTAGTCTATCTCCCTTTCTTCCTGTAAAGATGGACCTGTAATGACCTTTATTCTTTTTTCTCCTTAATGAAATGAACTCAGTGCTGGCTGTTTTTCATCAAAAAGAAAAAGAGAAAAAACTCGCAGAAAGATCACCAAGTGCAACCTTCTGTGAGATACATCCAGTGTCACATATACTGTGTCTTGCAACAAACAAAGAAACCTCCACTTTCATAACAAATGGCAACAGAACCTTCTGTCACTTGCTTCAATGCGCTACACATTTGGGTCTTGATGGGGAGATTGGATTTATGTTTCCAAAATAATCTTCTAGTACTGGATTTTCTAATATTTGCTTATACAAGGTACTCTGTTACACCACTATGTTAGTATTAAGTATTTCCATTTGCATTGCAACCTATCTACTGGATTTCGTAATCTTTCCGTGCACAAGTTACTCTGTTACACCACTATGTAGTATGATTTGGGCTGCAACATTCTGTATGCTCCTGGAGAATCGGTAGTTAAAAAAATTACTCCCTCCGTTTTAAAATATAGGATGTTTTATGTTTGTGAAGTAAATGTATCTAGACATCTTTTAGTGTGTAGCCTAGATACATTTGCTTCACAATGCTAAAATATCTTATATTTTAAAACGGAGGGAGTACATCATAATTGTATGCTGTTGTACACTGCTGAAATATGGTTTTTAGTTACATACATTGTCCTTATTTTCTGTTTTTCAGGTGTTGGTAAATCTTCATTGGTGCATCTCCTCTTAAATGGTTCTTCTGTTGCTCGACCAGCTCAGACAGTAGGATGTGAAGTGGGTATTAAGGTAGGTACTCTTGTTCTGTCCTGTCCCCGCTTGTTCCATTTGCATCTGTATCCACTTACACCTGCCACTGTTATTATTTCAGCATGTTACTTATGGAAGTGCAGGGGGTTCTTCTAATAACATCAGTAGTAATGTTGAAAGGAACTTTTTTGTTGAGCTTTGGGATGTCTCAGGGCATGAACGCTACAAAGCTTGTCGTTCGATTTTCTATACACAGATCAATGGTAAATGATGCGTTTCTCTTAATTACCATCGTTTTGCTGCTCTGCATCTTTATACCCATCAAGGAATGTCTTTAGAGTTACTTACAGTATGAGCAAGCTGATCTATTTTAGTTGGTATTTGACCCCAAAAAAAGCTGTTCAAGCGAAGGACTTCTTAATATATTTTGCAACTGCTTATGCATAAATCAGTAAATCTTTAGGTGTATGCACTTTTGTATTTGTTGTTAGTGCTTCAGTTTGTTCTCCAGTAGATATGTCTGCTCATGAAACCTCTTAGAAACCCCTGCCCTTTTTAGATCCGTAAACAAATAGTTGTTGTGTTTCTTATTACATTTGCAAATACAGCATTCACCCTTCCCGATTTTATCTGTCAGGTGTCATATTTGTATATGACCTTTCCCAGAGGAATACCAAGACAAATTTGAATAAATGGGCAGTTGAAGTTGCAGAAACAGGCTCCTTTTCAGCTCCACTTGCATCTGGTGGCCCAGGAGGACTCCCAGTGCCTTATCTTGTAATTGCTAATAAAGTGGATATTGTAGATGGCACTAGAGTCAGAAACGGAAGTGTTGTTGATGTTGTTCGTCAATGGATCGAAAAGAGGGGTCTTCTTCCTTGTAATGAAGAACTTCCACTCACAGATAGCTTTCCCGGGAAGTCTGCTCTAAACTCGGTTAGGTTTCTTGTTGAAGAATTTCTGCTCATATCTTGCTCTACATGCAATTCATTTTCTCTTGTGGAACCACTATCCTTTTTCATACTTTGTTGTTTCAGTTATTTTTTTCTTGAACACACATGTAAATGCCTGTCATTTCGTATCTGTATCGTTTCATTTATGTACTTTGTGTCTTGCATAATTGCAGGCTGCCAAAGAAGCAAGATATGACAAAGAAGCTGTGATCAAGTTTTTCCGCATGGTTTGTTTATAATTGTTCCATTTGTTGGTTTTCCTCGTACTTTCTGTTTTCATCTGCTAATGCTGTTGAAATGCATCCTTCAGTTGATCAGGAGAAGATACTTTTCGAATGAGCCTGCTGCCCCAAGTCCCTGGTCTCTTACTCCTAGGGAAGATAACATCCTCCCTGTAGTGACTCTCAAAGATGATGCTGATAACTTACACAGGAAAAGGTGAGCTTGCCTAACATGTAACACATTAACTCCCCACTTAAAGAAATCCAAACACATACAAATATATGAGCAGGAAAGTACGAAGGAGAGCAATTTGTTCACATGAGGCATAACTCTGACCCGAACATGTATAGTTGCACTTATGCACCAAATTTTGCAGCTACAGCGGGGAGGACTATATGTTAAGTGGAGTATTGCCACTGCCAGCACAGAGGAACCTCCCACCGCCACCAATTCTCGATCCACAGCCGGCAGCGTTTTCTGCAAACAACTACAGATATCACAGATACTCCTCGCCATCGCTTACTGAGATAAGCAGCAATAGAACAAACCATGAAAAGTTTAATGTATAATACAGTGGATGAAATGGTTTAAAGGCCGTTGCCTTTCAACCTTGGAAGCAATGTAGGATCGGTGCCTTGGTGTTGAATTCCAGCGGGTATCACGAACCCTCTGATGCCTTGCTTTGCAGCATATGGAAGGCGCCAACTTGGTCTTCTTTGTTGGCCTGATCTATAGCTGATTGATGGTGGGTGACTCTTTTATTTGTTTTCTTCCATATCTGTTCATTTAAGACATAGTGATCAATTGTTATTTCCATTAAGAAGTAATGGAAAATGGCCTATCCTGGTTCGAAAGTACATAGTGGCGGAGCAAAGGAGAATGGACTGTACATTGATATAGCTTAGAAGCATTTTAATGTTCTAATTTATGTAACCTATACATAAGGAATTGAAGCGGCGGAAACTGCATGTTTGGGGCTTTTTGGAATGTAAGATTTAGGTACTCCCTCCGTTCTATAAAACTTGTCGCTAATATGAATGTATCTAGACACTAAAATATGTCTAGACATATTCATTTTAGCGACAAGTTTTATGGAACGGAGGGAATAGAAATAGAAAATATATGTCATTGTTTGAATGAGTGCGTACATGTGGTAATGTGCTTTAGCGTCTACTTGAACTTGGTTTTCTAAAAAAAGGTATGCCATTGAACATGATACAATATCGATCAAAGAATCTTACTCCAAAATAATTGGTCATAACATCATATGTTAATTGGGTAAGCAAAGAGGAGAGAGTGGCATGAAGCGGGCCTAGATGTAGCCAATGGTACTTTGTTTCTGAAAAGGAGTATAACTCATGTCCAAAATCAAACAATGTAAAGTTTAACCAAGTCCATCAATTTTTTGCCAACCTATATAGGTATATATCATATGAAAATATATTTCATGATGCATAGGATATTCGTTTGTATTGCAAATGCTAATAGGTTTTCTATGAACATGGTCAAACTTTACAGTGTTACTATGAAAAAAATGTATATGACTTCTTTTCTGAATAGAGGGGCTACGGTTTAGGCTGAGCACAACAACAAACTAGCATGATCTGCAAAACAAGGTGAAAGGACATGTTCCTAGCTTTTAGTTTTTGGGTGTTTAATTACAACACAAGGCAATTAATCTTGTGCTAAGCATTGCAAGGATTCTCCAGGTATTACACAAGACTGATGTTGAAGAGAAGTTTGGAAAGGGGACTACTGTAGAAAGGCTCAAAATTATCCAGATGAGTGCATTTTTACAGGGCCGGAAATTTGATTTCAGGGCCAGAAATTCCGCTCTAGGGCCGGAATTTCCGCCCCTGGACAAAATTTTCGGGGGCCGGAATTTCCGTCCCTTCGAAATTAGGCTAAGTCCTTTACTTTGTGTTGTGGTGCAACACTCAGTAAAGGGGCTAGAAATTCTGGTATTGGCAGAATTTCCGGGGGCCGGAAATTCCATAATTTCCGCCCCTGCGAAATCTGGCTAAGTACTTAACTGAGAGGTGTGGTGCAGCTTCCAAGAAGGGGGCCGGAAATTCTGATTGACCAGAATTTCCGGGGGCCGGAAATTCCAGAATTTCTGGCCCTGCGATTTTTCGCTAAGTCCTTTTACTCAAGCTGTGGTGCAACTCTCAGTAAAGGGCCAGAATTTCTGGCCGGAATTTTCAGTTTGAAAATTTCTGGGGGCCGGAATTTCTGCCCCTGGCTAGAATTTCCGCCTTAAGTGAACCCCGAAATTTCCGCCCTCTGGCCGAAATTTCTGGTGTAAGTTACCTCCAACGGGCAAATTTCGAGCTGGCCTATAAATAGTCGTCCCCTACCTCAGATCCGAGCTACCTCGTCCACACTCTCTCTCCTCCATTAATGCAGAGCTTTAACTCCGTAGATCTTCTTCCCTAGCCAACCAAATCCCTTAAGATTTGGTAGATTGGGAGAGGAGCCCTAGATCTATAATCCTACCCAAGTGATTTGTGTTTGCTTCACTCTTCCTCCGTGGAACTTGCCTTGGGCAAGAGAGGTCACCTCAAAGCTTCCTCCATGTAAAAGCTTTGTGATTTTCTTGTTGGGAGCCTCCAATTGAGTTGTGGAGTTGTGCCCCAACCTCCGTGTAAGGGTTTCGGTCGGTGCCCCCAATACCACCGCTTAGTGGAAACGAGCTAGCCTCTGTGGCTTGCTCACCGGAGAACAAGGTGAGCCTTTGTGGCGTTGGTGGACTCCGTGTCGCCACACCTCTCCAACGTAGACGTACTTCCCCTCAAAAGGAAGAAACTACGGGAATACATCCTTGTGTCTCCGGTCTCCGCTTTTCGGTTACTTCTTACCCTTACTTGTATCTTGCTTGTGTCTTGCTTACTTGCTTGCTTGTCACTCTTAGGAAATTCATATAGTTGCACATCTAGTGAATTTACTTTGTGTCAAGCCTTAAAATTGAAAAAGATAAAAAATTTGTGTAGCGCCTATTCATCCCCCCTCTAGTCGCCCGTTAAGATCCTTTCAATTGGTATCAGAGCAAGGGCTCTTTGATTGGGCTTAACTGCCTAAGAGATTATGGGCGACGAGGAGCCCGCCACTAAGGCGGATCTTAATAACCTAATGCACGAATGTATGCCATGATGGTAGTCATGGAAAGCCAAAAATCTCAACTCGACGCCCTCACTAGTGGGGCTTCAAGTTCCACTCCTCCAACTCCGGTTGAAACCTCGGATAAGCCATCCTTAGGCGAGGTTGATCCGGAGAAGGTTGAAGAAGTTGAGGGCGACGATGATGCCTCCAAAAAGGGCAACACACCTAGGGGACATGGCACGGAGACTCCACCGCCGGTGAGCTATATCTTCGGTAGACACCTCCAAATGCCACATCTTGCTTCATGCGGCCCACCGCCACTACTTGATGCTTCTAGCTTTGCCAATTGGCAAGATAACATGCGCTCTCACATAAACTTTGTGTGTATTGAGCTTTGGAGAATCATTGAGCAGGGTTTTCATCCAACTTCCAAGGACTTGAACAACTTGCTACCTTGGGAGCAAATCGACAAGCAACTCAATGCCTCCGCTTTGCATCTCATCCACATGTCTCTCACTGAGAAGGACAAGGCGTTCGTCCGCAACATCACCTCCGCCAAGGAAGCTTGGGATGCTCTCACGAACCTCTTCATCGACAATGAGAGTATTCAAGAATCCAAGTATGATGAAGCTCATAACGATGCATACAACTTTGCCATGCTTGATGGTGAAAGTCCCGAAGAACTCCATAGGCGCCTCTCAGCACTCCAAGTGAAGCTAGTTGATCTTGGGTCTACCCAATGCGATTGGAAGTGGATGAAGAGAAAGTTCATTCAAGGTCTCTTTCCCTTCTTCAAGGACACCGTGAACTCAATCAAGGGAAATGCCAACTTCCGGAAGATGTCCGCATATGATATCTTGCAAGAGATGGTCGCAAGAAAGATCTCCGAGAAGAATGCAGATGATGCTCTTGCCCGAGCTCGTGGTGTTCGTGCTCCTAACCTTGCATGGGGAGACCAAAGCTCGCTTTGAGATTCTCCTAGATCAATATAACGAGTCTCTCCAACTTAATGATAAAAATGAGGAACGCATTTTTGAGCTAGAAGGGCATGCTCGTGAGTATGCCGATGAAATTGCTACACTCACTCAATCCCTTGAGGTTGAGCAAGACCTTAGGATGGCACTTGAGGCATCCAAATTGGGTCTTGAAGAGTCTCATAATCTAGACATTGGTAAACTTAAAAGTGATTGAGACATTGCTCAATCCGTAGCAAACGAACTTAGGTTGCAAAATGAAAACCTTAATCTTATAATTGCTAAAGAAGTAACCAAGTTCCCTTCTAGCACTTTTGTTGCAAGTTCATGCCACACTAACCCTCTTTATGAGAAAGATTCCCCCAATGGTGATAAACGGCTTGATGAGCTTTTGAGTGCACAAAAGCAACATGGTGACAAGACTGGACTTGGCTTCACCTCCAAGTCGAAGAAGAAGAGGAACAAGAAGAAGAATAACAAGAAGAAGAAGTTTCTTGTGCCTACAACTCCTCCTAAGAAGCGCATCCCAAATGACATATGATTTGATGAGGATGGCAATGTCTTTGAGGAGGAGGGTGAGCTAGTGAAGGAAGTGATTGGGAATGCCAAAAAGGCAATGCCTAATCACAACAACTTTGCGGGAAAATATAATCCTTCCTATATTCTTTGCCGTGCTTATGATGGGCATGTATATGCCAAATTTGTTGGTTCACCTAATGAACACATTGCTTGGTCTATTTGGGTTCCTAAGACCCTTGTCACTAACAAAAGAGGACCCATTGAAAAATGGGGACCTAAAAACAAGACTTGATCTCTTGTAGGGCTTTGCTTTCGGTGCGGGACAATGGATAATTGATAGTGGTGCTACCAATCATATGTTCGGAAGCAAAAAGTTGGTGAAGGAGCTTCGCACCGGTTCATCTAGTGCGGGCTACGTCACCTATGGAGACTCCTCAAGGTCAAAGGTATTGGGTCTTGGTAAAGTTGTCATCTCTCAAAATGTTACCGTGGAAGATGTCATGCTTGTTGAGACTCTCTCTTATAATTTACTTTCCGTAGCTCAACTTGCCGATATGGGCTTTGCAACTTTCCTTGATGTTGGGATTGTGGTTCTTTTGTGGAGCAAGTCTCTTAAAGTAGCCTTTGTTGGGCATGTCGAAAATGGCTTATATGTGATTGACTTCTCGAAGAAAGTCACTAAAGCCGCGACTTGCTTAATGGCTAAAGTTGACATGGGATGGCTTTGGAATCGCCGGCTAGGCCACGTCAATATGAGAACTTTGCAAAGTCTCTACAAAGGTAACCACATCCTAGGACTAACCGTTCTAACCTTTGCCAAAGATCGTGTGTGTAGAGCTTGCATTAAAGGAAAGATGCATGAACTTCCTCATCCTAGCAAGACGATCATTTCTTCTAAGAGGGTCCTAGAGCTCCTTTACATGGACCTCTTTGGACCTCCATCTCACGCAAGTCTAGGAGGAAAGAAGTATTGTTTGGTGATTGTTGATGACTACTCAAGATATACATGGGTCTACTTCTTCAAGCACAAATACGAGACCCAACAAACCGTCAAGGACTTCACCAAGGAAGTTGAACGCCAATATGGCCAAGATATCTTGATGATTCGAAGTGACAATGGGACGGAGTTCAAGAACTATACATTAAATGAATTCTTGAGTGATGAAGGGATACGTCATCAATACTCGACTCCCTACACTCCGCTACAAAATGGTGTAGCCGAGCGGAAGAACCGGACCTTGATGGACATGGCTAGGACAATGTTAGCGGAGTTAAGTCTCCGTATAACTTTTGGGCCGAAGCTATCAATACCACGTGTCATGCGTCTAACCGGTTATATCTTCGCAAGGGCTTGAACAAGACTCCATATGAGATCCTCACCGGCAACAAGCCTAACATCAAATACTTTCGAATATTCGGTTGTAAGTGCTTCTATCTTAAAAAGGGTGTCCATTTGTCCAAGTTTGACTCTAAAGCTCTTGAGGGTATCTTTGTTGTTTATGCCGCCGAATCTCATACTTTTAGAATCTTTGACAAAGAGTCCACTCGTGTTGTTGAAGTTTCTAATGTGAGATTCGACAAGAATGACGGCTCCCATGTGGAGCAAAGTAGTGTTTGTGATGTAGGTGACAAAATACCTCCTCGAGCCATAAGAAGAATGGGTGTGGGTCATCTCATACCCATTGAGGAACACCTTTTGGCGAAAGGAGAATGACTATTCTCTACTCAAGTGGAGCCTTCATCTTCACAAGCTTCACAAGGTCTGATTGATGCTAACCAAAGACAAGCTCTAGACCCTCACCCAAGCGAGCAAGGCCAAGATCAAGACCAAGTGGACGGTGGTGAGTCTTCACCAATGGTAGATCAAGGTCAAGCTCAAGATGATGAACAAGCTCAAGTTGAAGGTCAAGGCAAGGACCAAAATGGTGGTGATGACTAAGTAGCTTCTCAAGAGTCTTTTGAAGAAGCTCAAGCTCGCCGTGCAAGAAAAGTGGAAGAGGTTCTTCGCAAGGAGAGTCATACCATGGATAGTGTGATTGGAAGTGTGAGGAAAGGGGTTTCCACAAGGAGACAATTGGCCAACTTTAGTAGCCATCATGCCTTCGTCTCTTGTGTGGAACCCCAAAAGGTGTTTGAGGCACTTGAAGACCCGGATTGGGTAGAAGCTATGCACGAAGAACTCAACAACTTCAAGCGCAACAAAGTTTGGTCATTGGTGGAGAAGCCCAAAGATTGCCGCAATGTCATTGGAACCAAATGGGTGTTCAAGAACAAACAAGACGCAAATGGGATTGTTGTGAGGAATAAAGCTCGCTTGGTTGCTCAAGGATACTCTCAAGTTCAAGGCATTGACTATGGGCAGACCTATGCTCCCATGGCTCGCCTCGAGTCAATCCGTGTCCTCCTTGCTTATGCTTCTCACCACAATTTTAAGTTGCATCAAATGGATGTGAAGAGTGCTTTTCTAAATGGTCCTCTTCATGAATTAGTATATGTAAAGCAACCCCCAGGCTTTGAGGACCCTCATTTCCTAAACAAGCCCCACGTGCGTGGTATGAGCATCTTAAAGAGTTACTAGTAGACCATGGGTTTGAAATAGGGCTCATTGATCCAACTCTTTTTACTAAGAAAGTCAATGGGGAGCTTTTCATATGCCAAATTTATGTTGATGACAATATTTTTGGGTCTTCTAACAAAATCTTCAATGATGAATTTGCAAAGCTAATGACCGACAAATTCGAGATGTCGATGATGGGGGAGTTGAAGTTCTTTCTTGGCTTTGAAGTTAGGCAATTGAGAGGAGGGACCTTCATCAACCAAGCCAAGTACATCCAAGATATGCTCAAGAAATTCGACATGGACTCCGGAGTGAAAGGAGCCAAAACTCCCATGCCTACAAAGGTTACTCTTGAACTCGATCCAAATGGTAAACAAGTGGATCAAAAGCTTTATCGCTCTATGATTGGCTCTTTGCTTTATCTTTGCGCATCTAGACCCGATATCATGCTTAGTGTGGCAATGTGTGCACGATACGAAGCCGCCCAAAAGGAAAGCCATTTGATGGCCGTCAAAAGAATCTTTCAATATTTAATTCATACCCCAACTTTTGGCCTTTGGTACCCAAAGAGATCAAGCTTCGAGCTTGTTGGGTACTCGGATTCCGATTGGGCGGGAGACAAAGTGGATAGGAAATCAACTTTCGGGGCTTGCCAATTTCTTGGTAGGTCCTTGGTTAGTTGGTCTTCCAAGAAGCAAAATTGTGTGTATCTCTCCACCGCCGAAGCCGAGTACGTGTCCGCGGCGAGTTGTTGTGCTCAACTCCTTTGGATGCGGCAAACGTTGAAGGACTATGAAGTTCATTGTGACAAGGTTCCACTCTTGTGTGACAATGAGAGTGCCATCAAGATTGCTCATAATCCGGTTCAACATAACAAGACGAAGCACATCGAGATCTGGCATCACTTCATCCGGGACCACATTAATCGAGGTGATATTAACCTATCTTATGTAGGTACAAATGATCAACTTGCCGACATCTTCACAAAGCCCCTTGATGAAGCAAGATTCTGAGAGTTGAGGCATGAGTTGAATATCATTGATTCTTGCAATATGGCTTGAAAGTGTGCACTCATTCCCATACTATAGCACGTGTTCTAATCTAGATGTGGGCATGGATATAGGGGGAGTGTGGTCCTAATTAATTGGACTATCCCTCCCCCATAATGCCGAAAGTAATGAAATCATTCTCTTAATATCATTTTGTGATATGTGAGCTTCAATGATGAGTATTAGTTATGGACCCAAGATATATCTTCGCGGCCCAATGCCAAAACACTCATACATGCTGGCTTCGGCCACCGACCTCTTCTTTTTGAAGAGTTAATTCCTTGAAAATCCTATTTGAGTTTTATTGAGCTTTCTTTGTCGTTTGTTTCTCTTTGATATGGGAAGGCACTTATGTTGGTTTTTACCGAGTTTTTGTTGTATCTTGCAACATTAAGTGCCGAGAACCACTCCATGCTTGTTTCTCTATCCTAAGCCCCCATCGTCTCTAAAACTTTTCTTTCTAACACACAAGTCATCCTCTTCTTTTACCTTGGTCCTTGATGAGATGGCCGGACTTTCCTTGTGCAAGTGGTAGAATTTTCCAAAGGGTGGAAACCCTTATTTCCTTAGCAAAATTTCTTGCTCCCATGTACTTCTCATGAAGTGGTGCACTTCTCAGTACATGGGGCGGAAATTTTCCCCAGAAATTTGGGCGGAAACATTAAATTTCCGCCCCCCCGGAAATTCCACTCACTTACCCCGGAAATTCCGGGGGCCGGAAATTCCACCCCAGGGCCGGAATTTCCGTCCCCAGCGGTTAGTCTATAAAAGGAGGGGTCGGGGTGAAGATACCCTATGGCATCTTCTTCCACCCCCGACCCTCTCTCTCCAAACTGCCGCCGCCCTCTTATCAAGACCATCTCTGGCGACTCCCTAGCCGCCGGAATCTCCGGATCTCGCCGGCCTGTGCTCTCCTCGACGTGGGGAGTCTCTTCCTCCACATCATTTTCGCTATGGATGACAGTATTGTCCCAAATCTCTCACCCTAGGTGCCCTTGCCCTAGTTCTTGATTAGTTTGGGCCGATCCATTTTTGTTGTTGCAAAGAGCTTGCATCTAGAGGTAGTATCCTGCCTAGGGAACCTAGCATTGAACTTAGATTGGTGCCGATCTACTTTTTCTAGAGATTTTTGCCTCTATTTCGTAGTTTTCTAACCAGGCCAGAATTTCCACCCCTAGGGTCGGAAATTCCGGGGGTGGGCCGGAAATTTTGCCCTGTTGGCCGAAATTTCCGCCCCTCCTATCAGACCACTACGACCTAGAGGGATCATCTCTTTTTGGGTTCGCACCTCTAGTTCCTTTCTATATTCTTTCTAGACCTCCTTTTCGACTTGTGTGTTCTCAACCCCATGCTTTTCTCCCTACTTCTTTCATAGGTGACTCTAGCTCTCATCCTCTTCGAGACCAGCGTGGACATTCTGCTACTCGCAAGCGGAACTTTCGGTATGCCTCTGAAGGAACCTTTGAGGATGAGTATTCGACTCGCCAAGCTGATGAGGAGGCTGCTCAAGAGGTTGCATAGGTTAAGGCAGCCAAGAAGGCTGCACGTCGCCAAGCAAGGGTGCCCCAGGTCAACTTTGAGACCATGAGTTCTGTGGAGTACAGTGCCTTGAGGTAGCTTGACTGGTTTGCTGATGACCCACAAGTATAGGGGATCGCAACAGTCTTCGAGGGAAGTAAAGCCCAAATTTATTGATTCGACACAAGGGGAGCCAAAGAATATATGTAAGCCTTAACATATGAGTTGTCAATTCAGCTACACCTGGAAACAGTCTTGCTCGCAGTGGTTTATCAGTGGCAACAGTTTTACAGTGGTGATAGTAGTGAAACAGTAACAGCAGTAGTAAAATAGCAGCGGTAATAGTAGTGATAGTAAACAGTATGAACAAATACTGTAGGCATAGGGATGGATGTATGGGCGTTGCATGGATAAGATAATTCATGAAATCAATGAGACATGGGCATTGCAGATAAATAATGATAAAGCATCCTAGTACAAACAATCATAGGCATGTGTTCCGTATATAGTCGTACGTGCTCACAAGGAGAAACTTGCACGACATCTTTTGTCCTACCAGCCTGTTGCAGCAGGGCCTCAAGGGAAACTACTGGTAATTAAGGTACTCCTTTTAATAAAGTACCGGAGCAAAGCATTAGCACTCGGTGAACACATGTGATCCTCACATCGTAGCCATCCCCTCCGGTTATCCTAATTTCTGTCACTTTGGGGCCTCGAGTTCTGGACAACAATATGTGTATACAACTTGTAGGTAAGACCATAAACAACAAGTATCATCATAGAAATAATAACATGTTCAGATCGGAAATCATGGCACTCGGGCCCAAAGTGACAAGCATTAAGCACAACAAGTTGCAACAATGTCATAGGCACTAAATAAAGATACTAGGCACTATGCCCTAACAATCTCATATCAAATTACATGAACGATCTCATCCAATCTCTGTCATCCCCTCACCTACAGCGGGGAAATTACTCACACATGGATGGGGGAGTCATGGATGGTCGATGGAGGAGCGTCGATGATGATGGTGATGAAGATCTCCTCCGAATCCCCATCCCGGCAGGGTGCCAGAATGGAGTTTCTGGTTCCGAATCGCGGTTTCTGATGGCGGCGGCGCAGCGGAAGTCTATCTGGGAAAAACGCCGTCTCCCCGATATAATCGAGTCAGGGGGTATATATAGGCAAAAGGAGAGGTCGAGGGGACGGCCGAGGCGTCCTCACACCAGGTGGGCGCGGCCAGGGCTGGGCCGCGCCCCCTGTGCATGTGGGGCCCTCGAGCCTCCCCTCCGTCTCGTCTTCTGGCTCCGTGGGTCTTTCGGTGAAATAGGATTTTTGATGATTTTTCCCGAATTTTTACTGAAAGTTGGATTTCTGCACAAAAACGAGACACCAGAGCAATTCTGCTGAAAACAACGTTAGTCCGTGTTAGTTGTATTCAAAACACACAAATTAGAGGAGAAACAATAGCAAAAGTGTTCGGGAAAGTAGATACGTTTTGGACGTATCAACTCCCCCCAAGCTTAGCTATTTGCTTGTCCTCAAGCAATTCAGTTAACAACTAAGAGCGATAAAAGAAACTTTCACGAACACATTTGCTTCATACGATGTATATATACTAACTATGTGATCAAATACTCAGGCAATTCATAATAAGAAATATGCAACTAATGTCACCTCATAGTCAAGCAAGCTATGAAAGAGTGCCAATGCACTAATAACAAGTAACATGTACATAAGAAGCTACAAGATTGTAATATGCATAAATGATATAAAAGAGTGGTATCCAGCTTGCCTTTATTTGTGGAGCAAAACATAAATGCTAAGGCACCTCTGAAGTCCAAGGGAAGACTAGAAGTAAAAATATCAAAGATACAAGAATCAAAGTTATACCACAATTAACCGTGTTCTGGGACAAGCACATTACACTAAGAATAACAGCTATGCTCTCAAGTAGTGCTTTAAAGTTAGAAGATGATGACTCAACATAAAAGTAAACGAATGGCCCTTCGCAGAGGGAAGTAGGGATTTAACATGTGCTAGAGCTTTTCATTTGTAAAACAGAGATAAAACTTTATTTTGAGAGGTGGTTGTTTCATGTCAACGACTGGCAATGGGGACTTGCTATCTTCCATAATAAACAAGTGAGAGCGGTTTCGAGTTCTTTGAAACTTTGGCACATTGGTGCTCTTTTTATAAAGCTTTGGCACTCCTCCCCACCTTTTTTCCTTTCTCAAACCATGGCTAACCGATTCCATCGGGTGCCCACCAACTTTCACATTCCATGGAGGAGTGCCTTTTTCTTTCTTTCTTTTTAGAATTAGATTATAATGGTCTGACCAGCTCTCATGCAAAATTAATGACGAGCAGATGAAGCTGCCTAGTCGAGGGGTACTTAATTTAATATGGAAGATAGCAATTCCGACCACTACGTCCCCATGAGCTAAAAACAGTGGCACAAAATGAGAAGTAGTTGAAAGTTTTGAAAGGTAGCACATGAAAATTTACTTGGAATGGCTTTCAAATACCATGCGTAGGAATTTATAGTGGACTCTTTGGTAGACTTGGTTTTTGGTAATTGGATGCACGAGTAGAGCTCATACTCAGTACAAGTGAAGGCTAGCAAAAGACGGGGAAGCGACAATCGAGAGAGCAATAACTGTCATAATCATGCTTGCGACAAAACAAAATTAATATAGGCATAAAAATGATACAAGAACTCTGAGGCAAAGTAAATCATCAAGGCTTAATTGACTTTTTGTTCAGTCATGTGCATGCTTGAGCATGTGCCAAGTCGATTCAAATGAAGCTTTCGGAGGAGGATACCACAAATACATACCATATTATGAATAAAACAATTCAAGCAAGCGTCTACATGACATGCTACAAACTATTAGTAAATTGGAACTAATCATATGAAAGCAAGAACTACAAAGCATCCATTAGATAACATATACCTTACATGAACCGACTAAGCAAGTCCACATAGACGAGTATATGTACAAAAATGAAAACAAATAGAGTTCATACCAGCCTCTTACCACATCTCGGATTGTCATATGTCGTCATTATTGCTCTTCACTTGTGTGGCTTGAATAATATAAAGTGAATACCAAGCTCCAATGGAGTAACACGAGACTAAACTCTGCAACAAACTTTACAAAACCGAAGAAGAACAACAAATATTTTTGGGGTTTTCGATTGTTGAAGTAAGAACAAGAAGAAAATAGCAAACAAAGCAAAATATTTTTGGATTTTTCAAATAGCAAACCGAAAATAGCAAATAAAGCAAACCAAAGGTAGCAAACTAAAAAGACAAAGAGAGACAACGGAAATATTTTTGGTCTTTTTGTGTTTTGGAAAGGTGGAAATAAGAACAAGAACAATAAAGAAAGCGAAACATGGATATACATAGGACCGACAGAATATAATATGTAGATGAGTGGATCGTCGGCATACCTCCCCCCAAGCTTAGGCTTTTGGCCTAAGTGGAGATCAATCCCAACTCGGCCATGAGGTGGCACCTCCGTAGTGCGACGAAGAAACACCATCATCCTGACATGAGCTCGAGGACGCCCCGGAGTGGTACGTGGTGAAGTGATAGGCCGGCTCCTCCTCCTCCTCCTGGTCCACAATGCCATGCTGTACGTTGAAGCCGAGCACCCTAAGTCGCTCGTCCAACTCCTCCTTCATGCGTGACCATGGCCTGTTATCAATATTAAACAAACTGGGTTGTGGCAAAGGCACTTCCCTTTCCTCTCCATCAGTGAATAACATCCTGTAAACTAATTTCCCTGCACGTGAGTTAGCAGTAACAAAATGATGGAGCTTCATGGCAGCAAGATCAAGCCTCTGTGGAGTCAACAATATATCATTAGGAGCAATAGGAAGTTCAAGAGCAGCAACAATGCGCGCAGCAATAATACCTCCATAAATAGGTCCCCTAGCAGCTAGGCGACGAGCAATAATAGCACCGAGGTTATACTTCCTACTAACATCAAGAGCGGTAGCTAGAAAAGCTAAATGATAGTTGGAGATATTGCTAGTGTTTCCTCTACCAAGTACACTAGTGGCAAGATAGTAAGTAAAATATCTAATAGCTGGGAGTTGAATATTTCTTATCTTGCCACGCTGTGTGGTGCGGTCATCATCGTTGGTTACCCCTCGGTAGAGCTCCACTAAATCAGCGGGCTGCTGCAGCATCTTCCTCGCCGTCCCAAACATGGGTATACCTAAAATGTTACAAAATCTCTCCAAAGACATGGTGATAGGTCTATCATAAATCTTGAATGCAATGGAAGGATTGTAATGAGCATTAGTGAATTTAAAGCTTTCAACGAAAATCTTTGTGAGAATTGCATATTGATTACTCTCATCCATCATGTATGTAGTCAATCCAACCCTGTTAACAAGGAGCAAGAAATCATTAAGAATCCCTGCATCACTCAAGAAATTAGTACAAGGGAAGGTCGATGGATGTGCATCTCCATCGCCCCCCTCAAGGTTCGGTGACATAAGATCTTCATTATAGGATATCCTATATTGAGCAGTGGATCTTGAAGGCCTTGAGGACCTTGGTGCTTCTCTTTCAAACACTTCTCCATAGGTGTAGTTATCCATGTCCCTTTTCTGAAATTTTTAACAAAACTCATAAAATATGATTTTGAGATAAACAAATGTAGGGAACTACTATAGTGAGTTACTAGAGAGCTACCATGCATCAAAATATCATTTCTAAGCAATAGAACAAGCATGCATACTCATTTATCCTGCAACCTACAATGCTAAAATACTCAAGAAATACTCCACCAAAAGAAATTCTACTTGGACAAGCGGAGGAGTCACATACCGAAGAACAAATGCTCCAAATCTCAGCAGAAATGATGGGCTGAGCAAGGAGATCGAAAAATCGAGGTGAAGAACAGCAAGAACTCGGGTTTGAGCTAGGTGTGTCGTTGTTTTCGGGAGAGAGAAAGAGCAGAGGAGGAAGAGATAAGTGAGAGGCCAGGTGGGCCCCCCTCACACCAGGTGGGCGCACCCCAGGCTGGGCCGCGCCCCCTGTGTGGGAGATGGCATGGCAGCCCCTCCTGGTGTCTCCCAGGTGCCTCTCTGCCCCATTTTTGACATAAAAATTTATAAAGAATTTTCTGGAATTTTTCGAGAAACTTTATTTTCGAGGATTTTTCAGAAATTGGCATATCGATAAAAACTCAGAAAAATGAAGATGAAATGATTTCAAGCAAATCAAAACCAAGCATGCAGCAGCTCTGAGATACTCTTAATCATGTAACTAAACTAAAGGAATAAAATTGAACAAGTAAATATAAGTGAGGTGGAGTGGATGCGGTGAAAACGAAGTTTCGTTCATGTAAAATCACTTTGTTAACAAGGTTGAGCAAGTCTTGTTCCCAAACTAACTTTATATGAGGCAAAACTTTGCACTTCACTAATTGCTTATGTTACCTCAACTTTGATAGGCATAGTCCCAATCATAACAATTTTATATTCTTCCTTGGGCTTTCGCTCTGAACAAATAATTTCACCAACTTTGATGGTCTCAACATTCTTGACGGAATTTAGAGTGTTCTTTCTATCAATCTTCTTGGGAAAATAAACCGTGTACTCTTTATAATTGACATTGAAAGTTACCTTTCCTTGATTGCAATTAATAACAGCACCTGCAGTGTTTAGAAAAGGTCTCCCAAGAATAATAGACATATTATCATCTTCAGGCATTTCCAACACAAAAAAGTCAGTTAATATTAAACAACTGTTAGCAACTTGAACATGAACATTTTCACATATACCAATAGGAATAGTGGTAGACTTATCAGCCATCTGCAAAGATATATCAGTTGATACCAATTTTTCTAGATCAAGTCTCTTATAAAGAGAAAAAGGCATGACACTAACTCTGGCTCCCAAATCACATAAAGCAGTTCTAACATAGTTAATTTTAATGGAGTAAGGAATAGTTGGTATACCTGGATCTCCAAGCTTCTCCGGAACTTTACCATCAAAAGAATAATTAGCAAGTAAAGTGGAAATTTCCTCATTAGGAATCTTCCTTTTGTTAGTAACAATATCTTTCATATATTTTGCATAAGAAGGCATTCTAATAGCATCAGTCAAAGGAATTTGCAAAAATAAAGGTCTCATCCATTCACAAAACCTGTTGTAGTGTTCTTCTTCCTTGGACTTGTGTTTCTTATCAGGAAAAGGCATTGGTTTCTGCACCCAAGGTTCACTCTCTTTACCATGCTTGGTGGCAATGAAGTCTTCTTTGGTGTACTTTGCATTCTTATCAATCTTTTCTGGTTCCTCTTCAACTTCTTCTTTATCGGAAGCATCTCCTGGTTCAGTTTCAGCATCAGAAATAGAAATACTATTAGGATCTTTACCTGCATTAGATGATTCTGTAGTTGTTTTATGCTTCTTCTTCTTCTTCTTAGAAGGAATATCATCACTTGAAGTACGTTGAGAATCTTGCTCGACCCTCTTAGGATGTCCTTCAGGATATAATGGATCTTGAGTAGCAGCGCCACTTCTTGTGTGTATTTCACATGCTTGCTTCTCTCTTGCGGCATTAACTAGCAAGTCTTTTTGCACCTTGGTAAGCTGATCAATTTATGTTTGAACCATTTGAAAATGTTTAACAAGTATCTTCACATCATTGGAGGTTCTCTCCACAATATCCTGCAACTTGTTAATAGCTCTAGAATTTTCCAACAGATGATTATGGACCATTCTATTAAAATTTTCTTGCTTAACAATAAAATTATCAAATTCATCTAAGCATTGATCAGGAGGTTTAGAATAAGGAATATCTCTTTCATCAAAGTGTTGGAGAGAGTGTACCTCAATTGTAGATGAATGAGGGATTGGCTTACATAGTTCTTCTATAGGAGGTAAATTCTTCACATCTTCGGCCTTAATACCTTTCTCCTTAAGAGATTTCTTAGCTTCCTTCATAACTTCATCATTTAATTCAATCACCCCTCTCTTCTTTGGTGTAGGCTCTGGAACTGGCGCAGGTGTTGGTGCTGGTGTTGGCTCAACTAGAGTCCAGTCATCATGATTCTGGCTTATTTTAGCCATTAATTCTTCAGCTTCAGCCGGAGTTCTTTCCCTGAAAACACAACCAGCACAACTATCCAGATATGACTTAGATTCATTAGTTAGTCCATTATAAAATATATCAAGGAGTTCATTTTTAGGCAATGGTTCTTTAGGCAAAGCTCTAATTAAAGAACAAAACCTTGTCCAGGATTCAAGCAATATCTCTCCTTTTCCCTGTTCAAAATCAAAGATTTTCTGCACAGCAGCATGTTGAGCACTAGCAGGAAAATATTTCTGAAAGAAAGCATTAACCAAAGCAATAGGACTATTAAGAGATCCAGGAGACAAGCTATTAAACCAAGTTTTAGCTGCATCTTTCAATGAGAAAGGAAAAATCTTAGCAACAAAGTAAGTGTGGAGCTTAATATCATCAGAAAACAAATTACTCAAAGTAGAAAGCTCATTCATGTGCTCCATAGCACTCTCATCTTTAGTACCACAAAAAGGAGTTTTCTCAACAATAGATATGTAAGATAAATCCAAAGAGAAATCATAATCCTTATCTCTAATATTTATGGGAGAAGCAGCAAACTTAGGATCAGGAGACAAATTATATCTAACAGAACGTCTTGCAAGAAGTTCTTTAACCTCAGCAGCATTACGAGTAGCACGTGCTTTAGCAATAAAATCATCATTAAGCTCAATATAAGCATCATCATCAAAATCATCACTAGGACATTCCCTAGACTCAGGTGAACTAACAGGTGTAACAGTGGTGTTTCCCAACTTAGCTCTAGCAATAGTAGCATCTAAAAAGGAACCTAGTGAACCACTCTCATCAAGCACAATAGAAGCATCATCTAAATTATCAGTGGCATTTTCAAACTCAGCAGAAGTAGTAGCAGTAGCGTGTGGGTGTGGTGGTGTAAGCAACTTACTCATAACAGATGGTGAATCAAGAGCAACATAAGTGTTGAGAGTCATACCTCTTCTTGTAGTGGATGGCAATATAGGAACTTTTCCATCACGAGGTTTACCCATGATGAAAGGATTGCAGTGAACAATATGAATACCAAGTGAACTTACAAATAAAGCTATGCTCCCCGGCAACGGCGCCAGAAAATAGTCTTGATGACCCACAAGTATAGGGGATCACAACAGTCTTCGAGGGAAGTAAAGCCCAAATTTATTGATTTGACACAAGGGGAGCCAAAGAATATATGTAAGCCTTAACAGATGAGTTGTCAATTCAGCTGCACCTGGAAACAGTCTTGCTCGCAGTGGTTTATCAGTAGCAACAGTTTTACAGTGGTGATAGTAGTGAAATAGTAATAGCAGCAGTAAAATAGCAGCGGTAATAGTAGTGATAGGAAACAGTAGGAACAAATACTGTAGGCATAGGGATGGATGTATGGGCGTTGCATGGATAAGATAATTCATGAAATCAATGAGACATGGGCATTGCAGATAAATAATGATAAAGCATCCTAGTACAAACAATCATAGGCATGTGTTCCGTATATAGTCGTACGTGCTCACAAGGAGAAACTTGCACGACATCTTTTGTCCTACCAGCCTGTTGCAGCAGGGCCTCAAGGGAAACTACTGGTAATTAAGGTACTCCTTTTAATAAAGTACCGGAGCAAAGCATTAGTACTCGGTGAACACATGTGATCCTCACATCGTAGCCATCCCCTCCGGTTATCCCAATTTCTGTCACTTTGGGGCCTCGGGTTTCGGACAACAATATGTGTATACAACTTGTAGGTAAGACCATAAACAACAAGTATCATCATAGAAATAATAACATATTCAGATCTGAAATCATGGCACTCGGGCCCAAAGTGACAAGCATTAAGCACAACAAGTTGCAACAATGTCATAGGCACTAAATAAAGATACTAGGCACTATGCCCTAACAATCTCATATCAAATTACATGAACGATCTCATCCAATCCCTGCCATCCCCTCACCTACAGCGGGGGAATTACTCACACATGGATGGGGGAGTCATGGATGGTCGATGGAGGAGCGTCGGTGATGATGGTGATGAAGATCTCCTCCGAATCCCCGTCCCGGCAGGGTGCCAGAACGGAGTTTCTGGTTCCGAATCGCGGTTTCTGATGGCGGCGGCGCAGTGGAAGTCTATCTAGGAAAAATGCCGTCTCCCCGATATAATCGAGTCAGGGGGTATATGTAGGCGAAAGGAGAGGTCGAGGGGACGGCCGAGGCGTCCTCACACCAGGTGGGCGCGACCAGGGCTGGGCCACGCCCCCTGTGCGTGTGGGGCCCTCAAGCCTCCCCTCCGTCTCGTCTTCTGGCTCCGTGGGTCTTCTGGTGAAATAGGATTTTTGATGATTTTTCCCGAATTTTTACTGAAAGTTGGATTTCTGCACAAAAACGAGACACAAGAGCAATTCTGCTAAAAACAGCGTTAGTCCGTGTTAGTTGTATTCAAAACACACAAATTAGAGGAGAAACAATAGTAAAAGTGTTCGGGAAAGTAGATACGTTTTGGACATATCATTTGCTGAGGCCAGAGATGAGGAACTTGAGGCTAGCAGATTTTGGTGTCTGAATCAGAAGCTTATCTATAAGCAGGTTTACCGCACTATGTCCCAGAGGGTGTGTTACATGCATGTGCTGGACCACACTCATCTCAGGAAGAAGTCCGAATACTTTGGTGATGCTCTACAGATTATGAAGAGGCTCGGTCTATTTCACCTCATGGACATTCAGTGTCACTACAATAAGAAGATTATTCAGCAGTTCTACGCTACTCTCTCCTTTGAGAAAAATGAGGCTCTCACCTTCAAGTGGATGACAGGAGACGAAATGCGTCAATCCAACTTCTATGAGTTTGCTAAGTTGTTGAACTATGGATTCCAAGGTTTCAGTGTGCCAGTTGGTCATCGTGTGCATCAGCATGGAGCTCATCCGGATAAGAATCGTTTGGCTCATCTCTACTCTTCCAGTGGGAAGATTGGTACCATTGTGGGTTTGCTCCCTCTCTACAACATCTTTCTTCGCATGTTCCGGGAGAGTATTTCACCTGCTGGAGGAAATTAGGATGCTATTCGCTCGGCTCTTGTTGAGCTCATGTACCTCTCACCGCTGCTATATGAGTGAAGACCCCAATGAAGATTTCAGCTTGGATGTGATGCACTATATCTTTAATGAAATGCATGATGCTATGATCTCCAAGCGTACTCCTCCCTATGCTCCCTACATCATGCTACTCATTCTTGAGAAGGTCAAAGACATGGATTCCTCCAAAGGCAACTCCGAGCACAAGATCAAGCATATGAATGTGATCAAGCCCAAGGAGGAGAAGAAGAAGAAAGAGGCCCAAGCTAGAGGAACGAAGCATGTTCCTGAAGATGATGATGATGTTGAGATGGATGATCCTAGTTCTCCCGTGCACAAGACTTCAACCGCTGGCTCATCTCGCAGCAAGAAGAAGCTCTCTTGGTGGCAACACACTCTCTTGTGCATGAATGTTGCCATCCACAAGGAAAACTATGCTGGGTATGAAGAGAGGAAGGCCATCATTCACAATCAGAAGTCCCTCTTCCGTGAGATTCAGCTTATCCAAGACCCCACTGCTCAGCTCTCTCCTGTTTCTGATCAGCCCACCTACACTCCGTATGTTCAGTGGCAAGATGACAATGGCGTGGATTGGGCTCAGTTGGAGGCTCTCGCTCAGGGTAATGACGTCGAGGAGGTCTCCGAAGATGATGAGGATGGGTCCGATGATGAGTGATCTTCTTGTGGGTTGTAGCATCGCTCTTCTCCCTTTTTGGTGTCTCGATGCCAAAGGGGGAGAAGTAGTTCTATTTAGGATTTGCTTCGGGTTGGGGTTGTTAGTCGTTGTCTTATTTGCTTATCGCTTTCGTGAACTTTTTATGTGTGGAGACTTTGGTTGAACTACCTTATTGTAATAGGCTAGGTGAACTTCGTTATGATATTGTCTCCTCCTAGTGTGTGCAATTGTTTCTTGTTGTCTAGCTTTTACCTCGCACATGTCTAGGGGGAGCACTCGTATATGTTTTATATTGCAAATCCTTGTATTGTCATTAAACACCAAAAAGGGGGAGATTGAAAGGACATGTTCCAAGCTTTCAGTTTTTGGGTGTTTGATTATAACACAAGGCAATTAATCTTGTGCTAAGCATTGCAGGGATTCTCCAGGTATTGCACAAGACTGATGTTGAAGAGAAGTTTGGAAAGGAGACTATTGTAGAAAGGCTCAAAATCACCCAGAGGAGTGCATTTTTACAGGGCCGGAAAATTGATTTCAGGGCCGGAAATTCCGCCCTAGGGCCAGAATTTCTGCCCCTAGACAAAATTTCCGGGGGCCAGAAATTCCTGAATTTATGTCCCTTCGAAATTTGGCTAAGTCCTTTACTTTGTGTTGTGGTGCGACACTTAGTAAAGGGGCCAGAAATTCTGGTATTGGCAGAGCCAGAAATTCCATAATTTCTGCCCCTGCAAAATTCGGCTAAGTCCTTAACTGAGAGGTGTGGTGCACCTTGCAGGAAGGGGGCCGGAAATTCTGATTGACCAGAATTTCCGGGGGCCGGAAATTCCAGAATTTTGGGCCCTGCGATTTTTCGCTAAGTCCTTTTACTCAAGCTGTGGTGCAACTCTCAGTAAAGGGCCAGAATTTCTGAAGGAAATATGCCCTAGAGGCAATAATAATATTGTTATTATCATATTTCTTATTCATGATAATGTTTATATTCCATGCTAGAATTGTATTAAGCGGAAACATTAATACTTGTGTGGTTTATGAACAACACTGTGTCCCTAGTACGCCTCTACTAGACTAGTTCATTGATTAATGATGGTTAAGGTTTCCTAACCATAGACATGAGTTGTCGATTAATAATGAGGTCATGTCATTAGGAGAATGACGTGATGGACAGACCCAAATTAAGCACAACAATTAGATCGTGTCATTGTGTTCACAATTGCGTAGCTTTTCCTATGTCAGTATCCTATTCCTTAGACCATGAGATAATGCCACTCCCTGGTACCGGAAGAGAGCTTTGAGGTCATCAAACGTCATCCTATGAGAGGGTGATCATAAAGGTGTCTCTCAGGTAATCGGAAAGTACTTGTTGGGTTGCATGTATCGAGATTGGGATTTGTCCCTCCCATGTCGGAGAGATATACTCCGGGCCCACTCGGTAATCAATATCATACACCATTTGCAAACACATGATTAAGGAGTTTAATCACAGGGTGATATTGGATTGCGGAATGAGTAAAGAGTCTTGCTGTGAATGAGATTGAACTAGGTATGGCGATGCCGACGATCGAATCTCGGGCAAGTAAAATATCGCGAGACAAAGGAATTTGTATACGGGATTAATTAAATCCTGGCATCGTGGTTCACCGATAATGATCTTCGTTGAATATGTGGGAGTCAATATGGATTTCCAGATCCTGCTATTGGTTATTGATGGTGATCATGTCCACATATTCTCGAACCCGTAGGGTCACACATTTAACGCTCATCGACGCTAGGGTAGTTTCGGGATTTATGGAAATTGTTTCGAGAGTTACAGAATTGTTCCGGGAAGAAGTTTAATGTTTTATTAATTAATTGAATTAATAAATGTTAATACATATATTTATTTAGTAGAAATAAATAAGGGCTAAAAGTTAGTTCATAAGTAGTTTTGCTAACGGGCTAATTTTGTAGCCCATCAAGACAAACTATTAATAAAGAGGCAAAGAAAAAGCAAAAGAAAAGAAAAAGAAAAAAAGGGGGCGAGGCGCATGGGCCGGCCGGCTGGGCCGCCAGCCCACCCGCCCCGGGCGGGGCACTTAGGGTGTGTTTGGTAGCCCTGCCCAGTCCAGATATTCTCAACCCAGCCGAAATTTTCGTGTTTGGTAGGCCGGTTTACGAATCTGGGCACTGCCCACCTGGACCGAAAACGGCCTCTCGGCCCTGCCCACATGCGAAGTCGAAATCGGGGTTCTCATCTCAGCTCGGCCGAACTGAGCCAAAAAAGAAGTCCCCGCGCGTCCCACCGCCCGAGCCCCCGCGGGGTATCCTCTCACCTCGAACCCTAGCCCCACGAAAATCCCCCCGACTCCTCCTTCCTCCCGCATCGCCGCCCCCATCGCCTCAGCCCGACCAAGCTTCCGCCCTGCCTCCACACTCCCGCCGACCAAGGCCCCGCCCCGCCTCCACTCTCCCGTCGACCAAGGCCCCGCCCCGCCTCCTCGCGCCGCCACCCAGGCTGTCTCCTCGCGCCGCCACCCAGGCCTACTTGCGGCGCCATGGCCGTCACCAAGATCCGCGAAGACGCGCCGCTACGGCCGCCGTCCACCGTCGCCAGGGCGCGCCCCGACCGCCGCCAGGACTCGCTGCATCCACGCGCCGCCTGGGCGGAGAGCTCCGACGGCCAGGGCGGAGAGCTCCGACGGCCAGGGCGGCAAGCCGGCCACACTAGCCTCCTCCATACGGTGGCCTTGATGAAGAAGGGCCCGATTGCTTTTTCTTATTCTTTTTAAGGACTTTTGTGTAAAAATTTCGACTCAGCACATCTCAAAGCATACAAGCCACCAAACAACATCTGAACCTAGCATTTCCCAATAGATACAGGCTACCAAACAAGCCACAAAATCTCAACTCAGAATATCTGAGGTGAGCATGTCTCAGGTGGGAAAGACATGTTGAGGTGAACCGACCTACCAAACACACCCTTACCTGCAGCGAGCCTGGGAGGCGCTCGATGGGCCGCCGGCTGGCTGGGCTGCTCACGCGGCCAGGCCTCGGGCCGGCGCTAGCGAGCGCAGCGCTCGGCGCTGGTGCGCGATCGAGCGGGGATCGATCGTCGATCCAGCCAGGAGGCCGATTCGCCTCGAGCCAGCGGAGCGCCCCGAGGCCGGCTCGTTCGGGCGTTGCTCGCTCGCTAGGCCACGTCCCGCACCAGCGCGGGCGCTCGATGGTCGAGGCCAGGCGCTGGTCTCCAGACTTCGTGGCCAAGGCGGTATCGATAAGATCGGGATCAACGTGTCGAGCATGTTCAAGTGCCTATAAAAGAAGCAGCCAGGAGGCCGGCGGGGAGGAAGGTTTTAGACCTAATTTCTCAGCCGCCGTAGCTTTTTGCCTGTGGCTCCTTTTGCACTAGTTTGACTAGTCTTTTTGCCTTTCTTCTTCCACCTCGTGCGCGTAGGCAAAGCTCTGCCCGCAGATACTCTCCACCATAAGCACCATGCCATCGTGCTGCTGATCTCATCTACCACTCCACCGCGCCTTGCTGGACCAAGGAGGAGGAGTCGTCGTTGCGCTGTACGTGTGCAATGCTCGGAGGCGCCGCTCATTGTGGTGCTTGGATCGGATCGGATCGCGAGGAGGAGACGCTAGTACGACTACACCGACCACGTTCATCTAAACGTTTCCGCTGTGCGATCTACAAGGGTATGTAGATCTAATCTCTCTCGCTCGTTGTTTTGCATCTCGTAGATCAGATCTTGGCTTGTTCTTGTTCGTCTTCGTAGGAATTTTTTTTGTTTTCTATGCTGCGAATCCCTTCAGTGGTATCAGAGCGAGATCTATGCGTAGATGTTTTACATGAGTAAAACGCAACATGCTTGTTGCGGGCGTTGATGTTTTCTATTGCAAACCTCTATGTTGTGTATTTCTTATGCCGCGGCATAGTGAGATCGAAGCGGTCCAGGCCAACTTTACGCGACCTCGTTCGCGAGACCGGCTCCGCACTTGACGTGTGGCTTGTTCCACACATACGGCTGGTGGATGCCAGTTTCTCTCACTATAGTAGTCATGGGATTTACAACGGATGTTAGCAACCATAATATCATCGTTGTGGCTTTGCGTAGGTAAGAACCGTTCTTATGCGTAGCTCCCATAAGCCACGTAAACCATGCAATCAACAAATTAGAGGCGTCTAATTTGTTTTTGCAGGGAGTGTTTGTGATATGGTATTACCACAAGATGTGATGTGTATGTGATATATGTGATGTATGCAATGATTATGTTTTGTAATGTTTCACGACTTGCATGTCGATGAGTTCACAACCGGCAGGAGCCATATGGTTGTCTTTATAATTTTGTATGACCTGCGTGTCAACTTCTTATACGCCATGTAATAGCTCTACTTTATCGCTAAGTAGTTAGCAATAGTCGTAGTTGCTATTCGTGGTGGAGACAATCATGGTGGAGTGATGAAGATCATGCCGGCGCGCACGAGATGGAGATCAATGCGCGAAGATTGGCTATACCATGTCACATATTGTATATGCATGTGATGTTTATCCTTTATGCATCTTATTTTGCTTTGATCGTGATGGTAGCATTATAAGATGACCCCTCACACTTAATTTCAAAATAAAATGTGTTCTCCCCTCGTATGCGCCGTTGCGAAAGATCGTCGTTTTGAAGCATCACGTGATGATCGGGTGCTATAAACTCTACGTTCACATACAACGGGTGTAAGCCAGATTTACACATGCAAAAATACAAGGGTTAAACTTGACGAGCCTAGCATGTATAGATATGGCCTCGGAACACACGGACCGAAAGGTCAAGCATGAGTCATATGGATAATATGATCAACATGTTGATGTTCACCATTAAAGCTACATCATCTCATGTGATGATCGGTCTTGGTGTAGTGAATTTGGATCATGCTTCACTAAACAACTTTGAGGGATGTTGAATTTAGTGGGAGTTCATTAGTAATTCGATTAACTTGAACTAATTATCATGAACTAAATCTTAGTGTATTTGCATAAGTCGTTGTAGTCTTTGGCAACCATTTTCCGCCGACACTTAGTTTTAATTGAGTTAATATAACTATAGAATTCTGGATAATTACTTTTCGGACTAGTGCCGTTTAGTTAAAGTGTCAAGACTAAAGATTAAGTCCTATTACAATTTTAGCAAACCTCAATTGCTCCATGTGATTTAATAAGTTGTATTAATCTAAGAGCAATGATTCAAGTTTAGTATCTAAGATCATATGTTTGTCTTCATGAGAAATTGATCTTCAAAATTGTTTGAGAATCAAAGTGATCTTGAAGCTGAAAGAATTGTTTTAGAAACAAACAAGAGGTGAAAGATATTTGGTATCTAAAACTTTGATTGTTTGCAAAATGATTAAGTATAATTTAGTAAAAGAACATATGCTCATATTGTATGACTATATGCGAAGATTGAAGATGCTCGACATCTTGATCACCCAACAGTTTGGGAAACTAATATTATACTTGCATTCGTCCTTAAGAGCTATAGTAGTTTCATCATGAAAGTTGTCATGATAAGATGAATTAGAAGGTATCAGCTAAATTGTTTTGCTATACCAAAAGAATGCTAAAGAATGGAATCTAGAAGAACGCCAATTATATGATGATGGCGATCCACCTCAATGTGCAAAATCCAAGGCCATTAGTATTTGACTAACATCCTTTGGACTATGTGTCAAATGATTGATGCCACTATTGCTGTTGATAGATTCTTCTAAAAGGAGAGGAAACGCTAAATAGGATCTGCAAAAGTATTTGATAGAAATGGAAAAGACTGGAATTGTCCAGCTCAGGTATATAAATGATATACATGTTATAGATGAATTCTTTGCTCGTTAACAATGTAATTCTTGGGTATTCGATACTGATTTGTTGGTATGAAATGTCATACAAAGCAACACAATGCAAGAAGTACAATGGCCCAAGTAAGTAGTATAAGAATATAGTAATGATGCGCGTCGAGAAACAAATAAATGTGTTATTGTATTCTCAGCGGCACCAAACCTAGCCTTCAAGATTTGATTGAACTTAATAATTGTTATATTATTCTGGTATTATGAGAACAATTGTTGTTCATATTATTACCATCTTCCATAATCGATGGATAGACTATTATAAATCTTGTCGGTGAAATAAACATTTATAACACTAATGCTAAAGGTCGCAAGACAAAACGAATTTCACTTAAATAAGACACCATCGTTTAAGTCATATTGTAAACAAAACATGAAAGAAATTTCATATTGATGGATTTTCGAGTCATTTGATTTTGAATTGATTGACGCTTGTGAGACCTGTCCTAAAGATGATTAAACTCCGTTCATGGGCCATGGACAGAACAAGCGACTAACTAAATGGAGATCGTACATGTTGATGTATGCAGTCCATTGTGTGATGTTGATTGCGGTGTATTTTCTATTTCATCAATGAATCAAATAGATGTATGATATATCTACTTGATGAGATAGAAGTATGAAATGATTGAAATTGTTCAATTTATGAAGTGGAAATTGTTGTAACAAGAAAATTCAAGTTTTATGATTAGATCATAAAGGAGAATATTTGAGTTACAAGTTTAGCAAACATCTAAGAGTTAAGTGAATTGTTCCACAAACTTGCATCGTGATAAACACCATATGAGTATGGAGTTTTTGATGGATGTAATCAAACCTTGTTTGACATGGTTAGATCAATGATGAAATAAAACTGCCAATATAATTTGTGGATTATGCTTTAGAGACTACCGTTTTTCACTGAATAGAGCACCATCATAATCCGCTGAAATGACACCGTACAAGTTATAGTTGTCTTTTCGTGAATTTTGGTATGCAAGGCATAAGTAAAATGTTTACAACCAAAATCAGATTAGTAAGTCTTTGTAGGTTATCCCAAACAATGTCGATGGGTGTTCCTTCTGCCATAAACCCAATTAAAAGTGATTGTCACTGAAAGAAGTGAATTTCTTATGAAGGAGTTTTTTGTGAAAGGTTTAAGTGGGAGGAAAATAGAACTTGATGAGGTTATTGAACCTGAGCAAGATGAGCAAAGTAGCGCAGCACCGGAAAATGTTCTGGAAGCGGTAACTGCATTCATGGCTCCCGCATATACAATATGTTGTAGTGCCGGACATCAAAGTTCCTATTTAACCAAGTTGGTCGTAATCAAATAGAAAGATTTGAGGACAAGATATTATTGGATAATAGCAACCAACAATATACAAAGAAGCGGTGATGGGCCCTGACTTCGTCATATGGATTATTATAGCAACAATTACATATTGAGATATGATAGTTGAATAAATGAAACAACGTTCCTCTACCGGAATGCACACCAAGGACGTGTACTTGACACGACCCAATGGGTTTTATTGATTCAACAGTTGCTAGATATGTATGCAAACTTCAATGGTAGAAGTAAGCATAACGAAGTTGGAATCTTCAATGATGAAAATGTTAAAGAGTTAATTTCATCAAGATATTTGAAGATGATTGTACTGCAAGAAAGTAAGTGGGAGCGCTGAGACATATTTCTAATACTTTATGTAGACGACATATTGTTTATTGGAAATTATGTGTTTTTCTTGATATTGTTAAGTTATCATTAAAATTAGTTTTTGATGAAAGACTTAGGTAAAACCAGAATATTAAGCATCAATGTCTATACAGATAGATTGAGGCACTAATATAGTTTTGCCAGAGTACATAGATGAAATATTGAATTTGTTCAATATGGAAACAATAAGAACGGTTCTTGTTGCATGGAAGAGGTTGAAGCAAGAATCAAGTGTTTTGACACTTGATGAGTGAAACCACAAGAATGATCTTGTCAATCTTGTACACCATGATATGTAGATCCAGATATGTCTGATGCTCTAAAGGTTGCGAGCATTCATATGATGATCGTTGGACAATAGTAAGAATGTGCTTATGTACTTTCGAAGAAGTAAGAATATGTTCTGTATGCAAAAGTGACAAATGGTTCATTGTAAGATGTTACATTGTCTTTGTCACATATATAGGTAAAATTTTATCTCAATTTTAGGCTATTTGTTCCGAGTTATAAGGTGGCACAATAAGATGGAAGAAAGTTCCATGATGACTTGGATGAGTTCCAATGTTAACATTGTGACGGATACTGCAACGAAGGCTAAGTATATAACTGCTCTAGAAGCAGCAAAAGAACTAGGTGTAGTTCAAAGTGTGCTAGTACTATGTAGTTCAATTGTATGACAATAGTGACAACATAGCCTCAGCAAAGAAACTGAGGTCTCACCAGAAGACCAAGTTTATACGATGCCATCTCATGTCAAGATGAGTAATGCGTGATGACGCAAAAGAATATGCAAACACACACGGACCTGAAAGTATCAGACCCGTAGATAAAGTTTACCACGTGCAAAGCGTATGAATAACACCGGAATGCCATAGGTGTTAAAGGCGCAAGTATGACTAGATTATTGACTCTAGTGCAAGTGGGAGACTGAAGGAAATATGCCCTAGAGGCAATAATAATATTGTTATTATCATATTTCTTGTTCATGATAATGTTTATATTCCATGCTAGAATTGTATTAAGCGAAAATATTAATACTTGTGTGGTTTATGAACAACACCGTGTCCCTAGTACGCCTCTACTAGACTAGTTCATTGATTAATGATGGTTAAGGTTTCCTAACCATAGACATGAGTTGTCGATTAATAATGAGGTCATGTCATTAGGAGAATGACGTGATGGACATACCCAAATTAAGCACAACAATTAGATCGTGTCATTGTGTTCACAATTGCGTAGCTTTTCCTATGTCAGTATCCTATTCCTTAGACCATGAGATAATGCCACTCCCTGGTACCAGAAGAGAGCTTTGAGGTCATCAAACGTCATCCTATGAGACAGTGATCATAAAGGTGTCTCTCAGGTAATCGGAAAGTACTTGTTGGGTTGCATGTATCGAGATTGGGATTTGTCCCTCCCATGTCGGAGAGATATACTCCGGGCCCACTCGGTAATCAATATCATACACCGTTTGCAAACACGTGATTAATGAGTTTAATCATAGGGTGATATTAGATTGCGGAACAAGTAAAGAGTACTTGCTGTGAACGAGATGAAACTAGGTATGGCGATGCCGACGATCGAATCTTGGGCAAGTAAAATATCGCGAGACAAAGGAATTTGTATATGGGATTAATTAAATCCTGGCATCGTGGTTCACCGATAATGATCTTCGTTGAATATGTGGGGGTCAATATGGATTTCCAGATCTTGCTATTGGTTATTGATGGTGATCATGTCCACATATTCTCGAACCCGTAGGGTCACACACTTAACGCTCATCGACGCTAGGGTAGTTTCGGGATTTATGGAAATTGTTTCGAGAGTTACAGAATTGTTCCGGGAAGAAGATTAATGTTTTATTAATTAATTGAATTAATAAATGTTAATACATATATTTATTTAGTAGAAATAAATAAGGGCTAAAAGTTAGTCCATAAGTAGTTTTGCTAACTGGCTAATTTTGTAGTCCATCTAGACAAACTATTAATAAAGAGGCAAAGAAAAAGCAAAAGAAAAGAAAAAGAAAAAAAGGGGGCGAGGCGCATGGGCCGGCCGGCTGGGCCGCCAGCCCACCCGCCCCGGGCGGGGCACTTACCTGCAGCGAGCCTGGGATGCGCTCGATGGGCCGCCAGCTGGCTGGGCTGCTCACGCGGCCAGGCCTCGGGCCGGCGCTAGCGAGCGCAGCGCTCGGCGCTGGCGCGCGATTGAGCGGGGATCGATCGTCGATCCAGCCAGGAGGCCGATTCGCCTCGAGCCAGCGGAGCGCCCAGAGGCCGGCTCGTTCGGGCGTTGCTCGCTCACTAGGCCACGTCCCGCACCAGCGCGGGCGCTCGATGGTCGAGGCCAGGCGCTGGTCTCCAGACTTCGTGGCCAAGGCGGTATCGATAAGATTGGGATCAACGTGTCGAGCACGTTCAAGTGCCTATAAAAGAAGTAGCCAGGAGGCCGGCGGGGAGGAAGGTTTTAGACCTAATTTCTCAGCCGCCGTAGCTTTTTGCTTGTAGCTCCTTTTGCACTAGTTTGACTAGTCTTTTTGCCTTTCTTCTTCCATCTCGTACGCGTAGGCAAAGCTCTGCCCGCAGATACTCTCCACTATAAGCACCACGCCATCGTGCTGCTGATCTCATCTACCACTCCACCGCGCCTTGCTGGACCAAGGAGGAGGAGTCGTCGTTGCGCTGTACGTGTGCAACGCTCGGAGGCGCTGCCCGTTGTGGCGCTTGGATCGGATCGGATAGCGAGGAGGAGACGCTAGTACGACTACGCCGACCACGTTCATCTGAACGTTTCCGCTGGGCGATCTACAAGGGTATGTAGATCTAATCTCTCTCGCTCGTTGTTTTGCATCTCGTAGATCAGATCTTGGCTTGTTCTTGTTCGTCTTCATAGGAAATTTTTTTGTTTTCTATGCTGCGAATCCCTTCAATTTCTAGCCAGAATTTTTAGTTTGAAAATTTCTGGGGGCCGGAATTTCCGCCCCCTGGCCGGAATTTCCGCCTTAAGTGAACCCCGGAATTTCCGCCCCCTGGCCGGAATTTCCGATGTAAGTCACCTCCAATGGACAAATTTCGAGCTGGCCTATAAATAGTCATCCCCTACCTCAGATCTAAGCTACCTCGTCCACACACTCTCTCCTCCATTAATGCAGAACTTCAACTCCGTAGATCTCCTTCCCTAGCCAACCAAATTCCTCAAGATTTGGTAGATTGGGAGAGGAGCCCTAGATCTAAAATCCTACCCAAGTGATTTGTGTTTGCTTCACTCTTCCTCCGTGGAACTTGCCTTGGACAAGAGAGGTCACCTCAAAGCTTTCTCCGTGTAAAAGCTTTGTGGTTTTCTTGTTGGGAGAGCCTCCAATTGAGTTGTGGAGTTGTGCCCCAACCTCCGTGTAAGGGTTTCGGTCGGTGCCCCCAATACCACCGCTTAGTGGAAACGAGCTAGCCTCCGTGGCTTGCTCACCGGAGAACAAGGTGAGCCTTTGTGGCGTTGGTGGACTCCGTGTCGCCACACCTCTCCAACGTAGACGTACTTCCCCTCAAAAGGAAGGAACTATGGGAATACATCCTTGTGTCTTCGGTCTCCGCTTTTCAGTTACTTCTTACCCTTACTTGTATCTTGCTTGTGTCTTGCTTACTTGTTTGCCTGTCACTCTTAGGAAATTCATCTAGTTGCACATCTAGTGAATTTACTTTGTGTCAAGCCTTAAAAATGAAAAAGATAAAAAAAATTGTGTAGCGCCTATCCACCCCCCCTCTAGTCGCCCGTTAAGATCCTTTCACAAGGCGCTGATTTCATTCGGACAACAAAAACTTCAAGTTGGAATAATCTACTCCTCCCCCATTTAAATTCAACGAAAGTTTTAATTTTGTCTTACGTTAAACTTCTCTGAATTAGAGCAATTCTATTAAAAATATTTTAATAGCTACAACATCAAATATAATAGGAACATATATTTTATGATGAATCTAATGAAAATTATTGGGGGTTGTAGGTGGATAACTTCTATAGACTTAGCCTAACTTAAGAAATTTTGACCTGATAGAACAATTAATATGAAATTGAGTAAATATTCTTTAACCCCAGTGTCGCTAGGATATTTAGTGCACCCATCACTAAAAATTATTGGTGTACCCATCACTGAGCTTCCAAATGTCATATATTTGTCCCAAAAAGTTCTTCCAAGAACTACTATAGCTCTGTTTCTTTTTACTTGATGTACTAGAATTTGTGCCTTCAAAAGATAAAGATTGGTGATGAAAAATGAATTTGAAGAAAGGTCTAGGCCCATACTTGAACGAATGAACATGGGAACTGATTTCACAAGGGATTAGCAATTAACAAGCGAGCATCTAATACTTTTCACTGGTTTCACAAAGGATTTCCAAATGTCATATGATACAAAGTCACTTGTACACCACCATAGATTGTACTGTAGTAATTAATTTCTTGATACAAGGTAATTTAAAAAACTCATACCCAGTCAAGAACGAGAACAATACCATTGTAGGCACGCGCACGCAGGCACACTTAAATTAAACCCTAGATTTCTACCACACAAAAGCTTAATTAACCATCTTCTTCTCCACCTCGACGTACGGCTCTCCCTTGTGCACCGCGTCCATCCAACGCCCACATCACGGTCACGCCACCGACCATTCCTCTAACATCACACGACTCTTCTTTTCTGTCTTGAGTAATACATTTCTTTTCTACTTTTAGTACGTATTTTCCCAGCCAAGAAATAATAGTATTGGAGGGAAATAATAGTAGAGAAGTTGCAGAAACGCCACCGAGAACGTACACCGCGCGGCAGGGTAATTGTCATGATCTTAGAGCCGAAGGAGGCGGCGAAGACCGTCGGCGCTGGCTGCCTCCGCGTTGCAGGATGGAGCTGCCGGTGTCACCTTGACGGAGGAGGGCGATGCTTTCATGACGAGGGAGAACCTGGGCAGCGGCAGGCTGCTGGGCGGTGGCGCGAGCGTGTGCAGCAGGTCCTGAACGAAGCTCCGGGCCACCTCCTGCTCGAGGTCGTCCAGCGCCTCGGTCACCACCGTCGCGGACGGCAGTGGCGTCGCCCGCTCCAGCGGCTTCTTCTTCTTCTGTACCCTCGCCGGCTCTGTCGCCGGTGGCCTAGCCGGCCTCCTCCTCCTGTCACTCTGGCTCAGCTGGCGCGACGACGCGGGAGGCGCCGCGGCCGGCACGACGGTCATCGGCGCCGCTGGCCTGACTGTGCGTGGCGGTGTGGGTGGTGGTGGGTAGGGGAAAGTGGCGTACTTGGTGGCGGTCGGTGGGAGCGGCAGGAGCGGTGGCTGGTTGGACGGCGGGAGTGGGAGGGACGGGGACGAGTATATCACAGGCCTCGCGTATGGAAGCACAGGAGCCGGAGTGGAGCTCCATGCGCCACCTTCCTGGAAGTGATGGTATTGCGGGCAAGTACGGGAGGAGCCGTAGGCGCCGTGAGGCCTCGCCGGCCTCGCACCGCCATAGAAGTTCCTCTTCCGGTACTCGAAGCTTCCGGAAGATCGATCCAGCAGAACGTGTTCCATGTCTTCTGGCTAGCTAGCTAGGAGGGGAAGAAGATCGGAGTAGGTATCTGGTTACGTACGTGAGCTCTTTTTTTCTGCTAAAGAAATCAGGAGCTAGCAAGGTCTTGTTGGGATTAGAACGAAAGCAGCAGCAAAGATGGATGAAATCTGAAAGAACTAGCTAGATCCTTGGGAGGAAAAAATAGCAAGGATGCTAGGATCGATCGGTGTGGTTGCAGATCGAGAAGAGATCAAGAACAAGAAGGAATGAAACAGAAAAAGATCGAAGCTATCTATATCTCAGTGAAGAACTGAAGAAAAGTCGCTGTATATATCTAGGGAAGAGATGAGGGAGCAGCTAGCCAATGCATGAACTAAGCCCACCCTCGCCTCCGGGCTGCGGCTCCAAGGAATGCAACACCTTCCCTTTTATAGAGAAAGGATGATGAGATGCGTTGGCTGAGGACCCTGCGGGTATTTGACCTCATATAAACTACCGCCCTCGTTTTCTCGTGTGTTGCTAATGGCCGGTTTGCACGTGTTAATTTACTATCTTTTGGGGTTAGAAACTTTTACTCCTTCCCCTGGAAAGGATGGTAAATAATTCTTGGCCACTTTGTGGAGCATTATTCTGAGAATAGCATTTTAGAACAATTGGGCTTCTTGGTAAACGAGCCTCATCTTGATATTTCTACCTTTCTATACATCCACATTGAGAATTAACTTATAATTAAAATGAAACACAAATTAATCCAATGGTTCGAGCCATTTTCTCGGCTGCAACTCATTTACAATTAGTAAAATCTCAGCTGCAACCTCATGTGCAACAACTGAAACATAATCCCAGTTGCAACCCATGTTACAACTCATAGTTAGCAGGAATCATAATGTCCAATTTTCTACGAGTTGAATGAGAATTAAGTGAATTCTCACTCGGCTGAGAATTAGCAAAATCGTTAGAAGTTAGTCCATACATCACATCGGTACAAGTACAAATGATACTCCCTCCATCTCTAAAAAGATATCTCAACTGGACCCGTTTTAACTGTTAGATACATGTGAATCTAGATAAAATTGAGATATCCTTTTAGAAGCAGAGGTAGTATATATAATGAGGATGTCTTATCTCCTCGAAAAAAAGATCTATACGTATCCAACCCACGCCATTGATTTGCTGATAGAGTTTGTATCACTGCATCTAATTGGCCACGATTGTTTATTTTCTCGCGATGATCCTCACAATCATCTGAGAACGTCATTAGAGAAAAAACTACCCATGTAGTGCCGGTAGCTAATGATATAGCAGTACACGCTTACCTCTGATTTGTCTGAGAGAGGGTCCCTGAATAAACCAAGAAGAGCAAGTGGGTGGTTCTCGCAAAACAAAAATGCCGACATGCTGGCAACCACCGCCACCTGATCCAGCACTAGATCACGAAAACAACAGGGCGTCAATGACGGTGGGCCCTGAGAGTCTCCCCCAAAACATGGCCCCAGATCGCAGAGACCAAGTACGACGGTAGTACGCGCGAACCCACCCATAAAGATCTGCCTTTCTGGTTGGCCTCGTTGCTGTAGCGCGAATCCGGAGGACAGGGACCAACTGCGGCTAGGCCGGCAACCGCCAAACCGACGACGGCCGTCGGATCGAGTGCCGCTGAGGCGCATCGGGCCGTACGTCCGATCGGAGCACGAGGACGCGCGGAAAGCGACGCCGACCTGCTTTTCTTTCCTCCTTTTGATCGGGTGCGGCGACTGAGACTCAAGGGTCCACCGGCCTGCGCCTTCGCCGTCGCCGCCCCGGAGATTTCTGTAGCTGCCTGGATGGCCTTTTTTTGAAAGACTCGTGCACGTCAATGGGCAGGCGACTTTTCGCCTAACCAGCGTTTGCGTATCGGCACGCTACCGCCGGATGCGAGAAGAAGTATTTTGTGATGCATATTCTCATCTCCACGGTGGTTTCGTGGTGGACAGCTGCAAAATGAGGAATTTTTGAAGACAGACCACCTGCACGACTATATTGATAAAAAAGACCACCTTTAAATAAATTTGACGGAAAAGACCACATGAACCGTGGCGGCAAGCCCGTCAAACGACATGTCTCACTTGCCGCCACAGCCCGTGGCGACAAGTATTGTCACGCATCCGACGAGCGACATATGGCAGCAACCCATTAGTGAAAATGGCACGTGTCGCTTGGCGTTCTTGCCGCCATAGCTTAGCGGTCTTTTTTTGTCAATTTTATTCAGAGATGGTATTTTTTAACAATACACTCATGCATGTGGTCTTATCCATAATTTTTTTTTCAAAACGACCTCCTAAAACCCTCGGTTAGGTGAAATGAAAGCACTCCGTTATCGGCACCATGGTCTATAGCCTAAACCCGGATCCATCCTCAATAGGGTGTTTTGGTTTTCAATTTTCTCTATGTGGCACGATTAGTTATTCAATGAATTTGAACATCTTTGGTTGACCTTGAAAAAAGGGCACATTCTTGTTTGGCTATGCTAAAATAACACAACATTGTGCCTAAGGAACGAGACACAAAAGGACATGAATCCTCTAACGTGCAAAACCCTGACTTTGAGTCCCCACCGCCCTCATCCTGTCGGGCCTGCACGTCAAGGTAGGAACGACTACGTCAGGGGATCCTTGTCTGACATAGTGTGTCATTTTACGAAGTGCAATCAAAGACGTGTCATTTTGTCTAAAGCATTATAGGTATGTCAAAAACCTAGCGCATCTAAAAAAATTATTTATCATTTTGTATCCACAAGGAAGAGCAACCCTCGAAGATTATGCATGCAACCATAAAATTTGTAGTGAAAGATTCCAACGATCGAGACCAAATACATGCACTTAAAAAATCCAAAGCGACTGTCTTCAGAACAAACTACTGGCATGGCAACAACAATTTTCTGCATCATACACCTCCTACATATCACCTGGGGAACATGATCCGCGATTACAACAACATGAGACTGAGCAAATAACATGATATTCCAAAACAACGCCTTAAGAAGAGATCGCAGGTCCGAAGCATATGTTGCAGGAAACAACCAACAAAGGTCACACTCAGGGTTTTCATGCATGAAACTAATATTTGAGCCAACCAACAAAAATATGACACGTATATGTCGATGTTGTCCGATTACTGATTTGTCCAATAAGGTTGGCTCACACATTTATCGGGAGAGAACATTCCCCCCCCCCCTTCTGAGACATTTTATTCACCTTTAGCATAGTTTAAAATTAATCTTAAGGGTGAGTGTGAATCTGTACATGTCCGATCGAGGAGACCTCTCCTCTTTCATAGTATATCGAAAAAGTTCATACCACATAACTTCACGCGCCAGGATAATGAAATTTTGATTGAGAATAGAACAATATAAGATGCCTCACTCAACCGTGTTTTTAAGTGCAAACTACATGCTTAGGAAGTAAGGATGCGGTTACTTACCCAAAAGGAAAAGGATATTGGAATTTATGCACTAAATTTAAGGCCCAAACATCTCACACACTAGCTTTATATTCTGAAAAAAGATATGTTCCTTTTTCGAAAGTGACCACTAGATGGTCATGTGATGTTTCTCTTTGGGGAAGATCTATCTTTGCATCCTGGGAAGCACATGGGCTCACGGTGAGGTCAATCTCTCATCTGAATCTTATTCGTGGATAGAAGAGTTGAATAATTGTTAAGCACCGACCATGCATAAGAGGAAATGGATATGTTCCAGTGACGAAAAAGAATAATGAGGCAAATAAGTATCCGTGTTTGTTATAGCTAATATATAGGTATATGCCTTTGTATTAATTTTAGGAGTCTAGCCAGCATATATATATGAAGCAATCGAAGATTTAGGGCATAATAAACGTGGAAAATTATGTGTGTTAGACAGTTGGCCTTTGAACTTCTGTTAAAGGGAAAGCTCAATATGAAGCTTAAAAGGTGGTTTTACATCAACCTGGAAAGTGCAAGTTGGAAATGAAGGTAAAGCATAATAATTAGGTATGACCAATTAGGCTAAGCCTACCTCATTATGAAAAGAAAGTAAGGCCCCTGGTTAATGGTTAACGTGGCTTCCTCTCGCAACTAGCCAACGTAATGATTATGTTGGACTACTCATGAAGGTATGTTATGAAATCATACCGTAGATGGTTGATTTACTACGCTAACTAGCATATATAGCTATTAATTGCAGTTAGGCATGTTAAGCTTCCTGCACTAGTCAACACAACCAAAAGTCCGAACTGATAGAAAGGGCTAGTACAATCCACTTATACACTTCAACACCCCCACTCACATGTGACGGAGAAGACAAGTCAACACGTGTAGAGACTCAGAGGTAGGCACAATAGGTCTTGTACATGATCCGATGTCATAGGTAGTCCTATACACTGACACCGAGGGGTAACAACAATTTTAGGATAAATTGCGTAAGCCAGGACTCGAACTCAAGACCTTGTGCTTTGATACCATGTTAAGCTTTCTGCACTAGCCAATGCAACCAAAAGTCCGAACTGATAAAAAGGGCTAGTATAATCCACTTATACACTTCAACAAGGCACAACCCATTTTGCCATGTAACACATAAAATCACCATAAGTAAGTGTTTTCAATATGGATCCTCGGCCGATTTTACAAATGTGTTCATACAAACATACAAAGTACTCACATGTCGCAATATTTTGTGCATCAAGTGCAAAATAAAAAAACAGAATATTGTGTCAATCTACAGGGAAAAAGAATTATCCCAGTCGAGTAAAACAATCTTTACAATTTTGTTCATACATCTAAAAAACATCATGTTGTAATTTTTTTTCATCTAATGCAAAAAATGTATTTCATTTTAGGGTTTATACATTGAGAATCATGCATAGATCTTGATGTCAATTGGCAAATAAGAAATTCCTTGACAATGAATTGACAAAACCATGTAAATTTTAAATACATATTTCATTTTCACATTTCATAGAGTTCTTGCTACCAAATCATGCGCTCATGATATATTGGTAGTTAATTAGGATTTAGGAAGCAACTTAATCAGATAAAATCAAAATGAGAAGGTCGGTAAGGAGTAGGGCAACATTTTACATCAGAGAGTGCGTTGTCTTCATTTTTGTGGGGGCAAACCGGCTTAATTTCTGTAATAACAGAACGTAAGTTAGATCTTTTCTTGGTTTCTGCAAGTGGGTTGGGCATACATAGCTCAGCAACATATCATATGCCACTCGCACAAAGAAAAGAACATATTCATGTCATATGGATTATATCTGCGTGTCTCCTTAAATTTTCTCATGGTACATATATAGCTATAAAATATTTAGGGCATCGCCATAATTTGTTCGCCGAAAATATAGTACTTCACCCTCAGATTTTATGAGGTCATAGAATCTTCATGGATATCGATGTTAAGATAGCCGGTTATTGATGTTCGACTGTACAATAAAAAAATTCTTATGCGAGTGGGAACATCGAACCATTTAAATTATATATTCCACTCACATTTGGTCGATTATTTTTCCAATAAAACATAGATGTACTTAAGTAGACAGCAACTTAATCGGACAAAATGAAACGGAAGATTAGGAAGGACAACCCATTTAGATCATAGAGTATGTTGCCTTGTTTTTTGTGGTGCAAGGCTAGCTCCTGCAATAACAGACCGTTCAGTTGGTAGATATTTTCTTGGTTCTTGCAAGTGGGCATATGTAAGTCAGCAGCATATGTCACACGCACAAAGAAGAAAACATATGCAGGTCGTGCAGCTTCAATGGGCGGTGCTCCATAAATTTCCTGCTCTCCCACTTGCACAATCTTTTGAGCCAATGACGAGATCAATCAGGGCAACCAAACCCTCCTTCACATAAACAACCCTTGCGGCCATCATTGGCTTCCAACCGGTTCCAAGCTTCCAAGCATAGTTAATCTCTGGAACAATCTGGAAGCATATCTTCGTGCTCAGCAACCAACCACAGATCGAATACCGGTTCTTCCATGGCGTGCGTGTGTGTGCTCTGGAATGTTAGCTTAACTCTAGCTAGAGGCCTTGATTATTCTGAGCTGGAGTTGCTATGGCTACGACGACAGCTAATTCCGACAACTACTCCTAACCAATTGGTAGTAGTGCTGAGTACCGACGATATCACGCTCACAACATCATGAGCAACGAAGTAGTCTCCATCGGCAGAGCGATGCCAGAAATCAGCCATACGTGCTTCAGATCACCGCCGGGTGCCAGGTCTCCCTTTCAGGTCGACGTGAAGAATAATGGCGAAGTCGTGGATCTGCTTGGGAGAAATCGCAGCCTCGTGTTCTTCTTTGCTCTCGCTGTCGATCCTGAATTCCTGATTCGACACAGCCGAGCGAGGCCTCAAATCTAGCTACCACGAAAAGGAGATGTACTGCATTCTGTGGGTGCTGGCACAGTGGCGGCGCGGCGTGCTGCAGGAAGAAGAGTCCAACCGACCGCGCGTATCATCTATCCAGTCGAGCGTGCGATAGGGGATGGATGGTACATTGAAAATGGTGCTGCGGTTTTCTGCGAATATCCGTGGCGGCAGGTCGACTGGCTGTGCTACTCTCATATCTCAGTGAGTCGTTGCAGACTTGTAGGTTGGCCGTAACGCACAGTATCGTGCGTAGACTTGGAAGATATGCACATGCTGACATACATACAGATCGAGCAGAACATAGATGGAGGCCGTGTTGATTAATTAGTCGCAGTCAACAATTCAACTCGCTCGAAGGCTTGAGATATCTCAACCTTAGAAGTTAGAACCCTGAAGGTAAACTTGGAAGTCTATAATGGAGGTCTCCCCTTTTCTTGGGCTGCATCACCAAGAACTTCTTCATTTGACAAAATCGTGTCACCGTTCCATGTTGGCGTTTACCATGGATCTCACTGGGAATAGAATAGGTAATAGTGTAGGCGGGGGTCGGCGTTTTCTTCAGCGCCGACCGTTGCACCACGTCCACATCTTGGTCCAGTTGCGCCATAAGCAAAGCAGCCGCCTGTTCACAAGGGAAAAGGACATGGCCATCTTTTCAATTTTTATGGCCGCCCCCGCCCACCTCTCCGGGCTCCTCCGGCGACTGCAAACTGCAGGCTCCGCTTCGCTTCAGCCGTTTATGCTGCAGTTCCTTCTCATCTCGTCACTTGTTGGAAAATGATGCTGTTATTCAGTTCTAGTTGAACATTGTACTCACTGCCGAGTGCCGACTTTAAACTGTCGAAGGACACACTGACTTACAGTGCCCACCCATCGTGACCGAGCGTTTCATGGCTATGACAGTTGACAGTTGCTGCTGCCTGTCATGAACCGATCACCGATGCCTCACTGCCCGCACGAACCAGCCAACGTCAGTGTGCAACGGCGATGGGCGACGGTGGCTGGCCAGGCAACGGCCCGGACACCTCCGCTACAGCCTACAGGATGTATGCCCGGCCGGCGGCCGTGCTCTGAGAAGACAAGAGAAGAGACGACAGCGCGTTAATGCATTTGAACCAGCTTTTGTGCGGGCCGCGCAGTATAACTTGGCAACGATCCCTCGTCTCACACAGACACATTGCCACACGGTGAGCTGGCCCAATAAGCCCACATCTTCTTTTAGTTTCAACTTTTTTAGTTTCGGAGTTTTTTCATTTCTTTCAAATTTATTTTGAGTTATTTTTTCAAATAGTAGTATTATATTTTCAAACTTTAGTGTTTTCGAAAGTACATGCTTTTTTGTTTATATTAAAGTGTATTCTGAGATGCCAGAGCATCTTTATAAAAAGAGAGAACCCTAATAACTGACCATTATAAAATATAAAAACTAATAAAAAGGGATTTTGCATAATAATCAATAAATTAAATTGTTGGACAAAATTATTCTTTATATTTATACACAAAATCATTGTCAATAAGGAGGCAGTTTTTTTTATGCAGCATACCCTCTGCTAATATCCTAGGTCCACCACTGCTCGCGAGGGATGTTTGCGGAAGTATGCCCAAGGCAAAAGAGCTAATAGAAGATGCATGTATTCTGGAAAGTAAATTTTTTTTGCAACAGGAGACAAAATCAAGAGGGTGAATGACAAGGGCATAGATAATAGAGCCCGACAGTTGAGTACCCCTGAGGCCCGTTAAGCTAGGCCCAGTTGTAATACTAGTCGAAATACGAGTTCATGTCGTATGTCGATGTTGTAATCTGTATCGGATCCCTCCCGATCCTTGAGACCTGGCCACCTATATATAGGGGGCCAGGAGAGGACGGTGAGGGACAGATTGAAAGCAAGCCAGGTTTACACACCACGTTTACTTTCAATACACACCTTGTTTGACTGATTTTACCTTCGAGTTCATCCGACGCCCTATCTCCCCGATCCTAAGTCCTTCATCTAGGACATTTGTCGAGTTAACCCTCGTCAATTGGCGCCGATCGTGGGGACTCTGGGCGTTGGAATCATGAATTCGACAGCTTTTTCGCTTTTAGCCAACAGCAGTCCAGAAGTTGACGAAATCCAGATATCTTTCGGAACTATCGATTTTCAACCTCACCAGTCAAGCTTCACGCAAGTGTTCGAAAGCATGGATCAGGATATGGATCTGACGTTCGGAAGTCTAAACTTTCGCGTCGGATCATTGGGTTCGATTCGCCTTTCAGATCCGGTGAAACCGGGTCCGTCGGCAAGCAAGTCCAAAACAGAAACAACACCAGAATCGTCAGAGGGCTCTTCCAGCGAAGTAAATTCGCCGGTCAGCTTCATGGAAATAGAAACAGAAAAAAGAAAAATCGCGGAAGGCGACGAAACCATGGGAAACTTCGACTTAGAAGTACAACTCGAAGATCTGATGATCAGCCATGACGATACTTCAAATAAATCAACGGACACCTGGAGGACAGGGTTAGAGCTTCATGAGGATGAAAATTCAATCTTCTCAAGCTTCGACAGTAAGTTCGATAATCGATACCAAGTACTCGCTATTACAGAGGACAACTCAGAAGAGCTCGATGAAAACAACAATCCAGTGCTCAACCCAGCAAACATAAATAGGGGGGCAAACCACCTGGCAGAAGGAGAAACTGCAGACTCCCTGGCAAACCGGGAAAAAGTTCGGCTATCAGTCGATGAATGGAGGACAATCAAAACAGCTATGGAGCACTGCACGCCAATACCAAATAATTCTAGCAAGAATATGCTTTTGGGGTACCACTACACCCTAATACAGCAGTCAAAGCTACTAGCAAAAGAAAGAATTGAAATACAGAAGAGAAAAGACTCAACCATTGCAGCAAGCGACGCTGCTCGCAGAGCACGTAGCGACGCATCATACACAAACGACAAAAGACACCGTCGGCACGGATGAAGGTACGAGAACCTCGAATACTCAGATAGGCAAAGTCTCTCCAAAAACCTCGACTCGTCTTTCTTATCAGTCGACGAGCAAGGGAACATTATACCAAAGACACCAGAAGCAGCATTGGTGGCAGCTCAAGCATACCTACACACAACGCGACCAAATCCAGGAGACCCAAGGGAGCATATGCACCGGGCAGCACTAAATGAATTGAAGATGGTAGGCAACAAATTATCAGCAAAAGAAAAGGAGGCATATTGCAACAAAGGAACCCACAAGCCAAGATCACCACGCCGTCACAACAGTCCTCGGCACAGAAGCGGAAGTCGACGATCTAGAACGCCATCACCAGGGCAACACAACAGTCCAAAGTATAAAGGAACCCGAAGATCCAGAACCCCCCACAAAGCATATGACTATGAAGACGATGAAAAGGAGATGCGGGCGCCATGCTTTACCCATAGGGTTCGCATCACGCCAGTACCCAAAGGTTTCAAACTACCCCATGATCAGCAAAAATATGATGGATCTCAGGAGCCACAGTCATGGCTTTCAGATTATCTACAAGCAGTAAAATTACTGGGAGGAACCAGGGAAATAGCAATGCAAAGTTTGCAACTACACCTCACCGGCGCAGCAAGGTCATGGTTGAGCAAACTAGGAAAAGAAACAAGGAAGCTGGGAGGAGCTCACAAAACAATTTACGAGCAACTTCAAGTCGACATATAAGCGGCCAGCGTCCATAGAAGTCAAAGCCTGCGTACAGCAACGCGGTGAGACATTAAGGGCATATATCCAAAGATGGAGCATCATAAAAAATTCGGCAGTCGAAGTTTCAGATGAAAGAGCAATAGATGCATTCATAGTTGGGTTAAGGCGAGGAGACCTAGTCGAAGAAATGGGCAGAATCAAGCCGAAAACAGTATCAGATTTAATGGATATAGCAAACAGATTTGCAGATGGAGAAGATGCATGCAACAATAAACGGACACGATCGCCAGAGGATGATAGAGGAAACAGATATGGAGGCCAAAGGAGGAGATCCCGCAATTACGATAACTATGGCTCCCACAGCCAAGTAGCCGCAGGGTACAAGGATAATAGCTACCAAGGGAACGACCGTAAAAGCACGGGATATCGTAGCTACGGAAAAGAAAACTACAAAAAGTTTCAGACAAGAGAATCCAGAGAGTACAACCCATCGCCAGAGGATATGCTAAACGGACCATGTCATATACACTCCGCGTTTGTCGATGGGAAACGAGTATCCAGACACACGATGAAAGATTGCACAACATTCTTGAAACTACAGGAAGCAGCGCTAAACAAGCAAGCCGAAGAAAAATGGCAGGGACACGAAGGAAACACAAGCAACACACCTGCCAATCAACAAGGAAACAATGGAGTTCCTCAGGGCAAGATTAGCCAAACCAGGAACGCGACGACGGCGAAGGATATGTTCCATCTAAAGGGCACATCACAACAATGATACAGCCAGTGCCCAAGTCAAACAAAGAGGAGAAAAGCATAACTTGACAAGTTAACCTCGCAATAACTTCGCCTCCAGCAACAACGGAATATCTACACTGGTCAGAGCAACCCATAGAATTCAGCAGAGATGATCACCCAATAACAGTACCCCGGCCAGGAAACGCGCCTTTGGTACTAAAAGCTCAAATAGGGACGTACGATGTCAACAGAGTATTCATGGATGCAGAAAGTGGAATAAATCTGATCTACACGAAGACTCTACAAGCAATGCACATTTCATTAGAGTTCCTGAAGCCAACTGACTGCTCCTTCCACGGAATAGTCCCAGGGAGTGCAAACTATCCACTAGGTCGAATAGCACTCAATGTTTGCTTTGGAAATCGGTAAAACTACAGAAGAGAGAAACTCGACTTCGAAGTCATGGACTGGCCATCACAATATCATGCGATCCTCGGGCGACCCGCGTTTTCGCGGTTCATGGCAGTACCTCACTACACTTACCTGGTACTAAAAATGCCAAGACCCAATGGAATTATTACAGTCAAAGAAAGCTTCGAGCTATCAGATCTATGCGACAAGGAATTTCACAAGATGGCCCAAAACTTCGGCATGATGACAAGCTACGGAGAACCTAACTACAAAGCAAAAAAGCGCGACTACAGGAGTTACACAGCAACTCAAAGGACACCCAGCAGAGCCAGAAGTGAAGAAACCACGGGTACAGCCGTCAGAACAAGAGAAACTTACAGGAGACGAAGAGAAGACTCAGGCGACATAGGCGACAAGACGAACAAAAAGTAGAGTAGAAAAATAAGGCTGTAAAAGCCACGAGTTATTCCAGGGCAATGCCCTCTAGATCCAGAACATATGTTATTGGCCGGATCTCTTGGGTCACCCTGTGTATCTTACATTATAAGCATAAATAAAGACAAAAGTTCCTCCTATTCGAGTTTACGCGTCTTTAAGCAAAAATTGCGGCAAATGCACCGAAATCCACAAAGGTAAAACGCTTTGAGAATAAAATTTTGGACAAAAGGAGTTAGAAAACAAAAACTCTCGCGTTCTACACACAAAAGCATACAAATGTCACAGCAGTGGCTGATCAGAATCATCTACGCCCAAATGATCTAAATAATGATGCTCGCGGAAAAATGTGGCATCCTCTTGAAGTAACCTAGCTATGAGACTCCTTGTTGGTTGAAGAGTAGCATCCATATGGACTCGCAATCTAGCTCCCCTGGAGGCATACTTAGTGACATGGAACTATAATTAAGCCTTGGATGCCACTTACGTATCCAACCAAGAGCAAAATTGGCGCCAGCCACTAAGTTGAGCTCTATCAGTCGATGAATTCGCTGACTAGATCTAAAAACGTCGAGTAGCTGCGGAAAGCTTCCAGGAAGAGGATTGCGAGGGAGCATGCCAGAATACATGGTAGTTAAAGATCTTAGACAACCATCAACAGCCTCTCCAATGTGCTGAGCATGATCTTGAAGAAGCACAATAGCACGACGGCGCCGAGGATCAGACCACAAACTTTCGACTCCCTCCGACGATTTCTCGAGAGCCGCGATTCGTTCGGAAACCCGACATGTCTCACCAACAAAGTCCAAGCAAGTGCCTACGATAATAAGAAGTCATTAGCCACCAATAATGGAGTAAAAAGGAAAAGAGGAAGATTGCAAGGAACCTCACATCGCAACATCTCACAGACAGATTCAACAATAGCAACAAGAAAGTAGTCGCATTCTTCAAGATGCACAATTTGGGCCATCAGACCCGACACCTTATCCTCGAGTATGGATATCTATTTCATAAAACCGCAAGATTTGCTGGCCTTGTCCATAGCCATCTGTGCCTGGCGCTTCATCAAGGATAAATGGCTCTCAAGGTCCAAAATTCTCAACAAGTGTTCAGAACACCGACACGAAGGATGAGGAGGCGAAGGAACTCCGGAGTCAAACATATTGGCGGGAGGTGAAGCCCGACCATGACCCGATGATCCACCAGCACGCACAGGCTGGAAGCCAAGCAGAAAGAAGAAAACAACATCTCAGAAACCCCATTTAAGCCAGACATTTCATAAAAGAAAAGTATTTACAACGAGTACAAGCCCCCTGACTAGTTCTCGGGCAAAATATAAACTGGGAGTTTACTACAACAAAAGAAATAAAGATTACAAAGAAAGACTAAGTCTACGCCACCTCAGCATCATGCTCCGTGGCAGAAGTAGGCGCGGCAGAGGTAGCACCAGCAATGGGAGGAGGCGTGGATCCACTTTTCGCCGGAGTCGAAGAAACCGGTGTAGCAGAGGTCGTAGAAGCCGCCGAAGGAGAAATTATCGATATGATGCCTGGCGCGTACTTCTTCGCCTTCTCGAAGAAAACCCGCAGCTCTGAAAGAGGTCGACCGCGGGAAGAGCTCACCTTCTCCCAGTTGACCTCCTCACCATGTGCGTAAGTAAGCGCAATGGCCCCCTCGGCACCTCGCTTCACAGAGCGGCCCTTCATAAGAAGGATAGGATCGTCGGGGGTGTCAAAGGCCTTGGCAAGTTTCTTCAAATCATTATTTGGCATCTCCGCTTTCTGCTTGGGCCACAACCCGACAAAAATCCGCGTGAGCACGCGGCTAGCCAACTTAAGGATCTCCTGGATAGAAATCCAGTTCGCCTCCAGCAAGTTAACTGCGGCCATGAGAGAATCATCATCTGGCTGCAAAGATGACGAAGACACCCCAGTATGTTCTACACAACCAAGGAAACAAAGACAGAGGAAAAAGCACACATCAGCAAGCATAAGAGCGGGCAACTCAACAAAGAAGGGAAAAGCATGATATTTACCTCCAGCAAGAGCAGACATTTTATTAAGCCGTTCAATCATGGCCTGCTCCCGCTGGATGTGCTCCTTATTAGCGTCAGAAATGGCCTTCTCCGCTTTCTTTGCCCTAGCCAATGCTGATTTAGTGGACTTCTCAGCAGTGGCTTTGGCAGCAGTGGCGGCATCCCAAGCTTTTCTGGAAGCTTCGAGTTCAGCCTCCAGAGACGAAATGCGAGCATTAGCTGTCGCCAAAGCATCTGCAGTTCAAAGAAGGGAAAAGAAAGTCGAAAAAAGAAAAAAAGAAAGGCACTCGCAAAATTTAGGAAAGAAGATTACCCTCAGAAGCCCTAGTAGCTTTCAAATATTCAACACATTTAGTGCCCAAAGTGACGAATTTCTTCATCAAGATCTGTCCAAAAAAACACGTGAGTATGAAGATCATGCAAGGAACAACAGCAAAAATACCAGAATCAACACGCACATCATTGGAGGAGCTCGTGGACCGATGGGTCTCGAGGGAAGCACCGGCGTCTGTCAACTTCTTCAAATGCTTGGAACCACGAGTAGAGACGACCTTCTTAACAGGAGCTTTTGAAGACTTAATCACCGGAGCAGTTTCTTGCAAAGAAAGTTCATCGACGGCCATAGCTTCAACAGAAGGAGTAGTGGCAGCATCTTTCTTCGGGTTCTCGTTGTCACTACGAAGGAAAGAAAAAGGTAGAGACTTCGCGTAAGTCAAAAGAAAGGAAGCAAGTAAAAATAAAAATTCGAGTCAGCAAAAAACTCACGAGTCCAAGGCGTCGAAAAGTTCTTCCTCATCCTCTAGAGCAAGGGCCCCATGGCCATATTCTTGTGAGCGGAGAAACTCGAAGAAGCAAGCTCCTCGACACGTTTCCTCTTCTTGTCAATGCCAAGATCTTTGGAAAGTGCAGGAGGAGGCGACGTAGTCGAACTGGTCCTTTCCAGCGAATCTTCGCCTTCATCTTAATCCTGGCTGTCCTCAGCCTCGGGGGCTTCGGAGGCAGCGGAAACAGGCACATCTTGAATGGACCCTCCCTCTGGAAGAGGAGGGCGAGAAATAAGGGATTGGTGATCCTGAAAGAAAAACAAGCCGAGAGTTATACGCAAAACAATGATAAGATAAAAGACGGCGAATAAAGACAGCAAACATACCGGAGGCAAGGGATGCTCGGAGTCGAAGTATCTAGCGGCCAAATCCGCAATCTCATGGTCTTTAGTGAGAGTAGTAAGAGCTCTCACCCGCTTGTCAAGATCCTTCTTCTCCAGAAGATCGTCAGATACTCGAGAAGAATCTCCCAAGCCAGAAAATGACCACAGTTTGGAAAGACGGTGCTGAAGAGGTTGAACTCGACGTTGCAGGAAAAACGCCATAAGTTGAGTACCCGAAAGCGCACCTCCTTTACCACTCTTCAGAGCTTTGATGCGGGCTAGAAGTGGTTTGATTTCCTCCATCTCAGCTTCCGTGGGAGGCGAATCCCACGAGGCCAATTTCTTCACTTCTTTAGAGGCATCAAAAGGGGCAATGCCATACTGGTCAAAGGAAGAGACCTTCCGGTCTTTGATATAAAACCATTTCTTCCTCTAACCTTGCACTAAGGCAGCCATGGAAAACTCCAGGTACTGAGATTCAGCACAGATAGAAACAACAGCTCCGCCCAATTCAGGTTTCTTTGATAAAGCGACACTGGGGCAGAGCCGAAAGAGGAATTTCCAGAGAAGAAAATAGGGTTCGATCTCCAGAAACGACTCACAAAAGGTGATAAAGCAAGCAATGTGAAGAATTGAGTTTGGTGTGAGCTGGTGAAGCTGCACACCGTACACGAAAAGAAGCCCACGAAGGAACTAGTGGGCAGGGAGAGAAAGACCGCGCAAGAGGAAAGCAAGAAACATCACCCGGAAGCCGCTCGGGGGCTTGGGGATGCGCTCGGTGTTAGGGAAGACGACCTGGTTGTCGTCGGAGATGAGGCCATCAGCCTGGGTCTTCTCTAGATACTTCTGCTTGAAATCAGAAGGCACCCGGCTAGTCGCGGAGTTAGCAGTGTTGCTCTTGCCAATCTTGTTCTTCTGCGCAAGAGTCTTGATGCGCATCAATGGCTTGCGCACGGGGGTTGTGCAGGAGCTCAGAGGTGCACAAGGTTTGCAACAATGGTGGCGGCGGCAGAAGCGAGGAATTGGTAAACAGTAAATTCCCCACTCTCCCCCTTATATAGCTTCCTGGTGAAGGAACGTGGGCTGAGACGTGGCGCAAGGAGCGGAAACGGTAGCCCACTAACGGGCAAGAAAATTGCGAAATTACTACGCAACCCATGGATAACGATCAGCATCAAGTAAAAGTAATTATATTAATGATGTCACAGGAATTCGAGTAACGGGAAATGAGACTATGACAGTGGTGGACATTAGTATGGAAAATATTCAGGGAAAAGTCTGGTGTGACATATCTGCGTATGGATGATGACCAAGGAAGTCGACGAAAAATCAACGTAAAAGGTACAGATAGATCAAAAGAAGAAAAACTCATTCTTTGAGTCTATACCCGAAAATATTCGACTATAGCCTCGGGGGCTACTACCATCAGGAGCGCTGAGTGCGCACCCAACGATATTATTAAGTAAAGCTACGATATGATGAAATAAAAAGTAGGCACAACGTCTTTTGAGCCTATACTCAAAATAAGATTTTTTGACTATAGCCTCGGGGGCTACTCCCATCGGGAGCGCTGGGCGCGCACCCGACGATGTTTTTTATGAATAATGGAGCCAAAACAAAAGACGAAAGAAGATTTGGGAAGCATCATTACTATCATCGGGAGGGAGTTTTATCAATCAAGGTTGAACAACCCGAATATCTTGCACATTGAAACAGTCAAACAAGGCAGCGACATATGATTCTCGAGTTGCGTCATCACGACAAAACTTGAATGTCGTGGTTGAAATATATCACGAAGGTAAGACCCCGAGATCCGTCCTATGTGGCCTGGTATACGCACATGGATGCGCTCTGCTGGTACTTATCCGTGTCTACGATGCGAAGAAAATCCTGGTGGACGCACTGGGTACCCTGAGAACCACTGGGATTCATTCTTTATAAGTCCTAAATACGGCAAAAGAATTGGTTTGACCGGTTTCCCGAATTCAAGTCCAAGGGGATTGAATTTGAAGTAGGTGACAAGTATCTGTTCCGGCAGTTAACTGGCCCCTTGATCCGTCAGAGTTGACAGGCTTGTTCATCAAAACTCCTTGCGAGACATTATAATAAAAAGATAAGTCGAAAGACCAAGTCAAAGATTTGAAGATATGAAGAAGAAGTATTGATCAAGTCGAAGATTTGAAGATCTAAGATTCAACCCAAATCTGCAATTCTGGTAGAATCTCGGGGGCTACTGACAAGGGCATAGATAATAGAGCCCGACAGTTGAGTACCCCTGAGGCCCGTTAAGCTAGGCCCAGTTGTAATACTAGTTGAAATACGAGTTCATGTCGTATGTCGATGTTGTAATCTGTATCGGATCCCTCCCGATCCTTGAGACCTGGCCACCTATATATAGGGGGCCAGGAGAGGACGGTGAGGGACAGATTAAAAGCAAGCCAGGTTTACACACCACGTTTACTTTCAATACACACCTTGTTTGACTGATTTTACCTTCGAGTTCATCCGACGCCCTATCTCCCCGATCCTAAGTCCTTCATTTAGGACATTTGTCGAGTTAACCCTCGTCAGTGAAGGACTATCTCAGGACCAAAGTCAAGAAGAGCAATGACATAAGCAAGGCGTCCGTAGCTGCTTGATGCATGGTTATCATCTTTTCAAGTTGTTTTGGTTCATGTGTTCTCAGTGGGGTTTCCTTTGCATGGTTGTGATCCATATGTCGATAGTTTGTGATTGTATCATGTTAGGGGAGTTGCTTGGTCTGTCTAGGTGTTCAAGGAGTTTCACCCTCTTGGTCCTGCGGAAAGTAAATTTCATCTTCCTGAACACGAGAAATAGGTATGTTTTAGGGCTTATTTCAGACAATCGGTACATGTGATCAGAAATAAAGATGACAAAGCAGACGTGAACATGAGAAATTCATTAGAGCCAAGTAGATTATTTTAGATCCGTCGCACGAGCACTTGGCTTTTTTTTGAAACACATAATATATTAAGCTAGCAAGCCGCCTCATTAAAAACCTTCCAGTCCCCTTAGGTACTCTGGTAAGGAAAAGAGTGCGTCTGAAACTTGTCGCTCTGAATCACAATATAATTACATCATTTACCAAATGGCTTACAATAGTTCCCCCTCCCAACCCGAACTACTAGACTCAAAGGCTACCCTAGCTAACTCATGTGCCACTCCATTTGCTTCCTCGGACAATGTTTAAAAGAAACTTCACCAATATAACTAGACAAATCGACACAATCTGCAAACACCACCGACTCTTCGCTCCACCATCGATCACCACCATTGCAAGCCTCAATAACTTCTGTTGAGTATGATTCTGCTTGTACTCTATTGTACCCCAATTTAATCACAAGCTCAAGTCCATCTCGCATTGCCAAGGCTTCCGCCATAGACGCCGTTGATACGTCTCAAACGTATCTATAATTTTTTATGCTCCATGCTTGTTTATGCACCATTTGCTTTGTGTTTTGTTACACTTTGTGGCGTTTTTATGCATTTTTCAGAACTAACCTATTAACGAGATGCCATAGTGCCAGTTCCCTGTTTTCTGCTATTTTTGTGTTTCAGAAAAGCTACATAGGAAATATTCTCGGAATTGGACGAAACAAAAGCCGAAGTTCCTATTTTTCCCGATGCGAGACGAAGTCCAAAGCAGAGACGGAGGGGGACCAGGGGCCAGCCACACCATAGGGTGGCGCGGCCAGCCCCTGGCCCGCGCCACCAGGTGGTGGGGCCACCTGGCCCACCTCCTGACGCTGCTCTTCCGCCTATCTATTCCCCTCGACGGGAAAACCCTAAGGACCTGATCAATTTTCCACGAAACATACTGTAAGCCACCGCTGTTGTCAAAGCGACATCGGGAGGGTCCAGAAGCTCTTCCCGGCAACCTACCGGAGAGAGGGATCACTGATACATCTCAAACGTATCTATAATTTTTGATGCTCCATGCTTGTTTTTACACCATTTGCCTTGTGTTTCGTTACACTTTGTGGCGCTTTTATGCATTTTCCGGAACTAACCTATTAACAAGTCGCCACAGTGCCAGTTCCCTGTTTTCTGCTATTTTTTTGTTTCAGAAGTGATACACAGGAAATATTCTCGGAATTGGACGAAACAAGTTCCTGAAGTCTTATTTTTCCCGGAAGCTTCCAGAGATCCGAAGAGGTGAAGGAGAGGGGCCACAGGCCAGCCTCACACTAGGCCGGCGCGGCCCAGGCCCTGGCCGCGCCGCCTAGGTGTGAGGAGGCCTGGGGCCACTCCTGACGACGCCCCTTCGCCTATATAAAGCCTCGGGACGGAAAAACCTAGGGGAGTCGACAAAATTTCCAGAATAGTTCTGCAGCACCGCCGCTGTCGAAGACAAATTTCGGGGGATAGAAGTCTCTGTTCCGGCACCCTGCCGGGACGGGGAAGTGCCCCCGGAGCCATCTCCATCGGTCTCCATCGCCATCTCCGCCGTCTCCATCGACCTCACCGCCATCTCCATCAACCTTGCTGTCTCCTATGATGAGGAGGGAGGAGTTCATCCCCGGGGCTGAGGGCTCTACCAGTAGCTATGTGGTTCACCTCTCTCTCCCATGATGTGATCTTTATGTGATCGTGAGCTTTGTATCATGTTGAATAAGTAGATGTTACTCTTCTTCATTATGTGTACTCTAGTGTGTTATTAAAGTAATCTATTCCTCCTGCCACGGTGTAACGGTGACAGTGCGTGCATCGTGGTGTTACTTGATCTAGGCTACGATTGTGATCTCTTATGGATTATGAGAATAATTATCACTATGATAGTATTGAAGTGATCTATTCCTCCTTTCATGGTGTAATGTTGACAGTGTGTGCACCGTGTTAGTACTTGGTCTAATTTGCAATAATATCTATCTTGAGTTGTGATTTGATTTGGATATCTCTATGAGTGGTGTTTGTCAAGTACTTGATGAACTTTGAGGAGTGCTTCGTAGCCCTACGCAATGATTAGTGTTATTCAATAGGAGAGTAATTCAGAGTACCATAGTGAAGAGAAGTTATCTATTGGTTCAATTATGTTATATTTGTTGGGAGTGTGTCCACTAGTGAAAGTATGATCCCTAGGCCTTGTTTCCAAGCTTTGCACACCGTTTACTTGCTGTTTTGTTACTTGTTTGCTTGCTGCCATTTTTATTCCAGATTGCATTTACTACTTATAATCATCTATACCACTTGTATTTCACTATCTCTTCGCCGAACTAGTGCACCTATACATCTGACAAGTGTATTGGGTGTGTTGGGGACACAAGAGACTTTCTGTATCGTAATTGCAGAGTTGTTTGAGAGGGATAGCTTTGACCTCTTCCTCCCTGAGTTCGATAAACATTGGGTGATCCACTTAAGGGAAACTTCCTGCTGCTCTACAAACCTCTGCACTTGGAGGCCCAACACTGTCTACAAGAACAGAAGCGTGTGTAGACATCAAGCTCTTTTGTGAGTGCTCGAAGTTATTTCCTTTAGATTCTGCAATTACATCTTTTTGTTTCTTTTTTTATTTTCACTAGTTAGGCTTAATGGAAAACAAAGAGTTCTTTAGTCTTTTTCCTGAGTTTAGATATGAAGTGTTTGAAGAGAAAATTGAAAAACCTTTGGAGCTTAATTTGCATGCTAATAGTGTTGTTAGTATGAATGCTTTGAACACCGTTGTTGCTAATGCTATAGAAAAGTCTAAGCTTGGGGAAGCTGGTTTTGTTAAGCATGATATTTTTAGTTCCCCAGCTTTAGTGGAGAAAGTTTGTTGTGATAATATTTTATCTCCCATATGTGATGTTCCTTCTTATGATGATATGTTTGAAGAATATGCTTTGCGAAATAGTTGCTCTCTAGCTTGTGATGATACTAAACCTCTAGTTTATGATGGCTATGATGATGAGTATAATATTTTCAGTTCACCTACTATTGAGGATAAAATTAGTTATGATTACAATATGCCTCCTATTTATGATGATTATGGTGATGAGAATAATTATTCTGTTGAATCTGCTCCTACTACTATTGTTTCTGTGGTGAGTATTAATTCTTTTATGCATGTGGCTCATGATAGGGATGCTTTAAATGATAGTTATATTATTAGTTCTATTCATGATGCTACTGAAAGTTATTATGAGAGAGGGAAACACGGTTTGAAGGATCTCAACAATATTGAGTTTCCCCTTTTTATGTTGCAATTCTTGAAGTTATACTTGTTTTGCCTTCCTATGCTTTTTGCTTTGCGCTTTCATGACTTGTCTCTTTACAAGACTATTTTTCATAGGAAGTGGTTTAGATTTAAATGTGTTCCATACTTGCTTTTTGATGCTCTCTATTCTTTAAGTTCCTATATGGCGCCTTTGCCTCAAGCTCTTATATGGCACCCACATGAGCATCTTTGCAAATGACTACGCCTAGCTCAAAGGCGTTAAAGAAAAGCACTCTTGGGAGATAACCCATTGTTTTATTTTCAGTACTTTTTATTTTATTTGAGTCTTGGAAGTTATTACTACTGTAATAACCGCTCCTTATCCTTTTTATTTCATTGTTGTGCCAAGAGAAGCCTCTAATTTGAGTAAGGTAAAGATTTGGGGATGTTGCTGTCCTGAAACTGTTTTCGGTGCTGCACCGTAAAAATTCGTACAAATTCTCTGTATATCTTTTCTACCTGCGATTTCTTTTGCATATGCCCCAGGTTATATCCAAACTTTCATTAGTTGAACACTTTTTTATTTGAGCAACAGAAAACACCTCAAAAATTCGACCTTTGCCAGCTGTTCTGTTTTGACAGATTTCTGCCAATATTTGTGTTTGCCGCTTTATCGCTTTCTTTTTGAGTTCTTTTGATCACAGAACTTTTGGGGAAGTTGCTACAGTAGTATATACTTTATATGTGGTGGTTTTGGGTTGAAACCTGAAGCAAAAAGAGGTTGATTATATGTTATGCTTACACTAATGTTGCTAATAGATTTGTGTTTAGTTTTATATGAAGGAAGTTTTCAAGTGTAGGGATCGGAGAGTGATGAGATGAGTTGAAGAACGGAAAAAAGCTCAAGCTTGGGGATGCCCATGCATCACCCCAAGAAATATCCAAGAAGTACAAGCGTCAAAACTTGGGGATGCCCCCGAGGCACCCCTTCTTCATCGGCAAAAATCAGGTCACCTTTCAAGACACTATATTTTTATTGCTTCATGCACTATGCGTTTTTCTTGGAGCATCTTTACTTTTGCTTTTAGTTTTATTTTTTTTTGTTTGCTGCAATAAATGGTTAGATCACATCATGTTTCTTTTGGAGGAGATGAACTCGTTTTTCATTGCCAAGAACACTCTAGTTTTCACTCTTATCGTTCAATGAGTGTTCTTCTTTTTCTGCTACTGCTTTTGGTTTTCGTTTTCGCCTTGATTTGCATTCAGATCTTCTTATATTTATTTATCAAGGTGTATTTTTGCCTCTGATCTTTATTGGTTTCCATCAAAAGAGTTTCCTCAAAAAGGTTTTAATGGTGTTGGAAAAGAGAAAAAACTTTATGCAAAAAGAGCTGGTGTAGACTGCGGCCTAGGCTTTTGCATGTCGTGCTTGATGTCTTTTTTGATAGTATGCTTAGTGGTTTTGCTGTAGCATGACTTGTCTCAAATAACTGAGATTGCTTAATGAGCCTTTGAAAAAATCATGCGTTGTTTTTATTGTATGGAAGCATTATTTTGGTTTTCTCCTTGATGCTTTATTTGGGTTGACTTGGCTCATGCTCACACATGTTAGACTCATCCAAAGTCGCCAATAGCCTCTATGATCATTTAGTTTTTGACTTTTGATGCCATCTTATGCTTCTTTTAATGTTGCTTTGTTGCTTTGCATGATTATGGCCGTTATTGCTCTCTTAGTTGGTCGCTCCCAGTCTTTTGCTATCCCTCATTTTGTACTGAGTATGAGCTCTACTCGTGCATCCAACTCCTAAAAACCAAGTTTGCCATTGTGTCCACTATAAATTCCTATGCATGGTATTTGCAAGCCATTCCAAGTAATTTTTCATGTGCTACCTTTCAAAAAACCTTCAAAATACTTCTCATTTTGTGACACTGTTTTCGGCTCATGGGGACGTAGTGGTCAGATTTACTATCTTCCATATTGTTTATTCCAAAAAGAAAAAAAGGAAAAAAAGAAAGAAAAAAGGCACTCCTCCATGGTATGTGAATGTTGGTGGGCACCCGATGGAATCGGTTAGCCATGGTTTGAGAAAGAAAAAAAGGTGGGGAGGAGTGCCAAGCTTTATAAAAGAGCACAAAAGTGCCAATCTCTCTCTCAAAAACTTGCTTCATTTTTGTATGGAAGATAGTAAGAACCCCATTGCTAGTCGTTGACAAAGACAACCACCTCTCAAAACCAATTTTTATCTCTCTGTTTTACAAATGAAAAGCTCTAGCACATGTTTAATCACTGCTTCCCTCCGCGAAGGGCCTTTCTTTTACTTTTATGTTGAGTCACCACCTTCTACCTTTATGCACCGTCTAAGAGAGCATAGTTGTCATTCTGAGTATAATGTGCATTGTCCCAAAGTTTATCATTGATTGATTCATGACTATGGTTTCACCTGTTCCTAAATTATTTGTATCTAGTCGCCCTCTTAAACTTGAAGGTGTCCTATGCATTTATGTTTTGCTCTCCATGAAGGACAAGCTGAAAACCATTTGTATGTTTTTCCTTATGATTTGAACACACGTTTGACTTTCATTGTTTCATTTTCATGATCTTTTGTTTGTGTTCATTTTCATGTTTACAACATGGTTGCTAAGTTTCTATTAAGATTATGTCTTTCATGCCCATGTTTTAAGTTCTTTGATCTCAGCACTCAATGCTTTACCTATATGATCAAGATTGTGATGGTGCATGTCACCTCAAAAATTATTTCTTTTGTTATCACTTACCTACTCGAGGACGAGCAGGAGTTAAGCTTGGGGATGCTGATACGTCTCAAACGTATCTATAATTTTTTATGCTCCATGCTTGTTTTTACACCATTTGCCTTGTGTTTCGTTACACTTCGTGGCGCTTTTATGCATTTTCCGGAACTAACCTATTAACAAGTCGCCACAGTGCCAGTTCCCTGTTTTCTGCTGTTTTTGTGTTTCAGAAGTGATACACAGGAAATATTCTCGGAATTGGATGAAACAAGTTCCTGAAGTCTTATTTTGCCCGGAAGCTTCCAGAGATCCGAAGAGGTGAAGGAGAGGGGCCACAGGCCAGCCTCACACAAGGCCGGCGTGGTCCAGGCCCTGGCCGCGCCGCCTAGGTGTGAGGAGGCCTGGGGCCACTCCTGACGACGCCCCTTCGCCTATATAAAGCCTCGGGATGGAAAAACCTAGGGGAGTCGACAAAATTTCCAGAATAGTTCCGCAGCACCGCCGCTGTCGAAGACAAATTTCGGGGGACAGAAGTCTCTGTTCCGGCACCCTGCCGGGACGGGGAAGTGCCCCCGGAGCCATCTCCATCGGTCTCCATCGCCATCTCCGCCGTCTCCATCGACCTCACCGCCATCTCCATCAACCTTGTTGTCTCCTATGATGAGGAGGGAGTAGTTCATCCCCGGGGCTGAGGGCTCTACCGGTAGCTATGTGGTTCACCTCTCTCTCCCATGATGTGATCTTTATGTGATCGTGAGCTTTGTATCATGTTGAATAAGTAGATGTTACTCTTCTTCATTATGTGTACTCTAGTGTGTTATTAAAGTAATCTATTCCTCCTGCCACGATGTAATGGTGACAGTGCGTGCATCGTGGTGGTACTTGGTCTAGGCTACGATTGTGATCTCTTATGGATTATGAGAATAATTATCACTATGATAGTATTGAAGTGATCTATTCCTCCTTTCATGGTGTAATGTTGACAGTGTGTGCACCGTGTTAGTACTTGGTCTAATTTGCAATAATATCTATCTTGAGTTGTGATTTGATTTGGATATCTCTATGAGTGGTGTTTGTCAAGTACTTGATGAACTTTGAGGAGTGCTTCGTAGCCCTACGCAATGATTAGTGTTATTCAATAGGAGAGTAATTCAGAGTACCATAGTGAAGAGAAGTTATCTATTGGTTCAATTATGTTATATTTGTTGGGAGTGTGTCCACTAGTGAAAGTATGATCCCTAGGCCTTGTTTCCAAGCTTTGCACACCGTTTACTTGCTGTTTTGTTACTTGTTTGCTTGCTGCCATTTTTATTCTAGATTGCATTTACTACTTATAATCATCTATACCACTTGTATTTCACTATCTCTTCGCCGAACTAGTGCACCTATACATCTGACAAGTGTATTGGGTGTGTTGGGGACACAAGAGACTTTCTGTATCGTAATTGCAGGGTTGTTTGAGAGGGATAGCTTTGACCTCTTCCTCCCTGAGTTCGATAAACCTTGGGTGATCCACTTAAGGGAAACTTCCTGCTGCTCTACAAACCTCTGCACTTGGAGGCCCAACACTGTCTACAAGAACAGAAGCGTGTGTAGACATCAATCACCGCTGGAGGCCTTCTTCATCACCATGCCAGCCTCCGGAATGATGTGTGAGTAGTCTACCTTGGACTATGGGTCCATAGCAGTAGCTAGATGGTTGTCATCTCCTACATGTGCTTCATGTTTAGATCTTGTGAGCTACCTATCATGATCAAGATCATCGTTGTGTAATTCTACATGTTGTGTTTGTTGGGATCCGATGAATATTAATACTTTGTCAAGTTGATTTATGATTTATCATCTCTATGTTGTTTATGATCTTGCATGCTCTCCGTTGCTAGTAGATATCTTGGCCGAGTAGATGCTAGTGACTCCAAGAGGGAGTATTTATGCTCGATAGTGGGTTCATGCCTCTAGTAATCTGGGGGAGTGACAGAAACCTCTAAGGTTGTAGATGTGCTGTTGCTACTCGGGAGAAAACAACAATCTTATGTTCAAGGATATTTGTATTGTTTACATTACACACTTTGCTTAAGGCGATAATCTGCTGCTTGCAACTTAATACCCAACAGTTGCTCGGATGACATCCGACGGGTAGATTATCAGTCATAGATGCAGTTGGATTACGGTCTATGTATTATGTTGTAATGCCCAAGTGAATCTCATAGTGATCCTCATGCCATTTGTATGCTTGCTTTATTCTATCAATTGCCCAACTGTAATTTATTTACCCAGCATGTTATTTATCTTATGGAGAGACACCACTAGTGAACTGTGGACCCCGGTCCATTCTTTTACATTGTTATTACCGTTTACCATTTACTCACTTTATTTACATTCTCGCAAACTACTATCTTTTACCACTCGATATGCTTAATCCTTTGTTTACATCAAACCGGTGAGATTGACAACCTCACTGTAAGTTGGGGAAAAGTACTTGTTTGTGTTGTGTGCAGGTTCCACGTTGCTGCTGGTGCAAAGCTACGCCCCAGACGAGGCGCCATATATAAATTGTCTGGAGCTGTAGCGAAGCTAGCGAGCATCAACCTTCGGAAGTTGGTTCTTTCTCCTACTGGTTCGATAAACCTTGGTTTCATACTAAGGGAAGACTTGCTGATGTGCTCATCATACCTTCCTCTTGGGGTTCCCAACTGGGCGGACATCTACACACCATCAAGCAATTTTTCTGGCGCCGTTGCCGGGGAGAAAGAGAATTTCTGCAAGGGGAGTCTCTCGCTTCCAATCTTTTACTTTGTTATTATTTTGCTTTATTTTATTTTTGCTTCCATTTTTTTAATCAAAAATAGAAAAAAATTAGTTTCTTTGATAGTTGGTATTCCGTTACTTTTACTTTTAGTTCATTATGTTGTTCCCTAAGTATGCCCTGGAGGACCTTACAATAGGTAGCGGTTCTATAATTGGGAAAGGTAACATTGAGGAGTTCTTTAATCATGTTAGTATGCATAAAGATGTTGAGGATAGATCTTTAGCCGAGCTTGCTCCTAGTTATGAAGTTGCAGCTGCTTATTTAGTTCACATGTTGGAGGCTAGGTTTGTTAACCTTAATCCTTTTATGCAACAAATGTTTCTTAAGCTTCATGATATAGAAGACTCCAAAAAGAAAGATTTTATTTTGGGGACTTTGCGTAGAGAATTTAGAGATGTTGTTATAGAAGCTAGGAAAGTTTTTGAGCGTTTTAATATGCTTGGCTCACGTGTAGATGTTGTTGGTACAAACAAGGAAGAAATCAAAGTACAATACCTTGCAAACTTATAGGATTGCATGAAGCTTTGGAAAAGAATTTCAATTGGATTGTTCCTGAAAACCCTTATGATGAAAGTACCAATACCTTTCAAAAACTCATTTGGATACAATACAATTCATTGTTGAAAAGACTTCTGCAATTGATCTTAATGCCTCATTTGAAAATACTTGATTTCCACTTTCTGCGCCTAGCTCAAAGGCGTTAAAGAAAAGCACTCCTGGGAGATAACCCAATGTTTTCTTTTTAGTACCTTTTATTTTTTGTTGAGTCTTGGAATTTATTACTACTGTAATGATCTCTCCTTATCATTTTTATTTCGTTTTTGTGCCAAGAAGAACCTCTAATTTGAGGAAGGTAAGATTTGGGGAAGTTGCTGTCCTGAAATAGATTTCTGCGCTGCACCATAAAAATTCGTGCAAATTCTCAGAATATCTTTTTGATCTGCTGTTTCTTGTACACATGCCCCAGGTTATTTCCAAACTTTTATTAGTTTTGCACTTTTCGATTTTAGCAACAGAAGGTCCTCGGAAAAATCGATCTTTGTCAGCTATTATGTTTTGATAGATTTCTGCCACTATTTGTGTTTGCCTCTCGATTGCTTTCTTTTTGAGTTCTTTTGATCACGGAACTTTTGAGGAAGTTGCTACAGTAGCCTATGCTTTAATGGATGGTATACTTGAGTTTAAAACTGAACCAAAAGAGTAGATTTACTATCATGCTTACACTAATGTTGCTAATAGAATTGTGTGAAGTTTTGTATAAAGGAAGTTTTCAAGTGTAGGGAAAGGAGAGTGATGAGATGAGATGAAGTATGGACAAAAGCTCAAGCTTGGGGATGCCCATGTCACCCCAAGAAATATCCAATAGGTACAAGCGTCAAAGCTTGGGGATGCCCCGAGGCACCCCTTCTTCATCGGCAAAAATCAGGTCACCTTTCAAGACACTATATTTTTATTGCTTCGTATACTATGCGTTTTTCTTGGAGCGTCTTTACTTTCGCTTTCACTTTTCTTTTGTTTTGTTTGCTGCAATAAATGGTTGGACCCCAACAAATTTCTTTTGGAGAAGACACACTCCTTTTATCATTGCCAAGAACATTCTAGTTTTCACTCTTATCGTTCAACGTGTTCTCTTTTTCTAGTACTGCGTTTTGCTTTCGTTTTTTGCCTTGATTTTTGTTCAGATCTTGTTATATCTTTGTATCAAGGTGTATTTAGACCACTGGTGTATGTTGGTTTTCATCTCAAAAGAGTGGTTATAAAAAGGTTGAATGGTGTTGGAAAAGAGAAAAAGTTTCATGCCTATAGTGGTACAAATGGGATCTTGTTTAGACTCTGGCTTAGACTTTTGCATGTCATGCTTGATGTTATTTTGATAGTATGCTTAGTAGTTTTTGCTGTAGCATGACTTGTCTCAAATAACTGAGATTGCTTAATGTGCCTTTGAAAGAATTATGCATTGTTTTTATTATATGGGAGCATATTATTGTGGTTTTCTCCTTTGATGCTTTATGTGGGTTGACTTGGTGCATGCTTACAACATGTTTAACTTTACCAAGTCGCCATAAGCCTCTATGATCATTTGGTTTTTGACTTGTGATACCACTTTATGCTTCGGTTAATGATGTTTTGTCGCTATGCATGATTATGGCCGTTATTGCTCTCTTAGTTGGTCGCTCCCTGTCTTTTGCTAGCCTTCATTTTGTACTAAGAGGGAATATTTCTCGTGCATCCAACTCCCAAAAACCAAAGTTTTCCAATGTGTCCACCATATCTACCTATTAGCAATTTGCTATTCCAAGCACATTCGTCTTGCTTTTATCTATCCTTCAAATTAAACTTTTTGTGTTATGTGAAAATTAGTCACTAAAGCTTTCACGAACCTGACGGCACACTTTACTTTCTTGCTTTTAATAAATTTTACCATTGTGGCTCTCTTATGTTGACATTATTCTTGCAAGTTGTAAGTTGGAAGTTAGCCCAGCCATTCCGTCATGGGGCAAGCTTTCAACATTGCACTTTCTCTCATTTAGTTGATATCGTGATCTTTTGTTTATGGATACCTGCGATGTGAAATAAGTTGGAAACTTGTGAGCTCATGGAGTTTGTATATGTGTTAGAGAAATGCCTGGGCTGCTAATCTAAGCCATGCATCATTCATGGTGGAAATTTACAGCATGCCCATAGTGGACATTTGACGACGCATCTTAAAATAAAAAGCTATACCCATGGTAAATAAAAGAGATGCCGAGGTGTTCATTGTCTATTTGTCTTGTCATTTTGATGTGGGCTTGTTCCATGTCATCGGGCAAGAGGTACCGCGTTGGCGTTCTCTATGATACATGTATGCTTACAATGACAAGAACTTGCTTGGGACCTAAGTCGAGTAGCATGAGGTTTGGGTATTCGTACTTCACGGGACATGAGATTTTCAACTTATGATTTGTTAAGCATATGCTTCATAATTGTACTCACATTAACCTTAATCACTCAAGATGCCTATGATGGGGACAATGAGAGCTCAAAGCTAGTAAGTATCATAATTTTTGGAGGTTTATAAAACTTGCAATCAGTGCTTCCCTCTGCGAAGGGCCTTTCTTTTACTTTTATGTTGAGTCTCCACCTTCTACCTTTATGCACCATCTAAGAGAGCATAGTTGTCATTCTGAGTTTAATGTGCATAGTCCCAAAATTTATTATTGATTGATTCATGATTATGGTTTTGCTTGTTCTTAAATTATTTGTATCTAGTCGCCCTCTTAAACTTGAAAGTGTCCTATGCATTTATGTTTTGCTATTCCATAAAGGACAAGATGAAAACCACTTTGCTATGTTTTTCTATATGGTTGAAACACACACTTGACTTCTAATGCATTATTACTCATGATCTTTTGTTTGTGTTACTTTTCATGTTATAACATGGTTGCTAAGTTTTATTGTAAATATTATGTCTTTTATGCCCATGTTTTAAGTACTTTGATCTCAGCACTCAATGCTTTACATCGTTTTAACAACCTCACTGTAAGTTGGAGCAAAGTACTTGGTTCCGTTGTGTGCAGGTTCCACGTTGCTACTGGTGCAAAGCTACGCCCCAGACGAGGCGCCATATATAAATTGTCTGGAGCTGTCGCGAAGCTAGCGAGCATCAACCTTCGGAAGTTGGTTCTTTCTCCTACTGGTTCGATAAACCTTGGTTTCATACTGAGGGAAGACTTGCTGCTGTGCTCATCATACCTTCCTCTTGGGGTTCCCAACTGGGCGGACATCTACATGCCATCACCGTTGCAGTATACGGGATAAGAGACGTACTTGCAGCGAGAAACCAGCCTTTATAGTCTCTGATAATCGCACCTGTTGAGCCTGCACAAACAGTGGAATGAAAGGATGCATAGACATTCAACTTGACATACCTCGGTATAGGGACCTTCCACTTTGTCTCCATGGCAGCTGCTGGCTTTGTTGCATGTGCAGAATTGGCAGCCATCGATAAAATAGACTTTCTAAATGAATAGATTGAAGGAACTTCCTCCCCATGCGTTCGCTTCCTCCTAAGCCACCACATATACCAACAGCCAATCATGATTACCTCTTTGAGACCAAAATCAGTAAAGCCAGGTAGATGATTACACTCCCACCTGAGGAGAATCTCCAGTACTCCCGAGCCAGACCGATCACTTAGGACAACATCATCGATGATATCGATAATATTCATCGCCGCCCAGAGATCTCTCGCCGCCTGACAGGTGAAAAAAAGATGAGAGATGTCCTCCGGGCCTTGATTGCAGATCAGAAAGCCTCCGGTGTCCCCAATATGCCTATTAATTAGGATGCATTTGAGAGGAATAATGCCATGAAGAGCACGCCATGTAAATATTTAACTTTGCTGGGAACTTTCATTTTCTAGACAATTTTCCAAACCGGGTTCAAGCCAGATCCTCCAGGTAGGGAAAGCAAATTTGAAGATGGACCAAACTGGTGTTTCCATTGCAGATAATATCCTGATCAAACCGAGTATTTTCCATTCTTTGTAGCTGCCCATGCAATGAAGTCATCAAATCCATGACTATTTAGAGGTATTTGCAAAATTCTCTGAACATCGACAGTATTAAATAGGCTGTGGAGTAGCTCTTCATCCCATTGACCCATCATCGGGTTTATCAGATTAGACACCTTTGTATAAATAGCACCACTGCGCTGCGATATTACCCTCCTATCCGGGCTACTAGGAATCCAAGGGTCACTCCAGATATTAATATGTTCACCAGTTTCTACTCTCCACACATATCCCTGTTTGAAAGTTGAAATACCCGCCAGGAAACTTTGCCATGTAAAAGACGAGCCAGCCTTCGGCCCAGCCTTCAAGATGTTGCTAGATGGGTAATATTTAGCTCTTAGTACCCGAGCACACAAGGAGTTTGGATCATCAATAAGCCTCCAAACCTGCTTAGCTAGCATAGCAAGGTTAAAAGAGTGGAAATCACGAAACCCCATACCACCTTCATTTTTTGGGTAGCAAAGCTTCCACCATGCAAACCAATGCATCTTATTGCTATTCTTGTCATCTCCCCACCAAAACTGAGCAATTGCATCCATCATCCTTTTACATAGACCTTTGGGGATGAGAAACACTAACATAGCATAGACCGATATTGCTTGGGCAACAGCCTTTAGGAGGATTTCCTTGCCGCCAATAGAGAGGAGTTTCTCCTTCCAGCCATTAATCCGCTGGATTATTCTCTCCACAAAGTGAATGAAACAGTCGCTTCTGTCAGCTCCAACAATTGCAGGCAAGCCTAAATACTTATCAGATAAAGCCTCTGTATCAATATGAAGAGCCTCACAAATCTCTGCCCTTAGCAGTACATTAATATTTGGAGAAAAGAAGATACTAGATTTAGCTAAGCTCACCATTTGCCCTGAGTTTGCACAACACATATCCAAAACTCTTTGCAAGGAAGTTGCATTGTTCATATCAGCTTTCATGAGGATTAGGGAATCATCAGCAAAAAGGAGATGTGAGACTGATGGTGCATTTCTGCACACCCTTACCCCATCGATGCCACCAACTTCTTCTTCATGCAAAAGAAGACTAGATAAGCCCTCTGCACATAACAGAAACAAATAAGGAGATAGCGGGTCGCCCTGGCAGAGACCCCTAGTAGGAATAAACATGTTAGTATCATCAGAATTAAAGCGAATTTGATATCTGACCGATGACACACAACCCATCATAATGGAGATCCATCTCTCCACAAAACCCAACCTTCTCATCATATTTTCCAGGAACACCCATTCCACTCGGTCATACGCCTTATGCATATCAAGCTTGACCGCACAAGAGCCATTGTGCCCTGATGTTTTATTTTTTCTGGCATGCACACTTTCATATGCCACAAGGACATTATCTGTAATAAGTCGACCAGGAACAAAAGCACTCTGCATTGGAGATATTACATCTGGGAGGATGCTTTTAAGGCGTAGAGCCAGCATTTTAGAAATGATCTTGTAAATCACATTACAAAGACTGATAGGGCGGTATTAGGTAATCAGCTCCGAATCATCCACCTTCGAAATTAGAACAACCGTAGTGTCATTCCACCCATCCGGTATAGTTTCTGTATTAATTGCCTAAAGCACTTCCTGAGTAATCTCCATCACCACATACCGACCAGAACTTTTTTATTAAAGACTGCATGTAGACCATCCGGCCCTGGTGCTTTAAAATCTCCTATGCTGAAAACCGCCTTCCTGACATCCTCCGCCGTGAAAGGAGCCAACAATTTATCATTCATATCCGCATAAATTCTCGGTACAATTTTCTCCAATAAAGATGGATCAGTTTTCTCCAGTAAAGATGGATCAGTCTCCAGGACTTCTGAAGCGAATAGATTAGCAAAATAATGCAAAATATGGGGTTTAAGAGAATCTGTACCTTTGACCCAGATATTATTTTCATCGCATAATTTCTTGATAAAGTTTTTCTTTCTACGGGCTGACGCGTAATTGTGGAAGAATGAGGTATTTCTATCACCGTGTTATAGCCAATTAGCTCTGGACCGCTGAGCCCAATGAACTTCCTCCTGTTCGAGTAATATTTCAATGAGGTTGGCTGCCACCTTTGCTTTGGTCTCGTTCTCATCTTTCATTGGACCATTCATTGCATCTTGTAGCTCCCTTTGAGCTTTTCAAAGTCTTTTTTAGGTTGCTTCAGCACTGCAAAGTCCCATTCATGAATAAAAGCGTGCACTTGGTTTAACTTGCTTAGCACGCCATTTGTATTAGAAGCCGCCTCAGCCCAAGCCTTCTCTACCACCTCTTGGAACCCTTTCTCCCGCAACCACCGAGCTTCAAAGCGGCGAGGTCCGATCCTTCTCTGTAGAAGATCAGCCTGGTGATCAGTATCAAGCAGGATGGGGCGATGATCCGATCGGATAAAGTCCAGATGTTGTAGCACCGCCGCTGGGTGCATGGAAGTCCAACCGCCATCCGCAACCGCTCGATCTAACCGTTCCCGAATCCTCCCTCTTCTCCATGTGAACATGTCACCACTATAACCAATATCCTCCAGACCACAATCAGTCAAAACGTCTTGAAAAGCCTGCATAAAATTATAAGGTCGAGAATTACCTCCCTCCTTTTCATGTGAAAATAAAATTTCATTGAAGTCTCCCAAGATAACCCAAGGCAGATTTGAATTGTTTTTGAGTTCTCGAATCTTGTCCCAAGTTTTGCATTTTTCTTCCCACCTTGGTTCCCCGTAGATACCAGTTAGTCTCCAAACCTTATTGGGCCCTTCGTTGATCTGAACATCAATATAGTTGGAGCCAAGAACATTTGTTGAATATAGTTTGGAGCCAAGAACATCAAACCACCACTTCTACCGACACTAGGATTAACAATTTTCATATCCATTTGTAATCTTCTCCTGACGCACTCAGCTGGAAAAACATCGAGATGGGTTTCTGACAAGAACACCACGTCGGGGTCACATTTCCTTCAGATATCCGAAAGAGCACGAACTGTCGGGTCGTTCCCCAAACCCTGACAGTTCAGACCGAGGAGTTTCATTGCGACCGGACTCCTCACGGGAGGCCACTGATCCTAGTGAAGAGGAGTTTGCTCCGTCCTTCTTTGAACGTTTACGTTCATTTTCCTTCTCAATACCCAACGTTATTGTCTTCTGACCCAGACCATCTACATTCATATCACGATTAGATGTAGTCTTAGAAATATCACTAGTCTGATCATCTGCAGATTCTTCATCCTCCCCAAATTCAAGTCTTCTTTTAGCCAAAGCATTAGAATGAAGGTTTGGGTCAATATCCATAGCCTTTTTAGCCGGGCAAGTGCCTGTATCATCCATCTCACCCTCAACAGGGATAGTTCCCTCAATATTTGGAAGCACATTATATCGCCAACTGACTTTACTAGGATCTTCAGGGAAAAGTTGTCCTCTCCCATGGCCAGCCATGTCCTGCTCTCTACCACGACCACGACCTCCTCCAAACCCATTCGACCATCCTCCACTTCTAGAACCTCCCGCTCCATGGCCACGGCCATGCCATGTCTCCCAATCAGCCTTCAAAAAATCACCCCATTTGAGTTTATCTTCCTCAAGTTCTCCCGAGCCACACTCAAGATGTGAATGACCCATGAATCCACACGCCCCACAGAACCTCGGCAGCTTTTCATATTTGATCTGGTAGACTTCCCTTTGACCCCCACGAGAAACAGACACAAACCGAGCCAGAGCCTTCCTGACATCCAATTCCACACGAACTTGGACGGAATTCCTAGCCCCTTGCACATCAAACTCAACCTTCTTTGCTTTCCCAACTTTCTTTTCAGTCAAGTTCTTGATTAGTGCTTCCTTCCTATACCCAATAGGTAGCTTATGAATCTGGATCCATGTCTCAAAATTATTTAAATCAATTGTTTCTAGAGGGGCAAACCCATCATACTTTGCGATGCACACTGCATTCTGACGGAATAACCACGGACCCCCTTCTTCTACCTTGAGCCAATCGCCGAGACAAAAGTATTGTACAGAGAAGAGATTTTCCTCAATATGATTGAACGTCTGGGGACTGAAGAAATTCGTGGTGTGCACTCTAGCCAAAGCCATCCACTTAATTGCCTCCTTCGGCGCCGCCTCATCTTCCTCAAACACCAGATCATCGATCTCGTTGTCTTCTATCCCGAGTCGTTGCAACATAGAATCAATAGGCTCCGTCTTCTTCTTCACGCCCCTCCCAGATTGATTCGTCGAACTCGACTCCGGACTCGCCATGATCAGAGCTTCCCCGCAAAACCCTAGGGCTCACGAGAACCTTGCTGGACGTTTTAGAGAAGGACCCGAACAGCCTCACCTAAACCCTAGAGGGTAGAGAAGTCATCGGGGAAGAGATTACTCCGGTCGTGGAACAGCGGCGGAGGAGAAAAAACCCTAGTCGCCCTTGCAGTCGCCTGCCAGGGCCCTAGGTCTCACGCGCCCCGGACCCGGACCCGGACCGGACGAGCACTTGGCTAGTTTTCACTACAGCGCCTATCCACCCCTGCACCGGCTCCATGGACCCTTCTCCTCGTGTGGTTGCGTATCCACCGTCCAGTGAGGCGGTGATCCAAAACGATCGACCCTGGCTCCGATGTCGAATAGGAGTACCTCTTTCCCTTTGACGCACCCCCGTAATATAAATCTAGACGGTTCCTTTCTTTTCCCTCGCCCCCCACATCGCGTCAATCGCACTACCCCCTTCCTCCGTCCGCCACCCAACCCTAGCTGCCATGGCCCCTTCTTGGGTCCTGCTCGACCGCCACGTTCCTTTTCCCCATCATCCGATTGTTATCAAAGAATGGAATGAGTTGGTCGGCCTGTGCCGTCCCCGTCCACCAAGCTTTGAAGAGATGCGAGCTACAATCATCGCCTACCTGCAGACCTTGAAGCCCGACGCACAACTCGTCGATCCACCGAATTTATCCTCCCTCCGCATGCTGCCGCCTATGAATTCCATCCCACCAGGATGCCGAGGTGTGACCTCAGCCCGCATCTCGTGCTCACACAAGAATCTCGTTGCCCTCTACGCCGGCGCCTACCGCCCTGGCACCTTTAATGAAGGAGGCTATCTGATCTACAACGCCAGGAAGAATTCTCTCTCAGCAATCCCCCAGCTCCCCTTCGACCACTCCCACGCCTCTCTCGGACACGAGACAGCTGTTGTCGTCTCCGATGGCGAGGGCGAGAGCGACGGCTACGTTCTTGCCGAGCTCGTCAGGGTAAGGCAATGGGTAAGAAACTCCGACGTTGATAAAGCCGAGCTCTACCTGTGGCGGTCGTCCGCGACAGAATGGGTCGTGAAGGCCGGTCGCCTGCCCCTCGCGATTTCCCAGCCATTCGATGATTTCTGCGCTAACATGTGCTTCTTGTCTGAGGGCTCTATCCTCTGCTGGGTGGATCTGTTCAAAGGCTTGCTGGTCTGTGATCTGAGCCGGGTGCTCAAGTACAATTCTGACCCGGAGTTCCGTTTCATTCCGTTGCCCGATGTTTGTCCAGTCTACAATGTCTACACCCCCGAGCAGGGGCGGCGCCAGGTGTATTCCTGGGTATGCAAGTGAATACCCATGATTTTTGCAAAACAATGTTCATTATAGCAAAACAGTGAAAATTTTGATAAAAACAGTGATGATTTTAACAAAATGAATACCTATGAATACCCTCTAATGAATTCCTAGAGCCGCCACTGCCCCCGAGGGGCAGCAACTGCGAGCAGACGCGTTCCGTTCCATGGCGTATGTTCAGGGCGCCATCAGGTTCTTCACCATGGATTACTTTCAACACCAGCCTGGCGATGAATTTGATCTGAGTGTGTGGACTCTGTCTTCTGACCTCTCCAAGTGGAAGAAAACCAGTGAGTACAATGTTGGAAACATCTGGGAGAACGAGACCCACCAAGCCGGTGGTATGCCAAAGATTGCTCCTTCGTTCCCTGTCCTGAGTATGCATGAAGATGGCGTTGTCTACCTAATCTTTACTGATGTGAGAGTGGTGGGCTACACACTGGACTACAAAGGCCAGTATTTGCTTCGTGTTGACATGGGGAATAACAAGGTCCAGTTCTATCAAGGAAGTACAAATCCAGGAAGTACAAACTGGATACATTCGCCACTCATGGCAAGTGATTTCAGTGCATACCAACAGGTTTCACAGGACCACCCGGTACTAATACTACCACCAAAATAAATCCATTTGTATAGTACTGTTATTTCACTGTTCACTGTCACTAAGCATACTTTCGCTTGTATAGTACTATTAGTATACTTAGGTTTATAGATCATTACAGTTTGAGGTTTAGCTTGTTTTACCATATCCAGTTAATTAACTTTATGCTTGCTAGTGGAAATTGAGATATTTGGCGGCCTCCCCATGTTGAACACTAGATGACGGGACCGTTACTAGTGTTCATCAGCGGTCAGTACTTTTCTTTTTAGCATGCTTTAGGTCAGTATTGGCTTGATAGACAAAAAAAAAACGAGACTATCGGTACTAGCCCTTGGTAGCAAATTTTTATAGAAGAAGCCCACTCGGGTGAGATAACAGATATTCGATCCTGCCACTAGGCCCTCTGCCTAGTTCTCAAATTGGCTTGATAGACAAAACTATTATGTTCGCTATAGTTTTAGGCACACTTCTCCACTTCAAGCTTCGATGACATGCCAAATAAGTGAATATAGCACATTGAATAGTTTGATTATGAGTTCAAAATTGGTATGAACCAAGTCCATTCATGGATGTAGTAAATGGAACCTAAATTCAAACTAATTAAAGCTGAACATGGAAGTTAAAAGAAAACTACTCTTGACAGTTGACACATAGCTATTTGAGTTAACTATTTTAATTAAGTGCCTCTTTGATTGACCTTAGGCAGTACAGTAGTATGCCATTGTGTTGGTGCTGCTAATTAATTAATGTAGAAAAAGCAATCGAATAGGCCAATGACAAATATTGACGGTAACTACAAATCTGGCTAGGTGTACCTATATGCCTAATGGAAATTGTTGGTTTATTCTATTTTTTCTTTGAAAAATTGTTTCCATGGTAATTCTAGTCTGACATATAATAACGAGAGGATTATACTTAACAGACTTGCATGTCTATTTGGTATTGCCAGAGAGAGGTAGAAGCAAGCGAGTCGGGTGCAGCAAGCGGAAACAGGATGAAGCTTTGCGATCACACCATATCACCTAGAAATCTGGACTGAAACCTGCACGTTTTTTGCTTAGAAGATGTGCTCTTATACACTGTAGATTTGGATCCTTATTATTATCAGATGTTAATAGAATCGCTTGTCTCCCTTATCATGCTTGTCTCTTGGGAAATTTGGAATGAGCGCAATGCCAGGGTGTTCCGGAACATCGCTATGCTTCCCAATGTTGTTGTCGAAAAAATTAGGGGGGAAGCGGCTCTTTGGAGCTTAGCGGGGGCTAAAAACTTGAGCTCAATATTGCCGCGAGAGTGAGCCGTTGTATCCCGAGCTTTGCTCGGATGTAAAACTTTCTAAACTCTTTCTTATTTAATGAATGGGGCAAAGCTTTTGCCCCCTTTCATCAATAGTAGTTAAAGTGAATGGTGGGTATAGTGTGTTATCACTATTAGTCATGGGCGCATGGCTGTATCTCAACTGAGTGACTTCTTTTGGATTATAACTGCTCATGGGTATTACATGCAAGTTTGTTTTATATATCATGTTTATTAGAGAGATGAAGTGAACCAATAAACCCTGACCCCTTCTTATTATAAGAACAAAGTTTCACATTACTGCATTTGCTTTTATATTTCGTATTAATACCTATTGCGAAAATTACGAAAAAAAATCAATTGTTTTACAAAGTTTTACATTGCTGCATTTCCTTTTATTATCAACATCTCATTCTATTACGCACTGTGTGTCTAACAACCACCATGGTTGAGTTGGAACAATAAAAAAAGCTTCTGTCGGCGAGTCCTTGTGATTGATAGTCATCCCCAAGTCATCGTGGGGAAAGAGACTGATGGAATACTCTACTCTGTGTTTGGAGTCACAACAAATTTTTTTAGAGAGTACGCGCCCCAAGTCATCGTGGGGAAAGAGACTGATGGAATACTCTACTCTGTGTTTGGAGTCACAACAAATTTTTTTAGAGAGTACGCGAACGCGTACTATCCATTTATAGAAGGCAGAATGTTTATGTACAAACAGAACCAGCTGCAAAGGCAGTGGATACAAAGAGAAGAGGAAACAGAAAAGAAAAACCAAAACTACTCTCTCGCGGTATCATTTTGATCACGCGCACTCTCCCGGCGTGCAAGCTTGAGCATGTTGTATTCTTCTGCAATCAGAGCCGCAATTCTGAGAGGGCCATGCTGTCTCTTCTCGTCCCCGAAGACCCACGCATTCCTATTCTTCCAAAGCGCATATGTGACAGTGCAGACGAGAGTGTCGAAGTCTCGCTTGGCTCTACCCCTCTGCTTGTTGCGTTCAGAGGTCCACCAATCCTGCAGCACACTCCAATAGTTTGGTTCTTCGATGTCCAGCTCAAAGTTCTCTCTGCAAATGTGCCACACCTCCCTGGCTGTCACGCATTGGAGCAAGACATGGACAGCATTATCCTCCTCTTGATGGCAGACAAAGCAGGTAGAGGTGTGACTGATGGTGCCAAGTTGACGAGGAGCTGATGCCTCTGATGGCGACCAGACTGTCCTTGTGCGTGGTGAATAACCAGCCCGTTGGGAACCCCAAGAGGAAGGTATGATGAGTGCAGCAGCAAGTTTTCCCTCAGTTTAAGAAACCAAGGTTTATCGAACATGAGAAGAGAGACAATGACGACTGAAGGTGTTGTGGAACCTGCACACACACAAACAAATACTTTGTTCCCAACTTGCGATGAGGTTGTCAATCTCACCGGTTTGCTTGAAACAAAGGTTATGAGTGTATCGAGTGGAAAACAATATAGTATGCAAGTAAAGTAAATAGTACGAGTAAAGTAAACAGGTGATAGCAATATGATGTAAATAGGACCGGGGTCCACAGTTCACTAGTGGTGTCTCTCCATAGATAAAATAACACATGCTGGGTAAACAAATTACAGTTGGGCAATTGATAGAATAAAGATAACGTGATATGTCAAGAAGATCACTATGAGATTTACTCTGGGCATTACAACAAAATACATAGACCGCCATCCAACTGCATCTATGACTAATAATCCACTTGTGGTGAATCAATCCGAGAACTCCACAAGTATTAAGTTGCGAACAACAGATAATTGCATTAAGCAAAGTGTGTAATGTAAACAAAGCATATGCCCTTGAGCATATGAATGTTGTTTTCTCCCTAGTAGCAACAGCACATCTACCACCTTAGAGGTTTCTGTCACTCCCCCAGGTGAAATAGAGACATGAACCCACTATCGAGCATAAATACCCCCTCTTGGAGTCACTAGCAACTACTCGGCCAAGATAGCTACTAACAACGGAGAGCATGCAAGATCATAAACAACATAGAGATAACAAAAGATAATATTCAGTACAGCAACTTAATCATAAACACCAATATTCATCGGATCCCAACAAACCAAACATGTAGAATTACATAACGGTGATCTCAATCATGTATGGCAGCTCATGAGATCTAAACATGAAGCACATAGTGGAGAAGACAACCATCTAGCTACTGCTATGGACCCATAGTCCAAGGTAGACTACTCACTCATCGCTCCGGAGGCAAGCATGGCGATGAAGGAGACCTCCGGTGGCGATTCCCCTCTCCGGCAGGGTGCCGGGAAGAGCTTCTGGACCCTCCCGATCTTCGGGTCGACGGCGGCGGCGGATCGCGATGTATTCTGGAAAACTGATCGGGCACTTAGGTTTTTCTCGTCGGGGGGTCTTTATAGGCGAAAGGTCGATGTCAGAGGAGGGACCAGGCACCCTCACATGGGGGTGGCGCGGGCCAGGGGCTGGCCGCGCCGCCCCTGTGTGTGGGGCCCTGGTGGCCCCCCTCCTACTTCTCTTCGGATCTCTGGAAGCTTCCGGGTAAAATAAGACTTCAGGAACTTGTTTCGTCCAATTCCGAGAATATTTCCTGTGTATCACTTCTGAAACACAAAAACAGCAGAAAACAGGAAACTGGCACTGTGGCACTTGTTAATAGGTTAGTTCCGGAAAATGCATAAAAATGCCACTAAGTGTAACGAAACAATAGGCAAATGGTGTAAAACAAGCATGGAGCATCAAAAATTATAGATACGTTTGAGACGTATCAGTGACCCTGCAACCCATGTCTGAACCTTCTATCCGAAGTCCAAAGCCTGCCGTGCAGTAGATGCCACATGAAGTCTTTGCATCGTGGGGTCGCCCAACTCTTCCAGATGATTGAGAACAACGGCGGTTTTTCCCCCACATTCACGAGACAGTCGTAGGTAGATTTGGCGGTGTAGGATTTGCTCGGCGATGGCCAAAGAAATTGATCCGCCACCTCTGGATTCCTGGCAACGGACAGAATCTCAATCCAAAGTGTTAGGCAGTCATGCACATCTTGGAAAGACAGGTTCCCAGAGATGTCTGCAGCCCAGCGATTGTCGATCAGCCCTTGGGCAACTGTCCTCGAGTTTCTGCATCTGGTGGGCACTCTCTGAGCAATGTTGGGCGCGATCTCCGTTGCGGCTCTACCTCGGATCCATTTATCTCTCCAGAAAAGGACTCGGCTGCCATCGCCCACCTTAATCTGAACCAAGCTATCAAAAACATCGCGAGCTTTCGTATCTATCGCCATCGGCAAGCCCTGCCATGGTCTGTCCGGGTCGGTCCTTTTCAGCCATTCCCACCTCACACGCAGTGCAAGCCCCTGGACACGAAGATCCTTGACACCCAGCCCTCCATAAGCTCGAGGTCGACACACCTGGTTCCAGGCCACAATGCATTGCCCTCCATTGGCTCTCTCTTTAGCCGCCCAATGAAACCCTTGAAAACTTTTTCCCATCTCTTCCAGTAACCAGCGAGGGGCTTCAGCGATTAGCAGATGATGAACCGAGCGTGCCGTCATCACAGATTGGATCAAAGTCAGGCGCCCAGGGCGCGCGATCAGTCCCTTCTGCCAAGCTGGGACAATGTGCACGGCAGCGTCTAACATTGGCTGCCATTGGGCTTTTGTCAGTGGTCTCAGTGCCAATTGAAGACCCAGGTATCGGATAGGAACAGACCTTGCACCAACTGCACATGGTGCTCACTGCCTCTGATCAAGGTAGCCGATGTCTTCCTATAGTTGACGTGCAAGCCAGACGCTTCTCCAAAAACCTCCAAGATATTCCTGACCGTGACCAGGTCCTGCACCTCTGGCTTGACGAACATCACAACATCATCGGCGTAGATAGAGATTCTCTGCGTTGTCGTGCAGTTACCGATCGGCGCTAACAGACCGTGCTCCACCGCTCGTTTGATCGGGAGGGTAGCGACTTCCATTGCTAGCACGAAGAGGAGCGGTGAGAGCGGATCGCCTTGCCTGAGACCTCTTGCATGGACTATCTTCTTACCCGGCACCCCATTCACACAAACCTTGGTGCTAGCTGTGCGGAAAGAAATCGAGAGCCATTGCAAAACAAGAGCCGGAAAACCAAGGTGATGTAACACGTCGAACAGAAAACTCCAGGAAAGCGAGTCGAAAGCTCGCGTCAGATCGAGCTTGAGGAGCACCCCTGGCTCCCTTCTGGCATTAATCTTGCGGGCAAGCTGTCTGACCAACAGGAAGTTATCGTGCAGATTGCGGCCCTAGATGAATGCTGACTGATTGGCGCTAACAAGCTGAGACATTCTCGGACGCAGACGGTTAGCCAGAAGTTTGGTGAAGAGTTTAGCAAAGCTGTGAACCAGGCTAATTGGTCTGTAATCGCCCACTTCCTCCGAGTCACAACAAATTGATACATGTACGTAGTATGTTGTATAAGTTGCAATCGGCTCAAGAAAATAAAATGTAAATAATCTGCTGAAAGTAAATTGTGCTAATGCAATGGAGAAGTTAGGTGCAGAGATATATATTTAGCTCGTGGTAATGGTGAATGTTAGGCACAATTGCCAAAGTATGAATAAAGTTTAGAACCCTAGATTTACTAGCATGAACCAGTCTCTCTATTGTGATGATCTTCACGAGTGCATGGAGGATCTCACTACAAAGCACCCTGGAACGAATCTAAGTGAAGCTTTTATCTCCTTCCTGGAACGGATCTCCTTCCTTTGATTCTGGCTTCTGCATCAATTTCGTGGCATTCTTTTACGTTTTCATTCTTGTCCATTTATGAAAGTTGCATCTTGTGATAAGGGGGTTACTCCAGCGCCTCGTACGACTGCGAGTACGAGCACGCTCGCTCCTACCGCGAGTTTTTAAAGCTCCTGCATCGATAAGGTAATCTCCTCAATTTGGAAGTTGCATCTTTTCCCTTTGATCACCCAATTTGGACTCCTTAAGCTTACTCATCTAAATGTGCGTAAACATGAACGTCATACAAGAATATGAGGTTTTTTGTTTGTTTTTTTATAAACATTTGTTACTGAAGAGGCAAAAACCATCAAAGCCCAAAGTGAAGCTAGCATCCTCTAGAGGCTCGCTTTATTCAATAGTGGTTGCTCCTATTGTTCCCGCATCGCTCGCATGAGTTTTTGAGATTCCTTAGCTACGCTTTCTTATGACTCGTGTTCTTAATATGAAAAGCACGACATAAACCCAAGGACAGCCCACTACATACAATCCACCTACCAAAGGAAAAAAAGTAAATAACCATACGAAGGCTCAAAGCGCCCCTCAACTCCGGAAGGAGATAATTTCCCTCCAAAAACTGAATAATAAATAAAGGCATTGGTGTTTTCGGAATATGTAGTTTGACCAAAATACCTTCAGATTTAATTTAAACTAAATTGGGCATTATTCTATCAGCTGTATGTCATATATATATACATGTGCTTACAATCTGATATTTAATCCAAAACCGATATCTAGAAAGTAAAACATGAAGATATCATGCGGTATAAGTGCATGTGTCTCACGCTTACAAAATATGATTGCCTTATATGAAGTTGGTGATGGAGCACTAAATGTTTTACAGTCATGATGAATTCGTATGTCATCTTTCTTGTAAGGTCAGTTTCGCTAGGACCATGTGGTTCGTAGAGTCAGTGGCATCCAACTTATCACCTTCTCGAGTTGTAAAATGTTTCGTGAATGTTCAAGGAGGTTCTCACATGCATAGGTCGAGGGGTTTAATTCTGATTGGAGCTTCAACATGTGTTGATTTCTGTGGCTTTGTCCTAATGAAGTAATGATTCCTTTTTTAGTTAAGTTGTTCTCTTTCATATGCAGGTTATGTACTCACGTACCCAGGGAATACATACTTGGTATATTTTTTTAATGGCAAGAGTGAGAGTTGGTGATAGTGGCGTGCTGGCTAGACTCGGCTGTGAGCGGACCATTTTCTCAACATAGGAGGTAATCTATTCTCTGCGCTTCGAGAGCCCCACAAATGCCATTAGTGCATCTCGAATTATTTCTACCCTTCATAAAAAAAAATCCCTACGGAGTAGCGGAGCCCTAGGGCACGGTCGAGTAGAGGGGAGATGCATAGCAACAAGGGCCGAGCTTGAAGGCAAAGGGGAGCCATTGCAAGGCGATCCAGCGATCGGTGTTCTCAGCTCGAAGCTGGAGGGCAGCTTCTACGAGGCGACTGGAACTTGTAGGTGGAGCGTCCGTGCAAGTGGGACCCTACTTGGGGTGTAGCAGAGGCCCCTAGAGGCCCGGAGGTAGCGAATCTTTGCGGTTGGATGAAGCATGGGGGAGAGGGTGAAGGTGTCCCGGATGAGCTACAATGACAGTTGGATCAGAGAGGAGGTAGCACGGGTTGGGGAGGGCAGAGAGTGGGGATAGATAGTAAGTGTAATGGGCAGGGGTTAATGATGAGGGGGGTTAGCGGACAACAATTTTAGTTGGTGGGCATATATGGATAGTTGAGGTCATATATGATTTCTCAAATTTCATTCTTAAATCTCTTTTGTGGTTGTATCATCTTGATAGATGCGAAGAATCAACATTTTGTTTTTTAAGAAAATAAGAAGGTGAAAAGCTTAAAGAGGATTACCCGGCAAAAAAGATGGAAGTGGTCGTCCTAAGTTGACGTCAGAAAAGAAATGGTGTTCAGAATTATGATGAGTATAAAACATAGGAAAGGGAAAATAGGCTTCTCCACTTCTGGCAGCTTATTAGGGACATTATAATTGGAACATCATGGAGCTCTTTCACGCTATCATTATGACTGGGACATCAGGCTGTTCTTAGTGGGGAGTAACATAGACTAGTGTCATGCATATGTTACTAGTCTATGTTACTACCTTTATAGTGGGGAATAATATATATGTGGTGTCATGCAAGACCTTATATATTAGGTTATAGACTCATTGTGTATTGGGGTGTGTGATGTTACAGTAACATAATATGTTACCACAACACTCTCTTTCCTCACTTAATAGCATGTTATGTCATCAAAATGCATTGGAGTGTGTGATGTTACTAGCTATGTTACTCTCACTGTGAGTAATCTCACGGAGCTCTCTCATGCTATCATTATGACTGGGACATCACGGAGCTCTCTCACGCTATCACCTATTTTGGCGTCCGATCACATATCTTGCGCTTTCTTGGCCGTCCGATGTACCTTGCTAAATGTCCCGGCCCCCTACTCTGGAGATCAAATCGCTGGTCTCTCGTTTGATTCCGAGTGGATGGCCCCGATCGGGCCACGTAAGCATCCACAAAACCACCGCCCCCCACCGCACCCCACCGCACCTCACACAGCACGTCAGCACCACCACGCCCCTCCCGGTCTCGACCTAGGGCGAAACGAGCGCCGCCGCCGCTGCCGTATTCCTCGCCGCCGCCGTAGCCATCGAAGAGAGAGGACTAGGGAATCAGCACCGTCCCCGCTGCCACTGCCACTGAAGAGAGATGATTTGGGGAATCTGGTGGCAAAGGTGAGCGCCAGCGACCCCAATGAGTGCCAGCTACCGAGGACGTACGCCATCTTAGATCTGTTCTGCAACGACCACTAATGGTACGGCATGAAAGACCTGCTCCAAGCGGCACCACCTGTGAGAGATCCGGGCACAGCGCGTCCTCCTTCCCCTCCCTCCAACTACAGGTCGATGTTGGTATCACTTCTCTGCCTCCCCACCTCCCGGCCTGACCGAAGACTAGGTCCGCCGCCACGGACCAACTCCAGGACGCACAGTATTATTTTTCCTGCCTAATCCCGTGAATGGATGCATGAATTGTACTGTTAATTGACGGATTATGCAGCAGGATTTGTGAATTAACGCACATGCTTCTGTAGCTTGCTGTCGGTTGACATTGCAGAGTTAATTGTTCTGAATTGTAACTCTTCCTGTACTCCACTCTGTAAATACTTTATTATTTTGTTAGAGTCCGGGATCTCACAAATTTGAGCTATATCGTCCATGGTAAGAGTAACAGTTGCGGTAATATTTTAGTGATGTTGAATGCAACATCTTGCCTCCACTTAAATTCTGCCTGCTCAACTCAAATAGTTTACAATAGGCACAAGTGCACTATTGATTGGATATTTCCAGCAGTTTTGCATCCATTATGGTTGAATATAGTCTTCTGAATTTCTGTTCTTTGTTCATTTTTATAATATAGCATGCTCAAGGTTAGTTTCAGTTTTCACTTATGACATGCATATGCAATATTTATTTAATTTCTTTTCTGTTTTAGTCGATATATCGACGAAGCAATACGCAACAGCTGCCTATTTTTTCTCGTGGGAACAAAGCTTATAATTTAACAAGCCCGCCTTTGAAAAAGAATTGACCTTCTCTTGCCATTTTAGATGGACAAAGTGATGTGGAGTTTGTAGGTACATAAAGCCTTTACACTTTTATTTATAATAATACCATGCAGTGACATTCAAATAATAGGTGTCTCCGTCTCTCTGATAAAATTCAATATGCTAATCATCTCCATATTTTAGTTGCTTGGGTTATGGGATTTCTCATCTAACCCCCCCCCCCCCCCCACCCCAAACCCAAACCCAATATTTTTAATCTTACATTTGACTCTTTCCCATAAGATATCCTCTAAAATTTGAGGTCTGATTCCGTGTTAATGCTTTAGCAACAAGAGGGACACGAGGACTGTATTTGTATCGGTGACAACCCTGGTATCAAAAGAAGAGTGTGCTGGTGTGGTGGTAAAACTGGAACCGGATGTGCTTTGCGAAAGTGCACCACCATTATGCCCACAAGCAGCTGATATAACCACTGCTGAGAAAGTCGTGCCCAGCCAAACTGGCAGCCACGGCTGCACACCAGTCATGTGAGGTTAGAAAGCTATAATAGATTATTGGTAGGATCAGCTATTTATGATCTTCCTTATTTGTAAATGCGATTATGTTTCTAGACTTCGGAATTCACTTCTGTGTATTGTGGTTCTTTCCTTGCAGGTACCACTTTAGTCTTTTGCTGAAATGATTTTGGCGGAGGAGTTTATCTCGCTATTTCCGGGCTATATGGAGGCACAACAATCACAGGTGTGCTCAAATGTTTTTGGCGGAGGAGTTTATCTTGATGTTTCGAGGAGTACTACATGTGGAGGCACAACAATCACAGGTGTGTCTTTGGAGTAAATTTGATAGAAATTGTAGTTTTTTTTGCTAAGATTGTACTATGGATGCATCATTAACAATATCCTATTGTGAGATGTGGGTTCTTAAGATACACCAAGAAATAAAGCATGTCATACAAGATCCATACAGATCAATAGTTAAACATACGGAAAGGAGTTAAGTGCCTTGTATCTTAAGTAGTTCAGTGCTAGGTGCTCTCGGAAGGTTCTAGGTGATACGAATATCATCATATTTGAATGGATATTGTGGATATTCAATTGTGTGTATTGTGTATTCATTCACACAATATACTTTAGATTTCAAGTATATGATTTTGCTCTAGCAATTTCTGCTGGTGTGCTCCTGTGGACGGTGCCTGCACTCCTATACTTCCTTCGTGGTTGATCGAGGATGGGAGTATTAATGGTAATCATATGTAGTTATCTGATCTTGACTAACTTCTGAAGAAAAAATAATCAAGAACATGGACAGCGAGAGGATATAAAATCTCTCTGCCAGTTTATGGATACCTTGCCATCAGTGTTGACTTGAAATTTTCTGATAAATCAGGTGAGAGTGCTTCCGTAGATTCCATAAACTAAAAGTAACTCTGTATATGAGCTATTGGAGTAGAAATTTTCATCCTCTCCAAGACTTGGAGCAATAGTGTATGACCTTGACCGAGCATGGCCAAGGACGATCCAGATCCAAATGCTTGAATAGGTAAAGATTTGTTCTGCACTAAATTGTGGGATGAACTGGTGACAAATCTGTAGGAGTTTTCGTAACAAAAATATTGATTCATATCACATTAAATTATACCTGCAAACTACATAACACCATCTTATTTCATACATGAGCCATAAACTTTGAATTTAAAATGGCATAAATAGCATTTAGAGAATTTGATTGTTGCGACTAGCGGCTTGTATTTGGGTTGCATTGACATCCCTCACTGGCTGGTAATGTTCCATGTGAGTCGGGTCTACTCACCTACACACTTTTTTCTCGGCTCCATTGAGTCCCGCATACAAAAAATCCCATCATTCTTTATTCCAACAAGCCTGATTTTGATACGTTATAGAGCCTTTGATGACAATCCAAGTTCAGACATACCTAACAATGGGAAAGCTCAATCGTTACATCGGTACTGTTTTTATGCTCCTTATTTTTGTGTGGCACTAAGATTGAATTCTATTTATTACTACATTGCTATCTTTATTTGTTATAAGATTAATGATTCAATGTTCATTTGATACTATACATGTTGCATCAACTCACATTTTGGTCGGTACAAATTCTGACAGATATGAAGAGTTTATTTCTCTGATCAGAAGAGGAGTATTGCGACAAATGAATGAAAATGAAGTGTTGATGTTAATGAAATAGATGGCCAACTTTATGTCGGAGATAGCTGATTAAGTCATGAATATTGTTGTTGGAGAAGCAACAAGATCCTTGTGCTTGAAGTACCCGCAGAAATATCGCTATGTATATAGCATATTTCCTAATATTGCTGATGAAGAATTAGAACAATATTTTGTGACCGGGGTTTAACTCTTTGTACATATTGGCATGCTGAACTTTATGAGCAAAGTCATACGTGCATTTTGTATTTTCCACTATACATGTACGCACCGTACCTTTCACCTTTCATGTTTATCTCTCGAACATATGTGCCTTTCAGATATTTTTCAAATATTTATATATATATTTTTTTATCAAAATGAAGAACGATGAAATGTGAATTTGGTGAATGGTCTTTTATATGCCTTTTGGTATTATTATCATCCTAAGAACTACCATTCTTTGTTTTGATAATCCAGAATTGTCAATTTGTACTTTGTATTTAGCTTCCATGTTTCTAGAACTATATAATTATCCGAATTCATATCAATCTATTGCCAAAATGGATGGGCGCGGCAACGCGCGCCATCATGATCTAGTTAGGGACATTATAACTAAGCCATCCATGAGCTCCCTCATGATCTGGGCATTTCTGGCCATCCGATCGCGCTCACAGAAAAGTTTTGACCGTTGGATCTCCTTTATGTATCGCACTGGGCCATATGTCCCTGAGGAACGCTACTCTGGTCGTCGAATGAGCCTACTGTGGTGAATTGGGCCTAAAAACTGCTTAAAGCCCATGTTATACTTTACCGGACTGAGCTGGCATAGACCTGATTTCGATCCACTAGCCAGTTAGCCCCTCTACCGATCGATAGAAAAAAAAACAAGAGGAGGGCTTTTGGGGCCAACGTGAAACGGCAGCGGAGAAGACCTGGCGATTTTTCCAAGCGGCATGATCCATGAGCTATGGTGGGCGATTGGAATTCATCCACCACGGGTTTAGCAAGGAATAAATCAGCCGTTCCTACAAGCAATTAATTGGAGTGGAGGTGTGATGCTACCGGGTTGATGAAGTAAAATAACCGGCCAGTTGGGAACCCTAAGAGGAAGGTGTGATGAATATAGCAGCAAGATTTCCCTCAATTAAGAAACCAAGGTTTATCGTTCAGGAGAAGAGCGGACAATACGACTGAAGGTGATGCCTGCAAGCTTCGCGACAGCTCCAGACAATTTATATATGGCGCCTCGTCCAAGCTTTGCTTTGCGAGCAGCAACGTGGAACCTGCACACACACAACTAAGTACTTTGTTCCCAACTTGCGATGAGGTTGTCAATCTCACCGGTTTGCTTGAAACAAAGGTTATGAGCGTATCGAGTGGAAAGTGATAATAGTATGCGAGTAAAGTAAACAGTGCGAGTAAAGTAAACATGTGATAGCAATATGATGGATATAGGACCGGGGTCCACAGTTCACTAGTGGTGTCTCTCCATAAGATAAATAACACATGCTGGGTAAACAAATTACAGTTGGGCAATTGATAGAATAAAGATACACGTGATATGTCAAGAAGATCACTATGCGATTTACTCTGGGCATTACAACAAAATACATAGACCGCCATCCAACTGCATCTATGACTAATAATCCACTTGTGGCGAATCAATCCGAGAACTCCACAAGTATTAAGTTGCGAACAACAGATAATTGCATTAATCAAAGTGTGTAATGTAAACAAAGCATATGCCCTTGAGCATATGAATGTTGTTTTCTCTCTAGTAGCAACATCACATCTACAACCTTATAGGTTTCTGTCACTCCCCCAGATTAAATAGAGGCATGAACCCACTATCGAGAATAAATACCCCCTCTTGGAGTCACTAGCAACTACTCGGCCAAGATAGCTACTAACAACGGAGAGCATGCAAGATCGTAAACAACATAGAGATAACAAAAGATATATTTCAGTATAGCAACTCAATCATAACACCAATATTCATCGGATCCCAACAAACCAAACATGTAGAATTACATAACGGTGATCTCAATCATGTAGGGCAGCTCATGAGATCTAAACATGAAGCACATGGTGGAGGAGACAACCATCTAGCTACTGCTATGGACCCATAGTCCAAGGTAGACTACTCACTCATCGCTCCGAAGGCAAGCATGGCGATGAAGAAGACCTCCGGTGGCGATTCCCCTCTCCGGCAGGGTGCCGGGAAGAGCTTCTGGACCCTCCCGATCTTCGGGTCGACGGCGGCGGCGGATCGCGATGTGTTCTAGAAAATTGATCGGGTACTTAGGTTTTTTCGTCGGGGGGTCTTTATAGGCGAAGGGGTATCGTCAGGAGTGGACCGAGGCGGTCTCACACGTAGGGGGCGCGGCCAGGGCCTGGGCCGAGCCGCCCTGGTGTGTGGCCACCTCATGGCCCCACTCCGTCTCCTCTTCAGATCTCTGGAAGCTTCCAGGAAAAATAAGACTTCAGGAACTTGTTTCGTCCAATTCCGAGAATATTTCCTATGTATCACTTCCGAAACACAAAAACAGCAGAAAACAGGGAACTGGCACTGTGGCGACTTGTTAATAGGTTAGTTCCAGAAAATGCATAAAAGTGCCACGAAGTGTAACGAAACAGTAGGCAAATGGTGTAAAAACAAGCATGGAGCATCAAAAATTATAGATACGTTGGAGACGTATCAAGCATCCCCAAGCTTAACTCCTGCTCGTCCTCGAGTAGGTAAGTGATAATAAAAGAATAATTTTTGAGGTGACATGCACCTACACAATCTTGATCATATATATAAGCATTTGTGAGCTGGGATCATAAGAACTTAAAACATGGGCATGAAGATATAATCTTGACAATAGAACTTAGCAACCATGTTGTAAACATGAAAATGAACACAAACAAAAGATTATGAAAATGAAACAATGAAAGTCAAACGTGTGTTCAAATCATAAGGAAAAACATACAAATGGTTTTTAGCTTGTCCTTCATAGAGAGCAAAACATAAATGCATAGGACACCTTCATGTTTAAGAGGGCGACTAGATACAAATAATTTGAGAACAAGTGAAACCAACAATATGAATCAATCAATGAAAACTTTGGGACAATGCACATTATACTAAGAATGACAACTTTGCTCTCTTATGGTGCATAAAGATAGAAGGTGGTGACTCAACATAAAAGTAAAAGAAAGGCCCTTCGCAGAGGGAAGCAGTGATTGCAAGTTTTATAGACCTTCAAAAATTATGGTACTTACCGGCTTTGAGCTCTCATTGCCCCCATCATAAGCATCTTGAATGGTTAGAGTTAATGCGAGAACAATTATGATGCATATGCTTGACAAATCATGTCGAAAACCTCGTGCCCCGTGAATACGAGTACCCAAACCTCATGCTACTTTACTTAGAGTCCCAAGCAAGGCTCTTGTCATTGTAAGTATATATGTATCATCGAAAACCGCCAACAGGGTACCTCCGTGCCCGATGACATGAAACAAGCCCACATCAAAATGACAGGACAAGCAGACAATGAACACCTTGACATCTCTTTTATTTGCTATTTGTTTAGCTTTTTATTGTGAGATGCGTCATCGAATGTCCACCATGGGTATGCTGCAAATTTCCACCATGAATTATATATGGCTTAGATTGGCGGCCCAGGCGTTTCCCTAACACATATACAAACTCCATGATCCCCACAAGATTCCCAATTCATTTCACACCGCGGGCATCCATAAACAAAAGATCACGATATCAACTCAAATAAGAAGTGCAATGTTGAAAGCTTGCCCCATGACAGCATGGATGGGCTAGAATCCAACTTACAACTTGCAAGCATAACAACTCAACATAAGAGACCACAATGTCAAATTTTTAAGAACAATGAAAAAGTAAAGTGTGCCTTCCGGTTCGTGAGAGCTTTACTGACCAATTTTTGCATAACACTGATAAGAGTTTAATTTGAAGAGAAGATAAAAGCAAGTCAAATTTACTTGGAATAGCAAATTGCTAGTAGGTATGTATGGTGGACACTTTGGAAAACTTTGGCTTTTAGGAGTTGGATGCACGAGTAGAGCTCATACTCAGTGACAAGGGTATAGCTAATAGAGCCCGTTAGTTGTGTACCCCTGAGGCCCGTTAAGCTAGGACCAATTGTAATGATAGTCGAATATGAGTTCTTACCGTATGTCGATATTGTAATCTGTATCGGACCCTACCCGATCCTCGAGACCTGGCCACCTATATATAGGGGCCAGGAGGGGACGGTGTAGGGCAGATTGAAAGCAAGCCAGGTTGGACACCCAAGTTTACTTTCGATATACAACTATTTCGACTAACTTTACCTTCGAGTTCATCCAACGCCCTATCTCCCCGATCCTAAGTTCTTCATCTAGGACATTTGTCGAGTTAACCCCTCATCAATTGGCGCCGACCGTGGGGACGTTGGGCGTTGGAATCATGAATTCGACGGCTTTTTCGCTTTTAACCAATAGCAGTACAGAAGTCGACAAAAATCAAGAGATGGAGTTGACAATCGGAAGCTTAAACATCCTCATCGAACCGTCGGGTTCATCTCGCCTTTCAGATCCAACGAAACAAGATCCGTCGGCAAGGGAGCCCGAAACAACAGCAATGATGGAATATTCTGAAGGCTCTTCCAGCGAGGTAAACTCGCCGGTCAGCCCAGAGGAAGTGCAAAAAGAAAAGATCGCAGAAGACAACGAAGAAAAGGAAAATTTTGACGTGGAAGTCCAACTCGAAGATCTCACGATCTGCCTCGACGATACGGCAGACAAGTCAACAGATACATGGAAGACAGGATTAGAGCTTTCTGAGGATAGTAACTCGATCTTCTCAAGCTTTAAGGGTAGCATCGGCAAACAATGCCAGGTGCTCGCCATTATAGGAGATAATTCAGAAGAATTCGACGAAAACGACAATCCAGCATTAAACCCAGCAAATATCGACAGAGGAGCAAATCACCTAGCGGAAGGGCAAACACCAGAATCCCTCGCAAGCAGGGAAAAAATTCGACTATCAGTCGACGAATGGAGGATAATAAGAGAAGCCGTAGAACACGGCACGCCAATACCATCAAATTCTAGCAAAGACATGCTTTTGGGGTATCATTACGCCCTAAGGCAGCAGGCAAAGCAATTAGCAAAGGAAAAGATAGAGATACAAAGAAGAAAAGATTCAGCCATTGCAGCTAGCGAAGCTGCTCGTAAAGCACGAAGCGATGCATCATATAGCAACGCAAGGAAAAATCGTCGACATGGTTCAAGGTACGATAACCTCGAGTACTCCGACAGGCAAAGTATTTCGAAAAACCTCGACTCGTCCTTCCTATCGGTCGACGAGCAGGGGAACATCCTACCGAAAACCCCCGAGGCAGCATTAGTAGCAGCGCAAGCATATCTGCTCACAACTCGACCAAGTCCAGGAGATCCTAGGGAGCACATGCATAGAGCAGCATTGAACGGACTCAACATGGTGGGTCACAAGCTCTCAGCAAAAGGAGAAGAAGCACATCATCACAAGGAAGTACACAAAGCAAGATCACCTCGCCGTCATAATAGTCCTCGACATAGAAGCAGCAAACACCGATCTCGATCGCCGTCACCAAAACAGCATGGGGGAACCCGAAGATCGCGATCCCCAAATGAAAGGCGCGACCATGAAGACGACGAAAAAGAGATGGGGGCACCGTGCTTTACCCGCAGGGTTCGCACCACTCCAGTTCCCAAGGGATTCAAGCTACCTCATGATCAGCAAAAGTACGACGGATCACAGGAACCACAATCGTGGCTCACAGATTACTTACAAGCAGTTCAAATATTAGGAGGAACCAAAGAAACAGCAATGCAAAGTTTGCAATTACACCTCACCGGCGCAGCAAGGTCATGGTTGAGCAAACTAGAGAAAGAATCTGTTGGAAGCTGGGAAGACCTCACAAAGCAATTTACAAGCAACTTCAGGTCGACATACAAACGACCAGCATCAATAGAAGAAGTCAAAGCGTGCGTACAGCAACGCGACGAAATACTACGGGCATACATCCAAAGATGGAGCCTCATCAAAAACTCAGCAGTCGAAGTTTCAGACGAAAGAGCAATAAACGCGTTCATCATCGGATTAAGGCGAAGAGACCTAGTCGAAGAGATGGGTAGAATCAAGCCGAAAACAGTGTCAGACCTCATGGACACAGCAAACAGGTTTGCAGATGGAGAAGATGCGTGCAACAACAAGCGGACGCGATCTCCAGAAGACGACAGAAGAAACAGATATGGAAATCAAAGGAGACGATCCCAAAACTACGACACCTACGGCTCGCATAGCCAAGTCGCCGCAGGATATAAAGACAATAGCTATCAAGGAAATGATCGCAGAAGCTCGGGATACAGAAGCTACGAAAAGGAGGACTATAAGAAGTTCCCTATAAGGGAATCCAGAGAGTACAACCCATCACCAGAAGATATGCTCAACGGGCCTTGTCATATACACTCAGCGTTCGTCGACGGGAAACGAGTATCAAGGCACGCAATGAAAGACTGCACAACATTCTTAAAACTGCAATAAGCAGCAATAAACAAGCAAACCGAAGCAAGACGACAAGGATTCGAAGGAAGCAACAATCCTCCGACAAAGCAGCAAGGAAACAATGGAGCACCTCAAGGACAAGACCAGCAAAACCAGGGACAGGACGACGACGAAGGGTATGTACCATCAAAAGGACACATCATATCAATGATACAACCTGTACCCAAGTCGAACAAAGAAGAGAAGAGCATAACTCGACAAGTCAACTTAGCAGTCATATCACCTCCAGCTGCAACGGAATATCTGCACTGGTCAGAGCAACCAATAGAGTTCAACAGAGAAGATCACCCTATAACAGTACCTCGGCCGGGAAATGCGCCTTTGGTACTCAAAGCTCAAATCGGCGCGTATGATGTCGACAGAATATTCATGGATGCAGGGAGTGGAATTAACTTGATATACGCAAAAACACTCCGAGCAATGCATATATCACTAGAGTTCCTGAAGCCAACAGATTGTTCCTTCCATGGAATCGTACCAGGAAGTGCCAATTACCCGCTGGGTCGAATAGCACTCAATGTTTGCTTCGGCAACCGACAAAATTATAGAAGAGAAAAGCTAGACTTCGAAGTCATGGATTGGCCATCACAATATCACGCGATCCTCGGACGACCCGCGTTTTCACGATTCATGGCAGTGCCTCACTATACATATTTGGTACTTAAAATTCCAGGACCAAGAGGAATCATTACAGTGAAAGGAAGTTTTGAAGTTTCGGATCTCTGCGACAGAGAATTCCACAAGATGGCGCAAAATTTTGGCGTAATAGCCAACCATGCAGAAAAGGCAAAAAGCGCGACTACAGAAGGCGTCAAGCTACTCGAAGGATGCGTCGCGGAGCCCGAAGCGAAGAAACCACGAGTAGGAGCATCAGGAGAAGAAACAGGCGCAGAGGAAAAAGGGAAAGCCACGACGACATAAGCATCATAAGACAATAAAGTAGAACAATAAAGGCTATAAAAGCCACGAGTTATACCAGGGGCAATGCCCTCTAGATCCAAAACACAGGTCACAGGCCGGATCTCTTGGGTCACCCCATGTATCTTACATTACAAGTATAAATAAAGACAAAGCGTTCCTCATATTCGAGTCTACGAGTCTTTCAAAGAGAAGATGCGGCAAACGCACGAACCATACAAATACGCCTTGAGAACAAATTTCAGACATATAGTCGCGAAATAAGAAAACTCTCGCGTTCCATATACACCTTACAACATCGGGTTGTCAGAATCGTCTACGCCTAAAGGATCTAGATAATGATACTCGCGGAAAAACGCAGCATCCGCCTCTAGGAGCCTAGCTACGACTCTTCGAGCAGGTTGCAGCGTGTTCTCCATATGAACCCGAAGGCTAGCTCCACCCGGAGCTAAACTCAGGGACATCGTGCTATAATTCAATCTGGGGTGCCACTTGCGTATCCACCCGAGAGCAAAATTGGCACCAGCCACTAAGTTCAGTTCTATCAACCTATGAATACGATGGCTGGATCTGAAAGTATCAAGAAGAAGTGGGAAAGTTGTAGGCAAAGGATTACGGGGAAGCATAATGGAGTGCATAGTTGTGAGAGCTCGCCGGCAACCATCAACTGATTCGCCAATATGCTGGGCACGGTCTTGAAGCAATACAATGGCGCTTCGGCGTCGAGGATCAGACCACAAAGTCTCACAGCCAGTCGACGTTTTCTTCAAAGCCGCATTTCGCTCAGCAACTCGACGTTCTTCAGCAGCAAAATCTAAACAAGTACCTACAAATGGCAAAAGATGTCACAAAAACAGCAGTGCACAAACAGGGAAAGGAGGAGTAGAAAGAAAACTCACATCGCAGCATCTCGCAGGCAGACTCAACAATACCAAGAATGAAAGATTCGCACTCTTCATTATGAACAACCTTCGCCATCAAACCGGAGACCTTTTCTTCAAGGGAAGAGATTTTCTTCATATAGCCACTGGCTTGGCTAGCCTTTTTAATGGCCATCTGTGCTTGACATTTGGCCAAAGATAGGCGAGCTTCAAGGTCGGATATCCTGGAAGAGTACTTCGAGCATTTACTGCATCGACTAGTAGTCGACGAAATCTGAGGATCAAACCCACGGGCAGAAGAAGGAGCAGAACCATGAGTCAAAGGTTCATGAACATGCGTCGACTACAAAAGAAAGGAAAGGAGAAACAATTTCAGAGAAGCAGCATAAGACTTCATACGAAGAGGATATATTTACATAAGAACACAACCCTATGGCTAAGGTTCTCGGGTTGCATTTAATTGCAGTCTTTACATTCAAAAGGAGAAAACTAAAAAGCTACAAGGAAGACTGAGTCTACGCCACCTCAGCATTGTGCTCCGTGGAAGAAAGGGGCGTGGCCAGTTCCTCGCTAGAAGTCGACGGTGGCACTGGATCTTTCGCCACTGGAGGTGGTGCAGCAGGCACAGCAGATGCCGCCGAAGGAGAAATCGTTGTCAACAACGCAGGTGCCAACTTCTTCGCCTTCTCGAAAAACACCTTCATCTCGTCACGGGTGTAGCCATGGGGGGAGCTAACCCTCCCCCAGTCGAAGTCTGTACCGTGCGCAAGAGAAAGTGCAATAGCACCCTCGGCGCCGCGCTTAATGGATAGCCCTTTCAACTGGAGAGTGGGGTCTTCAGTGGTATCGAAGAACTTGGCAAGTTCAGTCAGGTTGTCCTTCGGGATTGCCGCCCTTTTCTTCGGCCACAACCCGGCAAATAGCCGTGATAAAACGCGGCCAACCAACTCAAAAGTCTCCTGGATAGATATCCAGTTTTCCTCGAGTAGGTTAACCTCATTCATCAGAGGATCATCGTCTGTTTGCAAAGCCGAAGGAGATACCCCAGTGAATTCTGGGCAATAGAAAAGAAAAGAAGAGACAAGTGTCAACAAATACACTAGAGCAACAGAAGGCGAAAACAGAAGACAAGGCGAAGCACTTACTTTCAGCGGCAGTAGACATGGTGTGAAGACGCTCTGCCACGGCTTGCTCTCGTTGAGCATGCTCCTTGGTGGCTTCAGCTAAAGCTTTCTCAGCCTTCTTTGCCTTGCCAAGCGCAGCTTTTTGCGACTTCTCAGCATTCGCTTTAGCAGCGGCCGCCACATCATAAGCTTTTCGCGAAGCATCAAGCTCCGCTTCCAGCGACGCAATTCGAGCATTGGCTGTTGCTAAGGCAGCTAAAAAGGAAGACAAAAGGGAGTCAGATAAAGTGGTAAAAGAAAAAGTGCAGAGGAAAAATAATGACTGGACATCAAAATTGTACCTTCGAAAGCTTTTGCAACCTTTAGGTACCCCGCACACTCCGTGCCCAGGGCGATAAATCTCTTCACTAAAGCCTAAAGAAAAGAAAGTGTGTAAGAGTAGAAGTACATGAAAGAAAAGCAAGTGAAGAAGAATTGCTCACATCATCAGAAGAAGCCGTAGATGCGTGGGCTTCCAGAGAAACATCGCCTTCTTTGGCTTTCTTTGAGCGTTTAGGGTATCGGCCTTGAGGAACCTTCTTCACACCGGACCTGGTAGCCCTCGGTGCAACATCTGGTTCGACAGGCTCGTCAATGGCCATAGGAGAAGGTGGTGGAGCAGCTGTCACATATGTTGGTGGTTCTTCATCATCACTGCATGGAGAATATAAAGTTATAAAAACAAGGCAAGAAAAATGCAATTGTAGAACTCGACTACAATACTTACGATGCTAGCATGTCGAAGTACTCTATATCTTCTGCAAGAACGGGAGCTTTACCAGCCGCTGCAGAACTCGATGAAGCAATTTCGTCGACACGTTTCCTTTTCTTGTCGACACCAACATCTTCAGCAAGTGCAGGAGGAGGCGATGTCGACGAGCTAGTTTCCTCTTCTGATTCCTCGGCATCATCTCCATCCTGACTTTCGTCAGCCTCGGGGACTTCAGATGCAGGAGAGGCTAGATCAGCCGGAAGGGGCCCTGCCTCTGGAAGAGGAGGACGAGAAACAAGGAATTGGTAACCCTGCATATAAATATATCAGCAGAATGCAAAGGCAAAAACAAAATACGCAAGTCGAAACCAAGCAAAATTTGAGAAACAGTGGACGCGGAGATGCGTACCTCAGGAAGAGGGCGTACGGAGTCGAAGAAATCAGCAGTCAAATCGGCAACTGCATGCTCCTTGGTAAGCTTGATGAGATTCCGGACTCGCTTGTCGACATCTTCTTTCGATATCAGATCTTCAGATATGCGAGTAGGATCTTCCAAGCCGGAGTAATTCCAAAGTTTGGTAAGGCGGTGTTGTAGAGGTTGAACTCGACGTTGAATAAAAAACGCCATGAGTTGCATACCCGACAGAGCACCTCCTTGACCTCCTTTCAAAGCCTTGATGCGGGAAAGAAGAGGAAGAATTTCTTGTGCTTCTGCATCTGAGGGGAGTGTATCCCATGATGCCAATTTCTTAACCTCCTGGGAAGCATCAAAAGGAGGCAGGCCGAATTCATCTTCAGGAGAGGATTTGCGGTCCTTGATATAGAACCACTTCGTCCTCCATCCTTGGACAGACGCGGCCATGGAAAATTCAGAGTATTGCGCCTCAGGGCGCACAGAAACGAAAGCTCCGCCTAGTTCGGATTTCCTAGCCAAAGAAACGTTGGGGCGGAGTCAAAAGATTGACCTCCACAGAAGAAAGTGTGGCTCAATACCCAAGAAGGACTCGCAGAGAGTCACGAAACAGGCAATGTGCAGAAGAGAATTCGGTGTGAGCTAGTGGAGCTGCACACCGTAAACAAACAGAAGCCCACGGAGAAACTCGTGGACAGGAAGAGAGAAACCGCGGAGGAGGAAAGCAAGGAACATTACCCGATAACCGCTCGGGGGCTTCGGGATCTGCTCAGTACTGGGAAATTTGATGGAATCTTCGGCGGTGATGAGGCCATCCGTCGTGGCCTTCTCCACCTCCTTCTTGGTGATGGTGGAGCGAACCCAGTTGGTGGCAGAGGTCTTGGCCATGGCGCTCTTGGTGGCCAGATGTTTCATGCGCATCCAGCACAAAGTGCGTTTGGGGGCTTCGCAAGAGAGGAAGAGACAGAGGAGATCAGCAATGGAGGCGGCGGAGGGAACGAGCTGGTGAACAGTACGATTCCCCACTACGGCATTTATATATCTTCTGGGAGAAGCATCGTGGGCTGAGACGTGGCGCAAAGATCGGAAACGGTAGCCCACCAACGGTCAAAAATCGTGCAGTCCACTAAACGGTCAAAAAATCATGAAAGTTACAGTGCTACCCATAAAACGGTTCGCACTGATGAAGAGCTACGTCTTCATTGACGTCATAAAGTTATATATAAAGGAAAAAGGATGGCGCCGACAAATGCAGAATTGATAAAAAGGATCATTTGTGAAGGATTTTTTATAGCCTTGGGGGCTGTTACTTGCGAAAAATATCGAATAGAACTCTTCACTAAAGTGGTGGATTCATATTCATCCGACAAGGTGTTCTTAAAAAGAAAGTATCTCGAATTGAAGAACCTCAAAGTTGAAGTGTTTCGAGTTGAAGTATGAAGAGCTACATTATCTCTTGAGCCTATACTCGAAAAAATCTTTTTTCGACTATAGCCTCGGGGGCTACTCCCATCGGGAGCGCTGAGCGCGCACCCGACGATATTTATTGGTAAAGCATTAGAGATTGAAGAAGTGTAGGAGTGTTACTCCCATCGGGAGCAAGTTTTATGGTTATAGAAACCCGAATATTTTCAGTCAAAATTTGACTGCGACATAAGATTCTCGAGTTGCGTTATCGCAACAGAACTCGAATGCCGTGACTTGTCACGAAGGTAAGACCCCGGGATCCGTCCTGTGTGGCCTGGTATATGCACATGGATGCGCTCTGCTGGTATGTATCCGTGTCTACGACACGAAGAAAATCCTGGTGGACGCACTGGGTACCCTAAGAACCACTGGGATTCATTCTTTGTAAGTCCTAAATGCGGCAAAAGAATGGATTTGACCGGTATCCCGAATTCAAATCCAAGGGGATTGAATTTGAAGTAGGTGACAAGTATCTGTTCCGGCAGCTAACTGACCTCTTGATCCGTCAGAGTTGTCAGGCTTGTTCATCAAAACCCCTTGCGATTAAATTACCATGAAACATAAGTCGAAAGACCAAGTCGAAAATTTGAAGATATGAAGAAGACGAAGAATTGATCAAGTCGAAGATTTAAAGATTAGAGATTCAACCTAAATCTGCAATTCTGGCAGAATCTCAGGGGCTACTGACAAGGGTATAGCTAATAGAGCCCGTTAGTTGTGTACCCCTGAGGCCCGTTAAGCTAGGCCCAATTGTAATGATAGTCGAATACGAGTTCTTACCGTATGTCGATATTGTAATCTGTATCGGACCCTACCCGATCCTCGAGACCTGGCCACCTATATATAGGGGCCAGGAGGGGACGGTGTAGGGCAGATTGAAAGCAAGCCAGGTTGGACACCCAAGTTTACTTTCGATATACAACTATTTCGACTAACTTTACCTTCGAGTTCATCCAACGCCCTATCTCCCCGATCCTAAGTTCTTCATCTAGGACATTTTTCGAGTTAACCCCTCGTCACTCAGTACAAGGCGAGGGCTAGCAAAAGACTGGGAGTGACCAACTAAGAGAGCAATAATGGCCATAATCATGCAAAGCGACAAAGCGACATTAAAAGAAGCATAGGATGGCATCAAAAGTCAAAAACTAAATGATCATAGAGGCTATTGGCGACTTTGTAAGAGTCTAACATGTGTGAGCATGCGCCAAGTCAACCCAAATAAAGCATCAAGGAGAAAACCAAAATAATGCTTCCAAACAATAAAAACAACGCATGATTTTTTCAAAGGCTCATTAAGCAATCTCAGTTATTTGAGACAAGTCATGCTACAGCAAAACCACTAAGCATACTATCAAAAAGACATCAAGCATGACATGAAAAAGCCTAAGCCGCAGTCTACACAAGCTCCTTCTTGTACCACTTTTTTGCATAAAGCTTTTTCTCTTTTCCAACACCATTTGAAATTTTTAAAGACACCTCTTTTGATGAAAACCAATAAAGATCAGAGGCAAAAATACACCTTGATGAAAAGATATGACAAGGTCTGAATGCAAATCAAGGCGAAAACGAAAACCAAAAGCAGTAGCGGAAAAAGAAGAACACTCGGTGAACGATAAGAGTGAAAAACTGAGTGTTCTTGGCAAATGAAACGAGTACATCTCTTCCAAAAGAAATTTTTTGGGTCCAACCATTTATTGCAGCAAACAAAACTAAACTAACTAAGAAAACTAAAACAACTGACGCTCCAAGAAAAACACATAGTGCATGAAGCAATAAAAATATAGTGTTTTGAAAGGTGACCTGATTTTTGCCGATGAAGAAGGGGTGCCTCGGGGGCATCCCCAAGCTTTGACGCTTGTACTTCTTGGATATTTCTTGGGGTGATGCATGGGCATCCCCAAGATTGAGCTTTTGTCCATTCTTCAACTCATCTCATCATTCTCCAATCCCTACACTTGAAAACTTCCTTCATACAAAACTAAACACAAATCTATTAGCAACATTAGTGTAAGCATATCATATAATCAACCTCTTTTTGCTTCAGGTTTCAACCCAAAACCACCACATATAAAGTATATACTACTGTAGCAACTTCCCCAAAAGTTCCATGATCAAAAGAACTAAAAAAGAAAGAGATAAAGCGGCAAAAATGAATAGTGGCAGAAATCTGTCAAAACAGAACAGCTGACAAAGGTCGAATTTTTGAGGGGTTTTCTGTTGCTCAAATCAAAAAGTGTTCAACTAACGAAAGTTTGGATATAACCTGGGGCATATTCACAAGAAATTTCAGGTCCAAAAGATATACAGAGAATTTATACGAATTTTTACGGTGCATCACCGAAAACAGTTTCAGGACAGCAACATCCCCAAATCTTACCTCACTCAAATTAGAGGCTTCTCTCTGCACAACAATAAAATAAAAAGGATAAGGAGCGGTCATTACAGTAGTAATGACTTCCAAGACTCAAATAAAATAAAAAGTACTGGAAATAAAACATTGGGTTATCTCCCAAGAGTGCTTTTCTTTAATGCCTTTGAGCTAGGCGCAGTAATTTTGAGAATATGCTCACATAAGAAATATGAATTGAAGCAAAAGAGAGCATCAAGGAGCAAATATAAAACATATTTAAGTCTAACCCACTTCCTATGCATAGGAATCTTGTAAGAAAATAAATTAAAGAAGCATATAGTAACAAGTATGGGTAGATATAACAAGAGCAACTTCGGAACTTCCAATGTAAAGAGAGGTGTTTTAGTAACATGAGAATTCCAACAACCATATTTTCCTCTCTCATAATAATTTTCAGTAGCATCATAAACAAACTCAACAATATATATATCACACTCACCCTCCTTTGTTATGCATGGAGGGCGATCAAATAAGGTATTAGTTAAAGAGTTACTCTTATTGGGAGGTAGACATAGGTAACTCCATTCTTCCTCCTCTTGATCATCACTCTCCTCCTCTTTTTCATCCAATGAGCTTCCAATTTCTTCTTCCATAGGCTCCTTCAAGGCATTAGTCTCTTCCGTTGGAGAGCATCTATTAAGATATTTAAGTATATAGCCATTTCCTTCCTTGTAATTATCAAAGCAAAATGTAAGTATATCATAAACCTCATATTTATAAGGTGCATCATCAGTATTTTCAAGCAAATAAGCAAGTTCGAATGCACCCTTCCAAGAAATAAATTCTTCGATTTGTTCCACATCATAAAAGTCATAATTGCCATTAATATAAGAAGATATGGTAACATCATCATTATACTCACATTGAAAAGGGAGGTGTTTATAGCTCCTACAGCAACAAGATCTATCAAAGCAATAAGTAACATTATAAGTAGAGCACACGTTTCTAGCAATGATATACAATCTATTGATTTGTTCCCATAAGTGTTTCCCTTTTTGTGACAAGCAGTGTTCCTCATAAATTTTTTGCTGCTCTTCCGTGAACCCACCTTGCCAAAAAGATTTAGTTTCAAAGAAACCAACCATTGATAGAAAGCATGATAAAGCAAGACAATAACAGACCAACAAAAGTAACAACTACAAAGGATACTAATTTTTTTGTGTTTTTGATAAAATGATGCAAGTAAAAATAAAGTAAAGCAAAACTTAAAACAAAGTAAAGGATGTGTGTGCGAAAAACTCCCCTTGCAAAGGTCTTCCACTTCTTTCCCGGCAACGGCGCCAGAAAGAGCTTGATGCTACCGGGTTGATGAAGTAAAATAACCGGCCAGTTGGGAACCCCAAGAGGAAGGTGTGATGAATATAGCAGCAAGATTTCCCTCAATTAAGAAACCAAGGTTTATCGTTCAGGAGAAGAGCGGACAATACGACTGAAGGTGATGCCTGCAAGCTTCGCGACAGCTCCGGACAATTTATATATGGCGCCTCGTCCAAGCTTTGCTTTGCGAGCAGCAACGTGGAACCTGCACACACACAACCAAGTACTTTGTTCCCAACTTGCGATGAGGTTGTCAATCTCACCGGTTTGCTTGAAACAAAGGTTATGAGCGTATCGAGTGGAAAGTGATAATAGTATGTGAGTAAAGTAAACAGTGCGAGTAAAGTAAACAGGTGATAGCAATATGATGGAAATAGGACCGGGGTTCACAGTTCACTAGTGGTGTCTCTCCATAAGATAAATAACACATGCTGGGTAAACAAATTACAGTTGGGCAATTGATAGAATAAATATAAACGTGATATGTCAAGAAGATCACTATGCGATTTACTCTGGGCATTACAACAAAATACATAGACCGCCATCCAACTGCATCTATGACTAATAATCCACTTGTGGCGAATCAATCCTAGAACTCCACAAGTATTAAGTTGCGAATAACAGATAATTGCATTAAGCAAAGTGTGTAATGTAAACAAAGCATATGCCCTTGAGCATATGAATGTTGTTTTCTCCCTAGTAGCAACAGCACATCTACAACCTTAGAGGTTTCTGTCACTCCCCCAGATTAAATAGAGGCATGAACCCACTATCGAGCATAAATACCCCCTCTTGGAGTCACTAGCAACTACTCGGCCAAGATAGCTACTAACAACGGAGAGCATGCAAGATCATAAACAACATAGAGATAACAAAAGATATATTTTAGTATAGCAACTCAATCATAACACCAATATTCATTGGATCCCAGCAAACCAAACATGTAGAATTACATAATGGTGATCTCAGTCATGTAGGGCAGCTCATGAGATCTAAACATGAAGCACATGGTGGAGAAGACAACCATCTAGCTACTGCTATGGACCCATAGTCCAAGGTAGACTACTCACTCATCGCTCCGGAGGCAAGCATGGCGATGAAGAAGACCTCCGGTGGCGATTCCCCTCTCCGGCAGGGTGCCGGGAAGAGCTTCTGGACCCTCCCGATCTTCGGGTCGACGGCGGCGGCGGATCGCGATGTGTTCAGGAAAATTGATCGGGTACTTAGGTTTTTTCCGTCGGGGGGTCTTTATAGGCGAAGGGGCATCGTCAGGAGTGGACCGAGGCGGTCTCACATGTAGGGGGCGTGGCCAGGGCCTGGGCCGCGCCGCCCTGGTGTGTGGCCACCTCGTGGCCCCACTCCGTCTCCTCTTCGGATCTCTGGAAGCTTCCGGGAAAAATAAGACTTCAGGAACTTGTTTCGTCCAATTCCGAGAATATTTCCCGTGTATCACTTCTGAAACACAAAAACAGCAGAAAATAGGGAACTGGCACTCTGGCGACTTGTTAATAGGTTAGTTCCGGAAAATGCATAAAAGTGCCACGAAGTGTAACAAAACAGTAGGCAAATGGTGTAAAATCAAGCATGGAGCATCAAAAATTATAGATATGTTGGAGACGTATCAAGGTGCGCCGCTTCACGAAGCCGATAATGGAGGCCAGTTAGGAATTTCACTCTATAAATTGGGAGCATATGCTCTGTAGCTATACCGTCGCGAACTCGCGATGTGCCGCCGCCGCTGCTGTTCGCGCCGGCGCGCCACAGAGAGGGACAAGGTGGTTTCGGTGACCAAGCCCCTAGACTAGGTGCTGCCTTCGATGATTCAGACCTCCTGCCTCAACGCGACGTCAGTCACCTCCTCCTCAGGCCGTCACACTCCACCAGCATCATCTTCCAGCGGCGGCGCCCCTCCCTCGACCTGGCGGTGCGCACTACGGCCAGCCAGCTCATCTAGCGGCGGCGGTGGCAGCGGTGGCGCCAGACCCTGCGTTTCATCTGCACCCTTGTGATGGTTACCCGTAATATTCAGGAAAGTGGTGTCAAAAGAAGTACAGTTCTGTCTACTTTGAGGAATTCATTCTAGCATATTGTGATGGTTACCCTGCGTTTCATCAAACCGATTCTTCATGGAATTCATTCTAGCATATTGTGATGGTTACCCTGCGTTTCATCAAACCGATTCTTCATGGAATTCATTCTAGCATATTGTAAGCCAGATGGACCCTTTGAGGTATTGGCAACTACGTTGCCAAAAATATGAGATCTTATTCAACAATTTTTAATTAATTATGAGCCTTGACTGTGAGAGTTCTTTATTTGCAGCAGTACAATACAAGAAAAAGGATTTCATGCAATAGCCCAAAATTTGTTGGAATATTGGTGAGCGACTTTCTTCTCCGAAAGAATTGATGCACCAAAAGATATTTTGAGAGATCAATGCATGATATTGCTAAACACAGTGGTAATTTTTTTTCAATGTTGCTGTAAAGATTACTTTATGCATATATGAGATTACTTATTTCCCAAATCAATAGTTTTGGTTCTTCTATATACAGTATTGATCGTATGCCTTTATTGGATTTTGTTTCTTTTGTATGTTCTGCTTCTTTCTTCTTCTCATGTTTGATCACAAAGAGAAAAAATGTTACATATGATTAATTTTAGCCTCGCTTGTTTGTTTAACTGACGCATCAAATCAATACCTTGAATGGCCTTATATTGCTGTCTTTGCCACATATCCATTTTGGAGTTTCTTCTTCACCTGTTTCATCATATAATTTGTGGGAGGGTTGTTGTCCAAGGTATGTATATATCTTCCCTTTTCTTCTGACATTGCATCCTTCTAAATATAGATTTTGAACGAGATATATACTCATTAACAAGTTGTTTTGACTCTTAAGATCTTCCTTGATGTGAAGCTCTTTTAGTACTTGTAACAAGTTCTTTATCTTTGAGTGGAAGGTCTATGAATTGGGAAGGTCAATTTGATATTTGTGCGTAAGTTGCTTTTCATTTAGAAAATTATATAAACTGGTGGTCTGTTTTACAAAAATTTAGTTTAAACTATCTTCGCATATTCTTCTGACGTCCTGTTCAAAAACAACACCGATTATTTTGTGGCTACTACTTCACGTTCTCACATAGTCACATATATATAGTGTGGTGATGCTCAGACTGATGCAGGCATTACCAAATCGGAGCAGGAAACCATGAACGGGGGATCTTAAGGCTGTCAGAATGCTATCTGATTGACCCCTTTCTCATGACATCAAGTGGGCACTAAGTGGCATGGATTCATATGGTTGATGATATATTTTTTTCCTATTGATAGTACCATCGTAGCATAATTTTGCAGCTATTATATTTTGCTTCTAAACAATTATATCTGAAGCAATTTCGTTAAATAAATTTCTGTTGAGATCATAAATTTCAAGTATCTTTGAACTGTGGATTTTTACCCTACTATTTGTTATAATATACTGCTTGGTGGCTCCATAATAAAATTTGTAACTATTTATGTCCAGTATATAGACCACTTTCCACCCACACGAAAGGCCGTAAGATTGTCGTAGGTATGTTCTGACTTGATGCAACTAGCTAAGCTAGCACACCATGGCTTGTATTCTGAGTAAGTTGAACTGATTCCTAATTTCCTCAATATTTTCGTTTTTCCTGTAAAGATGGACTGGTGTTCACTATCGACATATCCTAATTAGAAGCATATACACTTGAAGGTCCAAGCTTCAAGCAACTTTGAACCTATTATATAACGAGTCCTAGCCTTCTACCGTAATACTTCTATTACTGATTTAAAATCTACACCTCACAATATATTGCAAAAATTTCAACCAATTTTTTTGTACTTGTATCTCTGCTTCACTGTCTTCTGGATAGCCTTTACCTCCATAGCTTTGCCCTCGACTATCTGGGTATGAAATAGTCGAGCTACGAGAGTGGAACTCAGGTTCTTATGATCCACCAACAGGTTCATAATAATACATGTGTGTTGCACGTGGTCGCTCACCACCCAGAAGGTGTCATTCTTGCGGAGGTAGCCATGCACCCTAGCGGGACATCTCTCCTTGGTACATTCCACTGTCAAATATTTCTTATTTGACGCGACTGTTTTAAATACCCTCTGCGTGGACATTGCCCAGCTAGTTATTGTATCCTGAAGACGTTGCTTGTCGGGATATAATGAACCGACTGAGATGCTGTTTGGGTGATACTCCCATGCCGAATCGTGTCCCTCGTTCACTCTCATTAAATTTGAGAAGTCCTGATTCCATTCTTTCGGAATCGGGGCCTCATCCTGATCATCTTCTTCATCTTCTTCATCAGAGTCAGACGAATTAATATCATCAGCATCTCCATCAACATCTTTCGCTTCCATCTGCTGCTGCAAAACCTCATCTTCATCGTCTGAAAATATCTCACCACCTGCATCATCTGCCGCTGCACCTAATCCATGACTGCTCTGCCCTGTTTCATACCCAATGTCGTCGGCATATGACATGGCCACACCAGGCTCATCAGCTGGTTGCCTGCTCTGCCAAGAACCAAAACCAATTGCCTGGCTGCTGTGGCTTGACTCGGCCTCCCCTCCGACAGTAATCGGCTTCGCAACCACAAGGGCGATCAGGGAAGTTTCCCGTCGCTCACACCCTTTCAACCAGCCGACCCATTGAGAGGTACGCTCTATCTCTTTCAACTGACAATATATATTGCTACTTGAGTTTCTCCACAAAGCTTGTAAGCTGACAGTGTACAGCTTACGATCTCATCCTAAGAATACCATTAACATCCTTTTGAATTCCCCAATACGCATACTCTGAGGATCAGTGAACTCCACCTCATGATACTCAAAGTCACTAAGATCAGCTCTAGCATCACTGCTACGGACCACACCGTACCCATAATGAATAACAAATCTAACTAATCCAGACATTATCCTGCTACAAAAAAATCCTAATCCCGTCAACTACACCGCTATAATATATCTACACACAATTACAATACCACCATTTCCAGATAATTTTTTTTCCCTCGTAGCGTGCGAAACCACCACCTCGATAATTCCTCAAGTCACACCACTTCGAACGCACCGGAATCAACAAGAACACTATAACCTGGAGAATACAAGACAACAACATCAAGAACGCTATATAATACAACAAGAACACTATAACACCTACATGAATTTGTACACAAACTACACCTACATGAGACTAAATGCACCAATAATATTTCTACACAATTTAGCCTATATCTCTACACAGCTAAACTATATATTAACAAAAAATACACGACCACCGTATAAGATTAACATTTTACCCTTGAAGCTTGAAAATCACCACATTGCACCAGCCTCACGTCACACCGCTTCTGCAGCTACGAAATCAACCTGTAGAACACAAGAACAACAAGAACAATATCAAGAACAGATGAACAGCTATAGGAAAACTAACACCAACTACACCAAAATGCGACTAAACGAACCAACGAAATTTCTCTACAAGCTAACCCATATATAGATCGGGCTCTCCTCTACTTCTTGCAACAAATCTCACTTAATTTGATCAAGAAATGACCTCAAAATCGAAAGAAAACAGATTTGAGAAGAAAGAGTGTGAGCTGCGTGAGAGAGAAGTGAGCTGCGTGAGAGAGAAGTGAGTGAGAGGAGAGAGTGAGAGAGCAGGGAGTGAGTGAGAGAAGTGAGTGAGAGAGCACAGGCAGGGGGACGCCGAATTGTTTTGGCGGTGCATGCACACTTATCTCGTCCGCCGGATTCGACATGTCGGAATCCGGTCGGCCGGATGCGACAGCCGCTTTCCCGGGCCTCGAGGCCGTGTCGGCATGCAGGGAAGAAAGGACTCGAGTCTGCCAAATGCGAGTAGTCCCTAATCACGTCCGCCAGGTGGGATTAGGACTAATCGCGTCCTCCGGTCACTATGCTGTCCTAGATTCGGAATTGCTGCAAATAACGTCTTACTTCTGTAAATGCTGAAAAAAAGTGCAATATAAATTTTTTTCGCAAGAATCACGGCTTTTGCCCTCCTCGTCACTGGCGCCGCCGAGTAAAGTGCTCGTGGGTATGTGTAGCTTAGTAACACAGCTAACGCGAACTTTATCGGCTATGTGTAGCATTAGAGCAAGAACAATAGTATAGCCAACTACTGGCTATAATAAGTTGTCATGCCATCTATAGTCAGCTCTATAGCCAATATGTAAATTAACAAGCTATAAAAATGAACTACTTTATAAATAGATGGCCCACATGCCATTCTCACAAAGTGCCTAGGAACACGTGCTAGAGCTGGCTCTTGCATTAGAGCCCACTCTTCTTCTCTCTCTTCCTCTCTCTCCTCCAACTAAGCACAAATATACTATTTTAGTCCTTATAGCCAGCTGAGTCAGCTCTATTGTACTTGCTCTTAGTAAAATAACACTATCTGCTAAACGAGTTCTGTGCCGATCCATCTGAAATTGACCAGTGCATAGAGGGCAAGATCTCATGGGCATGCGGACAGATGGAACACAAAGAGAAAAGACACAGATGGCTCCATAAACAGACAAAGTTTCGATTAGATTCAGTTAAAGGGAATGCAGCTACATAAGTTAACACTCGAACCAATAATTTTAAAAATTCTCAGCTTTTGTCCTGTTTCTCCCTTTCTATCCGTTGATGACGTTCTCACATAGTCACATATATATAGTGTGGTGATGCTCAGACTGATGCAGGCATTACCAAATCGGGGCAGGAAACCATGAACGGAGGATCTTAAGGCTGTCAGAATGCTATCTGATTGACCCCTTTCTCATGACATCAAGTGGGCACTAAGTGGCATGGATTCATATGGTTGATGATATTTTTGTTCCTATTGATAGAACCATCGTAGCATAATTTTATAGCTATTATATTTTGCTTCTAAACAATTATATCTGAAGCAATTTCGTTAAATAAATTTCTGTTGAGATCATAAATTTCAAGTATCTTTGAACTATGGATTTTTACCCTACTATTTGTTATAATATATTGCTTGGTGGCTCCATAATAAAATTTGTAATTGTTTATGTCCAGTATATAGACCACCTTCCACCCACACGAAAGGCCTTAAAGATTGTCGTAGGTATGTTCTGACTTGATGCACACCATGGCTTGTATTCTGAGTAAGTTGAACTGATTCCTAATTTCCTCAATATTTTCGTTTTTCCTGTAAAGATGGACTGATGTTCACTATCGACATATCCTAATTAGAAGCACATGTACACTTGAAGGTCCAAGCTTCAAGCAACTTTGAACCTATTATATAACGAGTCCTAGCCTTCTACCGTAATACTTCTATTACTGATTTAAAATCTACACCTCACAATATATTGCAAAAATTTCAACCAATTTTTTTAAATAATAGACGGGTGTGACAACGCGCGTCATCATGATCTAGTGAAAAAGTATAATGAGCGCTTTTAGATAAAGAAAATAAACATGGACCAGTAATATCTTGTCCATTGGCATATCTTACTATTACTAGCGGAGTCAGGTCGCACCGGATCGACCAGAGCACAAGGTAGGATCGATGCTTTCACCAGGTAGATTCACATCTGCGTCGATGTACATGGCCTCGTGGTAAAGAATGAGGGCATTTTCTTATTCGAGTACCTGTGAACCTCGAGAAGTATCAAGAATCAGCGATTTTTTTTATTGCACTTTTTTGCAGCATTTACAGAAGTAGGATTCGTTTGCAGGTAATTTCAGAACTAGGGCACCCTTCCATCTGCCGGATGCGACAAGGGCTATTCCCATCTGGCAGATACGACACTTTGATATCGAGGCGGCGCCCCGCATGCCGACTCCTGCCAGGCCTCCAGTCGTATCTGGCGGGCGCGATAGGTGCAGTCGCGTTCGCCGGCCGCGACTGGTGCAGCGCTGGCTACACGCACCCGACCGGCGACCCATTAGTGTGTTTTAGGCAACGCGCACCCGAGAACACGCTATTTTCAGTAATTTGAAGTGTTTTAAGTCGCGGCAAAATTTCTGTATAGTTTATCTATTTGTAATATTTCTGAATATATATTGGAAGTAACATTTATATTAATATAGAAAGTGTGTGATACATCGGTATTACATACCGCAAACTAAAATATAGAAAGTGCGTGATACATCGGTATTACATACCGCAAACGAAAATAGAAATACATGATTCGGGACAACTAAAATTAAGATACAAATATAGTACGAATAACTAAGGCTTGGCGACTCTCTTGCCCTTTGTTGAAGAAGTTTTTTTGGCCCAGTCGCTAGGCATGAAGTGGTCGTCGTCGTCGAGATCGTCTTCGTCGCTCCACCATGAAGGTGCAGTTCCTTTGCCCTTGCAAGCAGCGCCCTTGGGCTTGGACGAGGTAAATTCTTTGCTCTTCGATGACGCCCCTTTCTTCTTGGCCCAATCGTTAGGCATGAAGATATCTTCATCTTTGTGGCTGTCATTGATCCAGAGCGCGGTATGTTGAATCCACCAGCTCATATCTTCTCCTCTCTCCTTTATATCTGTCTAGTGCCCGTTGATATTGATAAGTTCTGCCTGGACCTCCTTCCAAGTGCGAGATGGGCCTGTCGACTTGCTCTGATTGTAATCATATGTGACCTCAATGAGAAGGCTGGGGCTATTGACAAGCTCGTCAAATGGAACTAGCTCACCGTTCCTTCTAAATCTACAGGCTGCCTTGAAAACCTCTACGGACATAACTGTTTTCCAACTATGATTGGGAGGCGCCATGTTCGGCAAGATACAATGAGCTAGAACTGAAGTTTAGGTGGTCTTATATAGGACTTGAAGAATAGAAATGGTGGGAAAGAAGACACGGAATGCAGAAGGCGGGAAAGAAGAAGCGGGAAAGGAGTTGGCGGGAAAGAACAAGCGGGAAAGAACAAGCTGGAAAAACGAGCGGGAAAGAATAGGTGGGAAAGAAGTTTGCTGGAAAAATCGAGCGGGAAAGAAGTTTGCGGGAAATAACGAGCGGGATAAAATTTGCTAAAAATAACGAGCGGGAATGGAGTTGGCGGGAAACAACTAGCGCAAAATAATAGACGGGAAATAACGAGCGGGAAAGAATAGCCGGAACAAATAGTCGGAAATAAATCATGACAAATATATGTGTCTCATACATCATCGGATAGTAGTACAATGAGAACCACAAACATGCTTAGGAATATATGTCTAATGCGAATGTGCATACAAATTATTAGGATACAAAGATCACATAGATCATCGACGGCGCGGAGCACGTGGTGGTCCTCGTGGCGGAGGCGTCGTCCACCTCTCCACAGGCTCATGCTCAATCCACTGTGCAAAGTTTTTTATGCGAGACCCAGGACGCTGATGCATGGTAAATGACCAGCCCGTTGGGAATCCCAAGAGGAAGGTGTGATGAATATAGCAGCAAGATTTTCCCTCAGTTAAGAAACCAAGGTTTATCGTTCAGGAGAGGAGAGACAAACGACTGAAGGTGATGCGGACTGGCTTAGCGACAGCTTCAGACAATTTATATATGGCGCCTCGTCCAAGCTTTGCTTTGCTAGCAGCAACGTGGAACCTGCACACAACACAACCAAATACTTTGTTCCCAACTTGCGATGAGGTTGTCAATCTCACCGGTTTGCTTGAAACAAAGGGTATGAGCGTATCGAGTGGAAAGCAGTGAAAGTATGCGAGTAAAGTAAACAGTGCGAGTAAAGTAAACAGGTGATAGCAATATGATGGAAATAAGACCAGGGTCCACAGTTCACTAGTGGTGTCTTTCCATAAGATAAATAACACATGCTGGGTAAATAAATTACAGTTGGACAATTGATAGAATAAAGATAAACGCGTCTTCTTGGAGTCACTAGTAGCAACATATGGTGTCTTTCCATATGGTGTCTTTCCATATGAATGTTGTTTTCTCCCTAGTAGCAACAACACATCTACAACCTTAGAGGTTTCTGTCACTCCCCCAGGTTAAATAGAGACATGAACCCACTATCGAGCATAAATACCCCCTCTTGGAGTCACTAGCAACTACTCGGCCAAGATAGCAACTAACAACAGAGAGCATGCAAGATCATAAACAACATAGAGATAACAAAAGATATATTTCAGTATAGCAACTCAATCATAACACCAATATTCATCGGATCCCAACAAACCAAACATGTAGAATTACATAACGGTTATCTCAATCATGTAGGGCAGCTCATGAGATCTAAACATGAAGCACATGGTGGAGGAGACAACCATCTAGCTACTGCTATGGACCCATAGTCCAAGGTAGACTACTCATTCATCGCTCCAGAGGCAAGCATGGCGATGAAGAAGACCTCCGGTGGTGATTCCCCTCTCCGATAGGGTGCCGGGAAGAGCTTCTGGACCCTCCCGATCTTCGGGTCGACGGCGGCGGCGGATCGCGATGTGTTCTAGAAAAGTGATCGGGTACTTAGGTTTTTTCGTCGGGGGGTCTTTATAGGCGAAGGGGCATCGTCAGAGGTGGCCCGAGGCACCCTCACACATAGGGCCCTGGCCGCGCCGCCCTGGTGTGTGGGGCCCTCGTGGCCCCCCTCCAACTCCTCTTCAGATCTCTGGAAGCTTCCGGGAAAAATAAGACTTCAGGAACTTGTTTCGTCCAATTCCGAGAATATTTCCTGTGTAGCACTTCTGAAACACAAAAACAGGAGAAAACAGGGAACTGGCACTGTGGCGACTTGTTAGTAGGTTAGTTCCGGAAAATGCATAAAAGTGACACGAAGTGTAACGAAACATTAGGAAAATGGTGTAAAAACAAGCATGGAGCATCAAAAATTATAGATACGTTGGAGACGTATCAAGCATCCCCAAGCTTAACTCTTGCTCGTCCTCGAGTAGGTAAGTGATAACAAAACAATAATTTTTGAGGTGACATGCACCTACACAATCTTGATCATATATGTAAGCATTTGTGAGCTAGGATCATAAGAACTTAAAACATGGGCATGAAAGATATAATCTTGACAATAAGAACTTAGCAACATATTATAACATGCAAATGAACACAAACAAAAGATCATGAAAATGAAACAATGAAAGTCAAACGTGTGTTCAAATCATAAGGAAAAACATACATGTATAAGGAATATCTCTTTCATCAAAGCGTTGGAGAGAGTGTACCTCAATAGTGGATGAGTGAGGGATTGGCTTACATAATTCTTCTATAAGAGGTAAATTCTTCACATCTTCGGCCTTAATACCTTTCTCCTTAAGAGATTTCTTAGCTTCCTTCATAACTTCATCATTTAATTCAATCATCCCTCTCTTCTTTAGCGTAGGCTCTGTAGATGGCGCAGGGGTCGGTGCTGGTGTTGGCTCAACTAAAGTCCAATCATCATGATTCCGGCTTATTTTAGCCATTAATTCTTCAGCATCAGCCGGAGTTCTTTCCCTGAAAACACAACCAGCACAACTATCCAAATATGACTTAGATTCATCTGTTAGTCCATTATAAAATATATCAAGGAGTTCGTTTTTAGGCAATGGTTCTTTAGGCAAAGCTCTAATTAAAGAACAAAACCTTGTCCAAGATTCAGGCAATATCTCTCCTTTTCCCTGTTCAAAATCAAAGATTTTGTGCACAGCAGCATGTTGAGCACTAGCAGGAAAATATTTCTGAAAGAAAGCATTAACCAAAGCAATAGGACTAGTAAGAGATCCAGGAGACAAGCTATTAAACCAAGTTTTAGCACCATCTTTCAACGAGAAAGGAAAAAATCTTAGCAACAAAGTAAGTGCGGAGCTTAATATCATCAGGAAACAAATTACTCAAAGTAGAAAGCTCATTCATGTGCCCCATAGCACTCTCATCTTTAGTACCACAAAAAGGAGTTTTCTCAAAAATAGATATGTAAGATAAATCCAAAGAGAAATCATAATCCTTGTCTCTAATATTTATGGGAGAAGCAGCAAACTTAGGATCAGGAGACAAATTATATCTAACAGAACGTGTTGCAAGAAGTTCTTTGACATTACCAGCATTACGAGCAGCACGTGCTTCAGCAATAAAATCATCATTAAGCTCAATATAAGCATCATCATCATAATCATCACTAGAACATTCCCTAGACTCAGGTGAACTAACAGGTGTAACAGTGGTATTTCCCAATTTAGCTCTAGCAATAGTAGCATCTAAAAAGGAACCTAGTGAACCACTCTCATCAAGCACAGTAGAAGCATCATCTAAATTATCAGTGGCATTTCCAATCTCAGCAGAAGTAGTGGCAGTAGCGTGTGAGTGTGGTGGTGTAAGCAACTTACTCATAACAGATGGCGAATCAAGAGCAACAGAGGTGTTGAGAGTCGTACCACTTCTTGTAGTGGTTGGCAATATAGGAACTTTTCCATCACGAGGTTTACCCATGATGAAAAGGATTGCAGCGAACAATATGAATACCAAGTGAACTTACAAATAAAGCTATGCTCCCCGGCAACGGCGCCAAAAAATAGTCTTGATGACCCACAAGTATAGGGGATCGCAACAGTCTTCGAGGGAAGTATTACCCAAATTTATTGATTCGACACAAGGGGAGCCAAAGAATATATGTAAGCCTTAACAGATGAGTTGTCAATTCAGCTGCACCTGGAAACAGTCTTGCTCGCAATGGTTTATCAGTAGCAACAGTTTTATAGCGGTGACAATAGTGAAACAGTAACAGCAGTAGTAAAATAGCAGCAGCAATAGTAACAGTTGTAAACAGTAGGAACAAATACTGTAGGCATAGGGATGGATTACGTGCGTTGCATGGATAAGATAATTCATGAAATCAATGAAACATGGGCATTGCAGATAAATAATGATAAAGCATCCTAGTACAAACAATCATAGGCATGTGTTCTGTATATAGTTGTACGTGCTCACAAGGAGAAACTTGCACGACATCTTTTGTCCTACCAGCCTGTTGCAGCAGGGCCTCAAGGGAAACTACTGGTAATTAAGGTACTCCTTTTAATAGAGTACCGGAGCAAAGCATTAGCACTCGGTGAACACATGTGATCCTCACATCATAGCTATCCCCTCCGGTTATCCCAATTTCTGTCACTTTGGGGCCTCGGGTTCCGGACAACAATATGTGTATACAACTTGTAGGTAAGACCATAAACAACAAGTATCATCATAGAAATAATAACATGTTCAGATCTGAAATCATGGCACTCGGGCCCAAAGTGACAAGCATTAAGCACAACAAGTTGCAACAATGTCATAGGCACTAAATAAAGATACTAGGCACTATGCCCTAACAATCTCATATCAAATTACATGAACAATCTCATCCAATCCCTACCATCCCCTCACCTACAGCGGGGGAATTACTCACACATGGATGGAGGAGTCATGGATGGTCGATGGAGGAGCGTCGGTGGTGATGGTGATGAAGATCTCCTCCGAATCCCCGTCCCGGCAGGGTGCCAGAATGGAGTTTCTGGTTCCGAATCGCGGTTTCTGATGGCGGCGGCGTAGCGGAAGTCTATCTGGGAAAATTGCCGTCTCTCCGATATTATATCGTCAGAGGGTATATGTAGGCGAGAGGGGAGGCCGAGAGGACTGCTGGGCCCCCCTCACGCCAGGGTGGCGTGGCCAGGGCTGGGCCGCATCACCAGTGTGTGAGGCCCCCTCGAGCCCCCTCTCCGTCCCGTCTTCTGGCTCCGTGGGTCTTCTGGTGAAATAGGATTTTTGATGATTTTTCCCGAATTTTTACTGGAAGTTGGATTTCTGCACAAAAACAAGACACCAGAGCAATTCTGCTGAAAACAGCGTCAGTCCGTGTTAGTTGTATTCAAAACACACAAATTAGAGGAGAAACAATAGCAAAAGTGTTCGGGAAAGTAGATACGTTTTGGACGTATCAACTCCCCCCAAGCTTAGCTATTTGCTTGTCCTCAAGCAATTCAGTTAACAACTGAGAGCGATAAAAGAAACTTTCACAAACACATTTGCTCATATGATGTATATATACTAACTATGTGATCAAATACTCAGGCAATTCATAATAAGAAATATGCAACTAATGTCACCTCATAGTCAAGCAAGCTATGAAAGAGTGCCAATGCACTAATAACAAGTAACATGTACATAAGAAGCTAACAAGATTGTAATATGCATAAATGATATGAAAGAGTGGTATCTGGCTTGCCTTTATTTGTAGAGCAAAACATAAATGCTGAGGCACCTCTGAAGTTCAAGAGAAGACTAGAACTAGAAATATCAAATTTACAAGCATCAAAGTTATACCACAATTAATCGTGTTCTGGGACAAGCACATTACACTAAGAATAACAGCTATGCTCTCAAGAAGTGCTTAAAGTTAGAAGATGGTGACTCAACATAAAAGTAAACGAATGGCCCTTCGCAGAGGGAAGCAGGGATTTAACATGTGCTAGAGCTTTTCATTTGTAAAGCAGAGATAAAACTTTATTTTGAGAGGTGGTTGTTCTATGTCAACGACTAGCAATGGGGACTTGCTATCTTCCATAATAAACAAGTGAGAGCGGTTCCGAGTTCTTTGAAATTTGGCACATTGGTGCTCTTTTATAAAGCTTTGGCACTCCTCCCCACCTTTTTTTCCTTTCTCAAACCATGGCTAACCGATTCCATCGGGTGCCCACCAACTTTCACATTCCTTGGAAGAGTGCCTTTTTTCTTTCTTTTAGGATTAGATTATAATGGTCTGACCAGCTCCCTTGCAAATTAATGACGAGCAGATGAAGCTGCCTAGTCGAGGGGTACTTAATTTAATATGGAAGATAGCAATTCCGACCACTACGTCCCCATGAGCTAAAAACAGTGGCACAAAATGAGAAGTAGTTGAAAGTTTTGAAAGGTAGCACATGAAAATTTACTTGGAATGGCTTACAAATACCATGCATAGGAATTTATAGTGGACTCTTTGGAAGACTTGGTTTTTGGTAATTGGATGCACGAGTAGAGCTCATACTCAGTACAAGTGAAGGCTAGCAAAAGACTGGGAAGCGACAATTGAGAGAGCAATAACTATCATAATCATGCTTGCGACAAAACAAAATTAATATAGGCATAAAAATGATACAAAAACTCTGAGGCAATTTAGATCATCGAGGCTTAATTGACTTTTTGTTCAGTCATATGCATGCTTGAGCATGTGCCAAGTCGATTCAAATGAAACTTTTAGAGGTGGATACCACAATAACATACCATATTATGAATAAAACAATGCATGCAAACGTCTACATGACATGCTACAAGCTAATAGTAAATTGAAACTAATCATATGAAAGCAAGAACTACAAAGCATCCATTTGATAACATATACCTTACATGAACCGACTAAGCATGTCCACATAGATGAGTATATGTACAAAAATGAAAACAAATAGAGTTCATACCAGCCTCTTACCACATCTCAGATCGTCGTATGTCGTCATCATTGCTCTTCACTTGTGTGGCTTGAATAATATAAAGTGAATACCAAGCTCCAATTGAGTAACGGGAGACTGAACTCTGCAACCAACTTTACAAAACCGAAGAAGAACAACAAATATTTTTGGGGTTTTCGATTTTTGGAACAAAAGCAGAAGGAAATAGCAAACAAAGCAAAATATTTTTGGATTTTTCAAATAGCAAACCGAAAATAGCAAGTAAAGCAAACCAAAGGTAGAAAACTAAAGAACCAAACAAAGAGAAACAACAGAAATATTTTTGGTCTTTTTGTGTTTTGGAAAAGTGGAAATAAGAACGAGAACAATAAAGAAGGCGAAACATGAATATACAAAGGAACGACAAAATATGATATGTAGATGAGTGAATCATCGGCGTACCTCCCCCCAAGCTTAGGCTTTTGGCCTAAGTGGAGATCAATTTCGACTCTGATAGCTGCCCCAAGCTGGTGGGTCATCATAGGTGTAATCGTACCCTGGCTCTCGTGAAGATGAAGTTGATAGCGCATAATCATAATAAGGTTGCTCATATGGGAAATTCGCAATGTTGGAGGGCTGGCCCGACTCCTCGGCGCACTCCTCATCGTGCACAGGCGGCGGGTGCTCCTCTACGTATGCATCAAGCTCATCTTCCGTAAGCGACCATCCATTTCTGCGATCAAGGTTAAACAAAAGAGGTGCAGGCAAACGGACTGATCGATCAGTCTTCACTACCCTCCAGGTAGTCTTCTTGAAAAAGGTTAGCTTAAATGTTAAATTAATCAAACTAGCAGGAGGAGAAATAAACTTATGATGAATCATAGAATTAAGATCAAGTTTCTCCTCGGGGAACTGCAAATCTAGAAAATGAGGTACTACACCATGAAAAGCTAACAGGCGTGAAGCTATAAGTCCTCCACAGATCCCCCCTTTCTCACGGTTAATATCGAGACGGAAAGCTATTAAGGCACCCAAATGGTAAGTCCTATCATGCCTCAAAGCAGCAGCAATAAAAGCTAGATCATGGAGAGATAATTTACTTGCAGATTTCCTAGCAAGAACACATTTGGTAATAAAGAAGGCAAAATATCGAATGGATGGGAAATGAATATTACGAGTTTTACCACCCTCTCCTGTGAAGCTTCTTCCTTGACAAATCTCTTCGTATAGTTCCAACAATGGCCTAGGCTATCCCCTTATCTTCTCGAGCGATCCCCACTGTGGTACTCTAATAGCTGTACAGAAAACATCAAGAGGCAAGTCCACAGATTTGTTATAAATTTTATAATGAACCATGGGGTTAGAAGTGGACCAACTAAATCTGAAATCCTGCACCACAGACATTGTTAGTTTAACATATTGGGGAGATTCACCCTCAACAAAATGCTCTAATCCTGCATTAGAGAGTAAGGTTTGAAAATCCTGCAGAATTCCAGCAGCATTCATGAACGCTGAGCATGGATAATGTGAGGGGAAAACCTTCTCCTCACGGTGAACTTTCATAACTTCATGCACTTCCAGTTCATGTTGAGAGAGTTGATAAGCATTCTCCTCCATTTCTGAAATTTTTCAACAAACTCATAAAAAGTGATTTAAAGACAAGCAAGTGTAGGAAACTACTATAGTGGGTTACTAGAGAGCTAACATGCATCAAAATAACAATTCTAAGCAATAGACCAAGCATGCATACTCATTTATATTGTCACCTACAATGCTAAAATACTCAAGAAATACTCCATCAAAAGAAATTCTACTTGGACAAGTGGAGGAGTCACATACCGGAGAACAAATGCTCCAAATTTCAGCAGAAATGCTGGGCTGAACAAGGAGATCAAAAAATTGAGGTGAAGAACAGCAAGAACTCGGGCTTGAGCAAATGGGGCGCTGTTTTTCGGGAGAGAGAAAGAGCAGGGGAAGAAGAGATGAGTGAGGGGCCAGGTGGGGCCCCCTCACCCCTGGGTGGCGCGGCCAGGGCTGGGCCGCGCCACCTATGTGTGAGGTGGCGTGGCAGCCCCTCCTGGTGCCTCCCAGGTGTCTCTCTGCCCCATTTTTGACATAAAAATTTATAAAGAATTTTCTGGAATTTTTCGGGAAACTTTATTTTTGAGGATTTTTCAGAAATTGGCATATCGATAAAAACTCAGAAAAACATGGATAAAATGATTTTAGGCAAATCAAAACTAAGCATGCAGCAGTTCTGAGATACTCTTAATCATGCAACTAAACTGAAGGAATAACATTTTGATGAAAGTAAATACAAGTGAGGTGGAGTGGATGCGGTGAAAACGAAGTTTCATTCATATAAAATCACTTTGTTAACAAGGTTGACCAAGTGTTGTTCCCAAACTAACTTTATATGAGGCAAAACTTTGCACTTCACTTAATGCTTATGTTACCTCAACTTTGATAGGTATAGTCCCAACCATAACAATTTTATATTCTTCCTTGGGCTTTCGCTCTGAACAAATAATTTGACCAACTTTGATGGTCTCAACATGCTTGATTGAATTTAGAGCACTCTTCCTATCAATTTTCTTGGGAAAATAAACCGTATACTCTTTGTCATTAACATTAAAAGTGACTTTTCCTTGATTGCAATTAATAACAGCACCTGCAGTGTTTAGAAAAGGTCTCCCAAGAATAATAGACATATTATCATCTTCAGGCATTTCCAACACAACAAAATCAGTTAATATTAAACAACTGTTAGCAACTTGAACAGGAACATTTTCACATATACCAATAGGAATAGTAGTAGACTTATCAACCATCTGCAAAGATATATCAATTGATACCAATTTTTCTAGATCAAGTCTCTTATAAAGAGAAAAAGGCATGACACTAACTCCAGCTCCTAAATCACATAAAGCAGTTCTAACATAGTTATTTTTAATGGAGCAAGGAATAGTTGGTATACCTGGATCTCCAAGCTTCTCTGGAACTTTACCATCAAAAGAATAATTAGCAAGTCAGGTGGAAATTTCCTCATTAGGAATTTTCCTTTTGTTAGTGACAATATCTTTCATATATTTTGCATAAGGAGGCATTCTAATAGCATCAGTCAAAGGAATTTGCAAAAATAAAGGTCTCATCCATTCACAAAACCCGTTGTAGTGTTGTTCTTCCTTGGACTTGTGTTTCTTACCAGGAAAAGGCATTGGTTTCTGTACCCAAGGTTCTCTCTCTTTACCATGCTTGTTGGCAATGAAGTCTTCTTTGGTGTACTTTGCATTTTTATCACTCTTTTCCGGTTCCTCTTCAACTTCTTCTTTATCGGAAGCATCCCCTGGTTCAGTTTCAGCATCAGAAATAGAAACACTGTTAGGATCTTTACCTGCATCAGATGATTCTGCAGTTGTTTTATGCTTCTTCTGCTTCTTGGAAGGAATCTCTTCATTCGAAGTGCGTTGAGAATCTTGCAAGACCCTCTTAGGATGTCCTTCAGGATATAATGGATCTTGAGTAGCAGCGCCACTTCTTGTGCGTATTTCACATGCTTGCTTCTCTCTTGCGGCATTAACTAGCAAGTCGTTTTGCACCTTGGTGAGCTGATCAATTTGTGTTTGAACCATTTGAAAATGTTTAACAAGTATCTTCACATCATTGGCGGTTCTCTCCACAATATCCTGCAACTTGTTAATAGCTCTAGAATTTTCCAACAAATGATTATGCACCATTCTATTAAAATTTTCTTGCTTAACAATAAAATTATCAAATTCATCTAAGCATTGATCAGGAGGTTTAGTATAAGGAATATCTCTTTCATCAAAGCGTTGGAGAGAGTGTACCTCAATAGTGGATGAGTGAGGGATTGGCTTACATAATTCTTCTATAGGAGGTAAATTCTTCACATCTTTGGCCTTAATACCTTTCTCCTTAAGAGATTTCTTAGCTTCCTTCATAACTTCATCATTTAATTCAATCATCCCTCTCTTCTTTAGCGTAGGCTCTGTAGATGGCGCAGGGGTCGGTGCTGGTGTTGGCTCAACTAAAGTCCAATCATCATGATTCCGGCTTATTTTAGCCATTAATTCTTCAGCATCAGCCGGAGTTCTTTCCCTAAAAACACAACCAGCACAACTATCCAAATATGACTTAGATTCATCCGTTAGTCCATTATAAAATATATCAAGGAGTTCGTTTTTAGGCAATGGTTCTTTAGGCAAAGCTCTAATTAAAGAACAAAACCTTGTCCAAGATTCAGGCAATATCTCTCCTTTTCCCTGTTCAAAATCAAAGATTTTTTGCACAGCAGCATGTTGAGCACTAGCAGGAAAATATTTCTGAAAGAAAGCATTAACCAAAGCAATAGGACTAGTAAGAGATCCAGGAGACAAGCTATTAAACCAAGTTTTAGCACCATCTTTCAACGAGAAAGGAAAAATCTTAGCAACAAAATAAGTGCCGAGCTTAATATCATCAGAAAACAAATTACTCAAAGTAGAAAGCTCATTCATGTGCCCCATAGCACTCTCATCTTTAGTACCACAAAAAGGAGTTTTCTCAACAATAGATATGTAAGATAAATCCAAAGAGAAATCATAATCCTTGTCTCTAATATTTATGGGAGAAGCAGCAAACTTAGGATCAGGAGACAAATTATATCTAACAGAACGTCTTGCAAGAAGTTCTTTGACATTACCAGCATTACGAGCAGCACGTGCTTCAGCAATAAAATCATCATTAAGCTCAATATAAGCATCATCATCATAATCATCACTAGAACATTCCCTAGACTCAGGTGAACTAACAGGTGTAACAGTGGTGTTTCCCAACTTAGCTCTAGCAATAGTAGCATCTAAAAAGGAACCTAGTGAACCACTCTCATCAAGCACAGTAGAAGCATCATCTAAATTATCAGTGGCATTTCCAATCTCAGCAGAAGTAGTGGCAGTAGCGTGTGGGTGTGGTGGTGTAAGCAACTTACTCATAACAGATGGCGAATCAAGAGCAACAGAGGTGTTGAGAGTCGTACCTCTTCTTGTAGTGGATGGCAATATAGGAACTTTTCCATCACAAGGTTTACCCATGATGAAAAGGATTGCAGCGAACAATATGAATACCAAGTGAACTTACAAATAAAGCTATGCTCCCCGGCAACGGCGCCAAAAAATAGTCTTGATGACCCACAAGTATAGGGGATCGCAACAGTCTTCGAGGGAAGTATTACCCAAATTTATTGATTCGACACAAGGGGAGCCAAAGAATATATGTAAGCCTTAACAGATGAGTTGTCAATTCAGCTGCACCTGGAAATAGTCTTGCTCGCAATGGTTTATCAGTAGCAACAGTTTTATAGCGGTGACAGTAGTGAAACAGTAACAACTGTAGTAAAATAGCAGCAGCAATAGTAACAGTTGTAAACAGTAGGAACAAATACTGTAGGCATAGGGATGGATTACGGGCGTTGCATGGATAAGATAATTCATGAAATCAATGAAACATGGGCATTGCAGATAAATAATGATAAAGCATCCTAGTACAAACAATCATAGGCATGTGTTCCGTATATAGTCGTACGTGCTCACAAGGAGAAACTTGCACGACATCTTTTGTCCTACCAGCCTGTTGCAGCAGGGCCTCAAGGGAAACTACTGGTAATTAAGGTACTCCTTTTAATAGAGTACCGGAGCAAAGCATTAGCACTCGGTGAACACATGTGATCCTCACATCATAGCCATCCCCTCCGGTTATCCCAATTTCTGTCACTTTGGGGCCTCGGGTTCCGGACAACAATATGTGTATACAACTTGTAGGTAAGACCATAAACAACAAGTATCATCATAGAAATAATAACATGTTCAGATCTGAAATCATGGCACTCGGGCCCAAAGTGACAAGCATTAAGCACAACAACTTGCAACAATGTCATAGGCACTAAATAAAGATACTAGGCACTATGCCCTAACAATCTCATATCAAATTACATGAACAATCTCATCCAATCCCTACCATCCCCTCACCTACAGCGGGGGAATTACTCACACATGGATGGGGGAGTCATGGATGGTCGATGGAGGAGCGTCGGTGGTGATGGTGATGAAGATCTCCTCCTAATCCCCGTCCCGGCAGGGTGCCAGAACGGAGTTTCTGGTTCCGAATCACGGTTTCTGATGGCGGCGGCGCAGCGGAAGTCTATCTAGGAAAATCGCCGTCTCTCCGATATTATGTCGTCAGAGGGTATATGTAGGCGAGAGGGGAGGCCGAGAGGATTGCTGGGGCCCCCTCATGCCAGGGTGGCGCGGCCAGGGCTGGGCCGCGCCACCAGTGTGTGAGGCCCCCTCGAGCCCCCTCTCCATCTCGTCTTCTGGCTCCGTGGGTCTTCTGGTGAAATAGGATTTTTCATGATTTTTCCGAATTTTTACTGGAAGTTGGATTTCTGCACAAAAATGAGACACCAGAGCAATTCTGCTAAAAACAGCGTCAGTCCGTGTTAGTTGTATTCAAAACACACAAATTAGAGGAGAAACAATAGCAAAAGTGTTCGGGAAAGTAGATACGTTTTGGACGTATCAACTCCTAACAAATATAACATGATTGAACAAATAAACAACTTCTCTTCACTATGGTACTCTGAATTACTCTCGTATTGAACAACACTAATCATTGCGTAGGGCTACGAAACACTCCTTAAAGTTCATCAAGTACTTGACAAACACCACTCATAGAGATATCCAAATCAAATCACAACTCAAGATAGATATTATTGCAACTTAGACCAAGTACTAACACGGTGCACACACTGTCAACATTACACCATGAAAGGAGGAATAGATCACTTCAATACTATCATAGCGATAATTATTCTCATAATCCATAAAAGATCACAATCGTAGCCTAGACCAAGTACCACCATGATGCACGCACTGTCACCGTTACACCATGGCAGGAGGAATAGATTACTTTAATAATACCACTAGAGTACACATAATATCTGAATAATAACATCTACTTGTTCAACATGATACAAAGCTCACGATCACATAAAGATCACATCATGGGAGAGAGACGTGAACCACATAGCTACCGGTAGAGCCCTCAGCCCCGGGGATGAACTACTCCCTCCTCATCATAGGAGACAGCAAGGTTGATGGAGATGGCGGTGAGGTCGATGGAGACGGCAGAGACGGCGATGGAGACCGATGGAGATGGCTCTGGGGGCACTTCCCTATCCCGGCAGGGTGCCGGAACAGAGACTTCTGTCCCCCGAAATTCGTCGGCGGCGGCGGCGGAGCTACGGAACTCTTTCTGGAAAATTGCCGACTCCATTAGGGTTTTCCGTCCCGAGGCTTTATATAGGCGAAGGGGAGTCGTCAGAGGGCAGCCAGGGGCTCCTCACACCAGGGTGGCATGGCCAGGGCCTGGGCCGCGCCACCTATGTGTGAGGGCGGCCTCTGGCCCCCCTCCGGCTCTCTTTCGGTCTTCGAGAAGCTTCCGGGAAAAATAAGACTTCAGCCTTTTGTTTCGTCCAATTCCGAGAATATTTCCTGTGTAGCTTTTCTGAAACACAAAAATAGCAGAAAACAGGGAACTGGCACTGTGGCATCTTGTCAATAGGTTAGTTCCGGAAATCGCATAAAAACGCCACGAAGTGTAACGAAACACAAGGCAAATGGTGTAAAAACAAGCATGGAGCATCAAAAATTATAGATACGTTTGAGACGTATCAGCATCCCCAAGCTTAACTCCTGCTCGTCCTCGAGTAGGTAAGTGATAACAAAAGAAATAATTTTTGAGGTGACATGCACCATCACAATCTTGATCATATAGGTAAGCATTTGTGAGCTGGGATCATAAGAACTTAAAACATGGGCATGAAAGATATAATCTTTGACAATAAAAACTTAGCAACCATGTTATAACATGAAAATGAACACAAACAAAAGATCATGAAAATGAAACAATGAAAGTCAAACGTGTGTTCAAATCATAAGGAAAAACATACAAATGGTTTTCAGCTTGTCCTTCATGGAGAGCAAAACATAAATGCATAGGACACCTTCAAGTTTAAGAGGGCGACTAGATACAAATAATTTAAGAACAAGTGAAACCATGATCATGAATCAATCAATGAAAACTTTGGGACAATGCACATTATACTCTGAATGACAACTATGCTCTCTTAGACAGTGCATAAAGATAGAAGGTGGAGACTGAACATAAAAGTAAAAGAAAGGCCCTTCGCAGAGGAAAGCAGTGATTAAACATGTGCTAGAGCTTTTCATTTGTAAAACAGAGAGATAAAAATTGGTTTTGAGAGGTGGTTGTCTTTGTCAACGACTGGCAATAGGGTTCTTACTATCTTCCATACAAAAATAAAGCAAGTTTTTGAGAGAGATTGGCACTTTTGTGCTCTTTTATAAAGCTTGGCACTCCTCCCCACCTTTTTTCCTTTCACAAACCATGGCTAACCGATTCCATCGGGTGCCCACCAACATTCACATTCCATGGAGGAGTGCCTTTTTCTTTTTTTCTTTTTTTCTTTTTTTTCTTATTGGAATAAGACAATATGGAAGATAGCAAATCCGACCATTATGTCCCCATGAGCTGAAAATAGTGTCACAAAACGAGAAGTGTTTTGAAGGTTTTTTCAAAGGTAGCACATGAAAATTTACTTGGAATGGCTTGCAAATACCATGCATAGGAATTTATAGTGGACACAATGGCAAACTTGGTTTTTGGGAGTTGGATGCACGAGTAGAGCTCATACTCAGTACAAAATGAGGGCTAGCAAAAGACTGGGAGCGACCAACTAAGAGAGCAATAACGGCCATAATCATGCAAAACGACAAAGCGACATTAAAAGAAGCATAAGATGGCATCACAAGTCAAAAACTAAATGATCATAGAGGCTATAGGCGACTTATTTTTGAAGTCAACATGGTGTAAGCATGTGCCAAGTCAACCCAAATAAAGCATCAAAGGAGAAAACCAAATTAATGCTTCCAAATAATATAAACAACGCATGATTTTTTCAAAGGCTCATTAAGCAATCTCAGTTATTTGAGACAAGTCATGCTACAGCAAAACCACTAAGCATACTATCAAAAAGACATCAAGCACGATATGCAAAAGCCTAGGCCACACTCTACACAAGCTCCTTCTTGTACCACCTTTTTGCATAAAGCTTTTCTCTTTTCCAACACCATTTGAAATTTTTAAAGACACCTCTTTTGATGAAAAGCAACAAAGATCAGAGGCCAAAATACACCTTGATGAAATGATAAAATAAGATCTGAACAAAAATCAAGGCAAAAAAACAAAGGCTAAATGCAGTAGCAGAAAAAGAGAACACTCGTTGAAACAATAAGAGTGAAAAACGGAGTGTTCTTGGCAAATAAAAAGCGGAATAAGTCTCTCTCCAAAACAACATGATGTGATCAAACCGTTTATTGCAGAAAACTAAACTAAACTAATACTGAAAATAAAAACAACTGATGCTCCAAGAAAAACACATAGTGCATGAAGCAATAAAAATATAGTGTCTTGAAAGGTGACATGATTTTTGCCGATGAAGAAGGGGTGCCTCGGGGGCATCCCCAAGCTTTGATGCTTGTACTTCTTGGATATTTCTTGGGTTGATGCATGGGCATCCCCAAGCTTGAGCTTTTGTCCATTCTTCAACTCATCTCATCATTCTCCAATCCCTACACTTGAAAACTTCCTTCATACAAAACTAAACACAAATCTATTAGCAACATTAGTGTAGCATAACATATAATCAACCCTTTTTGCTTCAGGTTTCAACCCAAAACCACCACATATAAAGTATATACTACTGTAGCAACTTCCCCAAAAGTTATGTGATCAAAAGAACTCAAAAAGAAAGCGATAAACGGTAAACACAAATATTGGCAGAAATCTGTCAAAACAGAACAGCTGACAAAGGCCGAATTTTTTAGGGGTTTTATGTTGCTCAAATCAAAAAGTATTCAACTAATGAAAGTTTGGATATAACCTGGGGCATATGCACAAGAAATCGCAGGTCCAAAAGATATACAGAGAATTTTTACGAATTTTTACGGTGCAGCACCGAAAACAGTTTCAGGACAGCAACATCCCCAAATCTTTACCTCACTCAAATTAGAGGCTTCTCTTGGCACAAAAACGAAATAAAAAGGATAAGGAGCGGTCATTACAGTAGTAATAACTTCCAAGACTCAAATAAAAGAAAAATTACTGAAAATAAACAATGGGTTATCTCCCAAGAGTGCTTTTCTTTAACGCCTTTGAGCTAGGCGCAGTAATTTGCAAAGATGCTCATGTGGGCGCCATATAAGAGCTTGAGGCAAAGGCGCCATATAGGAACTTAAAGCAATAGAGAGCATCAAAAAGCAAATGTGAAAGACATTTATATCTGAACCACTTCCTATGCATAGGAATCTTGTAAGAAAATAAATCAACGAGGCACATAGTAGCAAGCATGGATAGATAAAACAAGTGCCACTTCAAGATTTGCAACATAAAGAGGGGAAACTTAATATTGTTGAGATCCATCAAACCATGTTTCCCTCTCTCATAATAACTTTCAGTAGCATCATGAATAGAACTAACAATATAACTATCACATAAAGCATCTCTATCATGAGCCACATGCATAAAAGAGTTAATACTCACCACAGGAACAATAGTAGTAGGAGCAGATTCAACAGAATAATTATTCTCATCACCATAATCATCATAAATAGGAGGCATATTTTAATCATAACTAATTTTATCCTCAATAGTAGGTGAACTGAAAATATTATACCCATCATCATAACCATCATAAACTAGAGGTTTAGTATCAGCACAAGCTAAAGAAGAGCTATTTCGCAAAGCATATTCTTCAAACATATCATCATAAGAAGGAACATCACATATGGGAGATAAAATATCATCAGAGCAAACTTTCTCCACTAAAGCTGGGGAACTAAAAATATCATGCTTAACAAAACTAGCTTCCCCAAGCTTAGACTTTTCTATAGCATTAGCAACAACGATGTTCAAAGCATTCATACTAACAACACTATTAGCATGCAAATTAAGCTCCAAAGGTTTTTCAATTTTCTCTTCAAACACTTCATATCTAAACTCAGGAAAAAGACTACAGAACTCTTTGTTTTCCATTAAGCCTAACTAGTGAAAAATAAAAACAAGAAACAAAAAGATGTAATTGCAGAATCTAAAGGGAATAACTCCGAGCACTCACACAGGAGGATGCGAGTACCTTTTACCTTACCTCCCCGGCAACGGCGCCAGAAAAGAGCTTGATGTCTATGCACGCGTCTGTTCTTGTAGACAGTGTTGGGCCTCCAAGTGCAGAGGTTTGTAGAACAACAGCAAGTTTCCCTTAAGTGGATCACCCAAGGTTTATCGAACTCAGGGAGGAAGAGGTCAAAGCTATCCCTCTCAAACAACCCTGCAATTACAATACAGAAAGTCTCTTGTGTCCCCAACACACCCAATACACTTGTCAGATGTATAGGTGCACTAGTTCGGCGAAGAGATAGTGAAATACAAGTGGTATGGATGATTACAAGTAGTAAATACAATCTGGAATAAAAATCGCTGCGAGCAAACATGTAACAAAACAGCAAGCAAACGGTGTGCAATGCTTGGAAACAGGGCCTAGGGATCATACTTTCACTAGTGGACACACTCCCAACAAATATAACATGATTGAACAAATAAACAACTTCTCTTCACTATGGTACTCTGAATTACTCTCCTATTGAACAACACTAATCATTGCGTAGGGCTACGAAGCACTCCTTAAAGTTCATCAAGTACTTGACAAACACCACTCATAGAGATATCCAAATCAAATCACAACTCAAGATAGATATTATTGCAACTTAGACCAAGTACTAACACGGTGCACACACTGTCAACATTACACCATGAAAGGAGGAATAGATCACTTCAATACTATCATAGCGATAATTATTCTCATAATCCATAAAAGATCACAATCGTAGCCTAGATCAAGTACCACCACGATGCACGCACTGTCACCGTTACACCATGGCAGGAGGAATAGATTACTTTAATAATACCACTAGAGTACACATAATATCTGAATAATAACATCTACTTGTTCAACATGATACAAAACTCACGATCACATAAAGATCACATCATGGGAGAGAGAGGTGAACCACATAGCTACCGGTAGAGCCCTCAGCCCCGGGGATGAACTACTCCCTCCTCATCATAGGAGACAGCAAGGTTGATGGAGATGGCGGTGAGGTCGATGGAGATGGCGGAGACGGCGATGGAGACCGATGGGGATGGCTCTGGGGGCACTTCCTTGTCCCGGCAGGGTGCCGGAATAGAGACTTCTGTACCCCGAAATTTGTCGGCGGCGGCGGCGGAGCTACGAAACTCTTTCTGGAAAATTGCCGACTCCCTTAGGGTTTTCCGTCCTGAGGCTTTATATAGGCGAAGGGGCGTCGTCAGAGGGCAGCCAGGGGCTCCTCACACCAGGGTGGCGCGGCCAGGGCCTGGGCCGCGCCACCTATGTGTGAGGGCGGCCTCCGGCCCCCCTCCGGCTCTCTTTCGGTCTTCGGGAAGCTTCCGGGGAAAATAAGACTTCTGGCTTGTGTTTCGTCCAATTCCAAGAATATTTCCTGTGTAGCTTTTCTGAAACACAAAAACAACAGAAAATAGGGAACTGGCACTGTGGCATCTTGTCAATAGGTTAGTTCCGGAAATCGCATAAAAACGCCACGAAGTGTAACGAAACAGAAGGCAAATAGTGTAAAAACAAGCATGGAGCATCAAAAATTATAGATACGTTTGAGACGTATCACACCTCTTTTGATGAAAACCAATAAAGATCAGAGGCAAAAATACACCTTGATGAAAAGATATAAGAAGATCTGAACGCAAATTAAGGCGAAAACGAAAACCAAAAGCAGTAGCAGAAAAAGAAGAACACTCGGTTTTTGATAAGAATGAAAACTAGAGCGTTCTTTGCAAATGAAAAGCAAGTCAACTTCTCCAAAAGAAATTTGTTGGGTCCAACCATTTATTACAGCAAACAAAACTAAACTAACTAAGAAAACTAAAACAACTGACGCTCCAAGAAAAACATATAGTGCATGAAGCAATAAAAATATAGTGTTTTGAAAGGTGACCTGATTTTTGCCGATGAAGAAGGGGTGCCTCGGGGGCATCCCCAAGCTTTGACGCTTGTACTTCTTAGATATTTCTTGGGGTGATTCATGGGCATCCCCAAGCTTGAGATTTTGTCCATTCTTCAACTCATCTCATCATTCTCCAATCCCTACACTTGAAAACTTCCTTCATACAAAACTAAACACAATTCTATTAGCAACATTAGTGCAAGCATAACATATAATCAACCTCTTTTTGCTTCAGGTTTCGACCCAAAACCACAACATATAAAGTATATACTACTGTAGCAACTTCCCCAAAAGTTCCGTGATCAAAAGAACTCAAAATAAAGCGATAAAGCGGTAAAAACGAATAGTGGCAGAAATCTGTCAAAACAGAACAGCTGACAAAGGTCGAATTTTTGAGGGGTTTTCTGTTGCTCAAATCAAAAAGTGTTAAACTAACGAAAGTTTGGATATAACCTGGGGCATATGCACAAGAAATCGCAGGTCCAAAAGATATACAGAGAATTTATACGAATTTTTACGGTGCAGCACCAAAAACAGTTTCAGGACAGCAACATCCCCAAATCTTTACCTCACTCGAATTAGAGGCTTCTCTTGGCAAAACAACAAAATAAAAAGGATAAGGAGAGGTCATTACAGTAGTAATGACTTCCAAGACTCAAATAAAAGAAAAAGTACTGAAAATAAAACATTGGGTTATCTCCCAAGAGTGCTTTTCTTTAACGCCTTTGAGCTAGGCGCAGAAAATTTGCGAATCAAGTAACATCAAGTGATGAAGCATCAAGCTCGTAGTTTGCTCTAAGAATAGAGTCAAAAAGTAATTTCTTCCTTTTCCTAGGGAAGTGTTCCATACCTTTCTTGAGTGGGAATTGATATTTGTTGGTGCCTTCCCTCATATCAATGATGGCACCTACAGTTCGAAGAAAAGGTCTTCCCAAAATAATAGGACATGAAGCATGGCATTCAACGTCCATAACAAGAAAATCAACGGGAACAAGGTTATTGTTAACCACAATAAGAACATCATTAATACTTCCCAAAGGTTTCTTCTTAGCAACATCAGCAATAGGAACATCATAATAACATTTTTCAAGCGGTGGTAAATCAAGCATGTCATAAATTTTTCTAGGCATAATAGAAATACTAGCACCTAGATCACATAAAGCATGGCAATCAAAACCATTAACATGCATATCAATGATGGGTTCCCAACCATCTTCTAACTTCTTGGGAACAGAAGCTTTTTGCTTCAACTTTTCATCCCTAATTTTCATGAGAGCATTGGTAATATGCTTAGTAAAAGCAATATTTAAAGAACTAGCATTGGGAGTCAAAGCAAGCTTTTGCAAGAACAAAATAACTTCAGATATATTGCAGCCATCAACATCAAAATCATTAAAAGAAGTAGAGCTATCATCTCCTACACTCCGAAAAATTTCAGCACTCTTTTGAGAAAAAGTTTTGGCAGTTTTAGGCTTTTTAACACAAGGAGTGGGAGTTTTCTCTACACCAATCAAAGTAAGAGGATTGCTAGCATTAGGAACAACATCATTAGAGGTAGTAATAGTACAAACTTTCATATTCCTAGCAATCTCATCCTCTCTTTCCCATCTAGCATACAATTCTGATAACAATCTAAGATTTTCATCAATTCCAACTTGAATAGCATTAGCAGTAGCAAAAGGATCAGGCTTAGCGGACATTCTGTTAACCAAAGAGGATTGCACATTAGACAAAGATGAAATATCGGTTTCGGCTTTGGAAACCTTAGCTTGCAATTCAGGAATAGCCTTGTTTAAATTTTCAAGTTGATGACTAATAGTCCTCAACAGAGCTGATTGCTCCTCCATAGTCTTAGTAAACAACTTATTTTGCTCATATTGCATTTGCATAAAATTCTTGGTAGCCTTTTAAAGTTCTAAAAACCTCTCTTCACTAGGCATTTTAGGTCTACCAAGATAGCCATTTTCACCATTAGAGGGAAACGGCCTATAGTTGTTACTAGCAAAATTGTTCCTATAAGCATTGTTGTTAAAATTATTGTTTCTAATGAAGTTCACATCAACATGCTCTTCTTGAGCAACCAAAGAGGCTAAAGGAACATTATTAGGATCAACATGAGTTCTATCATTAGCAAGCATAGCCATAATGTTATCAATCTTATCACTCAAGAAAGAGGCTTCCTCAACAGAATTTACCTTCTTACCTTGTGGAGCTCTCTCGGTGTGCCATTCGGAATAATTTACCATCATGTTGTCAAGTAGCTTTGTTGCGGCGCCCAAGGTAAGGGACATAAAAGTGCCTCCAGCAGCTGAATCAAGTAGGTTCCTCGAAGAAAAATTCAGTCTTGCATAAAAAGTTTGAACAATCATCCAAGTAGTCAGTCCATGAGTGGGGCAATTCTTTATCATAGATTTCATTCTTTCCCACGCTTGAGCAACATGTTCATTATCAAATTGACGAAACTTCATAATATTGCTACGCAGAGATATAATCTTAGCAGGAGGATAGTATCTACCAATAAAAGCATCCTTACACTTAGCCCATGAATCAATACTATTCTTAGTCAAAGATAGCAACCAATCTTTAGCTTTTTCTCTCAAAGAAAAAGGAAACAACTTGAGCTTAATATTATCACTTTCTACATCCTTATATTTTTGCATCTCACATAGCTCAACAAAAATGTTGAGATGAGCTGCAGCATCTTCAGTACTAGCACCAGAAAATTGCTCTTTCATAACAAGGTTCAATAAAGCAGGCTTAATTTCATAAAAGTTTGCAGCAGGAGCAGGTGGCGCAATAGGAGTGCAGATAAAATCACTATCGTTCGTGCTAGTAAAGTCACACAACTTGGTATTTTCAGGAGTAGCCATTTCAGCAAAACTAAAAGTAAACAAGTAAAAACAACTATCAAGGATTCTAATTTTTTTGGGTTTTTGATATAAAACGATGCAAGTAAAATAAATAAAGTAAAGCAAAACTTAAAACAAAGTAAAGGATGTGCGTGCGAAAAACTCCCCTCGCAGAAGTCTTCTACTTCCTCCCCGGCAATGGCGCCAGAAAAAAAGCTTGATGCGTGGTAAATGACCAGCCCGTTGGGAACCCCAAGAGGAAGGTGTGATGAATATAGCAGCAAGATTTTCCCTCAGTTAAGAAACCAAGGTTTATCGTTCAGGAGAGGAGAGACAAACGACTGAAGGTGATGCGGACTGGCTTAGCGACAGCTTCGGACAATTTATATATGGCGCCTCGTCCAAGCTTTGCTTTGCTAGCAGCAACGTGGAACCTGCACACAACCAAATACTTTGTTCCCAACTTGCGATGAGGTTATCAATCTCACCGGTTTGCTTGAAACAAAGGGTATGAGCGTATCGAGTGGAAAGCAGTGAAAGTATGCGAGTAAAGTAAATAGTGCGAGTAAAGTAAACAGGTGATAGCAATATGATGGAAATAGGACCAGTGTCCACAGTTCACTAGTGGTGTCTCTCCATAAGATAAATAACACATGCTGGGTAAACAAATTACAGTTGGGCAATTGATAGAATAAAGATAAACGTGATATGTCAAGAAGATCACTATACGATTTACTCTGGGCATTACAACAAAATACATAGACCGCCATCCAACTGCATCTATGACTAATAATCCACTCCCGGGGATATCATCCGAACACCCCATGAGTATTAAGTTGCGAACAACAGATAATTGCATTAAGCAAAGTGTGTAATGTAAACAAAGCATATGCCCTCGAGCATATGAATGTTGTTTTCTCCCTAGTAGCAACAGCACATCTACAACCTTAGAGGTTTCTGTCACTCTCCCAGGTTAAATAGAGACATGAACCTACTATCGAGCATAAATACCCCCTCTTGGAGTCACTATTAACTACTCGGCCAAGATAGCTACTAACAATGGAGAGCATGCAAGATCATAAACAACATAGAGATAACATAAGATATATTTCAGTATAGCAACTCAATCATAACACCAATATTCATCGGATCCCAACAAACCAAACATGTAGAATTACATAACGGTGATCTCAATCATGTAGGGCAGCTCATGAGATCTAAACATGAAGCACATGGTGGAGGAGACAATCATCTAGCTACTGCTATGGACCCATAGTCCAAGGTAGACTACTCACTCATCGCTCCGGAGGCAAGCATGGCGATGAAGAAGACCTCCGGTGGCGATTCCCCTCTCCGGCAGGGTACCAGGAAGAGCTTCTAGACCCTCCCGATTTTCAGGTCGACGGCGGCGGCGGATCGCGATGTGTTTTGGAAAAGTGATCGCGTACTTAGGTTTTTTCCGTCGGGGGGTCTTTATAGGCGAAGAGGCATCGTCAGAGGTGGCCTGAGGCACCCTCACACATAGGGGGCGCGGCCAGGGCCTGGGCCGCGCCGCCCTGGTGTGTGGGGCCCTCGTGGCCCCCCTCCAACTCATCTTCGGATCTCTGGAAGCTTCCGGGAAAAATAAGACTTCAGGAACTTGTTTCGTCCAATTCCAAGAATATTTCCTATATAGCACTTCTGAAACACAAAAACAGCAGAAAACAGGGAACTGGCACTGTGGCGACTTGTTAGTAGGTTAGTTCCGGAAAATGCATAAAAGTGCCACGAAGTGTAACGAAACATTAGGCAAATGGTGTAAAAACAAGCATGGAGCATCAAAAATTATAGATACGTTGGAGACGTATCAGACACCTCCTAAGAGGGGGGGATCACATCCTGGCAGATCGCAAAGTCCAATTGGTTCTTCCTATAGGGGTAATGTTGTTCCTTGTTGAGTTGCTATTAGAGCTACATGAGCCACTACTGCGGCTGCGCGGGCTGCTTTTCTATGTTTAACATGCTCTCCAGTTAGTTCATGCAGCTTCTTTGTGAGAAATGCATACTTCCATTGCTGGTTTTGCTTGCATAACTTTTTGAATAGGTTCATAAGATCCTTACTCCTGAACTGTGAGAAAAAATTGGCACCTAAATGTCTCATGCACCACCGGCTCTGCAAGTCAAGCCATGATGTTTCTTCATCGGGACCGGCCTCTTTCAGCATCTTCACCGCCCTCAATATACCAGCATGCCTATCATGAATTATGCAAACATTCGGCCTCTCCTTCACAAATGCTATCTTTAACTGTCTGAAGAACCACAACCAGCTCTCCGTGTTTTCGCTCTCCACAAAAGCAAATGCCAGTGGGACGATTTGGTTGTTTCCATCCTGTCCAATGGCCGTCAAAATCTGACCCTTGTACTTGCCTGTCAAAAATGTTCCATCCACACATAACACCGGTCGACAGTATCTAAATGCTTCGATGCATATGTTAAATGAGAAAAACACTCGTTCCAAAACCTTCACAGTGGAGTCCTCCACAAACCATGAGTCTTGGATGTCAACATAGGTGCCCGGATTTCTTTCCTGCAACGTGTGCAACATACGGACAACCGATTCGTACAAGTCAAAGAATGACCCAAATCACATCTCCAACGCCTTCTGCTTAGCCCTCCAGGCCTTACCATAAGATATGTTGTACTTGTATCTCTGCTTCACTGTCTTCTGGATAGCCTTTACCTCCATAGCTTTGCCCTCGACTATCTGGGTATGAAATAGTCGAGCTACGAGAGTGGAACTCAGGTTCTTATGATCCACCAACAGGTTCCTAATAATACATGTGTGCTGCACGTGGTCGCTCACCACCCAGAAGGTGTCATTCTTGCGGAGGTAGCCATGCACCCTAGCGGGACATCTCTCCTTGGTACATTCCACTGTCAAATATTTCTTATTTGACGCGACTGTTTTAAATACCCTCTGCGTGGACATTGCCCAGCTAGTTATTGCATCCTGAAGACGTTGCTTGTCGGGATATAATGAACCGACTGAGATGCTGTTTGGGTGATACTCCCATGCCGAATCGTGTCCCTCGTTCACTCTCATTAAATTTGAGAAGTCCTGATTCCATTCTTTCGGAATCGGGGCCTCATCCTGATCATCTTCTTCATCAGAGTCAGACGAATTAATATCATCAGCATCTCCATCAACATCTTTCGCTTCCATCTGCTGCTGCAAAACCTCATCTTCATCGTCTGAAAATATCTCACCACCTGCATCATCTGCCGCTGCACCTAATCCATGACTGCTCTGCCCTGTTTCATACCCAATGTCGTCGGCATATGACATGGCCACACCAGGCTCATCAGCTGGTTGCCTGCTCTGCCAAGAACCAAAACCAATTGCCTGGCTGCTGTGGCTTGACTCGGCCTCCCCTCCGACAGTAATCGGCTTCGCAACCACAAGGGCGATCAGGGAAGTTTCCCGTCGCTCACACCCTTTCAACCAGCCGACCCATTGAGAGGTACGCTCTATCTCTTTCAACTGACAATATATATTGCTACTTGAGTTGCTCCACAAAGCTTGTAAGCTGACAGTGTACAGCTTACGATCCCATCCTAAGAATACCATTAACATCCTTTTGAATTCCCCAATACGCATACTCTGAGGATCAGTGAACTCCACCTCATGATACTCAAAGTCACTAAGATCAGCTCTAGCATCACTGCTACGGACCACACCGTACCCATAATGAATAACAAATCTAACTAATCCAGACATTATCCTGCTACAAAAAAATCCTAATCCCGTCAACTACACCGCTATAATATATCTACACACAATTACAATACCACCATTTCCAGATAAATTTTTTTCCCTCGTAGCGTGCGAAACCACCACCTCGATAATTCCTCAAGTCACACCACTTCGAACGCACCGGAATCAACAAGAACACTATAACCTGGAGAATACAAGACAACAACATCAAGAACGCTATATAATACAACAAGAACACTATAACACCTACATGAATTTGTACACAAACTACACCTACATGAGACTAAATGCACCAATAATATTTCTACACAATTTAGCCTATATCTCTACACAGCTAAACTATATATTAACAAAAAATACACGACCACCGTATAAGATTAACATTTTACCTTTGAAGCTTGAAAATCACCACATTGCACCAGCCTCACGTCACACCGCTTCTGCAGCTACGAAATCAACCTGTAGAACATAAGAACAACAAGAACAATATCAAGAACAGATGAACAGCTATAGGAAAACTAACACCAACTACACCAAAATGCGACTAAACGAACCAACGAAATTTCTCTACAAGCTAACCCATATATAGATCGGGCTCTCCTCTACTTCTTGCAACAAATCTCACTTAATTTGATCAAGAAATGACCTCAAAATCGAAAGAAAACAGATTTGAGAAGAAAGAGTGTGAGCTGCGTGAGAGAGAAGTGAGCTGCGTGAGAGAGAAGTGAGTGAGAGGAGAGAGTGAGAGAGCAGGGAGTGAGTGAGAGAGAAGTGAGTGAGAGAGCACAGGCAGGGGGACGCCGAATTGTTTTGGCGGTGCATGCGCACTTATCGCGTCCGCCGGATTCGACATGTCGGAATCCGGTCGGCCGGATGCGACAGCCGCTTTCCCGGGCCTCGAGGCCGTGTCGGCATGCAGGGAAGAAAGGACTCGAGTCTGCCAAATGCGAGTAGTCCCTAATCACGTCCGCCAGGTGGGATTAGGACTAATCGCGTCCTCCGGTCACTATGCTGTCCTAGATTCGGAATTGCTGCAAATAACGTCTTACTTCTGTAAATGCTGAAAAAAAGTGCAATATAAAAAAATTTCGCAAGAATCACGGCTTTTGCCCTCCTCGTCACTGGCGCCGCCGAGTAAAGTGCTCGTGGGTATGTGTAGCTTAGTAACACAGCTAACGCGAACTTTATCGGCTATGTGTAGCATTAGAGCAAGAACAATAGTATAGCCAACTACTGGCTACAATAAGTTGTCATGCCATCTATAGTCAGCTCTATAGCCAATATGTAAATTAACAAGCTATAAAAATGAACTACTTTATAAATAGATGGCCCACATGCCATTCTCACAAAGTGCCTAGGAGCACGTGCTAGAGCTGGCTCTTGCATTAGAGCCCACTCTTCTTCTCTCTCTTCCTCTCTCTCCTCCAACTAAGCACAAATATACTATTTTAGTCCTTATAGCCAGCTGAGTCAGCTCTATTGTACTTGCTCTTAGTAAAATAACACTATCTGCTAAACGAGTTCTGTGCCGATCCATCTGAAATTGACCAGTGCATAGAGGGCAAGATCTCATGGGCATGCGGACAGATGGAACACAAAGAGAAAAGACACAGATGGCTCCATAAACAGACAAAGTTTCGATTAGATTCAGTTAAAGGGAATGCAGCTACATAAGTTAACACTCGAACCAATAATTTTAAAAATTCTCAGCTTTTGTCCTGTTTCTCCCTTTCTATCCGTTGATGACGTTCTCACATAGTCACATATATATAGTGTGGTGATGCTCAGACTGATGCAGGCATTACCAAATCGGGGCAGGAAACCATGAACGGAGGATCTTAAGGCTGTCAGAATGCTATCTGATTGACCCCTTTCTCATGACATCAAGTGGGCACTAAGTGGCATGGATTCATATGGTTGATGATATTTTTGTTCCTATTGATAGAACCATCGTAGCATAATTTTATAGCTATTATATTTTGCTTCTAAACAATTATATCTGAAGCAATTTCGTTAAATAAATTTCTGTTGAGATCATAAATTTCAAGATCTTTGAACTATGGATTTTTACCCTACTATTTGTTATAATATATTGCTTGGTGGCTCCATAATAAAATTTGTAATTGTTTATGTCCAGTATATAGACCACCTTCCACCCACACGAAAGGCCTTAAAGATTGTCGTAGGTATGTTCTGACTTGATGCACACCATGGCTTGTATTCTGAGTAAGTTGAACTGATTCCTAATTTCCTCAATATTTTCGTTTTTCCTGTAAAGATGGACTGATGTTCACTATCGACATATCCTAATTAGAAGCACATGTACACTTGAAGGTCCAAGCTTCAAGCAACTTTGAACCTATTATATAACGAGTCCTAGCCTTCTACCGTAATACTTCTATTACTGATTTAAAATCTACACCTCACAATGTATTGCAAAAATTTCAACCAATTATGATTTCCATATTTCATGCTTCCTTATATTGCAAAAATTCCAACCAATTTATTTAAATAATAGACGGGCGTGGCAACGCGCGCCATCATGATCTAGTGGAAAAGTATAATGAGCGTTTTTAGATAAAGAAAAGAAACGTGGACCAGTAATATCTTGTCTAGTACGTGGAGTCAGGTCGCACCCGATCGACCAGAGCACAAGATAGGATCGATGCTTTCACCAGGTAGATTCACATCTGCGTCGATGTACATGGCCTGGTGCTAAAGAATGAGGGCATTTTCTTATTCGAGTACCTGCGAACCTCGAGAAGTATCAAGAATCACGGCTTTTGCTCTCCTCGTCGCTGGCGCTGCCGAGTAAAGTGCTCGTGGGTATGTGTAGCTTAGTAAAACAGCTAACGCGAACTTTATCGGCTATGTGTAGGCTTAGTAAAATAACACTATTTGCTAAACGAGGTTCTTTGCCGATCCATCTGAATTTGACCCATACAAAGAGAAAAGACACAGATGGCTCCATAAACAGACAAAGTTTCGATTAGATTCAGTTAAAGGGAATGCAGCTACATAAGTTAACACTCGAACCAATAATTTTAAACATTCTCAGCTTTTGTCCTGTTTCTTCCTTTCTATCCGTTGATGACTCGGTGGCCCGGCAACTATGGTGTTGCCCGCGAAAGCAAACAAAGCACTGCTCCACACTGCTGTCATGTACTCCCATGCTTTCACTGCGTTCGCTTTAATCAATTCGTCAGGGAGGAAAAAAGGCCCTACGTAATTAAACTACTGCGCCCTGCCTGCCACATTCAATGTGGCAGTCCCGACCGCAACCGTTACTACCGCAGTCCAACTCTTTTTGACCTCTACCGCGCCACACTGCCCAACCGCTCTGGGGTTGAGCGACCTGGTCCACGGCCCCACCTGTCAATCACATCGGCTGCAGCCACGTCACCACGATGGGGCTCCGCACGTCGTGCCCGCGGCCGTCCGACCACACGACGTGCCCATACACCGGCGCCGCTACGGCGGGAGCGGACGCCGCGGCCACCGTAACCGCGAAGCTCTGCTTCTTCACGGCCGGGGAGAAGACCAGCTTCTCCGGCTTCACTGCCACGGACACGCCGCCGCTCGACATCATCTCCACGCGCGCCCTGTACGTCGCGGCCGCCTCCGCGCCGACGTTGGTCGCCGTGCGGATCACCGTCCTGGACTGGTTGCTGCCGCCGTAGAGCACCACGGAGATCGACGGGTAGTTCAGGTCGGACCCCGACGGCTTCCTGCTGCCCGCCGTCGACGGGCACGCCACGGGCCTGTGCGTGATCACCTCGATCTCGTTCGCCCCGTACCCGATGCTGCACATGAACGCCACGTAGTCCTCGTCCCCGGCGTCGTACACCAGCCCCGGGTCCAGGGCCCTGCCCAGCGCGACGTGCCCCGCGCCGTAGTCGAACGGCGTCGCCGCGCGCCCGGCCTCCGCCTCGTCGGACACCGCCCCCGCGCGGTTGTCGGTGACGACGGCCGTCGTCATCAGCGCCGACCGTATCGCCGCGGGCGACCAACCCGGGTGCGCGGACCGGAGGAGCGCGGCGGCCCCGCTCGCGTGCGGGCACGCCATGGAGGTGCCCGACAGGATGTTGAACTCCGTCCGCCGGGGGTCGGACTCCAGCCCGGTGGGCCCCGTGGCGCCCGTCCACGCCGCGAGGATGTTGACACCCGGCGCGATGAAGTCGGGCTTCAGGATCTCCGGGACGAGGCCGTTGGGCCCGCGCGCCGAGAAGGAGGCCACCAGCGGAGCCGGCTTGACGCCGATGACCGTGCCCCGGAACACGATGGTTGCTGTCGGGTTGGTGGTGTTGGCGGCGTACGCCTTGAGCGCGTCGCCCTCGCTCTCGCCCACCGAGCAGGCTGGCAGGACGTGGGCGTCCCCTACGAGGCCTTCGCCGTTGGCCTCTCCGTTGGCGAGAACCATCGCCGCGCCGCCAGCTTCCTTCACCACCATCCCCTTGGCCACGCGCGGGCTGCTGCCGCGGTCGCAGATGACGATCTTGCCGGCCACGAGCGACGGGTCGATGGAGTTCTCCATGCACAGCGAGGCCGACAGCCCGCCCGACCTCCCGGGGTAGTATAACGACAGCATCGTGTTGTTCGCCAGCGGCTTGCCGGAGTAGAGCGACACCCCCGACAAGCGCCTCCCGTCGCCGAGCACGATTTCGGCGGGGAAGCTGCGGTCGATGGTGCCGGCGCCCACGGTGGCGATCCACGGCGCGAGGTTGGTCACCGACATGGGCGCGGGCCCCTCGTTGCCCGCGGAGGTGGCCACGAACACCCCCCGCGAGACGGCCCCGTACGAGCCGATCGCGATCGGGTCGATGTAGAACGGGGAGACCGCGCCGTTGCCGCCGCCGATGGAGACGGAGATGACGTCGACACCGTCGGCGACTGCGCGGTCGAAGCCCGCGAGGATGTCGGAGTCGAGGCAGCCGGCGCCCTTCCAGCACACCTTGTACGCGGCCACCCTGGCCTTGGGCGCGACGCCCTTGGCGACCCCGGAGGCGTACCCCTCCATGCTCGCGCCGTAGGCCACGCTGCCGGCCGCCGTGGTGGCCGTGTGCGTGCCGTGCCCGTCCGCGTCGCGCGGCGACATGTACTCTGCGGATCCGTTGGACGCCGCCGACGCCGCCGCGGATGCGCCGTAGTGCGCGGTGTGGCCCTGCGAGAAGAACCGCGCGCCGACGAGCTTCCTGTTGCAGGATGACGCCGGGAACGCGGGCCCCGCGTCGCAGCCGCCGCGCCAGCGGGCGGGGACGGGCGGGAGGTTCCTGTCGGAGAGGCTGCGGCGCTCTGGCCAGACGCCGGTGTCGAGCACCCCGACGATGACGTCGGAGCCGTAGTCGGCGAGGGACCAGAGCCCGAGGCGCGCGCGGAGGCCCATGAACTGCGGGGACCTGGTGGTGTGCAGCTGGCGGACCTGGTCCTCGAAGGCGGCGAGAACGGCCGGGTGGCGGCGCAGCTCGTCGGCGCGGGACGCGGGCAGCGACGCCGAGAAGCCGTGGAAGACGGTGTCGTAGACGTGGAGGGGCTGGAGCGGGTCGGCGTCGGCGTTGGTTGAGGAAGCGAAGGCGGCGGAGGTGTACCAGTGCGCGTGGGTGGGGAACACCGTGGGCTTGGCGCGGTGGTCGACGCGGAAGATGTAGGTCTTCCGCGCTTCGCCGCCGGCGACGGCGGCCTGTGAGTGTGTCAGGGCAAGCAGGAGGAGGCAGAGCAGGAGGCGGCGGTGAGCGGCCATTGGATAGAGCAGTGAGAGTGAGAGTGTCGTGGCGCGGTGGGTGTGTGCAGTTATAGCGAGGCAGTGGGAAGTTGGGAAGAAATCATCGGGTGTTTTGCGCGCGGTGCGTGGTGGGTCTCGTACCAGGAAGCAGTTACGACGCGTCACGTTTTGGCTCCCTGCATCCGTAGCAAGGTTAAATGCTGCCGCTCTTGATCAGTCGTCAGTGGGATGCACGGGCGGTGCAGACGTGTGCTTCCGTGCGCGGTGGGTCGGGGACTGTGTTCTGGATCGGTAGCGTCATCGTCAAAAGAGAGTACAGTCTGGGGTCAGTTTCTTCGGTATGTGCTCGCAAAATGTCAATTAATTTTAAACTCTGAACATTTAGGGTTTCAGTGAAAAAATGCTACTCCTTCTGGACCGGATTATTAGGTAATTATATATTTTAAATAAATTTTAATCATTAATTTTAGTTAAAAAATATAAGATATTTGACATAAAAATTAAAATATTAGAAAGTTTTTTAAAATATAAATCTAATAGTATAACTAGTTGAATGCACGTGCGTTGCCATGGCTTAACATATTTAGACCATATATTTGATGAAAACATCTATAATTCATGATATATGCAGTGGACAAAGTTTATGTCTATATTGCTACATATATCACATTGCATTATACTTAATAAATATCGCGTGATGCTTTTCAAGTTAGTTCCTCTGCGCATATTTAAAATAATGAATGTGAAAATTGCATACTCGCGCTTGTATAGCTTGTGGTTTATGCCTTTACATGTCTCTCTGAAAAAATATGGTCACTACACACAGCATACGCAGCATAGTCGCACGAAAATGATACCACGATTCACTTTGAGCATCCACCATCTTCTCTCACTCCCTGAGGCGAAGGATGCATTGATCCGCATGGCCGTTCTGTCTTCCTGCGCAACGTTTCTTTTTTCCAAATCGAGAAAAAACACATTGAAAAATGGTGACGAACAGAATGAGACAACAAAAATTAATTTTTTAAACGGATGTCTATTGATTAATCAATGTTTGTATTACAATCATCAAAACAGCTCTCGACGCGCAGGTCGGAAGCGAGCTTTGTAACACACCACCACACAACCCTCCACAAGCTAATTAACATAAATCATGATCAACTTGATTACATTTCGTACTAATTTTTGCTAGTGACTTGAAGATCAGAGTGACTTGACGATCCGGGGGTTTCTTCAATTTAAATTATTCTGCAATGCAAAAATACTCACAACGAACGACGGTCAACATCCACCCAACAATTCAGTATGTCAAAATACTACTTGTATTTAGCCATAGATATATTGAAGATAAGCAGGTGATACAACAAAACCAAGTGGTTCACACCTCATTTCAGCAACTTCTACGGGGAAAGAAATTTCTTTATATCCTCCAAGCATGTTAACACATCAGATGCTCTAATTGCAAACCTGGCACACATATCAACAATGCATGTAGCGAGTAGAACACTAAGAACAACATATATGGCAGAAGTAAAATGAAATTATCTTTGGACATCAACAAAGTGAATGGGGACACAAACTAACCTGGCTCAAATCTATCTCTAAATCTTGAGGTGGCACACTCCAGAACCCGACCAACCAGATTATCCTATAACAACTTTCCTGATGGTTCTTGGGATAATAAAAATATCAGGGATCAACACCTATGAGTGGAGAAAATTAGCCATGGGAGTATTGAAAGAATATATCTTTATCAGCACAAGAACAAATTAGCAGCAGAGCACAACAAGAAGCAGACACCTTCTACGGCGACATCAGTTTCTTCATGCATGGCACCTGCTTGCTTGGTAAAACACAGCACATCATGGGTGCAAAGGGAGAACCTATTTAGTAAGCTAGCATCAGCCATATCAAAGTTTTATAAGAAAAGCACAGAAAGATCATATGCCACAGATAAGAACAAACGTCATGTCTTAGTTTGGTAGAGTTAATAAAGAATACATGAGTAGAACATGTAACTTCTGTACACATCAATCAATTAAATGAGCACCAAAAAAGGCATAATTAATTATTGACATGTCTATACATCTGAGGCAAACACGCCAGGACAGTGTCACGTTAATTATGGAGACCTAAGGTATTATATATTGGCACAAGTAGAATATCCACTAATATCTTATCTTCAAAGGCAACTTACAAATTTTCGCAAACTATTTTTGGGTATACCCTTTCGGAAGGATGAGCCCATGTAGATCAAAATGATTTAACTTTCTGCAATAGTTGGCTGAAGAAATTCCAGTATAAATGAAACTAAACAAACACCTGGCAATATAGCTTGCTGCAACAAGGAGCAAATGTTGCTACAAGAAATAGAAGGGCTGAAATTAGGGGTTAGACTAATGTCCTCCTATCTTTTTCATGTCATTTGGTAATTTCTCCTCTCTGCGCTCATATCAATCTTCTAATCCTGGTAAAAAAAAGGTAGCCTGAAGAGTGTGCATCTATCTTTACTCTTATAATATGATTTATTATTTCTTGTTTAATTTTGTTCATGGTTTGTACAGAAGTTGAGAATGTAAGCAGTTTACAGACAATCACCAAAGAAATAACTGCTACACGATAACCACTTTCAGTTTCTTTAGCCTATGTTCATATTGGGTAGTATCCTTTCAGATATTATTTTGAGTGTTGTCTACGCTCACCTGCATATGAGAAAAGGCTCAGATTTGAGCAGTCAAGGCCAATCTAGAAAGTACCCATCTTTACTCACCAAATGCATGAAACATACAGTAGTTCTAGGAGGAGTAAGCATACCTAGCGTGTCTTGACATTTTTCACACTACCATCCCCCTTGAGCCAACTATTGCAGAACTATACCGAATAATTACCAAAAAGATAAACCTGAACTGAAAACAAATATGAGAGGTGGTTCAGTTAAAAATACAAAATAAGAAATATAGTGTGCTACTCTCATTGACGATTGAGTCCTAATAACACCAGTCTATCCAGCAATCAAGCTACTCCCTCCATTCCATCTTAATCGACGCGAGGTGTATACATGTGCTATTGATAATCCGTCCACATTGATTTAAATGGAACAGAGGTAGTACATAGCAAATCATTGAACGAGAAGTTGATACCCAACAACAAGAATCCTCTATAGCACATAATCTGACAACATTTCTTGCCCCTCCCTTTTTTACCAAGGTAGTACCTTTTAACTAATAAAAAGTTCATCATCCAAATTAAAACATTATATCAAAATTAGATAATCTTTAGTTTTGGTAAGCCATATTACAAAAAAATTAAAGACGATATAATAAAACTGATACAACATCAACTATTTTAGAACAGTACTTGTAAGTGAAAATAAAATATTAAAGACAAAATCATAAAGCTAATAACTGACCATTACAACCAATACAGATAAATATATCCCTTTGTCAGCAGATTAGTATACATCAATTGAAAAGGTATCAAGTGCAAATGGAAAAGCTAACATATTTCCTCAAGTAATTAGAAGACAGCCAACATGGACCTTCATCGCCATCTTCTTACCATTTCTTACCACATGTTCAGGTCTGGAAAATCTACTTCAGCCATGTATAGTAAAGAAATTAAGATCATAATGTAATCCATTAAAAATAGTGCCCTCAGAACCATGACGCATCAGTTAGCTTCCAGTTGGTGCTAGGAGGTGCGGACATAAGAGTGCAAAGAAATAAATGCAAAATAACGGGGTATGAGATGCTAGATGTAGGCAATTTCAAAAGTCGTACCTTTTAGTATAGCTGATTGACATAACTGGGCAAAATCAATTTGGCTGCATTTGAAGTATAGACAATTGAGAGAATAATTACTCCAGATTAACTTTGTTAACCTGAATTGGTGAATCACAGCCAACTATTGCAGAACTAAACCAAGTAATTACCAAAAGAAAGTAAATCTGAACTGAAAACAGATATGAGAGGTGGTTCAGTTAAAAAATACAAATATAAATCTTTAATCCATGGAAAATAAGAAAATTGGGCACATCATACTGGAGTCCTAAACACATCAGTCTATCCGTCAATCAAGCTACGTAGCAAATCATTGACCCTGAAGCTTGACAATACACAAGAAAATTCACTCTAGTAGTATGGCATTCTTGACAATACCCTGAAGCTTGTCCTAGTGTGTTGTTTGCTTGATAAAGTTGTTCAGCTCAGGATTTGATCTCGCCATGAAGTCGCTTGCCCCATGCCTCCGCTGCTCACCGTCGCGGGAGCGAGCACCCTGCATAGGATGCTCGTCTTCTTCTTCTCTGAAAGTTCTGGGGACGCATAACAACCAGCTGAGTCACAATTCAGATTCAGATCGATTCAGATTGAACACAAATTTACCTAGCTAGGGGATGGGAATGGCGGCGCTTGCACATGGATGAACATATCCTTCTCCGCGCTGAGATCCTCCCGGCCACCCCCATTCCGCCGGCCGCGTCCGTCGTCGAGTGATACGTCTCTGACGTATCCATAATTTTTGATGCTCCATGCTTGTTTTTACACCATTTGCCTTGTGTTTCGTTACACTTCGTGGCATTTTTATGCGATTTCCGGAACTAACCTATTGACAAGATGCCACAGTGCCAGTTCCCTGTTTTCTGCTATTTTTGTGTTTCTGAAGTGATACATAGGAAATATTCTCGGAATTGGACGAAACAAGTTCCTGAAGTCTTATTTTACCCGGAAGCTTCTAGAGATCCGAAGGAGAGTAGGAGGGGGGCCACCAGGGCCCCACATGCAGGGGTGGCGCGGCCAAGCCCCTGGCCGTGCGAGCCCCGCGTGAGGGCGCCTGGCTCCACCCCTGACGACACCCCTTCGCCTATAAGAAGCCTCGGGACGGAAAACCCTAAAGGAGTCGGCAATTTTCCAGAAAGAGTTCCGCAGTTCCACCGCCGCCACCGACGAATTTCGGGGGACAGAAGTCTCTGTTCTGGCACTCTGCCGGGACGGGGAAGTGCCCCCGGAGCCATCTCCATCGGTCTCCATCGCCGTCTCCGCCGTCTCCATCGACCTCACCGCCATCTCCATCAACCTTGTTGTCTCCTATGATGAGGAGGGAGTAGTTCATCCCCGGGGCTGAGGGCTCTACCGGTAGCTATGTGGTTCACCTCTCTCTCCCATGATGTGATCTTTATGTGATCGTGAGCTTTGTATCATGTTGAACAAGTAGATGTTATTATTCAGATATTATGTGTACTCTAGTGGTGTTATTAAAGTAATCTATTCCTCCTGCCATGGTGTAACGGTGACAGTGCGTGCATCATGGTGGTACTTGGTCTAGGCTACGATTGTGATCTTTTATGGATTATGAGAGTAATTATCGCTATGATAGTATTGAAGTAATCTATTCCTCCTTTCATGGCGTAATGTTGACAGTGTGTGCACCGTGTTAGTACTTGGTCTAAGTTGCAATAATATCTATCTTGAGTTGTGATCTGATTTGGATATCTCTATGAGTGGTGTTTGTCAAGTACTTGATGAACTTTAAGGGGTGCTTCTGTAGCCACTATGCAATGATTAGTGTTATTCAATAGGAGAGTAATTCAGAGTACCATAGTGGAGAGAAGTTGTTTATTTGTGCAATCATGTTATATTGTTGGGAGTGTGTCCACTAGTGAAAGTATGATCTCTAGGCCTTGTTTCCAAGCTTTGCACACCGTTTACTTGCTATTTTGTTACATGTTTGCTCGCAGCGATATTTATTTCAAATCACATTTACTACTTATAATCATCACTACCGCTTGTATTTCACTATCTCTTCGCCGAACTAGTGCACCTGTACATCTGACAAGTGTATTGGGTGTGTTGGGGACACAATAGACTTTCTGTATCGTAATTGCAGGGTTGCTTGAGAGGGATAGCTTTGACCTCTAACCTCCCTGAGTTCGATAAACCTTGGGTGATCTACTTAAGGGAAACTTGCTGCTGTTCTACAAACCTCTGCACTTGGAGGCCCAACAAGTGTCTACAAGAATAGAAGTGCATAGACATCAAGCTCTTTTCTGGCGCCGTTGCCGGGGAGGTAAGGTAAAAGGTACTCGCATCCTCCTGTGTGAGTGCTCGAAGTTATTTCCTTTAGATTCTGCAATTACATCTTTTTGTTTCTTGTTTTTATTTTCACTAGTTAGGCTTAATGGAAAACAAAGAGTTCTGTAGTCTTTTTCCTGAGTTTAGATATGAAGTGTTTGAAGAGAAAATTGAAAAACCTTTGGAGCTTAATTTGCATGCTAATAGTGTTGTTAGTATGAATGCTTTGAACACCGTTGTTGCTAATGCTATAGAAAATTCTAAGCTTGGGGAAGCTGGTTTTGTTAAGCATGATATTTTTAGTCCCCCAGCTTTAGTGGAGAAAATTTGCTCTGATGATATTTTATCTCCCTTATGTGATGTTCCTTCTTATGATGATATGTTTGAAGAATATGCTTTGCGAAATAGCTGTTCTTTAGCTTGTGATGATACTAAACCTCTAGTTTATGATGGCTATGATGACGAGTATAATATTTTCAGTTCACCTACTATTGAGGATAAAATTAGTTATGATTACAATATGCCTCCTATTTATGATGATTATGGTGATGAGAATAATTATTCTGTTAAATCTGCTCCTACTACTATTGTTCCTGTGGTGAGTATTAATCCTTTTATGCATGTGGCTCATGATAGGGATGCTTTATGTGATAGTTATATTGTTAGTTCTATTCATGATGCTACTGAAAGTTACTATGAGAGAGGGAAACATGGTTTGATGGATCTCAACAATATTAAGTTTCCCCTCTTTATGTTGCAATTCTTGAAGTTGTACTTGTTTTGCCTTCCTATGCTTTTTGCTTTGCGCTTTTATGACTTGTCTCTTTACAAGACTATTTTTCATAGGAAGTGGTTTAGATTTAAATGTGTTCCATACTTGCTTTTTGATGCTCTCTATTGCTTTAAGTTCCTATATGGTGCCTTTGCTTCAAGCTCTTATATGGCACCCACATGAGCATCTTTGCAAATTACCGCGCCTAGCTCAAAGGCGTTAAAGAAAAGCACTCTTGGGAGATAACCCAATGTTTTATTTTCAGTACTTTTTCTTTTATTTGAGTCTTGGAAGTTATTACTACTGTAATAACCGCTCCTTATCTTGTTTATTTCGTTTTTGTGCCAAGAGAAGCCTCTAATTTGAGTGAGGTAAAGATTTGGGGATGTTGCTGTCCTGAAACTGTTTTCGGTGCTGCACCGTAAAAATTCGTATAAATTCTCTGTATATCTGTTGGACCTGCGATTTCTTGTGCATATGCCCCAGGTTATATCCAAACTTTTGTTAGTTGAACACTTTTTTATTTGAGCAACAGAAAACCCCGCAAAAATTCGACCTTTGTCAGCTGTTCTGTTTTGACAGATTTCTGTCAATATTTGTGTTTGCCGCTTTATCGCTTTCTTTTGAGTTCTTTTGATCACGGAACTTTTGGGGAAGTTGCTACAGTAGTTTATGCTATATATGTGGTGGTTTTAGGTTGAAACCTGAAGCAAAAAGGGTTGATTCAATGTTATGCTTACACTAATGTTGCTAATAGATTTGTGTTTAGTTTTGTATGAAGGAAGTTTTCAAGTGTAGGGAGTGGAGAATGATGAGATGAGTTGAAGAATGGACAAAAGCTCAAGCTTGGGGATGCCCATGCATCACCCCAAGAAATATCCAAGAAGTACAAGCGTCAAAGCTTGGGGATGCCCCCGAGGCACCCCTTCTTCATCGGCAAAAATTAGGTCACCTTTCAAGACACTATATTTTTATTGCTTCATGCATTATGCGTTTTTCTTGGAGCGTCAGTTGTTTTTGTTTTCAGTATTAGTTTAGTTTAGTTTTCTGCAATAAATGGTTAGATCACATCAAATTTCTTTTGGAGGAGATGAACTCATTTTTCATTTGCAAAGAACGCTCTAGTTTTCACTCTTATTAAAAATCGAGCGTTCTTGTTTTTCCGCTACTGCTTTTGGTTTTCGTTTTCGCCTTGATCTGCGTTCAGACCTTGTCATATCTTTTCATCAAGGTGTATTTTTGCCTCTGATCTTTATTGGTTTTCATCAAAAGAGGTGTCTTTAAAAATTTCAAATGGTGTTGGAAAAGAGAAAAAGCTTTGTGCAAAATAGTGGTACAAGAAGGAGCTTGTGTAGACTGCGGCTTAGGCTTTTTCATGTCATGCTTGATGTCTTTTTGATAGTATGCTTAGTGGTTTTGCTGTAGCATGACTTGTCTCAAATAACTGAGATTGCTTAATGAGCCTTTGAAAAAATCATGCATTGTTTTTATTGTATGGAAGCATTATTTTGGTTTTCTCCTTTGATGCTTTATTTGGGTTGACTTGGCACATGCTTACACCATGTTGACTACAAAATAAGTCGCCTATAGCCTCTATGATCATTTAGTTTTTGACTTTTGATGCCATCTTATGCTTCTTTTAATGTTGCTTTGTCGTTTTGCATGATTATGGCCATTATTGCTCTCTTAGTTGGTCGCTCCCAGTCTTTTGCTAGCCCTCATTTTGTACTGAGTATGAGCTCTACTCGTGCATCCAACTCCCAAAAACCAAGTTTGCCATTGTGTCCACTATAAATTCCTATGCATGGTATTTGTAAGCCATTCCAAAGTAAATTTGCATGTGCTACCTTTCAAAAAACCTTCAAAATACTTCTCATTTTGTGACACTGTTTTTAGCTCATGGGGATGTAGTGGTCGGATTTGCTATCTTCCATATTGCTTATTCCAAAAAGAAAAAAAAGAGAAAAAAGAAAGAAAAAAGGCACTCCTCCATGGTATGTGAATGTTGGTGGGCACCCGATGGAATCGGTTAGCCATGGTTTGAGAAAGGAAAAAAGGTGGGGAGGAGTGCCAAGCTTTATAAAAGAGCACAAAAGTGCCAATCTCTCTCTCAAAAACTTTCTTTATTTTTATATGGAAGATAGTAAGAACCCCATTGCCAGTCGTTGACAAAGACAACCACCTCTCAAAACCAATTTTTATCTCTCTGTTTTACAAATGAAAAGCTCTAGCACATATTTAATCACTGCTTCCCTCTGCGAAGGGCCTTTCTTTTACTTTTATGTTGAGGCACCACCTTCTATCTTTATGCACCATTAGGAGAGCATAGTTGTCATTCTGAGTATAATGTGCATTGTCCCAAAGTTTTCATTGATTGATTCATATTGTTGGTTTCACTTGTTCTTAAATTATTTGTATCTAGTCGCCCTCTTAAACTTGAAGGTGTCCTATGCATTTATGTTTTGCTCTCCATGAAGGACAAGCTGAAAACCATTTGTATGTTTTTCCTTATGATTTGAACACACGTTTGACTTTCATTGTTTCATTATTCATGATCTTTTGTTTGTGTTCATTTTCATGTTTATAACATGGTTGCTAAGTTCTTATTGTCAAGATTATATCTTCATGCCCATGTTTTAAGTTCTTTGATCCCAGCTCACAATGCTTACATATTTGATCAAGATTGTGTAGGTGCATGTCACCTCAAAAATTATTTCTTTTGTTATCACTTACCTACTCGAGGACGAGCAGGAGTTAAGCTTGGGGATGCTCATACGTCTCTGACGTATCCATAATTTTTGATGCTCCATGCTTGTTTTTACACCATTTGCCTTGTGTTTCATTACACTTCGTGGCATTTTTATGCGATTTCCGGAACTAACCTATTGACAAGATGCCACAGTGCCAGTTCCCTGTTTTCTGCTGTTTTTGTGTTTTAGAAGTGATACACAGGAAATATTCTCGGAATTGGACGAAACAAGTTCCTGAAGTCTTATTTTACCCGGAAGCTTCCAGAGATCCGAAGGAGAGTAGGAGGGGGGCCACCAGGGCCCCACACACAGGGGTGGCGCGGCCAGGCCCCTGGCCGCGCAAGCCCCGCGTGAGGGCTCCTGGCTCCACCCCTGATGACACCCCTTCGCCTATAAGAAGCCTTCGGACGGAAAACCCTAAAGGAGTCGGCAATTTTCCAGAAAGAGTTCCGCAGTTCCGCCGCCGCCACCGACGAATTTCGGGGGACAGAAATCTCTGTTCCGGCACTCTGCCGGGACGGGGAAGTGCCCCCGGAGCCATCTCCATCGGTCTCCATCGCCGTCTCCATCGACCTCACCGCCATCTCCATCAACCTTGTTGTCTCCTATGATGAGGAGGGAGTAGTTCATCCCCGGGGCTGAGGGCTCTACCGGTAGCTATGTGGTTCACCTCTCTCTCCCATGATGTGATCTTTATGTGATCGTGAGCTTTGTATCATGTTGAACAAGTAGATGTTATTATTCAGATATTATGTGTACTCTAGTGGTGTTATTAAAGTAATCTATTCCTCCTGCCATGGTGTAACGGTGACTGATACGTCTCAAACGTATCTATAATTTTTGATACTCCATGCTTGTTTTTACACCATTTGCCTATTGTTTCGTTACACTTAGTGGCACTTTTATGCATTTTCTGGAACTAACCTATTAATGAAGTGCCACAGTGCCAGTTTCCTGTTTTCTGCTGTTTTTGTGTTTCAGAAGTGATACACAGGAAATATTCTCGGAATTGGACGAAACAAGTTCCTGAAGTCTTATTTTACCCGGAAGCTTCCAGAGATCCGAAGAGGAGTAGGAGGGGGGCCACCAGGGGCCCACACACAGGGGTGGCGCGGCCAGCCCCTGGCCCGCGCCACCACCGTGTGAGGCCACCTAGCCCCACCTCTGACGACGCCCCTTCGCCTATAAAGACCCCCCGACGGAAAAAACCTAAGTACCCGATCAGATTTCCAGAACACATCGCGATCCGCCGCCGCCGTCGACCCGAAGATCGGGAGGGTCCAGAAGCTCTTCCCGGTACCCTGCCGGAGAGGGGAATCGCCACCGGAGGTCTTCTTCATCGCCATGCTTGCCTCCGGAGCGATGAGTGAGTAGTCTACCTTGGACTATGGGTCCATAGCAGTAGCTAGATGGTTGTATTCTCCATCATGTGCTTCATGTTTAGATCTCATGAGCTGCCTTACATGATTGAGATCACCGTTATGTAATTCTACATGTTTGGTTTGTTGGGATCCGATGAATATTGGTGTTTATGATTAAGTTGCTGCACTGAATATTATCTTTTGTTATCTCTATGTTGTTTATGATCTTGCATGCTCTCCGTTGTTAGTAGCTATCTTGGCCGAGTAGTTGCTAGTGACTCCAAGAGGGGGTATTTATGCTCGATAGTGGGTTCATGCCTCTATTTCACCTGGGGGAGTGACAGAAACCTCTAAGGTGGTAGATGTGTTGTTGCTACTAGGGAGAAAACAACATTCATATGCTCAAGGGCATATGCTTTGTTTACATTACACACTTTGCTTAATGCAATTATCTGTTGTTCGCAACTTAATACTTCTAGGGTGTTCGGATTGATATCCCAGGGAGTGGATTATTAGTCATAGATGCAGTTGGATGGCGGTCTATGTATTTTGTTGTAATGCCCAGAGTAAATCTCATAGTGATCTTCTTGACATATGACGTTATCTTTATTCTATCAATTGACCAACTGTAATTTGTTTACCCAGCATGTGTTATTTTATCTATGGAGAGACACCACTAGTGAACTGTGGACCCCGGTCCTATTTACATCATATTGCTATCACCTGTTTACTTTACTCGTACTATTTACTTTACTCGCATACTATATTGTTTTCCACTCGATACACTCATAACCTTTGTTTCAAGCAAACCGGTGAGATTGACAACCTCATCGCAAGTTGGGAACAAAGTATTTGTTTGTATGTGTGCAGGTTCCGCATCACCTTCAGTCATCATTGTCTCTCCTCTCCTGATCGATAAACCTTGGTATCTTAACTGAGGGAAAACTCGCTGTTATACTCATCATACCTTCCTCTTGGGGTTCCCAACGGGCTGGTTATCCACCACGCACAAGGACTGTCTGCAGCAACATTCATTTGAAGTAGCAGCCTATTTTCTGGCGCCGTTGCCGGGGAGGAAGAGAAGACTTCTGCGAGGGGAGTTTTCGCACACACATTCTTTACTTTGTTATTGTTTTGCTTTACTTTATTTATTTTACCTGCATCATTTTATATCAAAAACCCAAAAAAATTAGAATCCTTGGTAGTTGTTTTTACTTGTTTACTTTCGTTTTGCTGAAATGGCCAATCCTGAAAACACCAAGTTGTGTGACTTTACTAGCACAAACAATAGTGATTTTATCTGCACTCCTATTGCACCACCTGCTACTGCTGCAAACTTTTATGAGATTAAGCCTGCTTTATTGAACCTTGTTATGAAAGAGCAATTTGCTGGTGCTAGTACTAAAGATGCTGCAGCTCATCTCAACAATTTTGTTGAGCTATGTGAGATGCAGAAATATAAGGACGTTGATAGTGATATTATTAAGCTCAAGTTGTTTCCTTTTTCTTTGAGAGGAAAAGCTAAAGATTGGTTGCTGTCTTTGACTAAGAATAGTATTGATTCATGGGCGTGTAAGGATGCTTTTATTGGTAGATACTATCCTCCTGCTAAGATTATAGCTTTGCGTAGCAATATTATGAAGTTTACTCAGTTTGATAAAGAACATGTTGCTCAGGCTTGGGAAAGAATGAAATCTATGATAAAGAATTGCCCCACTCATGGACTGACTACTTGGATGATTATCCAAACTGTTTATGCAGGACTGAATTTTTCTTCGAGGAACCTACTTGATTCAGCTGCTGGAGGCACTTTTATGTCCCTTACCTTGGGCGCCGCATCAAAGCTACTCGACAACATGATGGTAAATTATTCTGAATGGCACACCGAGAGAGCTCCACAAGGTAAGAAGGTAAATTCTGTTGAGGAAACCTCTTCCTTAAGTGATAAGATTGATACAATTATGGCTATGCTTGCTAATGATAGGACTCATGTTGATCCTAATAATGTTCCTTTAGCCTCTCTGGTTGTTCAAGAAGAGCAAGTTGATGTGAATTTCATTAGAAACAATAATTTTAACAACAATGCTTATAGGAACAATTTTGCTAGTAACAATTATAGGCCGTATCCTTCTACCAATGGTAATGGTTATGGTAACTCTTATGGTAATTCCTACAACAACACTAGGGCCGCGCCCTCTGAGCTTGAGGTAATGCTCAAGGACTTCATCGGTAAGCAAACTGCTTTTAACAAGTCTGTTGAGGAAAAGTTAGGCAAAATTGATATTCTTGCTTCTAAAGTTGATAGCCTTGCTCATGATGTTGAACTTCTGAAATTAAAAGTGTTTCCTAATGATGTGAAAGAGAACAATGTTTTTGCTACCGCTAATGCTATTCAAGTTGGAATTGATGAAAATATTAGATTGTTAGCGGAATTGCATGCCAGGTGGGAAAGAGAAGATGAGATGGCTAGAGAGATGAAGGTATGTACCATTACTACCTCTAATGATGTTGCTCCTACTGGTAGCAATCCTCTTACTTTGATTGGTGTAGAGAAAACTCCCACTCCTTGTGTTAAAAAGCCTAAAACTGCCAAAACTTTTTCTCAAAAGAGTGCTGAAATTTTTCGGAGTGTGGGAGATGATAGCTCTATGTCTTTTAATGATTTTGAAGTTGATGGCTGCAATATATCTGAAGTAATTTTGTTCTTGCAAAATCTTGCTTTGACTCCCAATGCTAGTTTTTTAAATATTGCTTTTACTAAGCATATTACCAATGCTCTCATAAAGATTAGGGATGAAAAGTTAAAGCAGAAAGCCTCTGTTCCCAAGAAGTTAGAAGATGGTTGGGAACCCATAATTGATATGCATGTTAATGGTTATGATTGCCATGCTTTATGTGATCTAGGTGCTAGTATTTCTATCATGCCTAGAAAGATTTATGACATGCTTGATTTACCACCGCTTGAAAAATGTTATTTTGATGTTCCTATTGCTGATGTTGCTAAGAAGAAACCTTTGGGAAGGATTAATGATGTTCTTATTGTGGTTAACAATAACCTTGTTCCCGTTGATTTTCTTGTTATGGACGTTGAATGCCATGCTTCATGTCCTATTATTTTGGGAAGACCCTTTCTTCGAACTGTAGGTGCTATCATTGATATGAGGGAAGGCACTATCAAATATCAATTCCCACTAAAGAAAGGTATGGAACACTTCCCTAGGAAAATAAAGAAATTACTTTTTGACTCTATTCTTAGAGCAAATTATGAGCTTGATGCTTCATCACTCGATATTACTTGATTCGCAATTTTCTGCGCCTAGCTCAAAGGCGTTAAAGAAAAGCACTCTTGGGAGATAACCCAATGTTTCTTTTCAGTACTTTTTCTTTTATTTGAGTCTTGGAAGTCATTACTACTGTAATGACTGCTCCTTATCTTGTTTATTTCGTTTTTGTGCCAAGAGAAGCCTCTAATTTGAGTGAGGTAAAGATTTGGGGATGTTGCTGTCCTGAAACTGTTTTCAGTGCTGCACCGTAAAAATTCGTGAAAATTCTATGTTTATCTTTTGGACCTGCGATTTCTTGTGCATATGCCCCAGGTTATATCCAAACTTTTCTTAGTTGAACACTTTTTGATTTGAGCAACAGAAAATCCCTCAAAAATTAGACCTTTGTCAGCTGTTCAGTTTTGACAGATTTCTGCCAATATTTGTGTTTGCCACTTTATCGCTTTCTTTTGAGTTCTTTTGATCACGGAACTTTTGGGGAGGTTGCTACAGTAGTATTTGCTATATATGTGGTGGTTTTGAGTTGAAACCTGAAGCAAATAGAGGATTGATTATATGTTATGCTTACAGTAATGTTGCTAATAGAATTGTGTTTAGTTTTGTATGAAGGAAGTTTTCAAGTGTAGGGATTGGAGAATGATGAGATGAGTTGAAGAATGGACAAAAGCTCAAGCTTGGGGATGCCCATGCATCACCCCAATAAATATCCAAGAAGTACAAGCGTCAAAGCTTGGGGATGCCCCCGAGGCACCCCTTCTTCATCGGCAAAAATCAGGTCACCTTTCAAAACACTATATTTTTATTGCTTCATGCATTATGTGTTTTTCTTGGAGCGTCAGTTGTTTTAGTTTTCTTAGTTGGTTTAGTTTGTTTGTTTGTTTGCTGCAATAAATGGTTGGACCCCAACAAATTTCTTTTGGAGAAGTTGCCTTGTTTCCATTTGCCAAGAACGCTCTAGTTTTCACTCTTATTAAAAATCGAGTGTTCTTCTTTTTCTGCTACTGCTTTTGGTTTTCGTTTTCGCCTTGATATGCGTTCAGACCTTGTCATATCTTTTCATCAAGGTGTATTTTTGCCTCTGATCTTTATTGGTTTTCATCAAAAGAGGTGTTTATAAAAATTTCAAATGGTGTTGGAAAAGAGAAAAAGCTTTGTGCAAAATAGTGGTACAAGAAGGAGCTTGTGTAGACTGCGGCTTAGGCTTTTTCATGTCATGCTTGATGTCTTTTTGATAGTATGCTTAGTGGTTTTGCTGTAGCATGACTTGTCTCAAATAACTGAGATTGCTTAATGAGACTTTGAAAAAAAATCATGCGTTGTTTTTATTGTATGGAAGCATTATTTTGGTTTTCTCCTTGATGCTTTATTTGGGTTGACTTGGCGCATGCTGACACATGTTAGACTCTTACAAAGTCGCCAATAGCCTCTATGATCATTTAGTTTTTGACTTTTGATGCCGTCTTATGCTTCTTTTAATGTCGCTTTGTCGCTTTGCATGATTATGGCCATTATTGCTCTCTTAGTTGGTCGCTCCCAGTCTTTTGCTAGCCCTCGCCTTGTACTGAGTATGAGCTCTACTCGTGCATCCAACTCCTAAAAGCCAAAGTTTTCCATTGTGTCCACCATACATACCTACTAGCAATTTGCTATTCCAAGTAGATTTGACTTGCTTTTATTTTCTCTTCAAATTAAACTCTTACCAGTGTTATGCGAAATTCGGTTAGTAAAGCTCTCACGAACCGGAAGGCACACATTACTTTTTCCTGTTCTTAAAAATTTGACATTGTGGTCTCTTATGTTGAGTTGTTATGCTTGCAAGTTGTAAGTTGGATTCTAGCCCAGCCATGCTGTCATGGGCAAGCTTTCAACATTGCACTTCTTATTTGAGTTGATATCGTGATCTTTTGTTTATGGATGCCCGCGGTGTGAAATGAATTGGGAATCTTGTAGGGATCATGGAGTTTGTATATGTGTTAGGGAAACGCCGGGCCGCCAATCTAAGCCATGCATAATTCATGGTGGAAATTTGCAGCATACCCATGGTGAACATTCGACGACGCATCTCATAATAAAAAGCTAAACAAAAGGCAAATAAAAGAGATGTCGAGGTGTTCATTGTCTGCTTGTCCTGTCATTTTGGTGTGGGCTTGTTCCATGTCATCGGGCACGGAGGTACCCCATTGGCGGTTCTCAATGATATGCATATACTTACAATGACAAGAGCCTTGCTTGGGACTCTAAGTAAAGTAGCATGAGGTTTGGGTACTCGTATTCACGGGGCATGAGGTTTTCATCTTATGATTTGTCAAGCATATGCATCATAATTGTTCTCGCATTAACTTTAACCATTCAAGATGCTTATGATGGGGGCAATGAGAGCTCAAAGCCGGTAAGTACCATAATTTTTGAAGGTTATAAAACTTGCAATCACTGCTTCCCTCTGCGAAGGGTCTTTCTTTTACTTTTATGTTGAGTCACCACCTTCTTTCTTTATGCACCATTAAGAGAGCATAGTTGTCATTCTTAGTGTGATATGCATTGTCCCAAAGTTCATTGATTGATTCATATTGTTGGTTTCACTTGTTCTTAAATTATTTGTATCTAGTCGCCCTCTTAAACTTGAAGGTGTCCTATGCATTTATGTTTTGCTCTCTTTTAAGGACAAGCTGAAAACCATTTGTATGTTTTTCCTTATGATTTGAACACACGTTTGACTTTCATTGTTTCATTATCATGATCTTTTGTTTGTGTTCATTTGCATGTTTACAACATGGTTGCTAAGTTCTTATTGTCATGATTATATCTTCATGCCCATGTTTTAAGTTCTTATGATCCCAGCTCACCAATGCTTACATATATGATCAAGATTGTGTAGGTGCATGTCACCTCAAAAATTATTCTTTTGTTATCACTTACCTACTCGAGGACGAGCAGGAGTTAAGCTTGGGGATGCTTGATACGTCTCAAACGTATCTATAATTTTTGATGCTCCATGCTTGTTTTTACACCATTTGCCTATTGTTTCGTTACACTTAGTGGCACTTTTATGCATTTTCCGGAACTAACCTATTAACGAAGTGCCATAGTGCCAGTTTCCTGTTTTATGCTGTTTTTGTGTTTCAGAAGTGATACACAGGAAATATTCTCGGAATTGGACGAAACAAGTTCATGAAGTCTTATTTTACCCGGAAGCTTCCAGAGATCCGAAGAGGAGTAGGAGGGGGGCCACCAGGGGCCCACACATAGGGGTGGCGCGGCCAGCCTCTGGCCCGCGCCACCACCGTGTGAGGCCACCTGGCCCCACCTCTGACGACGCCCCTTTGCCTATAAAGACCCCCCGACGGAAAAAACCTAAGTACCCGATCAGATTTCCAGAACACATCGCGATCCGCCGCCGCCGTCGACCCGAAGATCGGGAGGGTCCAGAAGCTCTTCCCGGCACCCTGCCGGAGAGGGGAATCGTCACCGGAGGTCTTCTTCATCGCCATGCTTGCCTCCGGAGCGATGAGTGAGTAGTCTACCTTGGACTATGGGTCCATAGCAGTAGCTAGATGGTTGTCTTCTCCATCATGTGCTTCATGTTTAGATCTCATGAGCTGCCTTACATGATTGAGATCACCGTTATGTAATTCTACATGTTTGGTTTGTTGGGATCCGATGAATATTGGTGTTTATGATTAAGTTGCTGCACTGAATATTACCTTTTGTTATCTCTATGTTGTTTATGATCTTGCATGCTCTCCGTTGTTAGTAGCTATCTTGGCCGAGTAGTTGCTAGTGACTCCAAGAGAGGGTATTTATGCTCGATAGTGGGTTCATGCCTCTATTTCACCTGGGGGAGTGACAGAAACCTCTAAGGTGGTAGATGTGCTGTTGCTACTAGGGAGAAAACAACATTCATATGCTCAAGGGCATATGCTTTGTTTACATTACACACTTTGCTTAATGCAATTATCTGTTGTTCGCAACTTAATACTTCTAGGGTGTTCGGATTGATATCCCAGGGAGTGGATTATTAGTCATAGATGCAGTTGGATGGCGGTCTATGTATTTTGTTGTATTGCCCAGAGTAAATCTCATAGTGATCTTCTTGACATATCACGTTATCTTTATTCTATCAATTGCCCAACTGTAATTTGTTTACCCAGCATGTGTTATTTTATCTATGGAGAGACACCACTAGTGAACTGTTGACCCCGGTCCTATTTACATCATATTGCTATCACCTGTTTACTTTACTCGTACTGTTTACTTTACTCGCATACTATATTGTTTTCCACTAGATACACTCATAACCTTTGTTTCAAGCAAACCGGTGAGATTGACAACCTCATCGCAAGTTGGGAACAAAGTATTTGTTTGTGTGTGTGCAGGTTCCGCATCACCTTCAGTCGTCATTGTCTCTCCTCTCCTGATCGATAAACCTTGGTATCTTAACTGAGGGAAAACTCGCTGTTATACTCATCATACCTTCCTCTTGGGGTTCCCAACGGGCTGGTTATCCACCACGCACAAGGACTGTCTGCAGCAACATTCATTTGGAGTAGCAGTGACAGTGCGTGCATCATGGTGTTACTTGGTCTTGGCTACGATTGTGATCTTTTATGGATTATGAGAGTAATTATCGCTATGATAGTATTGAAGTGATCTATTCCTCCTTTCATGGTGTAATGTTGACAGTGTGTGCACCGTGTTAGTACTTGGTCTAAGTTGCAATAATATCTATCTTGAGTTGTGATCTGATTTGGATATCTCTATGAGTGGTGTTTGTCAAGTACTTGATGAACTTTAAGGGGTGCTTCTGTAGCCACTACGCAATGATTAGTGTTATTCAATAGGAGAGTAATTCAGAGTACCATAGTGGAGAGAAGTTGTTTATTTGTTCAATCATGTTATATTGTTGGGAGTGTGTCCACTAGTGAAAGTATGATCTCTAGGCCTTGTTTCCAAGCTTTGCACACCGTTTACTTGCTGTTTTGTTACATGTTTGCTCGCAGCGATATTTATTTCAAATCACATTTACTACTTATAATCATCACTATCGCTTGTATTTCACTATCTCTTCGCCGAACTAGTGCACCTATACATCTGACAAGTGTATTGGGTGTGTTGGGGACACAAGAGACTTTCTGTATCGTAATTGCAGGGTTGCTTGAGAGGGATAGCTTTGACCTCTAACCTCCCTGAGTTCGATAAACCTTGGGTGATCCACTTAAGATAAACTTGCTACTGTTCTACAAACCTCTGCACTTGGAGGCCCAACAAGTGTCTACAAGAATAGAAGTGCGTAGACATCATCGAGCGCCACCGCGCTGCTTTGGTCCTCCCTACCGGCCACCAGGGACAGGCCTCGTCCGTCACCGAGCGCCACCGCTGCCTTGGTCGTCCTCGCTGGCCACCAGGGTCTTGGCTTGCTTGCCCCCTGCCCTTCACCACTCGTCATTGTAGTTGCGACCACGGGAGCGGCGCGAGCATGGCACCGACTGCGAGGGAGAGGGGAAGTGGAGGAGAGTCACCGGAGATTTGGAAGCCTGGCCGACGGTGGGAGAGGCTGAGATGGCTGGGAGATTTGGAAGCCTAGCACATCGACACGGATGTCGCGGATGGCGAACCACGGGAAGAGGTCCTGCATGGAGATTCCCGTGAGCGCGGCAATGTTGCCGTACCTGATCTCCCCGGCCACGGTGGCGTTGTGCCGCAGGTCGACCTCGGTGCGCGCCGTGCGGGGCGACTCCAGCGCCGCCTCGAACCGCCCTGTGGCCGGGTCGTGCGAGAACGCCGCGATCCAGGTGGGGAGAAGGCGCATCGGCAGCTCCGCCGCCGCTACTGCTCCCGCCTCCGCCGCCTCGCTGCACCCCGCCGCCGCTACTGCTCCCGCCACCACCATCATCAGCGCCCTGGACGACGACGCCATTATCGGGGGGCGGCGCAATTGGATTAAGACGGAAATAAGAGGATTAGGGTAGAGACGCACGCGACGGAGAGAGATCGTGGTGGTGAGGTTGATCGGACGGTGCAGACGTGTTCGGCGTGGAGCCTTTTTTTGTCAAGGGTATTTTGGGCAATCAAATGATGTAGAGGCAAAGTGCCTTCACCAACTAAGAACCAATAGTAAAAAAAAATTATATAATATATTTTATATTTTTTGAATAAAATTAAAGGTTAAAGTTTGTCTCAAAGTGCGTAATTGCCATGTAATCCGGTATGGAGAGAGGACTCCCTATTTGACCATTAATTTTAGTCAAAAAATATGAGATATATGACATAAAAATTATACCATTGGATTCATATTTTAAAAACTTTCAAATGGTTTAATTTTTATAGCACATACCTTATATTTTGTTAACAAAATTAATTTAAAGTTTTTTTCCCAAAGTACGTAATTCCCCGGTAATCTGTATGGAAGGAGTACCTTTATATTCCTCTCGACCAAAAAAAAAACTTGCAATTTTTGGTCTAAATTAAACAGTAGAGTTGTTTGGTGCATCATGAAGTGATCAGAATTACATGCTACTCTTACTAACATGGGTCCCATGTGTCATGTTCATTTTCTTTCTCAAATTTTTACTTCACCAATGAATCCACGGGTCCCTACACTAGACCTCGTCGTCGGTATCGATGGTGCTCCACAACCTATCTAATAGTTGTGAGCTTCAATCTGGCTGTGGTGGAGGTCGCTTTGGTAGTTGTCGGATCGATTTTGTGGTGGTGGAGCTCGATTTGATCGCTGGGGCGCTTGATCTTGCGGTGTTGCTTCGGACCAATGGCGGGTTGCTGGCACAACGCTTGTCAAGCTAGGCGCGTGGGGCGTGAGATCCGATTCCTGTTCTACTGCCGAGGAGGTGGATCTCCGAGGGTGAGGTTGCCACGCTCAACGTGACATAGAGGCGTCAATGTGGACGAAAATGTAAGTGATGACATGGGAGACATAAAAGGTAAAGGATCTAGGTATAGACCAACTTAGTCACTGAGAGAAACAATTTGAATTTTTTCTTCCATGGAAAATGGGTCGTGTTTGATTTAAACTGTTATTCCCAAGTTTAGAGTACAAACGAAGGGGATTTAAAGTTCATGGTTAATTTCCTAGAACCTTTACAAAGACTTTTTCGTACTTGCTTTATCATACCGATATTGGAACTCAACAACAGACAACCCGTGTAGTAAGTGCAGAAACGGGACAAGTGGGATAAGTGAGACCTCATTTTTAGATCTCTATACCAACTCTGGATAAAGTGAGATAAGTGGGATAAGTCATCAATACCCCTTGAACTTATCCCACTTGTTCCACTTAGTCTATAATTAATATAAAGATGTAAAAACGAGAACCTACTTATCCTACTTGTCCTCCTTCTGCATACTGTACATGTTGATGAACAGCTGTTTTGTTCCAGGAGCTCGTGAGTGTTTTGTTCGACTTTGATCATCTGAAAGAAAGCTGGGCGGCGTCGCAAAGGCTAAGCGTGGATTAAGCACTTGTTAGTATCATGTAGATTAGATAAAAACATGTATGTTCCACAAGCTCGTTATTATCATGTCGATCAGGGGCAGACCCAAGTACAGCTGGCTCCCACTTGATTTTTAAAATTACAGTGTAATTCTACCATATTTGAAGAGAAATAATTTAAAATAAATAAAATTTATACTTGAAATGCCCACACTCATTTGAATTACCCCCACTAAGATTTTTTTCTGGATCACTGATGTCGATCATCTGAAAACAAGATGCGTTTATATACTTACATGCTGAATTAGGAGGGCCGATGGATGGTCACTAAAGCTGCGCGGCGCCGCGGAGGCTAAGCGTGGATTAAGCACTTGTGCACTAGCGACTAGCGAGGCCCATGGGCACCACTGCACACTGCTTCAGTTGTACTCCCTCCGTTCCAAAATATAATATGTTTTAGGCTATCATTGCTATGCATGTATTTAGATATCTTTTAGTGTGTAGGTTAGAAGTAAAAGAAGTAAACTTATATACTAAAAAGCATTTAGATATATGTATGTCAATAATAGGCTAAAACATCTTATATTTTGGAAAGAGGGAGTAGTAGATTGTATCCGTAGGTTGCGTGTGAAATGGGAAGCGTGCTTTTGTGGTAAAGTGAACTTTGGGGATCTAGCCATGCTCGGTTTCCGGTGCTTTGTCGTTACCAAATGATGAGTTTGTGCTTCGAGAACTCAAGGCCTGATTGACTTGTGTGCTCCCGTTGAGGCTCCGTTTAGTACAAGAATAATTCTGGTTTAGAGTACTCATAGTGGGAGTAATATAGTTAATAATATTATATACTTTAATGTATTTTAATAACATGGCATGCTATTAAGTGGGGAAAGAGTATTATATTAACATATTATATTACTGTAACATCACACACTCAAATACACAATAAGTCTATAACCTAATAAATAAGGTCTGGCATGACACCACATATATGTTATTCCCCACTATGAAGGCAGTAACATAGACGAGTAACATCTACATGACACTAGTCTATGTTACTCCTCACTATGAGCAACCTTAGTGAGGATAAGCCTGCGTGGGAATTGGGTGAAACTTTACATTCATTCAACCCCTTAATTCTCACGCCCTCTTTCCTTCCAATCATGTATTCTCCAAAGTAAGTTTTTTTTTGGCACACAGGGATAATCCGAGAAAGTATCCGGTGAAAACTCACTTCCAGTGGAAACATGGAAACCAGCGTTGGATTGAAATTCTGAGGTCCTGATCAATCCCACTCGTCGTAGTAGATTGCTTTGGTACCTTTTACATTAAGCACCCTCAGATTCATTCTCTGCCATATCTGGACCAGCCTCAAAATCTTTCCCGTCCCAATGTCTGGCCAAGCCCTCCCCACCTGCGCTCTCATCTGGTCGCCATCCCCTCCAGTGGCCGAGCTCTAGCGCCGCCACCCAAGGCTAGGCCGCCTCCCCTTCAATGGAGAGGCTTGGGGACACGGTTGCCTCACTCCCGACGGATCTGGCCCATCGATCTAGGCCTGGATCTGGGACTAATCTCTGTTTATTCCATCGATCTGGTGTGACGAAATTCATTCTTTCTTTTCATTTGATTTCTTTCCAGATTTGGACCTGGAGAAATTTTTGTTTCATTCTGAATTCTTTGAAGTTTTACCAAGATTTTTGAAATTTGTTTGGATCTTGTGATGATAGGAGTACAAGTTTGGAACCAGTACTACTTCGATGCGATATGTATGAAACTAACATGTTTCTCTGATCTATTTTGCTTCCATGTGCTCCCTATGAAAACTGTAGAAATCTCGATTTGTAGTGTGTATATATATCTGTGATGTTGCACAAGCATGGATGATACTTCTCTGAAAATTGCGTGGATCTTGATAGAATCTTGAAAATAGAAATATATTTTGGTCACTTTGTGAACTGTCGGTGAACTTCGTTGTGGTTACTTGTATCTTGCGGGCGTGTGTACATGGGACCGATTTAGCTTGCTCTTCATTCTTTTCCCTTCTATTTAGCATACATAAGAAATTGCTACAAAATATACTTGTATCTGACGAGACTCTATTTGTAACAGTATTTTTGTACATAACATTGAACTGACTTTGTTTGCATTCTTTTCATTCCTTTGCTCAAATATAGAACTGAATGTACAGGTTTAGTCTGAAAAAACAGGCTAAACGAAATAAAATTTCACGTAAGCTTCATTGTAATTAAGTTCGAGAACAGCAAAAGCGGCGTGGAGTACGGCGAATTCAAACTGTGTGGCCCAGTTTTAATACTTCATTTCTATTTAGATAGAAAGAATGAGGGTTCTTGTGCAAAACAATAGCGGCTGTGCGGGCGTTCCTTTGCAAAATGCATGGAACATTCAAATGATTGATCTGGACCTTTCGTTTACTATCCAACGGCACACCTTTTGGTTTCCATATTTCCACTAAAAGTGGGTTTCCACCTGATACTTTCTCGGGATAATCCTCAGCCCTCGTCTAAAGAGAAATAAGAAAGTAACCTTCCCATATCAAAATATCTTTTTTTTACGACGTACGCTCGAAGACATACATTACTTGTATTCATAAACATAACAATACATAGTTGGTACAGATATAAGCAACACAATACAAGGAGGACATGAACGGTTGTAGTGCTGCAACTACCATCACCGCAACTATCAAGCACACATGCCCTTCGCCGTCGCCGGAGAAGAAGAAGATCACCAGTAGTCGGTCCACTCTTTGGCCTGAAGAAACCTCTAGCCTAGAGGCGTTAACGAACCGCGATAGCCACCAGCCCGTAAGAATAGATCTCGCCTGATAAGGAATATCGGCCGGAGGGTCAGAGGAGCCCTCCGAGCCTCTTCAACGCTTGATCCGGGGCCAGCGCCACATCGCCCTTCAGGCGGCCAGATCCTCCACCGTCTTCCACAAACACGCAGCAGTCAAGATCGCCGCACTCCAAGAGCAACCCATCTCTGCCGTCACGCCATGACATAGCGCCAGATTGAAGCCACTCCAACAGCTTGGACTCCACAAGCCTCTCTCTGGCGTCAGCAACACCGCCAACGAGCAGGGGCATGGACTGGGAGACCAATATTCCTAAAAACACCATTGGCATCTACCCCACCATGATGCCAACAGAGGAACCTCAAAAACCTGAAAAAACCTTGAAACAGAAACACACACAGACGAGAACCAGACCTCACCTCCCCCTCATGATGTCAGAACGACGATCAGAGGGGAAGGAGAGTAGGAATCGCCAGCGAGACTGCGCTGGAACTGCCGCTTTCTGTCGCCAGAGGGAGAGCGAGGAGAGAGACGAACGGAACGGTTCACCACTGGTTACTGTGGTTTCCATCTCAAAATATCTACATGACCATTATCACTTTTTGCACAATATTCAGTTAATCCATATCTGATACAACACAAAGTACATGACATACTGTGAGCAACGAAAAGCAAGTGACCAACACCGATCAGGATCAACATGCAATGGCTCCCTAAACAAAAGACTAAGTATTTGACATAAATTCATGAGATACCGACGGAACAATAGTATACGCTAATTGTCGGTGTTCTGGATACCGGGGTATCCCGGTCCACCTGCTCCTGGGCCCCGTCATCGGCCCATCTTCAGCCCAGGGGAAAGACGACGACTCAAGCTGCGGAGAAGACCCTCACGAGGAGGCGCCTCGTGAGGAGAACGACGACCAAAACTGCTAAGGACCAGAAGACCTCCTCATGAGCCCCTGCTGGTGAGGAGAGGAAGCACGCCCACGTCAGCTCAGCACGTTTGCGTGCAGAGCAAGAAGATGACGGGCAGAAGACCGCGTACCGCCCATGCTACCCCCGACAGGGAGGAGACCAACTTTCGCTGTGCCTGCCTAAAGCGGCACAGTGGTTGTTGGCCACCCCCCTAAAAATAGCGTGGACGGTGCAGGGCGCCAGGGGAAGACGTCAGCTTCCTCCACCCACTCCGGTGGACCGGCGCCACTACTCTACGAAGACTATGTCCACAGAAGAATAGAGTCTACAGCTGTCCTCCCTCCTTGGCCGTGTGTGGCAACCCCTTCCCCAAGAAGATAAGGGGAAGGAGGACCTTGGCGCTATAAAAGGGGGGGGGAGGCCCCCCCTTAAGGGGGATCGGATCTACATCTTCTTCAGGCTGCTAGCTAGGCACGCAAGTTCTTCAACCTCTGGCCAGCTAGAGCTTTGTAACCAAGACCTTGTACTCCTCGCGAGGTGTCGCGTTGCAATACAAGAAGGCAGGAAGTAGGGGTTTTACCTCACCACGAGGGCCCTGAACCTGGGTAAAGCTCGGCCTCTCTCTCTCTGCAGTGCTTAGTGCGTTCGACCGCTCGAGGCTTCCGTCACCGTGCTTCGTTGCGATCCTAGATCTCACACGTTCAGCCCCCTGCGTTCGAATCTTTGGGTCCGTCGCGTGGTACCCCGTGTTCTTGCGACACGAAATCCATCGACATTTGGCGCGCCAGGTAGGGGGCTGTGGTGTGTTTTCTCCTAGATCTGCTTCGACATGGCCGACGCCAACGCAAGGCTCGAGCGTCTTCGCCGTCGCAACGCTGCTCGGGGGCAAACCGAGCCCATCTTCCGTCGTCGTGAAGCTTCGGCCGAGGAGGAAGAGGAGGAAGATCTTGAGTCCTCCTACCTCCCGTCCGGGCGTACAGAGCCTTCGCTCTCCTTCACCGCCATGGCCACTTCTCGCGCTCGTTCTGGGAGTGAGCTGTCTCCTGCGCAGGCTCTCGCCATGGCGCAGGAGCTGCTGCGCTATCAACCCACCGACGACGGGCGTGAGGGGTGGTGCGCTCGAATCGCCGAACTCGTCGCCATCGCCAACGAAGACCCGGCCCAGGGAGGAGCCCAGGGCGCGGGAGACCCAGATCCGGCGGCGGGGCGTCGCGCCCCGAGCGCCGGAGATGGGAAGGCCAACAAGGCCAAGAAAGTGGTTTTCCGCGCCACATCTTCGCCGCGCGGGGAGCCCAGCTGCCAAATCGTCCAACGCGCTCCGGAAGACGCACGCGTCTCCCTCGAGCGCCGCCGCGAAAACCATGACCACGCCATCGATGACATCGGCGAAGCTGGCAAGAACGTCAGGATCCCCGGCGACCCTATCTACAACCCCGGGTGTCTTGCTCTCACTCGCCAGCAACGCTACGTCGTCTGGCCTGACAAGTTCAAGCCGGACATCGGCGCGCGTTACGACAGGACCACCAACCCCGTCGAATTCCTCCAACTCTACGTCGTCGCCGTCCAGGCCGCGCGTGGAGATCAGCGTGCCATGGCCAATTGGTTCCCCATGGCCCTCAAGGACGCTCCGCGAACTTGGCTCATGAATCTTCCTCACGAATCTGTGACTTCATGGAAGGATTTATGTCGTCAGTTCATTGCCAACTTCATGCCCACGTACGAGCGCCCCGCTACCAAGAACGATCTTAAGGCGGTGCGTCAGTACAAGGGCGAGACGCTTCGTCAGTATATCCAGCGCTTCAGCCAGATGAGGAACAAGATCCCCAGGATCTCCAACTAGGAGGTCATCTCCGCGTTCTCCACGGGCGTCTTCGACATCAAGATGAGGGAGAAGCTGTCCGTGAATGACGAGTTGACTTCCGTCGTCAGGCTCTTCGAGATCGCCGACCGCTGCGCCAAGGCCGAGGAGGGGAGGCTCTTCGTGCACAACCTGCCGGAGGCGCTTCCCCCAAAGCCGAAGTCCAAGGACCCCAAGCGAAAGGAGGCTGCTGTTCTCGCGGTGGAGCCAGATCATAAGCAACGCCGCGGGGACCGCTCCGAACGCGACAAGGGTCGACATCGCCGCTACTGCATTCTCCACAAGAAGGACACCCACAATACCGACGATTGTTGGTTTGTCCGAAAGTTTCATGAAGAAAATGGTGTCTCCAAGCGCCGCGGGGGTGGCCGCAGCTACGGCAAGAGTGGATCCCGGGGCGATCGCCGCGACGACGACCGCGAGGAAGGTCGCCGCCGCGAGGGTCTATCTCGAGCCGATCCCGAGCCGCTGCCGCTGCCCCCACCAGCAAACGATCGTCGGGAGGAGAACCAAGGGGGCTATCAAGAGCCGCGAGACTTCGCCGCTTGCCTCCTGGGTGGAGCTCAGGCTCCTTTGTCTAACCGACACTTCAAGCAGCTGTCGCGAGAGATCGCGGCAGCACAGCCCAACGTCGGCAACCGCCTAATGAAGTGGTCAACGTGCAAGATCGGCTTCGACGAAGAGGACCATCCGGCCTCCACCAGGGGCGTGGGCACAATTCCTCTCTTGTGCACGCCAACCATCAACAACGTCGCCGTAAATCGCACTCTCATCGACGGAGGGGCGGGCCTCAACATCATCTCGGTCGAGATCTTCGAGAAGATGCAGGTGCCGTACCACCGGCTCATGCCGACTCGGCCATTCTTCGGGGTAACCGAAGGGTCTACAACACCAATTGGGCAGGTAAGCCTGCCCATCACCTTCGGCACCCGGGACAACTACAGGACGGAAAGCCTCGACTTCGACGTCGCCTACATCGCCCTGCCGTACAATGCCATCCTCGGCTACCCAGCCCTGGCAAGGTTCATGGCAGCGACGCACCATGGCTTCAACGTCCTCAAGATTCCGGGCGCCAACGGCACGATCACCATGCGCTGCAATGAGAAGGATGCTCTCCGATCAGTGGAGCATGTTTACCGTGAGGCCGCCACCATGTTCCCCGCCGACGAAGATCTCCTGGAACACTCCGGCGACCTCGCGAGGAAGAAGCAGCTTGTATCGCAAGAGCGGGCTGCAGGGAAGAAGGCCTCTCTCGAGCCCCATCCGCTGGGTTCGACAGGGAAGAAGTTCGCCGCCTCGGCATCACCTACTCCAAGTGAGGACCTGGTCCATCCGATGCTGGACATGAGCATTGGGGAAGCTGCGGTACCCTCAGGCAGGAGGCCCCAGTTCACCCAAGAGCGATCTGCAACCAAGAAGGTCCCGCTTTAGGCTGGGGGCTGCGACAACTTCGTAACCATCGGGGCAGGGCTTTCCCCCAAATAGGAAAGCGCGCTCGTCACCTTCCTGCAGGTAAACTCTGACATGTTCGCTTGGACTCCGTCAGATATGCCCGGCGTTCCCAGGGAGGTGATTGAGCACCACTTAGCCGTGTGCCCCCAGGCACACCCCGTGAAGCAGAAGACTAGGAAGCAAGCGCAAGAGAAGCAGGACTTCATAGTCAAGGAAATAGAGAAGCTGAAGAAGGCCAAGCTGATACGCGAGGTAGCCCACCCCACCTGGATCGCAAATCCGGTGGTCGTCCCGAAGGCAAATGGCAGTGGGCGCCTCTGCGTGGACTTCACAAGTCTCAACAAGGCCTATCCCAAGGATCCTTATCCGCTCCCAAGGATAGATCAAATCGTCGACTCCACCGCCGGCTGTGACCTCCTTTGCTTCTTGGATGCTTTCTCCGGCTATCATCAGATCAAGATGGCAAAGGAGGACGAAGAGAAGACCGCCTTCATCACGCCTTGTGGTGTGTACTGCTACGTCTGCATGCCCTTCGGTCTGAAGAACGCAGGAGCCACCTTCCAAAGGCTCATGCGCAAGGCCTTAGGGGCTCAGATGGGAAGGAACGCGGAGGCCTACATCGACGACATCGTCGTCAAGACTCGCGAGGGTCACACCTTCATCGAGGATCTGGAGGAAACATTCGTCAACCGGAGAAAGGTAAACATCAAACTCAACCCCGCCAAGTGCGCCTTCGGCGTGCCGTCGGGAAAACTGTTGGGGTTCCTCGTGTCCCATCACGGGATAGAGGCGAACCCTGACAAGGTCAAGGCCATCGAAGAAATGCGTCCACCGCGCAGTCTCAGGGAGATGCAACGCCTCGCGGGATGCATGGCAGCCCTGGGGCGCTTCATCGCGAGGAGTGGGGAAAAAGCCTTGCCCTTCTTCAAGCTCATGAAGCGCGCTGGGAAGTTCGAGTGGACTCCGGAGGCCGACAAGGCCTTCGCTGAGTTGAAAAGCTACCTCACGAGTCCACCAATCATGGTTGCCCCAACATTCCGCGAGCCCTTGCTACTCTACATCGCGGCAACGCCAAGGACTGCAAGTGCCGTCCTCGTCGCGGAGCGAGACGCCAAGGTAATTGCCAAAGAGGAGGTCAAGCCTCCAAGCTCGGGGGCTCCTCGCGAGGAAGAGGCTGCTCTATCTCCCAACCCTCGAGAGGAATCGCCCGCGGCATCTTCACCGACCGAGCCGCTCTCTCAGAGCAACGCTCAAAAGCCTCCCGAGGAGGAGCCTTCCGAGGGTGTCGTCAAGGTGCAAAAGCCTGTGTACTCCGTCAGCACGGTACTGCGCGACGCGCGGGAACGCTACACCATGCAACAAAAGCTGCTCTACACCCTGCTCATCGCTTCGCGGAAGTTACGCCACTACTTCCAGGGTCACCCGATCAAGGTGGTAACCGATCGTCCCCTGGAGACCATCCTACGCAATCCCAACATCACCGGGCAGGTGGCATAATGGGTCGTGGAGCTTCAACCCTTTGAGATCTCCTTCGAAACTACAAAGGTAATCAAAAGCAAGGCTTTGGCCGAGTTCACTACGGAGTGGACCGACCCGTTCGCCAACGAACCCCCAGAGGAGGAGTCGACGCTCCCAGGAGAGGAGGCCCCAGGCCTCTGGGTCATGCACTTCGACGGCGCCTTCAACCTCCCCGGCGCGGGAGCTGGTGCTATCCTCACCTCTCCCTCTGGAGACAAGCTCTTCTACGCTGTGCAGCTCTACTTCAAGCCTGAGAGCAAGGTCTCCAACAACATCGCGGAATACGAAGGACTACTCGCCGGCTTAAGGGCGGCAAACGCTTTGGGCATCAAGCGCCTCATCGTCAAGGGGGATTCACAGCTGGTTGTGAACTTCTCGAACAAGAGCTACACTCCAAAGGATGAGCACATGGCGGCCTATCTCGAGGAGCATCGAAAGATGGAAAAACGCTTCCAAGGTTTGGAGCTGAAGCACATCCCGAGAGGAGAAAATGTGGAAGCCGACGAGATCGCCAAGCGTGCCTCTCACCGCCTGGCGCAACCCGCCGGCGTCTTTGAGGAGCGTCTCTTCAAGCCGTCCGCTTCTCCACCGTCATCTGGATCCGACCCTCCACCTGCCCTGCCGCCACCGCCAGAGCAGGGGGCTCCAGACTGCGGGCCTCCTTCGGGTGACCGCGTCCTTCTGGCATTGGCACGGCAGGAGGGAGTGGATTGGATTCTCGAGCTCAAGGCTTTCCTCACCAGCAGCAGGCTTCCCGAGGATGAAGAGGAGGCCGAAAGGATCGTACGCCAAGCCTCGGGCTACTGCGTCAAGGATGGTGACTTGTACTGGCGTCGCCCAAACGACGTCGCTCTGAAGTGCATATCTACTCACCAAGGCCAAGAGCTTCTCAGGGACATCCACGCCGGCGAGTGCGGCCATCATGCTTCTGCTGCGACTCTGGCTGCGAAGGCATATCGAAGCAGCTTCTACTGGCCTTCGGCGCTGGGAGATGCAGCGGAGATGGTCAAGAGGTGCGAGGCGTGCCAATTCCATGCCAAGCAAATTCACCAGCCGGCGCAGGAGCTGCAAACCATCCCACTCACTTGGCCCTTTGCGGTTTGGGGGCTGGACATCCTCGGCCCATTTCCCAGAGCGCAAGGGGGCTACCGCTACCTCTACGTCGCCATCGACAAGTTCACCAAGTGGGTGGAGGTGGAGCCGGTGCGCACAATCCCGGCCAGGTCCGCAGTCAAGTTCATCCGTGGGCTGGTCTGTCGCTTTGGTGTGCCTAACCGCACCATCACCGACAACGGCAGCCAGTTCACCAGCGGACTGTTCCGGGAGTACTGCGCGTCGGCCAGCATCAATATCTATTTCGCCTCCGTCGCCTACCCCAGGAGCAATGGTCAAGCCGAGCGCGCCAACGCTGAAGTGCTCAAAGGGCTCAAGACGAAAAGCTTCAACGCCAAGCTCGAAGCCTGCGGCAAAAAATGGTTAGACAACCTCCAATCCATCTTGTGGTCCATCAGGACTACCGCCACCAAACCCACTGGAGAGACTCCTTTCTTCCTGGTCTATGGGGCGGAGGCTGTTCTTCCCACCGACGTCAAGTTCGGGTCGCCAAGGGTGCTCGCCTTCGACGAAATTCGCCAAGAGGACCTCATCAAGGACCGCCTCCTCCTGCTCGAGGAATCTCGGTGCCAAGCCGCGCTCCGCGCCGCGAGGTACCAGCAAGGACTACGTCGCTACCATAGCCGCCATGTTCGAGCAAGGACTCTGGAGGTCGGCGACCTGGTGCTGAGGAGAATACTCTCTCGCGAGGGCCTGCACAAGCTATCTCCAATGTGGGAAGGACCCTTCAAGGTGACGAACATCGCCAGGCCAGGCTCGGCGCGGCTGGAAACCGCGGAAGGCGTGCCGGTGGGGAACCCGTGGAACATAGCTCATCTGCGAAAGTTCTACCCTTAGGTTCCTCATGAGGAGAAAAAGACCGTTTTCACGGCACTTGTATCAGCTCAACCTGCTCTTAAGCACTGATATTAAGTTAATGCGCAATATAGCGCCTCTGCTTCGGCATGACATCAAGATGGCATGAAGTCCATTTATTTTCTGTTGTACTCCACGCGGAAGGGGGCTAGGCACGGTGTCTATGCTGGGGCCTTCGCCCGGAAAACAGCAAGCCCAAAAACCCGAAGGGAGTGAGCTCTGGTCGGGGGCGACGGCCCTGTTATCGATCACCTCTAAATACCCATGGTGCTTAGTTCCTCGCGAAGTACATCGGAAAATAAAAAATCTTCGAGGGAAAGTCCAAGGTGTGCCCCAAGGCACCCGCTAAGGACCTACCCCTCGTGAGCAACCCTCACGAGGAGGCAAGAATGCGTCGATGCGACAAGCATCCACAGGAAGATAGTCCAAGGTGTGCCCCAAGGCACCCGCTAAGGACCTACCCCTCGTGAGCAACCCTCACGAGGAGGCAAGGATGCGTCGATGCAACAAGCATCCGCAAGAAGATTCCCTCTATCGAGGAAGGCCTAACGTGGCAGGATTATTGAAGACCAAGGCCGCTCCGATCATCTTGCGAAGGAGACGCAGATCCGGAGGTCCGCGCCAGGCCCTTCACCTCGTGAGCAACCCTTGCGAGGTGTCGACGGTCTCTGGGCCCTCTTAAGCGTCGACGTTTTCACGTCCGTGAGGGTCCAGCTTCCCTCAACGACGAGGAAGGCCCCGTGAATCGCCACGCGCGGCAATTTGCTCTTAGCTGCTGGCACAGATAGTGCCGCGCTCCTCCACGATGGAGAAGGTCCATGTGCCGGTCACAGGGGCATCTTATTCGCCTTCTTTTTTTCGTTTATTTTATCGACTTGTTTTTCCATTTTCGGGGATTTGGGGTTTTTTCTTTTCCAACTCTTTCTTCAACTTCTTGCCTCAGGAATCGTCCAATGTGTCATCGGCGCCGACCCCATCTCGAGCTTTGAAGCGGAGGGAGGCCTCCCGTCGACGCTAACAGCTCATCAGGGCTCTCGAGCGTGCGAATGACCAGGACTATGAAGAGCAATGAGAAGCGAAATGCAGGACAGCTAAAAGCGGACTTCATTGAAATAATCTCATCAAAGGGAGGAGCAAAGGCACGGCGGGGCATACCCCGCCGGCAAGGACTACACGACAAAAGAGGGGAGGAGACTAGCTCCCCTCCCTAGAAGACTACCGTGCCAGGACCTCCTCTTCACTGCGCCGCGGGCTGGGGGTAGGTGCGGCGGACGCCACCGGCGGTGAAGATCCGCACCGTGGCCTCCAGCGTCCCCAGCTTGAAGCGGAAGACGAGGTGGTCGCCGACGCGGAGGCGATGGCCGAGGGCGAAGGCCCTCCAGCGGCCGGAGAGGACGGCGTTGCCGCCCACTCCGAGGAGGATGTCCACAGGCCAGAAGAGATCTGGCCTGCTCTGCTCCCCCAGGGCGATCTCCCCGGCGGCCGCGCCGGGGGCGTAAACCACCCTCCGGACTGCGTCGGGCAGCCGGAGGGAGTTGAAGCCCGGGGCGTCGACGACGACGAGGAGCTCCAGGAAGCGGGACCCCGGGCTGATGAGGGGTCCCAGCATCGCCGCCGCCAGGTGGCGCGGAGTGGCCACCACTCCGTTCGCCGGCGGGGCCGGAAGATCTGCAGCGGGGGGAGGGGGCCCAAGGCGGCCTCCACCTCCCGGAGGATTCGGTCAACGCTCCCCAGAGCGCGGGGAGCAGACGCCGCCGCCAGCGGCGACGGCGAGTTCAGGGCGCCACCAGCTGCAGGACCCCTAAGGGTCAGAGCACCGGAGGCCCCCGTGGCGGCGCGGCTCGCCTCGTCTTGCCTCGGCGCGCCAATGCGAAGGGGGCCGCCGGCGCCGGGCGTCCATCGGGCCGGGATCTTCGCCCTATTCCCGCTGCCCGGGGGCGTCCGCGGCGTTTCCCTCCAGAGCTCGATCCAGCGGCGACGGAGAAGTTGGAAGGATCCATGAGCTCAGGGGCGTGGAAGCAGAAATGGCACTGGAGGAAGGAGGTGAAGTGCCGGAGGTCTCGAGGAGGATCTATTTAAGGGGGGCATCCGGCGTCGATGCTTCAAATCCCTGCGCGGGAATCAAAGCATTGGCGCAGCGCTCCGCAGTCAAGCGACGCATCATTATGGCGGTTTGACGCCTCAGAGACTGCAACGTCGCCCGCCGGTTCGTCTCACCAGCTGCGGCCGCGCCGCGTGTCCGCAGCCTCTGCCTCTTCACATGGTCCTCTGACCGCGCAGTTGACGCGTGCCGTTGGAGGGCCCAGCAGCTTCTGGGGCCCCCGGCCCTTCGCTCCCTCAAGAGGGCGCGTTCGCGGGCCGGGCTCCCGGGGGCTACTGTCGGTGTTATGGATACCGGGGTATCCCGGTCCACCTGCTCCTGGGCCCCGTCATCGGCCCATCTTCAGCCCAGGGGAAAGACGACGACTCAAGCTGCGGAGAAGACCCTCACGAGGAGGCGCCTTGTGAGGAGAACGACGACCAAAACTGCTAAGGACCAGAAGACCTCCTCACGAGCCCCTGCTGGTGAGGAGAGGAAGCACGCCCACATCAGCTCAGCACGTTTGCGTGCAGAGCAAGAAGATGACGGGCAGAAGACCGCGTACCGCCCACGCTACCCCCGACAGGGAGGAGACCAACTTTCGCTGTGCCTGCCTAAAGCGGCACAGTGGTTGTTGGCCACCCCCTAAAAATAGCGTGGACGGTGCAGGGCGCCAGGGGAAGACGTCAGCTTCCTCCACCCACTCCGGTGGACCGGCGCCACTACTCTACGAAGACTATGTCCACAGAAGAATAGAGTCTACAGCTGTCCTCCCTCCTTGGTCGTGTGTGGCAACCCCTTCCCCAAGAAGATAAGGGGAAGGAGGACCTTGGCGCTATAAAAGGGGGGAGGCCACCCCTTAAGGGGGATCGGATCTACATCTTCTTCAGGCTGCTAGCTGGGCACGCAGGTTCTTCAACCTCTGGCCAGCTAGAGCTTTGTAGCCAAGACCTTGTACTCCTCGCGAGGTGTCGCGTTGCAATACAAGAAGGCAGGAAGTAGGGGTTTTACCTCACCACGAGGGCCCTGAACCTGGGTAAAGCTCGGCCTCTCTCTCTGCAGTGCTTAGTGCGTTCGACCGCTCGAGGCTTCCGTCACCGTGCTTCGTTGAGATCCTAGATCTCACACGTTCAGCCCCCTGCGTTCGAATCATTGGGTCCGTCGTGTGGTACCCCGTGTTTTTGCGACACGAAATCCATCGACACTAATTGCATACATCAATTATAACAAAAAATCGGGTGTAGAGCGAATAGATTTGTAGTCTATCCCTATTCCGCTGCGTTTTTTGTGGTGCCGCTCACAATCCGTATAATTGCGGCTACGGGGTAGGGACTTTCTTATAGAATGAAACAAAATTATTACTTAAATATTACTATCAAATGAAAAAATAGATGACTTAATTATGTGCTAATGATGTGATTAATTTACGTGCTATAAAAAGTCTACTCCCTCCGTCCCGGTGTATAGGTCTTGCGCGTACCCCTAGGTCATCATTTTAACAAATATAATATAAATTTTACCGTATAAAAATTATACCATTAGAAAGTACATAATCTGAAGTTTCTAGTGATATATATTTTGTAGTATATATTTTATACTACGTTGGTCAAAATGACGATCTAGAGATACGCGCAGGACCTATACACCGGGACGGAGGGAGTACCCAACACGGCATAAGTACGTGCCACATTTTTTACATCGTATGTTACTATACTGTGGTATTAGGCTTATGTATCGCGCTAAAACAAGCTCGGCGCATCGGGATGCACAAGGATATAAAAAACGCCGGCTCAACACCTTTCCCCATGTAGTATCCCTAACAACTTTTATTTGCTGAGTCAAAGCAAGCCAGGTAATTAGGCACATGCCTCGGTCTATGTAATCGCCAACACCTGCGTGCTCTGTTGTAGTGTTTTGAATAAGGTTTAATGTATGTTAAAGACGGTTTCTTTACACGAGGCTCTTTTAAAATCGACAATGGAATGAAAATAAGGTTCTGGGAAGACGTTTGGCTAAGGGATAGGCCTTGGCTGAACAATATCCATCCCTTTAAAATATTGGTGATGGCAAAAATGATTCTATAGACCATGTCATGTTATCTAGTACTCCTCTAAACATAAGTTTTAGACGAGCTTTGATATTTAATAAAACAGAAATTAAGATGGTTGCATTTAGTTCAACGCATTATGCGTGATCATTTATCGACACAAGAAGATGTCTTCAAATGGAACCTAATTTCTGGAAAGTCAAGGTTAAGTCAAATCAATGTATCTAGAGTTGATCAATGGTCACACACACTTTTCCTTCGCATATATATTTGGAAAATCAAGGTACCACTTAAAATCAAAATTTTTACGTGATTTCTGCACAAAATGGTCATATTGGACAATTTGGCCAAAAAGAATTGGAATGCATGCAGAAAGTGTTGTTTTTGGGAACAAGATGAAACAATTTTAACATTTTTTCCACATGTTATTTTGCTAAGATTCTTTGACGCATTGTTCCTTTGGCATTTAACATTTAACCTCCAATAAATATCACAAATCTTTTTGGTAATTGGCTGTATGGGTACCAAAGAAAGAAAAATCCCGCATTAGAGTGGGAGTGTGTGCTTTATTTTGTGCTATTTGGCATGTGAGGAATCATTGTATCTTTAGCAAAACAAGTTTTTTTATATCATTTTTTCATGTTATTCTTTTGATTGACTACCATTGAATTTATATGTGATCCTATCTCCAACCGTTGGAGGAGAGCCAAGACATGGATTTTGAGAGAAGCCGTTTGGTAATGGTAGTACGGAATATATACATACAATTCGGGTGACGGCTTGATAGTAGAAGATTAACATGTTAATGACAAGGCGTTGCATATTATTTTAGTTTCTTACACTAGTAGAAAAAAAAGGCTTCCATTCACCCCCATTAGTCCCCAAACTGATCGACCCGTGGCCAAAGGGGGTATTAGTCCCAGTTATTTCGAAAATGTGGGCCAGTGAGCATTAGTCCCGGTTCAAAGGTGCCCTTTAGTCCCGGTTTTTGTCAACAATCGGGATTAATGGATAGGGGCCTTTAGTCCCGGCTCATGGCGCAAACCGGGACTAAAGGGCACCCTTTAGTCTCGGTTCGTGTCACGAGCCGGGACCAAAGGCTCGTTCAAACGAACCGTCCACTTCCCGCGCCAGTTACAACGCGACGATGCTTCGGAATCAATCGCCATTACGGTGTCGCTTCGTAGATCGTCGCAAAACGCTTCGGAACCGCCGTCCGGCTTGATCACACCGCCGGCGCTGCAGCTTCTTCATCTCCCTCTCTCTACTATATAAGTGCACTCATATTTTCATCTTAAGCACACATCTCATCTCATCCTAATTTTCTCCCAAAACATCTCCCACGCGTAGCTTCTTCACCACCGCCGGCGCCCTCTCACTCCCTCTCAATGGCGGAGCTAGATCTACCTCGATCTCGGCTGTACTATATCACCATCGAAGAGATGAACTTCACCATCACGGAAACTCTCCGTGCATCAAGGGTGGAGAAGTGGATCCGCGCCGTCAAGCAACGGTTCCTCGATGCCGCATCGATCAAGTGTATGCGCTTAGACTGTGAGTTCACCACCCCTCACGATAAGGTCAATCAGTGTGCCGCCGTCCTTCAACTCTCTGTGGCGTCCGAGGTATTGATCTTTCAGATATGTTGGGCCAATCGCGTGCCGCAGCTGCTCAAGGAATTCTTGAAGGACACCACCATCAAATTCTGCGGTGCGGCTATCGCCAATGATGTGCGTATGCTGAGGACATACGAAATTGAAATTCCATCTGCGTACGATCTCCAAAAGATTGTCCCAAACCCCACCGACAAACTAACTCCGAGTCTCTATGATCTGGCCAATGCTACTATTGGGACACATCTTTAGAACAAGAAGAGGATCAAGAAGAAGGACAAGAAGATGGACAAGAAGAAGTACAAGAAGAAGGGAGAAGAAGAAGAAGAACTAATATTTGGTTGGGCCAAAGTTTCATTGAGCTTCAAGCAATTGTTATATGCCGCTCTAGATGCTTACCTGGGCTTTGAGATTGCTAGGAGCTACTGGAAGCTAAAAGGCTATAATAGCCATGTTGATCGTCTCAACATTAATGTTTATTAGGTGGATGATCGTAGATGTGTGGTTGTGTGAGTCTTTGAGATTTCTCGTGTCTCTTATTGTTATTCTATTGGATGAGTATAATATTTGGAAAAATGTACTCCCTCTATTTCGGTTAACAAAGTCTATTAATTTTTGATTTTTTTATTTTTCAAGTATTTTTGCTTTTTTGAATATTTTAATTATTAATAATTAAATTATGCATAAAGATTATTTGGAATTAGTCCCGGTGCTTATTATTACTTAATCATTGTTGCTTATTTTGTAAATTTATTTGGAATTTAAAAAAGTAATATTATATATTATCAAACTGTATAGGTTAATAGAATTGGTAGCATACCATTATCAAGAAGTCACGAGCGCAGTCTTGGAAGCTATTATGGAAGGAATGGAGAAGTTAAGCATGCTAAGGATGGAGCAGTGTGAGGATGGGTGACCGACCGGGAAGTGAGGACCACAAATATGTAATTTGACATGAGAATGGAGTGAGAGCCATAAGTATCTAATTTGATATGAAAATAGAGGTGATTAGATATTAGAGAAATAAAGAAAATAGAGAAATTCCGAAATAGAAAATATAAATTTTATTCCGAATGGACCTTTAGTCCCGGTCCGTGTTATGAACCGGGACCAAAGGTCCTCCAGCCACAGCACATGACCCAGGCCACGTGGAGGCCCATTGGTCCCGGTTCATAAACAAACGGGACTAAAGGCTGGAGCCTTTAATCCCACTTTGTTAGTCACGGTTGCTACAACCAGGACAAATGGACCTTATAAACTAGGATTAATGGTCTTTTTTTCCACCGGTGTTAGGTGGCTGATCCATGATTCATATTGCACTAATGCTTTCTTTATAGAGCTTTTTCAGAACTATTGTAAGACTGAAATAATTTTTCAATGAAGGGATGTATACCCATTAAAAAAATGGTGAAACTAATGCAGCTTCAGCATGTGTAGCTCTCACGCTCTAGCACTGAACGCGTGCAGGAAATGGGACTGAGCCGAACCTCGCCGGCGCCGTGCTCGGTGGTTCCCCGGACACAAGTGCGCTCCTCTCGAGTTCTTCAAGAAATATACCATCTTCCGCGCGGGCATTCAGGCCCTGCGGCGACGAAGGTCACAACTGCTCTGCGCCTCTTAAATTTATACTCCATGTCTTGTTCACAGTCGAACTCCCACTGCTGTAGCTCCACTCCGGCGCTTCTATCCCTGTACGTTCAAGTTCCCGGCGAGGCCGTCGACTATTCTTTTTGGGTGCTTCTCCGTGGCGCACGCGCGGTTTCGCGTAAGGAATTGCTAATTGGTTCCGGAACTTTGCAGCCCATTAATGCTTTAGCAGTCTGTTCGCTTTCCTGACATGTGGCCAAGAAAAACACGCGCGCCGAGCTCTACGTTCAATCTGTGCCCAGGTTGCTATTTAAGTTGGTGTATTTCCTCTTAGCGCGGCGAGGTGGGACTAAAAATGCATGTACACATCAGCACGCTGGGTACTGCCACTGCATGCATGCTATCTGGGAGAGTCGTTTTGGCTTTCCCCTTGCTCTCGCTCCCCTCCTTTTCTTTGAGAGTCCTAGTCTGCCCGTCGGCGCCCCTCTCCCCCTCCTCCGGCGGCCTCGCCGGCCGGAGTGACTGGGAGAGGGGCGACCGGACCCTTTGTACAGTCTGTAGCTTAGGTACGGTTAGGAGTAGTGGCGTTATGCCATGTAGCTTCAAGCCGGCGTTGACAGGCGGTGTCGGCCGGCGGCGGGGTCGCCCCCTCTTCGGCGTCCATGGAAGACGGCGCTCAGGGCCAGATCCAGCCGGAGCTCTTCCAATAAGCCCGGATTTCCTGAAGGGTCTTGGCCTCTGACTCGGGATCCAGAGATCCGTCTTCGAGCTCGTCGTGGTGATGAGGTAGGAGGGGATCCGGTTGCTCCTACCGCTGGTGGTCCCAATCTGCAGTGGAGGACTCTGTTTCAAGCTCTGCGTCATCACTGGGCCGGCCTCGGTGGTTGGTTTTGGAGATGGCTGATCTCCACGTATCCTCTGCTTTGGGTCGTCCTTGTTCTGCTTCTCTCCTCCTTGCTGGTCGGCCGTGGCAGCGAGGTGCAGGGATAAGGAAGCAGTGGCACGGGCGTGTCCCTTTTTTTGAGCGGTTCTACCAGGCGCTCCGATGACGCGTGGTCTTCGCTGAGTATCCTCTTGCCGGCCGTCGAGGCGGGGAGAGGAGTTGGGTCAAGATCTCTGCTACTGCTCGAGTTGCTCTGGGTCGTCGCCGACAGCTCTGCCTGGATGCGTGATACGTCTCCAACGTATCTATAATTTTTGATGCTCCATGCTTGTTTTTACACCATTTGCTTAGTGTTTCGTTACACTTCGTGGCACTTTTATGCATTTTCTGGAACTAACCTATTAACAAGTCGCCACAGTGCCAGTTCCCTGTTTTCTGCTATTTTTGTGTTTCAGAAAAGTTACACACGAAATATTCTCGGAATTGGACGAAACAAAAGCCGAACGTCCAGAAATTCACCGAAGCTTCCAGAGAACCGAAGAGGAGACGGAGTGGGGCCACGAGGGCCCCACACAACAGGGCGGCGTGGCCTGGCCCCTGGCCGTGCCCCCTATGTGTGAGGTCGCCTCGGCCTACTTCTGACGATGGCCCTTCGCCTATAAAGACCCCTCGACGGGAAAAACCTAAGTACCTGATCACTTTTCCAGAACACATCGCGATCCGACGCGCCGTCGACCTGAAGATCGGGAGGGTCCAGAAGCTCTTCCTGGCACCCTGCCGGAGAGGGGAATCGCCACCGGAGGTCTTCTTCATCACCATGTTTGCCCCCGGAGCGATGAGTGAGTAGTCTACCTTGGATAATGGGTCCATAGCAGTAGCTAGATGGTTGTCTTCTCCGCCATGTGCTTCATGTTTAGATCTCGTGAGCTGCCTTACATGATCGAGATCACTGTTATGTAATTCTACATGTTGTGTTTGTTGGGATCCGATTAATATTGGTGTTATGATTGAGTTGATGTACTGAATATTATCTTATGTTATCTCTATGTTGTTTATGATCTTGCATGCTCTCCGTTATTAGTAGCTATCTTGGCCGAGTAGTTGCTACTGACTCCAAGAGGGGGTATTTATGCTCGATAGTGGGTTCATGCCTCTATTTAATCTGGGGGAGTGACTGACGAGGGGTTAACTCGACGAATGTCCTAGATGAAGGACTTAGGACCGGGGAGATAGGGCGTCGGATGAACTCGAAGGTAAAGTTAGTCGAAATAGGTGTGTGTCGAAAGTAAACTTGGGTGTTCAACCTGGCTTGCTTTCAATCTGGCCTACACCGTCCTCTCCTGGCCCCTATATATAGATGGCCAGGTCTCGAGGATCGGGTAGGGTCCGATACATATTACAATATCGACATACGGTAAGAACTCGTATTCGACTATCATTACAATTGGGCCTAGCTTAACGGGCCACAGGGGTACTCAACTAACGGGCTCTATTAACTATACCCTTGTCAGTAGCCCCTGAGATTCTGCCAGAATTGTAGATTCGGGTTGAATCTCTAATCTTCAAATCTTCGACTTGATCAATTCTTCGACTTGATCAATTCTTCGACTTTATCTTCAAATCTTGGACTTGGTCTTTCGACTTTATCTTCAAATCTTCGACTTGGTCTTTCGACTTATGATAATTTGTTCGCAAGGGGTCTTGATGAACAAGCCTGACAACTCTGACGGATCAAGATGTCAGTTAACTTCCGGAACAGATACTTGTCACCTACTTCAAATTCAATCCCCTTGGACTTGAATTCGGGATACCGGTCAAACCCAATCTTTTGCCGCATTTAGGACTTACAAAGAATGAATCCCAGTGGTTCTCAGGGTACCCAGTGCGTCCACCAGGATTTTCTTCGCGTCGTAGACACGGATACATACCAGCAGAGCGCATCCATGTGCGTATACCGGGCCACACAGGACGGATCCTGGGGTCTTACCTTCGTGATAAATCACGGCATTCGAGTTTCGTTGCGATAACGCAACTCGAGAATCTTATGTCGCAGCCAAGTTTTCGACTGATACAATTAAAGAAGTTCGGATTTTAAATTAATCTTCTTCGCTCCCGATGGGAGTAATCTCTCTGCACTTTTGTCGACTATATAGTCGAAATTTGTATACTAACCCTTCTTCTTCCTCTATCGGGTGCGCGCTCAGCGCTCCCGATGGGAGTAGCCCCCGAGGCTATGTTTGGGTACTTGTAGTCAAGCATAGGCTCAAAGTTCATTTCTCCTTCCTTCTGTTAACCGTCTACTGTTTGCAAGCCCCCGAGTCCAAGTCGAGGTTTTCATATCATGCGACCACAATCTTCTCTTCTTGTTCTTTGATATTATCGTCTGCTGTGTGCAGAATTTAATTCCTATTGCAAAATATGTTGACGGGCCTTGTTTTAGCACGAGGGCCCGATAATACGTGCTTATAAATAAAGCACCCACTAGCAAGGGTAAAAACCCTAATCAGATTCCTCCTCCGCCGCATCATCTTCTCCCTCCATCTAGGGTTTTTCTTTCTTCCTTTGTCCTCATGGCTGATGCAGATGGCTCCCGTCTGAATCTTGGCTCTCCGGTGGCGCCCCGAGGCCGAGGCCGCCCTCGTGGAAGCAAAAACAAGAACACCACCACTCTGGCCGCAGCAGGATCATCATCGGCCGCTCCGGCTAAACGTCATCCCGGGCGCCCACCTGGTAGCAAGAACAAGCCCAAGGTGACTGGCGCTGCTCCAGGTCCAGTCGCTCCTCCTCCTTCTACTTCCGCTGCTCTTGCCGCGCCTCCCCGAATCTTTTCTTTCCTCTGCATCGCCATGGCACAGTGCCGCGAGATTCAGCGCCTGCCGCTGAGCTTCACCAACTTCATGGATGGGCGCGCACTGCGAGAGGCGGTTCTCCGCGAACAGTCTGGCAGTGGTGTCCCATACGAAGTGGAGGTGTGGTATGATGGCGACGGCGAGCAATACTTTAAGGGTGGCTGGTCGCAGTTCGCAGAAGACCACGACATCCACCAAGGCTTCTTCATGGCCTTCAATTTCCACATCGGCACGTCGAAGTTTGACGTGAAGATCTACGACGGCACCCTCTGCCAGAAGAAATATGAAGCTGAAGTTCACTTCCATTAAGATTTTGCTTTTTATGTAATATCGTCTGATAATGTCCTTGTTGCCATATTCTCCTGTAATGAATCTTCGTATTCTATGTCGATGTTTTTGCTAGTACCAAGAAAACAAGTCATTGTTCTGAGGTATGCTTTCCATCTATCGGGTTCATTGTGAACCAAGAATATCGGGTTCCTTTGTGAACCAAGAATATCGGGTTCCTTTGTGAACCACAGTATTTGAATATTTATCGGGTTGACTGCACAACCTTTCAGTGAAAAGAGTCTTCCAAGTCGTGATAAAAATTCCTTTCGTATGATCCGAGGGTTGAAGCCCCCAAGGCGAAGAAATAATAATTGTACAATTTTGTCGAGTTCAACCCAAAGAACCTGACCTGTGGCCTCATGTTCTAGGTTCAGAAGGTTAACTCGAATTTATTAATACCATTATATGCATTCTACGCGTAAAAATGTCGTAGCTACTCTGCATTCCATGGGTTGCTCTCATCCTTCCCAGTCTTCTTATCTTGTAGTCGATATGCTCCTCCAGGTATTACTTCAGTGACGATGTAAGGTCCCACCCAAGGGGACTCCAACTTGCCGTGGCTGTCTTGCCTGAGTCGCAAAACTAGGTCTCCCACCACGAAGGATCGTGGACAAACTCGACTACTATGGTAGTTTCGTAGACTCTGTTGATACTGCGTAGCCCTTTCTAATGCTTTATCTCTTGCTTCATCTAGTGCATCGACATCATCCTGCAATGCTTCTGTTGATGTTGTCTCGTCATATGCTGTCACTCTTGGAGCCTCGTGTGTAACCTCGACTGGAAGCACGGCTTCTGCGCCATGGACCAGGAAGAAAGGAGTTTCTTGAGTTGCTGCGTTAGGCGTAGTTCTTAGACTCCAAAGAACGGAGGGCAATTCTTCTACCCAAGCGCTCTTGGCTTTCTCAAGAGGTGCTAAAAGCCTCTTTTTTATCCCATTACATATCAGGCCATTGGCCTTTTCGACTTGCCCGTTTGTCTTCGGGTGCGCCACATATGCGAATTTTAGCTTTATCCCTAATCCTTCGCAGTAACTCTTGAATTCCTTTGAAGTGAAATTTGTCCCATTGTCTGTGATGATGCTGTATGGTACACCAAAACGAAAAACTATTGACTTGATGAAGTTGATTGCTGCTGTAGAATCTTGAGTTGTCACCGGGGCCACTTCTACCCACTTGGTGAATTTATCGACTGCTACTAGCATGTAGACATGCCCTCCTGGCCAGGATTTGTGCAACTTTCCCACCATATCGAGGCCCCATTGTGCAAAAGGCCAAGATAATGGTATCGTTTGTAACTCCGCTGCTAGTGCATGCGGTCTAGATGCAAACCTTTGACATGCTTCACACTTTCGAACTATATCTTTTGCGTCCTCGATGGCTGTTAGCCAATAGAATCCTGCTCGATGCTATTGCTCTGCTGCTAGCATGATGGCCGCATACTCCACCGTGTATGTCTTGTAGTATCTTTTGTCCTTCTTGTGGCGTTTACACAACGCTGCAAAACGCCCGTAATACTTTTCTTGTATAACTTCCCCTGCAACACGACAAACGCTTTCGATCTTCGAGTTATCCTCTTGGCCTCCACTGCATCTTCTGGTAGTTTTTTATTTATCATGAATGCAAGATATGGCTGCATCCATGTTTCTTCTATCATCATGACCTCCTCTGGTTCTGATGTAGCCCCTGAGCCTGCTGTAGTAGTCGAACTTTTTCCACTGTTTATTGATCTTTCCACTATTTCCTCCCAAAATACTCCGGATGGCACAGGTAAACAATGTGATCCGATATTTGCTAAATTGTCGGCTTCTTCATTGTTGTTCATGCTTACGTGTGAGACTTCGCATCCATCGAACGTTCCTTCTAGATAATGGTACAAATTTTTGTAGGCCATCATGTTGTCATTGATTGTGTCGCATCTGTTCATAACTTGCTGGACAACAAGGTTGGAATCTCCAAATATTTTTAGGCGAGTTGCTCCACATGCTTTAGCCATCTTTATTCCGTGCAAAAAGCCTCGTACTCTGCTTCATTGTTAGAAGCCTGTGGAAAGCTCATCCTTAAGACGTACTTCAATTTATCGCCATGAGGTGATATCAACACTACTCCTGCGCCTGCGCCTTGGACTCTTTTAGAACCGTCGAAGTACATTGTCCAAACACTGGATAAATCTGGTGGTCCTGTGCTCTGCAGCTCCAGGCACTCTGCTGTAAAATCTGGCAAAACTTGCGACTTGATTGCCTTCCTTTTTTCGTACGTGATGTCCATGGGAGATAACTCGATTCCCCACAAAGAGACACGTCCTGTTGCTGAGGGATTATTCAATATGTTCGACAATGGCGCCTCGTTGACCACTATAATTGGGTGCACCGCAAAGTACTGTCGTAGTTTTCGTGCGGTTGTGAAGACACTGTATGCCAACTTCTGATAGTGCGGGTACCTTTGTTTTGTCAGAGACAATACTTCACTGATGAAATATACTGGCCTCTGGACGCCGTGGGCTTTTCCTTCTTCGCTTCTTTCGACTACTAATACTGTACTCACCACCTGATGGGTTGCGGCGATGTACAATAGCAGTGGCTCTTTTTCTTTTGGTGCGACCAGCACTGGTGGCGTGGAAAGCACTTTTTTCAACTGTGCAAACGCTGCGTCTGCTTCTTCTGTCCACTCGAATTTATCGTCGGTCTTCTTCATAAGCGCATAAAAAGGAAGCGCCTTCTCCCCCAGTCTAGCAACGAAGCGACTTAGTGCCGCGACGCGTCCTGCAAGTTTCTGTACGTTGTGTAGTTTCCTGGGTTTCCCCATTGTCAAAATTGCTTGAATCTTCTCTGGGTTCGCCTCTATTCCTCGTGCTGATACCAGGAACCCTAAAAGTTGTCCTGCTGATACGCCGAAGGAGCACTTTGTCGGGTTAAGCTTAAGCTTGTACCTGCTTAGGTTGTCGAAAGTTTCTGCCAAGTCGCTGATTAGAGATTTCTCCTCTCTTGTGGTGATGACTACATCGTCAATGTAGACTTGTATGTTGCGCCCTATTTGGCTTCCGAGGCAACTTTGCATCATCCGTTGATACGTTGCTCCTGCATTTTTTAGGCCGAACGGCATTACTTGGTAGCAAAACACCCCATATGGTGTGATGAAGGCCGTTTTTTCTTCATCTTCTTTATTCAATTTGATCTGATTGTAACCAAAGTATGCGTGCAAAAATGAAAGCCTCGCGCATCCCGCTGTTGAATCGATTATCTGATCGATGCGGGGTAGAGGGAAGGGATCCTTTGGACAATGCTTATTGAGAGATGTGTAGTCGACACATACTCTTTGTATGTCTGTGTTCTTCTTGGGTACTATGACTGGGTTCGACACCCAACTCGAAGTTTTGATTTCTCTGATAAATCCGGCATTTTCTAGCCTGTGCAACTCTGATGCTATCGCCTTTCTCTTAGGTTCATCGAATCGTCGCAATGGCTGCTTGACTGGCTTTGCCTTGGGATCTACGTTTAGTGCGTGCTCGACGAGTTCCCTGGGAACCCCTGGCATGTCTGATGGACACCAGGCGAAGATTTCCCAGTGCTCACGGAGGAACTCAACAAGCGCGCTTTCCTATGCGGGATCCAAGTTCACCGCAATTGATGTCGTCTTGTTTGAATCTGTAGGATGGACCTGGATTTTCTTCGAGTCCTGAGACATGTCGAAAGCCTGATCTGGCAGGGATCGTCCAACGTTGGGTAATACATTGTGATCCGTTTCTCCTTTTAACCTCTCGTACTCCGCTGTCATGCCGAAGGTTTGCGCCATCCTGTTGAATTCCCTGTCGCATGTATTGGCTACTTCAAAGCTCCCTTGTACTGTGATTATTCCATTGGGACCTGGAATTTTTAACATAAGATACGTGTAGTGTGGTACTGCCATGAATTTTGCAAATGCTGGGCGCCCCAGGATTGCATGATATTGTGACGGCCAATCCATTACTTCAAATTCCAGCTTCTCTTTTCGGTAGTTTCCGCTATTGCCAAAGCAGACGTCGAGTTCTATTCTCCCCAAAGGGTAGTTTGCGGCCCCTGGTACTATTCTGTGGAAAGAGCAATCTGTTGGCTTCAGACTCGTCGGCGAGATGCACATTGCCTTCAAGGTTCTGGCATATATTAAGTTAATGCCACTTCCTACATCCATGAACACTCTTCCGATGTCGTACCCTCCTATTTGTGCTTTTAAAACCATAGGCGAGTGACCTGGCCTGGGAACTTTCCTCGGGTGGTCTGCTCTGCTGAACTTGACTGGTTGTTCTGACCACTGTAGGTACTCTGTGGTAGCTGGTGGTGATGATATTGCTAGGTTAACTTGCCTGGATATGCTCTTTCGCTCTTTCTTTGACTTGGGCACCGGTTGAATCATGGCTGATATGTACACTTTTGACTCCAAGTGCCTTGCTAGCTTTTGCATTTGATATCCTTGACTTCTGTGTCTTCCTCCTTGCCCCCCTTGTTTTGTTCCCATGGCGTTTTGTAACCTTAGGAATGTCCTGCAATCCTTCATCTGGTGATTTGAGACTCTTTTCCCGTCGAGATACGCGTAGTGGATTCGACAAGGTCCGTATAGCATATCCTCGGCCGACGGACCGGAGTATCTCGATTTTTCTACTCCTTTTGCCTGAAACCTCCTGCTTTCATATCCTTCCTCTTCTTCTAGTACGTAACCCGCGGCTACCTAATTTCGCCTTCCTTGGTTATCCCTGCTGCGGTGTCGTCTCCTCTGTCTACTTATTCTGTCGACTTCTGGTGAACGTCCTCTTTTGTTGTTATACGCGTCCTCTCCATCAGCGAATTTGTTGGCTTGCTCCATTAGCTCGGCTACTGTCGTCGGTCTTGTTCTTCCTATTTCTTCCACGAGATCTGGGCGACGAAGTCCGGCCGAAAAGGCGTCTATTGCTCGTTCGTCAGAGACGTCCTCTGCTGAGTTTTTGATTATACTCCAGCGTTGTATATAAGAACGTAGCGTTTCGCCTTTCCTCTGCACACATGTTTTAACTTCCTCCAGTGATGCTGGGCGCTTGTAGGTGGAACGAAAATTTCTTGCGAATTGACTTTCGAGTTCCCCCCAGCTTCCGATGGATTCGTTGGGTAGGGTATTTAACCAGGACCGTGCGGCGCCGGTGAGGTGCAGCTGCAAACTTTGCATTGCAGTCGCCTTTGTTCCCCCCAATATCTGCACTGCCTGCAGATAATCCGATAACCATAGGGTAGGTTATTGCGACCCATCATACTTAGGTTGGTCGTGTGGTAATCTGAATCCTTTGGGTACCCGTGTTTTGCGAACCCTGCGGGTAAAGCATAACGCACCCATATCTTTATCGCCGTCCTCGTAGTTCTCTTCCCTCCAAGCGTGACGTGATTTATTTACTCGAGCTTGTGCTATTATACTTCTTGCGTCCTCCTTCCTTTTCTGTCGCTTTTTCTCTTCTGACGACTCGCTATACTCGTTATCTTTGAAATTGTATCTGAACTTCTCCTCTCGATTTCCCTTGCAGTTTGTCGACTTCGCCTCTGGACCTTGTTCCCTGATCTTTCCTTCTACTATTCCGAGGCTTCGTATCGCGGCTCGGTGCATGTCTTCTCGTGGGTCTCCAGGTTCTGGTCTTATAGCTAATAAATACGCTTGTGCTGCTACTAGTGCTGCTTCTGGTGTTTTTTGTATGAAGTCATCTTCCTCCTCTTCTAGCTGCGGGGTGGGGCTCCTTGAGTACTCCTCTTCTCTGCCGTATGCTGTCGCCCCCCTGTTGTGTTTTGGGTCTCCACGCCTTTCTCTGCTGTATTCTGAATCTTCACTGTAGTCTTCCCAGTATTCCTCCCTTGATATACTGTTATTATCTTGAAAAACCATATCTCTTTCCTCCCTTAGTTTCTTCCTGTGCTGGTATAATGCGTACTGATATCCCATTAGTACTTCTCTTCTTGATCCTTCGGGTACTTCTGTACCGTGCTTGATAGCTGACTTGATCATCCTCCATTCACCAGCCGAAACATGGACTTTCTCCTTCTCTATTTTGTTGTGATCTTTTACTTTGTCGACTTGCCTGTCGACATTCTTATTTCCTTTGCTATTGTTTTCTTCTTCTGCTTTAGTGATAATGACGCATAACTGATGTACCTTGGAGACGCCGCTGCTTCCCACGGCGAAGTCCTTTGCGTTGTTGTGCGTCTGACACGCTATTTCTTCTGAGTCGAAATTTTTCTGAATTTTGTCGCCTTCTACGATTGGTGTTTTGTCGAAACTGACCGGCGAGTTTGCCTTGCTGGAAGAGCCTTCTAATGATTCCAATGTTTCTTCTGTTTCGGGCTTGTTTGCCGACGGATCTGGTTTCGTCGAATCCGAGAGGCGGGATGAACCCGATGGTCCAACGATGATGCTCAAACTTCCAATGGTTAACTCCATCTCTTGACTTCCGTCGAGTTCTGAACTGTTGTTGGCTAAAAGCGAAAAAGCCGTCGAATTCATGATTCCAACGCCCAAGGTCCCCACAGTCGGCGCCAATTGACGAGGGGTTAACTCGACGAATGTCCTAGATGAAGGACTTAGGATCGGGGAGATAGGGCGTCGGATGAACTCGAAGGTAAAGTTAGTCGAAATAGGTGT